>OW387024.1:67334679-68666829 GCA_936439885.1 Nowickia ferox | reverse complement strand
TCATTTTATTAATAAAATTTGTCATTGTATTAATAAAAGGGGGTTAATGTAATTGTTTCATTCCCGTTACGAAGTGTTTTTCTTTCAGTGTAGTTACCTTAACTTTTACTAACGATCGAGTTCAAACTCATTGATTTACCATAGTTATCGAAAATTCTACAAATATTTTATTTTCCAACACAATTTTTTCGATTTCTACATTTTAACATTTACCGTTTCTTTAGTGGAATAATTTACTAATCCTTAAAAAATTTTTTTTGTGATATTTAAATATATATGTATATGTACGAGTATGTACTCGTACATATACATATATACGAGTATGTACTCGTACATATATATTTCCAGAAAAATTATCGATTTGGTGCTTAAATGTAGCAAGTAAAATTTATATTTTCTAAAAAATGACACCTGTTTCATACTACTCTTTGCCTCAGTATTGGCTTAAAGTTGGATCTATTGTATATTTTTTTTTCACAATTTTTAATGTCAAGAAACCTCATCTGACTTTGAATATTAGTAAAATGAAATCATAAATAAATGCGAATACATGTATGCGTCTGTATGTGCGTGCATGTGCGTGTTCAACAAATTCTCAAATCCGGGTTTGGCTATAATTTTCAAACAACTTGTAATTAAAAAGAGCATTGAACTGTTATATAGCTTTTGTTTTTATAAAGCGTTAAGCATCACTTATTGGCAATTATCTTAATTCCAGTGAAACTAGTGTCTAGATCGATCATGACCACTGCACAAATGTGTTATTTAAAATACCACTGTCGATCAGCTGATTTAGATCTGAGTATCGCTAACACAAAACGAACGAGATTAAAGCTGATTCAATAAATGCATGTTTCTTCATACGAATGTATATCTGCATGTGTGTCTGGGTGAGTGTTTGTCTAAAAGTGTACGCTTTAATGCCAGTCTGAACTTAAGCACTTGTTTTTTATTTTTATTTTTTTGTAATCTTTTGCAAGATAGATTTATAAAGATCTATTAGACGACTAACTGTTCGTATGAATTTTTGTATGAATATTTTGCACGTTGTGACTGTATACAGGTGTCCTAAAACAATTAGTTACAATCAATGTATTTATTGTTGTTGTTTTTTTTTCTTTGGCATTAAGAATTTTTTTTTTAATACAACTACCAAGAAAAATATTCAGAAAACTATTTATAAATAGCCAAGAATAATGAAGTTATTCTTAAAAATGTTAAAATGAGTTGCACGCTTAACAACTAGCGTAATTTATTGTAGACTTACGATCAATGGGGGTATTCACTTAACTTTGAAATATGGTGGAAACATGGTAATTCAATTAGTATTCACACTAAAACACATCCTGGATTAATTGACAAGTTACGAAACTATAATATTTGTTTTGCTTGTAATAAAAATGCTGCTTTTCAAGTAACAAGCTTTGTAAAGTGATACAGAATGGCCTTTCTACGCCTGTGCCAGTTGTCGATAAATAAAATAAATTAACAATAATTGTTATAGAAAATTTCATTGTTTAAAAATTTCTTTATAGATGACATAATTTTGTATGCGAAGTTATTGGTAATGAAATGAAAAAACTTTTCCATTGGAAATTTTATTATAAATACCAAATTTTCTTTAAACTAATACACTGTTTCCAGAAGTCAGGCAGACGGCACGTCTAGAAAATTTGTATGAAAATTACTCAAAAAAATTAGTGCTTTTCATATAAAAATTTTACTCAAGTCAAACGCCTGGGCTGTAGAAACAGGGGGTAAATTTTCTTTAATCTTTTTCCACAGTCGAAATCCATACATCGATAAAATTTCGTAAATATCAAAAGGTTCTTTATAAATAGAAGATTCATTTATTTATAACGAAATTCTACATTCAAATCAAAGTATCTTAAAAGGAATTTTTATAATTTTTATTTTATATTTTAGTTATCAATAAATAATCTCCTATATAAATGTAGTCATCATAACAAAACTATGTGTAGGAAATCTGTTCATTTATATTAAAAAATTTCCTTTATAAAATTCAGTTATCGATAACAAAATTTTCAATAAAAAAAATCAGTTATAGATAACAAAATTCAGTTATCGATAATAAAATTTAGTTATCGGTAAACAAATTGCCTATAGAATATTCAGTTATCGATAACAAAATGTCATTTAAAAAATTCACCTATCGATAACAAAATTTCTGAAAGGAAATTCAGTTATCGGAAATTTTCCTTTGGGAAATCCAGTTATCGATAACAAAATTTCCTATAGAAAATCCAACTATCGATAGCAAAATTTCCTAAAGGAAATTCAGTTTTCGATAGCAAAATTTCTTAAAGGAAATCCAGTTATCGATAACAAAATTTCCTATAGGAAATCCAGCTATCGATAACAAAATTTCCTATAGGAAATCCAGCTATCGATAACAAAATTTCCTATAGGAAATCCAGCTATCGATAACAAAATTTCCTATAGGAAATCCAGTCATCGATAAAAAAATTTCCTATAGAAAATCCAGTCATCGATAACAAAATTTCCTATAGGAAATCCAGTCATCGATAACAAAATTTCCTATAGGAAATCCATTCATCGATAACAAAATTTCCTATAGAAAATCCATTCATCGATAACAAAATTTCCTATAGGAAATCCAGTCATCGATAACAAAATTTCCTATAGGAAATCCAGTCATCGATAACAAAATTTCCTATAGGAAATCCAGTCATCGATAACAAAATTTCCTATAGGAAATCCAGTCATCGATAACAAAATTTCCTATAGGAAATCCAGTCATCGATAACAAAATTTCCTATAGGAAATCCAGTCATCGATAACAAAATTTCCTATAGGAAATCCAGCTATCGATAACAAAATTTCCTAAAGTAAATCCAGTTATCGATAACAAAATTTCCTAAATTAAATCCATTTATCGATAAAAATTTTCTATGGGAAATCAAGTTATCGATAAAAATTTTCTATGGGAAATCCAGTTATCGATAGAATTTTCCTTGAGAAAATGTAGCTATCGATAGGATATTCCGTTATCGATAACAACATTTTCTACAGGAAATCCAGCTATCGAAACAAAACTTCTTACAGAAAATGCAGTTATCGGTACCAAAATTTCGTCTAGAATATTCAGTTATCGATAACAAAATGTCCTGTAGGAAATCTAGTAATCGATAACAAAATTCTCTACAAGAAATTCAGTCACTGCAATAATTAAAATCAATATATGATATTGCATTTCCCAAAAATTTCATAATTTTACCTTCACAGGGAACTGGTAGAGGGAAGAAAGTTTTACGTGAACCGTACGATAACAATTTTTTTTTTTTTTGAAGTAACTTATTTGAATAAGATTTAATATCATGTTAAAGTTATTTAGTTCATTGAAGTAATCAACTTGAATATGTATAGATCTGACAATATTGTTAGTAAAATGTGCTAAGAATTTTTTACAATCGTGTGAACTGGCAATTTTTGTCTGACATCGTTGCCAGAAAAAGCATTGTCAGTTCATTGCAAGACTAGCAGCTGACAACAAATTGCCAGACATCTTACAATAGTGTGAACACATTGTAAAATTATTGCCAGATATTTGTCACACATTTTAATATTGTCAGATGTGCGAACTTTATGCATCTGACAATGGCGTCATTGTAAGAGAATTCTTTCTATGGGCAATACTGCATACGCTTTATTTTAAAGAAAATATAAATAAAAAAATATATGATGGCAAAATCATTGCAATTGCTTCTTTATGGTTCATAATAATTTGTATTTTCACTTTGTACATTTAACACAACCAAAAGCGATTGATATTTAACAATTTCTAATAAATGCTTTGAGTCTGGAAACGTAAAACAACAGATCTGACAATTTATGCATATGAAAACCGTGTAAACTGACAATTTTTCGACGGACGATTTTGTCAGATGAATATATTGTCATACAACCGTCTGGCTATAAATTGTAAGATTTTCTGACAAATTTGATACAACGGTGTGAACTGACAATCTACCTTTTGCTGGCAATTTTTGATTGCCAGTACATTGTCAGCACATTGCCAGATCTGACAATACTGTAAGATCTTAAAATCGTCTGTACATAGCTTAAGTCTCTAGTCGAATGAAATTATTAACATTTACTTACATTTGTGTAAAATTTTTCCTTAAGCGTTATATGAGTGAATACCCTATCTGAGTTAGTGTTTTTAACGTATTAATATATATACAAATATACATATCTACGTAGGTAAATATACAGGGCGTTCTAGCAATATGTGATATTAATAAATATCAGGGACCGTAACGGTTATAATTTTTATTTTAAAAATTACTTTTTAATCGTTATTTTGTGACTTTTATTTATTCCTCACAAAATAACAGTTATTTTGTGACTTTTATTTATTCCTCACAAAATAAGAGTTATTTTGTGATTTTTATTTATTCCTCACAAAATAAGAGTTATTTCTTGATTTTTATTTATTCCTCACAAAATAACAGTTATTTTATGACTTTTATTTATTCCTCACAAAATAACAGTTATTTTTTGATTTTTATTTATTCCTCAGAAAATAAAAGTCATTTTTAAACTAATAACTGCCAGTTCATAGAAGTCAAGTAAAAATTCTTCATAATTAACACATAAGAGTTACCAGCTTGATAAATGAAACTTGATAAATGAAAGAAAAATGAAATGTCATATGGGCTTTAGCGAATAAAATAAAAACTTCGGCCCATTGGGTGGTCTAATGTACATGAATTTAATCAATTTTACTCTTTGTGAAGAATGATGCAACGCAAAAGTCTTCTGACTTACCATCATCTTCAAACGCTGAAACACCAAATGCTTTACCGTCGTCTGAAGACACAAACACGTGTTCATTATTAAACGAGTTCTTAAACTCTATTGAAGTAAATTCAGAGGATGAAGACTCAGATGGTGATCTGGAGGAGGAAATGAAAAGGGCGATAAGCGAAATAGATAATTACAATCCTAAGCCCATTGACGTGGATGCAGATGTAATGAAATATTGGGAGGAAAAAAAATATATATATCCATACCTGTACAGATTGGCACAGGTTTTGCATAGCATGCCAGCAACACAAGTCTCTGTAGAAAGAGCATTTTCTGCTCTAAAATTAATATTAACAGATTTAAGATCGAATTTATCGCCAGAGTCCATGCAAAAACTCTTATTTGTTAAATTAAATTAATTAATAAACACATTTTAAAAATAACTTTTATTTTCTGAGGAATAAATAAAAATCAAAAAATAACTGTTATTTTGTGAGGAATAAATAAAAGTCATAAAATAACTGTTATTTTGTGAGGAATAAATAAAAATCAAGAAATAACTCTTATTTTGTGAGGAATAAATAAAAGTCACAAAATAACTCTTATTTTGTGAGGAATAAATAAAAATCAAGAAATAACTCTTATTTTGTGAGGAATAAATAAAAATTAAAAAAATAAAAATCATTGCATCTATAGGTAGTCCATGTAACATGGAGTATTGTGGTATATTCCTTGTGCCAGTAGCACTTCTCTATTATTGTGATTTTTTCAGTTTAAATTTGGAAAATAATCGTTATTTGCGATCCCTGATAAATATACATTCTTACATGGAATTTGAAAAGTGACTAATGGAAATACATATTCTTTTTAATATCTTGTCTGTTTTTCTATTATTGTGTTATGGAATTTTTCATATTAACAATTTTAATAAGTGAATTATTTTAAATATAACCTTTTATCGCAAAACTCTGTCCGTGTAACAAATAAATCTGTAGTTAGTTAGTTTTGCCGTTAAACATTTTACTTAATTATTTTGTTTATTTCCTTTAATCTCTAAACTCGTCAACTTCTGGGTCTTTTCCATTGTATCATTGAAGATGTTTTTTTTGTATTTGTTGTCAGCTGGTTGGCTGATGGAAAAGTGTCGAGTATTACAACTTGTTTCAGGGTTTATTTTTATTTTTCGCACACGTGCAACACAAATAAAATATGTATGTATGTATGTATGTAGCAGCCGTAGAAACAACAAGTCGTATGGATGACTAGAAATGTTTATGTTTTTACAACAACAACAAACAAGCATTAATAACTATAACATCAGGTATGTACACATGTAACTCATAGTCGTAGTTACTTCTTAAGATACGTACAAGTACATAAATATTACTTGGATGCAATGAAAAAGCATGTGTGCATTTTATTACCTGCACGATGTGGCAAGATCTTCGTGAGAATTTATTTTCTCACTAAGTCTTTCGTATGTTCGTTATTTAGCCCACAACCTAAAAATGTCCACATTTATCTGCGTCTGCTGATTAGGTAGACATGCCTTCATTTCATCCATTCTAAAAGTATGTTCATGCATATTGAACACTTGTGTGTGGTTATTCCATAAAACTTTCTTCTTCGTCGTGGTTTTTGTTTTCATTCTTCTGTTTTTTTTTTACTGCTGCTCTTCTTTTATCCGAGACACGTTTTCATAAAATGCAATAAAAAATTTATCGAATTAAACCGTTAACTTCGTTCTTGTTATTTTTTGTTGTCAATCAAGGCTCTATTAAATGTGGTGGTTGTAGGTTGCTTGGCAGTTATTTGTATTAGTTACCTGTTGTTGTTGCTGTTCAGGTGTAAATTAGTTTCCGTATGTGGGTTGGTCATCGTCTTGGATTCATACATAAATGTTTTCCCACGGATTTTAATTAATATTAATTTTCAATAAACCTGCTAAGTGTTTGAAAAAAAAAATAATTCAAAGCTTGTGCGAGTAAAATATTAAATTTTAAAATTTTTTTTTATTAGAATTATGAAATTAAATTAGGGCATTTTCGTAAATATATCACTGCTCTGTATCATACGAGTAAACTGTAATTTAAAATGAAATAAATACAAGTTATCTGACGATATTTTTTTAAAGTAATGCTCTAAACGCATAGACCACACAAATGTTGCCTGGTAACCAGCTATTTAATTATTTTGTAGACGGCAGCAGCACCGTAAAGGTAGAGGTCCATAGCTCGCTTTTTGCGCGTTACGCTTTCTATGCATCTGTCAAAAAAGTAGAATCAATGTAATAGTATGTGACAAGTTACATTGCAAAAAGCGCAGAACGCGTAGGCGCGTTCAAAGCAAAAAGTAGGTCTACTTTCTACTTTTGTACGCGTTACAAGCACCATGAAAGAAAGTCAGCTGTTCTTGAATGCTCAAGATGTTAAATAATACTTTATTTCTTACGTTATCGATAAATATTATTTTGCCGTGGATAATTTTTTTTTTTTTTTCAATAAAAAAAATTTCTTAGTAAAAAAAACTTATAAAATATGTGAATATTTTCATTAAAGTGCTGTATTTTAATTAACTTCTCACCACACTTTTCTCAGTAACAAATTTTGCATATTAGTGTCTTCTCCGCTAAATCTGTATTAAATAGCTGCTTAGAAAATTTATTGCTTAAGCCAATAATGTGCATACATTTATATCTAATTTTCAATTTACTTACATTAAAGTCAACAACAGCCGACAATCTGCTGGAATAGCCCTGGCCGAGTTCTTCTCAACACTATCTTTTAAAATGCTGAATAAATAGTCAAAGACATCTGCAGACATTCTTGTCGCGGTTCGAAATTGCTCAGGGTCAGAAGTTTTAATTTTTTAAATGTGGTTTCAAAAAACCCACTTAAATTCCGTTCTAAATACAACGGCCGTACTCAAAACCTTTTCTTTTTTGAAATTGTTCATAGGCATTTTTTGCACATAAAATTAAATATATTCTTTATAAGTATTTATAAACAAACGCACACAGCTGATCAAAATAAAAATAAAATGGCGCATGAAAAGCAGTGCATGTAACTCAACGCGAACAAAGTATAGAACGAAACAAGAGGATGAAACGCCTGTAAAGCATAACGCGCAAAAAGCGAGCTATGAACCTCTACCTTAAAAATCTGATATAGAAGTATAAATATATATTTCAGTGCTGCCGTTTTCAAATATTTCACATTTATAAAAATAATCACCCTTATCGGGAATAAAAGGCGAACATTTTGTTCATGTAAAATAATTCCCATGAACAAAAAATGGTGAACAAAATCAGAAAATAGTTTATTGACACCACAACAACAACGCAAACATTGGCGATCACAATTTTAGGGAAAGGGAACACATTTCACGTGATTTTTTATTCCCGATAAGGGTGAAAATAGTTTATTCAAAAATATAAAAACAAATCAGTTTATTTCTTTATATATATTTTTTTTGCGAAGTTTACTTTTTACAGGTTTACAGACCAACCTAAAAGCGTTGTCTGGCTGTCAAAATTTCTCATGCCCATACAAAATATATGAAACCAACCGAAATAACGCGGCGTCAACGCTTTGCAATTGGAAAATCCAATTTTGACAGCGCGTAAAGAAGTGAAGTTGGCTGCAAAAGTACTGTTGTTTTTGTTAAGTAAATTAACTTTAGCTACTTTCAGGTCAATTTAGCGTTTATATTTTGATTTCTTATTTCTATTTAGAGTTTTTTATTAACCAAAATGAGTAAACATTACTGTTTCTGGCGCAACGTTAACGCTCTAATTTAGGGTGCTCATTTCAGCGTAAAAGCTAAGCGCTAAATTACGTTGCACTTTGCGCCGTAATTTAGGTCAGGCTGTTAGTAATTTCTTCAATACATTTAGCAATTTTTCGCTAAATTTCGATTTGTTTTGCGTTTATTCCAAACTTCGCGACGAAAAAAGCTTCTTTTGCATATTTTCAGCTTCCTAAACAATATTAGACTTTGTATTATGTCGCTTTTAAGCATTAAACTAGAGATAAACAAAAGGCCGCCCGTGGGCACTTCGTTATGCTCTTATTTTCACGTACATTCGTGACATGCATTTTACTCTCTTTCATATTATACGAGGTCTGATCAAAAAATAACCGTTATTTTCAATTTTTTCAAAAAGTATTTATTTATTCATCAATAACTATCTTGTCCCCTTCAAAGTAATCCCCCTCAGATATAATACACTTATGCCAGCGTTTTTTCCAATCCTCGAAACACTTCTGAAACGCGCTTTTTGTTATCCCCAACAGCTCCTGTTTCGATTTTTTTTTATCTTCTAAATCGTAGCAAAACGCTTTCCTTTCATGGGTAACTTCAGTTTTGGGAAGAGTAAAAAGTCAGCGGGGGCCAAGTCCGGTGAATACGATAAAGGTTTTGTTTATGCCCAAAAACTCGCGCACAAGCATCGATGTGTGAGCTGGTGCGTTATCATGGTGCAAAATCCATGATTGTTTTTTCCACAATTCTGTGCGTTTCTGACGAATTGCTTCGCGCAAACGGCGCATAACTTCAAGGTAGTATTCCTTATTGACCGTACGATCTTGTGGCAAGAATTCATGATGCACCACGCCATTGTAGTTGAAGAAAACAGTGAGCAAAACCTTCACATTTGACCGAACTTGACGTGCTTGATGAGCATCGTCATTGACATCTTCTCGGCCTTCCTTAAACCGGTTATACCACAATTGAACTTGTGTTCTGCTCATAGTAGACTCGCCAAACACCACAGTCAACATTTCAGATGTCTTTGCTCATTTAATTTAATTTTTTACACAAAACTTAATACAGCTTCTTTGATCCATTTTTTCGAATAGTAAAAAATCGAAGAGCACACCAAAACACGACTTACCTTTTTATCTGTCAAAAACAAACTGACAATCCAAAATGGCTGATACTGCGAATAATAGAAAAAAAATGCGAAAATCGAACAAAAGTAACTCACGAAATTTGAAAATAACGGTTATTTTTTGGTCAGACCTCGTATATGTATGTATGTGTTTGCCTGATCCTGCAGAAAATGCGAAGAGCGAAATTGTAGTGATTTACCAGTGACATTGTCAGTAGTACTACTGACAAGGTGTACCCCAGCCAATGTTATCATCTGCTGACATTTAACTTTAGCTTGTCATTGGAAATCTACCAGTAGACTTTAGCAATATTCTTTTACGACCATATGGAGACATTTGAACCAAAGATTTACTATTACATTTTAGTGACCCTCGTCTACAATTTTATAATGGTTGAGGCAACAAACTTAAACACATACCTATGTATTTTTTTAACATTATTGCACAGCAAAATAAAAACAAACTATTGACGCGTTCCCTGACAATTTCACCAGAAATACACTAGAACTGTTGTCTCTAACGTATCTCTACTCTCGCATAAAAGGAAAGTTTTCGACATTTCAGCTAGTGCAATAGTCGCTAGAGAAAATAGTGTTGACATAGAGACATATGGTTCTAGGCTGAGTAGAGGGGACTTTGCATTAAACACATTTACAATATCAAGCTACCGGCTACAAAATGTCAAGGATAGAATACACATGTTTATATGATAATAACTATTTTAGCTAATTTTAATTATTATTGTTCGAACTTCATTTGCTTCTACATATATTTATGATTTGATCAGGCTAAAGTTCGTATCGCTTTGTAAGCCAAATTACATGTGATAATTATTAATGAACAAATAACACCAAAGTTAGTTGTAAATATTCTGACAAACACGTAGTAGAACGGAAGTGGACAGTGGACCAAACACAAAGAACGCTGATGAATAAGGTGTAGTGGCCTTCGAAAACAGCCGGTTGTTCCGTTCTACTACGTGTTTGTCAGAATATTTACAACGAACTTTGGTGTTATTTGGCTTACAAAGCGATACGAACTTTAGCCTGATCAAATCATAAATAAATAACTATTTTATTTTTTGAGTTATATAAAAAAATTTTGGGAACCGATTGGCCTTACAGATCCTTCCTGAAACTTTACGCTAAGCTACAGATTTTGGTAAAACTTGCCGCATTCGTTGTACTTTTTAAGTCTATAAAAATAAGTAAATAACTTAAATGAATTCAAGGAAGAATTTTGAATGAACAAATCATCTGATTTTAGTCAAATTGATCACATCGATATTTTGAACTTAAACTTAATATTTTTTAAAACTGTTTTCTGAAAGTTGTATTTCCGAAAACGTTTCAACAAATTTTCTTCCGATCCGTTGACTCGTTGTTAAGTTATGAGATGCTTACACACATATGTACTATATATATCGCGAGAAGTCAGAATCTATTCCCAGGTACTGAAAAGGTCGAAATATTATGAAAACTCTATTTTCAAAAATATGGGTAAAATCAGTAACTTTCTGTAGGGGGAAATTAATAAAAATCAAGTACAAAAAAGAAATAAATAAAATAAAAATACAACAAATTTGTCTCTTCACAAGCTCAAAAGCAAATATCGTTTGTGAATTGAACAAACGTATTCCTTTCAGTTCTTATAAAAAGTAGTTTTAAAAAATTACTCGATACATATTTGTGAATAGTTGACCACTTTTGAATAGTGGAATAATTTGTTATTCTAAAATCTGTTTATTTGAAAATATGAATGAAAATATGTTGTTGTTGAATTTTCGAATTGTTCATTTTCGAGTGACAACTCTAGTAGAAGCAAACAGAAATGGAAGGAGAGTAGAAGTAAAAATTTTTTACTCGGCCATTTGTTGTTATATGGGCGTGGAACCGCCTGTTTCTTAATTACAAAAATATATAACATTATGAGTGCAAGATTTGAATAGAGTCGTTGGGTTGGAAGTACATAAAATCTGTGGCAAAAAGGAAAAAGTGCTTAAGTCGAGATATGCTGATTTCGAGTAAATGGTACTTTCGTAATCTGCATATTTGAAAGTACCTTTGGGCGAAATATCAATTAATTTATGCGATTTTTCAAGAAGTTATAGCAAAATTACTTGCGGCTTATCTTTTTTAGACTTCTAATCTCATTGGGAATAATAGCTTTATTTAGGTTATACTTTGGTATATTTCAACTTGAATGTATATTACCTATAGCGTGCGGAATGATGTTTGCTTAAAAAAATAAAGGTTAACTGAGAACTTCGTAATTTAACTGTAAAATAAATAAATTTCTAAAAATCGACTTGAAAGCTCAAAAGTGCTCTCCTGCAAAAAGTCAAATATGACTTAAGCACTTTTTCCTTATTGCCACAGAAATATTATCCATGCATGGGCAGGGCATGGGCACCGCCAAATTTTTTTTATCATGTTATTCTACGCCCTTACTGAGATAACAAACCTAATGCGTGTGCGAAGTTTAATAAGAATGGTTCGAGGTTACTTCATTGCTATCACTATCACTGTCACCTGTCACTTGAATTGTAGAATGTCACAATTACATTCTATAAGTTTTATTAATGAAATGAATTGATATCATGCATTTATGTAGTAAAATGCATTATAAAAAAATTGTGATTGGTTATTGTTAAAATCTTTCTAAGCCGTTTGTATTTCCTTCAAATGGAAAAGCACAAAATAGTTTTTTTTTTTATTAAGTGAAGTAACACTCAGACAAATAATGGGCCAACCAACATATGTACATACACATTTATGTGTGTTAACTTCTTTCTACAGGAAAGGGATAGTGAAGAGAGTACAGATGGTAAAATATTTCATTGTTAATCTTAACACGTTTTACAACTCTACTATTGTGCGTTATGTTAATTTTTTTAGTATCGTTGCAGCGCCTCTTGTGTTAAGTAGGCGCATTACTTTAAGCTGTGTTGCCATATTATTAGTGATTTTACTTCATTACGACGATTCTTTGCTACAAATTTTCACGAAGGAGTGCGCTGATATGACTAAGTCTAGCCAGAGATTGAACTCAGGCTTTCGAAGATCGTCGTTAGCTTTGTAGTCAACGCACTAATTACTTCGGTTAACAACACCCTCTCGGTTGACAGCATTTTGTGGAAAATAGGTGGCTGACTTAATTTTTTTTAGCTTCAGTAGCTTATACTGTGTTTGGCGATTTTGGTGACAAATTTTTTTTTCGAAAACAGTGAACCCTCAAAAAAGGTGTCATCAGTTTTTGGTGATAGTTCTTAAATATATCTGCCAATAATTTTGATAAGAATTCACCGCACAATATTATTATTATATTAGTATTTTACGCCAAAAAAAGAATTTCTTCGTGCACTTTTTTTTGGAAATGTAAAAGAAAGAAATTTTTTTTCAGAACAACTTGTATTGACTCCTAGTTTTTTGCTAACAATATTTGGCAAAGTTGTAGCAAAAATATTCGTCTACCTGGAAGCTGGTTGGTAAGGGAGAGAAAGCACAACTCTCGCTTACCAACCTGCTTCGGTATCACATGATTTTTATGCGTGATGTCCCACTTGGTAGCTCTCTAGGTATGAGCTTCTGAATGCATATAGGATAAGCAGAAAGAACTTCATAATACTTCATGACTTTTTCACATGTATATAATTAAAAAATTTGCTTTTTAGAGTAGAATTTTATATCTACTCTTAGATTAACTTCCAACATCTTATTTTGTTTTTATATTTATTATATATTAAATACAATATCAAATCAAATACTTTTTGTTCACGCGTTGAATCAGGAGTCGATCCCAGGATCGCAGTATGTTAGGCTAGAACACTATCCACTGAACTATCGAAGCAAATATTCATTTTCGTACACAATTCAATTAAAATATAAAAAATCGAAGTAAAAATTACAATTGCTTCCTAGTTTGTATCCAGTCAAGCGAGAGAGTATGCACTACAGAAAACTTTCTAGAACTTAAATATAAACAGCCGACCAAATTCGTAGCGTTTGTGTTCAATTTCGTCATTCGCTTACGTTATTGCATCCTTGTAAGGCAGAGGCGATGCACTGTGTGCTCGCGCTTCTTTATGTCTTAGTGCTTACTTGTACCAAATTTATTTTTGCTGGGTATCAATATAACCTGAACGTATCTCAGCACCCAACAAATAACTCATTAAGATCACTTTTTACCTTCTTGACAGCAAAGACCTTTTCTTTTTCTAAAATTTCTAAAGTGAAATCAGAGCATCATACTCCCTCGTTTGCTTTCACTCATATTAAAAAATAACTGTTTGGAAACCAATCGCACTCTAACTTTGAAGATATGTTTTATAACTTGTTACATCATGTTATTGAAGATGCAGTTGTATAAAATTTGTCAGCTGACAATAAATCAATTTCCAGAACTGGGCTTAATTTTTTGAATTTATTAATCAAGTCAACCAATTAAAATTATCTCATTTAAGCGAATCAACTAAGCTGTATTCTCAATTTGATATTAAAATACTTGTTTGCTGCAATTTATTCCAGGTTTACACCCCATTCTAGTTACAAATAAAATCCAGATTTATTTTTGTATTTTTCATTAATATTTTTCATATTTATTTTATTTATGTATATCTTTTGTATTCTGTAATAATTTTTTTTAATATAATTTTGCTTAGTTTTATACAACTAAAGGACAGTATTTTACAAAAAAAAAAATTAAAAGAGGAAACTTATGAAAAACTCTTCCATCTGGTTAAATTTTTATCATACAATTTGTACATAAAGAAAAAAATTTATAAGAACAAATAATTATTATTATTTTTATTATTAAGTTAATTAATATATGCTACAAATCACAGAACATATACAAAAAATTTATATTTATGTATATAAAAACATTTTAATTTAAAAGTAAAAAACAAAGTTTTAATAAAAGGAAAACATTAAGCGCAAATAAAAAATATATATATTTATATAAGAAATTAATAGGAAACTCTTAAAAAATATATTAATAATAATTACCTATAATTATTGCAGTTTATTTTTATTAAAAACATTAAATTTTTGTAACTTCAATGCACGTTTTCATGAGTTCCACTGTTTTCTTAAACTGAGACTGTGATCACAGTTTAGCAGTATTTTGTTTGTAGCAGTTCTGCTATTTTGAAGAAAAAACTAATAAGAAGAGTAGCATTGAAATTAAACAGTGACCGTGATCACGGTTTAACACATTCGAGCACTTTTGCTTTAAAAGTATATAGTTTTAAATACTAATAAGAAGAGCGACAAGAACAAATTTTTAGCAATTAACCCCTTCCAAGTATTGAATATTGTAATAAAAGGGCCAGAGATATAATAAAATTGCAAAGAAAAAAATGCGAGAGCTATGCATAGTTGCCAGAAGAGACGATTTGACATGATTTTACAATTTTTTCTCGACAAAAGCTAAAGATATGTAAACAAATTAATTTAGTAGCTTTATTTACTGTAAAGAAAGCATACAAGAACATTCACAGTTTGGGTAAAAGAACTATATTTCCAATACCTGTTACTTGATAAATTCAGTCACGGTTGTGATTAGTGATTTTTCAATCGCTGTAAAAAACTAACAGGTATGAAAATATCGCTCATCTCTAGTGCGTGCTGCACTTTAGTGGAGTGTAACCTTTTAATCTAAACCAGTCCTTTTACAAATTATTAAAAAAAACTGTGGATCTTTTTGTTAATTAATTACAATTAAAATTAATAGGACAAAGTTTATTAAACATGCATAATCATATATTGCTTTGCATAAAGAAAAACTTAAAATTATATAAAAATTCAATGAAAACAAACTTTAAACATTTTTTATTCTCTTTTAAATTATTAAAGCTATGCCAAGTTAAATTTTATAATTTTACTTGCGAATGAAACGCTATTGATTTTTGTTCCACACGAATTTACAACAAATAAATTTTCATGAAATTTCCAATTATTTTAAATAATTAATTAAGCATAAAATTATTATTTTTTAATTTAAATTATTAATTTTTAATTTCTGCTTAAAATACACTAAGACTAAAGTTACGAATACAATATTAAAATATAAGTTATTAATTAATTTCTTTAAACTAAAAAAAATAATTAAAAGGCTGCTTACTGCTAATTTTTGTTCAAAATGAAATTTCGTTGATTGCTCTCAATTTCAAGTGCCATAACTACAAAAACAAAAAACTCTTAAATAATTTAGTGGGTTATTGTTTTTGCAATACGACTAATATCGAAGTATAATAATGTATGTACAACATATATGAAGATTAGTTAGGATCCATATCAGAAAAGTAAAGCAGCCTTTTTATTTATAAATCAGGATTTTCGATTTTTGTTTAATTAAATGAGGAATTTATGGTTCTTTTATTAAATAATAAAATTATTACTTTACATGAATATTTAACACGATGACTGCCGGCTATTGAACTCTTTTTCAGGGTTTAACTGTAATTAAAAGATAAAAAAGAGGAAAAATTACAAAATTAGTTTTTGATAAAAATCTTGTTTTAAACTTAAAGGAAATTATGTAGAATTAAGTGTTTGTGTGTGTGAGTGTGTTTTTTTTTTGCATGGAATTCAAAACGACTTTTATAGAAATTTTTTGTTAAATAACAATTTCCTATTAATTGCACGTGTTCATTTCGAATTGTTTGTTTTTAAATAAAATTATCGCGTTTGTGTGTAGCTGTTTTATTATTTCGTAATTTTATTGTTTTTTTTTTAAATCATGAAAAGAAGGCCCGCTACATCAGGTATTTCTTTCTGTTTGTATTTAATGAAATACACACTTTTGGGGCCTGTCACACGATGTCGATAACGTTCGCCTTGTCGCACACTTACATTTGAAACAACAACAAAATATTAGAATTTGTTTTTGTTTTGAATGCATGTGTGCGACAAGTCGAACTTTGTCGACATCGTGTGATTGGCCCTCAGGCCGAGTTGACATCTGCCCAAAAAAGCGTAACCACTAATTACTAATGAAAAAGTGTTTGATTCAGACATGTTTATTTGACTTATGACGCTGTTGAAGTAAGTGAGCAGTATATATAAGTAAAAAAATATATAATTCTGTGGCAAAAACGAAAAAGTGCTGATTTTGAGTGAATTGCACCCCTGTAATCTCCATCTTCGGAAGTACTTCTGGGAAAAATCTCAATTATTTTGGGTGATTTTTCAGAAAGTTATAGTGCAATGATTTGCAATTTATCTTTTTTCAACTTATAATCTCACAGGGAATAAAAGCTTAATTAACCTTATACTTTGGTATATTTCAAATCTTATGTATTATTTATAATGTTTAGCATGATGTTTTCCAAAAAATTTAATGAATACCGAATTTGCCAATGTAACCGTAAAAGAAACAAATTCTTGAAAATCGACTTGAAACTTTTAAACTGCAAAACAGTAAAATATGACTGAAGCACGTTTTCCTTATTGCCAAAGAATTCAATCAAAATGTGTAACTGATTGAATCAAACAACTGGTAGAGATAATATCAATATATTCATCGATGCAATTACCTTAACTTAGAATAAAATACTGGTCACTACAGGTACTGAATTTAATATTCTTAAAATGTTGTTTATATCAAAAATTTTTCTAGAGAACTTTTTAAGCGCCTACCATTCAGTTGTTTGGATCACTTCCATACTATGACAACTATGCGTTAAGTTCATTGATGTTTCACCAGAAATAGAACTACTTGGAGCTGAGTTCATCAATGATGTAACTAATGATTTGTATGTCAATGTTTTGCTAGGTATAAAATAAATTCATATTAATCGAGACTAGTACAACTCTTAATTAAAATGCGGCATAATATAAATAAACATATTCTGTTTAAGAAATACATGACTTAGAGACTAATTTCATAATTAAGGGCACATGTGTGCTCTCCATTTAATGAACTGTTTTAAGTTCCAGTAGCGTGCTTGCCATTCACATATGCCGCTATTTCAAATTGCATTTTATAAATGCTGATGTTTTCAATATATCAATGTTGTATATTTGTTCTAACAAAAATTTTTTTTAGTTTTTTGCTTTATTGCAGTTATTTTTAGTAGAAATATTCCGTTTTTAACTACAAAAAAAATCCAAACATTTAAAAACGAATAACAGTACAAAGTTCTTGGAAAATGGCGCTAAGCTTATGCAAAACAAACTTTGTAAAAATCGATGACGTTCCAGTGTTTAGAAAATAAAATATTATTATTGTAAGCAATGAAAATACATTTTTTTAACTTGATAAGCAGTTTGTTTTTAAAACGCTCTTTGATTTTTTTCAGAAATGCATGCTTCACATAGAGAGAATGATAAACATTATTTTACGAGTGTATATTTGGCATATACAAAAAAAATAGTTAGGGCCTTTCTATATTAAGGTAACGATGTATACATATGTAATTAATTCTTCTAGTAAAAGCCAAAATTTGTGCCATTTGTGCCATTTTAATAAATACAGTGCAGATTCGGTTAACGCAACCAATAGAAATTGTGTGCTGTTGCAAAAACCGAGTTTGTTGCGAAAACCCAGTTAAAAATTTCTATGCCTGTTTTCCACTAAAAAGCTTATTTTAAACCCAAAAAAATGTGTATTAAAGAATAAAAGATTAACTTTTAAAATGATTGCCTTTGCCACGAACTTCTTAAGTAGCGGCTCGTTTTTCTTCTAATTCTACATACTGTTGATATATGAATTTTGTATTCATTGCAAATCGTTTTCACAGGTATGCCACTTTCAAGTTTCTTCAGAATTTCGCTCTTTTACTTTCTTGTTAGTTTAACAAATTTTGTTACTACAGAACAACCGCTCACAATCAAAGAATTTTTCAAACAGAAGCACCACGCAAATATTATTTGTCATTCCTAGAAAAGCGGTAAATCAATATGATTTTTGTACGTTAGCATAAGATTTCATGCACAAAGGTTTATAGTTTTGAATTTATTTATAAAAAACTAAAGTAAAAAAACAAAAGGAAAGCGTGAATATTAACTTTCTTTGCAAAGTTGCATTAATTGAGGTCTTGTGTTTTGAAAAATTGCGTTAACAGAGTCATCAATGTTAAGAATTTGGGTGTTGCGAATATCGAGGTGTTGCGCGTATCGAGGGTTGCGTTAATCGAATCTGCACTGTAAATAAACTGCCCACTTTTGCATATTCTCTGTGTCTTGCTTAGAAATTAAGTATTTTCTGGTGTAAAAAAAATATCCTATTCGCCTGTATTTTTTACAAGATGCCTTTTCAGATAGATAGATGGGAAGATATACAAACAGACAGGCCAAAATTGCAATGATAGATGACTATTTTGACATAAAAATTCCAAAGTGTTATATCTACAAGCTTAGAGATAATTCAGAAAAGCATGTGCACCAAGCACTCGTAAGTTATGGGGCAAATTAAGGCAATACATATCGATAAAAATTTTTAAATTGGTTGTTTGATTTAAGTGAGTGCTTGTTACTGACGAGCAATCAAGTACAATAGTGAGATTCCATTGTCACTCTATTCGTCCGAATCCTAACATTTGAAAAAAGGTGTGGATCTAATGCTAGATCTAGTGATCACTTGTGTTAGATCCATCCCATTCGATTAAAGTACTGCATGAGATCCCCTTAACTAATCTGTGATACCTACGATTTGCTGTCTGGTATGTGCTTTTCTTGAAAGTATGAGTCGCGTGGTCTTCAATGTCGGTCACCCACAGAGCAGGTAAGAAGCGGTCTCTTCCAAGTCTTGTTCTTGACAGCTCCTATTATGCGACACTACTAGCAGGTTTGTCAATAATTAGTGCCCCGTCAATACTACAACCAATCACGAGATGCTCGTCCTATTTATGTTTACTATCTGTTCTGTTTATTGTGGAGGCATATCCACATGCTTTCTGAAGACAGTGTCTGAGAATATTATTTTTAAAGCTGCCAAACGGCACTGCGACTGACATTGCCTTAGAGGCATCCATAGCGGCCTCAGCCCTGGCCAGTTCATGCTCCCGCTTCTTGCAGTTAGGAATGAACATAAAAGTGGTGTCGGTCTGACTGCAAAGTGTGAGTAGCACATCCTTGCTTTGATTGATTTGAGGACCTTTCAAGTGATCTTAGCTGTCGAAAAAAATTGCCGATTGCCCCTCCCTCCGAGCATTTTTTTCGTACAGCCTTCTACTACTAGTATTTCAGCCTGAGAAGATGGGAAGATGGTATGATATCTGTACGCTTAGAAAAATGTTTTTCTAATCATGGCAATTGCAACAACGGTTGACTATTTTCTCTTTTTGTGAAAATGAACCACTATCATTTGTGGACACTGTTAAATGATAATTGCGGGAAGCACGACTCTTTGCTGTTTTAGTTAGTGTTGTTTGAAGGTTTATTCACTTATGAACATTTAGTATTTCTAAAAGAAATCACTAAAATTTTAAGAATTATTAGATAAAAGAGCTGTGGTGAAAAACTGCATGCAACTTTTTAAATTTCTTTTAGTTTTAGATTTAACTAAAACTAAAAACTGTACTACTAAATCTTTTTGTGTTAAAGTTATTTCTGTGGCAAAGGGAAAAAGTGCTTAAGTCGAGATAAGCTAATTTTGAGTTAATAGTGCCTCCGCAATCTGTATATTCCAAAGTACCCCTTTTCTAAATCTCAATTAATTTGTGTGATTTTTCAGGAAGTTATAGCACTAAGACTTGCGACTTATCTTTTTTAGACTTCTAATCTCATTTGGAATAATAGCTTAATTTAGGTTATACTTTGGTATATTTAAACTTAAGTGTTTTACTTATAGTGTGTAGAACGATGTTTGTTTAAACAAATAAATGTTAACGGAGAATTTCTAAATTTAACTGTAAAAGAAATAAATTTCGGAAAATCGACTTGAACGCTTAAAAGTGCTCTCCTGCAAAACAGTAAAATATGACTTAAGCACTTTTTCCTTATTGCCACTGATCTATAGAACTTTTGTTATCGCAAATTTTGATAAAAGTCTGCTTAAATAAAGTTCTATTTTCTATTTTGTGAGAAACTATGAGGAACTTCGGATGTTTTAGTGAACAAACTTTCTGTATATTTGTATAGATAACAGATATAAAAAGACTAACACTCAGGCAAATAAATCCAATCATTTAATTAATGTGTTATCTGCACTGGGAAGGAGATGGAGCAGGGCGAGTTCGGATTGTGAAGTGCAAATTCTTAATTCTTTTAACATTTCTTAATTGCATGTTTTTATAAGTGTTTAGGACGGATATCCATCGCCTTCAGTGTAAAGTAGCCACAGCGTATACTAATCCTGATGTAAAATCAGCGCCCTCCTTCGCTTGTTAACTATAATCATTTCGATGGCATAACATAATCAAAATAGTCTGGATTTATCACATTTTCAATCTTAAAACAAAATGAAAAAATTAAAAAATTATATACAAAAATATCAAAAAAGAAAAGAGGTGTCTTAGGACACCCGGTTATAGCTATGCTGCTTAGCTATATAAAACTAACTTAATGTGTTAAATAACAATGCAAAAAAAAATAATATTATATGATGATATTTTGTTTTTGTTTCACTCACTTTAAATGACGAAACAAAACAAAAACAAACAATTTGTTTCGTTTATTTTCGTACTGTGGTTTTAAGTACAAAGAAATGAAAACAAGAATAACTTTATAACTGTAATAGTGTCGATTATTTTTGTTGTGAAAATCACATCCTAGCTACTATGTCGTGACATAAATATATAGCATAGCTATAACAAATAAGTCATATCATATCGTATTCTATCTTGCGTAAATTATTTGTACACCGACCTCTTGAGAGGGAAAATTTTTCAATCAACCCAATCGTGAATATTCCCTCGAGAAAAAGTTTCTCCAAACATAAATTTATTGGATATAACAAAGAGTTATAAGTGATATAACTGCATTTAGAAAACAGTTGTTTTGCTTTTTGACATTTGCTTTGTCCCTTTTTTTTTGAAATTCAACAACTTGAAAAAATATGTAAAAAAGTTTACAAATGATCCATTTGGGCGTTATTTGTGTTATTCGAAATTTAAGGACTATAAAATATTAGTTTATTTGTATAGATTTTGTTGAATGAAGTATTAGTTTTAGGGCCATTTTCACAACGAATAAAAGTATACTTTAAGAGTTTTAAAACTAGTATTTCAATACAAAATACTGGTTTTATATTCTTACTGCCATATTCATAAAAAATATTTCAGGTTTATTAAGCGCTTATTTGACATATTGCTATGGAAAATTTGTCAAATAAACCTGTAATAAACCTAAAATATTTTTTATAAATATGACAGTTAAAGTTTACTTTTGTATCGTTGTGAAAATGGCCCTTATTGTTATGTAAACTACCTTCGGTTCTGCAAGTGAAAAATGTTTACTTCCTTTTTCCCCTGAGATCTTTTTTTCCCCGCATTTGAAAGGAAATAACAAATTCGTATTAGGAGAAAAGGGAAAAAGTGAAGAAGCTCGCATAGAGTTTTTGTTCATGATTGGGCTGCCTTCGTTGAGCCTTGTGTGTCCTAGATTGAAAACCATTAAATGCTTGAAGAAAACTTAACTCGATTTAACATTGCGATGTCCTAGTGCTGGACCACTTAGTCCAGCTGCCATTACATCAGACTAAACTTATAATTACCCTTGTAATAGTGCACTTACATCTAAGCAAAATACAGTCCTTGCAAGATTTTGAACAAAATATAGTAGATTTCGGGTAGATTTCTCATGAAAAAAAAACTACTTCGTCACTAGATTTTGTCTAAATCTACTTATACAGGGGTGTTCTGCAAACCGCGCGATTTGAAATCGTGCGATTTAAAAAACGAAAAACAGTGATCTGCTGATCGGACGACTTATCGCATTCGCAGGTCAGTTCTTATAAAATATCTTAAACATCTAAAATATTAAAACCAATTAAAAAGCTGCAACAAGTCACCTTTTTAATTAAGTTCTTTCCTGGAAATTAGGCGATTTCAAAACGTGCGGTTTACAGAACACCCCTGATAATCTAGTATTAGTTAGTGATGCAACTATGGATTTTTTTTCAAAAATGTACTAAGAGATAGGCCGACGTACGAGTACATACCTAAAAGGGCGTGTGGCGAATTAACTATATTGCAGTTGTTTGGTTATAAAAAAATCACACATTTTTAGGAGTGGCAATATGCTTTGATGTTGTAGAAATTACGCAAGTATGTAACATAAAAGCAGGTATTTTATATTGTTCAAGAAGACTGTGTTGTGTTGCAAACAAAATTTGTTGAGTGAACTGGTTTATGAAAAAACAAAACAATTTCGATTATTTTGAGTTGTGGCGCTTTGTGATTTAGTGTAATTGGTATACGAGTACGAACTTATTTTTGTTAAGGCAATATTAAACAAAGTTCTTAAGTTAAGAACATAAAGCAAAAGTAGATAAAGTTATAAAACATATTTGTTCTAAAGAAAATTTTTTCATTCTAATGAGCAAGACAACACATTAAAGAAAAAAACTTTCTTCAAAAAAATTTGCATATCTTTTAATTTGCATTGACGTAGTCTCCGACAAATTATGTATATTAAGCTTTTGAAATGTTTTTATAAATATAAATAAAAATTTATTGTTGATGATTTTATGAGTTGGGTCGTCTGACGGGCGTGCAGAAAACGCACCGCAAGCAACATGGTGTCTCAAGACAATGCAATGAAATTTTGAAAAAAAAATGCAATTTAAACTACAATATGGTATATACGAGTACATATGTAAATACATATGTAAATGTATATGCAGTAAAGAGAATGAATAAATTTCACTCATGTATGAATACGGGTAATATCGATGATCAGAAGTAGAAAGGCCCTAATTCATCTTTTCACGAAATTGATATTTTCAGTGATTCCCACACATTTCACACAAATACGAGTACACCTTAATACATAGTACACCTTAATACATAGTGTAAAAAATAACGCTTCAAGCAGTTGTACTGTTTGTTTTTACTTTCTTTTTTAAAGTTGGAGTTATTTGAGTTACAAGCCTTTCTACTTGTGACCAACGATATGTACATACATAAATACGTACATATGTATGTACACGCATGTATAAGTATGTATGTATGTATGTACGACGTTGTATAATGTATTTTTAAATGTACAAATTTAACAAAGCATGAAATGAGGTCATGTGAGTAAATATTATAATTTGTATTTTGTTTTGATTTAGACGATGCGAAAGGTGATAAATTTAATTTATACGAGTACTAAATAAAAATGTGTTCAAAAATTCATTCGCTAAAAACAATTTATTTGTAATTGCCTTAAAATTTTTGATATTTTTTTTAACGTAATACAGAAATCATGTCACCAAGGTGACAGCGCATGGAAGCTTCATAATATGTACTGAAATTCTTTTTTGCCAAAAAGTTTTTTGCACATTGTACCCGTAAGCTCTGGGGAAATATTTCGCTGTTCCAAATGTCATCAAATGCTTCATGTTAATGTACATAAATGCTGAAGTTTCTTTTGATTGTTAACTGGCTCAAGAAGTTTTTTTTTTAATTTAATTTTCCAACATACAAAAAAATTCAATTTTCATTTCATCCCAACTCGTCTACAGTTGTAGTTGAATATTAATGCTCACCACTGACGATTTCAAAGAAGGGAGGTTTTAAATCAAGAAAGAGATCTACACATCTCGAAAAAAAACATTGCTTATGGAAGCGCTTTTCGCAGCATTCATGCTTCAGCGAAAGTGTAATTTTTGGTTGGACGTCATGTGCATACTCTCGATCTCGATATGATTACAACCATTTGAATTTCTCTTTTTTATCCGACATCGCGAAGCAAAGAAGGGTATTGTGTCTATCAGTCTATGTATGTATGTATGTACATATGTATGCATGTATGTATGTATGCATGTATGTGTGTTCCTTTGCGGCACTTTATAAACCGAACGCAAGTACCGATTTTGAAGATTCTTAAATCAATCGATTTGGCTTAATCCTGGCAGTGTCACCAAAGATATGACAGTAGTAAAAATTCAATATGGCATCCAACAGACGCCATTTTGTAAATACGAAAAAAGTAAAAAGTCGGTGAACTATATCAAAATGTTGTATCATTCGACAGATATTTTAAAATCATTTTTAGGTTTCTCTTATGATTTTTCATTTCCAATGACCATTTAGGACATTTAATAGTTCAAAGTTAGTCGCAGTCGGGTTTTTGGATTTTTTTAATTACTACTTGTTAGCAGACCATATCTTTTTAAAGTTTTTTTTTGACAACAAAATTTTCACTACACCATCGGTAAGTGTACTTTCTAAAGATTTAAAGCATTGGTGGGCACTGTGAATGTATTGCTGAACTGTCAATGTATTGAGGTTGCGAGCTACCCACCAAACACAAATCCACACAGTTAAAATATTAATTGAAAATAAAACATTTTCTAAGCAAACAGTCAATTGTAAAAAACTTTTTCAAACTTTATTTTGGTATGGTCCACTGATACAAATTATTTATTTTTTATTTTTTCGAAATAAATATTTGTATTTTTATTTAAAATTTCTCTCCTTCCCTACCATTAAACTTATGAATATCGCTACGAAAAGCATCATAATGTCTTTTAATAGCATATTCCTTTTTTCCCCTTAAATCTTTGATAACATAAAAGGCATTGTATGTTACCAAATGCGTTATTTCTAATAAAATATTTTTCGCATATCATAAATTTAAAAGGCAACACGTGTGTTTGCTGGACAAATATTCTAGAAGAAAATATGTAAGCATCCGTTCATCGCTGTCTCATCGAGGACTAAATTAAAGAGGGTAAGAATACGTGTGAATTCTCTCAGCACAATTGTGCAAGAAACGCGCATCAATGATTTAAAGTAACGAAACACTTCATTAAATTTCAATGCAACTTTTAAAGTACTTTAAAGCAAAAACATAATAATTAACAGTACAGCTGCTTGTAAAGGGTGTTTTTTATAGAGCGACACAAGTTTAAATCATAATAAAACAAGGAAAATTTTATGAAATTAAAGTTTAAATATGATTTCTGCCTTATGGCCGCTACGGCTGGCGGGTGGAAAGCGCAATCTGGAACACCAATTTTTAACAACTTTTCGCAGCATTTGCGGCCGTATTTCGCCGATAACTCTTCGAATGTTGATTTCCAGGCGTTCAATTGTTTGTGGTTTATCGACGTAGACAAGTGACTTAACATAACCCCAAAGAAAATATTCCAATGGGGTTAAATCACACGATCTTGGTGGCCAACTAATTAGGCCATTACGTGAAATAATTTTTTTCATCAAAAGTTTCTTTGAGTAAGTCAATTGTAGTGCCCGTTGTGTGGCATGCTGGAACCACATATCAGCAAGATTAATAATGCCACATAATTGAGGTACGAACAAATTTCGAATCATGTTCCTATACCGTTCACCATTGACAGTAACATTCTGACCATCAGCGTTTTTGAAGACATATGGGCCAGTGACTCCGCCACCCCATAAAGCGCACCAAACAGTAATTTTCTGTGGATGTAATGGTGTTTCGACAAAAGCTTGTGGATGCTCCTCACTCCAAATGCGACAATTGTGCTTATTTATGTACCCATTTAACCAGAAAAGGGCTTCATCGGAAAATAGAATTTTGAGTGGAAATTCAAAATCAATATTTATTTTGTGATTCAGCCTATTCGCCGAACAATTTGCACGCTTTGCTCTGGTTTAAGTCGATTCATAATGAAATTTCAAATCAAACTAAACAAGAAGCAACTATCAGCTGTTAAATGAGTGCTCAAATAAAGCAGTGATGCCAACTCAAAGTTGTGACAGTCTAGAAAAACACGCTTTACAACTGTTTTGTAAAAGCGTTATTTTTTACACTATTGCAATAAATTTTTGTGACGAGATGCATTTATATGAAATGTATTGGAAGCACAGAAAAACTCAAGTTAAAATACGAATTAGGTCTTTTCTGCTTGTTAACAGCGATATGTACACACATAAAAAAGGCTTGAATCAATAAATGAAGAAAAGTTTTTTATTAAAAAGTATTAAAAAATTTAATTTGTAATTTTCATATTTAATTTGCAAAATAAGAAGCCTGCTGAGCGCATTGTACGATTCCTAAAATCGTTATCGCATGATTCTTTTACAGCTCTCGCAATGTGGAGTCTCATACGATTCTGAATGTTCTTCATAAACGAAATGTAAGATAATCTCTAAATAAATATCAAATGATTGCATCTACGAATAATGAAAGCGCCTTCCGCGGCTCTTGTATATACATACGTAACAGTTTCTCCCTTGCGAAGCATCTTCCACGATTAAAATATGCACTCGTCCTGAATTGAAAATGGTTTAGGGAATAGGAATTTTCGTAAACATTGTGCCTGCTCTTGTGTAATGCGTATCTTTGAAAGATTGTTAGCAGTTTCACACCCGCCATCTTGTAAATAATAATTATTAACATTTTTATAGGTGCTCATAGGATGTACATACATATGTACATGCATGCATGTACTCGTATGTATGTATGTAAGTATATGTATCAAAGAAGAAAAAAGCATTCATTGTGTCTTCTGTCCATACATCTTCGTGGTGTACCTACATACGAGTATCTTGTTTTTTATGTATAATTTTTGTGCTTTTTGTTAAATTTCACAATAAATTATAATTTAACTTGTTGTTGTTGTTTTTTTTTATATTTTTATACATATACTACTTCTTTCTATGTTGAACACCTGCAAATACTTAAATTTATTTCATTTTCGCTTTTTTATATTTTTACATACAAACATACATACAAACATGCTGTTGTATTTTATTTTGTTGTTTAGTACTAAATGAAAAAACCATCACGCAACTTTAACAAAAAAAAAAAAAAAAACAATAATAAAAATTAGTTTTGAAAAAAAAACGAGACTAAATTTTTTTAAACAGCATTTTATCATCTCACGAAACAAACAAAACACACACACGCACACGCACACACCAAGCCCATCACCGTCATGACATGATGATCAACAAAAGTTTTTATTTTTGCTTTTTTATGAAAAAAAGATCATCATCTTCGTTGTCGACATTCACACGCTTTTAGTATTCATAAAAAAACGCAATAATAATAAACTTAAGTGAACTATTCATTTGTTGGTCACTTATTCACCTAAACTTTAGGTCCTAAAGTGAATACTTGGTTAAGGACAGGGTGTTCACAGTCTATTAGTACGTTTACACGGACGGCTTATTTGCAAATAAAACTGTAAATTGTTGCCATATTATTGTTTTTATTGCGACTTACTAATTCAGAAAACTATTCAGGATTAAAGGCTCAGTTAGCCGACTGTAACGCAATATAACTGTAATGTAGGAAACAGCTGATCGATATTTTTATATGAAAAGTATATTACATTACATTACATCTCTATAACCATTTTCATTACTTTTCACATAACAAAATCGACCAGCTGTTTCCTACCGTTGCAGTTACATTACATTACAGTCGACTAAAAGCTCAGTTAGCCGACTGTAATGCAATGTAACTGTAATGTAGGAAACAGCTGATCGATATTTTTATATGAAAAGTAGGTTACGTTACAGTTAGCTCAGTTAGCCGACTGTAACGCAAAGTAACTGCAATGTAGGAAACAGCTGATCAATATTTTTATATGAAAAATAGGTTACGTTACATTACATCTCTATAACCATTTCCATTACTTTTCACAGAACAATATCGATCAGCTGTTTCCTACTGTTGCAGTTACATTACATTACAGTCGGCTAACTGAGCCTTATAACCATTTCCATTACTTTTCACATCACAATATCGAACAGCTGTTTCCTACTGTTGCAGTTACATTACATTACAGTCGGCTAACTGAGCCTTAACTGAGTCTTAACGCACTATTTGTCCTAGTTTACACTATGCAAGTCTTACTGCTAAGCTAATTACTTTGAGCGAGAGAGATACGAGGGGAACAGAAACGTTTCTTCCCCTCGTCTTTGTTTCCTAACAAACTAATTAGCTTAGCAATAAGACTTGCATAGTGTAAAATAGGACTTTGCAAATAAAATGCTTGGGGTTGCCACACTTACAAATGTTTCCTAATAAAAAAAACAATAAATTGATAAATATTGCACAAAAAAACATTGATAGAAGAAAATAATGACAATAAAAATAAATTATTATTTGTTATTTTATACATTTACACAACTTTTTGGAAAAAAAGTAAAATTTCTATAGAAGTGCTACCAAGTTTTTATGCATTTACAATGCCGTGTAAACAGTGAGTTAATTTATTTGCAAATATTTTTATTTGCAAATAGTGCATGTATAAACGTAGTATATGAAAACTAAAAAAAATTACATACATGTACATAAAAGTTCTCAGGAATTTTCAATAAATTATACTTGTACTCGTATTCTGTTAGTTCTCAAACATCAACATATTTATTAATTTATTAACAAACTGTGATAGTCCGTCTTGTCATTAACATTTGCCTTAAATGATTTGTTAAATCTTAATTTTTGTTGATTATTTTATTTTTTTATTTTTGAAGTATTCATCATGTTTTTTTGTTGTTGCTCCTCTCTTCCCTTAAAAGGTTATCAATTGTTTTTTCCTTCTATACTACTCGTATATTTCTTCTGGTTTTAAATATAAATTTGCCGCTTTTTTTGAATATTGTTGAATTTCAAGTTTAACAATTTATAATTTTTGTTTTTTGTAAAAAAAAAATTTAGGTGAAATCTGGTTTTATTGCTGTTGTGTTAATTATTTATGATAGAGGATTTCTACAAAGATTTATACAGTCGTTTTGTTTTTATTTTTCTCTGTCTTCTTAATTCTTTTTATTACTTGTATTATTGAACACCAACAGGTGCGGAATACATATTTTATAGATTTTGTTTAATTAATTTTTACAGGTTCTTCCACTCGTTTTAAAAATAACAGGAGAGATAGTTATTTAGAATTCACTAAAAGATGGGTTAATATTTTATGTTGAAATACAAGATTTATGAAAGTTTAATTTAGTGAAAACTTTACAAGTTTCAAGCTTCAAAAGAAAAGAGTGTTAAGAAATGATAATAACAGACTTTATATGTAATTTGTCTCGCTTCAAGTTGTCTGAATTTGGGGCTTATTAATCTTTCATTAACTGTATTGAGCTTCAGCAACTTTTCCAGTTTTATATGAGATACTTTTTTGGCCTCTTCAATACGTCATGCAAAGAACGTCGAATACACACAAGTCTAATACGTGTGCACCACAAATTTTAGGAGAATTTTGTACTAATCGAAGAATTAATTTAATCCAACCTTAGTTGTGTTTGATGTTTTTGACTTGTAGTAGTTTAAACTTCTCAGTGGGTATTACAATAAAGAAATTCAAAATAATAGCAACATTTTTTTTTTTGTTAATGTCACAATGTTATAAAAATAGCGAGAATTTTTTTGTGTGTAGATAATGGGCCTTATCTATGATTCGCGTACTTTAACTTCAGCTGTGACATTTTGGTTCCCGAATCTAATAAAAAAACGTCGTAGTCAAAACGTCGAAATACACCAGCCCTCGATAAGGCGAAATAATTCGAATTTGAGTAAATTTATCGTTTTCCAAAAATAAATAGGGGGCCATTTAGTATTATGATGTAATTTAAATCATACATACACAGCAAAAAAAAAATCGGAACTAAAGCTTGTTTTTTTTAGAGTGTCACAACTTTGAGTTGGCATCACTGCTTTATTTGAGCACCCATTTGACAGCTGATAGTTGCTTTTTGTTAAGTTTGCTTTGAAATTTCATTATGAATCGACTTACACCAGAGCAATGCGTGCAAATTGATGAAATTTAAAACCAAAATAATTGTTCAAAGTTTTATTTTCCGACAAATCCCATTTCTGGTTGAATGGGTACGTAAATAAGCAGAATTGTCGCATTTGAAGTGAGGAGAATCCACAAGCTTTTGTCGAAACACCATTACATCCAAAGAAAATTACTGGTTGGTGCGCTTTTTGGGCTGGCGAAGTCATTGGCCCATATGTCTTCAAAAACGCTGATGATCAGAATCGTACTGTCAATGGTGAATGGTATAGGAACATGATTCGAAATTTTTTCGTACCTCAATTATGTGGCATTAATCTTGCTGATATGCGGTTCCAACAGGATGGAGCAACATGCACACAGAGGGCGATACAATTGATTTACTCAAAGAAACTTTTGATGAAAAAATAATTTCACGCAATGGCTCAATTAATTGGCCACCAAGATCATGTGATTTAACCCCATTGGATTATTTTCTTTGGGGTTATGTTAAATCACTTGTCTACGTCGATAAACCACAAACAATTGAACAGCTGGAAATCAACATTCGAAGAGTTATCGGCGAAATACGGCCGCAATTGCTGCGAAAAGTTGTTGAAAATTGGTGTTCCAGAGTGCGCCTTCTACGCGCCAGCCGTGGCGGCCACATGGCAGAAATCATATTTAAACATTAATTTCATAAAATTTTCTTTCCAATAAAGCTCGTTTGATTGAAATTAAAAATATATTTCCTTGTTTTATTATGATTTAAATTTGTGTCACTCAAGGATGCAATAACGTAGGCGAATGACGAAATGTAACACAAACACTACGAAGTTGGTCGGCTGTTTATATTCAAATTCTAGAAAGTTTCTATAGTGCATACTTTCCCGCTTACCTGGATACAAACTAGAAAGCAATTGAAATTTTTACTTCGATTTTTTATATTTTAATTGAATTGTGTACGAAAATTAATATTTGCTTCGATAGTTCAGTGGATAGTGTTCTAGCCTAATATACGGAGATCCTGGGATCGACAACTGATTCAGCAAAAAGTATTTGATTTGATATTGTATTTAATATATAATAAATATAAAAACAGAATAAAGTATTGGAAGTTAATCTAAGAGTAGATATAAAATCTGCTCTTAAAAAGCAATTTGTTTATTTATATGCATGTGAAAAAGTCATGAAGTATGGGATTCTTTCTGCACATCATATATGCATTGAGAAGCTAATACCTGGAGAGCTACCAAGTGGGACATCACGGACAAAAATCATGTGATACCCAGAGAGAGTTGTGCTCTCTCCCTTACCAACCAGCTTCCAGCTAGAAGAATATTTTTGCTGGGTTGTAAGCTATATATGTTTCCCAAGAACATGGGCCATCAACTTTTTGAAAGTTAATTATATAATCGGGGGTGTTCTGTAAATCGCGCGTTTTGAAATCACCTAATTTCCACGAAAGAGCTCAATTAAAAAGGTGGCTTATTGCAGCTTTTTATTGGGTTTTAATGTTTCAGATGTTTAAGATATTTTATACGAACTTAACTTCGAATCGTCCGTCTGTTTTTCGTTTTTCGAAATCGACGATTTCAAAACGCAAGATTTATAGAATACCTCTGAATATTCGCTAAAAATTCTTCACACACACTTTTGCAAAACGATCCATTTTCAGCATTAAATTAATTTTAGGTATTAACTTCAGCTGGCTTGTGGTAATTCTAATCTTAGGATAATTTTTTCGAATTGCTGAGTAAAAATTGGGAGATATTTATTTTAGAAGGGAAATACAGTATTGAAAAGTTTTTCTTTAAAGCTTGCTAAACTAATGAGAAATTCATAAAAAAAATATTAAGATTATTGAACAAAGAAAAAATTCATTTTCCAAATTCAAACATAAAATTATCTGGGTCCTACAAATGTTGTGATGTTTGTAGTTGAATTAACCACAAACTTGTATTTTCAATTAACAAATTGTTCAACTCAAAGAAATTTTTTACCGAAATTTAAAAGGAATTCAAACAAATAACTTATCTGTGTAGTATGCCATTTTCACATTTGAACAGAAATCTTCTCTAAGTAATCAACAAAATATAAATGTTACTTATTAAATTAATTGTATGAATTAGAATTTTAAAAGTTGGCATAAACAATTTTGTAGAACTGTAAAGAAAATTTACTGAAACTAAATTTTATTTCAAATAATCGTGTGTTTTGAGAATATTTTTGAGTATAATTTTTTCTGTGCTAATTCTACACGTTTTTCTTTTTTTTTTGCACTAATCCAAGAAGTCTTGCAAATAATTTCATGACAAATTTCATAATGTAAATTCAGTTTTATTTAAATTTAAAATTGTTAACTAAACTCTAAGGGCATTTTTTTTTAGTTTCTAGTTAATGATTAAATTGTGTAGTTTATTTAATTCGCCATGCACTTCTGTTTTAAATACGGATTTAAAAAAATTAGAGGAGAAAATATTAAAAGTTAAAAAATTTCGATTTCTCGATTTGCTTTAAAAAGCACAAAATAAGTACTTCACTTGCAAATATTCCTGCCTATTCCGTAAATCGAGTCGATTTAAAAACGCTCGATTTAGAAAAATTAAATCCACTAATAGCGAATTTTTTTCAGACTTTTTTGTAGTTTTCAATTTCTTAAAGCTTGAAATATCATATCTGAAATTAATTTAGTGCCCAGCAAAAAATGACAATACAAATCATTGGTTACAGCGTTCATGGACTCATGTGCAAGTACTTCTATTTCTGGCGAAACATCAATGAATTTAGCACATGGTTGTCACAGGACGGAAGTCATCTAAATAACTGAATGGAAGGCGCTTAAAAAGTTGTCTAGAACAATTTTTTATTTAAACAACAGCCTAAGAATATTAAATTCAATACCTGTAGTGATTGGTATGCAATGAAAGTGGAAAAAGTTTCGAACTAGTTCCGATTTATTTTTGCAGGGAGATATTCGAATAATAACATCAAAATTTTGTTTCGTTTCGATTTCAAAATTGATTTCCATCGCCTCTTCGTTAAACTTTTTGCACAATTTTATTTATTTTTAAAATGCGAATATGTATGTGGTGGGTAATTAGGTAGCAAAAAAAAACTTTATTTTTAAATACACTAAAAACTACAGTATTGTTATTGTTTGAATAAAGATTGCAATAAATCAGAAACTACAGGTGGTTTGTTATTTTTAAACTTGGCTCAAAATGTTTGCTTAATATTTTTCCTACGCAGAAAAATGCCGTTTTAAATTGAAGACTAATAATTTTCTTTGCAATCACATATTTCTAAAAAATTTATATTTAAATTAATTCAAAAATATTTTGAAAATATGTAAATATATTGTAGATTTCCTTCCTGATGCTTTCCAGAGCATTGCGAAATATCGTAAGAAGGAAATCAATATTTAAAACTGACCTGAAGCTTGAAACAATCGTTTTTAAATTGTTTTAAAAAAACGTATACTGCAATTTATAAAAAAAAATATACAAGCTATCAGATATTTTTAAATTTTAAATAAATTTTTTATGAGAGATGAGCCTTAAAAAAATTTAATTCACAATTTAAAAACTGTTTTGAGACTGTCTTGAGGTGTTGATCTCTTTATAAACTTTTGCATATCGATGGCTTAATATGAGAAAGGCGTAACTCGAATTTTCGATATTTTATAGCAGAAGAAAAGAACTGAATAAGAACTAAAGCATTTACACGAAAAATAAATTTTTAAATTATCATATGTATTTTATTTTAAACTGTAACGTACTTATTTCTTCAAGGAGGATGTAATTGTACGTTGGCTACCAGAAAACCTTAAAACGCAATTTAAAAATAAATCGAGTTACGCCCTTTTTATATTAAGCCATCGATATGTAGTTCCAGAACTAACTAGGCTTCGCTTCATAAGATTTCTAATTACAATAATTAGGTTAATAGAACTCAATCGCTATTTCACCTTCGTTAATAAGTCTGTGGCAAAAAGGAAAAAGTGCTTAAGTCGAGATAAGCTGATGTTGAGTTAATGGTACCTGCGTAATCTGCATATTCGAAAGTACCTCTAGTCAAAATCTCAATTATTTCGTGTGCTTTTTCAGGAAGTTATAGCACTAAGACTTGAGACTTATATTTTTTAGACTTCTAATCTTTTTATCGTTCAAAATAAAAGTTTAATTTAGCTTATACTTTGGTATATTTCATTTTAAATATATTATTTACAGTGTGTAGAACGATTTTTGCTTAAAAAATAAAGGCTAACAGAGAATTGTCCAATTTAGCTGAAAAACAGTAAGATATGACTTAAACACTTTTTCCTTATGGCCACAGAAGTGATATGAAATTGTCTTTTACCAAATTTTGCTGTACTTTTGGAAATGAAAAGAAAGTATAATTTTTTTTTATTCATATAACAATTTTGTTTTATTGATTATTTGTAGCTTAATGATAAGTTTTTAATTTTATTTATAAATATTTTGAACAAATCTTAATTACAAAAGGAAAATATCACATTTTTAAAATGTTCATACCTATAAATCAGAGAAATTGTTGAAAATCTTTAAAAAAAAAGCAACAACGTTTTAATTTAATAGTTTGCCTCTTTCTTTTTCCTTTCATTAGAAAGAAAATACGATTTTGGTCAGTGTTGAAAAGGATGAAAAAAAAACTTAAAAAAGAAATAAAAACATTTTTTTAGAAATTGGTGGTACATAGTTACATTTTTTACATTTTACAAAATCTTAGTTTTTTTAATTAAATTTGCTTTAAAATTCTGCATTTACATACATACGAGTACATATGTATGTATGTTTATGTTTATAAAGTTTTCGAAAAGTTGTTGCTAAATATTTCAAAACAAAATGTCATGTCATGTCAGTCCTGTTGACGTTTTATTTGGTCTTACAGCCTTTTCAGGGCCAAGGGAGACAGACAAACGCAGGCAGTTGTTTCTTAGCAAACTTCTTTCTCTTTTTTTTATACATATGTGAATCAAATAATTTGTATTCCACATATTTTTTACAAAAAGTTTTTCCTCTATTCTCAGAAATGTGTTTTGTTTTGTGTAGTGTAAGAGGGAATTGTTTTTAAACAACCATATTCTTTTTACAATGGTAACCTACCGTATGTGACACATTTGTGGCAGCAGCTGTTGTTGTTGTGTTGTCTGCAGCTGATGATGAGGTTACAGCTGGTAAGGAAGAGCTGGCATTGGAGGTGGTAATGGAATTGGAGGTTGTGGTGCTATTGACTGCTGACACAATCATTTGTTGCTGTTGTTGTTGTGTGGCAGGTAAAATGGTATTTGGTGTTTGACGATCAACCAAAGGCTGGCGCTGTGCCGGACTAGATTGTTGCATGGAACCATTTAAACGTTCTTGTACACCGTCATAAATTTCATCATCTTCCTCGTCATCGCCATCTTCCTCGTGACCTGAGACTCTCTCCAAATTGGCGGTGAAATTTAAGGCGGCCGCAGCATCAAAATTACTAATCTCCGGATGAGTTTCCAATTCGGACTGTAAATCGCAAATGTAATCGATGACATGTTGTATGATTTCCAATTTGGATAATTTGCGATTCTTGGGCATGAATGGTACCAAGTCCTTAAGTTTGGACAAATACATTTTCATTTCGGCATTTTCGCCATCGCCGCGATGGGGAGGATGGCGACTGATGCGACCATTGGGATTGATGGCGGGCATGGAGGCACCAGTTTGACAGACGGCCGTTAAAGATTTCATTTTAGAAATTATCGCTTTACGTTCTTTTAGTAGAATTTTGAAGGCTGTTTATTAAAAACGACAGAGTTGAAGGAAACACGTTTATTTTTATTTTATATATATATATATTTTTTTTTTAATTAATGAATTTTAATTGCGAGGTTTTATTTTTTAAATAAATTTTTTCACCCAGTATTTTTATTTGTTAACACAATTTTCATAAGTTTGGAGAAACACTTTTTTAATCCATAAAACTTATTTATATCTTTTTAGTATTTCTTTAGAAAAGCTATTTTTGTATTTATTTCATGCACTTTTTGTAATCCACTGCTGTTTAATTTGCCATAAATATCAGGTTGTAACCGTAATCCGTTTATTAAGCGTTTGTGATTTTTTTTAAATGCATAGATATTTTTTAATATGAATAACTCTTGTTTTTTACAATTTATTTTATGCTTTATTACACGAACTTTGCTTGCTTTTACTATGTTCTTTGCGCTTTGAGTAACAAACTCGTTATGAGCTCGTGCTGCTCAGAGCAGCGCCTTTTATACCTGCGCCAGCAAACTCCGCCTATTCGTGAGTATATTGCAAACATTTCTTTCTCTCTGTGATAAGTTTTTGTTAAAAGAAAGAGCGCAAGCAAACCAAAAACACTGGGGAAGAGAATTTTTGGTTTCGGGTTGATAAATATTTTGTTCACGTTTGTGCATTATGATGGGAAAAAATCAATGCATTTTCGTTTCGTGGGAAATATATTTTTATTACATACCATTCGGTTTTCAGTTGTTATTTTTCTCAACACATATTTCTTCATTGTTTAATGTGTTCAATAGATAAAAATGTACACAAATGTGGGCCTCTTGTAAATGAGAACAAAGTGGAAGTTGACTTTAATAGAGAATTGTTTCTTGTAACGAAAGAGATAAGCTGAGGAAGTGTTTCGTGTTGAGGGTAAATACAAAATATTTTGATTAAGTAAATTTTCAGAACTCAAAATTTTGTATGATGACACATGTATGAATTTGTGGGAGTTTATAAGCCATGTGGATACATTTGTATGTACATGTGAAGGCGATCCCAAAGCTAAACAACGTAACAAAGAAAACAGAACATACCAGTATATGGGAAAAATTTTCTTTATTTCTCAACTCAATTTCTTTTTTAAGCTCGATACACTTTTTCCAACGATATTCAGCAGTAGCTGCGATGCATTATTTATGGTAAGAACTATGTAGATAATTAAAATAGACATCAGAGGTAGACGCCAGCCCCTTTATTGTTGGCAAAATATTTACTTCCGCGACATTTGTTCCAGTTTGGAAATAGAAAATAGTACCGCAGTGCTAAATCAGGTGAATAAAGCCTAAATTAAACGTGCCATAACCATCATCATACGAAACAGCTGTTCGCACCAAACTTAAGGCTCAGTTAGCCGACTGTAACGCAATGTAACTGTAATGTAGGAAACAGCTGATCGATGTTGTTCTGTGAAAAGTAATGGAAAGGATTATAGAGATGTAATGTAACGTAACCTACTTTTCATATAAAAATATGGATCAGCTGTTTCCTACATTACAGTTACATTACATTACCGTCGGCTAACTGAGCCTTTATGGGCAACACTTTATGATGTATTTGATTACACTGACCCAGAGTTGTCAGATTTTTTCGCCGAATTGATTTTAAAAATCGTCAAAAATCTCCAAAATCGATTTTATGTAGTTTTTCTTAATATTATAATTGATAATAAATTTGTTTTTATATAAATCCGTTTTTAATATAAATTTAAAACAAATAATCGCATAAAAATTTAGCCGAAATCCGCCTGAAGTAGAAATAAATTCGCCAAAAATTATTTCTTGTAAATTTTTCTCATTCAAAATCAAAACGCTTTAATTACTACAATTAATATAAGAAAAATCATCAAATCAAATTGTTTTAATTTCTTGCAGACTAGTTTCTGTAGGATTTTTCTTTGAAACGACTTTTTCAGCAAACTAATTTTCCTCAATTAAACAAATTTGGAAGTTCAAGCGTTTGTTTGTTGTTTGCCAACAAACTTATTTATAGACAGAAAAATTGCCATGTCGCCAAATCAAAAATTTAGTCGCCAAACAAGTTGAAAATCGCCACGATATGGCGATTTCTCGCCAAACGTGGCGAGACGAGTCACTGTTTGGTGCGGATTTGGTCCAGAGGCATAATTGGGCCAATGAGCAAGGAGTGGCCGTTGCAGTCAATGGCGATCGTTATCGGGCCATGTTGAACGAAGAGCTGATGTCGTTTGGCCACCTCGGAGCTGCGATTTGACTCCGTTGGACTATTATTTGTGGAGTGCCGTCAAATATAAGTGTTACGCCAACAAGCCAGAGACAATTGACGCTTTAAAGGACAATATTCGTGAAGCCATTGGTGCAATACAGCTGCATACAATCCATAATGTGCTTAAAAATTGGACCGATCGTGTAGGCTACTGCATGGCCAGCCGACGCAGCCATTTGAATGAAATTATTTTGCATTATTAACCAGAAGGATTGTACTTTCAAATAAAAAAAGAAATTTGAGAAAATATTCAGTAGTTTTTTTTATAGCATTTTCCAAAAAAAAAAGTTATCTGGCGGACACTTTACAACTTTTAACGTTGGCGAAAGTTCAAAATTCTAAAATTGGTCGGAGGAGGCTGTAAGAAGCCATTTTCGTCACCGCTTTATTTTGTGGGCGGTGACAAAAATAATATTTATTAGCAAAAATTAAAAATTAAAATATTTAAAAAATGTACTACTCATGTCTTAATATCATAAAAATTAAACTTTTGAGCTTTTATTGCATTTTATGACTTACAAAAATGGGTTTTCTCATATTTACCAATGCAAGATGAGCAAAAACAGAGAAAAGGTGAAATTTTCAAAAAAATCACCAAAAAAATGACTTTTTTCTTATATATTTTAAATGTTATTGTTATAAAACATAATTCTAAATGCAGCTACACTCACTTTTAAAAACCTTCTTCTTTTTTTTTTGTTTGCAAAAAAGTGGATATTTTTTTTTTAATTTTTAAACGAATTATTTCATCTTTAATATTCAAGATAATTTTTTTGTTTTAATACTAAAAATAGCTTTTGATCACATCTTTCAGTGAAAGAAGAAATTAACGTAATACCTTTATTCATTTAGCCACAAAAGAAATATCATAAAAACATGTTCACTTTCTTCACTTTAGCAGTATCTCAGAGCTACAAATCACAATTTAAAGTATGCGAAACTTACAATATGATGTACAAGTTTGTTGTGTATCGAGCTGTGTTCTAAGTTCTTAAGATTTCTTTGAATACATTTTTGTCTTTTTGGCCAAATTTTTGGCTCAAATACTTATCTGTGTAACGTCAAGAGAACTCCAAAAAATGTTTCCTAATTTATTTGGAAAATCCCATTTCATTTGAGAAACGTTATTACCCAATGACGGCAAAGTTTACTTTGCAAAGTCTTGGAGAGAAAGGAAAAGAGAGTGGGAGTTCTTTTTTCTTCTTTCCTACAAACTCAAGACTTTGCAAAGTTAACTTGGCGTGTGAAGAAGCCGCCAATATTTTTATACGAGTACACTGTCAGTTTATAGAAGACATGTAAAAATGCTCGTCTGCCTATTTATAGGGTGTTTTTTTAGAGGTATAGAACTTCGAATTGAAATAAAACACAAGAAAATCGTTTTAATGTCCATCAATTTGGCTTTATTGGAAGGATAATTTTATGCCATTAACGTTTAAATATGATTTCGGGCATGTGGCCGCCGCGGCTGGCTCGAATAAAGCCAATTCTACAGGTCCAATTTTCAACCACTTTTTCGAGCATATGGGGCGAAATTATGCGCTCATCGAATGTTTCCTTCAATAAATCGATTGTGACGTGCGCTGTGTGGCATGTAGCGCCGTCTTGTTGGAACCACAACTCATCCACATTCATGCCATCCAATTCGGGAACAAAATAGTCGATTATCATGGCTCTATACCGGTCTCCATTAACGGTAACCAACGGTCGACCATAAAATGGACGGAGCTTGCGGTAAACTTCGCGAACTGAACCATTATTTTCGAAATAAATTTGCACGATTTGCAAGCGTTGTTCTTTTGTCAACCTGTTCATGATGAAATGGCAAACCAAACTAAATATTAATCTCTTGACAGCTGACAAAATGGCCGCCAGTTAAAAAAGTGATGCCAACTTAAAGTTCTATACCTCAATAAAAAACACCCTATATATTAAAAAACAAAAACAAAGCATTCAAATTTATTTTTATTTTCATTTTATTATTATTTTATTTTTTTTGTGTTTTGTTTTCGATATAAATAGACAGACGAGAATTTTTAATTGTCTTCTATAAACTGGCAGTCAGTGATGGATATTTTTTTTTATTAAACAGGCATGTCAATTGCAGCAGGTACCTCCAGATCCATTAAGAATCATCTATTCTTTGTGCCCTTTATGGCCCGATAACATTAGGTATCTTATTGTGTTCTATATTGTGCTTAATATTAATTGTGTCATATAAAATACAATAATTTACGATCGACGATATGTACACACAAAAAAGTACTATGAATGAGTTTGTAATATTAATTAAAATATTTGTAATATTAATTAAAAAATTAATTAACTTTTCACCTATAAACAATTTGATAATATCAATTAAGTTTTTCCACTCAAATTAATTAATACAATTAAAAATTTAATTGAATCAAATAAAATATTAATTGAAAACATTAATTGGTGAATACTTTTTTCTGTGTATGTATATATCAAAGTCAGGCAAACACATATATATATATATATATTTATGAAAGAGAGTAAAATGCATGATTGTACGAATGTAAGTGAAAATGAGAGCATAAAGAAGTGCCCACGGGCGGCCTTTTGCTTATCTCTGGTATATATATAAATACATTAACGTGGCCAGTAGTTGTATGGAGAATTTTTTTTATTTCTTATATTCTCTCCCCCCAAATCGGTAAGGTGCGTCGTCCACCCTCAAGCCCATTTATTCAATGTAATTTTTGTTTTTAGTTTTCTTTTGACTATATGTATATGTATGAAATAATTGAATAGATATAAGCTCTTATTGTACATGCTTAATATAAATAATTTCCATATAAATATAATTTTATTATATGTACAAAATTTTTGGTTTTTGTTGGTTATTTTCTCATTATTTTCTAAAATTTTAGTTTTGGCAAACAACTTTCTTGGATACTAATGCTGTTGACTAAAAGAGCTAAAATATTGCCATATATCATATTCTCGTAAAATGTTGTTTTAAAAAGATAGATATGCAAACAAATTACATTGAAAATGGGCTTGATGGCCAACTTTGAGGGGCGGACGCAACCTCTAAAACACAACTTATCGGTATGAAATTTTTTTGTATTTATTTTTTACATAAAACTGAACCAGCTTGGGGGGAGAGAATATAAGAAATAAAATAAAAATATATTAACGGCCACTCTAATGTACATATGCAAATTCATTCATGTACATATGTATGTATATTCCATGTATTTTTAAATATGAAATTCATCTAAACGAATATCCAGATTTTTACCTGTCTATGACAAACTGTGGACGAAAACCACTTGTTGCTTTGGGTGAATTTAATTCTGCTTCTCCTCATTGAGCGCATGAATATAATACAGACATAATGTTAAGGGGAACAAACTTGAAAATTAAATTTTTAAGGATCTATTTTTAAAGAACTTTTTCTCCGCAAATGAGAAAACAAACGAAAAGTCCCCCATCCCCACTAATATTAAAAAGACTTCAGGCGAATATGAAAAATAGTACAAGGGAAAATTTATCAAGAGAACAAAATAAATCCCCTTATGCAAAAAAAAAATAATTTGAGCTTGAAACAAAATTTCCGTGCAAATTTTGACTAAATCACATTTGAAGTACAAATTAATTTTTGGGCATAAAGGGAAATTCTTTAAAAAAAATTTTCTTCCCCTAAGTATAACAATTTAGTAAGAGAACTACTGAAACATTTATCATGTGCATGAAATGTTTAGAGGGGAAAAATGTTTGGAACTCTGTAGAGAATATTTACCCAAATATGCAAATTATAGATGTGCCTAAATGCATTACATGTACGCTAAGAAATTTTCTGGCATTAATTTGTATTTTGTAAATTTAAATTTAATTTAAAACGAATATCCAGATATTTACCCATCTAAAATAAATTGTGGGTGAATTTCATTTTGCTTCTTTTCATTGAGAGCATAAAGACATACGAGTACACAACATTTTCGTAGGAGAACAAAGGTTTTTAAATAAATAGGGGTTTAAAAATGAAACTTTTAAGGATATATTTTCAAAAATTATTTCCCCTCAAATGCAAGAACATACAAAAGGTCCCACCACAAATATCAAGTAAGCTTCTTCTGACAAAGACGAATGAGGGCGGAGGGTAAAATTGATCAGGAGAAAATAAAAACTTGAATTTTGCATGAGAATATATTTACCCAAAGGAGAACCTTGGCACATATTGGAACTTGGAAATTCTTGAACTCTACACAGTACTCGTTTAGCAACCGTTAGCTTTTGAGGCCTAAAATTTAAATGAATAAAAATAGTGCTTTATTTTTCAATTGGTATTTGTACTTCGAGTTAATTTTTTATTTTTTGTAATACATACACATGAATACGTACATAACGAGAACTTATAATATTCAAAACACTACATAACACATTGTAAAGAAAATTAATTTTAACGGTAAAATATTACAATAAATCACACGCCTTGGTGGTAAAAATTATAAACTAAAATTTAATTTTGTCGAAAAATTTTAGAAAATAAGACGGCTTTTCCATTAAAATATTACAAAAAAAAACTGCATTTTATTAAATAGAAATTTTTTTCTACCCATAAGAATTGGTATGTATTGCATTATTTTGAGTTGAGAAAGCAGAACTGTGTACCTCTATCTTCCACAAAATTGGAATAAGTGCAAATTTTTTAAATTTTAGTCATACAGATATACATACATGCGTCAGTCAGATTGAAGGCCAAGTCGCATACATTTACATCGCCTTTTCAACCGACATAAACGCATTGACCGAGGAGGTTGATACAATGAATACTTTTGTTCTTCAATTTATTCGGGCCTGTTCTCTAAACCGAGTCCGAGTAAATTTGTCGTTTTTTTTTTAATTAATAGTGGTCATACACGATAATTTTCCTGCAGATATGATATTTGAGATTCTTTGTAATAAAAAATATTTTTTCCGCGCGATTTAAAATCGATCGGTTTAAAGAACAGGGCCGATTAATTAGACTTAAGTTTTTTTTATTTATTTGATTAATTCTTTTATTTTATTTTTTTTTATATCAAATTTACTTATTATTGTAAAATAGATTGTAAATAAATACATTGAAAAAAAAAATATTTTTGCTGCCACAAAACAAAAAAAATATGTATTTATTTATGTATATTTATGTATGGATACATATACAGTATACCACGTTTAATTACCCATCGGTTAAATACCTTTATCGCTTATTCACCCCAAATATTGAATCCCCGTTTTTTTATTTTTTACACTTATTTTCACACAAAAGTCCAAGCTTATTTAACTTTCGTTTAATTACCCATTTTGGGTAATTACCCAGAAATATTTTACCCCAAAAAGGAAATTTCCCCCACCTCCAAACTTATTCACGGTTAAACTCGTAACAAAAAAAAAACAATAAAACCTCAGAGGAGAATAGTACATTTTAATCGAAGTAACAAAAATAGTGGTGGCTTTTAAAAATTCTACTGTGCACATTCTCATCTCTGATGGCTAACTCCAAAAACTCCTATTTCACCTCAGAAATAATGTTACCTTCAGTCACAGGCATACAAGTAGGTTTTACCAAAAACAAGCCGTGCAGCGTGAAGAAACTTGAAAGAGAGATACACTATTATATTCCCATTAATATTATACAATTTCCCTCTAAATAAAAGAAACCGCAATAAAAACCTCATCCATATAACTCTTTAAGTTTTCTATAACAGTGTGCAAATTTTTAATATAATTACATTTCCCCTTTTTAGACCTCTAAATGTTCCCCTTTCCATTAAAATACTTTTCCAAATATCAAAATTTCCCAGTGTCATAGAAACTGGGAAATTCCTCCTCAAATGAAGTAAAAAAATACGCATGCTTTTACCAAGTAAGTATTATGGAATTTCCCCAGTTTGCTTAAGGTAAGTAATCGTAATTATTGGGTGAATTGAAACTGGGAAATTCCTCCTCAAATGTATAGAAATAGGCATGCTTTTAACAAGTACTATCAAATTTTCCCAGTTTATTTAAGGTAGGTATTGGTAATAATTTTGGTGAATATTCAACACTCTTCAGAAATTAACCATGCGTTGAGTAAAATGAAGCTGATTGATTGGTCGGTTTTATACTCTGCAACTTAGCAGATACAAAATCATAGGGGAATATTTCTTCTTTGGCGTTGAAAATGTAAGTAGAGAATGAAATATTCTTATTCTCAATTTACACGTGTTTGCATTTATTTGTTATGTATGAAATACAGAAATAAAACTTGAAAAATATAAAATTCTAAGGGGAAGGCTATATTTTGATTAATATATACAGAGAGAGATAGAGAGAGAAAAGTCTACACAACGGGGTAAATTTGCAATCTAAATAAAAAATGCCATCTCTCAAATAAGTATATTTTTATTTAAAAATAGGGGAAGACTGTGAAAGGCTTACAAAATGTGGTTAATAAATAAAAACCCATCACCAAGTTATATCGTGCCATAACCGCCAAAAAAAACCTTAAGCGACATAATGTTCGAACTTCATTTTTTGACCAAAATGGATTATTTGTAAATAATCGATTTTCGTCAAAAAAAAACAATGTTCAAATAATGTGTCCCTTAAATATCTTTTTTTGTGTGGTTATGACTCCATACGGGAGGAGGGGAAATGAATTGATATTGGCTCTGCTGCCAATTCATATTGAGATATTTTCAATTTCGTTGATCCTTGCACTATAATATAGTGACTATACATATGTACATATGTATCTCAGAGGTTATTCTGTTCACTATTTATGGATAAATGTAAACATACACATGTACATTGCACATATCAGTGGTTTTCATTAATAACAGCGTATGTCCAAAAGTAAAATTTTTTAAGTAGTGTCAAAAAAGTTATTTTAGAATCTTATTTAAAAAAATTGTTGAAGTTGTGTTATTGTTTTAGAAAAAAGGATTTACATGCGTCCATATCCTTCAAAAATGTCTTAAAACTTTCTAAAAAGCATTTAAAATATAACAATTTGATATCATAAACTCGAAATGAGAGTAAGCGACAAGCACCAGTAGTCGGCAGTTTAACTTTTTTTGCCATTTCTGATGTTAAAATGATATTGCGATGATTATATTTCTGTTATAAGTATTGTTTTGAGTTCATTTAACTGTTTTCCAAAACAAAATATATAAATGTAAGAAATTTTCTATAATTCATATATATTCATATAGTCGGCATGCAATTTTTGCTAAAGAAAGTGTGAAATTTTATAGGAATTCAAGCTACTTTTTATATAGAATAAAAATTATTTACATTTTTATGCTTCTTACTGGCAAAAAATATGGAAATGGTGCCATCTCTTATATCCTAGACTGCTTTTTCAGGATTCGGCGGAATATTGGTGCACAGTTCTTTTTGCCAGCTGTCAAAAAATTCTATTGTATCGCTTACTAGAAACTAGAACACCTCGTCTATACCCGCATTCGTTAGGAATCTTAGGGGCATAAAGCTTCACAGTACTTCAGAATATGCCCTAAATTTTTTTTGAGTACTTAACTCATTTATGGCTCTTGGAAATGTTTTCCGTTTTCATTTAATAAAGATTTGTACAAATACCCAGCAGAAAATTAGACATGGTAATGAACTACTGAACTACTTGCCATATAATTACTTACTTTTTTGTTTGGCAAACTGAAGTACTCGCTTACAAATCACATTACGTAAAATTTTAAAAATAAGAAGCAGAAATTGAACATACTCTTCGGGTTTTAAAATATGACGTGAAAATATTGCTAAGACATTTAGTTATTTTAAGTAAATTATATATATATTTCTAAATTGTCTACTTATTTATTTTCAACTAAAAAAATAAGCACTTAAATTTTGGAAAACTATTATTTACAAGTATGTAAGTATGTAGTTCCAAATAATTTTTTTCATTTTCGGTTTTAATAAAAATTCATCAATCAAAACAATTGAAAAGTGGAACTAATTTTTTTTTCGACTAAAAAAAGTAGTTCCATCAAGAAAAAAATAACTATTTCCCACAACGAAAAAAATAATTATTTCCTACAATAAACAACCTAGCTACTTCTCAAGAATCGATTATTTTAGTCTCACGCCTTGTTAAAATCATTAAGTTGGTAATCCAGTAAGGAACAGCTTCCATCAAAAATGCTTAATTCCCAACTCGAAATTTTTTGCTGGCTATTTTTGATAGATCTAGCGCTACCACCTTTTTCGAACTTGAAAAACTGGGTCGAAATTTGCCAATTTTATTTGAGTATCTATCAATGTACATATCGATGGCCACAAGTAGAAAGGCCCTAACTCACAGCTCGTCACAAAATTTATTGCAATAGTGTAGTTTTACAAAGTAGTTCATAATATGTATATGCGCTGTCTAAAATATGAGGTTTGCTGTCATAAATGCTGTCTTAATTTTTTAGCTTAATACGACGGTGCCTTCTGGTGCCTAGTGGGGCCTAAAGTACCCAAACAGTGAAGGATTTTGTTAAAAAAATTGATATAATTCTGCAGTTTCTGATTGTTATGAAATTTCATACAGCAAAAATACCAAAACCACATTTATGTCGGCTGAAAAAGCTCGTTTAGGTGGAAAATTATGCAATACACAGAAAGTAAGAACAAATAGAATTTGATTTTAAGTTCCAGGCAGTTCTCAAAAAAATTCGCAAGATTCCAAAAATGTAATTTTTTCAGTATTTTTAATGTATTCTTCTTACTTTTCGGAAATATTAAATAACATATGTTGCATAATAAATTTTTGGTTCTAGCTTTGGAATTTGAGAAGAAAGTCCTTAAATTTTATATTTATAACAAAAATAGGTCTATTTCGAAACGATCTGGTTCCTTCAATAACGAAAATTTCTTTGTAATATTTCTTATAGTATCACCTTTAAATAATCAAAAATATGGGGTTAGTATTTTTTAAAATTTGTTTAAAATAACGAAATAATTAACCCACTTTTTTCTGCAAAAAAAAAAAACCGCGAAACTCGACTTTTTTTTCAAAATTTTAATTTAAATTGCGTATAACTTTTGACTTAATTGTGCTAAGTTCATAAGTTTCCTTTTTAAAACGAACAAGATTTGACTTCTCCATTAGCAGAACAGTGGACCAAGGTTGGTAAAGAAGCCAAAATTTAAATTTTTTTCTCGAATATTTCCTAAACTGTAAGCGAAACCCCATAAATGTAGCAGACTTTTTTTAGCTCTTGAATAGAAAAAAAAAATTTACTTGCAAAAAATCTTTTTTTTTTTCAAATCAAAAACATCAGCTTAGCATATCGATTTTAATATTTAATTAACCCAAGGTTGCCCACTTTGCGGCTTTGTGGCTCCGCCCTATTTCGAGGTATATAGTTTGGAGTTAGATTTTTTTTGATGTCAGTATTTAAAATTATTTTTCAAGACGTGAATGCAATTTTTACTTTAATATCTAGGGAGGTATTGAAATATATGTATGTATGTCATTTTAATAACATTTAAAATTTTTCGCTCGTGGTTTATTGAATTTTTATTGTTATTAAAAAAAAACTGAAAGGTTTTAAAAATTCATTCGGTGCGGAGTGTTTATGTTTCAAACTGGCTTAAGATGTCGGTTTTTGTAATCAGTACAATATTCCCCATAGCGTAATGCCTGTCAAATTTTTAGTCAAAAAAAGGTTATATGCCTAATGTGCATACATGTCGCGCATTTAATCAAAGAACGTCATAACTCAAAAAAACTAGTTTGCCAGAAAACGAGTTTAAAGTTTTCAATTTACACATAATTTAATGGAAAAGCAACATTTTATTTTGCTTTCAAAAACTCCATATTAATGAGTAGTGACGTTCTTTGAGTAAATGAGCGATATGTACATAATGTTCGCAAAAAAAAATTGATGATCGTATTTTTATGGTTAAATGTAAAAAAAATTGTAATGATAGAAAATTTATAATTTTACGACCATCTGGGGCTTCCAGGGATGGCCTGCAAGGTCAACCACAGTACCTGTTTTTTTTTTTAATTTGTAGGTTAGTTTAGGTAAAGGAGGCAGTCAGAATTTCGAACTCTCTTAGACCCTTCCATTGTGATACCACTTAAACTGCTTATGCAGGGTCCCCACGGTCGAACTAACCCGATCTCAATACGAAGCAGTTTAATCCTGGCAACGTCACAAAGTCTCCGGAACCCCAGAGCATCCAAAGTGGTAATTTTCTTCCTTTATAGTCCAGGGCAGTCACTTAGAAAAGATTCTATATTTTCCTCTTTATCAATGTCTTGGCAGCTACGGAAAAAGTCATTGTGTTCGATCTTTAATATTTGTGAGACAGTGTCCGGTTAGCAGGGACGAGATCGATACTTGTTTTGTATTTTTTAAAATCAAAGAAGCTGTATTTTTCTTAGTTATGAACCCAACTGCCTACTGATGAAGCAATCATTTCTTGTGGCTCACATTCTATTCACATTAGACTCAATTTGCAAGAGAGTAGGGGTAAACCTACACATTCCAATGCCGCTGGAATCGCTAAATTAAAGTTGTTGAAGTCACATTTACTCTCAACCAATCCGCAACTTTCTTTATATCAAGAAACTCTACCTGGTAAATACTGTAGTGATCCGAACGTCCTGAAAAGACTCCGTACCCCACCAGTCCTGTGTCTGGGCTCCATCCGTATAAAAATCTACGCTTTTGCTGCTACCTGGAGTACCATCCCTCTATACTTCTATGGATGGTATGCAGGTTTTATAAAGACGTTCATGGAGTAGAGCAGGGGAGATTTGGTCACTCCTCCATACCCAAACATCAGGCTCAACTACTCTACAGTGGCCGGTATCGTTTCAGTTCCACAGAGAAATAAAAACGGATTGCTGAAGTTTTTTCTATCTCCTTTCCTACTAAACCAATTCAGAACCTCCATATTTCTTTTAAATCGTTTAAAATAGAACCAACTTGTCTACCAACATTTTTTTCTAATGGTTAAAGAATTGTTCGCAAAAGAAAAAAAACGCATATTTATGGAATTAAGATTTCATGTTACAATTTACAGATATGTATGTATATTTTAAAAATATTTAATAGAGCATGACACATCATTAACTTTTATTTTAAATTGCTGAAATTCATATTTAAGCATTTGAAAATATGGAATATTAACTCCAGATGCCAGTTGATAATCTAATCGTATTTCTTGTTTATACTTATTCACAACAACATCAAGCTGTCGTGTAGGAAACTCATCATTTAGTAATTAACAAATACATCTGGTCTAATTTAACGCCTGCATGAACCACACTGGCCACACTGCAAGTCAAATACATATAAGACACATTTCGCACACATTTTGGTGGCAGCGCACAACTACAACTCCTACTTCAACTTCCAGAGTACTTGAGATATTTATTGAATATGTGAAGTATTGCTTGTGCTTGAAAATATCTTTGGTGCAAAGCCGCCCCCATGTGCATGTGTTGTCATTTCAGACACCAGAGAAAACAATGTGTTGAGATACATAATTTGTCGATCGAAATTATGTCAATAAATGCAAACATTTGTTCAACACATTTCACTGGGATGAAGGCACGAATACACAGGGAAGTTGGAAAAGAAGTAAAGAAAATACATATGAGGAAATATGTATGTGGAAATATTTCAAAAATATTTTGTGTTTTTTCCAAATGTTTGGGCATTTTGTGAATTATTATTACTCCGGTAAATATGTGATAATTTTTGCCAGTTTTTATGACGGTGATAAATAACTCCTTGAAAGTATGTATTAGATTCATTTTCTTTGCCAGATTTGGTTTCTAGGAATTGAGAATTAAAAAAAAAGTATAAATTGTCACGACTTGAGCAAATGCATAATTATACCCGGTAAAAAAGACATTTATAAGAAGTCATGCAAATGTAGACTTTGAGATCCAGACGTAGTGCAAATTTGGATTACCTCTAATGATTTTTACATAGGACTGACGTTGCAAGAAGTTGTGTGAATTTAAACACAAAACATTTGCTTAATTCGCAACAAATTGTATCGTGTATTTGTTTTTTAATCTGAAGACATTTTTACTTGGTTTAGCGGCAAACTCTTCCAGATGGGATAACATAAAACTGGGAAAAAAGTGTGCACATGAGTAGCGTAAAATATGGTGACCAATTGTGATGGAAAACCCAAATGACGCAGACATTTCTCAAAAATCTATAGCAAGAGTATGGATTTTCACTGGCATGTCATATTAATGGCATCTGGCTGGAAAACTTTGTAGTTTTCCCAGAACATTAAAAGTGATCACCAATCCGTACATATGAATGCATGTTTCAAATATCTAATTCATTCTTCTCCATTAGAAAATTTCTCTTTAGCAAAATCTCTTTTGAAACACAAATGTATGAATGTATTTTTGTGTCACAGTATATAATTTTCAACTCCAGTTCTTAAACTTCACATACAATGAGTACAATTTTGTACATTCATTTAACTGAAAATATTTAGATAACTACGAGTATAAAATTTTAACGCCTTAAAGCACATGACAGCTTGACAGGTTTTTAATTACAATTAAAAATTCTTTCAAAGATTCAAATTAAAGAAAACACTAAAAAGGCATGGAAACGTAAGAACACTTACAACTTGAGAATGAGAAAAAAAAAACTGTTGAAACATGCAAATAAGTTTTGGATTTCAATAACATAAAACCGTACAGACCTGAAAAAATAAGGAATTTGCCTTTTCAGTATAAGTACAAATAAAATACAACACCTTTTCCAGCCAACAAACAAACAAACAAAAATTAATAAATATTTCAATAACAACAACAATATGCATGCATACGTAGTACAGTGCAGCATGGGCAGGGTGAACTGTTTAGTTACTCAATTCATTTTATACGAGAAGTTTGTATTCAAGAGATTATAAAAAAATTGTTGTTGTTGTAACAAGTTCAATAATTATGAAATTTATTTACAGAGAAGCAAGGAATCTTCAAGGAGTCTTTAAAGTGTTTTTCTTAGCTGTTCTCGACAAAGTGCATTCTAGAAGTTTAGTTTTGAGCAACTTTTTCGAACATTTTTTCGAGCCGTCCGTTTGTTACGAAAAACACAAACAATGTTGGCATCCAGGGCATGAAATGTTACTTCAAGTGTTCCCACAGGAACCGAGAGGTGTCAAATCGCACGATCGTGCGGTAACGATCTCCATTGGCCGCAACGTAACGTAACGCTACGGCTTAATTTTTGAAGCTATTTTTAAGCGAATGATGCCACCAGCGCGTAAACTGCACGGTGTTTTTTCCTTACGTGATGGAATCTGTTGACAGGTTGTCAGATTTTTTCTGACCTATTTCGCCAAGTTGATTTAAAAAATCGCCAAAAGCCGCCAAATTCAATTTTATGCAGTTTTTCTTAGTAAATATTTGATAATAAATTTGATTTTATATAACACTTTTTTAATAAAAATTTTTATAAAATAACCGTATAGAAAGAAATTTAGCAGCAAATCGCCAAGAGTAGAAATAAAGTCGCCAAAATTATTTTTTTTAAATTTTTCTCATCCAAATTCAAAGAAAAATCATCAAAATCAAGTTGTTTTAATTTCTTGCAGAGAAGTTTGGACAGCATATATTTTTTTAAACTACTCCTTCAACGAACGTATTTTGCTGAAATTCAAAAATTTTTAATTTCACTTTTGTTCAAAAACAGCCAAAAAAAATTGCCAAAATTTTTATTTATCGCCATGTCGCCAAGCCAAAATTTTAACGCCAAACAACTTGAAAAATCGCCACGTTTGGCGAGAAATCGCCATATCTGACAGCACTGTCTGTTGGATATGTTTTGGATTGGTTTATCCCTTTAAGCCAAACTGAGCCGCATCGCACAAAGCGACTGTGTGATAAAACATCGTCTATACGAGTATGTTGCGCGAATTGATGACTGATTTTCAAAGTAAATCTGGTTGCGTAGCACAAGCGTCAATCTATTCATAATGATTTGCCACAGTATATTGATCATAAATGTCAAAAAGTGAGGGCAGTACGATAGTTCGCTTGACAGTTAACCAACCCTTTCAAAAGTTCTATTAGAATTAAAAACGCTATTTATTAATTTTAACATTTATCAAATGACAGTTCTAACGTACATGGCAGTGTAATGCATGCAATGCACGAATGTCGAGAAGTAGAAAAGATACATTCAAAGATTGTACTTAGAAAACATTCCACTTATTTGCAGGAATATAAAATAATCACGCTTATTCCATTTGTCGCCATCGACGTCACTTTAATACAATACCAAAAAAATGGGGCTTGTCAAAAACAACTGACTCCTGTCGGCAGGTTTATGCTATTTTCTAGACCTTAAGGAACGGAAATAGATTGCCAGTAGCACAAAATTGTTCTGGAGAGCAAGTAAATTGTGTTAAAGTGACGTCGATGTCGACAACTGGAATAAGCGTGAATGTTTTATTTAACCGAAACCAAATTATTTGTGTCAATTTTTAGATTTGGTTAGAGTTTATTTTTATTTTTTTTAGTTAACTAAGTTGAAGATTGTATATTTGAGAAAGCCAAATTACATGAGATATTTTTTAAGGAAGAAATTCAGAATTATTCTGACTAACTATCGAATTCTGGTCCAACTTCATCATTAGTGTTCACATGTTTTCAATGTAAATAGAATACGTGAATTATTTTGTTTTATTGTATTGCAATTTAATAAAAGCGCGAATGAAGCATAACTAACTTAGACCGAATTTATATCTGGCACACATGTGCCTAGAAAAGCGTAACCACTAATTACTTATGAAGAACTGTTTGACTGTTATACCATTCATAAGATTTAGAAAGAAATAAAAGTGAAAAGTTTATAGTGTAAAACAGTTTATATTACCCAGTGTTCACTGTATTCCGAATGCATTTTATGTGTGTGTACATATGAATGAAATTGTAAAAAAAACATCAACTAAAATCAGAAAAATATGAGGGAAAAATTTCAAAAAGAAATAAATAAAACGAAACTCAAAATAAGCAGGTTCATGTTACAAGACAACAAATCGTTTGCTGCAGCTCGTACAGGTGAACGAGGGGAACACTTAAAGAATCTCATATTTTCTCTGCATTTTGGTGAAAAAATTTACACAAATTCTGTTCATAAAAAGAACAAACCAAGTTTTTCTGAATAATTTGTGTTTTTTTTTTTAATTTTACGACTTGTACTTAAAAAGAATGACAAATGAGCTGTAACATTAAACAAAATTATAGATTGGGAAACGGACAGTTTTGAATGTTTTAAAAAGCAACAACAGGTTGTAACAAAAGCAAATGTTTACAATGTATGTATGTACATATATGCTGCATATAAACGTCGCAAATATTAAGACATAAATAAGCATACCTTTTGTTTATTACATATGTATGTATACGAGTACAGCACGTACGTACATATACATTTTTTTTCTATCTCCTGAATTCAAGCTGTATAAGAAGTAATAAAGCTTTGCTTGAATAACATAAAATATAAAATTAATTGCACTTTTGTGCAACGTGTATGGAAAAAAATAAATAAAACAAAACAAAAGAAAGAGAAATAAAAATAAAAATTAAATAAAATAAAATAAAGTGATAAATAATAAAAATATGGGAATCGTTTGACCTTGCAGGGCATTGCTGAAACTATCCGCAACTTTTGAAGTTATTAGGAAAACATAATTTCGAAAATTCCAACGAGTCACCCGATTTTAGTGAAATTGACAGCAACCGACGTGTCGTTATAAGGTTAAGAGCTAATTAAATTTTGTCAAAATTTTCTTTTCGAAAATTTTCGAAATCTGCCGAACCGAACCGAACCGATTCACTGTCTTACGACATCTAAGTGAGATTAAAATCTTTCGAATACGGCAAATTTGCTTACAATCCGTTGATCTGTTTCTAAGTTATGTAATGTTTACATATATACATGCAGACACACCCACATACTCGTATACACCTTGAAATTAACTCTCGGAACATAAACAAATTAGGGTAAAATCATTAAATTCATATAGAGGGATATATAAAACTACAATACAATAATTAATCGACACTAAGGGGCCATCCATATATTACGTAACGCCCTTGGGGTGGGGGGGGGGGGGTTCGAGTTTTGTTATGGGTCTGTAAAATTGTTACGTAACATAAATGTTACTAATTTCGTACAAAAACACTTCGATTTTTCATTTATTTATGTATGTATTTAATTTATCAAAGAAATACATAATAAATCAAGAATCATGAGTGTTAAATAGATATAAATATATGCATATACATATGTATGTACATAAATACATAATTGTTATTATTTATATTTTGCAAGCTTATTTGATTTTTGTCTAAGCAATGTGTTAGTCTAACAGAAAATAAAAATAAAGGAACAAAAGGATTCGAATTCCCGAATATTCGTCCATTCTCAATTACTTGCATTTTCCCATAAATAAAATAAATAAATGCATAAATCCTAAACGAAACTTAAGAAAATGCCATACAAATATTTGTATATTAGTTTGTAATAACTAAATAAAGAAATTTACTTCAATTCAAACAAAAAGTTATTTAAAAATACATACATATGTATATATGTGTATGAATTAAATTAAATTTTTTTTTTAATAAAAACTTAAAACAATTTAAATTTTTTTAAAGTTCTTGTTACGTTATTTTGAGGGGGGGGGGCTTAGAATTGTTACGATCTGTTACTGTGGGTGAGGGGGGGAGGGGGTCAAAAATCGGAAAAAATGGCGTTACGTAATATGTGGATGGCCCCTAAAACCAAACAGAATAAAATAAAATAAAATAAAATAAAATAAAATAAAATAAAATAAAATAAAATAAAATGAAATGAAATGAAATGAAATGAAATGAAATGAAATGAAATGAAATGAAATGAAATGAAATGAAATGAAATGAAATGAAATGAAATGAAATGAAATAAAATAAAATAAATAAAATTAAATTAAATTAAATTAAATAAAATTAAATAAAATAAAATGAATTGAAATAAAATAAAATAAATAAAATATTTAATAAAATAAAATAAAATAAAATAAAATAAAATAATAAATAAATAAAAAAAATAAAAAAAAAATAAAATAAAATAAAATAAAATAAAATAAATAAAATAAAATTAAATTAAATTAAATAAAACGAAAAAAAAATAAAATAGAATAAAATAATATATAATGGAATAAAACAAAATAAGCTAAAATAAATCAAAATAAAATAAGCAAAAATAAAAAGAGCCTTTGCACTTCATTGAAAAAATTTACACGTTTTAAAAAAAATATCGCATTAGCCCAATTCACAATCTTGTGCAAATGGTCTTGCATCGTAGCATGTGCAAAATTTTATAGTTTGTTCATACTCACCACTAAGAATTGTTAACATGCTACGATGCAAGATCATTTGCACAAGACTATTATTGGGCTATTAAACATTTTTATTACAGTAGATATAAATACAAGTAAAAACTTCATCGACGAGTATAATTTGTACCACTCAGTTACTGCAATTGGCATTTTTACTGGACAAATTGCAAGCAACCACGAGGTGATACTAAGAAGACGACAAAAGATAAATAAATACTCGTATACATGTAATTAAAATCACATAAAATATATTGGACATTTCAAGGAAGGCTTCTTAAACAAAGAGACACTTGTTGCACTTTAAAGTAGGCAAACACTCTATGGGACGTCATCTATTGGTTGGTTGCAATTGTTGCAAATATAACACTGACTGTCATTGACAAAAGTGGCTAAGAAAAATCCCAAAAAGGAATAATCAAAACACAACGACGACGACCACCTGCATTGCAGATTTTATGAGGCCAGAGGTCTTAAAGGCTGACTCTGGCTGTCATAAGCATTAAACTTTACCTGTTACCATACACATTTTTAAGTACGAAGATAAAAATAAAGATAGAACAATTGTATTGTATATCCTTCTTAAGTAGACAGCCTTGATCGTTGCTTATTTAATACTTTTTTTTAACAACTCAATTCAGAAAAGTATTTGTTTTCAAAACAAGGTTAGAGTTTGCAAAACAAAGAAACAAAAAGGAAGCAAAATAAAAAATAATAACCTTATTAAGCAAAATTTCTACGTATGGAGTTTTGCTTCTACATAAATATTTTAAAACAAAAGGAAGCAAATATTCAAGGCTCTTTTAGGGACCAGACTGATAACTGTGTCTAGTCATGAAAATGGCATAATTTTTGTGAGTTTTGAATGAATGAAAACAGTTGCATGAGTATGATATTTTGTTAAAGTGGCGCCTTCTTAATGATACTTTGGAAACTTAAAGACTTTAAACATTTTATACATCTCTTGTTAGTCATGGGATTATTAGGAATATGGCTTAATTTTTTTTTATATTCTTAAACATTAAGATCAATCTTTAGCATATTCTAAAAAAATAAAAATAAGTTTACCTTACTAAACTCATGCAGCTTTGCAAAGCAACATGTTTATACACAGAAACAAAAAGTTATATTGGTTCGAAAAAAAGTTGTGCCAGTCACCCCCTAGGATTAAAGATAATGTAAAAACAATTCCAAAAATATATTTTTTTCCACGCCTACAAATGCCGCCCTTTTGGTATTTTGTTCACTGTGTCGTAATTTTTAGTCCGATTATAACATTTTGTATACCAGAGTTAATGGCTCGGTAAGGGCTACATTTCTGTCTTTAAAAGTTTTTTACTACCACGTCATATTCTAGTCATGACTTTTCAAAATATGCTAAATATTTTTTAACGAAAGTCATGACTTGAATATGAGATTTTTCACATACGCCACAAAAGCGTCAAAATCCATTTGAAATATTTTAAATTTAATAAATAATGGGATGCAAAAAAGTACCCAAGCTTGGTTTTCGCCCGTTGTATCCCCTCATAAGTAGAAAAATCAAAAAGTACTACAAACCTGTCCACTTAGTTTCTGCATAAATTCAGATTAAGTTGGATTTTTTAGTTACGGAGATGCGGAGATACGGAAATTTTAATTTCCGAAGATCTTTTCTTAGTGGATTTACACATCGAGAGAGTTGCCTACATACAAAATTTTAACACTAAACCACCTCACGAATGGACCGAATGGATCTAATGGATATTTTTGGTGTTCAAAATCTTTCTAGTAAAATCTTCAAAATTAATCACAGATGATATAATTTCTGACACTTCTGGAGTGAACAGATAAAAAACATGCGTAAATACGACCTAAATCGCTATAACCCTCCAGAACTTGGAATAATTGTTTCAATTTGTTTGCGACAACTTTTCACTGAAAATTATTATTACCGACAAGTGTCATTTTCATCTTCGTGGATACGTAAATAGCCAGAATTGTTACTTCTGTAAAACACTCGAAGAGACATTACACCCGCTCAAAGTTACTGTATGGTATAGGAGGCATCATTTTTTTCAAAACGCCTTGGGCCCAACGACAACTGTGAACGGCGAGCGCTACAGAACCAGGCTCAATCACTTGATCCTCTCTCAACTGGACCAATTGGGACTGGAGAGCATGTGATTGCAACAGGGTGGAATAATGGCGCATACTGTTTTTCACTTATTAAAAAAAAAGAACATTCAAAGAACATCTGGTGAATATTTTTGCGCCGCACTGTATATTGATTAGCACGAAATTTATTTGACAGTCTGTATTAGAGATGGAAGCGTGTCTTGTATTTTTTCGTGACACGAACACGCACGACTCAACACGAAGTGTTCGTGATAGAAAATCTGTTTTCGTGCGTGTTCGTGTCGTATCGTATTAAGCAAAATTGACACGATGAACAGAAACGTTTTTTGGTGTTAAAATATGTATGTATGAATTTCCATTTTGGCATTCGTGTTCGTGTTGTGTCCTACATGAAGTTAGGAATATAATAATAAGAACACTATTGGAATTAAACTTTGACTACAAAACCGAAGGTCCTGGCTTCGAGCTCGGTGTACAACAGTAACTAAATAACAACACCACATATTTTTCTGATGTGCATAAGTGTATCCCACGATTTAACTATCAGTTGTTGTAGGAAAGTTCAAGTGATGAAGGCATAGCCAGTGATCACTGAACTATACCGGCTTCAGGAGATACTAATCCTAATGTTAAATCAGGGCGCCCTCCTTCAATACCAATAAAATGGCTACAGCTTCAAAAAAGTTTAATACGCCTCATTTCACACGAGGGGCGCTGCAACAATGCATTAATAAAAACGTGCAAAAAATCAGAGTTGTAAAAGAATGAAGCTGTTACCTTTCCTAAAGAAGATAACACCTAGTAATACTTGTAGTCATTCATTGCCTTAGTCTTACTTCTCTTGAAAAGAAATACAAAAAATATGTGAAAAATCTTAATAGTAAAATATCAAGTTGGTTGTCAAGAATGGATATTGCTCCCAAAAATTTACTTTAAGATGGTTGTTGCAACACTTTTTTTTGATTGGTTTACTTTATCTATAAATATTCTTTGATATACAGTAACTCTAACGCCTTTGCTTGCAACTTGTCCGAAAAAAACAGTAAAGTTATTTGAATTAAATTTGCAGTCTGTCCCTCGATGTCAAAGGAAAAGGCATCGAGCGCTTACACTTACTTATATTAAAAACAAAAACAATTTTTCTCATGTAATTGTTGTTTTCCAACGTTTTTTATCGACATTGTAGTCCAGGCCGTTTTTTAACTGCTTGTCTGACATGGGTTGCTGTAATCAATAATTTTCGATGATAGATTTGTTTATAATTTTTTGCTCTATAGTTTCCACACACACAAAGGTTGTAGGCCAGTGATGTAGAATTTTGATTGCTTTTGCGTAATTATGAAGTTTTCAAAAGTTTCCTTTTGTAATCGATTGAAATGTTTGACGCGCTTTCTTAAAGAAACTCTTCTTTACCTACAGGGTCAATCGTTTCCAGTTAGATGAGATTTGCTCATTCCATCAAATGACAAAATGTTGGCGGTGGGTCAGTATTAGAATCGAGTTTATATGTTTATTTTAGCTACTATACTACTCTAAATTTAAAGTAAAGTATTGTAATTTAAATTTTAACATGTTCTAAAAATAACCTTAAAAGGTAAAGAATAAATAATAATATTCACATTTAATTCCATTCAAAAATCAGCAAAATGCTTTACAAACTAATCCTCATACAATAACAATGATCTATTTCCATATAATTTTTGAAAAACAAACAAATTAACAAAGGCCTAAATGAACCATGCAAATCGAAACAAACCGTATAAAATGCTTTTAAACCAGCGACTTTTCATCACAACTGTAAAGAGAAAAGAAAAATGCACACTGAAGCATAAATACAAAATAAATCTATTAGTTAGTTGTATGAATGAGTACAAACAATAACGTTTCAACACCAAAATCAAAGTGAAAATAATGAACGGCGGGCGAATGTCAACTACCAAAAATTGTGTCTAGATTTAAACTGGGGTGGCTTCCTTGCGCTTCATAAATGTCAAAATAGTTAAACAGAACGTTAGCAACAACTAATGATTTTCTAAAAGGATCTTTGTTGGTTCTTTTTTTTTATTTGAATAAAATAACATCAAATAATTAAATAAAGGCCCGAAATCCACCCTGATAATTTGCAGTTCAAACAAAAATGATTTAAAATTATTGAAAATAAATAAAACACTCGCACATGCTCTTTTTAGTGACTTTTGCATTTGACATGAATATTATTGCAATATGAGAGTACATACATACATACATATGTATCATTTTTCACAAGCTATTACTACTTAGAGAGCGAAGAAGACTGCAGCCGCCACGGAAAAAAACATGCAGCCGCGGCGCTCTCCGCTCGAGTTGCTGAGGTCCTTGCACGAGGCAGCTATAAAAGGAGAGTGTTTCTATTTGTAATGCCATCAAAAACCAGGTGATGAATTAAAAATTTGGGAAAAAAAATAAAAAGAAAAAGTTCCCAGTTGCTGTGCTACGATTTGAGGGATTATTATTGTTGTTGTTGCACGTCATTTAGAGGGTTACGATTATTAAACGCAGTTGTTTAGCGCAAAATACACAAACATACAAATGTGTGTATGTATGAGCGAACATACGCACATGCATTTTACAGAGAAATAAATGTGGAAAAAGGATAACAACTGCATTGATCGCTTGTTGATAAAGGACATGTGTGCAACACATTCATACAAATTTTTTATACTCGTAGGTATTTCTTTCTTTTGCATAAAGAGCGGTGACATATGCTGCGTTAAAACTATTACTACATACTTTTTCACTATTTATTATAATTTCAAGAGGCTCTATTGATTAAGGGTTTTAAAGGACATGAGTTTTTACGGCTGCTTACAAACTTGTATTAGGAAATATGGCATAATAACTGTACATTAAAAAGAAGCCGTGTTAAACAAAACTTATCTTCATATAAAATATTAAAATCAATTATCCTGATTAATTGAGTAGTTATTTTAATAAAAAAATATTTCTTCAAGACAATGTGGCATAAAATATCATCCCCATTTTCACACATTTCACGCAAAAGTTATATTATCTACATAGAATTAATTAACATTCTAATAATTATTTACCATTTCATATTATTTTCAATGAAACTCTGCTGATAACACTTTTTTAATTGAGTAGTAAATTCATTTAATATATAAACATATTTACATTTAATTCAAATATTAATCGAAAATATTATTTTTCTAAGTAATCAATTGAAAAAAATTAAACTACAATTTTTTCCGTTTAGGTATAAAGTTAGAGCACAAAAAGAAAAATTCTGGAAAATCAAAAATAACTTAAGCCGTGTACACATCTGGCGGAAATGCGCTCAAAAACGCTAATTGCTAATGAGAAACTGTTTTATTTAGAAATATCTACTAATAAAAACAATGCTATGACGATTCCGGTACAGTACATTCCCGATAGTTCTTTCAGAAATATCGTTTTTTATTAAAGATAAGAAAAAAAAGTAAAAGAAAATATTAAATAAAGACCAAATATGCAAAGACGGAGAGTAAAATGTTTTCAAATGGATAAAAATTAATTTTTTTTTATATATTTTATGACTTTATCAGGCTAAATTCGTATCACTTTTTAAGCCAAATTACATGTGATAATTATTAATGAACAAATAACACCAAAGTTAGTTGTAAATATTCTGACAAACACGTAGTTGAACGGAACAACCGGCTGTTTTCGAAGGCCACTACACATTCCTCATCAGCGTTCTTTTGTCTTTGGTCCACTGTGTGTGGTGTCAGTTGATGTAACTTCCAAATTCTTCGTCAAATAGATTTTAGATATTGGCTGATTTTTACAGACTTAAAAAGTGTATCGGATGCCTAAAATTGGATCAAAATCTGTACCTTAGCTTGCCTTACCTTGTTATACATTTTGTAGTCCAATTTTTGATTATTTTATGTTTTAGAAAAGCGTATGTACATATGTGTGTGTAAAGCGATTAATGTAAAGTCTTTCTTGCATTAGAAAAATTTACTTTTGTTAAATAAAATACACCGTACAAAAAAATCAAAACTTTTCGAAATAACAAAGGTTCTAAAAACTGATTCTGGCCGAGGAAAAACGATTTTGTTTAAGATTCTAACTCTTTAAGGCCCAAATTCACAGTCATTAGTTAGCTAATACCAGTAGTTTAACCAATAATATTTGATTCACAGCTTTACCATTAGTTAAACTGCCAAATGCCATTTTTTAACAAACTGTTAGACAACAGCCGATTCGTTGTAAACTTTATTAGTATTGTTGTTTTGTGAAAAATTTTAGACACATTTCACACATATGTACGTTGTCAAGCATCTTCTTTGTGTTTAGCTGTAACACTATTTTTTATTTTCTATTATATATTTCAATTTCCAATTTCAGCACTATTTCAATATCTTTAAAGGTGAATTCAGACGAGCGAGCACTTGTTTTGTCAATTTTAAGAAATAATATAGTATATCGTCGGTTGGTTACTGGTTTGCCGCATCAATAATATATTCTTAATATCTGTGCGGCAAACCAGTAACAAAAACCATATGCTTTAGCAGAGTAGCCAATACTGAAACTTGGTAGTTTAATAGGGTAACCATTCTTTGCTCATATTAAGAAAATTAACTTAAAAAATACACTGTGAATATGAAGTATTAATTAAACAGTAGCTGTGGCTGTAAATTTGGCCCTAACTCTTCGAAATTTAGTTGCTGGTGGGTAAGCATTAAGATAAGAGGTTAAAAATGTGTGGTTGAAGTCTACTGATGATTTGGCAAAGCACCACACCAATGAAATGCATAAACGCACCAATGAAATGCATAAGCATAAGACATGCTGAACCACCAGCAAATAAATATCAATTAAAATAAACTTATGAAAATATGCCAAATATTAGATTTCTCAAATTTTAAACTCTTCTTCATGTGGGCCTTTTTCATAAATTTATAAAAAAGATAAGTGTATGAAAATTGTGTAAGAAATCAAACGTCATAGCATAATAAATACTTCCCAGGCTCTTGGCGATAAGTAGTGTCAAGTAAATCAGAAAATCCCACTTGGCTATGTCTTTAAGACATCGCCAACGACGGGTACAAGACAATAGAAAATCGTGGAAGACACATTGATGACAGCTCAAACAAATCGTTGACGAAATTTTTCAACAAATGGCCACGAAATCACGCACGATCACACAAGTGACCATGTCCACCACCATATCGTGGTTGTTCACAAAATGATAGTATGAGTTCTTGAGCGACAAATGTCACTAAACAGAACATACTTTAAATAATCAGCCTTCTCATGAATTCCACATGTGAAAACTTCCGAATCAAATTTTTCGTTCACAAGGATTTTAATTTCGTTTAATCAATTCCAATAAAATTAAAAACTAACATATTTCCACTTTTTCCAACATACAAATCTATGTGAATGATTTTTTTTCATAAATTGTCAGATTATTTCGCAATTGTATGAAGTTTTTTGATACCGATTTTTCGCACGTTCGGAAATTTCCATGTTAAATTTTATTTAGGATACTTCTGAATACTTTCTACACACAAATTTCATTACTTGTACTTGTACTTGTTTTTTCCATTTCATTTAAATTATTAACTGACTTAGCTGGGATTCGAACTGAGGCTGCATGTTTACAAGTTTTCGCTCTTAACATCTGACCACCTAAAATTTTGTCAACAAGAATCGAATATATGCATGTGTTTGATTAAAGACAAAACACACGACTTGTCGCTCAGATTGTCATCAAAAAAGTCAAAAGTGTTTAATTGAGGGCAATATGCAAGACATTGTCACTCAGATTGTCATGAACGACGATTTCCCTTAAATTGTCGACTAGAAAACTTACGCCCTGCTTGTGCAAGACATTGACGTTAGAAATTTTGGCATTTTTGTAATAGATAAAGGAAACCTTTACAATTTTTCTGTAATCTATTACAGAAGCGTCAAGATTTCCATCGCCAACGTCTTACACAGTGTCCACACCTGATGATTTTATATCATAACTCGTAATATAACGCTGGCACAGCAACTGTCATTTTTTCAATAATATCAGCACAAAGGGGTAGACGTTGATGATATTATATCATGATGAATCAAACAAATATTTGCAAAATACTTGCCAAAAATATCTGTTTTGCGTGTTGTTCAATTTTTAGGTCACAAATAATTGTTGTGCTGCCTTTTTTAAAAAAACATTGTCTAATAAATAAACGTTAAATGCACAGTGACATATAAAATGACATTCGATATCAAGCTGAATTTATCAGGCCGTGAGCTGTGATGATTATATCATAATGCTGCCATAATATTAATAAATTGAGTCTATACGAGTACGTGATGAATTTTCATCATGATATCAATTTGACATTCATCATGATATAAATTCATCAGTTGTGGGCACTATGTTACACAAATAGGCTGTTAATAGCAGAGGACAAGGCGTGCAAAATCGTAGATGACAATATAGTGCAAGCCAATCTGGCCAACTGGGATACTCCTGAAAATCACTTACCGTCCAAAATTTTTCAAACCTCAAAAAATTAGCATACGCTAAGCACTTTTACAAAAACTTATTCTTTAATTTTTTTATGTTTCTTATGTTTATTTTAATTAGATTAAACAAATATGTTTAATGTTTTTTTAAGAAGAAATTATTAAATGCATGTTCATGCAGTTCATGTGTCTGTCAGTGATTTAATGAAAGAAAGCATGATACAATAATAACAGGTGGGTCAAAAGAAGTCATCCGATGTTGTTTGGCTCTCATTTTTTTCCTTTGTAAATGAAAAACTTCGATTCTGTTTTTTGATTATGTTTATTTGAACCTTTAGAATTTTATTGATCAAGTCGAGAATATGATATCGGCCAAATGGGCGCCGTCACAATTGATTGCTCGCTTTATGGTATTTTTCATCACTTCGGCGAGAACTTCGGTTGACAGATTCTTGCACTCGTGTCGAATGTTGTCCTTAAGGGCTTCCAGGGTCTCGGGCTGGTTCACGTAAACACGGGACTTCAAAAAACCCAAAAAAAGTCTGGAACGGTTAAATCGGGCGATCTTGCGGGCCAGTGTAAATCGCCAAAAAGAGATATGAGGCGACCCGGGAACGCCACGACACGATTATTCCGCGTTCTTGGGGAGTGTATCGCTCCATGGCTTATTCACTTGTATTCTACATCTGTCTAGTTCATCATAGCTGATTTGTTTTTAGAACAATTGGTTGTGACGTTCAAGAATCAGCTGTTGTAGCTAGAAGTGAAGGAAAGTGCACAAAGGCACGAGCATAATAGGCAGCCTATTCAATGACGATTCCCCATGAAGACATTGAAGGGTACCTTGGGTACTGGCGATACGCGTTACTCTACTTCCGCTGCTTCGGAAGTGGTCAACTGCTAACCTTTCATTGTGATTACAGCCCATGATGCCATGGCGTTGGCAAGCATTGTTGAACTTTTAAACAGCGAATTGCTAAGGATGAGAAGGTTTTCTTCCGTGGTGTCGGTTTATTCACAGTGACAGTGAACTTATTGCTCAGAGCCTTTTGTTGCTGCCAATTAGCATACCTCTCTTACTCGCTGGTAATTGTGCTCAAGGGTAAAGTCTATGCTTAGCGAAATGTTTACGGAAGTTGTCCTTTATGTTTATGCAAAATAGTGGCACTCAGCTTCGGCTTCATTAGAGTTGAAGAGTCTTGTAAGTTTCTATGGCTCTCCTTATGAAAGTCAGCACAGATATTGGAGATGTGTGCCGTAGTCTCGTCATCTTCTAAGCATAAACGACACAATAATGAACGAACTTGGTTGCTTGTAAGTTTATGGAAAATAAAATAAGAAATATTTCCAATATATATATAATGGCTTCGGTGGTTGTGTATTTCTTTGTCTGGTTGCCTCATGGGTTTTCTGGTTAAAAATTTTCTACATCAAAGTCTTAAGAAAAGCTAAGCAGAAAATCTTTATTCAAGGAAGCGTCACAACTAAAAAAAATGCAATTAATAAAATAACTATTCAAAAGCACAAATTACACATTTCTCAAGAACATTACTAAAAAAATTCCCCGTACTTGCGAGTGGCAACGCTTTCCTCTCTGTTTACAAAAAATCTGTAACCGAATAATTGGGACAAAAGTCAAAATTAATTTTATACGTCAAATGTGGTTGTACCTTTATATTATTCTATCACGAAAGAAAGTATATTTGGGTGCTTAACTAAACATATTTACAACAATTTTGAATATTGTTTTGTTTGTTTTTTGGCTTAAAAGTGTTGTCGACAAATAAAACTAATATTTCAACGACAATTGCAGCATTATTGCAGTTAATAACCCAACCAAACAATCATTCCTAACCTGGAAGTCATACAAGAAAGAGTCAATAAACACTGAAGATCATTGTACGTTCATAGACGAACAGCAAGAGTGAGTGTATTTTTATTTTTATTTTTTTTTTGCTTTTATACCAAACAAATCAAAAGCATGTGGTTTTCAAATGCTTGTAGCAAATTGGCATAAATGCATGAAATGTACAAAAAAAAATTAAATGAAAATATTAGCATTTGTAACGGCAGCCGTTTAGAAAAACACACACAACAGCTTCACAGCACAAAGAAAAAGATGAGGAAAAAAATAAACGGCATCGATAGCTGCAACATTATGCACAGCTGCAATAGACGAAATTGTTTGCTAATAAATACGAGGTATAGGGTGTTTTTTAGAGATCGGAAACTTTAAGTTGAAATAAAACGCACAGCAAAGTGCTTAATGCAAGCGAAATTTAAGTTTTTTGATCCGTCGATATATGTACTCGTATATTGGGTTTAATTACTCGTATTCAATACGTTCCGCAATTGCGGAAAGTATTTTTTTTGCGTGAGCAAATCTAGAATTATTCATTCCGTTGCTGCGGTATTTTTCCGCAATTTCGGTATCATCTTCATATTATTGATTCCGCACTACAGATAAATTTCTCTATTTTGCTTAGTCCATATTTACACTATGCAAGTTTTATTGGTAATTAGGAAAGAGAGACGAGGGGCTTTTCCCCTCTTTACTGTTCTCCTCGTCTCTCTCTCCATCAAACTAATCAGCTTAGCAATAAGACTTGCATAGTGCAAATATGGACTTACACTCAAATTTCATGACGGAAAGCGTAGGGAAAGATCAAAATTGTAAGGAAAATATGGAAATTTGCAAAATTAAAGTTTATTTTAATTTGTTTTCTTTCTTTTATTTTTATAAGAATAAAATTAAATAAAATATCACGTCAGAATTAATAAAAACAGGGACGTTAAATCAATTTTGTGAAAAGCGTATACTACCGCAGGAATGAATAATTGCAATTTCCATATCGATCGATATTTATTTCCGTTGAATTTTCCTTTCCGTGCGGAATCAATAATACCACTAATTTTTTTTTTTGTGGGCGTTCCCAGATTACAATTAATTTAATCAAAAACTACTAAACAGTCTGTCACAAAAACAATGTTGACCAGTGTTTAAAAAACTGCAATGATTTTAATTTAATTTAATTATGCTTCTGTTTTCGCTCTTAAAAAATACAATCATAGCGAAATCACCAAACGATTTATGAACAATTTCGCAGCACATTCAGCAGTCGACAATTTGAAAATTTTGAATTTGATTTGCTTTTTTTGTTTTGGTTTAGTTTCGCAAATAAAAGCAGAAGCAGTCTTTATATGCTTTTTTAAGTCATAAGTCAGTGTTCAGACGAAGATAGTCTTATTTTTAAGTTTGCTAGTTTATAGTCGAGAGAGGCGAGGGGAAAAGATACGAGTACTCAGCTTCATGTACTGTCGATACGTTATGCATACAAAACTATAAATAAGACTCGCATTGTGTGAACGCCGAAGATAGTTCAAAGAAGAATAAGTAAGAATCTTAAAAATAAGACTATCTTCGTCTGAACACTGACAAATGGTCTCTGTTTTTGCTTCTTGTCGTATGTGCAAAAACAACAATAAAAACGTGACAAATACAACAAAATAGTTGACTACCCTGTCGGAGAATCTGTGCTTGACTAAACAAATAATTAACTTATAGTTAACTTTTCTTAGACTAACCTAAAAGCTAACTACAACGCTATTCAGAACTGACCCAAAATCAATTCTGAAGTTGAGTATGTATTCTGCTTTGGTGAGAGTCAACAAATTTACTCTCACCTACTTTGAAACTCAATTCAATTTTATATTAACATTTTGCATTTAGATGGTAACTTAGCTGGGTAGCAGCGCGTTGACTCAACGTGCAATGGTACATATTTTTTTTAATTTTACTATCAGGTGACTTAAATAAAATCAACTTTAAGTTAGTTGAAAGTAATGCAGAGTGAGACAATTGACTACCGCCTAGGACATCGCAATGTTAAAAAAGTTAGTTGTTTCCATCGGAAAGTAATATAAGTGTTAGTCAGTTTTAGTTAGGAAAAAGTTTCCTTAAAGTTAGTTTAGAGTTAACTTAGTTTCAGGAACGACTGTGACTGCTTGCGACTTGCAAAAGACTGCTTCCGCTTTTACTTGCGAAACTAACCAAAAGCAACAGCAACTGAAATTCAAACTTTTTAAATCGTCTACTGTTGAATGTGCTGCGGAATCGTTAATAAATCGTTTTCTGTTTCTGCTTTGACTGTGACTGTTGTTTATGTAAAATTTTTACGACTTTTGCTCTTGGATTGAAGTTATTTAAAAATTGGTGTTGGCAGTTTATGGAGATCCAACTCTAAAGGAGGCGCCTGACATGAGTTAGACTAACAACTAACATTTGCTTTCTTTTCTTTCGTTTCATTTCATTAGAGCTTTTTTTCCATATACATACATATAATTTTTTTTCTTGCTTTATAAAACTAGATCACATTCAAGAGACGTTTCTTTAGTCGTTGGCCGAACACGTGTGTATGTGTGTGTGTGTGTGTGTGTGTTTGTGTGTTAGCTCTGTTGGTCGTTGCAGTTTTTGTGTGTGAAAACAACGCACAAGTGAAAATGATTTCCAACTCTAAATAACGACAATCTGTGAACGATTTTCTTTCTTCATTGACTGTTTTTTTTCCTCTGCTTACATATGTATGTTTATACTAAATGACCGAATGCATATGATCGATTTGAGTGGATACATTGATAATTTATTAAATGGAGGAAATTTTCATTGAAATTTTTTTTGAAGAGAAGTCACACTCTGGCAATGAATGCTTACTGCTATTACTAGATGTTACCTTCTTTAGGAAAGGGATGGTGATAGAGCATACAGGTGGTGGAGGAAGAGATAGAGGAAAGCTTCATTTTTTTACAACTCTACTTTTTTGCACTTTTTTTTAATAATGCAGTGTTAAAGAGCCTCTGGCGTCAATGAGGCGTATTACATTTCGAAGCTGTGTTTATTAGCCATTTTATTGGTTATTTTATTTCGCCGATGATATTTGCTATACAATGCCGACGAAGGAGGGAGCTCTAATACTCGTATTACATTAGGATTAGTATCGCGGCGTTGGCTGAAGTAGTTAGCACGTTGACTACGAAACCGAAGGTCGTGATATAAATAGCATAGCTATAAAAAAAACACCACGCATTTTTCTGATGTGCATTAGCGTTCTCTTGTATTCATTAAAATTTTCTGCTTCGTTCTAGTTGAAATAACTTGAATTTTTAAAAAACTACAATTTGGTACTTTATGCTCACAAGTAAGATGTATTTCTGTTGAATCGATTTAAGAAAATATCAAAGTTATGGTCAAGTCTAACTTAAATGTGTGTCCTTTGTTCTCAACGTACTGATCTATGAATAGAATTTGTGTAAATGTTTTGGATACTTCCAAACACTTAATTGAATTTGAACTAGGGTTAACATTGTAGTAACTGACACTGAACAAGGACGAACAATTTTTAATTTAAACCTATCATACAATGTCTAAGAAGTATAAATTGATCTGCCTCATAGACCAACGTTCTGTGAAAGTAACAACTCTCTTTTCAGTATTTAAAAATGAGTTTGTGTTCATAAGATTCATTTAAAAAGTATCGTTCGTGAAAAAATGGTAAAAGCGTTTCTCATATCGAGTAGATTTAGATCCAGGGACAAAAAATCAATTTGAATGACTTTACAAAATAGAATAACATTACAGCATTGCAAAAAAAAAATCTCTTAAAGTTAAAAAATAAAAATAAAAATTTTAAATTTTTTCACTTACATATTTTAACAAGATATTATAATTAAAAATTATTTAAGTGCATTTAAGAGCGGAGCTTACCCAAAAGTCAAACTGCCTTATTCATAAAAAATTATTCAGGTTTATTAAGCGCTTATTTGACATATTTCTATGGGAAAATTGTCAAATAAACCTGTAATAAACCTAAAATATTTTTTATGAATTAGACCGAAAATCCTCCCGCAACACCTGACTTTGCAGACTCGTTATTTATTATCGAATAAATCTTAACTGCCTTAAGGCCCAACTATAATATGAATAAGCAAACTTAAGCAACTGTGCGATTACATACAATACGTATGTGTGCAACTATAATGTACTTACTGAAACTTTTCGTCAAGTTTCATTAAATGTCATTTGCTTAAGTAAAGTGCCAAACTGAACGAACATTCCGTACTGAGTAATTTTTTTGTATCTCAATAACTGGATATTTCGTATACACTTGTATTTATTGTTCATTACGTTTTATTTTATATTTAATTAAAAAGTGTTGAAAAAACAAATTTGTAGGCAAACAAACTACCAAAACATTGACATTTTCTTACTATGATACATTTGTTGCCTGCCATTGTTGTATATTTTAGTACTTTTGCCCTTAAGCAAACAAAAAATGTACTAGGTACATAATTTCTGTTTCAAACTTTTCTCATAATTAATAAAAATAATTGCAGATTATAAAACTTTAACATAATTTTTTTAAATTATAATCATTTTATATAGTCTTTAATGAACAAACTTCAAATAATTTAAGGAAAATAAGAACAAATAAAATTTTTCGAAAATTACGTAAGGTACACATATGTGCAACTATGGCTGAATAATTTTTTATGTCAAATAAGTTTATTTTAGCCACCTAAAAGTCTCTTCGAATTTGCTTAAGCATTTGACAGGCTTTTCGTTCAATTCTGGCATTAGCTTAAGCCAGCTTATTCATATTATAGTTGGGCCTTTATTCATAAAAAATATTTCAGGTTTATTAAAGGTGTCTTTACATGGTAATACAAAGTATTACGACTTTGTAGAATCAAAATATTATGAAATTCTCTCCGTGTTAAAAAAAAGAGAACAAAAGTCTGTTGTAGGTATTTTTCATGTTTACACTGATGCTACAAGTAAAATGCAAGCAAAGATATTAAACTGTTGAGTTAAAAACAAAAATTGGAAAATTGCAAAAAAGATGTGTGTACTAATAAAACTTAATATTGGAGAAAACATTTTATAATTTTAATGTAATTTTACTACAAAATATATATATTTTTTTTAAGTTTATTTATTGTTTGTTTGGTTTCGCTGTACCAGTTAAGTAGCTGATGGTTGCAGTCGTAAAATATTTACAAAAACAACATGAAAATTTCCTGAGTTGATTTTGGTTGCTTTTGTACAAGTGTCAACACCTTCAATAGATACCATTAGTGCTGCCAATGTTTACTTCGAAATGATGAGAATACTTAAGTTTCTAAAATGGTTTAGAAAATAAACATTTACCGACCGCTTGTCAAATTTTCTATCCGTATTCTCTCCTACTCGATACATTTTGCTTTTACATGATAAGATTTTGTATAATCTACAGCATTTTTTGACATGTCGTAATACATTGTATTACCATGTAAAGACAGCTTAAGCGTTTATTTGTCATATTTCTATGGGAAATTTGTCAAATAAACCTGCAATAAACCTAAAATATTTTTTATGAATTAGACCGTAAGAATTTATATAGTAAAAGGCTGAGCAGGCATTTGGCAATTTTTCGTAAGTAATTGCCGAACAGTCCACCTACATTCCTGAATTTATTTAGAGGAGTCAAACCATAAGTATGTGTTCAAAAGTTTAATTTACTTGTAGTTGGTTTTGTTTTAATTGCTTTTTGAGTCCATTGCACGTGTGGGTTTTAGACTTTCCAAGCCTACGATTATGTTACTCTATATTAGAGAATTTCTTTATTGTGGCAGCAGCGAGATGAAGGCAATTGCAATTTTACACTTGCTCATCCGGTTGACGCCACGTTATCAATATGCGCACACTAACATATAAAAATACATGAAGTAAGGTGGTACAAAATATGAAAAGCACATGAATTTTTAATGTTCAATGCATTAAACACATTGACGACAGCAGGGGACACCAGCACACGACTGCAAATGCCGCGAGCTGCATTTGTCGCCTTGCAGCCAGCTACTTAGTTATTTTGGAGAATACAGTAATATCATCAGCACCTAATATTCAGAAAAAAATTATTTTGATACGAAAATCACTGATTCATTAAAACAAATCTTTTGAATTTTGTGTGATGCCGATTTTTGCATTATTGAGAAAATAAATAAAATAAAATTGTAAGCACTGAAAATATTTTTTTCATTCAATAAAGATATTTAATGAATCAAAGAAAAAAGTTGTTAACTGTTAATTTTATTTTCAGTGATAATTGTTATTGTGTGTGTGGATGAATGCCACGTTTTCCAACCGCTTATTGTTTGTATATAAAGTTTAATTTTTGCTTGCAATTTTGATAACCAATGTGTTTGTATCAAATACAGAATTTTGGTTTTTGAAAATATTTTTTGGAATATTTTTTTCTGTGTACATATTTCTACGGTACCACCTGCAAATGTTTCGCATTTATAAAAATAAAATTGCTCATTTAAGGTGTTACGCAATATTATAAAAATTAAACAACTTATTTCTTTAAATCAATTTCGTTATGTTTTTTCTGTTAAATAACATGAAATAATTGTAAGATATCATTCATTCAACATTTTGTATCATACTGGCAACATCATATTTGCTCACGTTGCACACTGTGACTTTTAGCACTTTTAAATGGCCAAAAGTAAAAAAAATGTTCCCCGATCTTGTTGATTTTTTGATATGTGATAGACAGTAGTACAAGTGATACAAAAACATGCTCATAAGAAGAAGAAAAGAAATGGCAATGAATAGAATGGTTATCAAATATTCAGTATCAAGAGAAAAGTATTGGTAATGAGTATGACGGTTATCAAATATTCAGTATCACGAGAAGCTAAAGAACAGGCTTTTTAAATTAGCAAATTTAGTGATTTTATTATTGTTGTAAAAGTTTTTGTATGCATATTATCACTTGTATTTTTATTTTTTCTGAAAATTGTATTCATTCTTAATAGTACTGGTTGATTTTTGAGCAGTATAATATATAATTTAGGCAAAAGCTCGTTGAAGTAAAAATCCACTAAAAGGAAGGAAGCAAAAAATTTATATACGAGTACATTTTTTAATGGAGTAGAACTAAATTGTTTCACCGAGTTCAGCTTTCATAATACTACCAAAATATTAAGGAATGCCTTTAGTTTCAAAATAAGAAGACATTGGGTGCAACCTTGTTTTTTTTTTTTTTTTTTTTTTGCATAAATTGTGCACACATGAGCATGTGTTTAATACGCAGATTTTAAGTAGGTGGTACATGTGTAATATTATTAGAGAAATCCAAGAGTAGGTATTTTTACTAAATAACTTCAATGATTTCTTTCAGTTGAGCAACATAAATAATTATAGCGTTGCCACGGAGCGTACTGTTCGAGGTATGGCTGCAAAACAAAAATCTCGATCTCGAATTTCGATTTTTAGAGGTTTTTCGCAATTTACTCAAAATTTTGCATGTTGCAGTGTTGTCAGATTAGGGGATTTATCCCCAAATCGGGGATTTTTTTTTCGAAATGGGGATAAGAATTTTGGTTCGGGGATTGAGGAATTAATTGGGGATAACTTTTATGTTTTGGGGATTTCATGAGATTTTTTGGGGATTTGTATTTTACTTAATATTTTTATTAATTTCTCGGAATATTTAATTATAAATACATATTCCAATTGCTCTTTTTCAGTTCATAAATAATATAAAATGATAAATGCTAAGAATGATCTCGTCTTTAACATTTGTTGCTAGCAAGATTTAAATAAGGTTTATTACAAGACAAACAGTTACTTGCATTGGGGAGATTGCTCATCAGCTAATTTTATTGTTTACTCGTACATATGTACGATATAGTTTAAATTATTTGACAATTAGTTGTTTACCTCATTTGATGCTTACAATTTTATATACAAAAAACAAGCAACTTAAACATGTTTTGGACAGAAGCCTGTTCATTTAAGATGCCGTTGGATCACGGCCGTTTAAAGAATTGGTAGAGTATTGTATATATTAAATTTACTTTGTGTATCAACGAGCAACGCTTGCATTGAACTAGTTTTTTCGGCAATGGAGTCAATAAAAAATTAAATTAAAAACAAAATTCAGTACGAAAACAAATAATAGAATTTGTTGTGACACTTTTGATCCATCTCAAGAAATGGTAAAATTAGTACAAATTGCCTTTTGGGGAATTTTGGGGATAAAAATTTTAAAATTGGGGATGTTAGCCGAAAGAAATCTGGGAACCCTGTGTTAAAGAGCCAAAATAATATCAGATTCGGATTCAGCGCGTTGAAGTACATATACATAGATAAGTGGGTCTGGTAAAATTTACAGACCACGTTTTTTTGCCTTGTATGGGGGCTACTTATAAAAATTTTTTTACAAAGCTTCATTTTTATATAGACATTATTCATACCAAATTTAATTACGATATCTGCTCCGGAACAAGAGTTATTAATTTTAGCCAGCTAAAAGTGCTAAAAGTCACACTGTGACTTATGATTGGTGATTTTCATGAGTAATATTAAAATTAATAATTACATACAAGTTTTAATAATTTTAGAGGGGGGGGGGGGCAAAATTAATTTCTTGGGGGGCAATGCAGCACTCAGAAAGGCCTTTCTACGCCTATAATGCGTTGGCCAACAGAAATAGAATTTAGTTTAATTGGACCACAACGACAAAATCAGCATAAACAACAACCTGTCGTCGTGTTGGCTTATTGTCGTCAAAATAATCATTCTCATACAAACATGTCTAATATATTTTTGACATATTGAAAGTCAGTAGTCTACAGTGGTGAAGGTGTTTGATGCTTGAGGCGATATATTTTTTTAATTGTGAAAAATGTTTTAAAAAGCTCTCGAGCAAAGATTTATTACGATTAACTAAGCGGACTACGGCAATGAAGCGAAGTTTCTTTGTACCAGTGTGAAATCTGAAAAGGTTATCTGAAAGAAGATGTTGATCTTAAAAAATTGATTACTTGAAAAATAAAAAATTTGTAGTATGGCATAATCTGCAATCGAGGTTATCTCGGATTTTACTTGCAACAGCATGTATGGATTATAACATCAAAATTAAAACGTAAAAGTGATTTTATTTAATTTTATTCCTCCAAATATATACATATATATGTATATCGCTCCCTTAACGCATCAGTGGCCATAACCCCAAGAACATATAAGTGGAAGGAAGGGTTTTTTGCTTGTTGAATCTAAAAACGTAGAAAAAACGTTTTACTTTTAGATCTTTGATTTACTATAATGCATAATAATTGAATATAAAAATTTCACATGACAATTTATTACCATCCTAATGTATGTAAGCAAATGTCTATAAATTTTAGTTGCTGTTTGATGTCTACAATTGAACAGCTGCATTTATGCAAAATCCCATCCATACAGCATCTACGAGTGCAAACAACTGCATTAGTTTGACTACAGTTTAGCACTGATAAAGGAAACTTCTGCGAGAGCAGAAGAAGGAAAACAGCACTCGCACCCATAGATTTTGTCATTAAATTTTTTTGTTCGCTATTTTTTTGTTGGCTTTATTATTAAATTGGCTGCAATTTGCTGTAGCAACGACGGCGACAGTAGTGGTTTTTCAATAATGTTGACATGTGTTTGACAATTGCCAAAGAAAAATCTCTATTAATTTATTGTTTCTTCGGTAATATTCATACGCATATATAAATTTGCATATGTGCATTAGTAAGTTTATATTTATATATAATTACATACATATGATGTGAATGTGATATTTCGAGAAAATTTTTCCACAATTTATTTATAACTTGAAAGGTAGAATGCTTAAGTTAAGCGTGTTCCCTACCCGACGCATATTTGTCAGTTTTGTTGAATTTCAATTTACAATATCATGTAGTCTTTTCTATGAAATCGTTCGGAATAAGGACATTCCAAATAGTAAATATGTATATAGAGGCTTACTTCCACAACATATCAATAAAAAGCTTGAATACTTTTCGGATGCGGTATTTACATCGTATATCGCACTCGTGAATGACGCACGTTGAGAAAAACAGTGTTTAAAAAACTGAAAGGATTTTAATGTCATTTCATTTTGCTTATGCTTTCGCTTTATAAGAAATGCAACAGTTTCAGTCAAAGAAAAATCACAAAACAAAAAGTTTGAATTTGATTTGCTTTTGGTTAATATCGCAAATAAACGCAGAAACAGTCTATATGCTTGATATGCTTTTGGAAGTAGCAAACAGTCACAGTCGAAGAAGCAAAAACTCTTGATTTTAGAAGCTTTAAGCAATCGCAGTAAAGTGGTTTTTGTTTTTGCTTCTTGTCTGATGTGCAAAAACAACAACAAAAACATGACAAACATTACAAAATAGCTGACTGAACCTGCAGATAGCTTCTAAAAGCAAGAGCTTTTGCTGCTCCGACTGTGACTTACAAAAGCATACAGACTACTTACGCTTTTACTAGCGAAACTAACCAAAAGCAACAGCAAATCAAACTCAAACTTTTGAAATCGTCGACTGTTGAAAGTTCTGCGCAATTTTGTTCATAATTCTTTTCTATTTCTGCTTCGACTGCGACTGTTGTTTATTTTCATAAGCAAACGCATTGGTTAATTTTAAATAGTTTGAAAAAGCCAAAGTAGCGAAAAGTTAATATTTTACGACTTTTGTTACTTCGACTTAAGTTTTTTAAATAAAATCGCCATTGTTATTATCGATAAGTTCACAGCTATGATCTATTGATTTTTTTAGAGAATTATGTGGTATAACTTTTTTTATGTAATAGCACTGGACGATGGTACCTATACTCGGAAGTCAAGAGATATAAACAACTGCAGCACATGAAAAATAAAGATATATTAAAAATTTTTGCATCTGATTTTCCTAAATATAAAATATACACGCGTATTATCGATTTTTGAATTAAAGCATTTTTTCGGTGAAATAAACCAAAAACGCTTATATGACATTTTCGTTTTAGAAATTCAAATTGCGGTCACTCACTGCAGATTTTTAGGAAAGTAGTCTGCTGTATAAATATTTTAATAATTTTGTGTACTCTACACTGATACCCTCCAACTGGCAGGGAAGACGTTTTAAAAGTAACATTACTAGCATAGAGATCGTGCTCGAAATGTAAGAATTTTATTACTGATTTTTATAAGGTTATACTACCATAGATATAAATTCAGGTAATAGTTTATGAGTATCATTTGGTTGGGAGCACGTAAACTAGTTATTAATGCGAGAAATCTGTTAATCTGTCTGTCAAATTTGACAATCGCGAGTTTCTGCGTACTGGCTTCTATATATTTTGAAATCCCTATTGCAATGCTCTTGCTAAACTAAACAATGTGGTGTGAAATATAATTAAAGGTTTTTTAATACAAACCTAAAGGCAAAATTGCACATTTTATCATGTCAGTGACATGCATTGGCACGTTGTGACCAGTAGGCGACATGTAGCGCCATTCACATTTTTCAACAAGGATCACCGTAGTTTCCTTAGCAAATTGATGAAACTTTTCGTCACCTATATTCCAGGAGCTATTAGTAGCTATTAATATGATGCTAAGTCTTCCTTGCTTGCGAAAGTTAGATGCTGCCGCAAAACTCAAAACATCGGGGTCAAAACATCGAAGTTCTTTGTCCATCCCTAATGAACATATCAGTAAGTGTGTATCTAAACTTAAAACTTTAAAGCTATTGTATATGAAACGTATGTATGTATGTATATTCAGAGATATTTGCTTGATCTATTAAGCAAATCAATGCCGATAAAACACAGTATAAAAAAAAACGCAAGACACAAGAAAATATGTATGTATTTATTATTGATCGCTGTATTTTTGTGATCTGCTAAGAAGTAAACAACATTTTAAGCATGTGTTGTTCCATTGCAAGTCAATTGTTTTGTTTTGTTCGGCAAACTAACCCTCTGCAATGATTACGAATTCGAGTAAAACAATGGGAAGAACACACGTGTGTTTCATGTTTTATCACCGGCAGACGCATGTGTGTTTTTAAGGATCGCACACAAGGACGTACGAGTACATATTTACATACATATTTTTGTGTGTACGTTACGTGTGTGTGCAAATGTATGCTTTCACTTTTTAAAAACAAAAGCTGTTTAAGAATTTCATATTCCCGCCTGTATGCATGTGTCAACTTTTATAACCTCAATAATGCTTTTACAACCCTAAAATATGTCGTCCCCTTTTTTATTCCGGCCCGGCTGCTACGTTTTTGTTTTTCCCGTAAATTTTTGGTTAATTTACCAAACGGGACTTACTGCAGAACACAGAAGGGACATGTGTGTACATAATAAGCACACATATGTTACACACTCTTTGCTGTGTGTTTGTGTGTTTGTTGTAAGTATGTAATCGTTTGTAGCTGATCAATGTCATCCATCCATTGGTGTGTGATCAGCTTCACACATGCTTCTTTTTATTATACGAGTACGTATTATTGACTATTTGCAGCAGCATTTGTTAAACACATGATTTGTGCCACAAGAATAAAAGCAACACTCATATGTATTACATATTGTAAACATTTGCAGCATATTCATATTTATTTAATACACTTTCCAATACAGTACATTTTCCACTATATTTTATGGAGAGTGCGATGCGATTGTTTCCCGTTCGTACATACATACGTTATCACAACATCTGTAATTTGTTTTTCATCTGGTTTTTTGTTTAAAGTCAAACAAAATAAAAAAACCCAGTGAAATTCTATTTTATCCACGAAACAAACTTTATGTTCTCTTTTGTACTCGTACAAATGTAAAAATTTCCTTTGATTTGAAAATCGCAAGTTTCTATTACGTGTCGTCATTTCAAGGGCTTTTTACTTTTGCTGTTTCTTCCAGCAACATTAAATGTACATGTACGAGTATTCAGTAAAATGTGTTAAGTACATACATGCTTCACATATGCCGGGAGTTTTTTTTTAAGTTTTGTGCATTTTGTTTTCCTTGTTTGCTCTATTAAAAACTTGAGTTTATTACATCTGTTTGGTAGGTATTGATCCGTGATAATTATGTGTGAATGTTTTAAATATTTTAAGGGCCAACAATTTATACAATAGAGATTATACGCAGATTATACGAGGATCACCATTATCAGTATGAGAATAGCACATTCCGGTTCAAAATATTTATATTTCTTATAATTATTTTGTGTATCGAAATTCTTCTAAACCATGATTATATCAATTGCTTGAATTAGAAAAATTTGTGAAAAATTAAATTTTCTCAATTAATGCAAGGCGAGATAAGAAACAGGTGACCTCATCAGCCCTGATGATAATCAGCTGTTTGATGCAAAATTTAACTGCTTTAGACTCCAACTGTCAAAATGTTATTTTCTAATACGTTTTAGATGGAAAAACTTTAGAATCGTCTGCCAGATATTAAATTGGGTTTTGTTTTATAATAGATAGTCAAATTATACATACATACATACATTTCGTCGCCCTGGAGTGTAAACCTGCTAACTCACTTCCAGAAAATTTTACAGGCGAGACAAAATACTGTTGAATGTTTGTATACAAAGCTTAAGAAATTAGACTAATACATTAAGTTTCTTCGACAAATAGAGGTTCAAATTAAAAGAAATATTTAAGCATATCGATCAGGTTTCTATTTCTCTTTCGAACGGCATTGAAATCTCATATGCTTTAGCAGGTTTACACCTAAGCCGACGATATATTACATAGATGAAGATAGTTAAATATTGTTATTTTAGTCGACTGTTTTTGACAGACGAACTGCATGTTGTTTTCAATTTGCCTTGAATTAATGGTGTGCCAATTTATATCTTTGATTTAAACTTCAATAAAAAATAATGTATTTTTAAATCATCGTTTAATTGAATAAAACTAAATAAAATTTTTTTAGCAAATCAAACTTAAATAAATTAACGTAAGATATGTAAGCAAAAGGCAAGGCGACACTGCATCGGAACTTCGCGATATTTTTAATATAATATATTATACTATAACACTGGAACTGCAATGATGCTACACTTTGTTGCAACATTTTTATATCACACGCTAATACCCGTATTCATAAACGATTGTGAAAGTTAAGACATCCTTTAAACCGGTTCTCATGGAAAAAAATCGTACGTTAAGCCAACATTAACTTTAATAATTGTACCGGTGCACAATGCTTGAGAATCGTTTTTCAACGGCCAAGACTCCGTAACCTTTGAATGTATTGATAACATAACATAATTTCGACGGAAATTAAGAGTATTAGAGAAAATCTCTGGCTCAATCTCCCAGGATTGAGACATGCAAAACTAATGATTGGAACGTATAACCAAAATCGTTTCATAGCTTTCATGTCCCTGAGTAAAAACAATCTAAGAATGCTCACAGGCTTCCTCACAGGTCATTGTAGACTGAGAAACACCTCAACAGACTTGGCATTGAGAGTAACAACCAGAGCATATTCTGAAGGACTGTGAAGCTTTAAGCCGCAGAAGATATAGCCAATTGGGAGGATTGGGAACTGCCAACTCTGGACCCACTGGCAATCCTGAGATTCATCAGGGGAGTAGGTCTAGATGAAGTGCTCTAGCACCTGGCAGGGGATACAATAGATCTACTTTGGTCGCAGTGCCCTGTGCTTCCCGCTAGATTTAATTCATTCATTCATTCAAGCTTAAGCTTACATGCAAATTTGGTTTCATTAGAATCGATACAGGGACATTTAAAGTTAAAGTTGAACTTATGATTAATTTTTAATAGAAATGTGCGCTTTTTATAATTTTTTTTTTTGTTAAAAAAGCCTTAGAATCAAAATGAAATCATCTTTATAAAAACAACAAAGCAGGTTTTTTGAAATTTAATACTTAAGCCTAGTTTTTTCAGACATAAATAGATTTTATACTCTTTTGGTTATATAGGGTCCTCCAGATAACTTTTTTTTTTTGAAAACAGGGCGCAAAACATCGAGTGTAGCTTCGGCTGTGTGGCACGTAGCGCCGTCCTGTTGAAACCAAATGTTGCCAATAGCCTCCTCTTCAATTTTTGTAAACAAAAATTCGTTCAACATGGCCCGATAACGATCGCCATTCACTGTAACGGCCACTCCTTGCTCATTGGCCCAATTATGCCTCTGGACCAAAATCCGCACCAAAAAGTGACTCGTTTTTGGTGCGTCGGCTTTTCAATGTATGCGTGCGGGTTTTCTGTGCTCCAAATGCGACAATTTTGCTTGTTTACATACCCGCCAAGATCAAAATGAGCTTCATCTGAAAAGATGATTTTTTTGGCAAAATCGGCATCTTTAAGTCGATCGCAGGCAATATTTCCCAGCGTTGTTCAAGCGTATACACAAACATATTCGTTCAGCGGACGGATAAAACTAATTATCTGTCAAATCAGACATGAGCTAAGTGTTAGCATTCACGAAATAACACTAGTTGAAATAAAACGTTAGATGGCGGACCCTATATATACGTAAGTATAAGGGTATTCATTTGGTTAACCGTTAATCGGTTAATTACTACTCGATTAACTGATCGGTTAATTTAAAATTGGCTTTTTTCGATTAACGGTTAAACCGGTTAATTTCAGTCGATTAACCGATTAACCGGCGTAAATTTTTTTTTCATATTTTGTAGTATTATAACGTATTTTGTGTATGTTTAATTATTTGTTTCGTCTCAGATACAAAAGGTATGTGTTTAGAATTTATTTTCTATACAAACAAAGAAGTATTTTCAGTGCTCGTAACTTAAGTAAAACTTTAAAGTTTTTGAACGTGGGTATAACAGATTTTAGTAAAGACTATACTACTCTAAGTGATATAGAGGGAACTATTAAATTTTTGTTTAATAATTTAATAAAAGCCAATTTAATTAAGGATTAGATTTAATGAGAGACGAATTCAATTATTTTATACTTACACTCTGAAATATTTTCTTCTAGCAACAAAAACGGAAACTAAGTTTAACGTGCCTTTTCACAATGTATGGTTAAGAGTTAACGTGAACTTTAACTTCAAGTTCTTCGTACAAAACTTGCCATTAAATTTCCTGTTACATTGTGAAATACAAGAAATGTTCTAACAAAATTAACTGAAACAACTAGAAGTGTTAAGAATTAAAAAAAGTGTAAAACAGGACTTTATTGGCACAATGAAGGATTTTATTTTTAAATATAAGACAAATACAGGAAAAGGACTGAGAAAATAGATATTCTGTATTATGGATTGCTTTCGATTTCCTCAACATCTACGATAAGTGAAAGGATTTTTCAAAACGAATTCGCTTAAATCCTAAACACTTAAACGAAATATTTTCCTGAAAGTTTGTCTTAGAAGATCTCATTAAACTATTGAAGTACTAATATACATATTGATGATTTTTTTGCTTGATTTAGTTTAAGAATTCTTATGTGTATTTTTTTTTTACTAATAAACTCAACTTAATAAATAATTTATGCAATTTTATTTGTTGAAATTACTTGATTTATGAAAAAACTTTATTAATCGGTTAATTTCGGTATTAACCCGTTAATAAACCGATTATGCCAAGGCTTCGATTAATTAACCGATTAAAGCAAAACCCCGATTAAATGAATATCCTAGATATTACCAAACGCACCATCTACCATTGTACAATTCATTTCGTATGAAACATCTAAAACAACCCCATTTATCTAAAAGATATCGCATTTCAAGTTTATAATATGTATTGTAATCACTTTCATTAAAAACCTTTCTTAAAATATTTTGATTCTCTTTATCTAAAATAACCTTAATTTGGAGGTCGATAAGTAGATAGATGTTCTATTCAACCACAAATCTTCCTTGATGTTGTTAATATCATCCTTTGCAAAATGAATAATTAAATAAAATTTGCTTTTAAAAATGTTGATGCATAAATATTACCTCAATGGTACAAATGCAGTAAAAAATATAAAAAGGCATCTGAAAGAATTTCATTTTCAAATATCTGCTTATACTGGCTATGGCTAGAGCTGACATCCATGAATGGCAAATTAATGTGAGATTATTCACCTTTTCGGATGTACATATTCCAGAGTTGAACTATACTTTCCGGGGTGCTACTCATTAAAGGTTTTTAAGTTCACTTCTGCTAAATTTCCATGCACAGATACAGGTGGAACAATTTTGCTTTCTCGCGTATATTTGCATCTTGTATATGTGGTTTTACCGACCCCTTTTAGCTCCAGAATACAACAAATTAACTTTTGTTTTAATTTTTTGCTTAGAAATTATTTTCCGCTTTTAGGCGGAAATGTATTTTTATTTCATAATTTGTTAACGTTTTGTTGTTATTTACTACTTTTTGTAAGCCATTGAAAAGTGGGTAAAAAAGCAAAGTATGCAATTTTTGAATTGATTTATTTTTTAAGTTGTGTTTCGAGTTTTATAGTTTTATTTCACACAAAAAAGTAATATGAGTGATTTTGTACTATCAATTAAAATATTTGTAATATTACTTAAATAATTAATTAAATTTTCACCTATAAACAATTTGATAATATCAATTAAATCCACTCAATTTAATTAATACAATTAAAAATTTAATTGAATCAATTACATTTTTAATTGAAAACTTTAATTGGTGAATATTTTTTTCTGTGTTTGCAAATTTATGGAAGACACTATTAAACTTCAAAAAAAGGAAAAAACCAGAAGACCATATTTTTCTTTAATTTTTATATATTCAATCAAATTTTACGAATTAAATGCGATTTTTAAAGCAATGAAAAATTATTGGAATGCAACTTTTTAATATAAAATGTGATTGCATTTTATAGGAAATGTACTGCGCTATAAAAAAATAAAAAAATTTTATTCTTATTTTGATTTTCTAAAACATTAAAAACTACCTAATTTGTGACTGCAGCGCCCTCTTGTAGCGTAAAAAAGCGAGAGAATACGATATTTTTTTCATTAAAATTTTTAATTTATTATCCTTTGTTGCAAACAGTTAAATAATTTTAATTTTTTCAAATGATTTTAGTTTTTTTCCTTAAATATCTTTGAAAAGTGGAGAAATTCGAGCCAAAATCGATAAGTTGGACTTGTACATATTGTACATAAAAGTACATATTTTTCAAAGTTGTGGCAAAATTTTCAAAAATTTTTTTTAGCAATATTTTAGAAAATCTAACAAATAAACAGAAATAGAAAAAAAACCAAGAGGATATTTTTTGTTTCTTTTTAAAACTCCATTAAACTTGAAAGTTTTTTTAATTTTAAGTTGAATAATATGAGATTTTTAATGGAAACAACTACATATAGTTAAATAAAATATTTTTTAAAATACTCTTAGCTATCAGAAAATTTAAATTTTAATCTTCTACTCAAAAAACTGAAATTAATGCAATTGTTTGAATGAAGTGGCCAAAACTAAACTTTTTTCATAATAATTAGGGCACAAAATTCATTGGCGCATATTCAGAAATCGTAACCAAAGTCGAAACTAATAAAACAGAAACTAAAAAATAGTTCATAGGTAGTTATAGCTCTTATTCACAATTCATAACTAGCGCAGCAACTGCTTTCAGCTGGTAAACGAAATGCAACCTTGCATATTGGTATGTAGAGAACATAAAATATCGATAATATTTTTAACGATAAATTCTGTAATTATTTAAAAAGCTTATGAAGGTAGTAAAAAATAGTTTTTTTTCCTAAAAAATTTATGCAAATTCTAAGAAAGTAATTTGTTGGTTATAGTCTGTATATAAATCAATTAAAATAAGGGCCCGTAAAAATAAAGTTATTCAATAGAATTTTGTTGACCAAAAACACATCTCTAAATTATTTGGATTGCTTTATATGGATGTTTTTTTTGGACCCAACAGAAATGAATGCAAGAAAAAAGATAATAAGGTAAGCTTATTATATAGGAAATTGTTAGGATATAGAGAATATTGTTGGTTTGTGCATTTTAGAGAGCCACAAACTGCTTTTACTTTTAAAATAAATTGTAAATGAAATCAATCAGCTGTTCTTTGAATGTATTAGTTAGTTGAGATTTGGTGACAGCTTTACCCATAATTCAGTGCAAACTTTTACTGCTGAAAGTAATCAACTATGAATAACTTAACTAGGTACTTAAAAAAGTTAACACTTAGTGATAATTTCTGAATATGCGCCATTGACTTTTACCCACTCTGGTGGGGCCAATAAGAACAAAAACTTCGAAATTATTTCAATGTGGTTTGAATTAGATTGTTACCTATCGAACAGCATAAATTTTATTAAAATATAAGACATGATATTTATGATTTAATCAGGCTAAAGTTCATATCGCTTTGTAAGCCAAATTACATGTGATAATTATTAATGAACAAATAACATCAAAGTTAGTTGTAAATATTCTGACAACACATAGTTGAACGGAACAGCCAGCCGTTTTCGAAGGCCACTAAACCTTCATCATCAGCGTTCTTCTGTGTTTGGTCCACTGTGTGTGGTGTCAGTTGATGTAGATTTCTGCCTTATATACGAAACTTTTCTGCAAATGGAATATGTGAATTGGTTTGATTCATCGTATTTCAATTTGCTGAAATGTGTTTTTGTAATGAAGGCCCCAAATTTACCATCACTATATTTACAACAGTCTTACCATTGTCGTTTTTTCATTACTAATTATGCACATGTTAGTTAATTTGCTTATTTTTGTTCTACTTAAGACAAACTTTTTTGGTTTGATACTATAAGTATATTTTTATTTTTAGTTTTTGCCACTGGCCCATGACCATCTATTTAGTTAATTTTAATTATTATTGTTCGAACTTTCATTTTATTTATATATTTATGATTTAATCAGGCTAAAGTTCATATCGCTTTGTAAGCCAAATTACATGTGATAATTATTAATGAACAAATAACATCAAAGTTAGTTGTAAATATTCTGACAACACATAGTTGAACGGAACAGCCAGCCGTTTTCGAAGGCCACTAAACCTTCATCATCAGCGTTCTTCTGTGTTTGATATGAACTTTAGCCTGATTAAATCATAAATATATAAATAAAATGAAAGTTCGAACAATAATAATTAAAATTAAGACATGATTGTTTTTTGTATTTTTGTCTATGGAACAGAGCACTGTGCGCCGTTGCCACATACATATAGCCGAAATGGACATCACATCAACGAAAAATTGGCATTAATTAAAGGCGTCGACATGTTATTGATAATTTATAAGAAATATATATCATTTAAGTTGAATTTTTTATGAAAAAATGTTTTTTATGTCGGATTCTATGTAGTAAAAGTTCTACTGATAAAGAAAACAAAGAACAACTTAAGCTTCAAAGGAGGGTTATTAGGCAAAGGTCAGATATTTTGGAAAAACCGAGAAAGTGTTAAGATTAAAGTATATTATAGATTCAATGAATAATAATAAACATAAACATTTTCGACTAAACAAAACTGCACTTAACCCTCGTTGAATGAGGTGGGGTATGTCTAACGTGACCAGATGGTTTTTACAAAAAGCGGGACATTATCGATCAAAAAGCGGTATTTTGAAGAAAATACCCCCAAAAAGCGGGATTTAAAAAGAAATATATTTTATAAAGCGGGATAAAGCACATTAGACCTATGGCATCGGTTTTAATTTTTCATTAACCCTAGGTAGTCCATTTTGAGACTTTGTGGCTCCGCCCCCTTTAAAGATATATAGTCTGAACTCCAGATTTAAACTCTTGGTCACTTCTTTAAATGCTGAATGAAATTTCATAACAATCGGACGGCTCGTTTAGAAACTGCAGAATTATTTAATTTTTTTTACAAAATCCCCACGTGTATCGGGTACTTTAGACCCCACTAAGCAACAGAAGGCACCGTCGGATCGAGCTAAAAAATTAAGACCGTATTTATGGCAGCAAACTTCGTATTTTAGACAGCGCACATATTAAGAATTAAAAAAAAATCCCATACAAGCTGCGACCAGTCTAATGCACATGCACAGTGTCGTATGTACTTAGGAAACGCAGTTTTCAACTCAAAAAGACAATTTTAATCTCATCAATGAAGAACGGCTGCGGCTAGAAACTTGAAACTTTGTGTAAGTAACGATTTTTATAATGTGCGTTGTCTTACAAAAAAAGTTTGAATTGGACATGTGGGTGTGACACCTACCATAAAGAAAAAATATATAAATATACCATCAGCTTCTAAAAGCAAGATCTTTTGCTTCTTCGACTGTGATTGTTTGATACTTACAACAGCGTACAGACTGCTTATGCTTTTACTACCGAAACTAACAAAAAGCAACAGCAAATCAATTTCAAACTTTTGAAATCGTCGACTGTTGAAAATACTGCACATTGTTCATAAATCGTTTGCTGCTTCTGCTTCGACTGCGACTGTTGTTGATTTTCACAAGCACAAGCAAAAGCATTGGTTGATTTTAAACAGTTGGAAAACGCCAAAGCAGCGAAAAGTAAAAATTTTACGACTCTTGCTAATTCGAATTAAGTTTTTTAAACACTGAATATAACAAGTGTTCTCTAATCAATAATATCTATTCAATTAAAAGTTTCTCTATGAAATTAGTTAATTCTGCCATTAAAATCAATAAAAAGAAAAAACTTGATATTAATCAAAGATTTTTATAGACTAAATTAACAAATACAAACATAATAAATATTTGAAATGTTATTTAACTTGTCGTGCGACATTTGTCACATCAAAACGTATCTTGAAATATGTTTTATTTAGTTTTTATTTTTTTGGTCAAATGATTTCTAGCGCACACAGTCTGAAATTCACAGAAATTCACAAGCAGTTAATTTTTCTTCCGTTGCAACTGGATCTATTACATACTTAGTTTGATCGTGTTCAACTGGTTTGAGTTTTATTTATTTGCAAGTATAAACATTTTTTTATTGATGATATAAAAAATGAACGCAAAAGAAATAAGCAGACACCGAAAGGTGGACATCGTTAGTGAAATAGTAATGAGTTTATTTATGAACGTTAATTGAAGCTGCTGCAGCTGTATTACCAACAATTTGTTATGCTGAAGTAATTAAATCATTATATGCTAATTTGGATAATAAAAGGGGATGTGGCGCTATAAAAATTATATATGTACATACAAGTACATACATAGATATGAAAACGAGTGCGCTATTGTAAAATTTTGAACATAATTTTGATCAGCTTAACCTTTGCAACAATTTACTCCTTCTATCATATGGTATATTTCAACTAGAAACATAAAATTTTTCCAAAAAAAAATAAAATTAAATACTTGTACATATTTGTCAAATTTGAAAACTGTAGCTTTTTCTCGTTAAGAAACTATAGATTTTTAAACAAGAATAACCTTAAATTAGTTGAAATTAACGCAAGGAAAAAATATGGTTGCGGCAACTAAAATCAAACAGACCGTGCTCAGCCCAATCACGAATATTACTTCGGAATTTAATAATTAAAAAAAGCGGAAAAATAAATTCATAATAGGAGAAAGGGAAAAGTTAAAAAACTCGTGCGGAATTTTTGTTTATGATTAGGTTACATGGTTGCAGTCAAATCAGCTTATTATGAATATAAAGTCGAAGTGTAAATAATATTATATCATTAATTAGCTGTATTATATACAAAAACGATTACTTTTATCATACCTAATCTTATACTACGTTTATACGCACGGCTTGTATGCATATAAAACTGTAAATTGCTGCCATATTATAATATGAATAAGCTGGCTTAAGTTAATGTCAGAATTGAACGATAAGCCTGTCAAATGCTTAAACATTTCAGAGGTAACTTTTAGGTGGCCATAATGTACTTACATGAACTTAAGCACTTCTTAGCCATATTGCTCATAATTTTGCAGTAATTTTGTTTCTTCTTATAACTCCTAAATGAATGCAATTCAATCTAATTAATTTGTTATAATGTGCGTATCTATTAAAAATTCACAAATAATTATATCTATCCATTTATTACATGTTTTATTTGCTTTGCCTACTAAAAAGTACAACAGCGAATATACATACATAAGCAAACACATGTGTATGTGTGTATATGTGTGTTGTAAAAAAATAAGTGCAAATTAAAGTTTTGCTTTATTTTCTGAGTTTCAAATTAAAAATCAATAAAAAAATATTTAAAAGCAATGAATATTTTCTGCTGCTGTTAATTTGAATTTAAAATATGCACAAACCGTTGTGTCCGTACGAAACGTGCGTTCAGTTTGGCACTTTACTTAAGCAAATGATATTTGACGAAACTGGACAAAAAGTTTCTATACGTACATTATAGTTGCACACATACGTATTGTATGTAATCGCACAGTTGCTTAAGTTTGCTTATTCATATTATAGTTGGGCCTTAAAGGCTCAATCAGAGGTGCCATAACCATAACCATAAAAAACAGCCGTTCGAATCAAACTAATGGGCAACACTGTATTTGATTATAGGTGACTCGCCATAACGCCATAATTCTCACCATAGAAACCAATTGAATTTTGGTTTGGTTATGGCTATGGCATTATGGCTATGTCACGTATAATTTAAGCTTAAATGATTAAACAGAATACCGGCATAAACATATTTTCCATAGAAATTGGCACAAAAATGCAGCCGCAGAAAGCAGTCGTGAGATAGAATCTATTTTATTTTGAGAGCGTTTTTTCTTATGCTCTCACATATAAGTACTCATTCTGTCAAAAATTTTACCATACCTTCAATAAATTTCATACGTTTTGTAAACAAAACTACAAAGAAAAATAAGCACAAAAGAAAATAAAACAAAAATTAGAGAGCATTTGGAGTTACTGCCGAATATGTTATTATGGGCTTTATTAATTTGGGAGCGATTTTCCTGAAGTTGCAGGCCTTATTCTGTTTCATCATTAATTCAGAAAACTATTCACGATTAACGCACTTTTTTCAAATAAAATGCTTGAGGTTGCCACACTTACAATGTTTCCTACTAAAACACAATAATATAAATAATAATATTTACCAATATTGCACAAAAAAAAACACTGATAGAAGAAAATAATGACAATAAAAACAAATTTATTTATTTTATCTTCAGTAAACTAACAATAAGTACTCAATTTTAGTTAATTTTTAATTATTATTGTTCGAACTTCATTTGTTTCTATATTTATGATTTGATCAGGCTAAAGTTCGTATCGCTTTTTAAGCCAAATTACATGTGATAATTAATAATGAACAAATAACACCAAAGTTAGTTGTAAATATTCTGACAAACACGTAGTAGAACGTATACATATATACTTGTTTCTTCCTGCAAGGAGCATAGGGCCGAATCGGAAAATGCTTTCAGTCAATGAGGGCTTTATTTGCTTCTTTTGATAGTATTCCTACACGACTCGATCGGAGTTACTCACAACTTGGCTTCCCTGAGTAGAGAAAGGTAAGTCCATCATTATTTGCGAGTTCATCCAAATCACACCAACGGGCCACAATTGCGCGAAACAAGTTATTTCCATAAGAGTTCGTGCATTCTATTTGCCTATTTTAGTTCTTACTATCATGCCAAAGGTTGTCGTCTTTGAATCGGGTATACAGGTAATCGAAACCGAAAAATGTATGTGTAAATCGAATTCGCATAAAAATCAGGAATTTAGAATTTCGCGTAAATCGAAACATGAGATACCTAACAATCGCGTTAAATCAAGAACACATAAAATCATTAAATTGTATCCTTATTTTATATGTACTTTTCAATTGCCTACTATATTTATGATGTTGCTTATTTATACATACACGCAAAGAAAAGATATGGTTGTAGTATGGTTGAGAAAACAATATTATGTTCTCCGAAACAAATGTGTTTTCATTGAAAACAAGTTATTGTTATTTTAAACACTAACTGCGTTACGATAAACAAAGTAATGTTTGAATTTAATAATTACATTATTATATTCATAAAAAGCGTGATATGGTTAGAATTTAACAATATAGTTTTGATAAAAATTTATGACTACAACATAATTTGTATTATGATGTAAACATAATATGATGTAAATAACAATATAATGTTATCCAAAACCATACTATACCTATTTAGGTTAAACAAAAATGTTTTTTAGAAATATCTTCTGTCAGTTCGGTGTTTCGTTTGTATGCTATCGGTATTGCACGCGTAGTGTTAAATAAATTCAGAAATAAATGAAGAATAAACGGCTTTGACGCACATCTGTTTTAAGCAAAAAATCTACCAATATATGGCTTAAAAACAAAATATTATTATTATATAGAATAATACCGTCGTCGTATTTAACAATATTATTATAATATTAGAATATGGTATGGTTAGTCTTAATTATATTTTAGTCACATCTAATAATAGTATTGTCATATTTAACCAAAATGTGATAACTTTGAACAATACTAAGATGGGGTTTAACAAAGTTAATTGTTATTGTTAATAATGTTATTATTAATAATATTACTAAAACTTTGCTTTTCTATTGACAATAATATGATTTGACGGCAACCATATAATTCAATCATAGTATGTTGCTGTTTGATTATGGTTACCTCAACCATATTTTTTCTTTGTGTGTACATATGTAAATATTTGTTAAGAAACACATTAAAGATTTTTGTTATATTTTTATAAAATATTGGAATTAAGACAGGACAAAAAAAATAATTTCATTTCATTTCAAGCAAGGCACGTTCACTTCCAGGTAATAGCAAGATTACAAAAATACATTAATGAAAAAAAGATCATGGCTTTTTAGTTGAATCAAATCTACATTTCCATTCTATCTATGCTCTTAATAAAACGTTGTGTCAATTATAACGTTTTTTATTTAAGTTTGGAAATATAAATCTGCTATCAAACACCCTGTATAATGAAATAAAAATAATTCACACTAAGTTGAAACAATTTCTCTATGGCAGCGACCACTAACAAAGCTTGCAACGTTAAGAACTTTTCAAAATTTTTCAACAGTTTCTATATTTTTAAATTTGTTTACAAATATTTTTTTCTAATAAAATATTTTTCATGTTAAAATTTTCTCAAAATTTTTTTTAATTTTTTTTTCATAAAAAAATTTTGAAGTTTCCGGCTATATTAAATTAAAATTAATCCACGTTATATCGAAATCGCGCAAATGAAGTCCCGCGTAAATTGAGGGTTACCTATATTAGTTTTCTTTATTGTTTCGGTTTCAGTAATAATTTTTTTTTAAGTTGGGGCTGACAACACACTGCTAAGCCAGCAAATTGCAACTTGGTTTCAGTGACTAACTGCTATCGGTTGACACGTATATAGTTTACAGCGACGCATCGGTAATAACATGCACTCTGTATACTCCATACTGTATGTCTTCTAATATTAGCTGTCATCAAGCGGATGCCTGACTGACATTACCACAGAGCACTTGGCAAATTGCCGAAAGTTGTGAAATGCTTCGGAATTTCAAACAGAGGAATAGCTACATAATACCAACAAGTGGAAAGCTTTCAACCTATGTGAAAGACCCCGCCAGCATACTTGGAAGTAGGTACTAGATATCTATAGAGCTGTAAAGGCTGGGTTAGCCGAACGTTGCTGTTGCCGTACTGTACCGTACCGTACTATTATCACGTTTTCGCACTTATTGAACATTTAAAAACGTGCGTACGCTTTACTTTAGTTTGTTGTTTTAATATCAAAAAGAAACAACTGTTCACAAAACAGTGATGGGAATTAAAAAGAGTTCAAATAGTGACTGAAGTGAAGAAAAAGTACCTAAACTATGTAAATTCTCCTTGAACTGAAAAAAATCTATGTATGTTATACATTTATAATAAATAAATATGCATATATCAGTGCATACATACATACATATGTATGTGTGTAATGAGATATTTTTATACCAAAATATGTGCATACACAATATAATGTTTTGATACCATTTAAATCCTTTCATATATTTCACATTTATAGTGAATTTATATATATCTTTATTATATATATGCACATAAATATGTATGTATTTATGTGCGTAAGTATGTATGTGTATACATATGCAAATATTTATGTATTATTTTAAGTTGTCTATCACACAGGTATTATTATTAATAAAAGTTCCGAAAAACAGAGCCAAAATACCCCCATTCCATTGAACATACAATAGTGCCATCACTGGTATACAAACGTCACTTTACAACGTTAGGAAATTCTATTTTATGCAGGTTGAGACGTACTGTCAACGTTACAGTAAATTTTGGTAAGCATTGGCATTCTTTTCAATCAACAAAAACGATCAGCTGTTTCGTTAGGGAACGGAGACGTTCGGCTAATTCTACCTTAAGTTTTGGGCACAGTTGAATGCAGGATATACAGCATAAAATGCTACTCTGTACGAAAATATATACAATACTATCGAAAAACAAAATTACGTGGACGCTCAGTCCAATAGCCAAACAAAAACAGAGAAAGTAATAATTAAAACAAGTAGTAAATAAAAAAATCAAAAAACCCGACTGCGACCAACTTTGAACCGTTAAATATCCTAAACGATCATTCCAAATGAAAAATCATAAGAGAAAGATGATGAAGATGATTTTAAAATACCGGTCGACTGATACCCATTTTGATATAGTTCGCCGACTTATTATTATTTTCGTATTTACAAAATGGCTTCTGGTGGCCGCCACATTGAATTTTTACTTCTGTCATATCTTTAGTGACACTAAGGCATGACAGAAGACAAATCAAGCGGGAGCACGTGATGTAAGAATCATCAAAATCGGTCCAAGCGTTCGGTTTATATAGTGCCGCAAAGGAACACACATACATACATATGTATGTATATACAGGCTCATAAACGCAATACCCTTCTTTGCGTCGCGCAGTCGGGTAAAAACCATTGACACATGTAGATTCGTGTATGTCAGGTATACATACGAATGAATAAAACTGAAACTTCTACCTGCAGTAAACACTTTGTTACAAGCAGCATGACCAAATCTCAAATATTTTCATTGCATTAATTTCATTATTACATATCCAATTGCTTATATTGCTCATTTATACTATAAATTTCAATTAAAATTAAATTTTATATAATATATCTTTTTGTACTTTATTGAATTTTATTATTTTTGTAAATTTTTTTTTATATACTAGTAACCATATATGGCCCAAAAGGGCTCGGTTAAATGAATAATAAATAAATAAATAAATAAATAAATAAATAAATAATGCTAAATAGAATATAAAACTGCTGAAAAATTATACTTAAGTTTAAAAAGAATTATTTATTCATTTAATGTTTTTTCCCATAACTTACGCATCCTGTAAATATTCAGCCCTGTTCTGAATAACAATCCTCGGTGAGTGATTCAACTAAAAAAAAACATTTGCAAACTTTTAGAAAAATAAAACAACTGGAACAAAATAAATATATAGCTGACAGCCAAATGTAAAATAGAGCGTCAATCGTTGCGTAAGCATCAGGGTACGTATTTACAGTAGATTTAGACATACATATAAAAAATACTTTGAATGTACTGAAAATGCGTACTTTGCTGCTTACAAAACGCTTGACGCTCTAAGGGGCGAGTCACACAGAATCTACCCTACATTATTTGTCGCCTTTTTCAACATCTCATAGCTTTGTAAAGGCCTATTATACTCGTATATAGCAATAAGCCACTTTGTTAGTGTTCACAAAAATGTAGTCTTTGTATCAATATTCCTTAGAAGTTTCAATACGTTTCGCAACAACCCTGCACATATATACATACATACTTACATATGTATGTATAGATCTCTATAATCTACATTTTAATTATACGTATTTTTTGCTAACTCATGCTTGCAACAACCTATAAAAATTGGTTGAGAAGATGTCAAAAAGCTTAAGTTCGCCATAGCAATCAAATCCAAAGTGCAATAAGCCATAAAACGTGCAAGAAAACATGTTTTAATTTGTATGTATAAGAAAAATAAAATACATGTTATTGAATGTGGCTTTTAATTAAATTAGTGTCAATTATCCATGTAGAATTATTTATAATACAAAACACAATAATGAAAGAAAAACATCAACAAGAAGCGAAAAAAAACCTGTGGCATAATGATGTTTAATTATTATTAATAAGGGGACACAATGGACACAATCATGAATAAATATGACAACTTATTTGACAAGCAAATCTTTGACAGTTTTAAGAAGAGAAATCTTAAATGGAATTGACAAGCATCAAATGATTTCAGCGACCAATAAATGATACCAACGATCTATGTATAAGACACACAATAAAGTTATCATTATCCCTCTACAAATGACAAGGCACCTGTATTAATGAAAATTTTTAATTAAAAATTGCGGATATTTTTTTCTTAAATTTTTGCTTTATGCTAAAAGGTGTTTTTTATAGAGTGACACAAGTTTAAATCATAATAAAGCAAGGAAATATATTTTTAATATCAATGAAACGGGTTTTATTGGAAAGAAAATTTTATAAATTAATGTTTAAATATGATTTCTGCCATTTGGCCGCCACGGCTGGCGCGTAGAAGGCGCAATCTGGAACACCAATTTTCAACAACTTTTCGCAGCATTTGCGGCCGTATTTCGCCGATAACTCTTCGAATGTTGATTTCCAGGTGTTCAATTGTTTGTGGATTATCGAAGTAGACAAGTTACTTAACATTACCCCAAAGAAAATAATCCAATGGGCCATTAAGTTAAATTATTTTCTAATCAACAATATCTTTGAGTAAATCAATTGTAGCGCCCGCTGTGTGGCATGTGGCTCCGTCCTGTTGGAAGCACATATCAGCAAGATTAATGTCACATAATTGAGGTACGAAAAAATTTCGCATCATGTTCCTATACCGTTCACCATTGACAGTAACATTCTGACCATCATCGTTTTTGAAGATATATGGGCCAATGACTTCGCCACCCCATAAAGCGCACCAAACAGTAATTTTTGTATGGATGTTATGATGTTTCGACAAAAGCTTGTGGATTCTCAAGCTTTCAACCAGAATTATGTACACCAAATGCACGAGTTTGACGTATAGAACAATTAATTTGATTAAAAATTTTCACGCGTTGCTCTGGTATAAGTCGATTTATAATGAAATTTCAAAGCAAACTAAACAAAAAAAAAGCCACTATCAGCTGTTAAATGGGTGCTCATATAAAGCAATGATGCCAACTCAAAATTGTGACACTCTAAAAAAAGCACGCTTAACATACATTAAACACTTGTTCACAGTTGTAAAGAATAATAAATCAAAAATTAAAATATGACAAATAAATTTAATCATTTTTTAGCAAAACAATGCTGTCACATATACCAATTTTAAAATATGCTTAAAAAAATAATATAAAAATAAAGACAGCATCTAAAACTATGAAATAATATAATTTATGGCATCGTAAAAATTAACAACAAATTAGCAGTCATTACAATGTGTTACAAAGGCTGCGAGCAACACTTCAAATGACATAAAATATCACCATTTACTTTATTGGTAAAAAAAAACACTGTCAAACGTAAAAACATTTTAGAGATTTCTTAAGGAAATTGCAGACTTAACAACCGCCATAAAAAAAAACTTACGAAAAAAAAAATACGAAAAAAAAATTAAAAATAATTCGATGCGACGGTGGTCGTACAATGAAGAAAAATAAAATATTTTTTCAGTACAAAGTTGAGAGACATTTAAATCAAACTTAAATGCTTAACCTTGTTTATTTAAATTCTACTTAAGTTTTACGACCATACCATGTACATGCACGTCATGTGGTCGTATTAAAAAGAATTTCCTTTTATTTTCATAAATATATACATATATTTATAATATATAGTTTCATATCATAAAAAAATTTATAGAAAATTGCGTTCAGATGCTCTTTTTGTTTCATAAAATGTGTTTTATGCAATCTTAGTTTTCTGTATTTTGATAACCTAACTTTTTTTTTTTTTTTTTTTTTTTGAAAAAAGAAGTAACACAGAAGTAATAAGAACTTGAATTAATCACTAACAAAAATTAAACTACATTTAAGTGCAACTTTAATTTAAGTGGCAATTAGCTAAATGACATATAAGTGAGAAGTTACAATTGTAAGTTTACTAATAATCCCAAATTATTATTTAGGGCAATTATTATGAGTTGACGATAAAGTTCCGGATAGTTAATCCTAACTGTAGCGAAACTGAGCTATAAAGAGATCTTTAAAATGTTCCTACTATTAAAACTTTCTGATAAAACTAAATAATGCAATTTTTGTTTGGTTGCAACATTTATGTGAATACTGTGGATATTGATTGCTAAAATTACTAAGTGGTAACTTGCTTTTACTTATTTGCCAAATTACAAACAAAATTAAAACATTTTTGTCAATTGTTTGGTTTTTTTTTTGCATTATTATACAATACAACACATTGTTAATTTTTTGTGTCATATTTTGTTTAAATAAAATTTGGCTGTGATATATAAAGTAGAAAGTATGGCAATGATGAAAACGTGTCAACTTCAAATGACTAAACCTCGCGATAAAAATTACAGGTAGGATAAACTTGTCTTTAGCTTATCGTTTCGCTAAAGTGAAGTTGTAATAATGAAAAAGTGTTTATCCATTAAATAAAATACTACCTTTAACTAAAGACAAGTTATAATAATGGCCGTTATTCAGTAAAATGTTTTTTATTTAAAATACATTGAAATTGATTATTGAGGGGCTTAGCTGGATCCTATGCGTATTTCACTGTTGCTAATGCAGATCATCAGGGTACCTTTGACTAAACATTTCTTAGAACAACCAGAGTTATTATGTTAATCTCAACAAAGCTCAACAAATCTGCTGCAAAAAGGAAAAAGTGCTTAAGTCGACATAAGCTAATTTTGAGTTAATGGTACCTCCGTAATGTGTATATTCGAAAGTACTCCTGGTCATAATCTCAATTAATTTGTGATTTTCAGGAATTTATAGAACCATGACTTGCTTCTTATAATCTCGTATGGAATAATAGCTTAATTTAGGTGTAGAACGATATTTGCTTAAAAAACAAAGGTTAACAGAGAATTTCCCAATTTAACTGTAAAAGAAATAAATTTCTGACAATCAATTTGAACGCTTAAAAGTGCTCTACTGCAAAACAGTAAAATATGACTTAAGCACTTTTTCCTTATTGCCAGCGAAATATCAAAGCTGAAACAAGAACTCAGTAATCAGCATGTTTTTTTTTATTTTCTTACTTTACCATCTTTACCAAATTCGTTTAGACGTTTTTGCGTTAAATTTTAACGAACAAATACAAAAATCCAAACATCCAAACTCGCATATATCAATGCAAACTTTCACATTTAGAAGGTTACACATCGCTCCTTTATTGCAACACAGTCATGTCTAAAAAAATTCATTTTTGGAGTTAATAATGCCGAAAAATTCGTTATATCATATTTAATCTTGTGTAAATATTTCATACAAAAGGCTTTTACACTCATGTCTTGAGAAAAGAAAATACTTGTATATTTTCATTGAAGTGTATTTAAATAGAAAACTTTAAACTTATTTGCTGCAAAACTAGCTTTTTTGAGTTATGCCTATTTTGCAATAAAGGAGCGACATTATTTAAGCCTGAATTGTTCTCTTCTGTGTTTTTTTTTTTGTTAAAAAAAAAATATGCTCTATTATATTTGTAATGGGTATTTTTCATTTGCCGCTTTCATGTAGAAGTACCGTTAATTCCGTTCTTTAATAGTTTGATTTTTTTACGAAAGTCATCTGGCACCTCTGACTAAAACGTTCAGTGACCAGTGACCAGTGACCATACCTTCGTCACTGGAACATTCCGACAACAGCTTTATGAGTTTGTCGGATGCTGAGCTCGACCAAGTAGTTTTTCCCATCCCGGGAAAATTTCCCGATTTCCCTGGACTTTTTGTGCGGATGCTGGTTTTTCATGTCCAGGGAAAAATTCCTGATTCGACGGGATTTTTTATGCGGGATCCTAGAAAATAATAAAAAATACTTGACAACTTTACATTTAAAACACAGTTGTTTTCACTCTGCCATTTGTGAAAAGTGATTGCAAGCAGCGGTTCTTCTAACAAATTTTACATTTAAAGATATTTTTTGTTTTTAATAAAAACTCAATTGTATGAACGCTATTTAAGATAAAATCTACTGATCGGTTTTCGATCTCAAACCTGGATTACTTATTTTATGAAGTTTACTTTTTTGATATCATACGACAACGTTTTTCGTTTTGGAAAAAATCTTTAAGGAATTAAATTAGTTTAATTAGTTAGTGTTTTAAGCTTTCTAATTAAATTTGTGTTAATGCCTATAAAATTTAATTTTCATTATTTCTATGGAGCGGGATGCAGGGATATTTTAGAAAATTTCGCGCTTTCCCGGGAAATTAAAAAGTCACCTTTCGTTTTGTAAGCTTTCTTTGAACTTTGCAGCTTTGAGCTTTACCGTAATTCACCTTCTTTGGCCCTTTCAATATAATAACAAATAAAAAACCAATAGATTTCATATTGAAGCAGAAATATACATATTTCCTTAAAAACTAAAGTAATTTCACAACTGCTCTCGCATTTTCCTACCCCGAGCTGAAAACATGTGTGTATATGATCACATTCTACTCGCTACTTCCTCAACACTTAAGTAATGTCCGTGGCACAGGTGTCGATTATGTATCTGTTGGATGTCAACTCGGCAACATGTTGATTTAATGGTCGGTTTATCTCCACACCGTAATAAAATTGATTTGGTTGGTACGCTAATTTTCTAGTTTGGCGACAATTCTTTTATCTTTGAAATGCTGTTATACTCGTAGAACTCAAACGATACGATGCATTAACGATCGGTATTAAGTAGACGATTAACTTGTGAATTCTACTTAATTTACAGTCTACCATGCAAGTTACAGTTTGAAGCAAAATTATTATGTGTACATTTCTATCTACCACCACCGATACACACGTTGTAAAATTTATTAATTTTATAAACATTAAAGTACATGAAAAAAAACTGATTTTACTAATAAACAAGAAAGGCGAAGTTCTAAAGTTTTGTTTTTTAAAGTAATTTAGAAATATATACTCGTATATGCATAAGAAAATAGCAAAGATGTTTATGATTTCGTTCTTGTTTCAGTTGCGATATTAGCCGAACTTCTCATTTGTTTAAATAAAAGTTTAACATCATAGCGCTGGTTGTTTCTAGAAATTTTCGTGTGAATATTCTCCGACGATCGACATTAGCAACAGTGAGATGCGCTTAGGAACTAGCTAACTCCTCAACAATATATTTCAATGTATTTAAAAAAAAACAATATTTTATTTTGAACTAGCATTTTCCAGCGACTTCGTTCGCATCCATTCCAGCTGACGATACATCATAAGTAAAAGCAAAGCAATCTGCGTTTATGTATTTGACAGCCTGTTTATAATTTTATTTTAAAAAAGTCCTATCAATGAAAAACACGTCCACCTTTTACGGATGTAGTGAAAAGAGCGTTATAAATATAATCTCTAAATACTTTCAACTTCTACACCATTTTAATGCAATTTCCTCAAATATTAACTTTTTACCATCAGTAGTATTTACTGCATTTTCAAACTATAATCAAAAAGCCTGTTATGCAACTCTTGTGCATATGAAATCATCAACTTTTTAGGGGAAGTAGGAAAATGTCTTTTGTTTTTAATTTCCCTACACATTTCTGTTTTTTAGAACTAAATTTTGAACGTCATGTTTCGTTTTTGACAAAAAAAAAGGCTCCCAAGATTCAGGGATTCCAAAATAAATGTGCTTTTGGTAATAGCATTTACAGAATTTTTACATTTTTTAGAAATTTAAGATTTTTCAATGTTGTCAGTAATATCCCTGTAGGAAATGGAACTGACAAAAAACTAGTCGCGTCATCGGTCCCCAAGTGGTAGGGACCAGTCCGAGTTCTAACACTTCCTATGAAGCGGACCAGTCACTTTTACATGGGGATGGCCTAGGATGCTGTTAATTGATACTTTGTATGCACCTTGTGACTTGTCACTGAACTATCTCATAGGGACCTAATCGGTGTAGAATAATATATGTACATAAATTATTGTTACAAATTCAATTATATTTTATTTTTAGGCAGATATTTTTATTAAATTTGAACTGACAACCTCCGGCATGACAGGCATGCACACTAACCACTGGACCACAGGGACACTCATATTTCAAAAATATAAACACTAGTTAAGCTTAGGTTAATATCTCACTAGGGTTACGGAACTGGTACCAGAGTGGCTTGGCTGTATCTTTGGAGGGAACAATTAACATTAAATTTATATTATTTGATAGGTCCTGCATCCAACTACATCGAAGTTGTTCAGTGCTTTTTACAATTAAATTGACAAAAGATCAAGACGATACCTCACGACAATGGTGAACAGGATATGTATGTTTTTTTTACACATACACTACTCCCTTGTTTTGGTAATACCCCCATTTTCTCAAGTAATAGGACGAGTACGTTTGGAACAATTGTCACCAAATTTTCTGCAGGGAAGTGCTAAAAATTTCTGAAAATTTGAACTGAACTAAAAATTTTCTTCTGACAACGTTGCCAGAAAAAGCATTGCAAGCATTGCAAATTGTCAGACATTTTACAATCGTGTGGACACATTTCAGCGGCATTGTAAAATTATTGCCAGATATTTGTCAGATATTTTATCAAGGTAGGTGCAGACTTAGCACCGTGTTTATGCAACCAGGCATATGGGTCATACTGCACACACTTTTTTTTTTTTTGTAAAGAGAAGTAACACTCACACAATGAATGACTGCAAGTAGTACTAGGTGTTACCTTCGTTAGGAAAGGAATAGTGAAAAGAAGGCAGGTAGTGAAGGAAGAGATAGCGGAAAGGTTCATTATTTTACATTTCTGCTGTTTTGCACGTTTCTAATATTGTATGCCAGAATCATCGGCGAAGTAAAATAACCAATTAAATGGCTACTAAGCACAGCTTCTAACATTTAATACGCCTCATTGAGACACTTGCTTTTAAAAGGAAAGGAAGATGCAAAATATAACAAAATATCCATAATAATTTATGTTTTCACTTCTTACATTTAATACAAGCACAAACGGTTGATAATTGACAATTTCCACAAAATGCTTTGAGTCTGGCAATGCATAGCTACAGATCTGGCAACTTTTGCATATGACAACCGTGTCAACTGACAATTTTGTCAGATAAATCTGTTGTCATACAATCGTCTGGCAGTAAATTTTAAGATTTCTGACAAATTCGATACAACCGTGCGAACTGACTGACCATCTACCTTGTGCTGGCAATTTAATTGTCAGTATATTACCAGCACGTTGCCAGATCTGACAACCATTTGTACATATCTTTAGACACTTAAATCTTCTTTTATTAGAATATTTTTCCAATATTTTCTGTTTTTTTTTTTAATTTTTTTCATTTTATGATTTTGGTGCTTTCATTCCAATTTTATGAATTTTTCCCAAGTGGCAAATTAGGCCAGTATCTCATTTTCCCTTGCACAAAATAAGACAGACCTGCTTTGTTAAAGCACTATTTTACCCCTTTTAGACACGGAAGGTTTACTTTGCAAAGCCTTAATCCAGCTGGGAGAAAGACAGAAAGAGATATTATTCCTCCATATTTTCTTTCACACAGCTGAATTAAGACTTTGTAAAGTAAACTTTGCGTGTCTAAAAGGAGTATTTCTTGCTGGGATGCAATACCCCTTTTCCACATGCAAAGTTTACTTTGCCAAGTCTTAATTTAACTGTGTGAAAGACAAAAGGAGGAATACTATCTCTTTCTGTCTTCCTCCCAGCTGAATTAAGACTTTGCAAAGTAAACGTTGCGTGTGGAAAAGGGATACAACTAACTGCAAAACTTTTATTATTACAACAAATTACGGATGAAATTTTCACATTCTACGTCTAATTTGGATATTGGTGCAATTTCAAACTCGAATTTTGTTTATATTGAACTAAATAAATATAACCAAACATATCATAATCATGTTAGTAGTTGAATTGGATTTGAATTTTAATTGGAATTAAAATTTTAAGCCATAAATTTAAGCGTAATAAATTTGCACTCATATCAAGTGACATTGAATTTGCTGGTTAAATTATAAAAAATTTACTTTTAAAAATACGATATCCTAAAAAATTTAAAAGTATTTAATTTCATTAATTTACTTATAACTTTAAATAGAAAAACAGTGAGAAGTTAAATAATCGCTTTGCATTAACCAAAATTAATGATAAACTGATATAAACCGTTTCCACAGTGAAAATCAAAGGATTCGTTCGCCACAGACATACAGACAGAGAGGTTTGGCCTTCTGCAATTGTTTTAATGAAATTAATTTTACTTTTATCACCAAAATCGATTACGTGTGAAGGCGTAACTATTAAATGGATTTAATGGACTAGTTAATAACTCTAAGAATAATTTACCAAAATTAATATTACTAAAATTATATTGTTAAAGCAATAGCTTTTCACTTTAGTGTTTCAAAAATGCTCTTCAGCGTACATCCGGCACGCTTAGCACTTGTTTTTCTACTTGTAACTTTGATTAACATTGAGACTGTTGAAACAACAAATATTAAAGTAATCGATGCTATTAATTGCATTAATAAAGAGAGAAAAATCGAAATAAATGTCTTAGTAAACCTGGCTAAAAATTATGAATCGAGAGAAAGTTTTGATATGGTTAAAGCAACAAGTGAAGTGCCAAAATTAGTTCTGAGCAACACAACAAATCTGGACAATATTACGCCTTTATATGGAAGATTTAATAAAAATGTTTTAACTATCGCTTGGTTGACGAAAAGCAATGTTAACGCTTCTTTACAATTGTTGGAGAGTTTAATGTGGCGTATGCATTTTAAGGATATTTTACTCGTTTTTCAGCAGGAGTTAGAACATGATGCCAAGGAACTAAATCAAAATATTTTATTTCCCATATTCCAGAAATGTTGGTCTAAAGGTTTCATATCGGTGTTACTATGGGCAGACCATCAGCTCTATACTTATCATCCTTATCCCATTATCAAAGTGGTTCCAGTGCATGATATAGCCAACTTCATGGATAAATCACATTTGAATAATCTCCAACAATATACCTGCCGTATGCCATTTGTGGACTATCCCAATCTATGCTACAATTATACAAATCGCCAAGGCAAACTTATACGTACTGGATACTTTTACAAATGGGTACAATTCTATTTGGAATACTACAACGCATCCATAGATCATTATTTCCTTGATATGTGGCGGCAGGACTTTAAACCCATTGAAGCAATTAATTATCTCAACAAGGTGGGTGGTTATTGTCTGATGCCACTGTTCATGATGACGAGAGAACCGGACTATTTCGAAAGCAGTGATGTGCTGTATTTGACCAGAGTTGTGCTGCTGGTACCAAGTGCCAAAGAGATTGAAGTAAAATTATATCTTACTTTACCAATCAATGGTTTCATATGGTTAATTTGTATCGCCAGTGGTGGAATGTTTTTCATTTTGATATTCTTCATACAAAGGAAGGCAAAAGTATCCACAGATTTTGGTAAATTGGCCTTGCAGGCTTTCAGTGTAATCATATTTATTTCAAGTGGTTTTAGCGTAAAGAAATCTCTACAATTGTTTTACTTTCATCTGCTGTTCTTATTCACGGGCATTTTTATCACCAACCACTACACTTCCCATTTGTCCAGCTTCTATGCGTCCAAGGTATATGAGCCAGAACTTAAGTATCTCAACGATATTGGCAAAACAAATTTGAAAATATTTGAGCACTCGTATGATGAACAATTCGTACTGACTTCGAGCTTGCCACGGGTGTTAGATGGTCGTTTCATTCGCAGTAGCAATGCTGACTTAGCTAAATATCGTCTGAGCCTCAATATGTCGTACATTTATAAGACCCATGACGAAGCGGCGGATTTTATTTTATTTCAGCAGTATTATCTGAAGCACCCAATTGCCAGAAAACTCAACCAGCCGATGTTTACACGACCTCATTATGTAACGCTGCCCCACCGTTCGCCTTTGATTGATCATTTTAACAAATACTTGTCTCGCATGCGCGACAACGGTCTTTTGATGAAGTTCATTGAGGATACAAAATTCGATGGCATATGGAGTGGACGTTTGAAATTTATGCGAGATTCATATAAATCAAAGTCTCTTACACTGCAATATTTTCATTACGCTTTTGTTATTTGGGTATTTGGCCTATTTTGTGCATCACTGTCATTTTTAGTGGAGCTGAATTGTATTAAGCGTAAAAGGAAAGTGATGCATAATTGTTATTAATTGTAAATTAGTCTTAAGGCTGAATTAGTTTTTACTTTCTGTTCTGTTACGAATCAGCTGACTCTCTTTTGTTTATAGAAATCTAATGCAAGTCGTTAGTTTTTCTCTTTCGTTCTGTTATGTTTCGGTTCAACCTGTGAAAATCAAAAAATTGTTAAGTAATTGTAAGTGACAGCATAAATTAAATAAAAATATTTTGAAATAAATTGTGATTGTGCTTTTAGAATTAAAAAAAATAATTTTTTAAAAGAAAAATATATAATTATATTGAAACTTAACAATGGATGACAACTGCGACCCTTCTGGTCAGAAACAGCTGATAAGTTACTACAGAAAAAGTAAGAACTCAAAATTAGAAGCAGAACGCCACATCACAGAACAGCAACAGAAAGTAAAGACGGCAAATAAAAACATAAAAAACTACAACCACAGTAGGCTAAAAAATTAAAAAAAAAAACAACAGATAATAATATTCAGCAAGTGTTGTTAGTAGAAAAATAAAATATCCAACACATGCTGAATAATATTTATGTTATTATTTGTTGGTTTTTTGAAAAAGTTTCTTATCCTACTGTGATTGCAGTTTTGTAATTTCAATAATCTATTGAGAGTTTTTCGATAAACATTGCGGTGTTCAAAGCTTTTCTAAATTAAAGTAGAAGTCTGCTGATGCACAGTGGAGGATTTTGTAAAAAATGCAAATGATTCTGCAGTTTCTGCTTACAATATATATGAACAGTTTCCCGAGTTTTATCAATATTTTCGGCTAAAAATTCTCTCTAAGATGGAAAATTACGCAAATAATAACAAATACTTTTGAGTTTCCAGTAATACCGAAAAAAATCGCCAAATCCCAAAAATTGGATTTTTTTCAGTACTTTTGCTGTATTCTTCGGATTTTTCGTCGGATGCAGATAATATTTTGGGAAATATTTAAAAACATTAATTTCCTTTGCTGGACTTTATAATTTTTTGGTTCCAGCTTTGGAATTTGAGAAAAAAAAATTCCCTAAATTTGATATTTATAACAAAAGTAAGTATAGTTTTATTATTATTGTTCAAACTTCATTTGTTTCTATATTTATTATTTGATTAGCCCATTATGGCCCGATACATGATCTCATTGAGCTATAATGATGAAACTTTTAAAATTTAATTATATATACCAGACAAATCGGATCAGTGGGGGTCCAGATAACCCCCGTTGCGAAAATGCAACGTTGGGCCTAAACGATATAAAAATTAATATTTGCATTTGATAATTTTATATAATTTGTATATCGTTTAAGCCCACTGTTGCGTTTTCGCATCACGGATATATCCAGTCATAAAAATAGTAGCAAATGTCTAAGATAATTGGGATTTCCATTAAAAATAATAATATTCGTATGTCAGCTAACTCCGTCCAAAGTTTGAGATAGGTATATTATATATTACTGTATTTTTTTAACAATTCCAAAAAGTACCCAAAAAACAGGAAAAACTTAAAATTTAAATAATTTTTTTTTTATAAAAAAAAATTATGTATGATAAAAATCCAAAAAGAGGTCGACTAGATATTAAGTTAAATTTTATTTATCTGTGCTTTATTACAATATCATGTAATCACAAAATGCTTGAGGGTAGGCTTAAGTGAACGTTGCGAAAACGCAACGCATTGCCTTAATGGGTTAAGCTAAAATTCGTATCGCTTTGTAAGCCAAATTACATGCGATAATTATAAATGAACAAATAACACCATAGTTAGTTGTAAATATTCTGACAAACACGTAGTAGAACGGAACTACCGGCTGTTTTCGAAGGCCACTACACCTTCATCGTCAGCGTTCTTTGTGTTTGGCCCACTGTGTGTGATGTCAGTTGATGTATATTTCTGCTTTATATACGCAAGTTTTTATTGATTCAGCCTATCCCGATTTGTTGAAAGCTTTTTATGTAATGAAAGCTCAATTTTAGCATCTCGAAATTTACAACATGCTTGCCATTGTCGTTTGTTCTTTACTAATTATGCACATGTTAGTTAATTTGCTGATGATGAAGGTGTAGTGACCTTCGAAAACAGCTAGTTGTTCCGTTCTACTAAGTGTTTGTCAGAATATTTACAACTAACTTTGGTGTTATTTGTTCATTAATAATTATCGCATATAATTTGGCTTACAAAGCGATACGAATTTTAGCCTTATCAAATCATAAAAGTAGGTCTAATTCGAAACGATTCCAAATTTAACTGCAAAAGAAGTAAATTTCTGAAAATCTACTTAAAAGTTTAAAACTTCTCTCCTGCAAAACAGTAAAATATGACTTCAGCAATTTTTCCTTATTGCCACAGAAATTAGTCAAATCTGATTACAAATAGAATAATCGTGTTCTGCAGAGACGTAAGTGGAGATAATTTCTGGTTACTAGAAGGCAGGCGCCGTACGCATTTTTCGAATTTGATGCTGCCAAGTTTCCCGTTAGTGCGAAAAAACATGTTATTAAATCAGATTACAGAACCTCCTGCTATATGTGGTTTTGTCATTCCTTTTGCTATTTCCAAAATATTGACGTAAGGGCCCATAAGCTCCCTGGTCCTCTATGACCCTAACGGAAGCTTACATCTTGTTAATTTGCTATCTCATAAAACAATAAAACTGATTGTGCAAATATCAAATTGAAAATGCCTCACAAATATTTTTAAATATTTAGGCGTTAGAAAACTACTGACAGCGATAAACACAACAATATAACTACAAAAGTTTGCTTTTATTTTTTTTTTTTTTTTTGCTAAATTATGACCATAAATGAATGACTAAAGATTAAAGTTGCAAGTAATAATACCAGCAATAACAGAAATAATCATCAAAACAACACCAATTCAAAACATGTGGCGATGCATGACGGCGCTGCAGGTGCATGAATATATTATTTTGTGATTTTTATTTAAATTTTTTTTTCTTGTAGAAAAGAATTTAAATCTTACAGTACTTTATTGATGTTGTTGTTATTGCTGTTGCTGTTGCTGTAGTATTTATTTTTCTATCAGCAAAACAACAGCAGCAGCAGCAGCAGCAAAACTAAGCTATCTTTAATTCACAATCACACTACATGTCTCGCTTGTAAAAAAGAGGGCGCCACATTTAATGAAAAAAATAATAGAAAAAACAACGCCAATAACAACGATAATCAACAATAGCAAAATAACAAAAATTAAAAAATAAATAAATAAAAATAAATATTAACAGCTGCTTTATTTGTTGCTGCTATTGAGATTGTTGTCAATGTGATATTGCTGCAGCAACTAATGTTGCTGCCATTGCCAAAGCTTAAACACCGCTGCAGCAGTTGCTTACTGCCACAGCTACAGCAACCGCCACTGATCTTTACATTTGAATGTTTGTACGTAATTAAAATATCAACATAAAAAGTTTTAACGCCAGCCAATAGCAATAGAATTCTGGCTGCTTTGGTTGGGAGTGTGAAGGTTTTGAATTCATGAATTTCATTCTTTCCCCGTCGCTTTTGTTGTTGTTTTCGTCATGCCAAACGCCAAATGATGGGATTTTCTTCGTCTTCGTCTATTTTGCATTATTTATACAATATAAAATCTTTAATTGCAGCTGTGTAATAATATTTTTTTGTGTTGTTTATACCCAATGTACACTATATGTAGCATTTGGTGGTTATTGATTAAGATAAAACATTTTAATATTTTTTTGTTTGTTTCGTAAATTATTTTAATTTTTATTTAAAAGAGGATTTTTTTTAGAAGGTGCTACTCGGCACTTCACTCGCATTTAGAAAGCAACTGAAATTGTGCTACAAACCGTATTTTTACCAAGCTTAGCAAAAACACAGAAGATACCAAAAGTACACGTTCTTACCAGTTCTAACCCCTAAAACGGACCCTTTATTTATATTCGGACAGTATGCTATTCTTCTACTAAATTGCATGCAAATTTACAAACATGCAAACTCACAAACAACCAAACTTTTATATTTCAAGATTAATTTATGGCAAAAATCTTAAAAGTATTTTTAAGAATCTTCTGTTAATATATATAATATATTTTATGTAAGCCATGTCTAAAAGTTAACGAAATTTTTTTATTTCTCTTTTCTTTCTCTTATATAAATCAATTACTTTAACCGCCAAATATTTTCAAAAGCCAACACGTCCACAGCCTGCAAGAAACTGCTTTACCGCCGCAGATCAAAGATTAATGTAGGCATATTAAGTCTGAACAGTGTTTTCTTTATTAAATACAACCATAACCATAACCACAATCATAACCATAAGCACAACCATAACCATAACCACAACCATAACCACAACCATAACCACAACAACAACCATAACCATAACCATAACCATAAGCACAACCATAACCATAACCACAACCATAACCATAACCATAAACACAACCATAACCATAACCATAACCATAACCATAAACATAACCATAACCATAACGATAACCATAACCATAACCGCAACCATAACCACAACCACAACCATAACCATAAACATAACCATAACCATAACCGTAACCATAACCATAACCATAAACATAACCATACCCATAACCATAACCGTAACCATACACATAACCATAAACATAACCATAACCTTAACCATAACCATAACCATAAACATAACCATAAACATAACCATAACCTTAACCATAACCATAACCATAACCACAACCATAGAAACCAATTGAATTTTGTGGTTTCGTATAAACATCTGTTTGCTGGTTAGTTTATCATTAGTACGTTAGTGGTTAAATTTTTTAGGCACATTTGTGCCAGATGTGTACTCGGCATTAACCATATTTGTTGTTGCACTTTTCAAAGGAATAAAAAAATCAAAACATAAACAGCTGTTTATGGTTATGGCAGCACTAACATGGTAATAGTTATGGCATGGCATGGCACGTCTAATTAAACCTTAAAGTTTCTTAATACTTAAATTAAATTGTAATGCATTTTGGTGTCGACCTCTACTTACTGTATTTATATCAAGCGGATTGCATTTAAAGAGCAAAGAACTTGTTAAATAGAATTTATGTGCTTTTTTTTATTTTAGTTTCATGAACGATATTTTATTTTAAATATATTTTGCAAGATTTTGGTGTTGTTGGTAATTTTGTTGTTAAAGTGTAATTGTTATTATTTGCACAGCTAATTGTCAGGCAATGTGCCATTTAAAACACTTGCTTGCTGGCAATACGACACACATCCTCCGATAGCGCCCACATAAAAACTTTTTCATTCAATGGTTAATTTCGATGTCGATGCAGATATAAAAACAGAAAAAAAAAATCACTCGTAAATTCAAACGTATGTATCTCTGTGTTCATTTATTAAAGCAAGTCATTCACTAACACGACACCATTCATTCATCACTTAGTTAGTCATCAAAAGTGCATGCGTTTTTTTAGCACAATTAATCAGCAGTAATTTTTGATTGAGCAATAATATTTCGAATAAAATATGAAAATGATTACATAAATATGTACGAGTATGTACGAGTAGAATTTAAAATAAATATGAGATATATTTGAAGGTGTTACATTTTAAATAAAGATTGATTAATATAAATCCATGATTGGTCGCTTATTAAGTTGAATAGGCGAATAGTTGACTTCTTTCTAAATTTTCTTTAAAATCCTTGTTGTCTTTCAAAATTCATGTCAGAGCTTTTTCCTCTCTATTTCTATGCCATTTCTGTGCTGAGCTCAATTCAGATACAGGGAGTGCCTGGACTGAGTTTTAAGCTTTAAAAAAAATAACATAAAATTGCAAAAAGTAGTTACATATAAACGACTACAATTACTAATGTTGACATATACATAAATTACATGTGTACAAAACAACTGAATATTGTAACAAAAACTACAATATTTTGTTGCAATTTAGAAATAATACAAATTCAACCAATATTATAAACTTTAGTATAAAGTCATACATAAACACTTCCTAAAAAGGAAAAATTATTGATCAATGCCAAGTAAGCGATGCCCTACTGAAAGAGATAAAAATATAATCATACGAAAATAAATTACGTGAGATGACAATCGTATGAACTAAATGGTATTACGAATTACAATTGCAAACGATTCATATTTTTTTATATATTCACAATAGATAGACTGTTTTGTCGGGAGAAAATGGTACGCGAGCCACATCTGAATAAGACGCTTTTGTGAGTGCACAACGAATTCGCCGGTTTATGATCATTTTGGTGATATTTGCAAAAACAATCTTCCAATTGCTATAGTTATAATTATGTTTATATGGGTTTGTTCCTATTTCTCCTTTTTCAATTTGGTATTATGTGAACCAAGACAAACGGTAACTCATAGGAGCTATGAGTCGAAAGATATACTGAAAATGCATTATGGCATTTTGTGGAATCGCAATAGTATTACCTAATTTATATTGAGCATTTTTTCATGAAATTTTATGAAATTTGTTTCACGAAACTTTTTCTATTTGCTAATAGCAACGATTTATAAAGACTGACGACGCATGCATCTCTGAAGCATTTTTGGCTTCTGATTTGCTTCTGCAGACCTACTATTGACAAATGAAAAATATTTCATGCAATTAATTTCATGAAAAAAATTCTTAATGTAAATTAGGTATGTGGCAACGTTAGTTATTTCCGATATCTTTTTTGTGTGGCATTTCGTTACAAATTAAAAGAATAATGTGAACGGCTTTTCACACATTTTGAAAATGACTCCACAAATATTAAAAAAAAAATGTCAAACGTGTACTCAGCAATAGTCGGACGCTTTCCCAAAAGAAAGTGATTGAATACCATTCGATATCGTGGGACATGCTGTGTAGTCCTCACCACAGTGGGTTTTGCATACTTTCTTTTAAATCGTCCATATCGAAAGTTTTGTTTTCTTCTAAATTTGGATGCTAGAACACATGCAATTAATTTTTAGTTCCTAAATTGCAACTTAAACCGGAGTAGCATCAGTTTTAAAATCCGAAGTCAGAAAAGAATGTGTTATTCTAGATCAGCCAACACCAAGCTATAAACACAATGTGCAAACTTTTATAAAGAGCTTTTTGTGGCTTCACACCGACGAGACCATATCAGCCAATCAAATCTTGGCGACAACATTGCTTGCTCTTATGCATTAAACACATTCACCACAGCAGGCTACCGACTACAAAATGTTAAGGATAGAATACACATGTTTATATGAGAGTGATTATTTTGCAGACAGCAAGGCAACAGGGCGGCAGGTTGTTGTTGTCTATGCTCATTTTGTCGTTGTAGTCCAACAACAATATCCAAAAATTGATGTAAAGCATAAAGTACATTTTGTATTAGTAATTTACGGCCTGACCCACGATGTCGACAAGAAAGTTTCTTTCGCTTACTTATATTGAAAGCAAAAACAAAATAAGAGAATTTGTTTTTGTTTTCAATGTAAGTAAGCGAAAGAAACTTTCTTGTCGACATCGTGGGCCAGGCCGTTAATTTTTATAAATGCAAAATATTTGAAGGTGACAATACTGAACTATGTATTTATACATAAAAATGAGGTGCAGATGGTGCTGCTGCCGTCTCCAAAATAATTAAGTAGCTGGCTACGAGGCTTCAAATGCTGCTAGCGGCATTATTTTGCAAAGAACCGAGAACAAATTTAAGAGACTTCAAAGCTGTTTACCTCAAATCATTTGAGTCAAATGTAAGTATAAGAGTATATGTGTTTGGACGTAGCTGTTCTAAATTTAATTGGCCTTATAGGCTTAAGAATTCAATTTATATAATAAATAAATAAAAGAACAATAAATAAAAAGGAAAAAGTGCTTTGGTCCAGATAAGCTAATTTGGAAGTAATGGCAATCCTGTAATTTTTATATACAAAAGTACAGTTGGACAAATCTCAATAATTTAGTGCGATTTTTCAGGAAATTAGATCGCAATGACGAAATGATAGGCTGATTATCTATTTTCGTCTGACTTATAATCTTTATAACTTAGCTAATACTTTGGAATGTTTCAAATTGAACATAATAGTTATAGTGTGCAAAACGATGTTTTCCTAAAAGTGTACAATTTAAAAGTTTGAAAGTTTAACGGCAAGACTGTTGTAAATGTAGAGATGGTAAAATTGAGCTTTCATTACAAAAAAAGTTTCCAGCAAACTCTAATACGATGAATCAAATCAATTCGCATATTTCATTTGCACTAAAAGTAGAAATCTACATCAACTGACACCACACACAGTGAGCCAAACACAAAGAACACTGATGATGAACGTGTAGTGACTTTCGAAAACAGCTATTGTTCAGTTCTACTACCTGTTTGTCAAAATATTTACAATTAACTTTGGTGTTATTTGTTCATTAATAGCACTGTGCTAGTTGAAAAATGTAGCAAGCGGGGGACCTTTTGGATAAACCTAATTCGAGTACGCTGAATCGAATGGTGTTAACCATGCTTTTAGGTTAGCTCTTGTTTAAAAATTAATTAAGATTGAAAACTGGGTTAAAGCACTTAAAAATCGCAATTTTTCCCAGTTTTCTACCCAGTTTTCATTTTTATATCAATTAAAAGAATATATTATGGATGAACATGCGTCCTAAAGAAATTTTTGAAAATAAAATTGCAAAAAATATTAAAAAATTGCCATTTTTTGTCAAAAAAATTTCCAATTTTTTTTTCCAAAAAGTTTTTTCAACACGTAAGTTCATCACTACATGTCTTTTAAATCGGTATATATTGATATAAAGGTTCATAAATGGTAGAAAACTGGGAAATATTGCAATTTTTAGGTGCTTTTAACTAAGTATTCAATCTTAATTATATTTTAAACAATAGCTAACCTAAAAAAAAATTCAGCGTACTCGAATATTCGAATCCGAGCACAGTGTAATTATCATATGTAATTTAGCTTACAGAGAGATACAAACTTTAGCCTAATTAAATCATAAATATAGAAACAAAACTAACCGAACCACATGTTATTTTTGGTATTGTTGTGCATGTTGTAGCGATGAGGCCACCTGTCTATAAACAGCGATGCCAACTATTTATAACCCAAACGCGCTGTTCCCCTTCGCAAAACGCGCTAGAACGCGCTAAGTTAAAGCATTGTCAACTATTTATAGCCAAAACGCGCTATTTTCCTATGCGCTAAATTAAATTTTAATAAAATTCGATGTATGTACATGTGCATTAGTAAATACAATTAATTTTTTTTAGTAGCTCTTTTCTTTCTTTTAAATCCTTCAACACAGAATCAGAATTGCTTCCAAATAATCGATATACTTTGTTTTTATTTTAATTTTATTTGCCAAATTTTGTAACAACTTGTATAAATTGGTCGAATAGTTTTGCGATTCAAATGCTTTTTGTACTTCAACTAGAATAGATGCTTAATAAGTAATATAATTTTTTTTTGTCACGAGTACATATTTTTAGTTGTGAAATTTCAAATTTACAGTATTAAAATGCGTTTTTAATTCTAATCACAGTCAAGGGAATTTTATTTGCGACAGCTGAATCATTAACCAATTTAGAAAATATTATGAGTTTTGAATACTAGAAAATTGTTAAATTTATGCAAAAAAGGTAAAAAAAATATATTGAACTGAAGTGATGATAACTTTGTTCAAAACGCGCTAATTTAGCGCTTTTTTTAGTAAACGCGCTAAGACGAAAAAAAGCGCGTTTAGCATAGTTAAAACGCGCTAAATCTAGCGCGAAACGCGCTAAATTGGCATCGCTGTCTATAAATCCGCTTTATGTCTGAATATCTGATTTTTTCTCCCTCTCTCTCTCTCTCTCTCTCTCTCACTATTTACAATAAAACCACACATCGCACTTGTTCCTCTAAAACCGGTCAAAGTTTTGCAAAATACAGTTTTATCTCTCTTTTTAATATAAGTGTCTATGAAATTAAAAACAGTTATTTGCCTCTACTACAAATTTTCGTAAATTTTGAATTGACCCCCCTTTCGAGCAACAAGTGCGATATGTTAGGTTGGAACCACAAAATGTTTAAAACAAAACATAAAACACATGTGAAACAAGGACCGATGACTTTTTCTTCGTACATTGTGCATGTGTCTGAAAAACTATGAATCCACTCGCTGTGTTCGCCTCGTGGTTTATTTTTACGGCATTAGAGACCTCTAAAGAATAGAAACAAAAACATAAAACACACAAAAATTTATAGACTTCAAGCAGTGTGTTAAAATATGAGTATTGAATTGCTGCTGCTGCTGCTGTTAGCTGGTTGCTCAGTTAATGTAGTTGTTGCATTTATCGGTGATATTTTGCAAGGAACAATTCGAATTTCAAATTAAAGTCCACCACGCACATAGTACATTTATTTAAATTGTTAATTTTGTAGGTACAAATCCAAAATCAGCAACAACAACAGTAACGAAAAGTAACCAAAAAGATATAAATATTTCTTAAAATGCATGTATACATACATAAATACATTCGTATCTAAATATTTTTTCATACATTTGATTTCTTTCAACCAGGAACCTGCTGCATTGGTTTTAAGTTACAAGTATTTGTGTGTGTAAATTAAAAGATGAAAAAAACATACACATGCGGAGTCTTTAAAAAACATATTTATGCCTAAATTTACGCATTTTTTGCACGCATAATGCCCGTTTATTGTAAATAAGCCTGTTGCACACAGATAGTTTAGTGGTTTATACTCGTACGTCTGTTGCTGCGCATGCGCTCCAGCCATTAGTAATAAATAATGATGGAGATTTGATGTTGTGCCAGCCGGAGTTTTGTTTGTAGGTGCTTTTCGCGCAACATAAAGTCTCATTGCATCTAAATCAGAGATGGACAACGCTCACGTGAGCAGTTACAATTATTTTTGAGCAACAATTAAACTCAACAAAGTGAATGTCATGACGGTGATGTGCATTTTTATGTCAAGGATGTGCATATAGAAGTTTTACTTGATAGTTTCGTGATTTTAAATTAATAAAAGCCTTTATTTTTTACTTGCCGCTCTCAAATAAAGGAAGCCAATGATTTCAACACAATTTTTCGAAAACTGGATTTTTACCTGATCGCGAAGTTTTGGGGTCATGGGATTATACATTGTGACATGTAATAATAATAATAAAGATAATGTCCGCATGGATGTTTATGTTTGTACTCGTATTTAAAGGCCCGGTCAGATAAAACTTTTGCTTCGCATTGCGTTAAAGATTCGCTTTGACATCTAAGATGAAATGTACATGCTTATGTGAAACATGTCACATAAAGGACTTTTAACGCAAAGCGAAGCGAAAAGTTAGACAATTCTCAATCAGTTCCTTAATTTATTTGGCCAAACTCGCATGTAAATGTGAAATTTCACATGAAAACAAACCAGAGAACACAATGTATAGTTTGGGGCCACCGGCCCCAAGGTTAGGTTAGGTTAGGTTAGCAGGCTGCTGGTAAGGAAAGGTGAAATTTAGAGTCCAGCTCACTTGGGTCCAATACAATGATCCCTTTGTGTTACCTGTTAGTTGAAGAGAAGATAGTCAGAGAGGGTGATAGGGAAGTGATAGTGATAGAGAAGACAAGTGGTGAAGGAAGATGGAGAAAGCTTCATTCTTTTACAACTCTGCTTTTTTTGCACGCTTTTGATAATGCAGTGTTGCAGCGCCTTCTGGTGTTAAATGAGGCGTATTAAATTTTGAAGCTGTGTTTAGTAGCCATTTTATTAGTTATTTTACTTCGCCAATGATTCTGCTACACAACGAAGGAGGGCGCTCTGATGTTACATTAGGATTAGTATCTGATGATGCCGGTGTAGTTTTTAGTGACCAGTGCCTTATGCCTGCATCACTACAACTTTTCCCACAACAACTGATACAAAGGACACTAATGCACATCAGAAAAATGCGTGGTGTTATTATTTTTAATGACTGTCGGAGACCGGGCTCGAACCCAGGACCTTAGGTTTTGTAGTCAACGTGCTAACTACTTCAGCCAACGCCACCCACCACCGGCCCCAAACTATACATTAATTTAATCGTACGCCGATAGAAAAGAAAATAAATGGAAATAAATGGAAGCGTTTTGAAATATTTGCACAGAATTTGACATCATCATATAATATAATTTTATTGAATTATTTCACACATTAAATTTGTTTTATATAACTTAGCAGCATAGCTATAACCGGGTGTCTTAAGATACCTCTCTTCTTTTTTTCTATTATATTTTGGTTTTCCCGAACCAATTTCAGTACTAATTCAATATCTTCCACGGTAAAATTAGACGAGCGAGCACTTGCTTTATCCATTTTTCATAAATAATAAAACAAATTTAAACAAAAACCATATGTTTTAGCAGAGCTGCCAATACTGAAACTTAGAAGTTTGATAGGGTTACCATTCTTTGCTCATATTATGAACATGAAGTATTAGTTAAACAATAGTTATTATTTTAGTTTATTAATAACTAACTAATGACTATAAATTTGACTCTTAGTCGATCAAGTTTGAAGTATTTAAAAGACATTGAGCTTTTTTAGATCTCGTGATGTTATAATAAACGGATTGAGTTACGTAGATTTGCTGAATTTTCGAAAATAAAAAAAAATTATTTAAACTATTTAAACTCAAAAACCAACTCCGACTGTCATAAACTGGATTAAAATCGATTGTTCTGTAACGAAAAATAAAAAAGCGCTTGTTTTTAACTGTTACAATAGTCTTCCACCGATTTCATTTAAATCGATCAAACGGTGTCAGATAATTTCGAGCAGTTCTTTTAACTCCAAACGTTTTTGTTATTTACTTTTTGGCTGCAAGCCCAATAGCTATAAAGTGTAATATAAATGACTTGTAGTAGAGTTGTGTGCCTAATAATTTTGTAAAACGTTTGAATCAATTTTATTCCCGTTCAAATGTACTTTTTCACTCTTATTCGGAATGGTATACACCAAAGTTAGGAAAACATATACATACATCCTTACATTAGTTATGTATTAGTGATAATGTAAAAGAGAGTAAAAAGTATGCTGGTTCGAATGCTTATGAGAGACTGAATTGTTTCTTCCGTACGTGTGCTTAAGTACGTGTAAATAAGGAAATAACGAAGTACCCATGGGCGGCATTTTGCTTGTCTCTGGTCTGCACAATCCAACTGGGCGACCTGAACAAATCCTATACTTAAGATGACGATTCACTAATACAATCTGTGAAAAGAAAAAGTCGTAAGCTTTCAATATGCAAATACACGTCTACTTTTTTTGGTCTCATATGAATTTTTTTCGGAATTGTTACAATTAAGTTTAAAATTTGTTAATGCACTAAGCTATTAGAATGCCTAGACACGTTCAAATTGTATTGATAACTTCCCAAAAGTTTTTCAGCATTACCGTAGCAAAATATCAGGAGTCTATGGAAGTTATTCTGAAAAAAGTGAAGAAAAAAATTTCTGTAATTTTTGCAACAAAAAAGTACTCGAAGTAATTGTTTTTTTGGCATAAGATGTTAACAAGATTTGTTTGGTAGGCTCTTATCTACATTATTGCTATATACAGTTTGGAGCTATCACCAAGTCTGAATTAATTGTTGGCCAAAATCTGATGACACCATTTATTTTTAGGGCGTACTGATTTTCAAAATTTTTGGAGGCCCATAAAAAAATTGGTCACCAAAATCGCCAAACTGAGTATAGGGTCTTACTATCCTTTGGTAGTACTATCGATCCTATACTGTCCAGCCCTCGTGTTTTTCCAAAATTCTTCATTTGTTGCATAGTGTAATTATCAATATAATTGTAACATTTCCCAAACAAAAAAACAGAAATTTTTAACTTCACTGCACCCGGTCCAAAATACTTGGGTGGCAACACGTCATTCTTGTGAGAGCATTGCGTATCATTTCTATGCAACCTGCTTACGTGGCAATATTTGTATCCTGATAATATATAAGCAGGGCTTATTTGCAAATAAAACTGTAAATTGTTGCCATATTATTGTTTTAATTGCGACTTACTAATTCAGAAAACTATTCACGATTAACGCACTATTTGCAAATAAAATGTTTGAGGTTGCCACACTTACAAATGTTTGCTAATAAAAAACAAAAAATTGATAAATATTGCACAAAAAACCATTGATAGAAGAAAATAATGGCAAGAAAATCAAATGATTATTTATTACTTTATAGATTTACACAATTTTTTTGTAAAGATAAGCAACATTTCTACAGAAGTGCTACCAAGTTTTTATATATTTACAATGCCGTATAAACAGTGAGTTATTTTATTTGCAAATATTTTTATTTGCAAATAGTGCGCGTATAAACGTAGTAATAGAGAAGATAATAACGAATATCTATTTACTTCTTTATATGGGGAAAAATGTTGTCAAGTTAAAAGGTTGCCTAAAAATCATATGCAACCTTGACGGTTACAAATTTATATAGTAATGCATGGCAGAATGTAGTGAAAATTATTGTGCCCATAGTTGGGCAAAATACATGGTTTGCGGTATTTAAAATACAAAATATTTGCTGTTATTGTATTTAAAATACAAAATACTTACACGTCATGTACATTAAAATGACTCAACTTGTATGGAATAGAAAAAAGTGAAAATAAAGCTTGATATGTTTTATGAGTTCGAAAAACTGAAAAAATACCTTTTAAAAATGGTCCAGCTCACGGATGGTCAACGCTAGAACCAAAATATTTTGGGAATCATCATAAAACATATCAAGCTTTATTTTCAGAGGGGTAACAAAATCACTTTTTTTTAATCACTCTAATGTACATATGTATTAAAAAATAAAAATACTTTCATTTATTGTACGTATTTATTCGTAGTGCACCGACCGAAGTCTAAGCACTGCTCCAAAATACATAATTTTTATTCAAAACACAAAATACATTAGAAAAAACTAATCAACAAAACAATTGTTTTCTTTCACAAATATCAAACTTTTGAATATTACGTCAGACAAACAGCTTCTTGTTGGGAGATAAATAAATAAAGCTGAGGAAAATAATCTTTCTACAGGCCCTGATAAGCACAAACTGATATTAAATTCTTGTCATTGTGGAAGCTGACAAATTCCAACCTCAAAATTCCTAAATTGTCCTAAACTCATCATCATCCATATTCAGGAAAACAACAAAATCATAGTCTTCTGTACTAATGCTTCTGTTCTTGATATCTCCAGGTGTAATTTTAATTTTTTTTTTGTAATTTATTTTTTATTTTGTAATGTATTTAATTTAATTTATTGTATGTATTTAAAATACATACAGAATACAAAATACTGGCAGGTCATGTATTTAAAATACAAATACAAGATATGTATTTCAACTACTGCCCAGCCCTGATTGTGCCAAACAAGAACTTGGTCAAAATTGTTATCTCACTAACTCTGACGGCCGAAATTTTGGATAGGAACGTGAGCTTATTTCACATCTATGTTTCTGTGAGGATCCGTTTTAATGAAATCACTGAGCAGTTTCGTATTGAACGAAAGAATTCATGCATAAGCCATTTTTTCAATTACACATTTTCAATTACAGTATTTCTTGTATCTTCAAATATGAACTTAGTGATAGTTATTAATAATACATAAGTCGTGATAAGCAAAAAACAAAAGTATTTTCAAGCAGTTTCTTCTGGAGTGTTGAGTATTAGAGCCCTTGTGTCCCTCTTTTTTAAGCGGATGTGTCCAATAAAATTCAAGATATTACGAGCAAACGGATTAGGATGAGACTGGAGTTTTGTAAGATATTTGCCTGCGTATTTTGCAATTTCTTCAGTTACTTGTGGCATATTCAAATCACGATGTAATTATGAGTATGAGCACTAGTTTGCTCACGGCACCATCCCTTACACGAGATATTCATGCAAGGGGCACAAGAGCTTAAAACATTAGTTATTTTTAGTTTCTTTACGAGCTGGCGTCTATAAAAATCCACGTTGAAAAATGATATCACAACTTACAGGCATGTTTTACGGAATCATGTAAAGAAATGTTAATTTACAATTATTTTATTTATTTATTTCAATTTAGTTTTGTAAATTTATCATTGCAACAAGAATCAAATTAAGATTTGATAGTTTAATGCCGGCAATTGGAGTTGGAAAATATAAAATCATAAATAAATTTTCAGCCAGACAAGTTGTGGAGTGTGTAGAAAGAAACAAGGTCAAAGCATTCAGTTTAATGTTTTAAGGGGTTTTATGAAGCATCTACTAAGTAGATGTAGTTATGAGGCGTACAAATTTGTGATAAAAAGAAATGGCCCAGAAAAAACATAAAGAAGTGCAAAATAACCGAATGTCATTCTGCCTAGGGATTATTCACATATTATGTAACGCTATTTTGGGAGTTTTTATAAACCCCTCCCCCGCTGTAATGCTTTTTACAACAATTTCAGTACAAATTTTTTAAACCGTAACAAATCCTTAAGCCACCCTCCTTCCCCGCGTGGGGCACCACGTACGAGTTTTAGAAAAATGTCCTATAAGTTTGATATTAAAGAAGTGGAATATGCCACATTTATCCAACATTTCTTCTTGTTGCTTCGACAATCTATCCAAAGCTCGGTTGAGCTCCTATAAAATATCAATTTCTTTTTTCTATTTCTATTCCCACAATTAAAAGGCAATCTTTTATTTTTCACATTTCAATAAATACCGTCATATTAAAATTAAAATTTCCCACTAGCTTGAACAATACAGCAATACTATTTAATTATACTGTAATTTACTAAAATTTTCTTTATCAAAATTTGCATTAAAGTTTTACATCCGCAACAATAAACTTTAATTTTTTATGTTCAATAAATCTTAACAAAATTATTATGGAATTTCCATAAGAGATATTGAAACAACGTACTTAAATGAATATTTCTTTTTTTATAGCACTCGAGAGAATGTCATTCATAATTGATTGAAAATGTTGCTCGTACGTTAATGATTTTATAGATTTTAAATGTGAAAACAAAAGTGTTCAATTAGCAATTATTGTAGAAAATAAAGATCAAGGTATAGACAACACACCCACTTACTTAAATCACAAACTAAATTTATTGTTACATTTGTCCATGTGACACATAAATATCTGAATCAATCTGAATGATCGATCGATCACTAAAACTCGTCACAATGACTTTGCTGTGAATTGTTGCACCAGCCGATACATATTTATCATAACAATAATGCATAATTATATTGTCTACAATTTTCTGGCTATAAGCAGAATTATTATAAAATTTATTATACTTTTAAAACGCATATCGTGCCATAGCAGCCAAAAAAGCTTAAGCGACATAATTTTCGAACTTCAGTTTTTGATTAAAATCGATTATTTGCGATCATAAATAGTCGATTTTCGTAAAAAAAACGAAGTCCAAAAATTTTGTCGCTTAAGTTATTTTAACGGTTATGGCTCGAAAAGTATAGATAAAAGTCAATATGCAAATTATTGTCAAGTAGAATATAGGGAGCATTAATATTAGAAAATTATTTTATTATAAGACGACCAGTAACTGGATTCAGTAACTCTTACTACGATAATAGTATCGTTATAATAAATATAACGAAAACTTATTGAATTTGCTATCCCGAAATATATTTTGACCATATTCGCTGTCGGTTCAAGTAAGAACAGTAAAATCACAAGCTCAAATTCATTACGTTTTTTTATTCTCTTTTGCTCTTTTCGCTTATTAAAGTTACGTACAAAAAAATTAAAATTAATCCTATTGTTTTCGCAACGATGTCCGTCAGTCTGTCTGTCCGTCTAAGGCGCGCAACGAAAAATGTTGAAATCCTAATGTAATATAACTAAAAAATTCAAAGGGTGATTTTTAGCACGTTTCTTTTTGGCAACACTGCGATTGGCAACTCAGCTGTTTTCGTGTAACATGTTCATATTAAACATGTTCAGTTTGGTCTATAATTTAACCACGAATCGAATTACAAGTGAACAACGCTTGGAGATCATTAAATTTTATTATCAAAATGCATGCTCGGTTAAGACAGTGCATCCGTGCTCTTCTTTCATTTATATATGGTCAGCATGGGCGACCTTCTGAGGCTGCTATTCGGAATCTTGTGATTAAATTTCGCACCAAAATTACATTATTGAACATTAAACCACCAACACGCATACGTAGCTGTATTCGCCAGTGTTGTTGATGACCGTGAATTACCGATTCGGCGCCATACACAGCAATTGGGCCTCTGTTACTTTTGTTTTTTGCACAAAATGGAAAAGCTGGACTTGGCTGACATGTATTTCAGCAAGACGGTGCCGCATGCCACATATCACGCGAAACAATGTCCCAATTGAGAGACGAGTTCGGTGATCAGTTTAATTCACGTTTGGGGCCGGTCGATTGGCCGCCTTGATCGTGCGATTTAACGCCTTTAGACTATTTTTTGTCGGCCTATGTTAAATCTCATGTCTATAGCGACAAGCACGCAACGGTTGACGCACTGGAAGACGATATTGAAGAATTTATTGGTGAGATACAGGCGATATGATGGAGAAATTATGCCAAAATTTTACCCAGCGTATAAACCATTTCAGACATATCCGCGGTCAAAATTTACATGAAATAATCTTTAAACATTAAATTATACAGATCGTTCTACCCACTCAAATAAAATATTCATACATTTCTCTAAATTTTACGTGTTTTTCATAAATCAAATCCGAAAGCTCTTAAAACATCCTCCTTTATATACAAACTTGAAATTTGCAGAGTTAGTATATTTTTATGTAAACTACGATATACCAATTAACACTGAAATTTGAAAAATCAAAAAAAGCATATTCTATCAGTTAATGTAATCTTGACAATTTGTTGTGTCTTGGAAATCGTGAGATAAACTCTTAAAATGTTCCAAAACCCTAAAAAAAATCCCAAAATAAAAAAATCGCAAAAAAAAACAAAAAACCTCAGAAATTAAAAAACGCCAGAAACCGAAAAAATCCCAAACACGAAAAAAGCGCCAAAACTAAGAAACACGCCAAAAACCAATAAAAAAATTAGCGGGTACTTAACATATAAATATTACGATTTTGCGAACCGAAAATCGTAATATTTATCGATATGTTTATTCGTTTGATGTAACGATAATGTGATTCTGCAATTTCTTTTTTACGATAGTGTACGTCTGTGTTGTAATCGCCATTTAATTGCATTTCATGTGGCTTCCCTGCACACAAAATGGCAAAATAAGCGAAAAGCACAAAGGAGAATTGAAGAAAAACTAAATGAATTCGAGCTTGTTATACATATGACTACTTTTTTTACTTCAACCCGACAGCGAATATCGTTAAAATATGTTACTGAATAGCAAAGCCCATAAATTTTCGCTATATTTATATAGCGATACGATTATCGTAATAAACGTTACTGAATCCAGGTACTGGTAAGATATACGATATACAGGTTAAAATTCGTTTAGTATTACATGCGTGGTGTCTGGTGTACGGAACCATGGTAAAATTATACAAGGTGCTTGCACGGCTACAACAAAATTACAGCACCCAAAAACACACGCATTTTGTTGGTAGAAACAAACGGATAATTGTCAGAAACAGATGTATTTTGTTTATAAAAACAGCAATCACAGGGTAACTAAAGTACAATTGCAGACGCGGCATTCATGCATGATTATAGTCAGTCAGTGTTACCAATATGTGTGTAATACACAGTGTGTAATTTGTACTGTGGGCCATGTAATGAAATTGTAATTGGAGACACAGCCATGTGGAAATTCATTCGCAACACTGTAATCATTTCATTCACACACATACACTAACATTTTTTCAGCTTGTAAACAAAGTTTGACAACTTTCTGCATTGTACACATTAACAGGCTGGGCTTGTGCATGTACCTTGTATAATTTTACCATGTACGGAACCCTTCGTGTGCGAGTCAAAGTCGCACTTTACTGAATTGACATTTTGTGTGCAGAGATGCCACATTATAAAAAAGTAAATGATGAGGAAAACGCAGCTGGACACTATCGCAAATAATAAATTACAGAATGACACTATCGTTACTTTTTTTTCGAGTTTCAGCCAGCAAGAGCCTGTCTTTGAGGTTTCTTTCCACAAATTTGGATATTTTCTAGAAGTAAGTTCAAAAAAATAAAAAATAAAAAAATATTCGATAATACAACAATCTGTGAGAAAAATTTTTATTTTTTTTCTAAGGCATTTTAGTGATCCTAAAACCAGTATTTACTTAAAAAATATTCGTAAAAATCTTCTAATGGCTCTGAAGTTTGTCTCTTCTACTGCTGGCGATTTCAAAACAATTTTATGGTGCCACTACTGTAAAACACGTAATTGCGAAATGCTGAGAAAATATTCAAATGTTGCTTTTGTAAAAAACAGAAGTCATCTGAATATCTGTCTTAATTTTTATCAAATGAAACAATTCAAAAATTTAATTTTTATTGCTTCATTAGCAGCCACATTGTAAAACCCAAAACGAAGATAGCAGCATAAATTGTCGTCACATTCTGTCTGTGTCAGTAAAGCAAAAAATCAAAAAGTACTTGTAGACAGGCGGCAATTATTGCAGGTTAAATACAAATTACGACAATGGTTGGAATGACTCAGTCTGATTGGGAAGCTGCTACTTAAGATTGACTAACAAACAGACAATTTGAATTCGAAGCAAAAAAGGAAAACCTTAAACCAACATCTAGACAAGATCAGAAGTAACTACTCATGCAGGCCATGCAGCAGATAAGCTGAGTTGTTGTGCCGTTTCAGCATTCAGTAACCAGATAAAAATAATTTTATATTTCATTACAATGTTGTTGATGAAGAAAAATCGTTTAATAACAGCGAGTGTTAAATGTGACATCATAATGTCGACTGGCGAATAGTTGCAGCTCCAGCCACCGCTACATTTGTTTTATAATAAAATACTCAAGAGCACTTGTTAGTATGTCTCTTGAAAATACAATTGTATCCAGCGAGACAATTCAGTAGAAGTTAAGAACGCTCGCAGCCTGTCCGTCTGCAAGTCAGACATGTATGAATGCGAATACAAAGAATAAATGGAATTAAAAGGCAAAATATTACCTTAGATAAGCTTTGTAATTGTGTCTATTATTTGTAATCGCCAATGAAATTAAAATGTCTAAATGAAAATGTTGCATACGAGTATACCGGCATGTTTGGAATTGAAGTTTGTTGCTTTAAACTTTGTGGTTAAAAAGGCTTATCTTATTTTTACATGTATATACTTACATACATATGTATGTAGATATATTTTGCAACTTATTTCCAAAAAAAAATTTGGTTTAAATACATATGCAGGCAAATCTCGGTGTAACGAACGATATAATATCAGGAGCATTCGTTATACCTAAAAATTAGTATACGAATTAGTATATCGCAAATTTTTTTCAAGTGCAATTTTTATTATTATTATTATTGTAGATATGGGACCATACAATAAAAAGAATTGCCGCAGTTTGTTTTCAAATAATCCACACACAGAAAACAGTACCTAATAAATACCTCATAAAATAGAACAAAATTCATAAGATATCTCTATGGTTTTTTTCAATAAGGAAATCTCATTACTTTAATAAGGAAAACCTTTTTGAAAAAATCAAGAAGAAATCTTGTAGTCTTTATTAGGTTATCTTATTGATTTTTTCAAAAAGGTTTTCTTCTTGTTTTTATTAGGCGACCTAATAAAAAAATTGTATGCCTTTATATTTTGTACTTATGTATTTTAATTTAAATTCTGCACCATATATGTATGTATGAATGTAGTATGTGTAGATGTTACTTATTTACATATACATACATACATACATATTATATTATATTCTTAATTAACTCACCATACATACATATTATTACTTGAGAGGAGACAAGTATTGAACCAGCAACCTTCTAAATGATAGACAAGCACTCTAACCAATATGCTAACAGACACCCTGAATCCGCATTGAAATTATTGTACAAACCTGATTACACAAAAACGATAAAGATCATGAAAAAAATTGTCTCTATGTTTATTTATAGATATGAAATAACAAGAAACCTAATAAAATCAAGAAGATTTCCTTATTAAAAAAATTAATAAGATGCTTTACACATAATCATATAGGAACCTAATGAAAACAATAAGAATACATTTTTGAAGAAATCAATAAGGCAACCTAATAAAATCAATAAGGAAAACCTTTTTGAAATAATCAATAAGGCAACCTAATAAAATCAATAAGATATCCCTATAATTTACAATTGATAAGAAAACCTAATAGAATCAAGAAGTTTTTCTCTATGGATTGTTTTTTTGGTGCCAAAAATAACGGAAATTAAGTTAAAAAAAGTGTGAATAACAAGATTCCTTCTTGATTTTATGTGGTTTTCTTATTGATAAAATTAATAAGATTTACCACATAAAAGTAATAAGAAATCTCTATGGAAAAGTCTTCGCTTTTTTCTGCTGGGATACACCTTAGCCTAACAACGTTTTATGGAGAAAATCTTCTTGATTCTATAAGGCATTTCTTTCTCTGTGTACCACATCCAAAATAATGGTATGCCACTTTTTATTTGCATTTACATTGCTGCTGCAGATTTTGTTTAATTGTTTGGCCGTTCGTTATACAGACACACATTTATAAAATATTCGCTATATAATGTAGTAAATGTGAGAAATATGTATATGTATATGGATTTTGTTTTATATTTTGGGATGTTTTTTTATTATCATTCGTTATATCCTGTATAAAAGTACTATAGTATTCGCTCTGTAAGGTTGTTAATGTAAAAGATTTGGTCGTTCGTTATATCGGATTTTCGTTAGACCGAGATTCGTTATAATGGCATTCGCCTGTACATGTATATATATACAGTAAAAAGATCAATCCAATTTTTAGCCGACTGCCATGTTTTTCGTGCGTTTCTTGTAAAGGGTGTTTTTTAGAGTGTTACAACTTTGAGTTAGCATCCCTGCTTTATTTGAGCACCCATTTAACAGCTGATACAGTAGTTTCCACTTAATTGATCCAGGCATAATTTTTTTACCCGGTTAATTGCTCTGAAACACATTGAATAAAAATGTTCCATATAATACACAGGAAAAAATCCCCGTTTAAATGAGTTCCGTTTAATTGGGTTACTCTTTTAATTGACTCCTAAATACAACCCCTTTTCCGGAATCACAAACAAAAGTGCCGGTTTATTGGTTCTTGAAATTTTTCACGAATGGTTATTAGTAAAACTACATAAAAAGATGTGTCAACTTTTAAAATCGTATGTTTTCATTTACTTTTTTCATTGCATATGCACATGTGTACATACATATGTACATACAAACATAATCATTGCAGCCTGTTGTAGCATGTTTGGATTATGGATTTCAATGCTTGATTTAAACGGGTTTTCTTTTAATTGCGTTAATGGATCAATTAACAGAGTATAGGATTAATGATTTTTCGCTTAATTGAACCAAAAACCGCGCATTTTCAGAAAATCAATTAAACGGAAATTACTGTAGTTGCTTGCTTGCTTTGAACTTTCATTACGAATCGACTTACACCAGAGCACGGCGTGCAAAGTGCTGAATTTTTTAATGAAAATAATTGTTAAAAATTTTATTTTCCGATGAAGCCCATTTCTGGTGGAATGGGTACGTAAATAAGCAGAATTGTGGCATTTGGAGTGAGGAGAATTCACAAGCTTTTGTCGAAACACCATTACATCCACAGAAAATTACTGTTTGGTGCGCTTTATGGGCTGGCGGAGTCATTGGCCCATATGTCTTCAAAAACGCTGATAGTCAGAATGTTGCTGACAATGGTAAACGGTATAGGAACATGATTCGACGAACCTCGCTTTAACGAAAATCCAATACAACGAACATCCAAATTTTTTTACATCATAAGATTTATATCGATGGTCTCAAGTAGAAAGGCCCTACCTAACTCGTATCTGGTACGAAATTTAGTTTTTCAATGATTTTAATACATTTCACATAAATACACCTCGACAACAAAATTTATTGCAATAGTGTAAAAAATAAGACTTTAACAAGCAGTTATACAAAGAAAATTACATTGTGAATATTACAGTTTCTATTATTTTTTACCTTTTCCTGTAAAGTTGCAAGCCACGTGCCCATTTTCTCAACCTTCAACTTGTGAAATTGCAAGAAGCAAAGGTGCTTGATAGGTTTCGCAGCAATCCAATAAGTAGAATATCATAAAATTAAATATATAAAAATTTGTGGGGGTGTCCTCGCCCACTTTTCTACAGTGGGACCAATGGGAAGCTATACCCTCTCAAATAAAAAAAGAATTTTTGCAATCGGTCCAAAATGTACCGAGTTATGAAATAACACAACCAAAAAAAATTTAGACGAATTGATAATCTCTTTCTTTTTCGAAGGAAGGTTTGGTACCTTTAATTTGTATTTGGTAGCTATTTGAAAACAAATTGCTGTCATTCTTTTTGTTGCATTGTATCATGTCCTACAAGGACAACAACTTTGCTATATAAGGATTTTTTCGGTAAAACTAATGTGCGTGACATTATTCTATCGTTTGTTATGCCTGGATACGCATGTAGTTGTTTGTATGTTTAAATTTCATTAGAGATACTGAATTGGTTTAAAAATTTCTCTATAACTGGTGGATGGGCCCTCTCATAAAATTACCTTAATAAAAAAAAAAGTTTAAAATCAATTTAAAAAATCAAAAAACCCGATTACCTAAAAAACCTGAAAAGAAAAAAAAAACAAGTCCAGTAGTGCGGAACATAGTTACTTTTACACTCGGGCAGTATTAAAAATCGAATCTTCAAATCTTGTTAATAGTGGCTCCCGACAGTAAAAGTAACTATGTTGGTTTTTTTGATTTTTTGAATTTATTTCAATTATTAAAGTGGTTGAAAATCTCATCAACTTCAGTAAAATATTATCATTGAATGAATAATTATATAAATTGAATGCCGAAACAATTATTTATTATGATTCATATTAATGAATCAACTTTATTTATGGTATGAAATCAATGATTTAATTCATGAAACAGTTTCATTATAGTTCATAAACACAATGAATCATTCTTCTTTGATTTAATGATGGGCTTCATTAGCTGACTTTCATTGACACATTGAAGAATTTCATTGTCTGAATTATGAGTTTTCTTTCAGTGTATAGAAAAATGTGCTGAAAGCCATTGATTAGAAATACTCATTTTGCACGACGTATCGATCGATCTTTTGAACACATTGACACTGTAAAATAAAAAGTCACCGAAGACCAGAAAACTTTAAACCCTGCATCGCTTCCAAAAATTTTAAATTTCGCGAAGCATGAAGCAGCGAATGATGGAAGACCATCTTTGCCATCACAATATCAACTTATCCAGGAGCACCAACCAGCAGATCATGTAAAATTGCATTGGATTTCACCTGAAATTTGCATTGGATTTCACGGAAATCCCGTATAGTGAAATGAGCGTTATGGATCATATGGCTTTAGCAGGGTGGCTCTACCTGTCACAAAATGCATGACACAAATGAAAATCATGTCATAATATTCTACTATCAGGTAGTCATTTCTATGCAATGGACAGAAAGATATGATGTCAACCGTTATTCCCCTGTTTTTATTTTTCATAGTTTTAATTTAAACTAATTTTAAATACATTTCTATAATATATTTTTTCTTTACCTTGAAAACGTTTTTCTGTTTATGATTGGATTAGGCTCGATTCGTATCGCTATGTAAGCAAATAAATTTTTAAGGAAGAATTGCACTAAGCACAATTGTAATTGTAATTGTGTAATTATGACGAACACTAACAGAACGGAACAACGAGCTCTTTTCAAAGATCACTACACCTTCATCAACAGCGTTATCTGAGTGTGGTTTTGTTTTCACTTAAAAAAAAAAGTTAGAGGACTACTATACTCCTTGTGATACCGTTTGTTGAGAAAATCCCAGAAAAACATATAGTTCTTAAGATCGATAACCATATTTGTCAAAAATTCATTAATAATCTGAGGAAAATATTAATGAGCTGTCATAAGGTTCACGTAGGCTTACTCGTATAATAAAAATATCCCAAATCACTCAAACAATAGTGCACTGTTGTTGAGACACCCTTTACGCATGTGAAGAAAAACTGTGCACATTATTTTTGCAAACAAATTCACTCTGACTCTAAAATCTCATTCATTCAAATAAAGTCGGTTAAATATCCTATTTTGTCTAAGCAACTAGTCACTTGGTTTTCGACTGACAGTCCTAAAATGGAATTAAAAAATCTCAAATTAGAATCTAAGTCTATTGGAAATACAAAGTATCATTATCCGTGTACACAGATTAGTGGAAACAAATCACTCTGTCAGTTACGGATTCAATTACCGTTTAAAGTAGATATCCATCCAATCAAATGTCATTAGAGAATGTCAATTTATTTAATAAGAATTTGAACAACATTTACGTAAATCACCAAGCAAGCAAACTCTACAAAATATGCGTATAAAAGCTTTATTAATAAATAGCAAGTGATTTAAAAAATATGTATATGAATAAGAAATTTAAATTAAATAAGATTAAAAAAAACTGCTAAAGCCTAAATTTAGACGTCAGTTGCATGTCATGTCTTTCGCCAATCAAACCATATTTGCATTTGATGCAATGACACATCAAACCAACAAAAATAAATAAAATACATAATTAGACATCAACTACACTAACAAAACTAAGGCAATAAGCTGAAGCAGAGTTGCCACAGTAGCGTTTCTATTTTCCACACAATGAGCTCGCAAATATCAAAAATGATCACAGTTACCATTTCAACAGCATAAGGTTTTGCCTTGTGGTCTGAGATTTTACGCTTTAGCTTCGAGGATCTTTTAAGTCTTTTTGAATTTTCAAAGCAGCCTCGAATAAATGTTTTTTTTTCAATTTTATGGTCAAACATTTATCCCTCTTATTACAAGGAACAGAAAAGACAAACAAAAACAAGAGATTTTCGACTATTTTTCCCAAAACTACAAAAATTAAGTTTAACGGCCTGCCTCACGAGGTCACCTGAAATCTTTCGATCGACAAATTGTATTGCAACCAACAATAACATTAGAAAATTTGTTGTTGTTTTCAATATAAGTATTCGATCGAACGATTTCTAGTGACATCGTGGAACAGGCCGTAAGAAATTAAAATATAATCGCTGGAAACGCATTAAAAAATTTACAAATTCTGTTTTGGATTCAAAATAACAGCTGAACCAAATGTACATGAGATTCCAAATTTTTAACCATCAGCTGTTAAAAACGCCAGCTTTATTAAAGAAATCCATAACATAATGTCCACACCTGACGATTTTATATCATAACTCGTAATAAATATAACGCCGGCAGAGCAACAGTCATTTTTTCATTAATATCAACACAAAGGGGTAGACGTTGATGATTTTATATCATGATGAATCAAATAAATATTTGCAAAATACTTACCAAAAATATCTAATTTAAGTGTTGTTTAATTTTTTGGTCACAAATAATTGTTGTGTGCTATAATATTAATAAATTGAGTATATACGTGATGAATTTTCATCATGATATCAATTTGACATTCATCATGATATAAATTCATCGGGTGTCGACACTATTACTACGTTTATACGCACGGCTTATTTGCAAATAAAACTGTAAATTGTTGCCATATTATTGTTTTTATTGAGACTTACTAATTCAGAAAACTATTCACGATTAACGCTCTATTTGCAAATAAAATGCTTGAGGTTGCCACACCTACAAATGTTTGCTAATAAAAAACAATAAAATGATATATATTGCACAAATAAACATTGATAGAAAAAAATAATGGCAATAAAAACAAATTATTATTTGCTATTTTATACATTTACACAATTTTTTTGTAAACTAAGTAACATTTCTATAAGAAGTGTCGTATAAACAGTGCGTTAATTTATTTGCAAATATTTTTATTTGCAAATAGTGCGCGCATAAACGTAGTATATGTAATGGTAAAGCAAAAATCTTTAATTTTCAAAAGATTGGAGCTCGATGACCAATTTTGTTAAGAAACTGAGCATATCGCACTAGATTTTTTTATTGGAAATAGAATTCCGCAAAATAGATTATCAGGCATAGGTATTTTAAAATCACATTTTTAAAATCACATGTGATTATAAAAGTAATAATAGTCATACAGATATTTTGTCGCTCTTTTTTAACGTTTCTATTGTATAGAGCATCTAATATCATTTTTGAAAGAAATTTATCGTATATATTTTTTAAAACGTTTACAGGACCATTATTACTTTTAAAATCACATGTGATGTTACAAAAGTTTACAGAGAAACTATTTTATAACACTGAAAGTCCATAATATCCGCTCTAGGCAAACGAAACAATCGATACAATGCATAGAACGGATGGTATATATTTTCAGCCTAAAGGCTGGTACTCTCTTCGAATATGCGAAAACTGTAAAGCAACATTGATTTTTATCTGCGAAAATTTTAATATGCACCAAATTTTGCTAAATTTCACGCTGTTATATTGCTTGAATGTACGAGTATGTTTAAAATTCCGTGCGTAAAAAAGTACGGGGGCCTGATTCCCGCATTCGATTGCGAGCAAGTTACTACTCGAACGTGCGAGTTTTTTAACTTTTGGGATTTGCTTATTCGATTTCCATAACGAGCAACCGTTCGTGTTTTTACTCGCAAACAACAAGGCATTCGAAATAACGTTTAACATAGAAAAAGCTAAGGAAAAGCAAATGTATTCGTAAGTTCAATATTTTACTTATTTATTTATATATGAATGTATGCACAGAAGTACGTATAAAAAAATACAAATATAAAGAATTTCTAGTTGACTTTATATATAACAAAACACACTGATTTTGCAAATAATGTTTTGCCCAACAGTCAGCGAAAATAAAAAAATAACTAACTCTGGGAGCATCTAAATAACAAATTAAGTGCTTCTGGTCAACCAATAAAAGAATCGAAAATGTGGCTAGTGCTCTATTCTCTAACTTTACACTAATTAAGGCTGGGGCACAATGAATCCGTCATACGTTGAACTTTGCCTTTTTTTAACTGACATTAACGCAACGACGGAGACGGTTGGCACAATGAGTGCTTTATTGACGGAAGCATTTGAATAGCTTGAATAAGTTGATTCTCCATTTTATTCATTAAATTCGACTTTTTTTTATTTCGTTTATTTCTTTTGTTTTATTTTATTTTTGCTGCCACAAAACACAAAAACCTAAATCAGAACATAAAAAAAACAACCAATATCTGTCAAACTACTCAACGTACGCAAAAAGTTAAAAGTTAACCAATTTTTGTACTTTGCGTTGACGGACACGTACTGAGTGTAACATACCTCATAAGAAAACATGTATTCAACTTCGATGTCAGTTGTGGCCCGGCCTTTGGGCCCCTGCTCATGTTGTTTCGCAGCTGAAACAAAAATTATGCCAGAAACATTTTGCATGGAAAACAATGCTGCCAGATACATTTTGGGTGTTTTTCTCACTAAAGCCTGGTACTCTGTTCACAATTTCGTGCGAAATGCTGTCAAACTACATATAAAAGTATTTGGTGTGAAATATTTGCGAAATAAATTCGCGAAAGTAGTACACTGTTCTTGTTGTGAAAAACACGTAAAATCATGTCTTTCCATGCAAAATTAGTCTGGCATCATTTTAGTTTAGCTGCGAAACAACATGAGCAGTGCTTTTTTCGCACGGAATTTTAACAGTGTTGCATACTTTCAAGCAATAAAAGTAAGAAATTTATATAAAAAAACGCGAGTTGGGCTACATTTAGTACATGTCAAATTTTTCACGCGAAATAATCAATGGTGCTGAAAATTTTTCACAACTTTGAACAGAGTACCAGCCTTAAGAACAGAGTGCTACTTTTGCAATTTTTTTTCGCAAATATTGCATACCAAATACTTTTAACCACATGTACATAGTTTGATAGAATTTTGCACGAAATTGTGAACATAGTACCAGACTTTAAACAAAAATTATTTTTAATGCCTTGAAAAATTAGAAAAGATAAATCTGAAAACTTGGCAACGCCGATTACACTGCACGAGAATATTCTAGTCACGGGCTATGGAGAAGAAACAAAACAATATAAAAGTTAACCTCTGTACTTAACATAAAGAAGAGTGGAAGTCCTTCCCACTCACTTTGAAAATTATTGTGATCACTGCGCACAGTAAACCATTAAGCCTTTGCATTTAAGATAAGTCGATGTAAAATCTTACGAGGAACATTTTCACTCTCTCTTTGTGCAGAGTTTATGTTCTTTGCAAAAAATTTGAGCCAAAAAAAGTGCCCCTAAATGGCGATATAACCTGTAAGAATGTTCTGTAAAAATATTCGCATTAAACTACTATGAATATTTTTAAGGATTAATTTATTTAAGGCAAAATATGCATTAAAAATATTTTATCACACTTAAGCATTAAACAAATTCACCACAGCAGACTATCGGTTTCAATATGTCCAAAATAGAATACACATGTTTATATGAGAATGATTGTTTTTCCCATGCTGATTTTCTCGCTATAGTCAAATTAAACTAATTTCTATTTTTTTTTTTTTTTGGAGAATGATTGATAAATGATTCATGATAAATTTATTAATTTTTATACTTTCACGTGATAGAAGTACATTTTAAAAGAGTAATTTTGTTTTTATAAATGTGAGACAGTGTGAGAAAGTTGGCATCACTGAAATATGTATTTATACTTGAATATCAGCTGATTATGATGCTGTTACCGTCTCCAAAATAATTAAGCAGCTGGCTACAAGGCTTGTCGCCTTGCAGGTAATAGCATTTGAAGTCGTGTATTCGTGTAGCCTGGTCTGGTCCATATGTTTAATGTATAACTCTTCTCCTACAGTGTTTCTTCTTCCATTCAAAAGAGAAGAAGAGAAAACTACTCTGCCAAAATAAATGATTACCGGGGACAAGGACTTCATGCATTTAAAAAAGGCATTTCAGGCGCCTAAAATATGACATCAAAAACGCAAAATATGCACTAAAAACAATAAAATATGCACATATTTTAAAAATGTTTTGTTCGAAAGAAAATTTTTAAATTTACATACAACAAAATAAAGATATAAAAATATTTAATATTTTTTAATTTTTCCATAAGGTTAAATATGATGTAAGGATTTTCTCTGCATTATTAACTCCAAACACGCATTTTTCGAGATATCTTTATATTGCAGAACAGGGGAGATACGTAAATAGAAAAAGAAGAATGTTCTTATATATTTATTTTCATTTAAAAATTGAATATTTTATATATTTTTTGTATATGAAGTTCAATCAATTTGTTCTTAGAAAGCTTTTGTGCCTTGTAATGTCTGTGGATGTAATTGGCTCAAATTTAAATGATTCTTTTATATAATATTATATATATATTTATTTAACTCAACTCAATAGAATGAATTGAATATTTAGGTATTAGATTTGTATTTTAACTCCGTTACCATGTTTAAAAACAATATCAAGTTTCCGCAGAATTGTTTCACTACTTTCGGTTTTAATAGCAGACAATTTCCTCTTGAAATCATCAAAAATACAATTTCTATTAAATTTGGTAGGTGTGTGTGCTTGTATAATCGTTCTACAATTCTACAACAATTCAAGCGAATAGATTTGCCACAAAAAAACAGTTTTGCATTAATAATTTGTAAACAATATTTTATTAAATTTGATTTTTTGACAAAATATGCAATTTTTACGCAAATTCATTGTTTCGTAAAGATATTTTATTTTTGCCATTATCAGGGTTAAGGAAAAAAAAACATGCATTTGCATGAAACCCCTGTCCCTGATGATTACAATTCTAACTACTGCAAGTTTATCAATACGCGAAAGCTCGAAATTCAACTAGAACACCAGTAGAGGTATTCACTAACCTTTTTTTTAACGATTTATCGAATTTTCTATTCAATAACATTTTTAACGGTATTCGCTGTAGGTTAATGTCAGCTGTGTCGTTTATTAAGCGACAATAATTTATGTGCTGTGAATTTTAGCGACAAAAAACAACAGATTGATATTCAGCTGCGTCCTATCGTCAAAAAGAATAATACAGAATCACACAATCATTATTGCAAGCGACAAAATGTATAGACAAAAATTACGATTGTCGGATCGTTAAAAGTTACTGAATCGCACTACAGAAGTGCTTAACTCAACAATTTAAATGTATTTTAGGATAACTTTCATTCTTATTCAAAATTACTGCAAAAAGTTTCACTAACCTGGACTTTGTCTGCAGGTCCAGGTTTTATATTGCAACAAAACTATTTCAGCAAAGCATTAAAAATCGTAATTTTGAGATCTAGTGGGCATAAAAAGCAATTAGTTAAATTTATGTTGATAGAGAAATAAAACAGGTAGAAAAGTACAAAAAAATAAATAAATAAGTCTGCACATTTATGTACAAAGTTTTCACCGTGTTATTAAAAGCTACGAGGGCAGATCAATAAGTCCGTGACTTTTGGAACTTCCCTCGTAGTTATATGATGTGCAACACTGTTCCCTGTTAATAAACTACTGCCAAATTTTGAGCAAGTGTCGTTATTTACTTTGCGTTTAACAGCTGTTCAAAACATACAACCTCGTGTATTTTTCTAAAAATGGAAAAAAGTGAATTTAGAGTGATCATTAAACATTATTTTTTGCGAAAAAAACCGTCAATCAAACCAAGAAAAAGCTCGATAAATACTATGGGGACTCTGCACCATCGATTTCAATGGTAAAAAAGTGGTTTACTGACTTTCGTTGTGGTCGCACAAGAACAAATGACGCTGAACGTTCTGGACGGCCAATTGAGGTCAGTACACCCGAAAATGTCGAAAAAATTCACGATATGGTGTTGGCCGATCGAAGAGTAAAAGTGCGTGAGATTGTTGATGCCATAGGCATTTCATATGGCAGTGTCGTTTCGATTTTAAGTGATTAGCTCGTATTATTTCCATCAACAAAAATTACACAGCGCAACAAAATTTTAAAAAATTTAAAGGCTTGTAAATTCACTATACAATTTTGATGTACGAGTATTGTGGTTGCAGTAGTACAAAAACGGTAAAATTTTTAAATTCTATAAATAATTGTTTTAAATTATTTTTAAGTAAAATTGTCAATATTTTGAGACATGTCTACACTTATGTAGTCATAACACGAAAACAACTAGTCCGCTTTCGTTAAACTAAATTTAAAGAAATTATTATTTACATAACCTTTAATCCGTTTATATATTGTGTTTCAATCGGCTCAGTAATTTCGGAGTTATAATAAAGAATTGTGGCCATAAATATATTTTTGACGTGAAAATAGCAAGTTTTTTTGTTTTAAAAAAAATCATGAAAAATCGAAAACGGCAAACAAAGTTTAGATTTATTGCTTCATTATTGCTTCATTAAAGCCACATGTAATAGAAACAATATGAGATATCGATCATAAAAATCTATTGAGTCTTTTCGAATTTATTCACAATTCAGTGAATTCACTTATTTTTTTATTTATTATAAACATTAGGCCGTAAACCCTTTTCAAATAGAATTTTAATTTTTTGTATGTTTCGTTTGACGAAATTTTTGTGCAGACACTAGAAGAAGAAAATATAATCCTTGCAGCAAGAATTAAGGCGACGAAGTCCGTATTTAATGTGCAAAAGACATTTCTGATTTTTGACTGACATAAATTCATTGAACTAAACGTTCTTTTCACCTCCGCATTTGAATACAGTAAACTTAAAATTCTTAATACGAAATTACACAAATCTCAGAATAGATTTTCTCCAACTTTTTCTCCAATATTTTCTAAGCTATTCTCGATTTCGGTAATAGTATCAACATCTTTAATGAAATATATCACACGGAAAAAGTATGCATTACACTGAAAAAATAAGTACACCAAGTTTTTATTAAAATAATTGTAAGAAATACACAATGAAGAAGGTGCTTTAAAAAGCACCAAATAGTGCTTTTTCTTAGTTTGGCACTAACGCTCAAAACTTGACGTTTTGAGTCATCACAAAGCACTCAAAATAGTGCCAAAAGCACCAAGTTGGCATCGCTGTTTCTAACTGTGTATTATACATTATTATTACATTATATTATACAAGTACATACATACATACTAGTGTTTTTCATACGGGATTTCCCGGGAAATTTTTCCGCACATTTTCAGGGAAAGAAATTCCGGGATATATTTGCGAGAATTCCCGGGATTTTTTTGTTTTGATTTTATTATGACAACTTTAGTTCATACGAGTATGTACACATTCCTTGATGAGTGTCGTTATTCACTTAGTCCATATTTACATTATGCAAGTCTTATTGCTAAGCTGATTAGTTTGTAGGAGAGAGAGACGAGGGGAACAGTAACGTTTCTTTTCCCCTCGTCTCTCTCTCCTAACAAACTAATCAGCTTAGCAATAAGACTTGAATAGTGTAAACTAGGACTTATGAAGGTGATGGTGCATTAATAAGGTGATGGTACTAGCACAATAGCTAAAATTTTACAACAACTTATATTGTGTTGATTTTGTAGTAAAGAAAACGCTGTTTCTATTCAAAGAAAATCATTTTCATTAAAAAAGGAATTGCAATCTTTTGAAGGGAGTGGTGAAAAAACTGAAAGTGTCCAGAGATTATATAATGCTCTTCTGACTATAAGGCCAACATCCGTAGAAAGTTAATGAAAAAATACATTAACAGGAGTTTTTTTTAAATAAAATTAGAAATAGACTGTCGAACGATTCTATTAATGCTGTAATAAAGTCCTATTTGCAAAGCAAGATTTTGTAATATTTTTTTAATAATGTAATTTGTTTTTTTTTTGTTTGCGTTATATCAATGCACTTGACTTTCCATTTACATATAATATTGGTATTTATGCATTACTATTATATAAAGAACTGAAATTATATTGGTTTTTCGGCTAATGTGTTTATAAAACGTTATTATTTAATCGATCTCATGAATTGTTATTTGTTTTTTGTCGAAATAAATTAAATTAAAAAATATTTTGTGTAGTTTTGCACTGGGCGGGAATTCTCGGGAAACTGAAAAGTCGTTCCCACTTTCCCGGGAAATGAAAAAGTCCGGGAAAAGAAAAACTCTAATACATACATATTTGCATGCATACATACCCTGTAGGAAATTCCGTTAACTTTAAACTAACTTTAAGCTAACTATTTCGCAACTAGTACTCACTGACACTTGGATTACTTTTCAATGTAATCAACTGACTATTTTAACATTGCGATGTCGTAGGCGGTAGTCAATTGTCTTACTCTGCATTACTTTTCAACTAACTTAAAGTTGGTTTTTTTAAGTCACCTGATATAGTCAGTAAATTTAAACATTTTTCTGGGGTTCGAACATGTATCATCACACTTTTTGTGCTCAACGAGCTAACTACCCAGCCAAGGTACCATCTAAAATAATAACAGCAAAATGTTAATATAAAACTGAAATGAGTTTCAAAGTAGCTCAGAATAAATTCGTTGGATCTCACCAAATTCGATTACGTCGTACTCAACTTAAGAATTAATTTTGGATTTGTTCTGGATGACATTGCAGTTGGCTTTTAGTCAGTCTAAAAAAATAACTATAAGTTAACTATTTTTGTAGTCAACCACATATTCTCCGACAGAGTACTTACGTATTTCATTTTCACGAGATTGCAGTAATTATCTTCGGAGATACTTTCCCCGCTATCATACTCGTATGCCCAGATACTTTTATGCAAATGCAGTTATAATAACACACTAAATCAGTGATGTCCATATACGATAACGCACTAAAAATATTTCAAATGGTAAATACGTTTCATCTCGCAAGAAACAAAATGAAATCCGCATGAATGTGCGTAGATTTGAAATGTTTTACTTATTTGGTAGTAATTTTCATACCAATTCAATTCAGTGCAATTGCAGGCAGTTTGGCAGAAACTGTTTGTGGGTCTGTTGCAATAACCGGATACTAAGGCGACATATGCCCCTAAAAGGTAATAATTCAATTTGATTTTATTTCTATATGCATACTCATGAACATACATATGTACATACATACATATTTACATATGTATGTCTCGTATGCTAGAAGTAGATGTTTGGCAAAATTACTCCATGCGTTTTGGACATGCGAAGTAGACCAACTTTGGTTTTAAGTCCACTTAATATTAAAGTGCTGTTGTTGGTGAATTTCAAAAATACACACGTTTATCTGTCTATTGAGTATAAAATATTCATATAGTGTTGTGCATACAAGTGTATGGCCACTTGTTGCACTGGTTCTACTGCTAATTTAACTGAAATGCTACGCAAGTGCATGCCATGCACCGTTTTTTCTTTTGCCAGTATCAGCAGGCAAAACATTATGCTAAAGCTTTATTTAAGCGCTGCACGGATCAATTCCCCTTGGATGGCTGGCGAGCTGCAAGCCTGCTAGCTGGCTGCCTGACCAACTGTTTACTTGTCTATCGTCTGTTATCTTCCTTGTCTCTGCTTGCAATGATTGTTCAAGTAAATATTTTGATGGAAATTTTTATCAGTTTGTTGTTTTTTTTAATTTTTGTTGTTTTTTTTTTACTTTTTATTTATTTTTTTAATTCAACGATATCAGTTGAATGGTTAATAAATTCAAACGATAAAATATTTTTGTTTATTCTGCTCTATGTTAAGATAATGTCAAGTGAATATTTCTTTCAAAATATTAAAGAAAACACTTGATATCGTAAGTATAAATTACCTGTGTGTGGGACGAAACTGCAACTAACAATTCAAATTGGTAATATTTTATGTACGTTGCTTATACGTTAAACACAATTTTGTTCCCAGCAAAGTGAACTAAAACCAAATATTCTGTTATGCGAAAGCTTAACAATTTTTTATATTTTTTTTATCAAAAATTTCAACTAAAGGTTTTGTTGAAACTTGTGAAAAATATAACAATCGTTGCTATAATAAATTTAAATTTTTCTAGTTAATTAAAAACTCAACAAAATGATTTGTTAAATTATATTAAAACGGAATGCGCACATGTAGAAGAAACATTACAACGAATTGATCTTTAGCTGAGAGGTAAGTGTGTTTGTCTATTAGTCCAGAGGTTGCCAGTTTGATACCGCCCAAAGACATACACAGCTTTATGTATAAGAAAAAACTGGCATGAAGTTAGCATAAGTGACGAAATTGAACAAGGTTTTAATGTCTAGCAAATCTCGTTAAGATCGTGTTCAATTTTGCCACTTATGCTAACTTCATGCCAGGTTTTTACAAAAAAAGCAAAAAATCGTTTCGAGGGTTGTGATTGTGTACAAAAAATATTGTTAATAGAGCAATTATGACGAAAATTTGACCGGAAATTCGACAATTCACTTGTTAATTGTTAATATCACAATAACTTTAATTGAAATAACTTTGAAATCTAACAAGAAAAAAAAGCTGTAAAGAAATAATTGTCAACAAACTATTTGTTGATATATTTAATTAAAAACATTTTTCTAAAAAAAAACAAATAAAATGGAATAACAACGCTCATTGTCAATATAACAATTGCGTATAATTAACAAACACATTTGTATTTGAAAAAGAAATTTATTAAAAATGCAGTAGACGCTCGTAAATTGGAACCAATTTGTTCCTGGGGTAGTTCTAATTGTCTTTTTTTATAGTAAACAACATAAAAAAGTGCATATTCCTTTAGAAAATATACAAACATAGAATTCCCCTGAATTCCAATGTACGAGCGTTTACTGTATTTGTTTTTGCTAACAACTCAATTGTGAATAACATAATAATTTTAATTAGAAATAATTGAGTTTATTTAGTTTTTTTATGTTACAACTGTCGTGTTTGTGTTGACAAAAATCGTTGTAGGTACTTATTTAAATAATATTTTAATTGTATTTACAACTAAATTAATTGTACTCGTATTTACAAATATATTCTTTTCTGTGTACATACACAGTGCTGGATTTTTGGAAGCCAAAATGCAGGGCTGGCCACGGGAAAATGGGAGGTCTTTCATGGAGAAGAGGGCCCAGAGGGAACTGCTCTCGTGATAGGAGTAGACCAGGACTCCATGGTTAGTCTAACCCAGATAAAAGGTGTGGCTTTCTTTGTGTCGAAGGCTGTCTTTTTCAAAATTGAGAGGGCATCAAATCCCTCCTCGCTATAGGCAGTAGGCCAAGGTCAATAAATGAGGGATAGGGCGAACAACTATCCAACTACCAAGAGGATAAGCTTATAGAAGGCTAATGGCAGTGGAAGTTATCCAAATCAATCTACAGCGGAGCGAGATGGCAGCCATCGCTCCGATGGAAAAAAAATAAGTAAAAGTAAGTGCCCACATTGGTTTTATCTAGGAGCCCTGGACCGCAAGGAACAGGGTTATTGGTCTTAATCATGTCAATTACCAACTCTTTTATGCAAATACAGGGTATCTTCCAAGAACTTGTATTCTATGTCATAAAAACTTAAGTTTTTTTCTCTCTTCAGAGCTCTCATCATCGTACGCAACTGTGCCCTACAATTCACCGACACTACCACCTACGTCGAAGTTGCAACACCTGGTCAGATAAGCCAAACAAAAAGCTAAGGAAGTACTAATAGGCTGCGATGCCAATTATATCTAGTGCATGGGGAAGTACTATTAACATTGATCATTAAATTTTTAATACTAACGACCTACTTACAATTAACACGGGCGATAAGCCAACTTTTGTTAATAGCATTACCTCCTGTATTAGATATAACTATATGTACAGAAATCATTATTGACGTTATCCAGGATTAGAGGGTTTTTGATGAACATTCCTTTTCTGTTCAGCGTTATATCATGTTTAAACTAGCTCGGCCACCGCCGAACTCAAATAGTTACAGAAACAAGGCAAAAACCCATTGGGAAAAGTTCGGCAACTTACTCAGGAATCGCTTACGGCAAACATCGTGTGAATGCCGGAGTGTGGAAGACATTGAAAATAATGTGAATGCGATAACTGAGGCTCTGGTAAATCTTTCGAAGAGAGTTGCCCCCTTCGGGAAAGGAAATCCGCCCTGGGAGATAGGAGAAATTCGCTCCATAGAGAAGGATGTCGGTAAGCTATTTAACAGAGCCAGACGTTAGAAGTTGAGTATATACTGGGATGATTATCGCAAAAGTATCAAGGAGTACCATAAAGTAGTAGTAGAACAAGTCGATAGTGTAAACGACGTCTCGAAGATAAAAAGTTTCTTTCCAAAACCCACATTCGAACCGAAATGCTGGTCGACGATATGGGCAAAAGGGCGGAAAATATAGAGGAGACCTTATTGTTGCTGATGAACATATTTCCCAAATAGTAAGGAAGGACCCGCATATTAGTTGGAAATGTGGATCGTCAGGGACCAATCACCACAGATAGCAATTTTACTAATGATACAATAAGACGCTTCACCCTTTTCAAGGCAAGCAGGCCGGATGGCATTTTTCCTAAAAGAGGTGGACACCTTATCATCTCATCTGGTTATAATTTTTAATGCCTGCGTAAAATTCGCATATACTCCGAAAAGCTGGGAGGAGGCAAAGGTAGTCTTTATACATAAGCCCAGCAAAGCGAGTTATGCGACTCCAAAGGCTTACAGAGCAATAAGTCTTCCTTCCTTCATCCTCAATACCATGGAACGGATACTAAACGACATGATTAAGAGCAGGATATTAGACGATAGTCTGAGAAATAGACAAAAGCTTTCAATGGTAAGTTGTATACGCTTGGCATTTCTATTGATATTGAAGGAGCTTTCATCAATGTGGATACCGACACTCTTATCCAATCCTTAGTACAGTTTCACGTTGTTCAATCAATAACACAGGTCAACAAAATGAAATTTATTATGTAAGGTCAAAGGTTTGGTAGTCAATTTGTATATACTTGATACTAAGTATCAATGCCCATAAATTAGTTTTTTTTGAATTGACTCTGTGTCTCGTTATAAAGAAAAAAGAGGAAGCTGCATCACATAATTTGCATTTACTCGAGAACCACTTCCCCGATTATATATAAAAATACACAGAAGGATGGGCAGCAAATTGACCTTGGCCCGCATTTATTTTTTAACAGTTTTTTAGTTTCGGAGAAATTCAGAAAGTCTTATAAAAAAATTCCATTTATTTTAAAAAAATTAAAATAAATCGTATTTAAAAGGCTCATTAAAATTTTAAACTGAAGAATATTTAAAATTTTATTCTTAATTGTAATACCTTTATATGTTACAAATAAAATGAACCAAATTTATTAAAATCATTCCATTAATTCTGATTTTATTCACAATTTATGTATTTTAAATTGATTTAAAAAATTAAAAAAGTTGTTAAGAAAATCGTTCTGTTAAAAATATTTTTTCGTTTTCTTATGGAAAAAGTTGATAATATTCCTAGGCTTTTTAATTTAATGGGCCTTCATGTATACCAACCATCATACTGGCGACTTTTAATTGATAGTTCCAAAAGAAGTTTAAATGAGTTTACTAAATAATGAAAATAAATTAGCTTCGATCCCAATTGGTCACTCAACGAATCTTAAAGAAGAATATGAAAATATAAAACTCGTTTTAGACAAAATGTCATTCAACCAACACCAGTGTATGTGTAGATTTAAAAATGGTCAACAACATGGATATACTAAATATCACTGGAGAAGAACATGAATCTATTATTCCACCACTACATATCAAACTTACACTTATTAAACAGTTTGTGAAAGCTTTAGATATGAACGGAGATACTGCAAATATATGTACAAATTTTACTCTGGTCTGAGTATAGCAAAGCTGAAAGGAGGCATTTTCGATGGACCACAAATTCGTAAACTTATAAAAAACGCAGAATGCACAAAGCATATGAATCAATTCGAATTTCAAGAAAATAGCAAAGCAATGGAATATCGTGAAATAGTAGTGAAAATGCTTAAAGATTTCCAACAACTAGGAGCAAATATGAGTGTCAAATTGCATTATTTGCACAGTCATTTAGGAATTTCTTGAGGATCTAGGTGATTATACTGAGGAACAGAATGATTCCATCAAGATGTCAAAACCATCGAGGAAAGATATCAAGGCAGATGGGATCGCCATATGATTTCACACTACTGCTAGAGCTTACAAAGAGATTGCCCAGAATTAAAGTATAAAAAGAAATCTCGTACAAAAGGATTTTGTTAACAAACATTTTTTAATTTTTGCAAATCAATTTAAAATACATAGAAATTAAAAAATCTGTAAAATATGTGCCACAACTCAATTGTGAATAAAATCAGAATTAACAGAATGATTTTAATAAATTTGGTTAATTTTTTGTAACATTTGTAACATATTAAGGTCTCACAATTAAAAATAAAATTTTAAATTTTCGTCAGTTTAAAATTTTAATGAGTCTCTTAAAATACGATTTTTTAATTTTTTTTTAATATATGCATTTTTTATAAAACTTTCTGAATATCCCCGAAACTATATATAAGTCTGTTAAAAAAATAATAAAGGTTAATTTGCTACCTATCCTTCTGTGTATCTTTTATGTAATCGAAGAAGTGGTTCTCGAGTAAATGCAAATTATGTGATGCACCATCAGTGTTAGCAGAAGTAGTGTTTTTGGTACTAAATAGAAGCGTAGGGAAAATCGGAAATATTTTTAATATTCTCCAAAATTTAGGGATTTTTTCGTCATGTCGCATTATTTATGAAATAAATGCAAACATAACGTTTTTTTTAGTAATATTTTCTTTTTCAAAACGGTTAAAAAATTTTCTTTTCGTTAAAATCGCTTAAAAATATATTTCCAGAGTTGTTTGTGGTTTAAAAAGTTGGCGACACTAATATGTACATATGTATGTATATGCCAAGGCGAATTCATATACCAATCGTGTTAAGCCTGCAACAACAAAATCTGCCTAGTACTTTATTGCAATGAAAATTTACAAATTAAACGTCCCACAAATTTTATTGCAACGAAATTTGACAAGCCAAACTTCCTAAAAAAAAGCAGCTGTTAACTTGGGACCACCTGGTACATAAATTCACCTTGGTATATGGACACAAACATATTAATTTTAAAATAACCTGTTTTTGTAACTGAATTGAATTTATCCTCTAAAATTTTATTTGAAAAGAACTATTCATATTAATTTTTAAAAAAACTTTATGTTGTTTTAATTGAATTTAATTAAAAGTACATACTCGAGTTTGACCCAACGATATTATCATTACTAATATGAACAAATGTCCAGTTGTAATTTGAGTAATTGTTTGAGTTTGTGAGCATTTGTTCTTTGACTCCCGTAATTTGAGTCTCGAATGATTGTTTAGGCTGATAAATGTTTATTCATTGACTTCTTGTAATTTGAATCTTGAATGATTGATTCTATTTGTGAATTGTTATTCGCAACATTCTTGTCATTTGATTTTCTTGTAACTTGAATCTTAAATAATTGTTTCTGTTTGTGAATTGTTATTTGCAACATTAAGGTAGAAGTCCATAGCTCGCTTTTTTCGCGTTATGCTTTACACGCGTTTCATCCTCTTGTTTCATTCTATACTTTGTTCGCGTTGAGTTACATGCACTGCTTTTCATGCGCCATTTTGTTTTTGTTTTGATCAGCTGTGTGCGTTTGTTTATAAAGAAAAAATACTTATAAAGAAAAAATGGAGAGTGAAATCGAGCTTTTAAAAGAATTTGTGGAGTTAGTCGAGTTTGTATATTTAATTTTATGTGCAAAAAATGCCTATGAACAATTTCAAAAAAGAAAAGGCTTTGGGTACGGCCGTTGTATTTAGAACGGAATTTAAGTGGGGTTTTTGAAACCACATTTAAATAATTAAAACTTCTGACCCTGAGCAACTTCGAACCGCGGCAAGAGTGTCTGCAAATGTCTTTGACTATTTATTCAGCATTTTAAAAGATAGTCTTGAGAAGAACTCGGCCAGGGCTATTCCAGCAGATTGTCGGCTGTTGTTGACTTTAATGTAAGTAAATTGAAAATTACATATAAATGTATGCACATTATAGGCTTAAGCAATAACTTTTCTAAGCAGCTATTTAATATAGATTTAGCGGAGATGACACTCAGTACGTAAAAGTAATCGATAACTAATATGCAAAATTTGTTACTGAGAAAAGTGTGGTGAAAAGTTAATTAAAATACATCGCATTAATGAAAATATTCACATATTTTATTAAACAGGTTTTTTTACTAAGAAATTTTTTTTATTGAAAAAAAAGAAAAAAATTATCCACGGCAAAATAATATTTATCCATAACGTAAGAAATAAAGTATTATTTAACATCTTTAGCATTCAAGAACAGCTGACTTTCTTTCATGGTGCTTGTAACGCGTACAAAAGTAGAAAGTAGACCTACTTTTTGCTTTGAACGCGCCTACGCGTTCTGCGCTTTTTGCAATGTAACTTGTCACATACTATTACATTGATTCTACTTTTTTGACAGATGCATAGAAAGCGTAACGCGCAAAAAGCGAGCTATGGACCTCTACCATTACTGTCATTTGATTTCTTGTAATTTAAGTCCTCTGTCGATTGTTAATTTAATTAAGAGAAATTGTTGAACTCTCTTTATTTTTAAGAGAAATATTGTACGAATCGGGAATGATCGTTGATCGCAGTAACTGCGAGCAACTGTTATTCCAGATAGAATAAAACCAACTTGTAACTATAGATTTTAAGCTTTTAACTAATAAACTCTGAACTAAAAGGTTCTAGTTTTGTTTTTATTTTTCGTTAATTAAACTCTCGTATATATCTATGTATTATTTTTTTTAGTTTTTTACTTATTTTTTTTTACCAACACTTTAATAAATATATATGTATATTTTTTTATAACTAATGATTTTCTTCTATTTTAATGACAAAAATTTGTAGGGGAAATTTTTTCAACGTGTAGGGAAAAATCGGATTTTTTTTTCGAGAAATCTACTGGCAACACTGAGTATAATACAAAATGTTGAATGAATGATCTCGTACAATTATTTCATATTATTTAACAGAAACAATATCCAAAAATTTATGTAAAGCATCATAAATTAATTCATTTTTATACTTTTAAGTCATATACATAAGTACATTTTGAAAGAGTAATTTAATTGTTATAAATGCGAAATATTTGAAGGTGGCAGTACTGAACTATGTATTTATACACAAAAATGAGGTGCAGATGGTGCTGCTGCCGTCTCCAAAATAATTGAGTAGCTGGCTACGAGGCGACAAATGCTGCTAGCGGCATTTGAAGTCGTGTGTTCGTGTAGCCTGCTGTGGTGAATGTGTTTAAGACACAAGACTCAATTTAATTAAAATGCTATGTGTAGGATATGTATGTATACAACACAACACACCTTCATGTTCTTATACAAATTTATTTTCATGTTATTTTTGAATCTATTGTAACATTTGCATTCGCTTTCGCATTCGTAAAATTTAAAATGTGTTATTCGCATTGTATAAACTGGTATTCGTTACGTCCCTAATAAATACGTATTTAATATTCCAATATCAGTATTTTATGTAAATAATATAATCTAAAAAACTAGACTTGATGGAATCAATCTGTGAACAGATTTGGATGAAGTTCTTGCCCGCGACTTTTTTTAGTTTTTTTTTTTGCACAACAGTGTAATTAAGGCCTTCGGAAACAGCATGTTGTTCCGTTCTACTAGTATTTAACATCATAATTTACAATTTGTCTTTGGTGCAGTTTGTTCCTTAAATATTATCACATCTAATTGGGGTAACATAGCAATACGAACTTTAGCCTAATCAAATCATAAACAGAGAACAAATAAGTTCGAACAAAACAATTAATAAAATCAGTACAGTCAGTAAAGTGTGGCTTTGACTCGCAGACGAAGGTTTCCGAACGGACACTACCTATGTAATACTATATGAACTTTAGCCTATAAAATCTAATGTCTTACCTGATGTAGACATTTAAAACAAAAATAACTTTAAGTACCCGGTAAACTTTTTTTCAGTTTTTGGCTTTTTCTTAGGGAGCTTTTTTCATTTTTTGGATTTATTTCGGTTTTCGTAGATTTTTGCGGTTGCTTTAAAGTTTTAGAGATTTTTTTAGTTTTGACACTTTTTTCGTTCTGATGATTTTTTTCGGTTTTTGGTTTTTTTAGTTTTTTGGCGGCCTTTTTACTTATGGTGCTTTTCTTGCATTTGCGCGATTTATTTTATTTTTTTTCATTTAAGGTAGAGGTCCATAGCTCGCTTTTTGCGCGTTATGCTTTACAGGCGTTTCATCCTCTTGTTTCGTTCTATACTTTGTTCGCGTTGAGTTACATGCACTGCTTTTCATGCGCCATTTTATTTTTATTTTGATCAGCTCGCACACAGCTGATATATGTTTATAAATACTTAAAAAAATGCCTATGAACAATTTCAAAAAAGAAAAGGTTTTGTGTACGGCCGTTGTATTTAGAACGGAATTTAAGTGGGTTTTTTGAAACCACATTTAAAAAATTAAAACTTCTGACCCTGAGCAATTTCGAACCGCGACAAGAATGTCTGCAGATGTCTTTGACTATTTATTCAGCATTTTAAAATATAGTCTTGAGAAAAACTCGGCCAGGGCTATTCCAGCAGATTGTCGGCTGTTGTTGACTTTAATGTAAGTAAATTGAAAATTACATATAAATGTATGCACATTATTGGCTTAAGCAATAACTTTTCTAAGCAGCTATTTAATACAGATTTAGCGGAGAAGACACTAATATGCAAAATTTGTTACTGAGAAAAGTGTGGTGAGAAGTTAATTAAAATACATCACTTTAATGAAAATATTCACATATTTTATAAGTTTTTTTTACTAAGAAATTTTTTTTATTGAAAAAAAAGAAAAAAATTATTAGTAAGAAATAAAGTATTATTTAACATCTTGAGCATTCAAGAACAGCTGACTTTCTTTCATGGTGCTTGCAACGCGTACAAAAGTAGAAAGTAGACCTACTTTTTGCTTTGAACGCGCCTACGCGTTCTGCGCTTTTTGCAATGTAACTTGTCACATACTATTACATTGATTCTACTTTTTTGACAGATGCATAGAAAGCGTAACGCGCAAAAAGCTAGCTATGGACCTCTACCTTTAAGCGCTTTTTTCCCTTAAACACACATTTTTATTTTAACGGCCCATGCTGGGAAAACATAGTAAATACCCTCGCATGAGAGGTAAACCAAAAGTTACGTGCATAACTTTTTTCATGATTTTTTGTAATCTAGACATATTGAATATATGTATGAAAAACGTATTTTTGAATTTAATCAATTTACATTTCTCCGTATGATCTACAATATCAGAAACATGGCACGCACGACGAATTTCGTTCAACTGAGCGCAGTATACCGCCGCTGCGGTATTGTGTTCATTTTTATATGCACAAATGTGGTTTATTTTTTATGACGCACCGAAAAATTCGGCGTTCGTCCCAGTTGTGTTCCTAGCATTACACTTCTAATATAAATTTCTAATGCCAAGTACACACTATGTCATTTTGTGACATCTAAATAGTGTGTACTAGTAGTGTTGTACAAGTATTGAGTATTTCAGTGCTGAGTACTCCATACCAAGTTTTTTTTCCGGTACTCAATACACAAAACTAACTACTCAGTACTTTTGGGAATGCATTTTCTAGTATTCAACCGAAAGTCCTCCTTGAATTAGTGTAATAAATACAAATTCGCAAAGCAATACTTCTGTTTGGAATTATTTTGATACGAAAAGGGCCACGGAAACAAGGACTTCAAAACGCATGCATAAACAAACGAGGTCTGTTCAAAACGTTTTGCGAAATTTGAATTTTCGTGGGTTCCGTATATTCGAATTTTGATTTTTTTGTGGCGTTATGTTCAGTGTGACCAGATCCTTAAAATTTTTGCAGCTAAATTTACTTCAGAAAAAGCTAAGAAATGCTAAAAAAAATAGTTTAAGTGCTAAAAAATAATGCTAAAATTTAATACTTCTTTTTAAGCAAACATTTTCTTTAAAAGTTTTTATTTTTGCAATTTCTATACATATGTATTTCCTTACAAATTTTTACTTAATATGAAGGGAACTTTTTCTAAAAGAACACCGAAATATTTATTGAGAGTAAAAAGTATTAAAAACAAAACAATAATATTAAGTCACAGACGGTTCTTAAAAAATATAAGCCTTTTCTCACTTTTGTTTTGTTTATAAACAATGCTTAAAAGAAAAATTTAAAGCTTTCATCTATTCCAATTTTAACTAAAAAGATCTTTTTCGTATAACCAAAAACAAATAGAAAAACACATGTTACATTAACGTACACGTGTTTTCGTTCGTGATTTTTAAGATCATATATATTTATTTTCGAAAAATAGCCTTTCAGATCCTTACCTGTTTTCTTCCAACCTGGCATAGCTCAAACGTTTTGAAGCTAATTTGTTTGTTATTTAGAAGGAATTCTTAAATTAAGTACCACATGCATGAATACATGTATTTCAGTGAAATTATGTTTTTGGTACATTGTTACACAATTAATATGAAAAAATAAGATTTAACATTCTTCATATTCAGAAACCTTTACGTACTCGTATCATCAATTATTACTTATTAAAAATGAATATTCCTCATCAAAATAGTTGTTCACATTATCGTTATAAGATATGAGGAATTTTTGCTCGTTAGATAACCACCTTCTATATACAGTTTAATCCTGCTTAACGGACTAATCAGTGAAACTCAAACAAAAATTTTTGAAATAAGCTAAAAAATACTTCATATTTTATTGAGAATCGCATATAATAACATAATAAGACGACGCTTTTATCAAACAAAAGTCTTTACAAAACAAGCAACTTTATTCGATTTTGCATCTATTTTAATTTCTTAGAACATTTTAAAATTAGTTTCATTTTCTTTTCGTCTTTTAAATACTTTTATTGTTATTGTTTTATTGTTATACTGCAACTAATTGTAGAAAGGTTATGAAAAATGGACGAACGAACCAAGTCCATTGTTTGCTAATACAATTAAGATAGTTGTGAAAATATATGAAAAAATAGTATACTTTCACAATTATTTTACTTGTATTACAACATTTGTAGGTCTTAAGAAACAGCACGCAGATTAACGCTAACATTATTACACGTGAAAATTAAAAATATACCCAAAATAGCACAGATTATATTGCTAAAAGCTTAAAAATGCTAAAGAAAATGCTACCTGCTAAATCAAAAATTTTGCAGCTAAATCAGTAAAAAAAAATTATTAACTTAGCTGCAAAAATGCTAAAATGGTCACGCTGGATATGTTTGTACTCATGACTCTCACTCATGCTGACAATTTCGGTCATTTTCAATGTTCAGTCAATTGTTGACAGCTGCTTTGCTTGCACGTGTTTTGGCTCGTCTTCGATTTTTACCTTGTTTCGTGCGGCAGCTTCCATTAAGATGATTGAGCTTTGGTTTCCACGTCATAACCTCACGATTCGTCACCAGTTATGACCCTCTGGAGCAAATTTGGGTCGTCGTGGACAGAGTCCAACAGCTCATTAGCAATGTTGATGCAATGCTTTTTGGTCGAAATTGAGCAATTTTGGTACGAATTTCGCATCGACCCGTCTCATGCCCAAATCATTGATAAAAATCGGATGGAACGAGCCCATCGATATGTCTAAAGGTGATTCGACGATTGGCCAATACCATTTTCTACACTTCATCAATATTTTCGTCTGTTGTTGAAGTGCTCAGCCGTCCGGCACGCTCTTTGTCGTTCACATCTTCGCGGCCTTCTGAGAACATTTTGTACCACCGATAAACGTTCCAAGGTAGCTTCTCCGTATGCCAGAGTCAACATTCGGAATGCATCCGCGCACTTAATTTCGTTTTTCACACAAAATTTGATAAATGTTCCCTGTTCTATTTGTTTTAATAGGTAAAATTCGAAGACGAGCCAAAACACGTGCAGGCAAAGCAGCTGTCAACAATTAACTGAAAATTCAAAATGTCCGAAATTGTCGGCATAAGTGAGAGACATGAGTACCAACATAACGCCACAAAGAAATCAAAATTCGAATATACGTAACCCGCGAAAATTACAATTTTTGGATACGTTTTGAACAGACCTCGCGCATATACTGGACAGCAAAAGTAATCCTTTAGAGTTGTCTAGGGCACGTAAGACCAGGAAGTCCCCGTGCACACACTTCAACTTTTATTGATCAACTCGTAATTCAGCTGCAAGATAGACGGAGACGGAAATATAAATATCTGTTTTTTTTCTTCCAGCTGAATTGCGAGTAGATCAACAAAAGTTGAAGTGTGTGAACCGGGACTTACAGATATGAAAAATCTCTTAAATTCTGGCAATTTCTACAAAAATTAGCGTACAAGATTTAATTACCTATAAATAAGTGTAAATATATTTAATTTTTTATTTTACATATTGCATTATATAATATGCATTGCAGGTTAATTTGCTTTAATAAATAACAATTTTCAACCTCTTATATAAACACATATGTATTTATCTATGTTTTAATTTTATCGGGTACCCAATTGAAAAAGTATCTATCAAGTAGTACTCGTATTGAGTATTCAAACGCCGCTTTTTACTACACTGTGGACTAGTGGCAAAGTTTGTCATTTCCGATATTTGTCGTTGTGTGCTATTGGTTTCCATATAAAATATATAAATTTTAACGGCGTTGCGCAACATGCAAAACTAATTTTTAAAACTTATAGTATGTATGCAAAGAACGAAAATGGCATATGATTGTTTTTGTTTTATTTCATCGAAAAAAATGCTTTTCTTCAAAAATTTCAAAAATGGCTGATGCAGGTGTATTTTTATTTTTTATTATTCAGGAAAATCAGTTAAATACATCATTATAATCATTTAATACATTTTTCATGTGGTGAAGTTGTTTAAAAGTCTTGACTTCCGAGTGTAGGGTACATACGTCTAGTGCTATGACATAAAATAAAATTATACCACTCAATTATCTAAAAGGTTCTTTTAAACATACTCAAAATCTGTGAACCCATCGCTAATAACAATTATGTTATTAAGTAAATTCGGCGATGCGAGCGTTTTTACTATGTTTTTCCCAACGTGCGGCCCTATTCAAAAAACTTTAAATTTATAAACTTTCAGTAAAATGTATGGAAGTTTGACGAGTCTAACAGCCTGTTTGTGTAAGACGTTGACGTCATACATTTTGGCGTTTTTGTAATAGATTAAAGAAAACTTGCATATATCCCCTTTAATCTATTACGAAAACGTCAATATTTCCATAGCCATAGCTGTTACTCTTATAAAATAAACATATTCTTAAATTTTAATTTCTCCTTGTTTTTCATTTATTAGTAAGAATTTTTTATGTGCACAATAACTACATTTCTTTATATATATATTTAATGCTTTTTATTTAATTAAAAACTCATTTTAAATTTTGGTTATTTTTTCACATTTAGTAATTTAAGAGTCCAACCTAAATTAGAGCGTCAAGCGTTGCGTTAGTAGCAGGGTACGTATTTTCAGTACATTTAAACGTATAAAATATTATTTGAATGTAATGAAAATACGTACCCTGCTGCTAACGCAATGCTTGACGCTCTAATTTAGGTTGGACTCTAAAAAAAATGTGATTGTACTAATTCTAATAATTTTTTGGGTGTGGCAGCACTGATCAGACACATACTCATCAGTGTTGTCAGATATGGCGATATTTCGCCAAACGTGGCGACAAAAATTTGTTTTTGGCTATGAAAATTTTTAAATGGCGATTTACTTGGGGATATTTGAACTCTTTGGTTATATTTTTTACGATTTCAATAAAATAGAATAATGTTTGAAATATGGAATTTTTTATGTAAACAATTTGTAAAGAATTTTTTCTACAACATAAAATATTTCGTGCAAAAGATTCTAAATGATGTACATATCGTCGCTGTTTTAACTAACTGACCTAACTAACATTTTAAAAATTTTACAGGAGAGCAGCTTTTATGGTTGTTTTATACATTCATACTTATGGCTTCGTCTGATATCTTTTTACTTATATAGGCACAACAGTAATATTTACAGTCATGAAAATTGTAGACAAGGTGTATTATGAAGTCTAGGTCAGTTGGTTAAAATAGCGACGATATGTCTTTATCTCAAACAAAATTTTCTGAAAATCAAGAAGTTTAAAAAAAATATGGTGCTTATGAAAGTGGGAAAAACTTTTTTTTATAAATTGGAACCAATATTTTTATAATGAAGCCTCCTGCACTTAACATTTAAGTCTTAAATACATATTTAAGTAAACGTTAATTCAGTGTTACCAGAAGATTTAAACAATAATTTTGATCTTACTGTTTAAGTTCAATTAATCCTATTTAGATTGATCCTTTGGAACAAGTTATTTTTAAGTATTTTTATTACGCCAGTATTTACATATGTACTCGTATATGTTTGTTAATGTACACACTTTTCTTAGTTTTTCTTAAACAATATAATTTTTATGTTTTGCGATAGACGTTACCTACTGAATTTAAAATTTAACAATATTTGGCATTTAATTATAAAATAAAAATATTGTTTGTGGCTAAAATTTAGTGTTTTATTATGTTTGGCGATATTCGACATGTTCTTTGGCGAATAGCCTGAAAATAAGTCTGACAACACTGGCTCTGATGTATGTATTTTTAGTCAGAAAAGGCGCTGAATTTACCATCCCTGAGCTTTGATAGAGAGACAGAGTAAATAGAAGACACACATACATATTTTGTTAATACATCTCGCTCTTGTTGTTTATTTTCGTTAGATGGGAATACGTATGTATGCATGCGAATGTATGTATATGTATGTTGCTGATGGTATTTAGTCAAAAATTGTGTATACATGAAAACACATAATATAAAATTTTAACGAAACTATAGTTTAGTTGAGCGAGAATATTCAAACATAATGGACAGGCTGCATTTAATTGCTGAAGTTTATAGGAGACCTGCATTGTGGAATTTGCAAAGCGATGAATATAAATCCCGTGTTTACATACCAGATTTATGGAAAGAAGTGGCCACTGGTATGGGACCAAATGGTAGATTTTTTTATATTGCTACAAATGTATGAATGTGCATGTTGAAACAACATTTTTGAATTGTTTTTATAGTTAGTATTGATGAATGCAAACGTAAATGGAAAAATTTGCGAGACGCTTATCGAGCGGAAATAAAACGTATGGAGATTCGCATTGAAAGAGATATTTTAAAAGGCACATACGATTCAAAAAATGATTACAGCAGCAAATGGGCTTATTTTGAACACATGAAATTTATTAAAGATGTGAAACGGCCGCGTCGTAGTAACTTTAAAGGAGAACTAAATACATCTTCAAATGATAACTATAGAGACGATGATTATGATCACGAACAATTTTCAGAATTTGACATCATTGACAATATAAAAGTAGAACCAGACATTGGAGCCACATCAGAATCATATTCCGTGGATGAAGAAACCAACTCCAATAATAGTCAAAGGTATAGCGAATTTATTTTAAATGAAGCTCAGAAACAGCAACAGGATCAAACAAAGCAACCACTGCAACCAATCCCTACGATACCAGTAAATCCTCCCGCACAAAACTCTTCGACAACTGAACAGGCTAGAAATGATAACCCATTGCATTCATGCTGTAAATGTTTTAAACGCTCTCACGATCAAGTCAGTTTTTTAGAAGGCTTAGAAGCAGAGGAACAAAACTTAATAAAGTCTACACGTCTGGACATAACACGATCCAATGATTTAACTCATGTGGGAGATTCGGATTACAATTTTTTGGTTAGTTTTTTGCCACAATTAAAAAAGATGAGCGAATTGCAAAACTTACAATTCCGTGCAAAGATGACCGATTTTGTGTTAACCATTATGTCGCAGTCAGTGTCTAACAATGCCGCCGAAACGTCGTTTCCAAAGTGAAACTAAGAACTTTAACAATAAGTTGCCTTAAGTAAGACCTGTTGTACAAATGTACATACATATTTAAGTTATCATAAAAATATTTTAGCCGTCTACAAATAATATTACCTACACATCTGAATAAACAAAAAAAAACATATTAGCTGTGTTTAGTGTGATAACAATACTTAAAAATAATGGTTCGTTAAATTAATATCTTTGTTTAAGGTTCAAAAAAGTCGCTTATGTCTTTTATTCTGTCACTATTTTGCTTAATTTAAAAGGAACTTAAATATGCAGAGTAGTACCTTTTTCTAATAAACAACCACTATTCATTATTTGGGGAATATATGTACATACATACAGCATTTTTGCGAAACACATGCATACGTAGTAAGTATGTCCATTAGGCTGGGTCCATTTGTTCGTGTGAGAAAAAAAGCAAAAGACGTCTAACAAAAATGAAATATACACATAACTAAGCGTCTAAATCAAAACCTAGCGCAATCCGAGATTCATCAAAATTCAAGCTTTTCGCATCATTCGAACAAAATTTTATCAAAATCGGAAGCGAAAATGTTCAAAATGTTACTTTTGTTATTTGAATATAAATGCTTTTACCCAACGAATTATGTATCGAATTCAGGAAACCTGTTTTGAAAGTAGCTCTACAAAATCTATGTACATATATACATACGTATTTCAGTAGGATTCCTAATACAAGAAATTTTACAAAAATCTATCATGTTTGAATTCAAAGCCCAATATGGCAGCCCTAATTGAACTTTCGGAGTAAATACTCTGTCACTCTCTCTTAATGAGTTTGCTTCATATCTGCCAAAGCATATTTATATAAAGTATATGCAGGTCTACAACAACTAAGAAAGTACAAAAACAACAGTCGATTTGGTTGTGTAAGAATAATGGATGAATGTCAAAAACAGATGGATACAACCAGACCTGGGCAACTTGCATTACTTTTGCATAAGCACTGATTAAAAAACAAAAATTTTAGTGCAAATTTAAATTTGATGCTTGTAGTGCACTATTTTTTGCACTTAAATAAAATCTCTTAAAAGTAAGGGATTAATATTGCATTAGCAGCTAATCGCATGACAAAAAATACACTAATTTTGTGTTGCCACTAAGCACATCATGAAGTGATGCAATATTATTGCACTATCACATATTGTATACAGTAAAATTGAATAAAACGTGAAAATATTTTTAGGAGATAGCACAAATAAAAAAATATAAAATACACTAAAGTTCATTGAGGGCACTTTTATAAGTTCGTACATACAAATTAACGAAAAAAACTGTCAATATAAATTCAAACTAGATTTCAGAACCAATTGAAAAAATTTAAAAAGTTTCATACTTCAAGTACGTTGCATCTCGAGCTTATATGAAAAACCGTGCAATTGAAAAAAGATCAGAACTTAGGTTCTCGTTTATTGTAAAGTTATATTCATAATTCATAATGTGTTTAGTGGTGCAAAAAATAGTGCACTAAAAGTAACAATGCAATGTTGATGAATGTCTTTGAAGGGATTTTAGTAAAATGCAAAAAAAAAATTGCACTAATATTATTAAAATTAGTGCTAATGTAATAAATTTGCATTTGCATTGATTTAGTTTATTGTGGGAAAATGGTTAATGCATTTGCTTATTTAATGCATTAGTCCCAGATCTGCATACAACAAAAAGAAAATGTATGGATAGACAAAACCAAAGTAAATTTATTAATTGATAAACCTTTAATATGTGAAATAAGTATAATAAAAGATACATATGTACCTTAATAATTAAATATAATTATTTTTAAATGTTTTGTAACACATTTTTTAAGTAAAAATTTATTTAAACTTTTTCACATACGTTGTCAGTATACCCAATTGTGTATAACAAAGCAAAACAAAACAAAATGGCGTACGCAAATTGTAAACAACTTTTGACATTCATGCATTGCCACGAAACGAGAAAAAAATGAATCACCTGAGTAGTTGCATATACTTGATATAAATTTACTTTGATATCTGCTACCGATTTTTTTCTATAACTGTAATCATTGTTGCCATTTTAGCATTTTCACTGCCAGATATGGCATTTTCATTAGTTAAAAAGCATTCAACTTTCAAAAAATTCTACTAGATACTTTTTGTCAAAGTTTGTTGCAAATAAAAATATGTAATTTGTTAAAAAATTCTTCTGTATAGACGATTTTTCTCATAAATATAAATGTATTGCAGGCTAAAGGTTCCCTGATGATCTGCACTAGCAACAGTGAAATGCGCATAGGACCTAGCTAACCTCTCAATAATCAATTTCAATGTATTTGTAATTAAAAAAAATATTTTATTGAATATTTAAAATAATATTTTGGAATTATAGTGCGTAAAGAAATTTTAAACGTAATTGTAACATTTTCAAAAACACCAATTATTAACTATTTTATATTTGTATGTGCTGCAAAATTACCTGTAAATGCTAATAAGTTTGTATAAACATGAAATTCAAAGCCATTTTAATCATTTTTTTCTAGATTAAAATCTGGCATGGTACTTTTCTTCTGTAGAACATTTTAGCAGAATTTTTTGACCGATTTAGCATTCTGTCATCATCACTTTCTGGCAACACTGCCTGTAATAAAGGTTTTTATCACCTTAAAGGTAGAGGTCCATAGCTCGCTTTTTGCGCGTTATGCTTTACACGCGTTTCATCGTCATGTTTCATTCTATACTTTGTTCGCGTTGAGTTACATGCACTGCTTTTCATGCGCCATTTTATTTTTGTTTTGATCAGCTGTGGGCGTTTGTTTATAAATACTTATAAAGAAAAAATGGAGAGTGAAATCGAGTTTTTAAAAGAATTTGTGGAGTTAGTCGTAAAAGTAATCGATAACTAATATGCAAAATTTTTTACTGAGAAAAGTGTGGTGAAAAGTTAATTAAAATACATCGCATTAATGAAAATATTCACATATTTTATTAAACAAGTTTTTTTTTACTAAGATATTTTTTTTATTGAAAAAAAGAAAAAAATTATCCACGGCAAAATAATATTTATCGATAACGTAAGAAATAAAGTATTATTTAACATCTTTAGCATTCAAGAACAGCTGACTTTCTTTCATGGTGCTTGTAACGCGTAAAAAAGTAGAAAGTATACCTAGTTTTTGCTTTGAACGCGCCTACGCGTTCTGCGCTTTTTGCAATGTAACTTGTCACATACTATTACATTGATTCTACTTTTTTGACAGATGCATAGAAAGCGTAACGCGCAAAAAGCGAGCTATGGACCTCTACCTTAAGGCCATGTCAGATACAACTTCTGCCTCGCGTTGCGTTGATGTTTCGCTTTGACATCTCAGATGAAATACACATGCTTATGTGAAACATGTCACATAAAGTACTTTTAACGCAAAGCGAAGAGAAAAGTTGGGCAACTCTCAACTTTTTGCGTGTTTTGACAATCTGTTGGTATAATTATCTTAATTTGTTTGGCCAAATTCGCATGTAAATATGAAATTTTATTAAACTATTGGTAAATTTACATACAAAAACTAGTTAAGGGCCACTCAGACTATTTATTATACTTTGTAATAATACATGTAAAAAATTCAAGTAATACGTGCAAGTGCGATATTGTGAATGCAAAATGTCATGACGAATGGTAAATAATACGATAAAAATTTGACATCCCATAAGACTTGACCATTTTTTAAAATTTTTCTAAACGATAATACTTTTCATCTGATCAGAGCTGCATTATTACGAAATCAACTAATAAACAAACTGATAAGTCGTCTGTTTCGACGCCGTTGCCGTGCCGTCGTTTATGGGAATATGCGTTCGTCTGAAACCGGCTATAAATATTGAATATGCTTATCGTATTGAATAATTTTTGGTGTAAAATTATCGTATTTTCTTTTTCTTTATATTATTTAAACCAACTATTTTGAATGCCGTTTATTTTCAAGAGCCGGAACGACCACAGCTTTCATGAAACTTCTCTGCCGCCGGGAGCCAACGATTAATGTAGGCATGGTAATCCTCAACAGCTGTTTGCTTTCCAATTGTGTTTTTAATGTAATATGAGGTGTGATGGTGTGAACACAAAATGTAACTTTACGTTAGATTTTTTGACAGTCGAAACAAATGTCTTTAGATTTCTTTCTCGCAAAATGTGATGAAAGTCTTTACACATGTATAATAGTCTGAGTGGCCCTTTAGTGGCATCAAAGTAATCGAATTGTGCTGTATTTTATGCATTAAACCAAGCAGTAAAATAAAAAGTGAGTGTTGTCAAAGATTTTATTGTGTCATACAAATTTTGCTTTACCCTTTTTTGCCAACGCTAGAAACGTCACGCAAAGCGTTGAAGTTATATTTGACACCGCCTTTAGATTCTAGGCTTACTGCCTTATTCATAAAAAATATTTCAGGTTTATTAAGCGCTTATTTGACATATTTCTATGGGAAATTTGTCAAATAAACCTGTAATAAACCTAAAATATTTTTTATGAATTAGACCGTTAGAATCTAAGGCTTAGATACTATGAGCGCTAAAAGCAAGTGTACACCTGGCTCTTTGATATAAAAAAATTATCGGGTATTGGTATTTATCTAGGCCAAATTATGACCTATACATACAGTGTTTATATTTACTCGAAGCCATACGCCCCATTCCTACCCCCTCATAACTTTGTTCCACTCAATCGTAAAATGATTAAACTTAATACATAAAAAGATCTCATCTCATCCTTATATGCAAAGTTTGAACGTTTTACAATGAAAGCTTCCTGATAGCTCTTATATTATAATGGAGACTCCCTGAGTTACTCACTCAACAATATAATGACGCTCTTCTGCTGTTACTAGAGCGCTGAAATTTGGAACACTAGTAGGCCTGGGTCAGAAACAAACTTGAAAAATTTTGAAGCCCAGGGCGTGGTGTTACGGCCTTAAAGATCAGAACTAAAACCTTAATTTAAAGCGTTTAACATAAGCGATTTTATTTAAACTTAGCATACGAATTGAACTTACACAGTACTATAATTTTACGACAGTGTGAGTGAGACGAGACCACGCCTAGGGGAGCTACCAACTACAAAAATCGGAACACCTTAACAATTTTATCAGGGAGTAGTGGCCAGCAATGACCTTTAAGCTCAAGTTTTCATAATCATGGCTTTTTCAATAGTGAATATAGCCAAAATCACGATTCAATGTAAATTTTTAGAAACTATTTTCAAAATATGTATGTATGTATACCTTTTAAATATAAATCAATTTGATGTAGCAAGTTAAGTCCATCTATTCAATACAAACAATAATTACAATAAAATTTCATTAATTCATGAATTTGACAATAAATAGAAATGGACTAAATTAAGGTGATCAGATTTCGGAGAAAGAAAAAGATGATATCAACAAAAGTAGGAAAAAATTTCTACATATCTTACACAATTTTTAAAAAATTACATTTATATACATTTAATAATAAAAATTTTAAGAACCTCCAACGCAGTTGACGATGTAGGGAAACATAAAAACAGAAAAAAATCTCAACAAAATCACATCCCTGTACACATTAATGCCCTAATTCTGTTCGACGATTGTTTCGTCTTGTCTATGGACGAAAATAAGCCGCAGTTGTGATTCTTTAGAACAATTATTATTTATTGTCCATGCTAGAAGGTTCGTGTATTTGCTTTATGATTTTGTTATAAACATTATATCCAACACATATTTTTTGCCATATTTTTCAAACTATTGTCTAATAATTTCAATATTATTTTTATGTTTTAAAAACATGGTAATAATATTTTTATTTTTCATTATCAAAGACAACTATTTTTGAAGAAAATAATTCAGAGAATTCAAAAACAAGAACTCAAAAGTATTTTCAAACAAAAACGTCCTAAATCTTCGTACTGAATTAGGGCATAAGCTTACCAGGGTACACTCAAACCAAGCAAGTCCATAAGGCAGCTCTTTATTTCAATTCTCAACCTCATAAAACCAAAATAAAAAAATAAAAAATTATGGGCCTGGTCCACGATATCGACAACGTTCGACTTGTAATTAGAGCTGTGTCGTTCATGAACGAACGAGTACAATTGAACGAATCAGTCAAATTAACGAAGTGAGCCGGTTACTTTACTGAACTGTTTTGGCTCAGCAGTACTGATAAAAAGTACAATTGAACAATATAACCAAACGCACTTAGTTTTTTGTTTTTGTTTTGTTCGGCGTTTTCTTTGTTCATATGAGATTTTTTACAAATTTGATTTTGATATTGTATATCTATACTTTTTTCTTTGTGTTTCTTATATTTTCTGTTATTTGTTTTGATTATTTTGCTAAACAATTCATAGAAAACGTACTGCATTTGTCCCTTCTTATTGAACGAATCAACTGTTTGTTTTTATTTCATTCTATTTCTTCAAAAGAGCGAATGCACGATATGAACGAACTCTTTCTTTTTTAAAAAATGAACGAGAATGAGCGGTCACTTGAATGAACGATTTGGCACAGCTCTACTTGTAACACACTTACACTTGAAACAACAACAAAATATTTAATATTTGTTTTTGTTTGAATGTAAAAATTTAAACTAAAATTTGTTTTTGTTTTGAATGTAAGTGTGCGACAAGTCGAACGTTGTCGATATCGTGGGTTTGGCCCTATGGAGCCTGGTTGATAGTTAGAGAATGCAAATGAAAGTGACTGATAATAAAAAAGATGACGAAAAGATGACATAAATGTTATAGATGACAGCGAGTTAAAAAAGATGATTGTCCTCTAAAGAAGAGGACGTATGGTCACCTTAACTAAATAAATAATAAATAAATGAAAACATAATTTTTAATTGCTAACTGAGATTTTAGAGAAAAAATTTGTTTTGGAAATTCTGAAATATAAGCAGCGATGAAATTTTTGAAATGACGATTGGCGATATTTGAACTCCTTTTATGATTTCAATAATATAGAATAATGTTAAAAGTATGACATTTTTATGTAGGAAATTTTTTCTGCAACATAAACATAAACAAAAGAGGCTTGTTTTCTATATTTAAAGAACTTGTTATCAGAAATGCTTGATCCAGTTCCAGAAAATATGAACATACATATACATATGTATACCCAAGTTTATGGTCATTATTAAATTTCTAAATGCTGCAACTCTTTATTATACGATTCAAAATATTAAAAAAAATTATATATTTTATATATGATAGGTACGGAAAATAATGGGTACGAATGTTGTGAATTCATAATTGATATATGTACTAAAAGACATGTTTAAGTAAACGTTAATTATACTTTATCACATGATTTTGATCTCGATGTTCCCCTTTAATTTATCCTATATTAAGATTGATGTTTTGAAATAAGTTATTTTTGAGTTTTTTTATCGTACGCTAGTATTTGTATGTTATTTTACAACAAAATATGCGTTTTATAAGTGAACTGCTGTTAATGTAGATACTTTTCTTAACTTTTCTTAAATAATATAATTTTTATGTTTTACGGCAGGTATTATCTACTGAACTTCAAATGGAAAAATATTTGAAATACAATTACAAAATACAAATACTTTTTGTATCTTAAAATTAATGGCGATATTCGAAAAAAAATTTGGCGGTGAGGCTAAAAATAAATCTGACAACACTGGCCCTGAGTTTCTTAGTTATTTTATTACTTCAAAAAAAAAGTGATAGTCAAGAGAATATACATATGTACATAAACGCACATGCATTTGCACATAGCTACATACATACATATGTATACATTCACGTAAAATTTATATACATATATACATACATTCATATACACATTTCGCTTTTATTGTTCTCTTTCGTTACGTTTTCTGCTGTCTAATATGTACGCTTGTGATTTTAACGAAACTTGTTTCAGTTGAGCGAGAATTATCAACGGCAATGGACAGCTTGCGTTTGTGGAAAATCAACAAGTTGCGTTTAGTTGCTGAAGTTCACAAAAGACCCGAATTATGGAAAACCGATAACAGAAAAAAAATAAATCCCATGCAGTAACGGATCTGTGGAAAGAAGTCGCCGCTAGTTTTGGATCAGATGGTAATTCATTTAATTTCAACTAATACAGTAATTTCTGGTTAACGTCCCTTATCACAATGTATGATTAAGAGTTAACGTGAACTTTTGGATAAACACTTTGTCATTATTACAACTTCAATCTAATGCCGAGTACACATCTGGCATTTCTTGTGTTGTCATTTTCCAAATGTGTGCAACGCCGTTCACATTATGTTTTTAATATGGAAAGCAATGTCACACAACGACAAATATCGGAAATTTTAAACGTTGCCTATGATGTCACAAAATGCCAAAGTGTACTCGGCACAACAAGTCAGCGAAAAGTAGTGTTTTTCATACAAAACTTTTCGCGAAAACATTTTCTGGATCCCGGGTAAGAAATCTCAGGAAATTTGTATGGGAGTTACCGGTATTTTTTATATTTTATCAAATCTAGTTTGTACTCACATACATATTTCTTGATGAGTATCTTTATTCATTTTATGAATGTGAAGGCGATGGATTACTCTCGGTGTTCTCTCAGTGGCCAGTCTTGACATACATACGTATATAATGATATATTTAACAATAAATACAACAACAAAATAAAAGTGGAAATGGGTTCATTGGCACGTATTCAGAATTCGTAACCAAAGTCGATAATAAAGAGTATTTATTGTTTTGTGTATTTTCGAGAGCCACAAATTGATTTTAATTTTCAAATACCTATATTACAAAATTATATGAATCAGCTGTGCTTTGAACGTATTTGTCAGTTGGAATTTAGTTACGTCTTTACCCATAATTAAGTGCAAAGGAAAGGATTTTCATGTAAAAACATGATTTCTGTAGTTGGTCGTAGTTCAACGTAAATCAACAAATTTGCAACTAGATGGCATCGATTTGTTAGTGCATATTTTTGCATTTAAAAAAAATATATTTTTTTTGGCATATTTCATTATAAATGTATATTTTCAATAATTTTTTTTATTTTTTTATGCTCTAAAACAAATTTTGGTGTTTTTTGATTAGTTGCAAAGTATTTTTGCAATTCTTACTTACGACTGTGCAAGAACAAAACTGGGATGAAAACTCAGTTTTCAATTGAACTGATTCAATAACAAAAAAAATTCAAAAGCATGGGACAAAAGCCCTTTTAAACCCAAAAATTGTTGTATAACTTTTTTGTTCTCTCTTTACCGGTTCCGTTTTAGTTTCATGTGGATAGAAACCACCAATTTATAAAAAAAAATAAAACGTGTTGAAATCCATTTTAAGAAAATTTTGTATGAAAAAGTTTAAATAAAATAAATCTTATGAATATGGGGGAAAGTGTTTTTTAAAAGCTCATTTGCGTGTTGCAGCATTTAAAGGAGAGCTTGGTTGAAAACTGTCGAATATTATATTTATATTAACAAAGTTAAAGAAATTTTAAATAAGACAATTTTAGATTTTTAGTTGAACTATAGGGAATTTTAATCAGAAATGATTTATTCTGTGTGCTAACCTGAATAGAAAATGAAAAAACGGATAAACAGAAAAATTAATAATGATACTTACAAATGTATTTACCAAATGTAAATCAATAATTGTATACACAATATAATCATTTGTCATATTCAATTTAATTGAAAATTGTCGTTAAATATCTGATGTTAATAACAATATCTACCCCAGTAGATAGACATGGGTGCTGATGAAGTGCGTGGCTGCACAGAAAAATGTCGGTATTTCCCCCATCTAATGCACTCTAGTTTAATTTTTCTTCTCTTATTTAGAAACTTACATTAATTAATAAAAATATTTCATTCAACAAGAATTGAAATTACCGAACTTAAGCCCGACTGAGGAATTATTTCTGATTAAAAGAAATTTTAAATTTAAAAAAAAACTTAAGTACTGAATTGATATTTGTGACTTTCGCGTTGCTACTATAGCCTAATTCAATGGTTTTGATAGCTCAAGTTGAATTAATTGAAGATATGGTAAAAAATTTGAGCTCTAAAAGACAGAATAAGTGAAGAAATTAAAAATAGATTAGATAATGTTAATGGTAGCACTATTAAATTGTGTATATATTTGTAATAAAAGTACGGTACCACTATTAAATGTCAAAAAATATAAACAACTTTTTCACTTAACAGCTGCAAAATAAAAATAATTTGGTCTACTTCTTATTGTTCGTGGACGCCGCAAATTTTGTCTTCTTAATCTTGCACAGAATGCTGCATCATTCATATCTTCTTCATCTGAATTCATTGTTTTAGTTGATATTAATAATAACACAATCACAATCAAGAGTTTATTTATTGTATATTTTTATAAAATAATGAAAAAGTTCAATGTGCAATTTTCATAATTTGCAGAACTGTCAAAATCATATGGTAGTATGAAAAACTTAAGTTTCACTTAAATGGATGGGGTCGGCGATTTAAGTCATATTTAAATAGGATCTGTAAAAATGAATTTTTTACTTAAATGGAACTTAAGTTTAAAACCTGATTAATTTTTAAGTTAAAAATTGCGCATTATTCATTTACGTAAATAAAAGTTCTTCTTAACTTTATTTTGAATTCCATATGATTTGATGCAATGAAGCTGATTTTTTTTAATTTTTAATGTTATTAAATGTTGAAAAAAGAGTTATTTTTTATGTACATAAAACGGAATATTAAATGCATGAAAATCCTTTCCCTAGTAATCAACTATGACTAATGTAAATACATAGTTTCTTAAAAAAAGTTAACACTTAGTGATAATTTCTGAATATGCTCCATAATGTTTTATTTTTAACAATTAAAAGTAGTCGGTGTCTACAGAAACTTTGCCACAATACAAAGTTTATTATTTATTTTTTGACAGTTGCAATAATGAATGAGTTTTAAACGTCACTTTACAGTTCAGTTTAGCTAAACTTAATATTAACTATACGGAACTTTATCACCAAATTGTAATAATGGCCCTAAACCAATTAGCCGGAAAGCGCAAAATACTGTAGGCACAACATTGCTAACACAAAATTTAAAATTTTCAAGTCACTGATAAAAATTGTAAATACAAATGGAATAAATTACGAAGAAACTATACAGAATGTTTAAATCGCAAAAAGAGGCGCATAGCAACAGCTAAGAAGGAAGGCACATATAATCCCAAAGTGGATTATATTTCCAAAATGGTTTGGTTTAAAAACATGAGTTTCATTAGCGAAACTTTGAATTCGCATAGAAATGACTGGTATAGTGACCATGAGGGTTCTCAAAGTTCTTCGAAAACACAAGATACTGAAGTGGAATTAAACACTGACACAAAATCAGAGTTACATTCTCAAGATGAAGACGAAATGAGAAAAAAAATATTAAAGCTGGAAAACTACAGGAAGTTCAAACAAACGTTTTAACACAACCATCTGACACAGAAAACTTTAATAACAAAATTTCAGATATAAAGCCCTCCAATGGTATAAACTATGCTGGCGATTATGATTATATATTCCTTGTTAGTTGTCTAGAACATATGAAATTGATGAACAAATTGCAAAACTTGGAAATACGCTCAAAAATTACAGACTTAATATTGAATATTCGGTTTTCTTCCACATTTGAGTCGTCTGAAAAAATACCTAACCTGGAATATCTGCAAAAGAACACGGACATACTTCAAACTAAAACTCTAAAGATAAGACGTTTCAACGAATTAGTTTACGCTGCAGATTATGATTATCATTTCCTGGTTAGTTGCCTCCCGCATATGAAAGTAATGAGCGAATTGCAAAATTTTGAATTCCGTGCAAAAACGAATAATTTATTTTTGAAAATTTTGTCTGAATAGGCAGAATATGGTGCTTAGTTTAAAGCTACATACACCTTAAGTAGTGTTGGGTCCAATGTATTTATTAATTTAAATTATATGGGCTTGATCATGCGTTTCTGTCAAAAAACGACATCTAACATCTAAAATAATTTGCATACTCACATACATATGTATTTTCTATAATAAGATTGTAATAAAAAAATTTGTATCAAATAAAATATTTATTTCTTGATAAGTAATATTTTTTGAATTACATGTAAGTACATACACACATACAAATATATGCGCATCATATGTTTATTACATTAATTAACATTATTTAATTATAAAAATTTGTTTTTATATTCGTAATAAAACATTTTTTCGAAATTAAAAATTTTTGTATGGGGAACACCCTTATAATTGAAGATAGAGGCTAGGTGTATTCTGAACAAATGCTAGGCCAACAAAAATATTGCGGTTCGGTCATATTTGGGCACTCAGAGACTAGTTATGGCGATGGGGAGTAATTTTATAAAAAATAATATTTTGTATGGAAGCCCCTTAAGGAGCACAGATAAGGGGTTAGGGTGTTCATACGAAAAAATTTTGGGGGTCGGTATTAAGTTTTACCCCTCTTGGAGCAACTCGTAATAAAACCTTTTTTAGAAATTAAACATTTTTGTATGGGGACAACCCCTAATGATTGAAGATATAGGCTAGGTGTATTCTGAGCAAATTTTAGGGCAACAAAAGTATTGGGCGTTGGTCATATATGTATTTAGCAGCTCTAGGGGCACTCTAGGGCTAGTTAGGGTGATGAGGGGTAGTTGTATAAAAAATAATATTTTGTACGGCAACGCCTTAAGGAATGAAGATAGGGGATTTTCATATTCATAAAAAAATTTGGGGGCGGTGGAAATATTAGTAGGGATCGGTACTAAGTTTTACCCCTCTAGGAGCAATTAAACTTTACAAAAGATTTGCATGTAACACTATTCCACCCCTAATGTGACACTGACGACGCTTCTGTAAAATCAGAATTTAAACATACTTAACGAGTGATTTCGATGAATGTATTGGATTTACTCTTCAAGCACGTACACACTTTAAACGAGATTTCAAATACATCAAAAATCATCAAAGATATGATAAAATCATCATTCTGGCAGCGCTGATGTGCCTAATAAATTAAACTAGATTATACATCTCTGGTTTGCAGTGGAGAAACAAAGTGAGAATACTTTGTTTATGGATTTGTGCACTTGTGTATGTATGTACAATACTTACATATATATATATATTCATTACTCTTTGTTTTGTTTATTTTTATGAGTGTGTGCATGTGATATAGTTGTGTGCATACCAGCTTATAACGTAACATTTTAACGAAACTATAGTTCAGTTGGGCGAGAGTATTCAAACATGGTGGACAGGCTACATTTAATTGTTGAAGTTTATATTAGACCAGCATTGTGGAATTTGCAACGCGATGAATACATACCAGATTTGTGGAAAGAAGTGGCCACTAGCATGGGGCCAAATGGTACATTTATTTATTGCAATGTGCATGTTGAAACAAAATTCTTAAAACTATTTTTATAGTTACAGTTGATGAATGCAAACGTAAATGGAAGAATTTACGAGACGCTTACCGAGCGGAAATAAAACGTATCGAGATACGCATTAAAAAAGATATTTTGGACGGCACATACGATCCAAAAAATAATTACGGTAGTAAATGGGCTTATTTTAAGCATATGGATTTTATTAAAGATGTTAAGAAACCACTTCGCAGTAACTTAAATTGCGATATGAAGGGGTCTTCTAGTGATAACTACGATGATGGCGACTGTGATCTGGGACTATTTTCAGACTTCTACAATATTGAGAACATAAAAGTAGAACCAGATACTAAAACTAATGCAGAAACACATTCGGCGGTCGAAGTCAGTCCGTATGATAATAGTCATGAAAACAAAGAGTTACTTTCAAAAGAAATGGGAAAAGAACAAGAGTGTTTTATAAAAAATTCACTACCAACAAGTCCAGCGATAACAGTAAATCTTTCGGTACAAGCGTCTTCAAAAATACAACAGTCCACAACAGATAAACCAGTACATTCTTGCTGTAAATGTTCTAAACGTTCCTGCGAACAGATAAATTTTTTAGAAAATTTGGAAGAAGAAGAGCAAAAGTTAATAAAATCAACACGATTGGATATGGCCCGTTCTAATAATGTCACTCACGTAGGAGATTCTGATTACAATTTTTTGGTTAGTTTCTTACCACAGTTAAAAAAGATGAACGAATTGCAAAATTTACAATTCCGTGCCAAGATGACTGATTGCGTTTTTACTATTATGTCTCAATCCATGAACAGTAACGCTACAATTGGATCATGAAAGCATTGACAGCTGAGAAATGTGATATTTAGCTTTATCTATTCCTAAAATGTAAACCTTATAAAATACATACATATGTATGTATGTATGTACCCCGAAGTAGGGTTTGAAAAAAAATCGCAGATTTTCATAATCGCGATTACTATTAAAATATATGCGATGAATTGCAATTGTTTGTTTTAATTTCTTTTTTATTTGATTTCGAATTTTTATCGATTCTACTGATAAATTTTTTCAAAGCTATATATTGTATAAAATCGCAGGGTGTTTTTGTTATTAACTCATGATCTCTGGAAGTATAAGATCTGTGGAGCTGAAATTTTCAACATAGGTTTGGGTCAATACGTCAATTCGTTTTCTTTTTGACCCAGCAAGTGGCCACTGTGTGGAGTAATTTGTATAGGGTGTTTTTTATTGAGGTATAGAACTTTAAGTTGGCATCACTTTTTTAACTGGCGGCCATTTTGTCAGCTGTCAAGTGATTAATATTTAGTTTGGTTTGCCATTTCATCATGAACAGGTTGACAAAAGAACAACGCTTGCAAATCGTGCAAATTTATTTCGAAAATAATGGTTCAGTTTGCGAAGTTTACCGCAAGCTCCGTCCATTTTATGGTCGACATAATCGTCCATCAGAGCAATTAATTCGGTGGACCTGTCAATTGGCCACCAAGATCGTGTGATTTGACATTATTGGATTATTTTCTTTGGGGATATGTGAAGTCGCTCGTCTACGCCAACAAACCAGAAACGTTAGGGGCTTGGAAGCCAACATTCGTGGCGTTATTGCCAACATACGGCCCCATATGCTCGAAAAAGTGGTTGAAAATTGGACCTGTAGAATTGGCTTTATTCGAGCCAGCCGCGGCGGCCACATGCCCAAAATCATATTTAAACGTTAATGGCATAAAATTATCCTTCCAATAAAGCCAAATTGATGGACATTAAAACGATTTTCTTGTGTTTTATTTTAATTCGAAGTTCTATACCTCTAAAAAAACACCCTATATTTAAAAAAATAATTGAGGGTAAGACAACGTTTGCCGGGGTCATCTAGTATTTTCTATAATTTTTGTAATAATGCGAGGTCCCAATATAAGACAAATTACACCAAAAATCCAAACGAGTGAAAAATATTTTTATCAATCCTGCAGCAAATGATAACGGTACTTATAGGTATCTGTAAGAAAACTCACAGTATCACACCTACATACATACTTAAAATGTGGAAACGCTTAAGAAGTGGCTGCAAAATAGGCAAATCAGCGTAATTTTAATTTTATTGAATAGATTTTGTTTGGCTACCAAATGAGTGAAAAATTAAGAACAAGCTGCGAATTTCATCCACGTCGACGAATTCGCTGCGAAAATTCGTCGTGTAAAGCAGTGATGGGAATTGGAAATTTTGTTTTCGTGCAAATCTCTTGCTAAATAGCGGCAAAATCACTCGAATAGTACCAAACCACTTTTAATATAATTTAAACGGATCTGTATTCACTTTGAACTTTTTGAGCGTATTTTGTTTCGTTTGGAAACATTTGTGTAACAAAAGCAACAATATTATGAGTGTTTCCATTTATATAGATCATGTTGTGGTGTAAACTTTGGAAACCTATTTAAATAATAGTCCTTGAAGTTATACTTAGTTTTCAAATATGACATAAATTAAATATAAAAAGACTTTACTTTATTTTCGAATTCTGCACCTATATGCTGGAAAGCTGAGCTTGGTTATTAATAGTTCAACTTCAGCGCCGAAATAAATTTCTTCCGTGTGAAGTTGGTGAGAATTTATCAATATATGGTCATCATCAATGTATTTTTTGTTTAAAAATGTCGACACAAATGACGAATTAAAATAAAGTTTCTGTACTCTTACATCTTCAGATTGCATCTCGACATAACAAGATAACAAAAAACAAAAATACATCTGGCTTATATCATCCATCAAACTATTTCATGTAAATTAAGTTTTATCATTACATTCCCCTGTTCAAGGACTCTATCTACAACAATTTAATGAGACAACCAAAATTTGGGGAATACTTAAGAATTAAATGAAGTTCTTACTTGAAATATTTCCGAAAATAATTAAAATCATCTCGACATGAGCTGTTGCAAAAAAAAAAAAATCATTTATTGCTTTTAAGAAATCGTCAATGTCTCTAGGGAAATGTATTGGTGTATGTGTATTAATTTGTATAAGAACCCGATTGATTTTCGGCATCCTAGTGCCCCTTTGGCCAGCTATGTTCTATGCAAACATTCATTGGACACAGACACTTTTCCCCTTCATAACCGAATAGTTGTCAGTCCCAAATTCTAATAAGTTGGCAATACCTAAAAACGTAAAAATGCAAGATTACTTATTATTGCAATAAACAAATTTTACATATCAATGGACAAAACGTGCTGGAAAAGGAGCGAGAGTGCCACAGCACCATCCAGCATCCAATAGTGCCAAAAATGTCACAATTGTGCTACATTTCCCATCACTGATGTGAAGCACAACAACGACGAATTTACTCGGCGAATTTCTCTCTTATATAGTACGTTTGTAGTATAAAAATAAATGGTTGCCATATTTTTTTTTATTGCGACTTACTAATTCAGAAAACTGTTGACGATTAACGCATTATTTGAAAATAAAATGCTTGAGGTTGCCACACTTACAAATGTTTGCTAATAAAATACAATAAATTGATAAATATTGCACAAAAAACATTGTTAGAGGAAAATAATGGCAATAAAAACAAATAATTATTCGTTATTTTATACATTTAAACAATTTTTTGGTAAACATAAGTAACGTTTCTATAGAAGTGCTCCCAAGTTTTTGTGCATTTACAATGCCGTATAAACAGTTAGTTAATTTACTTGCAAATGTTTTTACTTGCAAATAGTGCGTTTATAAACGTAGTAATAATTGATTAAGTTGGTTATTGTGTGCACCGTTACCGTTGAAAATTTTCAAAAAGGGGTACGAAAAGGGGATTTCGAAAAAAAGGGGGCACAAAAGCGGATTTCTAAGGAAAAAAGAGGCAACTTCAATATAAAGAAAAATGAAAGAAACTAGCATATTTATTAAGTTATTTTAATAAAAATCAAACAAAAGCAATCAATAAAAACAAATTTCTCATGTACATACATATGTATAAGTACAAAACCATTCATTTTATGGGAACTCATATACTACGTTTATACGCGCGTGTTATTTGCAAGTCAAAACTCTAACTTACTAACTCACGAGAACAATTACTGATTACACCTCGTATGTACAGTAGCTTTGATTTAGCTGTCTTTTGTTTAAGTGCACTTTGGACTAAAATGATAAATTTATGTTACTATTCTTTAAAATCCCATACAAATTCGTTTTTTAAGTGCACTTTCTATAACTACACTTTTAAGTTAAGTGCCCTAAAATTTTGGTAATTTTAGATTATTTTCATACAAAAACTCAATGTTAGCTGTATGTACATTGACTTAACTGCACAAAATATATTTTTTCTTTAGTTATTCTTCAAAATCCTTTTTTAAGTATTGTAGTGTCCCTCTTTTTTAAGCGGATGTGTCCAGTAAAATTCAAGATGTTACGAGCAAGGGGATTAGGATGGGATTCGAGTTTTGTTAAGTACTTGCCTGCGTATTTTGCAATATTTTCAGTCACTAGTGGCATATTTAATTCTCGATGTAAATTTGAATTTTTAATGTACCATGGAGCCGATGTTATCAAACGTAAAATTTTGTTTTGTCTTCGTTGGATTCTCTCTACATTTTAAAATTATGTACTTTTATTCAATTTGGCTTTATATTGGGCCATACTGTCAATTTCCTTTCAAAAACAAATTATTATTTTTTGTATGTTTTTATATGAAGTTTAACACATATGATAAAATCTTGTTGTAGAATGGGGTAGAATCTATACGAATCTGGGTACATTTATTGTCAAAATAAAAACGAAAAATGACTTTCAACAAAAAGTGGCAGAAAATGATGCAAAGGGGCATAAAAGGAGGCAATGCAGTCGAAAAAGGGGGCAAAATGCGAATTTAGTCGCACGACGGTAAAGCTGATAGTGAGAGAGAGAGAGAAAAAATTTTTGTTTCCTAGGCTGAACTTAATCTGGCATTTCGTGTGTGCCATGTGCCCAAAAAAACGTAACCACTAATTACTGACGAAAAAAAATTTGATTCAGACATGTATTTATTGATTTAAACTGTTTCCAATCATGTTGGATTCTATACAATTGTCTATTAGTTATGTATGAAACTGTTTAACTTAATTAATACGTATCTGAATCAAACAGATTTTCATTAGTAATTAGTGGTTACGATTTTTTTACTCATGTGTGGTGCTAGAAACACAACTGGGACGAACGACGAATTGTTCGATGCGAACTTTCGTCATAAAAAATAAAACACAATTGTGCATATGAAAATGAGTCAACACCGCCATAGAACGAAATTCGTGGTGCGTGACGAACAGGGTTGCCACTCAAAATTTCTTTTTCCTACCAAATTTAATTTCAAAAACTACCAAATGGCATGTTAACCTACCAAAAAATAAAATAAGCAGTTATAAAAAAAATTAGATTTATTAAAAAAAAACAAAACAAATTTATACATAACAATGTTAATATGTATCTTTACAAAAAAAAGAAATAAAAATTCATTTGTAAAAGAAACAAAATCTTAAGTAAAAAATAAATAAGACTTCATTTGTAAAAGTAAAAATCTTAAGTGTGTATTTGGAAAAAGGTTTATTTTTTAAAGTCTCTTTTTGCTGCCCATATATAGTGCGAATCAGTCTTATTTATCATTTCCTTGCACATCATAATATTATTTAAGGAACATAGTTCGAGTCTGTTTCGAAGTTTGGTTTTTAATAACGCAATTGTTCAAAATTTTCTTTCTGCAGCTGCTGAACTATGTGGTAAATACAATAAATTGAAAACAAAATTAACTAGATCGCTAAACATATTTTCATTAAGCCCATTTTTAATTTTGCCAACCATTTCCCAAAAAACATTAATATCCATTTCATCATTCAAGTTGTGGTCACTAACTCTTAGTAAATTCCACTGCGATACAATTTTATCGGTATCACAATCTAATAATTTATCGAACTCTGATATCAAAGGCAGAATTGATTTGTCATTTGCAGATAAAGTTTCTGGAGGTGTTATTAATTTCAAAAATTGCAAGTCAGATCTGTCAAAGTCAAATCTTTTTTTAAGCTGATTTAAAAATGCAATGTAAAACTGCATTATATTTGTTTTAACTGCAAGTATTTCATCATTATCAAAATTATCTTTTAAAAAAGCTTCTGCTTTTGCTCCGATAAATATGCTCCCAGTTTCTAAATGTGTATTTTTATTTTCATAATCGATATTAAAATGTTTGTCAATATATTTCTTTTGGACAAAGTTGCTCAAAATTAAAATAAAAGTTGTTTTTATACTGCTGTATAAATATGGAAATCTGCTTCTTTCGCTTTGGAACTCTTTGTTGAGATTATTTATTATAGGCAAAATGTAGAATAAAAATAAAAAGTAAATATTACTTAAAACTGAAATTGAAAAAAACTACCAAATTCACGACACAACCTACCAACTCATTTCAAAACTACCAAATTTGGTAGGAAACTACCAAAAACGGCAACTCTGGTGACGAAGTCTGAGATCGAGTTTTGTTATGATTTGTTAGGGGCGGGGGGGGGGGGGGTACGTAACGTACATTTTACTAATTTCGTACAAAAAAACTTCGATTTTTCATTTATTTATGTATGTATTTAATTTATCAAAGAAATACATAATAAATCAAGAATCATGAGTGTTAAATAGATATAAATATATGCATATACATATGTATGTACATAAATACATAATTGTTATTATTTATATTTTGCAAGCTTATTTGATTTTTGTCTACGCACTGTGTTAGTCTAACAGAAAATAAAAATAAAGGAACAAAAGTATTAGAATTCCCGAATATTCGTCCATTCTCAATTACTTGCATTTTCCCATAAATAAAATAAATAAATCCTAAACGAAACTTAAGCAAATGCCATAAAATGTCGAAATGATTTAATAACAGTATTATTTTCTTTTTATTCACACATACTTACATATGTAGATATATATATTTACTCATTTAATATATGTATGTACATAAAATGAATTTTGCTTTTTTTCAGTTCCCTATTTTAAAGTTATTTAAAAATACATACATATGTATGTGTATGAATTAAATTTAATTTTTTTTTACTGTGGGGTAGGGGGGGGGGGTCAAAAATCGGAAAAAATGGCGTTACGTAATATGTGGATGGCCCCTTAACTACAAATCATTACGCTTAAGTACCAGCCTAACTGTTACCAATGTACACGACTGACGATTTCGACATGGAGATGAAATTGATGGTAGTCAATTGCCACCATCTGTCAATTGCCACCATCGTCAGTGACTTCGCTATCCAATGCAATTAATTTTTCTATTCATAAAACAATTATTTATTAATATATTTTTCAATTACGTTTTAGTTGACTTCTGCTCCTCATTTTACCTTTTTAAAAGAAAATCCATTTTTTTCAATAAAAATTACGCTTTCACTGACACGAACTTCTATTTGTAACTGACGCCAACAAAAAATCAAAATAATTTTTTTCTTGTTAATTTTCTTTTTCATAACAGCAGTTTTTTTTTACTCTCAAAAAAAAATTTAAGTTAAAGGCATTAACATATCCATGAGTGCGATCTGTAGTAGTTAGTCGATTTTTCGTTCGTGAAATACCTAACGATTTTGAGTCAATTTCTTCTTTTAAAACTGCAGGGTAGCAACAAAGCAAATTTAGCAGAAGTGTGACATACATACATATGTGTGGATGTGTGTCTATGTATGTAAATAAAAATGTACAAATGTATGCAATGTTTTTAATAATCAAAATTTAATGGGAACAAGGTATTTATGAGAGAACAGAGAGAGTATACTCATTTCGCTTTCGTTATATTTTTCATTGCCTGATGTTGTTGTAATTTTAAAGTTGCATGCCTGGGTACTTCATACATAATTTTAGCGAAAATAATATTTACTTAAGCGAAAATTATCAATAGCGATGGACAGTGTGCGTTTGATAACCGAAGTTTACAAAAGACTTATACCAAGGCACATTTACTACAGGTACATGCATTAGAGAAAACAGTGTGGCAACTCTGTGCTTCTCACATAGTTTTACAAAGTATTTGTCAAAAAATTGTATGCATCAAAAAATTGTAGGCACAAAAGTAATTGTCAAATGAATTCTTCGTTATAAACGAGTAAACAAAAAATCAGCGGATGAGCAATTTGCCCGATGCATGTACCTGTTTGATATGCCTTGACTTATACTATGGAACTACGAATACAGAAAATGTCAAAAAGCCGTTCCATTGTTACCGCAATTATGGGGGGACGTAGCCACTAGTATATTATAAATATTTTCTATATTTTTTTTGCAGTTTCTGATGACGACTGCAGAATGAAGTGGCAAAGTTTACGTTATAGTTACAAGAATCAACTCAAGCGAAAAGTAAGGCTTGAAAAGTAAGGCTTATTGCAATAAATAAACAGCAGGGCACGTATAATCCTAATGATGTCTTTGAAAGCAAATGGGAATTGTTTGAAAATTTGAAATTCCTTGGCGATATTTTAAATGGTCCTTGTAACGCTTACGAAGAGTCGCAGTATTGCAATAATAACATTGAAAACCTAAGCAATGATGAACTTATAGATGAAACACCACAAAATATTCAAGATTTCCCTCAACAGTTTATAACAAACTCCAATTCCGCAGAAACAAGCATCTCACTGGACAAAGGCGATACAGATGATAATGCAACAGATTGCTCTGATGATAAAAGCCATTACTCCGAAGATATAAACAATGACCTAAGCTCAATAGATTCTAGCATATTGGATATAAAACGTTCTAATGATTTAGTTTATGCTGAAGATTCAGATTACAATTTTCTGGTTAGTTGTATGGCGCAAATAACACTGATGAACAAATTGCAAGATTTACAATTCCGTGCAAGAATTACCGAAATGATTTTAAACATTTTGTCGTCCTCCGTGAGCGACGATCAGTTAAATGTCACAGAAACCCTAAATAAGAGCGGTCAAGATTTAATAGAATCTGGGGTTCTAGATGTAACACATTTCGAGGATCTCGTTTATGCAGGGGAATCCGACTATCATTTCTTACTAAGTTGTCACAAAAATATAAAAATGATGACGGTATTGCAGAATTTGCAGTTCCGCGCAATAACAACAGATTGTTTATTTAACATTTTGTCATCATGAGAAAATATATCTCATTAAAATTTAGCTATTATTTTTAAGAGCAAATAATAATTTAGAAATAACAAAAATTAAACATTTTAAAAACCCCCCGATGCAGTTGTTTTATTTTTACCCGACTGCGTGACGTATAGAAGGGTATTTGTGCTTATCAGCCTATGTATGTTCTGCAATGTTTTGTTCAATGTTTTGTTCTTCAATATTTTGTTGGATATCCCTTATTTTTGACAGCATTCGCCAGTCTATTCGGTAAACTTTGTAATAAACGTCGGCATGTTTGGACCGATATATTTTCCCAGCTTTGCTGTACCAACTGAAACAATTCATCATTATTTCGTGGGCTTTTGTTTTTGAGATCTCTTTTCACAATTGCCCACAAGTTTTCAATTGGATTGAGATCAGTACTTATGTTCGGTAACTTTGGTGAGAACTTTTCCAGACGAGAAGTTTGTTATCGTTCTGTGAAACACAGGGTGCGTAACAAAAACTTTAGTTCTTTTTTCATGTTTCTTGTGAGCTTATTTCAGGTTTTATATGAATCAGCCTGTGGAAAACAGGACAACCAATATAATTGTTTAATTTTTCTGGACGCGGAAACTTCTCGCAAGTTACAGGAATTTGTGGCGGCCAGTCCAGAACATCAATATTTTGATCCAAAAGCCAATACTTCGCTTAACTTGAAGTGCGCTTTGGGTCATTGTAATATTTGAAAACGTAATGAACAGACATATTCTCAAAGGAATATACGGTTCCATTACATTTTCCAAAATGCTTTGTTTGAAGGGTAATATCCTTCGTAATACTGAAATGTGTTAAAAACATCTCGTTTGGCAGGATAACCTTTCTAAATCTTCCTAAATTTATTTAAATACTTTCTAAAATATATATTTAGCTAAAAATTCATTTCATTTTAATGTATTAATTAATATATGTATATAACTGTCAATGGTTCTGTAAAGCTTGGTGCTGAATGCAATTTTACGTAAATTAAGATTTTACATTATAGTCTTAAGATATTTCTTTTTATAATTTACGGTTATTTATAAGTTTTTCTGTATAAAGAATTAAAAAAACAAGGCTCAATAAGTTTAAACTTATAAACTTATAAACTAAAAAAATATAAAATTTTCAAGTTTACATCGAACCATGCATCACCTTGTTACTCTGAGATTCTCTGGTCTTAGATCCTCGTTCAGGTTTTGCTACAGTGTCACATCCGCTTATTATTAATTAAATTGGTATACAGTCTTTCATCATGAAATAATAGTGGAATGGAAAACATTCGGGTAAATAAGATGAAATAATTTTAAAGGAATGGTAAACAAAACCATTACATGGTAATTATTATCCTTACAATCAGGATTCTACATTATTGTTGTATCTGATGGGAGCAAATAGGATCAAACATTAAAAGTTTTATTCGTTAAATGTCAACTGCAGACAGTATTTGAATAGATTAAGAGAAATTTATAAACATTTTAAAACGAAACGAGATATTTTTAACACATTTCAGTATTACGAAGGATATGACGCTTGTCATAAAACAGCCTCTTTCAGGTATAGCTTCATGTAGTTGTCTCAAAATAGTTCATCTTACCCACGAAATGGTAGATATAATTCTTAATCAAAGTTTGAGTGACAAATTCATCCCGTAAGGTCTGTGACACATTCTCGACTTTAGTTACAACTGGGAGGAAAACTAAAGTGATATTCGGAAAAAAGATTGTATATTTTTTTAATTCAAAATATGTCAAATTGTTTACAAGGACTAATTATAATCAAAACGGTTCATACTCCCTTGATTTTTTTCTTACTCATCAAAAAACCGAATACGAATACGAATACGCTACAATTTTTGAAGTACTTCAAATAATCTGTCAGCTTTTACTTACTGATATAATTTTTCCGATTATTTTTTATGAATTCATATTCGTACTCAATTGCTAAATAAAATAATGATAGAAATTTTTCAGTTTAAATGGTTGCCATTGTTTGGCTACTTTACTGATTGTGAATCTGAAACCCGAACATTAATGACAGTAACTGTAAGTTCAGAAATTAAAGCAAAAATTATACGTTTCTAATTACGTGTCCAGCCAAAAATAATTACTTGGGAAATATTCCTATTTATTTTTAAACAAATAAACTTTAAACTCCGTCTTTTGCAGCGACAACAATGTTGATTGTCAACTAGTCGAATACCGGTACTTATGGATTACATTGCATGTTTTCCAAAAATATGCACGCGATTTTATTTTCTAAAAACATCGTTTCGAATTATAAGGCCACCACTGTACATATCGCTCCTTTATTGCATAGTCATATCTCAAAAAATGCATTTTTCGAGTTAATGATGCAGAATTAATCCTCATATCATTCATATTGTGTAAAAATATCATACAAATATCTTCTATACTCATCATCAGTGTTGTCGATTTTTTTGAACCTTCTCGCTAAATGACTTGTCGAATATCGCCAAATATCGCTAATAAAATAAAACATTAAATTATAGCTACAATATTTTTTTATTTTGTAATTACATTACAAATATTGTTAAATTTTAAATTCAGTGGGTAACGTCTATCGTAAAATAAAAATTATATTATTTAAGAAAAATTAAGTAAGTACCAGCAGCGTCGTCGCATTCATACACTCTAGGCTGGAACTCGTGCAGGCTTTTTGGTGCTTCATTAACAAAATGGTGGTTCTAATTTATAAAAGAAAGTTTTGTGGGCCATATTTTTTTAACTTCTTGAATTTTAGATAATTTTGTTTGAGATAAAGAGTCACATTTAGAATTTCATGCACGAAATATTTTATATTGTAGAAAAAATTCCTTGAAAAATATTCATATTTTTAACATTATTTGAAAATATAGCCAAATATAGTTCAAATATCGCAAAGTAAATCGCCATTTTAAAATTTTCAGTGCCAGAAAGAAATATTCGTCGCCACCCTAGGCGAAATATCGCCATATCTGACAACACTTCTCATCATCAATCATTTTTCCATTAATACCCGTTTTTATCTACAAACAGGCAATTTACCTAAGGTTTTTGCCTACCAGTTTGCCTTATAAAATTTGACTTGCACTAATAGATATCTCTTTAAACTCGTTTTCTGGCGAACTAGTTTTTTTGAGATATGACTATGTTGCAATAAAGGGGCGATATGTATGAATGTATTTAAATTTACAAATTGCTTGAAATTTGCGTGTTTTATTTTTAAATAAATAAATTCTTTTGACATTTCATTCAAATTAACTTAACAAATTGTAACTTTAAGAGTTTTCATGAAAACCCTTAATATTTTATTACATCGTGTGATAGAAAATACATATCGTCGGCTTAGAGTGTAAAAATTCTAAGTCCACTTTTTATAGCATATGACATTTTAATGCCATTCGAAAGAGAAAGAGACGCCTCATCGATTTCTCAATATGTCGAATAATCTTAATTTATTAGGCTAATTTCTTAAGCTTTTTTTAGAAACCGTTAACAGTATTTTGTCCTCCTGTAAAATTTTCTGGAAGTGAGTTAGCAAGTTTACACTCTAAGCCGACGATATGTATGTATTTATTTAATAATATGCATTAATAGATGTTAAGGTGAATGTTAATTTAAATTAAGCGCCATACTATTTCTTTTCAGACAGAATTTTCAAAATTAAATTATTCGTTTTTGCACGGAATTCTATATTTTGCAATTGGCTCATCAGTTTCATCTGCGGTAGGCAACTAATCAAGAAATGATAATCACAATCTGCAGCATGAACTACTTCGTCGAAACGTCTTATGTTTAAAGTTTTAGTTTGAAGTACGTTCTGGTTCCTTTGCAGTTCTTCCAGGTTAGGTTTTTGATCAAACGACTGAGATGGGGAAGAAAGCCGAATATTCAATATTAAGTCTGTAACTTTTGCGCGTATTTCTAAATTTTGATATTTGTTCATCATTTTCATGTGTTCCAGACAACCAACTAGGAATATATAATCGAAATCTCCAGCATAAGCTATATCATTGGAGAGCTTTATATCTAAAATCGCGTCATCAAAGTTTCCTGTGTTAGATGATTGTCTTAAAACATTTGTTTGAACTTGCTGTAGTTTTCGAGCTTTAATATATTTTTTGACCGTTTTGTCTCCATCTCGACAATCTAACTCTGAGTTTGTTTCAGTGTTTGATGTTTCTGTATCTTCTGTTTCCGAAGAACTTTGAGAATCATCATGGTCACTGTACCAATAATTTCGACGCGATTCCAAACTTGGGCGCATGAAACTCATGTTTTTATACCAAATCAATTTGCAATCATACTCCACTGTGGGATCATACGTGCCATTTTTTTTAGCTCTTGCTATGCGCATTTTTCCCCGAATGGCAGCTTTCTTGTACTCAGCCCGTAATAAACTCCATTTGTATTTGCAATCGTTAGGAGTGACTTGAAAATTTTAAATTTTGTGTTAGGAATGTTGTAGCTACAGTATTTTCTGATTAATTGATACGATTTGAATAGGGGAACTTTATATATTAAAGCAATAGTTTACGTACAAAGAAAAAAGTATTCACCAATTAATGTTTTCAATTAAGAATTTAATTGAATCAATTCAATATTTAATTGTATTAATTAATTTGAGTGGAAAAACTTAATTGATATTATAAAATTGTTTATAAGTGAAAATGTAATTAATTTTTTAATTATTATTACAAATATTTTAATTGATATTACAAAATTTTTTATATAACTTTTTTGTGTATGCTCAAATGAAAAATAAACTCTACATTCCGCCTCCAGTCTATCTGTTCGCTCGACCATCACTTGACCGAATGCGAAAGTGACTACTGAACTGATTTTTATGAATATGGAAATATAGGCAACGTTTAGCGGACTCAGCTAGTCTTTTACATAATTGAACAAAACATGATTCTAAAGCATACTTCGCTCATTTACTATAACAATGTCATTAATCAAAAAATGGGATTGTTGAGTTAATTATGCAGAATGAATCCTCATATTACCAGTGAAAAAAATTGAAACTATTTCCAAAATATCAATATTTTTTTTAAGAGAAGTAACACTCAGGCAATGAATGTCTACTACTGTTACTAGGTGTTACATTTTTTAAGCTCTTTTGGCAGTTATGAATCGAATGGAAAAAGAGTGCCAGAAAAGGAGCGATAGTGCCACAGTGCCAGCTAACATCCAATAGTGCCAAAAATGTCACAATTGTACCACATTTCCCATCACTGTGGCGAGCAAGTCGATTCGTTCATGATTGGGGAGTGAAGCACGTATCGTGGAAACATAATAATCATGAATAGTTTTCTGAGTTAAGGCTCAGTTAACCGACTGTAATGGAATGTAACTGCAACAGTAGGAAACAGCTGATGGATATTGTTATGTGAAAAGTAATGAAAATTGTTGTAGAGATGTAATGTAACGTAAACTACTTTTCACATAAAAATATCCACCAGCTGTTTCCTACGTTGCAGTTACTTTCCATTCCAGTCGGCTAACTGACCATTTAGTCAGTCGCAATAAAACAATATGGGAACAATTTAAAGTTTTATATGCAAAAAAGCCTTGCGTATAAACGTAGTAATACATGTGTACATATGGATGTGTGTACATACTTACATATGTATGTATATTGATATATAACTTATGTACATGTTTCGAATCGTATCAAAAAAGAAGATTGATACATTCGAAAATTACTTCAAAGCTTAAACACATAATCATAGTAGTTTTGTATTACTTGAAAGAATTTTTTATTTTTTTGTTGTATAACTTTTACGGCAACTTGAGTTCTTATAAGTTCAAAAATTTATGTACTTATGTGACGAGCAAAATAGAAAAGGACCTAAGGGTAAAAACAGGTTTTGTTCAGGAGAGCCATTTTAAAGATTTAAATATGTGTATCTTTGGTGTACCATCACATCATAAAACGCGCATATCTCTGGGAGGGAACACTTTTGGGGCATGGGATCGGTCTCATTCGATGCTCAGATGTTGTCCAAATAAAAATAAAAAAATTTTAAATTTATTATTTTACCCTTAGGTCCCTTTCTCTATGCGCTGTCACATACATATGTATTGAGCAGTTACAATGCATGTGCAACAGCTGATCACGCATGCGCAGTAACACTTGGCAGACTTGCTGCATAGGTAGATGCGTAAATTTGCTGAATTTACAAACGTACCCTAGATCTTCTTCTTAAGTTAGTTCAAAGCGCATGGAATTGCGTAAGTGAATCAATTAACGGAGCATCGAATAAATGTCATGCCCGGCTAACTGCATCAAAAACCGTTATTTCTTTTAAAGATTCATTTAACCAGAAATTACTGTATTAGTTAAAATTAAATGCATTACCATCTGATCCAAAAATAGCGGCCACTTCTTTCCACAGACACTTCATTGTATATAATTTTTTTTTTCTTCGGTTATCGAATTTCCATAATCCCGGTCTCTTGTGAATTTCATCAATTAAACGCAACTTGTCGATTTTGAACAAACGTGAGCTGTCCATCGCCCTTGATAATTTTCGCTCAACTGAATATAAGTTTCGTTAAAATCAGATACATATTCGTCAGCATTGCAAAAACTCACATTCAGAAAACGTAACGAAAGAGAACAGTAAAAGCGAAATTTGTTTATGTGTATCATGGTATAATCAGCGTTACCATATATGTATATTTTTTTAAAAACTTTTTTTGCAAAAACACTTTTTATCTACAAAAGTACCAAAATTTTAAAAGAAAACATGAAAATGTATTTGGAATTTATTTTATTTAAAAATATAAAAACATAAGATAAAACTCATGTTTAGAGACCTTTAAAAAAAATATCACATACATAAATAAATATGTACCTATATTTCTTATTTGTACATTGTATTATTACGGTCTAATTCATAAAAAATATTTTAGGTTTATTACAGGTTTATTTGACAAATTTCCCATAGAAATATGTCAAATAAGCGTTTAATAAACCTGAAATATTTTTTATGAATAAGGCAGTTAAAATTTAAAGCCATTTAAACGGCATTGTAGTATATACATAAGAGGGAATAAACACAATTAGAGACTGTTGCAGTAATAAGGGAGTGAGAAAATATAAGATCGTTTCATTGCATACAAACATCACTTAATATTTTCATCCAATATACTGCAAAAGTTATATTATGTTTTTATAAAAACAAAATAAACAAAACTTTATATTTTCAAAAAACTTTTTGGCATATCAAAAAACTTCCAAAAAAGGGAAAACGTGACAAATGGTAACGCTGTGTATAATACACATTGTCAGGGCTACCAGATCAGATTATCGAAAAATCGTCGAAATTCCGATAACATATAAAATAATCGTCATTTCATACTCGAAAAGTCGGACATATCGAAATGTACTTTTTTTTTTAAATGTATACATATGTATGTATGTATGTATGTTTTATTTTATATACATATGTATTTATTAGGAAACAAAAACATAACAATTCATGTACGTTCATGAATTTTACACGAAGATTTTCACATTGTTTTTACTCCCTCAGAACTTTGATCCCCTCAGTGGTAAAATTATGAAATATATTCTCAAGTTAGCAGGTCCACGTTTTGGTCTCAGTACTTTTGATGGGCGAAATTATTTATAGGAACTTGGACTTTTTCATATATATGTTTTTTAGGACAACAATTTACACAGAAATCAATGTATCGTTGGTCTCAAGTAGAAAGGCCCTAACTCAAACAGTTGTAAATTTACAGGAGAAGGTAAAACATAATAGAAAGGTAAAACATAATAAAAAGTTTGTCTTAAGTAGAACAAAAATAAGCAAATTAACTAACATGTGCATAATTAGTAATGAATAAACTACAATGGTAAGACTGTTGTAAATTTAGTGATGGTAAATTTGGGCTTCATTACAAAACACATTTCAGCAAATTGAAATACGATGAATCAAACCAATTCACATATTCCATTTGCAGAAAAGTTTCGTATATAAAGCAGAAATCTACATCAACTGACACCACACACAGTGGACCAAACACAGAAGAACGCTGATGATGAAGGTTTAGTGACCTTCGAAAACGGCTGGCTGTTCCGATCAACTATGTGTTGTCCGAATATTTACAACTAACTTTGATGTTATTTGTTCATTAATAATTATCACATGTAATTTGGCTTAAAAGGCGATACGAACATTAGCCTGTTCAATTCATTAAATGTACAAACAAATGCAGTTCGAATAATAATAATTAAATTAACTGAAAGTGTAAAATTCAAAATGTAAATTATTTTGCACAACTGCTTGTAAAAGCGTTTTTTACACCATTGAAATAAATTTTTGTTTCGACGTGTATTTGTGTAGAACATATTTGAAACCGAGAATCTCAATTTCGTAAAAAATAAGAGGTTAATCCTCTCTACTTGAGACCATCCATATGTATGCATGTATGTATACATAAAATTTCTTGTAACTGAACTTGCGTAGACAGTATGCATGTACCCATGCATGTTTATTTATCGCAATAATAGAGTATTGACTTAAAATTTCTAAATTGAAAAGGCCACTTTGAATAGGAAATGCCAATATTATATTTTTAATTTTAATTTAATTTATCATCAAATAAATTTTTTTCAAATTAAATTATAAATTATTAAGAAAGAGTCTGCAAAACCACACCAAAATCTTTTATTGGGTATGCATACATGTATGAATTCTAACAGTAGATTTTTCATAAAAAGCTGCTTTCTGAAACTCGTCAATTTGAATTCAAAAATCGTCAAATAGTCATTTTGCTGTTTTCGGATTAAAAAATCGTCGAAAAGACGATAAAACGTCACATCTGGCAGCCGTGCACATTGTATATAATACATACATACCAGCGTTGCCACGGGTGGAAAAAGAAATTACACAGCTGCAAGTCTAAAATAGTGCAAAAATTCTAAGAAAAAATTAAATTTTTTTTATTATATTTTTAGTTAATTGAAATTTAGAAGGAGATAATTTTTTCAATTTATAAAAAACGTACAACAAAATTAAAAATATTTCATAAAATTCACTAATTCACAAATATTTACTTCAACGAAGAATAATTTACCACTTTCCTCTTAATGTTTTGTCAAGATTTCATAAAATATTATTTAAGCCAGGCGTTTGAGAAGAAGTTACTCTCCATTTTTCTTTTCTTAATTTAAACTTATTTAACTAGAAGTACTGAGCGATACTTATACTCGTATGTACATTCCATAGTTTTTTTAAATCATATCGTCTTTCCATCATTTTAAGCTAAAAGTTTGCACCACAATTTTAAAATCAGTGCTACTGTATTAGCTAATAACTCATTTTTGGGGTATCAGTTTTAATAAAGTTCAGTTTACTAAAAAAACTCTTTCAACAGAAGCGTTTAAGAATGGTAATATCACAACTATTAAATTTAGAAAGAGAATATCGCCAGCACAGTTTTTGCTTTGAAAAATTTTAGACTTGTAAATTTCAAAACATCCAATTTATCGCATAGATTAAGTTCTTTATGGTCTAAAAGTTCATATTCACGCCACTTATTTTCCTAAAATCTTTATACATTACAATTTGTTGTGTCTCGGAACAGTATTTTAAGCAGCTAAATAAATATATATTTCACTTCGCTGTATAGCAAGTTCATCGTTTTTATTGGTCAACCAAAAATAACTCATTTTGTTTAAAAAATCAACTTTTATGTAATTAGACAAGAACAAATTTGCACAACTTTGATTACTTCAGCTTGTAATTTGTACAGAAGCAGGGATTCGCTTTAAAACATTAAATTAAAATTAGTTAAACGTCAAAGAGAATGTGAAGGGAAGTCCAAATAATATTTTGTAGATTTTTCATCTAATGTAGAAAGCATTGATTCAGTTATTTAAAAACTTCCAAACTTCAATGTAATCTCAATACTTCATATTGCTCCGGAGCACTTTCAATACAACACGCTGTAAATGATAACAATTGCGTTATAATAGGTGATAAGATTGTATGGCTCTCTAGCGGGAAATATCGTAAAAATTCTCGGAGTTTGCATTACGTTTATAATAGGATCCGAGATTTCTTAGCAAATCTTCTAAATATGTTTAGTATAATTTGGGCCTTATTAAAAATTTTGTTGAACTTTCATTACGATTTACAGCAACATTGTTTTGTTAATATCTTTATCATAACCTTTGTTAAAGACAGGCATGAAGTTTCGTCTGTAGAATTTTCTAATAAGACGAATTATGCTGTTATCGCTTTAAAACATATAAAATAGTGCAAAATTACACAAAAAATGTATGGTGCAAAAATAGTGCAAAGAACTTTAAATAGTACAGATTTTGCACTATTACACAGAAAGTGGCAACGCTGATACATACATACATAATGCACCTACGTCGTATGTGTACTTATGTATGTATACATGCTTATGCTCAAATGCATGTGAGCATGTGTAGATATTCTCTTTCCTCTCATTTAACTTGCATACAATAAAACATCAAAGAATCTCAGGGGTACCATCTACATAAATTTTAGATTTTATCCACGATTTTTGATTTTTTTATCCCCAAAAATCCCCAAAATAGCTTTTTATCCCTAAAAATCTCAGTTAACAAATTTATATTATTTTAATTTAAAACATTATATAAAATTAGTTGTTATTTTTTTAACCCATTTGTTTTCATTAGTTTAAAATGATTCTTATTTATACTCTCAATATACCAGGGACTGTAACGGTTATAAGTGTTATTTTAAACATTACTTTTTAATCATTATTTCTTATTTTTCTTAAAATAAATAAAAATTATTTTTCAGTTTTATTTTTTGCTTAGAAAATAATAGTTAATTTTTGGTTTTTATTTATTATTGCTTGGAAAATAATATTTACTTTCTGATTTTTTTGCTAAAAAAAGGTAGTTTTTAAACTAAATAAAATATAAAAAAGTTAATATAATTTAACATCTGACAGTTTTTTTTACAGACTCTATTGATAAATTCGATTTTAAATCGCGCTTTATACACTTTAAAAAATACCTTTTTTTAGCCAAATCGGAAATTACTGTTATATTCCAAGCAAAAAATAAAACTTAAAAAATAACATTTATTTTCTGAGAAATAAATAAAACAAAAAATAAAAATGATTTTCAAGAAATAATTTTTATTTTTTGATGAATAAATAAAAATCAAGAAATAACTTTTGTTAACAGTAGAGCTGTGGCAAATCGTTCATTCAAGTGACCGCTCATTTTCATTAATTTTCTAAAAAAGAACGAGTTCGTTCATTTCGTTTATCCGCTCTTTTTAAGAAATATAACGAAATGAAAACAAACAGTTGATTCGGTCAATAAGAAGGGACAAATGCAGTGTGTTTGGTATGAATTGTTTAGCAAAATAATCAAAACAACAGAAAATATAAGAAATACAACGAAAACATTACAGTTAGTCACTAATATTCGGTTTTCAGATTCACAATCAATAAAAAGTCTACCAAACAATGGCAACATTTCAGTATTACGAAGGATATGACCCTTGTAATAAAACACCCCAACTCAGGTATAGCTTGCATGTAATTATCTCAAAATGGTTCATCTTATCCACGAATTGGTAGATATTAAAATTAATCAAAGTTGGAGTGACAAATTCATCCTGTAGAGTCTGTGACACATTCTCGACTTTAGTTACAACTGGGAGGAAAACTAAAATGATATTCTAAAAAATATCGTATACATTTTTTTTTAAATAAGTCAAATTGTTTAAAAAAAAGCGCTCTGATGAGATAAATATCCTTAAAAGGACTAATTGTTATCAAAACGGTTCATGCTCCCTTGATTTTTTCTTTACTCATAAAAAAAACCAAATATTAATGACGCTACATATTTTCACTACTTCAAATAATCTGTCAATTTTTACTTACTGATATAATTTGTTCTTTTTTTTATGAATTCATATTCGTACTCAATTGCTTAATAGAATAATAAAACAATTTTTTAGCTTAAATGGTTGCCATAATTTGGTAGATTTTTTATTGATTGTGAATCTGAAAAACGAATATTAGTGATACTAGCTGTATATACAATATCAAAATTAAATTTGTTAATATATTCTAAACCCTTCAGAAATATGAATGGCAATTTAATTAACTTTATAACGAGAACATGGCCAAAATCCTACATGAAAAAATAAAAAGGCAAACAACACAAAAAAACCAAATACGCTCGGTCGTTCATTTCGTTCCAATGTACTTTTTCTCAGTACTGCTATGCCAAAACAGCTCAGTAAAGTAACCGGCTCACTTCGTTCATTTCACTCATTCGTTCAATTGTACTCGTTCTTTCATGAACGACACAGCTCTAGTTAAGAGCATGATACCTCATTTTTGGTGCTGAAAGAGCCGACTTTGACGCATTTCTGAAGATTATTCTCTTTTCGGTTGTAGTAAAGTAAAGTAGTCGCATTCCTTTCTTCGCAATTCCTTCCAAAGTTTACAGTATCTTTTAAGTGTCCAAGCACAGTTTTGTGAGTTCACTCGATTTCCCGAGCATTGCCCCAATAACAATAACCTTGCGAGCGATAAAGATCGCCTTTGGCTTTTTCCGCTATACCGGAAAGATTTTTCTAGTAAATTTTTCACTAAAATACTTGTTTTTCTTTTACTTATTATTAAGCAACTGCACTAGAGATGGGATCGTTTTTGTCTTGTTACACGAAGTGTTCGTAACAGAAAGTCTGATTTCGTGCCTAGCCAGTTTGTGTCGTGTTGAATAAAATTGATACGGAAAAAATATGTATGTATGAATTTCCCGTAAACAACAAATTTAATATTTTGTGTTGTCAAACACGTTTACACGAGTAAATTTGTTGATATCGTATTGGTCGCTCAAGTATAAAGCTCTGTCCACAAGCCGATGAATGAATGAATGAATTAAGTTAAAAGGGAAACACAGGACACTGTAACCGAAGTAGATCTATTGTATCCCTTGCCAGGTGCTAGACACCTCATCTATACCTATGGTGACGATAAATCTCAAATTTGCCAATGGGTCTAGTGTTGACAGTTCCCAATCCTCGAATAGGTGTTTGCCCAATTGGCTATATCTTTTGTGGCATAACGCTTCACAGTCCATCAGAATATGCTATGGAGCTTCATCGTCGTAATCACAGAATCTACACTTGCTGTTACTCTCAATTCCAAGTCTGTTGAGGTGTTTTCTCGGTCTGCAATGGCCTATGGGGAAGCCTGTGAGCATTCCTAGATTGTTTTTACTCAAGAAGATTGAGCCAGAAGTGTTTACTAGCACTCTAGATCTCCCTCGGTATATCCTTACAGATTTTTTCCAATTCAAATTCTCAAAACGGTGCTGGACCGACAATGGGTGAGCTACCCCCCCCCCCTCCCAAAACTTTTCGCAATTTTGTCTGAATTTGAATTTTCTACCACGGAACCCACCAGAGTGTGACCTTATTCATGCTGCTTAGCTGATTTAGCTTAATGCGGCATTCTCAAGCGAACTTATAGGTAAACTTATAAAGCTCAGCGCTTTAATCCGAGCAGGTGGCTATTTGTCTGCCTCGGTAGCCCCTGTCAAGATTAAATTGTGCGCATCTTTCAGTGGTATAAACTTCTGATTGAGAAATGGTAGGAGATGCTCCCATTGGCTAATTAGAAAGTCTCTGTCTGTGCTTTTCCCAGCGATATTGAATACTTTTTGTCTGGAAACAGTCTCTGTTACAATCGTCAGAGGTGTGAGTTCAATGAGGACTTCCACAGCCGCCATAAGCACCATAAGTGATGATAGGTCACACTGTCATGGTGTATATCCATCTCAAGATTTTGGGTATGCAAAAGATCTACAAACCATTAGTGCTTTTGAGTCTTGTCAACAGTGGCTTCTAAATGCTGTCTCTATAACAGCTTTGCGTCTAATATCACTCCCAGATACTTGACCTCCGATGAGATTTCTATTTGCACTCTGTCTACTCGGATATTTCGTCAGTGTGGAAGTGTTCTCCTCCTTGTGAAAGGGATAATTTTTTTTTATACATATATTTATTTATTGTATCTTCAAATATGAACTAACAATAAGTGTTCAAATCCTAAATCTAAATATAATTATTAGGCCCGATCAGTGTCCGACATAAGCTTAGTGATAGTAAATTAATCATACATAAGAATCGTGCTAAGCAAAAAAAAAATATAAAAAAAGGGATAATAATAGTCTTTGCAGAGTTGATATTCAGCCCTTCAGATAGACACCATTTCTTCATTAGCCTCAGCCCGTTCTGTATTATATCACACAACGTCTCATCAAATTTTCCTCTTTCAATGAGAACGATGTCATCGACATATGAATGAATTATTGAGTCAAACGGGAAACACAGGACACTGTATCCCTTGCCAGGTACTAGAGCACCTCATCTAGACCTCCTACCTAGTGTTGGCAGTTCCCAATCGATCAGCTGTTTCCTACGTTGCAGTTACATTACATTACAGTCGGCTAACTGAGCTTTGAGCCTTAATGCAGCGATGTTATGCTATTCTTACGTTTAATAAGAAATATAGTACTGTTTCAGTTTGTGGAATTTCTTTAACAACTACGTTGCTACTTTCTATATGAAGGCATAGGTCGTGTACAGTCAGTCACAAAACCATATGGTCTAGTTACCATGCCCATTTTTGTGCAACCATATTATGCAAATTTACATAGTACTCTTAAGGTACCCACACCTTTGTAACATTATTGTGCAATAATTGATCTCTTAAAATAAAATTGTAATTGTAATCTTGAATAAAAATTATGTGGTATTGGTATTTATGTATATATGTATGATGTATGTATGCGGCACAATGTATCTACCGGATAAAATCAAGTCTTTTGATTTATATTAACCAATAGAAAATTATTTGCACTGTGTTGAGGACATTGCACAATAATTATTTCCAGGTACATCCCTAAACATTATTTTTGCATTTTTAAAATTACCTAATTATTATTTAATTTGTTTTGGATTTTGTATGTATGTATGTATCTAGTATGTATCACGAAAAATCAATTAGAGAGGCTGAGTTTACATCTGGCATTTCATGTGTGTCATGTGCCCATAAAAGCGTAACCACTAATTACTAATGAAAAACTGTTTGATTCAGACATGTATTTATTGATTCAAACTGTTTCCAATCATGTTGGATTCTATAAAATTGTCTATTAGTTATTTCTGAAACTGTTTAACTTAATAAATACGTGTCTGAATCAAACAGTTTATCATTAGTAATTAGTGGTTACGCTTTTTTTATGCATGTGTGACACATGGCACACAGATGTAAACCCGGCCAAAGTTTCTGAAACACAACAATGTGTGTGTTTTGTTGTTTACTTTTATTGCGTAAGACTATTACTCTGTTCGAAATTTCACGCGAAATGTTGACATAATCCGTATAAAAAAATTTCACATGAAATATTCATGAAAAAATTTTGCAAAACTTGTATTCTGTTCAACTCGGGAAAAATGTATGAAATGTATTGTGTATTGTAATGACAACATTTTCTTGCAGTCTGCGAAATAATGTGACTGGTATTTATTTCGCGTGAAATATTGACAAATGATGTTTATGTTTACAAAAGTCGAGAAATGTTGCATACTTCTAACCAATAAAAACGATTATTTTTTTGAAAAAAGTAATATGGGCATTACTTGTTACGTGTCAAATTTTTCACGCGAAATAATCAATGTTGCTGAAAATTTTTCACAACAGAGTACTACGCTACAGGCTATGGATACCTTAGGAATTTGTGTGCAGTTTTTTATTATGAAGAAAAAACATTTTTTTTGTTTGTTATAGGCAAGTTTTACCTCAAACGTACTTATATGGCAACACTGCTAGAATAAAAATTCTCTCGTCTGTGTATGTATGCCGGCATATTCAAGATTTGAATGTATGCATGTGTACACTTGAACTTCAAGGGTGCTGTATTTTTCTGTGTAGGAATTGTGGACATCACCAAAGTAAATTTATATAAAGTATATGCAAGTACTCAGGTGATTAATTTTTTTCTCGTGTAGTGTGAATGCCTGAATGTCAAAAGTTGTTTACAATTTTTGTACGCCATTTTGTTTTGTTTTGCTTTGTTATACACAATTGTGTATTCTGAAAACGTATGTGAAAAAGTATAAATAAATTTTTACTTAAAAAATGTGTTACAAAATATTTAAAAATAATTATATTTAATTATTAAAGTACATATGTATTCTTTATTATACTGATTTCACATATTAAAGGTTATCAATTAATAAATTTACTTCGGTTTTGTCTATCCATACATTTTCTTTTTGTTGTATGCAGATCTGGGACTATTGCATTAAATAAGCAAATGCATTGACCATTTTCCCACAATAAACCAAATCAATGCAAATGCAAATTTATTACATTAGCACTAACTTTAATAATATTAGTGCAATTTTTCTTGCATTTTACTAAAATCCCTTCAAAGTAATTCATCAACATTGCATTGTTATTTTTAGTGCACTATTTTTTGCACCACTAAACACATTATGAATAGTATTATTGCATTATAGTGGAACATATAGTGCAAAATATTGCATTATAGTGGAACATATAGTGCAAAATATAACGTAAATGTGTACATATATAAAAACATACGTACATACATAAATATGTACATTTTTTCCTATGTACATATCGTCATCCAAGACGAAAAATCATATCACTTCGTTTTTTATAATTTTTCGAGAGAAAGACAAAACTTGATGAAATTGTTTCAAGCGGTAGAATTTTTCGTTTATAAAATCACCATTTTTTAAGATATAACTTTACAATAAACGAAAACCTAAGTTCTGATCTTTTGTCAATTGCACGGTTTTTCAAATATGCTCGAGATGCAACGTACTTGAAGTATGAAACTTTTTAATTTTTTTTAAATTGGTTCTGTAATCTAGTTTGTATTTATATTCACAGTTTTTTTTCGTTAATTTGTATGTACGAACTTATAAAAGTGCCCTCAATGAACTTTAGTGTATTTTATATTTTTTATTTGTGCTATCTCCTAAAAATATTTTCACGTTTTATTCAATTTTACTGTGTACAATATGTGATAGTGCAATAATATTGCATCACTTCATGATGTGCTTAGTGGCAACACAAAATTAGTGTATTTTTTGTCATGCGATTAGCTGCTAATGCAATATTAATCCATTACATTTAAAAGAGATTTTATTTAAGTGCAAAAAATAGTGCACTACAAGCATCAAATTTAAATTTGCACTAAAATTTTTGTTTTTCAATCAGTGCTTATGCAAATGTAATGCAAGTTGCCCAGGTCTGGTTGTATCCATCTGTTTTTGACATTCATCCATTATTCTTACACTAACAAATCGCCTGTTGTTTTTGTACTTTCTTAGTTGTTGTAGACCTGCATATATGTACTTTATATAAATATGCTTTGGACATCACATACGTATGTAAATATGTACGTATGCATGTGTTTTGAAAATAACGAAACTTATGTATGGTTTAGTTTCGCGAGAACTGGCAATGAAAGTAGACAAAATTCGCTTAATCGAAGAGATACGAAAGAGGCCAGTTTTGTGGAACACTCGACATGCAAGGATTGAACGTAATTGGAATGAAGTTGCAGACGTTCTTGGAACTGAAGGTATGTATGCATGTACATATATATATGTATGTACATAATTCTGCAATAATTAGCTCAAGAATCGAATCTTTTGACTTATGATATTGTTCAAGTACGTATGGATGTATGTACCTATGTACATATGTATTACTATTTTCACCGAAAGTTAAAACCTGGGGGGTCACTCGAACGATTGTTACTCTCTAATGCGTTTGCGCATTTGGTTTTCGCATCTATTTTTCTTTTCTATCGCAAGCCTGGGATCACCGCACTCTGTAATGCGAAAGCGTCTCTCAAAATCGTCCGATTATCGCAAATATCTTGCGATAGGTACATATCAAACGCAAAGGGAGAAAAACATGTGGGTACGTTGAAAAAATATTTATATATGATATTGAAATTATTTTTAGAGAACAAAAAAATTACATTAAATTTTGTGATCACAGGCATATGTATGTATCTAAAAATGTAAAATCAAGGTGAAATATAATTAACTAAACCATAGCGTTCATACTGTCCTGGGGGGTTACTCTCTATTGCGTTGCGAAAGCAATTACGATGCGCAAGCTAAATGCGATGAGATGCCAATTTGGTACTCTCTATTACTTTCGCAAGTCCTTTCGCAAAATTCTTTGATAAAGTGGCAGCACTGAGTTTGCAAAAGGAAATATGGCAAAGATTGACAGTAATGAAATGTCAAAATATGTATGTAAAAAACGTCTTTTAAGAAAAGGAAAGTTAGAAAAAAGTGAAGTGTAACAATTTTTAATTGAAAGTAAAATAGTGTTTGATGACGAAAACGATCGTGTAGGACGAGTCTTAAGAGATATGTAAGTCCAATATACTCTCTTCAAAATTTCCGTTTCTGTATGTTCTAAACGCTATTCAAAAGGAGTTAAAAGTTTCAAGCACATCCAGAGCAATTTCAACTATTATAAAACTAGCCGCCGCATTAAAATTACTTGGCCAAGATGGATGTCAACATCAAATTTCGCAGGACCATACCTTAGGTCTATCGCAGCAGTCTCACATTTTCAACACTTGCGGAATTCCTGTTGTGATTGGAGTAGTAGATGGTACTCACATACAAACGGTTAGATCGGCCAAAATCAAGCACTTACACCTCTACACAAAATAGCAGCACAGTATGAATGCTATTTCACCTAGATTTTACATTTTTAGATACATATGCATGTGATCACAAAATGAAATGTATTTTTTTATCTTTCTCCAAAAATAAAAATTTCTATATCAAATTTAAATATTTGTTCACGTATTCACTTTTTTTTCACCCTTTGCGTTTGATATTTACCTATCGCAAGATATTTGCGATAATCGGATGATTTTGACAGACGCTTTCGCATTACAGAGTGCGGTGATACCAGGCTTGCGAAAGAAAAGAAAAATAGATGCGAAAAGCAAATGCGCAAACGAATTAGAGAGTACCCATTGTTCGATTTCGTAGCATTTTTCTTTCGCATCGCAATAGAGAGTAACCCCCCTGCAATTTTGTGTTGTATGTGCTTCTTTTTGGCTGATCTAACTATATATCATAAATCAAATTTGATATGGTTGGAACGTAGTATTCTTACCAATGTGAATCTGCTGCGATAGATAGATGTTGATATTCGCCTTGGCCAAGTAATTTTAATGTGGCGGCTAGTTTTATAATAGTTGGAATTGCTCTGGATCTCCTTGGAACTTTTAGCTCGTGTTGAATAGCGTTTAGAACATACAGAAACGCTTCCTTATTCAAACGGAAATTTTGAAGAAAGTTTATTGGATTTATCTCTTAAGATCCGTCCTACACTGTCGTTTTCCTCATCAAACACTATTTTACTTTCAATTAAAAACTGTTAGTTACACTTCACTTTTTCCTAACTTTTCTTTTCTGAAAAACGTTTTTTACATATTTTGGCATTTCCTTACTGTAAATCTTTGCCATATTTCCTTTTGCAAAGTCAGTACTGCCACTTTATCAAAGAATTTTGCGAAAGGATTTGCGAAAGTAATAGAGAGTATCAAATTGGCATCTCATCACATTTAGCTTTCGCATCGTAAGTGCTTTTGCATCGCAATAGAGAGTAACCTCCCTGGTTTTAACGTTAAAAACATAAACAGCTGAGTTTGCCTTCCCACTGCAAGTTTGATAAATTCAGGTTTTAAACAACAGGCTTATTATAAATTTCTCCCAAATAAAATAAATCTACTGTAGAAATGCGTGTATTTGTTGCTGTATTTTTTCCAGCTTTTTATGATACTTATCTGAGAACCTGTACAATGGTTGTTTTTGTTTGCATGAAAAACTCAAAAATTTCACAATTTTCATATTATTATATAAAAAATGCACAGATATATTATAAGCTTAACCTTTTTTTTCCCAGATGGATGTCAGTCAGTCCCAGTCCAGACATGCAATTTTTGTTGCAGCAACTTTTTATTTTTTAGTGCAAAAGAGCGAGTGAGAAACATAAAAAGTATATATTTCTATTTCAACACTGTCACACAGATTCAAGAATTGCTGCAACAAAAACTGCAAGTCTATACCTGGACTCATATCGTCTATTTTCGTTGCTTTCCGTCCAAAGGACACTTTTTCTTCACATTTTATTGATAATTAGTGCCGCTGCATCTATTTTTAAGTTGAAAATGTATCAATTGGTATCTATTATTTTTCACTGGCATAAACATTATCAGCTGCTTCCGGTCATTTTACCTTGGCAGCACTAAATTTAGCACAGCGCAAAAAGGTTGCATTTCATAAAACCAATTCAAAAATGGTTTTAAGTTGGTTTTAACAAAAACAACTTGTATGGCAAAACCAGGTTTTAACAGTTTTAACGTTAAAACCAGCTTTTATTAAAACCATGTCAGTGTGAAAACACTTTATGCCTGTTATATCAAGTAATTTTTTTTCTTTAGCTTCCACATGCAGAAGAACATGGAGGAAACTACGAATTTATCATGACAGAGAAAAGACAAGTATGCGCTATCGCATCGCAAAGGCTAAAATCGAGAACAAATATGATCCCAACAATAAATATAGTACTTGGCACTTTTTCGATTCCGTAAAATTTGCCTTTGGAGACCTGGAAGACGAATTTTCAGATTGTGAGCAGGATCGTATGGAAACTAGTGATATTTTGAGAATCAAATCAACAACTGATAACCATCAATCTAAACGATTCAAATTCTCAAACGATTCGAAGGACCATGGTGAAAATCTATCACAGCCACCGCTTTCACAAAAGAATACCTCTGCATCAATAATCAATAGAGGTGATCTAGATTACATTTTTTTAGTCAGTTTTTCGTCACACATGAAATTAATGTCTCAGTACCAAAAAATACAATTACGTGCCAAGTTGAGCAATTTAATATTAAGTAATTCTTGTGACTCAGCATCTGAAGATGATGCTCTAAAAGATAAAGTGCAGTTGGCTGATGTCGATGTAGATGGAAATTTCCTTAACAGTGTTTGGCCTTTCTTGAAATCAATGTCTCGGAAACAAAATTTAAGATTTCGCTCCAAAATAGCTGAATTAATGTTGGATATATTATCTGAGAAATGTTAAATAGCTAATCAATTATCTACATACCTTTATTTACTACATGTATGTATATATATGTACATTGTGCATAAAATATAAAAACAAAATTTTTATAACAGTATAATATTAGTTTTATTTTCCATATATGTACATACATACATACATTCAGGGAAAAGCTGCAACTTAAAAATAAGAACGCCTCACATTAATTCAATAATTTTCAATATTATAGAAAATGTATATAAAAATACTTAAAAATAAATAAAATTAATAAATAAGTACTGTAAATTAATATTTTTCCACATTGAAATAATAAATTTCAACATTACTAGACTAGACTTTCGTTAATGTTTCTTATTAATTCAATATGGTTTTTATTGATTTTAAGCTGTTTTTTCTCTGGGTGTACATACATACATATGTATTTAAAAATATAACCATGCATTATGTGGATTGTAAGTGGATTGTAAGAACAACATCTATGATTACGATAGCCTTTTTTACGATATACATGTATGTAAATAATCAAGCTTAAGGGCTTTGTTATTTATAAAAATTATATTGTAATTAATTTCAATATTTCGCTACACAAAGAAGTAGCAAAATATTGGAATTAATGTGAAATGTTAATTTAATATCAGTTATTAATATCATTAGTTGTCTGTAACGAATTCAATTCCATAGACAAATAATAAATAAATAAATAAAAAATGGAATACAATTCTCATGGGCCGCCACTTAAGTCTATTTTGGGACTGCTCGATCGCGTACAGGAGATGGCGAATGCGCTCATCGGTGATAGTGTCATATCCGACTCTATTGGTTCATGGGGCATCGACGCAATGGGGGCAGAATTTTCTGGTTCTATCGCTACTACAATGGAATGTGTTCTAATGAAATTAGGGAACTTGTTTCTGAAACCCGCATATTTTTACGCACAACACGTGCTTCATTTAGAGCTCATCATTTTATGGTCGATTGGCCAATAAATTGCACTACGCATTACAGAGAATTCCTTTTTATTTTTTTTAGCAGTACTGTTCGTATGTGGATCAAACTGCATGCGGAGGTCTCTCCTGTCACTTTCAACGTAAAAAAGTCCACAGACACTACGACTACTCCCCAGAACATATTTTCCTAGTTATAGCCCAATGCATTGCATGATTAAGAGTCTGAATACAATGTTTGTGGTGCGGTGCGATTTCTCGTTGCGGGAGAGAAAAATAAACCTAATAAAACGAAAGACGGCGACGGGAATACTTGTCATTGTTTATTTACATTTTTATTAATTTATTTGTTCGTACATTTTTATAAAATTTTCAGTAAATAAAATAATTTAAGGTATTAAAACAATTTTTAATTTGGTAGAAGCCATCATGTTTTTTGTTTACACTAATGTTGTGAACATAGCCAATTATTCAAAAACTATGGCAAAAATTGACAAAATAAAAAAGTTCGCAATGAAAATAAAATAGATTTTAATTTTATGCCGTTCCGCACTGCGTTTTTTTACTTCAAAATCGTATGAAAAACGGCACCGCAATAAATTATCGTTACATTGTGTTCAGTCTCTTAGAGTCATCCCCTATGCATGTACATACATACATATACATGGTGTACCGTAAATCAACGCCTTGTCGAAAATAAGTAATAGAGAAATAGTGCTTCTAAAAAAATTAAAAAAAGGTCGATGTGTCTAATTTTAAAAGGTATATCCATTTAAAAATAAACTTCGATGATCTTTCTGTTGCTGCGACTGCAAAACTTTACATTTCTTATCTTTTTTTTTCTTTCTTATTATGTACATTGTGAGATATTCTTATATTTAATAATTAAATATTCATCCTTCATTGGTCCGATTTTTTTTAACACGTTGACTGCCAACTACGAGATACGAGCTGTATACTTGCCATTTTTCTGCAGTCACGACTTAACTCGGGATATATCAGTGCTAATACCGATAAATGGCTTCGGGGAAAGATTAAAAATCAAAGCTGGCTTGCATGAACAGAAACTTTATTAAAAAGTAACAAAACATATAGTTTAAAAATGTATGAAAATCCAAGAAATAAAATAATATTTTATTGTTGATGATGTGATTAGGTAATTTTGGGCCAGATTTCTATCAATTGCCGTGGCAGTCAACGTAAGAGAAGTAACACTATACTATTACTATGTGTTACCTTTTTTAGGAAAGGAATAGTGATAGAGAAGACAGGTGGTGAAGGAAAAGATAGAGGAAAACTTCATTATTTTCCAAATCTGCTTTTTGCACGTTTTTTCAATGAGGCGTATTAAATTTTCAAAGCTGTGCTTAGTATCCGTTTTATTAGTTATTTAATTTCGCCGATGATTCTGCTACACAATGCCAACGAAGGAGGGCGCTCTGATGTTATATTAGGATCAGCATCTGCTGAAGTCGGTATAATTCAGTGACCAGTGACTTGAACGTTCCTTCAACAACTGATACAAAGGGACACTAATGCACGTCAAAAAAAATCTCACGCTTTATCATACCATGCAGTGAAAGTTATTACTTTACTCAACTTTAACTGGCAGTGTAAGAAAAAATGTGCTAGGCACTTTTGGCAAGTGACATCGCATAAGGCGAATTCAAAAATTGCGAAAAAAAAATTAAATCATAAAATCCATTTAATTTGTGTTTTATTTATTTAATTATTAAGGGTCAATTTCACCAATTCTATTTAAACATCAATTCATATTTAAATGTAGATTTTCATTAATTTTTTTATGGAAAAATTACTTTTAAAAATGAATTGATATTTAAATAAGTTGGTGAAATTGGCCCTAAGTATGTTCAGTGACCTTAAGTGAAACTTCAAAATCTTTGGACATTGCTATAAAAGAGTTTAGTTAAGACTCTGGTACTGTAACTAGAGGGAATTATTAAGTTTTTGTTTAATAATTTAATAAAAGCCAATAGTACTGTTGCCAACGATTTAATTGAGGATTATATTTAATGAGAGTCGAATTCAATTATTTTATACCTACACTCTGAAATATTTCCTTCTAGCAAAAAATACAGTACAAAATCGAAAGCTAACAATTTCAGAAATTAACTTTTTGGCAGAATATGAGTTAGATAATGACCAGCCAACAGAAGGAACTATCGATAGTAATACAAGAAATGTTCTAACAAAACGAAACAGTCAGAAGTTTCATGAATTTGAAAAGAAAATAAAGCAGGACTCTAGTGGCATAATGAATGATTTTATATGTTTTGAGATATCCAGGAAAAGGACTGAGAAACTATATTTTGTATTATGGATGGCTTTTGATTTCCTCAACATCTACGATAAGTAAAAGGATTTTTCTAAGTCTGGTTTTACCAAAAGTAAAGAATCTCTAAAGTCCTAAACATTTATGGCTCAATTATGGCCACCATACAAACACTTTTTCATTAGTAATTAGTGGTTACGCTTTTTTTACGCATGTGTGGCACATGACAGGCAGATGTAAACCCGGCCTATCAAACTAAATGGAATGACAATAAAAGTAATATCAGCTGTACGGTTTTTTCTTTAATTTTTTTGATAATTATCGCGTCTGCATCTATTTTAAGTTGAAAATGTATCAATTGGTATCTTCCGGTCAGCAGCTTCCGGTCATTTTAACTTGGCAGCACTGAATTTAGCACAGCGAAAACAAGATTGCACTTTATAAAACCAGCTTAAAACCATTTCAAAAATGGTTGGTTGGTTATAACAAAAACAATTTGATTGGTTAAATCAGGTTTTAACAGTTGGCTTTAACGTTAAAATCAACTTTTATTAAAACAATGTCAGTGTGAAAACACTTTAAAACAATTTAAGTTACAGAAGGACATTTTATATTTGGTCATCTATCTGACCTTAGTTGATTTTTTTAGAGATTTTGATGGTAAACATTTTTGGATCGTGGCAACACTGTACACTACGTATTCTCATTTCTTTTTCTTTACCTCGAACAAAAATTCTCTGGAGTTGTATGCATGTACAACGTACGCATTGGAGATAGTATATGTGAATATATTTTTAAATTGGTTGAATGGTTGTTTATGTGTGTTTGCAAATATATTTCCGAGGTGGTGGGATTGATACACGAGTTTTTTTTTCTGGTGTAGAATTTAACGAAATTTATGGTTTAGTATCGCGAGAACTTGCAATGGAAGTGCACAAGTCGCGTTTAATAGAAGAAGTTCGAAAGCGGCCAATTTTGTGGGACGTTAGAGTGAAAAAGGTTGAACATAATTGGAGGGAGGTTGCTGGCATTCTTGGAACTGATGGTATGTGATTAGAAACTATATATGTACATACATATCGTCACCTTAAATGCAAACGTACGTAACTACACTTATATTTTTTACAGGAGAAACAAAAACGTTTCGAAATCAATAATAATAAAGTGTTCTTGAAAATGTTCTTCGAAATTTACTTGTAGTATGGATATTTATATGTTTTTAACCATTTATTTCCTTTTTATATGTATATTTAAGCTTTTATGTTAGTTACGTTCTTTGCAATAAAAAATAGATGCATTCGTAATTACGTCCGTTTGAATTTCCTTAATAAAGTCATCATTTTTGATCGGAGAGGTCTAAATATTGGCGTGAACATGTAGTTTGATAAAATGAACCATAATCAACAAAAAACTCGATTTCGAATTTTTGTGTAGTTACGTCCGTTTGCATTTAATTTGACGATATATACATAAGAGCGACTCACCTTGTATGAAGATGAAAAACGTGATTTTGCTACCCCTCTCAGATTAAAGTTCGGTCTTTTTAATGAGGATTCTTAAGATGTTTGAAGGGTCTAGCGATGACCGTTCGTGCACTGAACCGTGTCTAAAAAAGGTGTACTTTTGTAGTATTTTGCATATTTTCTCCCAATACATTTAAAAAAAATTACACAATTTGAAAGATTTTTTCAAATAATTTGAGTCACATTTCGTATTAAATTTAAAACCCTTTTAAATATATGTACCATGATTTTAAACATCAAGTGTTAGCGACCTTTTCTTCTGTACTGTAAAGAATGTTTATTGCTCAATTCCAAGAGAGACACAGAAACTCTCTGAGAGTATTTGTATCAGGGATCAGGGTTCCCAGATTTCTTTCGACTGTCATCCCCAATTTGAAAATTTTGATCCCCAAAATTCCCTAAAAAGTAATTTGTACTATCCCCAAAAATCCCTACTACGAATAATACTATTTTAATTTATTTAATTATTTTCTTAATATTTTATTTGCACTGTGGTTCAAATTATTTGTACACTTATACTTAAATATATACATATTTATACTTAAATATATACATATTTATATTTATTTTTCTAACAAATTAGTTAATGAGATTAATAAAATCAAAAAGTTCAGAGTCTAAGTCTTCTGTATCGTTATCTAAAGAATTTTTTTGGAACATACTCTTAGAGTTAAAGAATTTTACCATTTCTGGAGATGGATCAAAAGTGTCACAGCAAATTCCATTATTTTTAAAATGTATATTAATTCTTAACAAAGATTCGAGCAATTCGCACTGAATTTTGTTTCTAATTTTAGTTTTTATTGAGTTTCTTGTCGAAAAAAACTCGTTCAACGCAAGCCATCTAACGTTTTTTTTTCAACTAGTGCTTATTTCGTGAATGGTAACACTTAGCTCATGTCTGATTTGACAGATAATTAGTTTTATTCTTCCGCTGAACGAATATGGTTGTGTATACGCTTGAACAACGCTGGGAAATATTGCCTGCGATCGACTTACAGAAGATGCCAATTTTGCCAAAAAAAATCATCTATTCAGATGAAGCTCATTTTGATCTTGGCGGGTATGTAAACAAGCAAAATTGTCGCATTTGGGGCACAGAAAACCCGCGCGCATACATTGAAAAGCCGACGCACCCAAAACGAGTCACTGTTTGGTGCGGATTTTGGTCCAGAAGAATAATTGGGCCAATGAGCAAGGAGTGGACGTTACAGTCAATGGCGATCGTTATCGGGACATGTTGAACGAATTTTTGTTCACAAAAATTGAAGAGGATGATATTGGCAACATTTGGTTTCAACAGGACGGCACTACGTGCCACACAGCCGAAGCTACACTCGATGTTTTGCGCCCTGTTTAAAATAGGACCCTATATTTAAAATACAAAATACTTCCACGTCATGTATGTATTTAAAATACAAAATACTTTAATTAATTTTAATTATTTTTTTCGAACTTCATTTGTTTCTATATTTATGATTTGATCAGGCTAAAGTTTGTATCGCTTTGTAAGCCAAATTACATGTGGTAATTATTAATGAAGAAATAACACCAACGTTAGTTGTAAATATTCTGACAAACACATAGTTGAACGGAACAACTACAGGGTGGGCCAAAAGTTACCTTGGGGTTTAAAAGTTTAATAACTTTTTCGTTTATTAATTTTTTTAAATTTTTTTTCTCAGATTATATAATATAGAAAATGGAAATTTTTTTTACACTAAGTATGGAAAATAATGTCTCTTAAATGACCACCTTTTTCAGCTTCGCACTGATGGGCGATTATGATTATGAGTGATGAAGCTCATTTTCATTTGAATGGCTTATTTAATAAGCAGAACTGTAGGTTCTGCAAGCGAAGGAAACTTTGTTGTCGACATCGTGGGCCAGGCTGTAAATGGAAGAAAAAACTGTTGACTTGTTAAATAAAACGAAGCTCACTGAAAATACTTCTTTCAATTTCACAACATATGCCTTTTGTTTATGAGCAGAACAAATTATTTGCTTCATAAAAAATATATCGCTGGTTTGTTTTGCTTATGTTGACAACACAATCTCCCAAAGCAAAAGCAACCATATTTTTTTTGTATTGTTATAATTGTTGTGTCGTAATAGTACCACCTGCAATTAAAACCTTGTGACAAGATGCTTCAGAATTGACAACTGAATTGTGGTGATGCGTATAGTTATGTTTTTTGTTATTGATTTGACGAATGATACATTATAAATTAATCAAAATGCAAATCACCAAAAATGTAATGTATTTTGTAAATTATGTATTTAAAATACAAAATACTTGCATGTCATGTATTTAAAATACAAAATACTTCTACGTTATAAATATATTTCAAATACAAAATACGTATTTGTATTTTAAATACGTATTTCAAATATAGGGTGTTTTTTATTGAGGTATAGAACTTTAAGTTGGCATCACTTTTTTAACTGGCGGCCATTTTGTCAGCTGTCAAGTGATTAATATTTAGTTTGGTTTGCCATTTCATCATGAACAGGTTGACAAAAGAACAACGCTTGCAAATCGTGCAAATTTATTTCGAAAATAATGGTTCAGTTCGCGAAGTTTACCGCAAGCTCCGTCCATTTTATGGTCGACATAATCGTCCATCAGAGCAATTAATTCGGTTAACCGGTCAATTGGCCACCAAGATCGTGTGATTTGACACCATTGGATTATTTTCTTTGGGGATATGTGAAGTCGCTCGTCTACGCCAACAAACCAGAAACGTTAGGGGACTTGGAAGCCAACATTCGTGGCGTTATTGCCAACATACGGCCCCATATGCTCGAAAAAGTGGTTGAAAATTGGACCTGTAGAATTGGCTTTATTCGAGCCAGCCGCGGCGGCCACATGCCCGAAATCATATTTAAACGTTAATGGCATACAATTATCCTTCCAATAAAGCCAAATTGATGGACATTAAAACGATTTTCTTGTGTTTCATTTCAATTCGAAGTTCTATACCTCTAAAAAAAACACCCTATACATGTATTTCAAATACTGCCCAACCCTGCTTGCAATAAACCTTGTTTAAGTCTTGCCAGCAACAAATATTAAAAACGAGTTCATTATTAAGCGTTTTTGTTAAAATTTTATATTATTCATGAAATAAAAATTGGAAAATGTATTGAAATTAAAATAATCTAAAAAATATTACGTGAAATACAAATCCCCATAAAATCCCCATAACATAAAAATTATCCCTAATGAATTCCCCAATCCCCAAGCCAAAATTTGTATCCCCATTTGCAAAAAAAATTCCCGATTTTGGGATAAATCCCCTAATCTGACAACACTGTCAGGGATGCGATAGCAGAGGTAATAACTTTAAAGAATAATTGTACTTTTTTCAGTACGATTGTACCAACATCTTAATTTTGTATGGGCCTGTCCCACGATGTCGACTTGTCTCTCACTTACATTTGACACAACGAAATCTTAAGGCTCAGTTAGCCGACTGTAATGTAACTGCAACGGTAGGAAACAGCTGATCGATAGTGTTATGTGAAAATTAATGAAAATGTTTATAGAGATGTAATGTAACGTAACCTTATTTTCATATAAAAATATTGATCAGCTGTTTCCCACATTACAGTTAAATTGCGTTACAGTCGGCTAACTGAGCCTTTAAAATTTGTTTTGTTTTGAGTGTAAGTGTGTGACAAGTCGAACATTGTCAGTGTTGTCAGATTAGGAGATTTATCCCCAAATCGGGATTTTTTTCAAAATGGGGATAAGAATTTTGGTTTGTCGATTGAGGAATTAATTGGGGATAAATTTTATGTTTTGGGGACTTTATGATATTTTTTGGGAATTTGTAGTTTACTTAATTTTTCTTTATTTCTCGGAATATTTTAATTTCAATACATATTCCAATTGCTTTTTTTAAGTTCATAAATAATGTAAAATGATAACAATGGACTGGTCTTTAACATTTGTTGTTAGCAAGATTTAAATAAGGTTTATTACAAGACAAACAGGCACTCGCATTGGCGAGAATGTTCATCAGCTGATTTTTTTTTGTTTACTCATATACTCGTATAACTTACAAATTATTTGACAATTAGTTCTTTACCTTGGTTGATGCTTAAAATTTTTAGACCTTACGTTCTGAAAAGCGCAGTGTTGCATCTAATTCGAGTATCTGCACTCAATGTTCAATGGAGCTTAATTAATCCTACTTACCCTTAGATTCAGTGGATTCGGGTTACGATTTTGAGGAAGACCTAAACTCGACGTAGTTATTAAATGTAAAGACGACTTGAGTTTTCTAACTAAAAGCTTATTGCAGCAAATTTTGAAATGTTTTCCATCAAATCTCAAAATTTTCAAAACATATAAACAATTTGCTCCAAACATCGATTAAAACAACGTAAATTTAGCTCAATCATAAAAATATTACAACCAGCGGCAAACCAGAAAGATTTACATATTTGATATTCAAATAACAGACATCTAAAACATGCTTGGGCAAAAGTTTATTCATATCAAGAAAGGGATGGCAAAGTTGGTACAATTGTACTTTTTTTGGTACTATTCAAACTCGGAAAGTACAATAGCCACAGCATTTTTTGGTATATTCTGATTCAGGTTTTTGTGTTTTGCGGTAGCAAAAATAAAATAAAACAAAAGAAATAAACGAAATAAATAAAAAAGTTGAATTAAATGAATAAAATGGAGAAGCTGTTCAAATGCTTCCGTATATAAAGTACTCATTGTGCCAACATTCTCCGTCGTTGCGTTAATGTCAGTTGAAAAAGGCGAAGTTTAACGTATGACGGATTCATTGTGCCCCGACCTTCATTAAATAAAAATACAAATTATCTCTTATTGCTCTCTTCATTATTTTGAGAGTACTCGCACATGTGCGCGGTTTTGAAGATCTCTGGTCTATAGACATTGAGTTAAGGAGAGTCGAAATCAATAACGTCATAAATGTTGCTAAAGGTGTCTTTACATTGTGTCTTTACATGGTAATACAAAGTATTACGACTGTAGAATCAAAATATTATGAAATTCTCTCCGTGTTCAAAAAAAAAAAGAGAACAAGAGTCTGTTGTAGGTATTTTAAGTAAAATAAAGTAAAATGCAAGCAAAGATATTCAACTGGTCAGTTAATGACAAAAATTGCAAAAAAAAAAGATGTGTACTAATGAAACTAAATATTGGAGAAAACATTTTATAATTTCAATTTAATTTTACTACAAAATATAATTTATTTTAAGTTTATTTATTGTTTGTTTGATTTCGCTGCACCAGTTAAGTAGCTGATGATTGCAGTCGTAAAATATTTACAATAACAACATGAAAATTTCCTGAATTGATTTTGGTTGTTTTTGTAAAAGTGTCAACACCTTCAATAGATACCATTAGTGCTGCCAATGTTCACTTTGAAATACACCTCTGGTGTGATGAGAATACTTAAGTTTCTAAAATGGTTTAGAAAATAAACATTTACCGACCGCTTATCATATTTTCTATCCGTGTTCTCTCCTACTCGATACATTTTGCTTTTACATGATAAGATTTTGTATAATCTACAGCGTTTTTTGACATGTTGTAATACATTGTATTACCATGTAAAGACACCTTAAGGATGAGTTCGATGAGAACTTCGAACTTTCGAGTGAATATGAAGTTGGACAACATTGCAATAAGTATGAGTGCGCATAAGTACAATAAATTATATGTCATGATTCAACTCTACTCACTTTTTCACTACTCATTTCTGATCACAGTACCAAATGTTTTCTTTATAGAAACATTCACGTTAGCTCTATTCGCATATTTTTGCAAGAAGTGGATTTAGCAGGTTTAAACTCGAAGCCCACGATATGTACTTATTAGTGATGCGCGAATATTCGGCTATTAGTTTAAAAAAAAAAATTTATTTAATTTCATTTGTTGTTCCCGAAGAAATAAAAGATGCATTCGTTCTCCAGGGACTTAAGGTAAAAAATGTATCAAACATATTAAATAGGGAGAAGATCCCCGAACCTCTATTTCATGTTCCACTTGAGCCAAATGATAAAAAATTTAGAACAAATGAGGCCCATCGCATTTATAACTTGAAATATCTCTTATGCTGAAAAATAACAGTTGAAGAACCACACAAGCGTTCAGGACCTGTACAGTGGCACAATTGTCAAGAATATGGCCACACAAAAACTTACTGCAAATTACCTACAGTTTGTGTTATCTGCGGTGAATTACTAAACCGAAAGATCAAGCAGAAAAAAATTTAGTAATTGTGGACGTAATCACACCGCTAACTACAGAGGATATCCTTATATTCTTTCGTTAAACAGACTATAGGAAAACAACCTAAATTACCTCAACCTCCATCAGCAAACGCTTTCTTCACCACTTTTCCTCCAATGAGCCAACCAATTTCTTAACACAAAAAGTGTCCCCAGCAAGTAATTCAACAAATGCTAACACAAGCTTTAATTTCAATCGCCTTGAAGCCATTACTGATAATCTGGTGCAAACTATAAAGAACTTTACAACAAATATGACTAGCATGATGACAGAAATACTACAAACACGTTAAAAATATGTTTCTGGAACGCAAACGGCATTCGCCAATACAAAAATAAACTCGAGCACTTCCTTGCGGAAAAAATATTGATATAATGTTGGTTTCTGGGATTCATTTGACTTCGAGAAGCATTTTCAAAATGAATGGCCACACCGTATATGATACAAAGGACCCGAGAGGAAGAGCATGCGGTGGATCAGCGATTTTAATAAAGTCAAGACTCAGGCACTATATTCTTGACAACATTTGTGAAGAACATCTACAAGCAACTAACATTTGTGTCGAAAATTTTTGTACAAATTTCGTTATATCATCAATTTACTCCCCTCCCAGATTTTCAATCTTTGAGGATCAACACGAGAATTTCTACAAATCTCTTGGACCTTGTTTCAATGCAAAACATATGTTCTGGGAGAGTGATAGGATGATATACAAAAAATTCCGGATGTTATAGATTTTGGCGTCGTCGAAAATATCTCTAGGGATTTAATTCATATTGAAGCTTCCCTAGATCTCTCCTCCGATCACTCTCCCACGATCGTTACAATTTGTAGCCCACTAAGAAGTGACTTACCTCACCCACATGTGAAGATGATTATTCGTGTTAATTGGCTGGGGTTCATAAAATATCTTAGTAGTCATTGTACGGAAAACATTAAGCTAAGGACATCCAAAGATATTGAATTTAACGTTGCCAATCTTAACGAAAATATTAAACAGGTGAACATGCCACTACCTCCCATCCGCAGACTGGCTTTAATAGAATTTATTCTACGGATATTGAAAGTATTGTGTGTGAAAAGAAGAGAGCTAGAAAGGAATGGCAACAACACAGATCACCCCTAAATAAAATCAGACTTAAAGAATGTACTAAACGCCTCAAAGAGTTGCTATCGTCGGAAAAACTGCATTACTGAAAAAATATTAATTACTCTGTATGGCGCGCTGCTAGAAATCTTAAAAGACCCGTTGAGCTGAAATCACCACTACGCACTTCGACCGGAGGATGGACAAGAAGAGATAGTGAGAAAGGTACCTTATTTGCTGAGCATTTAAAATCTGTATTCACTCCCTATTCATGTACGGGTGCTGTCGTCCCTAAAGTTTAAGTTGCGTGAAGTACAAAAAATAATTGCTGAACTCAACCCTAAGGAAGCTCCAGGTATTGATGGAATTAGTAACAAGATGCTGATGAATTGCAATAAGAATCCTGCTATTTATTTTTAATGCCATTTTAAGAATGAAATGATTCCAAAGCCGGGAAAACATCCTACCAAGGCTGAGTCATATAGGCCTATAAGCTTACTATCAACAATCTCAAAGCTTTTCGAAAAGCTGCTCATGACTAATTTGTGAATCCCTCACCATCAATTTGGTTTTAGAAGTCAGCATGGCAGAATTGAGCAAACACATAGATTGGTTCAATTTATAAGGAAGGCATTTGAAGAAAAGAAGTATTGTTCTGCTTTCTTCATTGATGTTTCTCAGGCATTTGATCAAGTAAGGCACGAAGGCTTAGTTTTAAAATTGAAGACGTATCTTTTGGAAAGTTATACTATTGATAGGAAGTTCACTGTTGTGGAAGTAGACTTCATGAGTGTGCCCGAATCTATATCTTCCGGTGTCCCACAGGGTAGCATTCTAGGGCTAGTCTTGTATTTAATATATACTTGTGATATGCCTGTGAGCAATAATATACATAGCTCTACATTTGCCGATAATACAGCCTGTATGAGTGTGCATGAAAACTCTTATGAGGCATCCCGCAATCTCCAGGAACATATCACGCAGCTGGTAATATGGTTGAACTTATGGAGAATTAAAGTAAATGAGCAAAAGTGTGTCCATATAACCTTTACCTTAAGAAGAGATACTTGTTCCCATTTCCATTCGAATCAACAATCAAAATATTCTCAAGTGAAATACTTTGGTATACAACTTGATCGAAGGCTTACATGCAAACATCATATTGACTGTAAGCTAACGCAAGTGAAACTTAAGTTAACTCAAATACATTGGTTGATTGGCAGAAATTCAACACTCAGCCTAGGCTGTAAACTGTTTATATACAAGTCGATTTTGAAACCAGTATGGTGCTACGGAATCTAGCTATGGGGCACTGCTTCAGCTTCCAATATAGAGAGAATCCAACGAAAACAAAACAAAATTTTACGTTTCATAAGATCGGCTCCATGGTACATCAAAAATTCAAATTTAGATCGTGATTTAAATATGCCACTGGTGACTGAATAAATTGAAAAATACGCAGGCAAATATTTAGCAAAACTCGAGTCCCATCCTAATTCCCCTTGCTCGTAACATATTGAATTTTACTGGACACATCCGCTTAAAAAAGAGGGACACTACGGCTCTAATACTCAATACTCCAGATGTAAGTGCTTGAAAATTGTTGTTTTTTTTTTTTTTTGCTTAGTATCATTAATTTACTATCACTAACTTTATGTCCTGTCCGACACTGGTCGGGCGTAATAATTATATTTAGATTTGAACACTTATTGTTATTTCATATTTAAAGATACAATAAATAAATACTTGTATATGTATATAAAAAAAAATTAATTTCAAACAATAAATAATATTCTTGTGTCCAACTTTAAAACAAACTTCTTGTACAATTAATATTAAAAAATATAAAGTACTTTCCTCCACCTCAAGAGAGGAATGTTTAACCTCAAAAACAAAAGCATAAAGCCTATACTTGAAGAAAGTGGGTCCAGCCGTTTGGTCTGTACATTGGGGATTTTTTTTTTTAATTTTTTATTTTGGTTATACTATAAGTAAAACCTGCTATAAAATACTAATTTTTATATAATAACTTATTGCTGAGGTTACATATGTTAAAATCTACTAAATTGTGTACTTTTTTCAATATGTTGTCTTGGGAGAAAATATGCAAACACTACAAAAGTATACTTATTTTAGACACAGTACAGCTCGCAGTATAGACACCTCAAATATTTTGGAAATCCTTATTAAAAAAAATGTTTTTTCTGCGATTCGCTCTAATGTTCACACATAGATATGTAAGTAATATGTATATTTCAATAGTTGTTATCTGAATTAAATATTTCTGTTTAGTTCACACATGCAAATTAATGTGGAAAGCACTACGTGCTAGTTATGGCACTGAAAAGAAAAATGTCGAGAAGCGCATCGCAAAAGCCAAGAGAAAAGGAACTTATCATCCTAACAATAAATATTATACCTGGCACCTTTTCGATTCCCTAAAGTTTGCATGTGACGATTCCGATGACGAAATTCAAGACAGTGAACATCACAGTCAATCGAGAACAAATATTGAAACGTACGATTCTGAAGATAAAAGTTCCACCACTTTAAATACGCAAAATAATCAGTCTATTAAGGAAGAACCAGAACTTCAAATTGATGCTGATACATATCCTGAAGGAAGTGAAGACAGCAATGAATCACTCTGTTTGTCTTCTTCACTTCTTGTAGAAAGAAATTCAACTGAATTAAGTCAATCACGTTCTCTTAATGACCAATCGAAGCATGATAATAACTTAAAGCTATTACAAGAGAATATTTCAAAATCCGCAATCGATATAAACGAACTAGATTATAGTTTCTTGATTAGCTTCCTATATCACATGAAATTAATGTCTGAACTTCAGAAATTACAGTTTCGTGCCAAGATGAGCAACTTAATGTTGGAAATTTCTTCGGATTCTACTCAGGAAAATACTTTAGAAAACAAAAAGCTGCTCGTGGATGTTGGTGACCCGGATGGCAATTTCCTGATCAGTTTTTGGCCATTCCTGAACTCATTATCTTGGTCGGAAAATTTACAATTCCGTACCAAACTAGCCGACGAAATGTCTAATATTTTATCAGAGGACGTTAAAAAAGACAATATCAATGAAAATGCTAACTAATATTTGCAATTTATATCCATACATACATTAAATATGTCCAGTAGTTTTCAGCGAAATAAAATTTTTGTGTAAAAAATAATTCAACTTATATTTTTCAAGTTAAATATAAAATAAAATAGTTACTAATTTTAAAATAAAAGGTCAAATAAAATTTCAAAGATCATTAAATATAAGCCCCCATATTCATAAAAAAAATAAAATGAATTTGAGATCCATGTTAGGAAAATTTTTTATGAAAATTTTGATATAAAATACATTTCAAATTCATTTTAAATTTTATGAATATGGGGAAAATATTTACGAGGTCAGCAAAATTCTAAATTGCCCCCGAAGAATAAATTTTTTGAAAGAATAAACGAACGACAAAAATTAAAACACAATGAAATTAGAATTTTAGAAGTCAGCTGTTTTGTTTTAACTAAAAATAGCGCAACAAAGAATCGAGAAGAAATTTTTAGGGAATGAATTTAAAGAAATCTAAAAATTCGTTTTTTTTTAATTTTAAAGCCTGTTACTTAATGAATTTTCTAAGTACGAGTACTAATGGACTGTGTATGTACGTGTACTAGCATATTTGTAAGATCCCAGCAAAAATAAATTTGATACACGTAAGCACTACATTAAAAAGAAGCGCTTCGGAAGCGCGGAAAAGTACACAGTGCATTTCCTCTGCCTTACGAAGATGCAATAACGTAAGCGAATTACGAAATTTTACACAAACACTACGTAGTTGGTCGGCTGTTTTTACTCAAATACTAAAGTTTTTTATAGTGCATCCTCTCTCGCATACCTGGATGAAAATTTTATTTCGAGATTTGAATTGTGTACGAACATAAATATTTATGTGCTTCGGTAGTTCAATAACATACGGAGATCCTGAGATCGACGTCTGATTCAACGCGCGAACAAAAAGTATTTTATCTGATATTGTATTTAATATATAATAAATATAAAAACAAAAAAGTCAATCTAAGAGTAAATATAAAATTCTGATCTAATGGGCAATTTTTTTATTTATTTACATATGAAAAAGACATGAAATATATGGGCTGTACATCCTATATGCATTCAGAAGCTCATACCTGGAAAGCTATCAATCACGAACAAAAATCATATGATACCCAAGCAGGTTGGTAAGCGAGAGTTATGCTCTCTTTCCCTTACCAATCTGCTTCTAGGTAGACGAACATTTTTGCTGGGATAGAAATGGAGTGTAGCTTTCATCAAGATTTTTTTTAAATCCTGCTTTTTTATCATATTTCCTTTTGGTCACGTATCCATGCACGCATTGCATTCCTTGTTATCTGTGGCTCCTATCCGGTATAAATGCCCTCGTAAATTACAGTGGCTCGTTAAGACTGCTTTCCCAGCTCGGACTTGTTTAGTTTCTTCTTCCGGGTCGACCCATAGAACCTTGATTAGATTACCCACAGTAAGGGCTACGGAACTGGTGGCCAGGGATGTAGCTGAAGGTGGTAAAGTAACGTTCTGCGTCGACAGCCAGGCAGCGCTAAAAGCTTTGAAGAAACACAATGTCAAATCAAAACTTGTTACTGACTGTAGGAGAGCCCTCAACTTGCTTATGGACAAATATAGTGTCAGAGTATGTTGAGTTCCTGGTTCCTGAATTATTATTAGTACATTTACTTTTACATAAACTTTTTAAAAAAGTATCAATTTATATTACTTTGTGATCAGGTGTTCAGTTTATATCACTGATACTTATGGTATAGTTTGTAAATTCGTATCGCGAGTTTACGAATCAGCTGACAAAGTCTGTAACATAAATAAAACATGTTGCTGTTTATTTAATATGTATCGTAACGTATATGAGGTAGAAATCTACAGAAAATAAATTTTTACGAAGCAAACGTTAACTTCTCTCTCAAATACATACACACACATGTATAAAGCAAAGAGAAATACAATAACAGCTGACACTTTCGCTTGCAACCTCACATATTTACTAACTAACATCCAGATTTAAACGATACGACAACTTCAAAAGTAACACGATACGAATTCTACCACTTTTGTTACAGCCTTATGTGATTTGTGATTTGGATAAGCTTAGTGTCGCCATCTGTCTGTGAAGTATATTTTTCTGTTGCCCAGCAAACATAAAATCTTTAACCAATTCTCTTATAATAAATTATAACATCTTGTATGAACGCAAACTGTAATATCACCAACAAGGATCGAAGTGGTGTTGTACCCGCTTTAGAACCATTAATGTTTATTTCTACACGTTTTTTTTTTAAGTTTCAAGTATGAGTTTAACAGACTTATAAGGACTTTTTACCAATTTCTCAAATTTAGATAAATTTGCAAGTGTGCAACATCTTGCTTCACCTTCTTCCACAAGTTATCGTTTCTTCAGCAAGAACTTCTAAAAATTTAATGGAAGTTAATACACCAATGAACTGCAACCACAAAATTATTTACGACATGATCTATGTATTATTCCATCCAGAAAAACAATATTTGCTACTCGTTTTTATCACGACACAACGATTGACTACTGTACTGTGTGAAAAGGGCTGTTAAAAGTTGTTATTTTAACCTGTTTTAATAGGCCGCCTCAAGTAATAGTAAGCTTAAACGATGACACCGAATACTTTATTATATATAAAAATCGGTATTTAAGAAATTGCGAAAACCCCAGGATCTTCTTATTCGCGAAGAGTTTATTCTGTTGAACAAATCTTTATCACATCGCATATTGCCGTGCACTGCACAAGAAAAAGCTCAACAGAAGAGTGAATGTAAGAACCGGGGTGCGACAGGGATATGTAATATCTACTTTTCTCTTCAACATTGTATTAGACGGTGTTATGCACAACGCAAATAGGGTGAGCAGTGGTATTACGTGGCGTATTCAAGGATGCCTGCGTGATATTGATTATACAGATGAGATCCGTCTATTGACGCACAGTTACCCAGATATGCCTGCGAAGCTACAACAGCTTATGGAAACAGCGTAGAATGCAGATATGAGAATAAACATCCGAAAAACTAAGCCATTGCGTGTTAACCCAAGTTTTTATGAAAAATTTTAAATTAAGAACATTCAACTTGAGGATGTTGAATCGTTTTGCTGTCTCGGAAGTTTAAAAACAACTAGTAGTGGGTCCAGCTGTGATATCGAGAACCACATAAAAAGGGTTGTGTGTGCCCTAGAATGTTTGGCCGCTTGAAAACTGTGTAGAAATCGCCGTCACTCTCGCGCCGTGTTAAGTTAAAGATATTAAATTGTGTCTCAGGAAAATCATGAAAATTGTCTCTCCTGATACTATCTCCAATAACCAGTTCATATTGAAATACGTGGACATAAATGAAACTGGATCGGCCACACTTTGCGCAGATCGCATGATGATATAAAAAGAAATGCCATTGCATGGAATGCAACGCGGCGTTTAACAAAGTAAAATAAAAAAGGCAATCAAATGAAGTGCTTGTCCATTATGACCCAAAAATTCCGATTACTATGGCAGTTGTAGGCGCAGTGTTGAGTCACAAATAAGCAAATGGCGTGAACGAACCCACAAGGAGGCTAATGCTGTCGTATAAAAATTTTATCAATATTTGTACGTCCGTGAATTCACTTTAGTAACATATAATAAAATAATCGCCTCAGGTTCCACATTCGTAAAATGAAATGAAAGTGAAAGTTTTTGGTTTTGGTTTTTTGGAAATTCTTGGTTTGTGTTTTCAGTTTTGCAAAAGTGATTTAAAAAGTAAAATTTTTTTCAGTTTATTTAAAACGGCATTGAAGTGCTCTGCAATGAAATTTCACTACAAAAAAAGTAATTTGAAATCGGCAGCAAACAACATTGTGAAAAAAATGATTCAACGTTTTGTGCTTTATTTATTTATTTTTATTTAGGAACTTAAAATTTGAAAATTGTGGAAGTTTTGCCGAATGTTCATAATGTTTTGCACTTTCTCCTGAAATAATGACTTACGAGTATACCTCACAGCCACAGCGAGTTTAACAAATTTTTGCTCAGGGCTTGTTTCCAATATCGTGAATTTTCAAAATTTTCGCGATAGGTGTGATTTCTTAGACTTTTTTATCAAGTTCAAGAGAATTTTTTTTGCAAAATAAAAATTTATTTTTCAACATAATCTCCTTTTAACCTCAATACATTTAGTCTAACGTTTTTCCAGTTTTTGTATCCCTTCCAAAAAATAGGATTCCTCGAGGTCCCTAAAATAGGCATTTGTTTGGTCAATAATTTCATCGTTGGATCCATTTCTTTAGGTTTGGAAATAGGAAGTAGTCGCTAGGGCTAAATCCGGAGAATATGTCAGATGAGGTACCAATTCGTGGCCCAACTCATAGAGTTTTGCCGTGCAGTCTCAATGGCACGCGTGTATTATCTTGATGAATAAGAACTTTTTTCTTGGCCATATGGTGTAGTTTTCTTTTTAAATAATCATTAAATCGGTCTAATTAGATCGCATAATATTCGCCGTTTATTGTTTTTTCCTTTTGAAGGTAATCAATGAGGATTATCCGCGTGCATCCCAAAAAACTGTTGCCATCTCCTTATTGGACGACAAACTTACTTTGGCCTTCTTCGGAGCAGGTTTACCTGGAGAAACCCATTGTTTAGACTGCTGATTGGTCTCCGGAGTACAATCCTTTGAAGTTGTCACACGTTTACGTTTATTGTCAATTGAGAGCAAACGCGGCACCCATCTTGCGGACAACTTTCTTAAACCCAGCTGATCACTTAAAATCGAAACCACACTACCACATGCAATGCCTATGGCATCAACAATCTCACGCACTTTTACTCTTCGATCTGCCAACACCATATCGTGGATTTTTTCGACACTTTCGGGTGTACTGACCTCAATTGGCCGTCCAGAGCGTTCAGCGTAATTTGTACTTGTGCGACCACAACGAAAGTCAGTAAACCATTTTTACCATTGAAATCGATGGTGCAGAGTCCCCATAGTTTTTATTGAGCTTTTCCTTGGTTTGATTGACGGTTTTTTTTCGCAAGAAATAATGTTTAATGAAATTCACTTTTTAAAATTTTTGGAAAAATACACGAGGTTGTATGTTTTGAACAGCTGTTAAACGCAAAGTAAATGACGACACTTGCTCAAAATTTGACAATAGTCTATTAACAGGTGGTACTTGATGGGAAGTGTAACTACGAGGGAAGTTTGAAAAATCACGGGCTTATTGAACCGCTCGCGTAATTTGTGAATATACATACATACATATATGCAACTGATTTTTGCCGCAGTGAATATTTGCATAATTTGGTATCCATAGAACTGTTAGGTCGTCAAATTTAATTGTTTCAAAAGACGAATTTACGCAAAGAATTCTTAAAGCCAAGTTCATCGAGCTATGCGAAGATCGCGCTGTCCGTCCCAATTGTGTTTATAGCATAATACGAGTATGTGTTTTTTTCCATGTTGCTTGAAATATTTATTTGAAATAACTTTTCTTCATTACTTTTCTAGAACACAGTGATATTATCTTTGCGGAATTAAAAACTTTCCTTAAAATCTTACTTTTTTCCCGAGGAATTTTTTTCTTCCCTCATTTGGTAACAAAGGGGAAAAATTAAATTTATAATTTATGATTTATCCAATCACTTAAGTGATTGAAATAATTTTTAAATATATTTCTGTGCATATGGACAACAATCCAAATGCCACTGACAAGCTTTTCAAGCCTGGGTCCCAAATTATATTTCAAAATATATACAACCAGCCAAATTCCCTGGTCATTTTTTTTCCTTTTCCCATTTCCCCTGTTGTGAATAACAATTCCCCGGATTTTTTTTCCAATTTCCCATTCCGCCTATTATGAATTACAATTTTCCTGGAAAAAAATTCCCAGGGAAAAAAGTAAATATTCTAAACATTAGGGAGAGGGAGAATTTTTTGTAGGCTTTCTCCCCAATGTTTTCAGCATTCATTTACAACAAGAAGTTTAAATAAGCATATCCATGTTATATTTCCCTCTTTTTTAGGAATTTTTATCCAGGCCGTGCAAGCGTGCACTTCAAAAACATGAAATGCTTCTGAATTCAGAAAAAAGTACTAAAGCACACTCAGCCCAATCATGAATATTCCCTCGAAATTTATTTCTCACGCCAAATAATTTTCTCGAGAAAACATTCCTTCAATAATAAATTTCTTGGGATAAAAAAATAGTAATACGTGGCATCACCGCATTACGAAGCTCGTTGTTTTGCGTGTTCATTGACCTTTTGTTTCTCCCTTTTTTATAATGAGAGAGCATTGTTGCCATTTTAGCATTTTTACTGCTAGAATTTTCATTAGTTACAAGCATTCAACTTTCAAAAAATTCTGCTAAGTGCTTTCTGGCAGAATTTGTTGAAAATAAAAAATTTAATAATCAACTTCAATGTATTTTTAATAAAAAAAAAATATTTTACTGAATAAGTAAAATAATAATTTGGGTTATTAATGCGTTAAAAAATTTTATCATTTAAAAAATTACCAATTATTAACTATTTTATGTTTGTATGTGTTTGTATAAACATGAAATTCAAAGCTATTTCAATAAATTTTTTCTACATTTAAATCTAGCATTATACTTTTCTTCTGTAGAACATTTTAGCAGAATTTTTTTGACCGATGAATGCTATTCTCTCATCATCATTTTCTGGCAACACTGTGAGAGAGTAAGCAAAATTATTAAAATTCACCAACTTGAAAAAATATGTAAAAATAAGTTTATAAATGATTTATTTGGATATTATTTGCGTTTTTCCAAATAAAAGAACTATAAAATACAAGTTTATGTATATCAATTTTGTTTTAATGGATTATTAACTATGTTTTGCACGTGAAAGATTTTTAGTGAAAAAAGCAAGTTCAACTGCGTTCATAATACCTACTTTTTTCCCGGGGTGTTTTATTATTCCCGCATTTGGTAAAAAAAGGGAAAAGACAAATTCATGGGCTGATTCAGCCCAATCATAATCAAAAATTCCGCACGAGTTTTCTCACTTTTCCCTTTTCTCCTATCATGAATTATATTTTCCCCTTTTTTTGTCAAATGCGGGAATGAAAAAACTCCCCGGAAAAAAGCAGGTATTATGAACGCAGTTGAACTTGCTTTTTTCACTAAAAATCTTTCCCTTGCAAAACAGAAGGAGGTTGCAATAAAAACATGGTTAATACTCCATTAAAACAAAGTTTAATATACATAAACTTGTATTTTATAGTTCTTTTATTTGGAAAAACATAAATAATACCCAAATAAATCATTTTTTTTCAAGTTGTTGAATTTTAACGGTCTAATTCATAAAAAATATTTTAGGTTTATTACAGGTTTATTTGACAAATTTCCCATAGAAATATAATAAACCTGAAATATTTTTTATGAATAAGCCAGTAATAATTTTGTTTACTCTCTCACAAAAAAAAGGGAGAAACAAAGTGTTAAAAAACAAGAAAAACAAGGAGCTACGTACTGCGGTGATGCCACGTATTACTCTTTTTGTTCCCAAGGAATTTATGATTGGAGGAATGTTTTCTCGAGAAAATTATTTTCCGTGAGAAATAAATTCCGAGGGAATATTCATGATTGGACTGAATAGGAGAAAAGGGAAAAGTGCGAAAACTCGTGCTGAATTTTTGTTTATGATTGTGGGCTGAACATTTTTCTGTAACTGAACCTGCTTTGTGTTTAACTTTTTAGTGCTTATTTTTTATTTTAAGTTTTATTTAATATTTATTCAATTAAAATGTACATTTATAAATTAGAAAATCAAGATATTGTGTATTAAATTAAGGTACCTGCAAGTATTTTGCATTTATTTCACTTTATAAATTTAAAATCCCTCAGCAACAAATAAATATTTTATTTAATTACAAAATTTTCGAAACCTGTTAAAATAAATGTTGACCCTGAAAATGTGTGCCGGCAGGTTTTAGAGAGATTATTTAAGCGAATTATCGGCGACATGTGCAAACCCTGAGTAACAATGGGAGGTGGTAAGACAATAAAACAAACTTCTAACTAAATTCTATCCAATGAATAGATGGAAAATCTTTTATGAGAAAAACGTATTTCAAAAACAAAAAAAACAACATACATATGTACTCGTACACATTTTATGATTAAGATTTCACTGAAGCCAACAAGTGTTCGAACGAACGAATCCCACAAAATGTTTATATTTTTTTCTAAAGGAAAGTACCTCATTCTTTTAAATTAATAGGGAATGTGTCTTGCTTGTCTTTACCATACGGAACGGCTTAACAAAGCGACATCGGTGAGCATTAACAAAATTATGTGAATTTTTACACCTGACCGTTAAATAATGCAAGAAACAATGAAGATACATGTGGCAAGTTGCACTTGTGCAAATATCTGCACCAAGACTAAGGGACAAGATCTGGCAATGAGAGGTGGATTAAGAAAACAACAAAAATTAAGAAAAGAACAACACACATTTTGAAAAAGGTGAACATGACGATAATGATGGAAGATGGATTATTAAGAAGCCACAATAATGTGTTAAAAGATGTTTATTTGCATTTTCACCCATAAACGATGAAAAAGAACACACAACAGGAAACTATAATAGAGGAAAAAAAGCTCATGCTGCAGGTATATGTACATATGTATGTATGTATGTAGGTACTCGCCTTTATTATATGTATGCAGTGTTGTCAGATATGGCGATATCTCGACAAACGTGGCGACAAAAATTAATTTTTGGCGATGAAAATTTTGAAATGGCGATTGGCGATTTAAGATTTCAATTAAATAAAATTAAGTTAAAATTATGAAATTTTTTATGTAAGGACTTTTTCTATAACATAAAATATTTCGTGCGAAAAAATCTAAATGTTGTAACTCTTTACCTCATACAAAATTTTCTGAAATTGAAGAAATTAAAAAAAATATGGACCACCAAATCTCATTTGGTGTTTATTAAACACAGGGGGAAAACTTCCTTTTATAAATTATCACCAATATTTTGATAATGAAGCACCAAAAAGATTGCACGAGTTCTCGCCTAAAGGGCATGATTACGATGAAGTTGCTGGTACTTAACACTTCAATGATATGATATGCATGCACAAGATTTAAATAATAATTTTGATCTTGGTGTTCAAGTTCAACTTATCGTGTATAGATTGATCTTTTGGAATAAGTTATTTTTAAGTATTTTTATTCGCCAGTATTCGGTCCAAAGATCGGTGTCGCAGTGCCGGTCCTTGGACCTGCTCTTCTTCTATTATTTACGGCAGTATTTATATGTTAATGTAAACACTTTTCTTAATTTTTCTTAAATAATATAATTTTTATGCTTTACGAGAGACGTTACCTACTGAATTTAAAGCTTAACAATATTTGTAATGTAATTACGGAATTCAAATATTTTTTATAGCTAAAATTTTATATTTTATTATATTGGCGTTATTTGGCGATATTCGACAAGCCATTTGGCGAGGAGGCTGAAAATAAATCTGACAACACTGGTTCCGAGTTCAAAACTTGGCCTGGAAAACCAATTAGGTATATACTATACATACAAACATTTTTCTAACGCATGTTTCAATTTACACACGCTGAAATTAAATAGTTAATAAAATACAATGACTATATTAACAAAAGTAAAATTTTTTTTTGAAGATTACTGTAAATCATGTTGAATTAACATGAAACACATACACTTGAACAGAGTGGTTGCAAACATTTTACCAGAAGGTACTTTGTACGCTGTCTGATTTGTTATTGTAAAACTCTTCTCAACTCCTTATTGTGGATAAGAATTGATTTCATGATTATTGAAAAGCAAAACTTTCACAAAATTTGCAAACGCAATCGCTTAAACTATATAACCAATTTATGAGTAAATATAGTATGTATTTAAGCAACCGTTAGCTTAAGCCCATTATAGTCATTTCATATTTTTTTTCACATTCATAAAAAACATTTCAGGTTTATTAAGCGCTTATTTGACATATTTCTATGGGAAATTTGTCAAATAAACCTGTAATAAACCTAAAATATTTTTTATGTATAAGGATTTTAAAATTTATGTTTTGTTATTTGTTACTCACTGATAATGTTAAAAAAAGATAAAACCCGACAAAAGGGTGATAAAAAAAATTAAAAACAGAATACAAACCGGTTTTAAAACTGTTAAAGCAATCAAAACCGAAATGAAAATTGCCCTAACCAGCCCAAAAATTTGTTTTTGCGGAAAAAATCCAAACTAAATATAAAAAACCGGTTCCGAACCGGATAAAAAAATATGTTATGTTGAACGCTAGTAATGTAGCTTTCTAATGGTGAAAGAATTTTCAAAATCGATTTAGCGGTTTGAAAATCCGTGCCAAATGTAAAAAACCGGTTTCGAACCGAACAAAAAATATCCTACGTTTGACGCTGGTGTTGTAGCTTACAACTGGTAAAAAACTTTCGAAATCGGTTTTGTGGTTTTTGCGTGAAAACGTACCAAACAAACAAACAAACTCAATTTAAATTTTAAAATATTATTAAGGATTTTATATTTTAAAGTAAATTTTTAAGTAAAAAGCAAATACTTTTTTTTTCATACTACCCATGGTCTTAACGAGTTTTGCAATTTGCAATTTTCCATCATAAAACAGGGGCCAAATTACGGCATTCGATATCGAACAAATCTTCATAAAATTTTAATTGTATTTGTATGAAGATTTCGATCGATATCGAATGCCGTAAATTGCCCCCAGGCTAGGATTTAATAGTTAAAACAATATTATGCACCGATTATTAATGCCAAATTGTATGGAGGAATTCGTTAACTCTTAATTGAATTTTGTCAGTTATGTCAACTTCATGCCAATTTTGCGTTCTGCATAAGCATGTTAAGAGTTTATTTTTTGTTTCATAAATTACTTGATTAATTACAAGACAGGGTGTGTACAGTTTTTTACAGTAAAAATTTTGTTTCAACGCAACTCTTCACGTGTTGGGTATTTATCGCCGTTATCAAGTCATACTTTTTACAAACGGTAACAATTTGGAGTTTTCATTTGGCATTTATTAATAATAATTTTTGATTTTCCATTTTTGTTGAAAGAAAAAATGTATTTTTATTTTCCTTATATGGAAAAGTGCGGGTTTTTTTTCAAGGGCGGTCTTCTTTTTCCGAATTAGAAGATAACAATTCTAACTTAACCAACAACAAATATATTAATTAAATAAAAATAAAATATTAAAAACAAATTTTATTAAAATCGATTCATTTTCCTTCATTCTTCATTGAAATACGGAACCAGTTTTGTTGATTCTAACTGAGTCTTTTAACTAGATGTTTTTCTCAGTTTACCTTACGACACATTCAATCTCACCTATGCTTGTACGTGTTTATTTTGTTTGATTTCTTTAGTATAGAAACTCGGATTAGCATTAAAGTGCGAAATAACACACGTTATTTTATGTTCTTTACAAGGTTCCGCTTTAAATTACAAACCTGTAGCAAAGGAAATACCCACAACTAGCTGCATAGTTGCAAGTTCAACATGTTGCAGTTTCTAAAAACACACGTATTAAAACTAGAAACATATGTTTGTTTGTATGCATGTACGTACGGTATGAACAGACATAAATGGCAATGAGCAGCATGCAACAAACATGCTGTGTTCTTATGAAAGCAAAGCATACTCGTACATACAGCACAAACTATCGTGGATCACTTGTATGCACACTTGCACCAGTTTGTGATGAACGTAATGCAAGTGTTTCTCATTAAAACAGGATGTCATAAAACAGCATTTGGCTAGAAAAAAAATCCATAAAAATATACATCTCAATGTGGCAAAAAGAAAAGGAAAAGAAACTATAGTGTGCAGAGCAACGAAAAAAAAAATTAAATTATGCACGTGCGTAACTAAATTAATTAAAATGGATTTCCCGAGTCAAATATTGGTGAAGGGAAAAAATCACTAGAGCCAAATTATGTCAAGGCGCTTTTTTCATTCATAAAATTAAAGTCTTATCTGCATGTAAGTAACAGATATCTGTATCTGTCACCAACACTTGGAATTTGAAATCCTTAAGCCCTCGGAATTTTATGCAGCGCTGACTACACTGTACATTACACGATACATAGAAAATAACAAGGCTTTATCGCCTGACTCTGGTAGAGGAGACAACAAAACACAGGGTTATCCATTTAGTGGTTTCAAAACCGTCATGTGTATTGTCATTTATTTAGTGAAAGGTTTGCCGTTTATGAGTATGGATCGCAGAAGAACGCGTAAAAATAGTTAACACTTAATACAAAAGTGGTAGAAACTGTAGAAAATGTGAAAGATGTTAAACAGTTTTTTCGTAACGCTCCTAACCGTTCATCAATTAGCAAGAACTAAATTGGTGCAAGAATTAAGGCCCCAGGATGCAAGCCAGAGGCTTGACTTTCCTGTGAAAAGAAGTGACATAAATTGGAATCCACGCAGTCCTGATTTTGCACATACTAACATTTTCTTGTGGGATTATCTTAAATCTAAAGTTTACTCCACTATAACCGACGTTCTTGGCAATGTTAAAAGAAATTAACCTTTGCAAAATGGCAGCATATTGTTACGAGCCCTAGTTGGCACTTAAGTGAACTTTCACCGCTAGCTCCGTGCCGGTGATTTCGGGTCGTGTTTTCTCAACCGTCACTTAAGCCCTATGGACAAGCAGCAATTGAATTTTCTCTATACTAAACAAAACAAACTGAACGAACTTTACACTTATATTGCACATTTTTATTAAGGAAGTTTGGTATTTCTTCCAGCCGCCCATTTCCCAACCGTGGTCATTTGTTTCCTCTCGAATTTTAATTATGACCCCACTCGTAGTCACACACAACTTGGCTTGTTGAGTCAATTTGCTTGTTGGCATAGATACATTTTGTTTTAAACATTTCTTATTTTTCATTTATTTTTTATTTTTTTTTATTTAATTTTTTTTTAAAGAGAAGTAACTAACACTCAGGCAATTAATACCCGCTACTAAAGGGTGATTTTTTAAGAGCTTTCGGATTTTATTTATAAAAAAAAACATAAAATTTAGAGAAATTTATGAAATCTTTATTTGAGTCGGTAGAACGATCTATAGAATTAATGTTGTTTAAAGATTATTCCATCTAAATGTTGACCGCGGCTACGCCTGAAACGGTTCATACACTGGGTCCAATTTTGTCATACTGTCGCCAACATATCGGCCGCTATCCCACGATTTAATTCTTCAATATTAACTTACAGTGCGTCAACCGTTGCGGGCTTGTGCCTATACTTATGAGCCTTAACAAAGCCCCTCAATAAATAGTCTAAATGCGTTAAATATCACGATCTAGGCAGCCAATTGACCGGCCCTAAACGTGAAATAAACTGTTCACCGAACTCGCCTCTCAATTGGGCTATTATTTCACGTGCTGTGTGACATGTGTCACCAATAACACTGACGGATACAGCTGCGATATTTTCCTCTATCCGCACTCTACGTATGCTTTTTGGTGGTTTAATGTTTCATAATGAAATTGGTGCGGAATTTAGTCACAAATAGTCCAAATAGCCGCCTCGGAGGGTCACCCAAACTGACCATAAAATGGAAGAAGTGCATGGTGCACTTTCGTAACCGAGCATGAATTTTGATAATAAAATTTAATAATCTGCAAGCGTTGTTCACTTGTAAGTCGATTCATGATTAAATTACAGATCAAACTGAACATGATACACGAAAACAGCTGAGTTGCCAAAAACAGTGCTGCCAAAAAGAAAGTTGCCAAACAATTACCCTTTATTACTAGGTGTTATCTGTTTTAGGAAAGGGATAGTGCTAGAGAAGACAGGCGGTGAAGGAAGTGATAGAGGAAAACTTCATTCTTTAACAACTCTGCTTTTTGCAGGTTTTTTTTAATAATACAGTGTTGCAGAGCCTCCGATGATTCTGCTACACAATACGGACGAACGAGGGCACTCTGATGTTACATTAAGATTAGTATCCTCTGAAGCTAACGTAGTTCAGTAACTGGTGTCTATGCCTTCATAACTTGAACTTTCCTAGAACAAACTGTTACAAAGGTGCACTTATGCACATCGGATAAATTAATGGTGTTGTTATTTTGTTATGACTGCCAGAGACCGGGCCGTCGGTTTTGTAGTCAACGTGCTAACTACTTCAGCCAACGCAAAATGTTCGTTATTCAAGGAACCAGAGCGTTTCAAAATAGATATATTTTGATTGTTAATGACGAATTTAAGGCCTGTTTTCTCAAATCTTATAGCTGCATTCCAAAAATTGCCACGCCACTTTGAGGCCTAATATAGTCCCATATACATATTTCCAAAAAATTATCTTCTCTTGATGAAAATTTAGAAAAAGACTAGAAAAATACTGAAAAAATCTGATTTTGGGATTTTTTTTGAAATTTCTCAGAAGCAAATCTCACATTTTCTTATTTTCTTCGCAATAACTACTGTGTCTAACAAAAAACAGTTCGCCATACACCAAAGTGAGTTAAAAGCCTCAAGGCTTAACATAGGCGTAGAAACGCTATTCTGGGGAGCAATGCCATCCCCCAAGAATTGCTTTTGCCCCCTTCCCCATGATGAAAATGTTCAAAAACTTTATTTTTTTTTCTAATAACTTCACAAAAAATAATGATTTTTATAGACTTAAAAAGTGTATACAATGCTTCAAATTTGACCAAAATCTATAGCTTAACGGGAAGGTCTGCACTGTCAACCGATTCCCATTTTTATAGCTATGCTTTTTATGGCACAATACAGGAGTTAGGACGTGATTTTCGTAACAAAAATAATCGACACCATTACAGTTATAAATTTATTTTTGTTTTGATTTCTTTGTATATACTTCGTTCTTTGAAATGAGTGAAACAAAAACAAAACAAAAACAATAATTAAAAACAATGAGATCGATTGCTCAATTTGTCTTATATTGTTTTTGCACATGACCACAAACCAGAGAACACAGCCGACCAGCTGTAAGCCAGCAAGCAGCTGCCACCGGCTGCGAACAAAACAACAAAATTTAATCGTACGCCGCTAGAAAAGAAAACAATGGGAAATAAATGAAACGTTTTGAAATATTTGCGGCGAATTTGATATCATCACATAATATAATTTTATTGTATTGTTATTTAACACATTAATACCTAATTTACATTAAGAATATTTTTCATTAAATTAGTTGCATAAAAATTTTTTCATTTGTCACTAAGAGGCCTGAAGAAACAACTCAAGATCAAAAAAGTTGCCAAAAATGCTTCAGAGATTCATGCTACGCCACTTTTTATATACCATACTCTTCTATAGCGCTGCAATCAGCAAATAAAAAAGCTTCATGCAACAAAATTATTTCATGAATTTTGTATGAAAAAATGCTTAATGTAAATTAGGTATAAGTTTGTTTTATATCACTAAGCAGCATAGCTATAACCGGGTGCCCTAAGACACCTCTCTTCTTTCGTTGTTTTAATCTTCTTTGACAGAAAAAGTTTGAAGATGTTGGACACTGTTATTTGAAAGTAATCTTAGTCAAGCTGACTCAAGATGAGATAGGAATAATTTTTAGCGCGCGATCATACACGCTAACGATAAAAAATTTAAATGATTCATGCTCATGCACAATCTTACGTGAGGGCAAAGCAACACATACTTTTATCACGAAATCACGATCTCTGCAAAGAAGATGTAAAGTAGACGTCTTTCTAAACTACTAATTTCACTCAATTTGCGAATAAATACAAAGCAATATAAACATGTGTTTGACAAATTTGTACGCATATAAAAAAAAATTATCATAAGCAAATCGAAAATATTATTTCTCCTATTCAATATTTTTATCATCAGTTTATTTTATACGTGATGTATGAAAACAGTCTTACGATTGTGGAGTGAAATTTAGCAGAACGTCTTTGGTTTTGCTAAAAATTTATCACGTTCAATATAGTCGTGCTATTTAAAAATTGTTTTCTTGTTGCATTAGTTGCAGTTGCAATTTTATGTGACAACTTCTTACGTTTTTTCTTTTGAATAGCGCCTATTGTTGACTCACATTGTTGCAGTTAAACTAAGTTTCTCTGTAAAATAGGTCAAATAAGTGCACACAAGTAATTAAACAGTTCACAATGAAGCCTGCTACACTTGTTATTTGGGGAAGAGAACTTATTAAAATACATTATTGCCGTTGAATATTAAAGTTAATTTAGCTTTAAATGGTTTTTTTTTTGAAAAACTCGGTGTCAGTTATGCATTAATTTTAAAAACTATTTATGAATAATGATGTAAATGTGTTTTTATTAAACAGGGAATAAAAGTATTTGGAAGCAAAAATTCCACATGCAGCTACTAAAACATGGACTAATTGAAACTAATTGTGTTGTATGTTTATGATTCGATTAGCCTTAAGTTCGTATCCCTCTGGAAGCCAAATTACATGAGATAATTTTTAAGGAACAAATTTTCACAAAGCCAATTGTAAATTATTATGACAAACACTAGCAGAACGGAACAACGGCTGTTTGCGAATGCGGCCAGACGTTCATCACCAGCATTATTGAGTTTGTTCCAGTGCTTGGTTGTTAGAATATTTACAGAAAAGTTATCTAAGCCTTAAAAAATCATAGAGTTGTCGAACATGAGATATACTCATACAGGTATTGTAGAGAAATCGAGATAATATCGATTGCAGGACATCAGGGTGTCTCTGGAAACGAAGAGGCAGGTAGGCTTGCAAAGATCGGGCCATTACTGATTAACATTACACTAGAAAACGCCAAGCCTTTTAAAAAATTTAAAAATAAATTCAAACAGTGGGATGTAGAACGACACAACAGAGACTGGCAGAACTCTATAGAGTACGAAATTCTCTGGGGAACCCCAAATAGTGAGAGTATAAAAGAGATTCTACGTGTAGAAAGGAAAACACATTGGAGTTTGGTTAGTATAATAACAGGACATACAGAGTTAAAAAGTCACCTGGCTCGCATGGGTGTTGTTGACAATACGACATGTAGAGTTTCCCAGGAGGATGATGAAACTCTCGAACAATACTTGTGTCACTGTCCAGCATTCAGTCAAATTAAAAAAAAACTTCCATCTGAAAAACATGCCATACCATCATATGGAATCTAAAGAATTCAGACTGGAAAAACCTAAACAAGTATATTGAGGAGACTAGGTTCCTAACCTGACTAAGTTTGATAGGTTTTTATGGTGTTTATTGGGTATCTCCCCAATATTTCTTATAACACTCATTATTTTTTTCCGCCAAACAATTAAAAACTCTCACCGCAGGAAGCTACCGACTTCAATATATCAAAAATAGAATAAACATATTTATATGAGATTTTGACGACAGCAAGGTAACACGGCGGCAGGTTGTTGTCCATGCAGATTTTGTCGTTGTAGTCCAATTAAATGAATTTTTAGTTTCGTTGGCGACAACCAGCTGAAAACTTACAATTATTTCATATACAGCTGGCGGCTTTTGAAGTCGTGTGTTCGTGTAGGCTGGCGTGGTGGATGTGTTTAATGCATAATAAAACAAATAAATATTTTTTCAATGTAATGATAATGTAAAATATTGCTCCAAAAATTCCGTCTGAGCAGTTTTTTTATTAACTGTGTAAAAAGTTTTCTAACGAATTGCCGCTTCAAAAGTGAACGCAATTTTTACGGCGTTTATTTCAATTTCAGCTTTAAACAACTTTAGGCTTTCTCTTTTTACCACACGCCTTGAAATTTGTAAAGTTCATTAGGTCTACAATGAAAATTATATTGTGCTAAAATTTTTGCCATGTGTTTGAAACTATTCAAAACTTAAATTGCTCTGCTAAAAGTTGTACATATATTGGGTTTGTCCATTTGTTTGCATTACATGCTTACGGATTCTCATCCAAGATTGAATAATAATAATTTCTCATTTAATAAAGATCCTCGCAGAATCTTACATTAAAAACAGAGGTAATAAAACAGGAAAAGCTCCTAGAGACATGGAGGAAGTCTATAGCTGGCAACTTTCGAGTAGAGTTTGTAGCGTGCATTTTAAATCTTTCAAGCTGCAAACTTTTAATTACAACTAAAACATTTCTTTACGCGTTTTCTTTTATCTTGTTATTTTTAAATTTTATTATCGTTGTAGCTGTTAATGCATATTTTTTCCACATTTGTGGATCCAGGTGTTTAAATGACATGACTCCTACTCCAGTATTGCTGGTGATGGTGTTGTTGAAAAGCAAAAGGCAATAGCAACAAGTACAATTACAACAGCGACAACAATACGTAAATAGTGTCGCACTAAACAATTGGAGGTTGCTCCACAGCAACAACAATAATGCCAACATTTAAATTCACACATGACTGTACAACAAACGTGCCTCCATGTAACCATACATAAAATGTATCTAAATGTATGTTTCTGCATGCAACTAGTGACAAAAACAAATGCCAGCAACAAAAATTCTCGCTGGATTGCGTTAACTGATTTAGTATTTCTTTTTTTTCCTTTTGCTTCTTTTTAGCCTACAATAATAGCAAACAAGTCATGATCAGGCCGAGTGTAGTGAACGAAAAGACACCGGAGAGTCAAGCTCAAGAACACACCTTAACTTTATTGTTTTTGATTTGACGATAAAGAAACAATTGCAACAAAACGTTAAACTTCAATAAGTTCACATGTGATCAAAGAACAGACATTCCATATTAAATGTTTTTATTTTGCTGTACGAGTATGTTCTCTATATCCATATGCTTATTCATTCCACTGCTGACACCGTTTCATCGAGAAACGATCTGCATGAACTTAACGTGTGCGAATACACTCTTGTCGCAAATTTTGTGCAGAGATTTATTTTCAGTCCCAGCTCGAAAAGAATTTATTCTTTGAAGAAATTATAAGTTGCAGGAAAAAAGTCTGAACCTGTTTTATACAGATTTTAAGCCATTGTTGAAATATGTTGAAGTAGTTACACACTAGCCCGAGGTACAAGGTTGGAGCCACGCTTTCGCCCAGCCGAGATCCCATTATTTTCGGGATGACACCTTACCGCACGTTACCCACCTTAGAGGTATTGACTGAAGAGTTTGAGCGACTACGTGAACGATACTGAGTTCCTATAAATGTGGGGTTCGTTTTATAATCCACATGAGAGCGCACAATAATCCTGTATTGGCTTATGTACATATATGTCCCCGGACATGAGAGGAGCCATTCTCTTCTCAACTTAACCTAACCGACACACTTTGTACTAAATAAATTTCGGTAAGAATGTTGAATCGTGTCATGACATTTATCAGATTCTTGATACTTGTTTTACAAAATTAATTGTATCGCTTGACTTTATCAATTTCTTCCAATGGAGGCATGATAAAATGGTACTGGATATTTTTCTCATCTGATACTCAAAGCCTTTCACAAACATGAACCAACCAGCAAGTGGCATTTGCTTGAGGTAGGTGCGGTATATTTTTCTCATCTGATACTGAAAGCCTTTCACAAACACGAACAGTTCAGCAAGTGGCATTTGCTTGAGGTAGAAGCGATTGCTTGGCATTGTAAATGAGGTATTTTTTAAGTCCAAACAGTCCGAGAGATGTTACTATTCTTTTTCTTCGTTCGAGTTAGCTTGTACGTATTGTTCTGTTCTGAATCTGCTGTTTTGTTTCTGTTCCATTAAAAATCAGTATGTGCAGTTTGGTTTTCCTTTTTCATTCTGTTCTGTTGCGGACAAATCTGTGTACAAATTTGTGTACAAGTGTAATCAATTCTATAGATTGCCAGCTGATTCCGTTTACAGAAAAAGTAATTGCCAAATATTTTCTACAGAAAATAACGGCAACGAATGGCAACGAAAAGTAAAAATTAATGATGCCTTTAGACATTTTGCTCCCCCAAGGGGTGTATTATTCATGCAATATATCGTTTGGTAATAGGGAGATTGAATGATTTCTAACATACTCAGATTGTCAACTGGTTGTCTATATAAATGCCATTAGAACTGATATGCAATATGACTAACTGTATTTTTGGGCCCAAATTTCTTTATTCTATCCGATATATTGGAGCGGCATCACATCGTACCAATGAACCAAGTCACCAGCTGAATTTTGCGAAAAAAGTTTTTCTAAAATCTTTAAGCTTATTGAGTACAATATAAAAAGTCAACCTATGAAGTAAAGGCAAAGTTTCAAAAAAGTTTCAACTATGGTATTAGTTGTTGGGCTTTTCATTTGTTTAAATAAAAATTTTAATAGCTCTAGTTCTCCCAAGACATTTTTGGGTTAAAATTCCCTAAAGATCTGTATTAGCAACAGTCAAATACGCATAGGATGCAGCTAAGGCCTTAATATCGCTGTGCAACAGGGAAAATTCACCGCGCTCTTGACAGAATAGGTTCTATAGTTCTATCAATTTTTTCATGGGTCTCTAAAGTTTTCGAAAATCGGCAAATTGGCCAACAGCCAAAAAAATAATTTCTTCGTGCACTATTTTTGCAAAAGTATGGGAATAATTTTTTTTCACTTGTTTCAGAATAACTTCCAGGTACTCTTAATTTTTTGCTAATAATATTTGGCAAGCTTGTAGCTACGGTCAAGCTGGACAACTTTTGAGAACATATCAATACAATCTGAACGTGTCTAGGCATCCCAATAGCTCATATGAGGAGAAAGAATATTTTGTTTTTACTTTTTTCAGCATAATTTTCAAAGACTAATAATTTTTCACTAAAAATATTTGGCAAAGCAACCACAAAACCTTAAAATAGTAAACACTAAAATTTACACCACAAGAAATGCAAAAAAAAGTATAGTCTAACTGAGTGATTCGCAAACTTTTTTGTTGCCATACACTTTTAACGATTTTATTATTTTTATTTACTTACCTTTAATAATCAAGGCACTTTAAATACAACTCTGTGCTTATGACAAAGTTCCGCAAAGTAATTGTAAAAAACTTTGATGCATCAAGCAAGGTAAAAAAGTAATTGTCAATTAAATTCTTCGGTTTGTTTGATATGCCCTGATAATAATTTAAAATATGTGAAATAAAATGATACATACTACAAAATTAGCAGAAAGTTTATTAAGGAATTAACTGTCACAAGTTAATAATAATTATACTTTCATTAAAAAAAAGCTTTCAGCAAATTGTAATACGATGAATCAAAACAATTCACATATTCCATTTGAACTGAAAACTTGAGTATATAAAGCAGAAATCTACATCAACTGACACCACACACAGTGGACCAAACACAAAGAACGCTGATTAATAAAGTGTAGTGGCCTTAGAAAACAGCCGGTTGTTCCGTTCTACTACGTGTTTGTCAAAATATTTACAACTAACTTTGGTGTTACTTGTTCATTAATAATTATCACATGTAATTTGGCTTACAAAGCGATACGAACTTTAGCCTGCTCAAATCATAAATAATATATTAAGCGTTTCTGTTTTTCAATTTATTTTTAAGTTTAAAGTGCACGAAGAAATAAGTTTTTTGGCTGTTGGCCAAAAACAGGTGACAACATTTTTTGAATGCGCACCGATTTTCGAAATATTTGGAGACCCATAAAAAAAAGGTCTCTAAAATCGCCAAACTGAGTATAGGGTTTTAAATATTCTATCAATACCATGGGATTTTTCACTGTTGCACAGTGATGTTAAGGGCTTAACTACATCCTATGCGCACTTCACTGTTGCTGATGCAGATCATCAGGGAATTTTTACCCACATATGTCTGGGAACAACTAGAACTATTACATTTAAACCAATTAGAAGCCCAACAACTTAATACCATGATTTATACGAGTAAATAAGTTTTTTGTCATTAGATGTTAACAAGATTTGTTTCGTAGACTTTTAGCGACATCATTTCTTGTTCCATCAAAATCGCCAAACTGAGTACAGGTTTTTAATACCCTATGGTAGTAAAGGGTGTTTTTTATAGAGTGACACAAATTTTAATCATAATAAAACAAGGAAATATACTTTTAATATCAATGAAACGGGCTTTATTGGAAAGAAAATTTTATGAAATTAATGTTTAAAGATGATTTCTGGCATGTGGCCGCCACGGCTGGCGCGTAGAAGGCGCAATCTGGAACACCAATTTTCAACAACTTTTCGCAGCATTTGCGGCCGTATTTCGCTGATAACTCTTCGAAGGTTGATTTCCAGATGTTCAATTGTTTGTGGTTTATCGACGCAGACAAGTGACTTAACATAACCTCAAAGAAAATAATCCAATGGGGTTAAATCACACGATCTTGGTGGCCAATTAATTGGGCCATTACGTGAAATTATATTTTCATCAAAAGTTTCATCAATTGTAGTGTGGCATGTGGCTCCGTCCTGTTGGAATTGAGGTACGAAAAAATTTCGAATTATGTTCCTATAGCGTTCACTATTGACAGTAACATACTGACCATCATCGTTTTTGAAGACATATGGGCCAATGACTCCGCCAGCCCATACAGCGCATAACAGTAATTTTCTGTGGATGTAAAGGTGTTAAGACAAAAGTTTGTGGATTCTCCTCACTCCAAATGCGACAATTCTGCTTATTTACGTACCCATTCAAACAGAAATGAGCTTCATCGGAAAATAAAATTTTGAACAATTATTTTGATTAAAAATTTCAACAATTTGCACGTGTTGCTCTGGTGTAAGTCAATTCATAAAGAAATTTCAAAGCAAACTAAACAAAAAGCAACTATCAGCTGTTAAATAGGTGCTCAAATCAAGCAGTGATGCCGACTCAAAGTTGTGACACTCTAAAAAAAAACAACCTTTATATACGAGTTTGCAGCTTATGATCGCGAATTCCGAGGTTGACCCCCTTTCTTTGCTTGGCTGACTGCACCATATATAAAAATAACACGCTTTGTAGCTGAAAGTCATTGCATGCATCCTTAAGTTGCATATGAGCAACCCGGAGTGATTTACGCTAATATTTTTCATAGGAGCAAAATTAAATTTTTTTTGATTCAAGCATTTTGGTGGCTAAAGGTATACCCAAGTATTTTAAAATTTTCTGTGTATGTAGATATGTAAAATTATGTAGAAACACAACAATAAAAAATACACGCACTTTTTCTTATCTTCATTAGGATAAATATAAAGTCGAAGGAATTAATTAAATCAATAATAACTTAATATCTATGTATGTATGTATGTTTATATAATAATATTTATTCAACAGGACTTACATGAAGATACCCGAACATATTTTACAAATTTCTGTAAGGAAAAAGCATAATAAATTAGAATTGTTTTAAAATTACATGAGAGCAAGAGTGTGATAAGATATTCTCTATCTATAATCATATTCTGTTTCCGTCAAAGAAATACCGGTAGATTAACACACAAATAAATAAATATTTTTCCAATCCCATTAACAAAAGGATTGAGATAATCAACTTACGTAAGCAGTATAAAGTGTGTGTATATACATACATACATATCGATGGTTAGAAGTGGAAAGGCCGTAACTCGTATTTTCATAAAATTGAGTTTTTCAGTGATTCCAATACATTTCACACAAATACACCTCGTCACAAAAATTTATTTCAATATTGTAAAAAAAAATATTCCTTTTACAAGCCGTTTTACAAAGCAGTTGTACAAGCAGCTGTACTGTTTATTATTTTGTTTTTACCTTCTCCTGTAAAGTCACAGCTATTTGAGTTAGGGCCTTTCTACTTGCGACCAACGATATATACATATAAATTTAGATTACATTCATTTATATCCTGCTTATATTGGCCTGATTGTTTTTTTTTTGTTTGCTTTCGTTATTTGCTGCCATTGTTCTTTTTGTTAAGTGTGTTCACATTTTGTCTCGTTGGCTGTTAAAGTTGAATGAGTGTTAAAACCATGAATATCGGTTCAATGTCAATTCCGATTCGTCATGGATTTTGCAGCTGTATGGCTGTTTATTTTTTTAGGTTTTTAGCTTTTGATTATTGTACACAAAAGTTCGCTAATTTTTTTTTTTAAATAAAATTTCCAAAAGCTGCAAAAGGCTATTTACAGAAACGGATTAATAAAAAAAACAAATAAAGGACCACCCATATCTTTTGATCTTGTGGTGCAGATGAAGCAGAAATGAACTAAATTTTCATGTTTATTTGCAGGGAAGTGTTTTTATGTAGATAAATAAACTTTCAATACGAGTTTTGTAATTTGCGTAGACGTACTAAATCTTATAGAAAATTATCTTTTTGCTAAATTTAAGCTGGATGTTTTTCTTGGATATTTAAATCATTTTGCAGTTAATAATGGACAAAATTAAATTTTGTAATGTTTAATATTATTGATGCAAGTTTAAATTAAAGTTAAGAGGATTAAGGTTTTTTTTCTGCGTTTCCCTTAAGGTTTTGATTCTTTCAAGGTTATGCGAAAGGATTTTGGTATTGTTGAATAGATTATAACATTTAACTACAGTTCACAAACAGAAATGAGAAAAGGAGATACATAATGCAGAGGGGAGCCATCATATATTCCTCTCTCTCACTTATAATCTCAAAAGTTACTTAAATAAAATTGTTGTGTCTGAAGCAAAAAAGGCTTTCATATAAATTTTTGTAGACTTTGGACCAACACATTCGGAAAGGTGCAGGTTCTCAATTGGCTTGAATTAGTTTGCACTCAGGGAAAAGCTGTAACTTAAAAATAAGAACGCGTCACATTAATTCAATAATTTTCAATATAATAGAAAATGTATATTGAGGTACTTAAAAATAAATAAAATTAATAAATTAATACAGTAAATTAATATTTTTCCATATTGAAATAAGAAATTTCAACATTACTAGACTCTCGTTAATGGTTCTTATTAATTCGATATGGTTTTTATTGATTTTAAGCTGTTTTTTCTCTGGGTGTAGTTTTATTTTTGTAACTACTGAATCCAGTTATTTGTTAACCAATCTCAAAAATATTTCCTGTTTTTGGGAGAGTATGTTTCTGTCTGCGAAATATTACTACTATTGCAATTTTTTGTTTCTACTAATTTTAATAAATATATAAAATATAATACGACTAGTTCACACACATGCATATAAGGTATGTATGCTACGACTCACTATCCTACACAATCGTAAACAGTTTTTAAAACTACTATCCTTAGGTCAAAATACATTATTCGAGTTATGACATACGTGAACGTACTAAACGAAATAAAATTTGAGGTTATGGCATACGTGATCGTAATAACTGAAATTCAATACGAATACACTTGAATTTTAGTATAGATTTCATACAAAATGTAAATAAAATAAAATTTTAATGAAAAAATTTTATTTTCATAGCATTATTATAGAAAGGCCCTAACTCACAATAGTTGTAGCTTTACAGGAGAAGTTTAAAACATAATAATAAACAGTACAACTGCTTGTAAAAGCGTTATTATAGCTATGCTATTTATTGTGCGATACAGGACTTAGGACGTGATATTCGTAACAAAAATAATCGATACTATTACAGTTATAAATTTATTTTTGTTTTGATTTCTTTGTACTTAAAAGCAGAGTACGAAAATAAACGAAACAAAATATTTAATTTGGTTTTGTTGGGTTCTCTGAAGTGAGTGAAACAATAACACAACAAAAACAGTGATAACGATTGCTCAATTTGTTTTTGTATTATTTTTGCACATGAGCACAAACCAGAGAACACAGCCGTTCGGCTGTAAGCCGGCTAAAGGTAGAATTAGCGGAACGTCTCCGCCTCCTAACGAAACAGCTGATCGTTTTTGTTGATTGAAAACAATGCAAACGCTTACCGAAATTTACTGTAACGTTGACGGCACGTCTCAACCTGTATAAAATAGAATTTCCTAACATTGTTAAGTGACGTTTGTAAACCAGTGATGTCACTATTGTCTGTTCAATGGAATGGGGGTATTTTGGCTCTGTTTTTCGGTACTTTTGTTAACAATAATATCTGTGTGAAAAACAACTTAATACATAAACATTTGCATATGTATACACATACTTACGGATATTAATACATGCAGATTTATGTACATATATATAATAAAGAAATATATAACTATGAATGGGTTTACTATAAATGTCAGATATATAAAAGGATTTAAATGGCATCAAAACCTCTTATTGAGTATGCACATATTTTGGTAATATTTTACTTTTTCTTCGATAGAGTCACTTTGAACTTTTTAATTCCCATCACTGTTTTATGAACAGCTGTTTGTTTTTCATATTAAAACAACAAAATAAAGTAAAGCGTACGCACGTTTTTAAATGTTCTATAAGTGCACAAGCGTGCTAACAGTACGGTACGGTACAGTACGGCAACAGCAACGTTCGGCTAACCCAGCCTTAACAGCCAATACAAACAATACATTAATTTAATCGTATGCCGCTAGTAAAGAAAATAATGGGAAATAAATGGAAACGTTTTGAAATCTTTGCGGCGAATTTGACATCATCACATAATATAATTTTATTGCATTGTTATTTCACACATGAAATTTGTTTTATATAACTAAGCAGAATAGCTGTAACCTACACTATTGCAATAAATTTTTGTGACGAGGTGTATTTGTGTGAAATGTATTGGAATCACAGAAAAACTCAATTTCATGAAAATACGAGTCATGGCCTTTCTACCTGTACAATCGATATAGAGGTATTCCCAGAGAACATGAATGAACACAAAAAGTTGGACAAAAATTGTACCCTTAATTACGCGGAAGGAAAAGCTACAACCGTGCAGTTATGGGATTCGATTGTTTTAAATTAAGTTCATCCGGGACACACAAAAAAGCCTATTCGTTCAAACTGAACCGCTTTAGAAAGCCACAATGAAGCGTCGTTGCGAAACGAATTTTTAAAATCTTATGTTTTATTAGGCAGCGAAAGTAGTTTGATCCAGTTCCTGAGTACTATTCGTTCATTTACTTCGCTATCACTCAAACTTAAATAAAATAATAATCCATATTTGCATTTGAAAAATCCAATTACATTTTTTATGTTTGATTATTTTGAAAATTTTATATCTATTGTGAATTGAATGTACCTCTTTTGTGAATTTAATGTACAAAGTGCTGTGGAACTCAAAAACTGTTGTGAATATTAAGGAAAATTCCGATCCGTTTGCAATCGTATGTCATGATGCCACTACGTTCGTATGATTGACGTGACATGTAATTATCGTTCGTACGATTGTTGATACGATCATGGATATAACGATTCGAGCCCTGATCCAATAAATTCTTGTTGTCTATTAAACATTTTCATAAACTACATATGTGTATCTCGTTTTAATGAAATTAACCCTAGAAGACTAACATGATTTAATTATACGTTAAAACTAACACCACGTAAATTTTACGTACTATGGAATTTTTCCTAAAGCGCTTCAATAAATGTTAGAAAATTTGTTTTTTTTTTGCTTTTTATTTATTAAATAACTCATATTAAGGCAAACTCATATTAAATTCATATTAAACTCAGTAAAAAAAACAATTTTTAAAGGTAAATAAACAAAAACAATTTTTAAAATAAATATAATTAATTTTTAAGATCAGAAAGTAAATGCTTATATATAAGTATATATCATCAGTCCTGGTTAATACAGTCTTTGCATATTTTTATCTGATGCTCTCCACATAGTGCCGCGTTTTTACAAATATGACAGTATGTGGTTGTCATGCGCTTTTTTGAGTAGTGGCAATATTTGCAATATGTTCTCTTTCCCTTGTTCTGAGAAGGTTCTTCGCAAGCCGAGTTTATCTGTAAATTATTTTTTATATTTTGTTTTAGTTTTGATGGCAAGTTGATAGTCGTGCTTAGTCGTTGCTCTTGCCATGGCCTGGTAAGTTGTTCTTGCAAATTAAGCATAAACTTTATTCTGTTCATTGGCTTAATCCCTTTTTGCACTGCGTTAGAGCTATAAATAACATACGCGTTAACTGATGCAATGTTCAGCATATTATAGAAAAAACAGAGAGGCCAACGTCTAGTTTTTCGATTGCAGCACATGTTTTGAGCCATCTGGTCAAAGGTGTCAACCGCACCTTTAGTCGAATTATACGTGTGCACAATTTCTGGTTTTCCAGTTGTTGAGTTAAGTGCTCCACTCAAATGCATTGTTGATATCAATAAAACATTCTTATTCTGTTTCGGCTTGAAAGACACCAGAGTTATATTCTTATCATAAACAAATCGAGAAGATCCAGTACCCTGCGATTTCAGATCAAGTAGCTCTGGTGGTATTTCTGCCTTGTTTTTGCGTAAAGTTCCCACAACAGTTAACTTGTATGGTTTTTCCAACAGATTTCGTGCTAAAGGAATGCTGGTGAACCAGTTATCCATTGTGATGTTTCGACTGCTTCCGTACAAAGGTTTCGTCAGTTTCTCAACATAGTAAGTGGCCAATGGCTTGCCTTCAGTTTTAGTTGACTTGCCAAGGTAAGGTTCGGCATTAATAACATATTTTGTAGAATTATCGCAAAGCATCACAATTTTTATTCCAAATTTGTTTGGCTTATTTGGTATGTACATTTTAAATGGGCATCTACCACGAAAACCAACTAGTTGCTCATCAATAGTAACATAGGCTCCAGGCTTAAAATGTATATTACATTTGTCTATAAAATTTTCCCAAATTTCTGAAATTGGAGCAAATGAAGTTTCTTTTTTGCGCTCTTCTCTTGTAGTGGGATCATCAAATCTCAAAGCGTTTAATAGAAATTTGAACCTATCTTTACTCATTGTGGTTCTGTATCTATCTCCAGAATAAGACGTGTCAAATAAGAGGTCAGCAGTAAGGTGATTACTCTTCAAAGCTGCAGACAACAATAACAAACCCAACAAGGCTTTCAACTCCACCAAATTTAAGTCGGAAATTGTGGAGTTTTGCAATTTATATTTTTGTCTTAGCTGAGAAATTTTCAAATTTGTGTGATTCAAAATAGTATTTAATATATCCTCAGTCATAAATAAATTAAATATATCTTCTGGCTCTATAGACTGCTTTGCTGTGATCGTTGGGCCTAATTAAACAACAAAAATATTATACAAAAATACAACCAATGCATTTGTTATTTTCTTACCTGGCGGAATAAATATAATATTTCTTGAAGCGCATTTACCACCTTCACCGTGTAGGGGAAAGTTATTCCAAACGTAGCCGTTCTTGCCTAAAATTTCACTTTTTTCTACTTCTGCGCTAGCTACAGGAATGTTTTCTGTTAGGTCTGTTTTATGACGCTTATTAGTTTTTGGTAAATGCGAAGTATTCCGTGATATATCAAATGCTTCTGCCAATTCTTTTTCAATGTCATTTTCATCGTTTGCAGTGGGATACCAATTCTTATCAGCAAAACTGTCATCGCTATCGAAATCATCTTCCTCCTCTATATTGCTAACGTCGCTAATATCACTGAAGTCGCTGGAGTTAAGCAATGCCGCAACATCTTCACTGCTGAGACCGCGCTTAGAATTATTCGCTTTTTGACTTTCCATTTTCAGTCACTACTTAAAACTGTTATACAAAATTTTACTTTTATTGCTAACACCACGTAAAATTTACGTGCACAAATTTTACCCTTAACGCTAACACCACGTAATTTTTACGTACAGCCTCCTAATGTTCTCGCTCTGAGAGCACTTCAATGACTAAAAATGCCTTGCTTATGTTGTTGCGCTTGCTTAGAAACTATTGAAGAAAGCACTTTTTGAATTTGGTACCGTTAGGTTACTAGATGCTCGTGTAGCAACAACAAGAAAAAAAACTACACGTAAAATTTACGTATGTTAGCCTTCTAGGGTTAATTACAATTAAACAGTTTTTTGGTCATTTTAAACTTATTAAATTTAATTTAGTTTTTTATTTAAATCCCAATATTTCGAATAGCTTCGCTACTCATTTTCAGGGGAAAACACTTATTGAGATTACACAAAAAAAATTACTATATTTTAAAAATACATTACATGTGAATTTAATAAAAATTGAGGGCCAATTTCAAGATGTCGAAAACGTTCGACTTTTCGTACACTTACATTCAAAACAAAAAATTTTTTTTTTATATTTTGTCATACAGGTCTGTGTGAGAACGAAAGTCAACTATTCATAACATATAGTTACATTTTCATAAACTCCATCATACTAGGGTTGTATTTTCTCCTAGTCGTAAAAGACTAGGACTAACTTGATGACAATATAAAAGCGATAATAGTTTGTGCTATATCATGTTAGAAGGTGCCAGAGTGAGCGATATTTCTTTTGTTGATATTCAGGCTTATTATGAACAGCAACCATCAACTGGTTGAAAAGTGAAAAAATTTGTCAACTATGGTTGAAATAGGTATTACCAAAACCAGTTGATAAAGTTCCCTACAAGAACAATGACGATCATTTGATGCATCATCTGATGGGCATTTCTGATGGGTTTATATATCAGAAGTTTCTATCATTTTGTTAAGGGCAATATGAAAAAACTGATGTAAACATTCGTGTACATGTGAATCAGTACTGATGTAAACATCGTCAGAACTGACTATTTAGTACTGATGTAAACATCGTCAGAACTGACAAATCAGTACTGATGTATAAACCATTTATATCTGACTGATACAACATTTATAAAAAAATTTGTTTTAAATATTTTATATAAACATTTTTCAATTTATTTCAAAATTAATTCTGTTAATATAATAAATAAAAATCAATAAAATAATAAAAAACAAAAGCAAAAAATATTAAGTATAACAAATTAAATTAAGAAATTAAAAAAACTTAAGCTACTTTTTTTTATTATCTTTATATTTTTTTTTAAATAAATTTTTTGCTTTTGCCTGTGGTGGCTTTTCTCCACTGCCTTCCTTACACTCTTCTCAAACTCGATGGAGGATTGCTTGGAGAAGACATCTGAAAATTAAAAAGGGAAATTAAACAGGACATAATAAAACATAAAAATTAATTCATTGATAGGGCAAAGTGGTTAATATTTACCTCTTAAAACCTTATCGAAGAGTGTCAAATTTCCCAGCGCTTTCTTCTCCCACCGTCCTTCCCAATTAAATTGATCTAGAAGATCATCCCTCCTGAGGCTGCGGATGACTTCGCTACTGTCTTCTGCCATTCCCTTGGCTTTAAAAATAAACGTTTTCTGCAAGAAGAGTAACCTGAAATTTTTTGACATTATTAATTTTAAATTTAAGTTACATACTACTGCCATTGCGAAGTCCGACGATTGCAATTTGTTCTCTATGGCATTGACATCTTCCAACGTTTTTAACGGCAGCATTGAGGAGACTTCATTTAGGGAATGGTTTACCGCTTCTCCCGTCATGCGGCACACCGACTGCTCCACCTTCCTTATGGAAACCTTACATTCCATAAGGATTTTGTTTTGAGCCATAAGCTCAGCTTTCGAAAAATGCTGTAAGAAGATTAGAAACAACTTTCACTTTTCAAATCTTGTGGGTTGAACGAATCATCTGACGCAGCTTCGGAGCTATCACTTTGCAACTCACCTAATATAAATTCACCCCCTACAAAACCTGCTGATTGGATGGCACTGAATCAGAAACTATCACCTCCCTTAACTTCTGCAAATTTTTTTCAACACTTTCACTATTTTCACTCATGAGTAAACTTTTGTATTTTTTTATTTCAGACTCAAGTCTTTTTTTCTTTCGAAAGACAATTTTGAATCTTTTGAATCTTTTCTTTCTTCATTCTTATCTTTTTTTATTTTATTGTTTTTTCTTTATTTGTTGCTTTTTGTTTTAATTTTAAATAAATTTTTTTTAAATTTATATTTGTATTCAGGTTTCTTGTGTCTCTTTTTTAATTTTAAAGTTGGTTTTCCTTAAATGTTTTATTCTTCACTTTTTTGCTAGTCAAATAACCACCACGAATATTAAATTTTCAATTTGACAATTTTGATTCAGTACGCGGGGATTCCCAAATATTACTATAACATTTGCATGTCAAACGGCTAAAAATGTAACCCTGTATATTTAAATATAAAATTGTTGTAAGTGCATTAGAAAATAAGTTTTGTGTGTGTTAGTTTCCATCAGCAATTTCTTGTAGGGTTATGAATGAGTAAGTAGGTATTCGCAATTGTGAATAGGCATTTGAAGGAAAAAAAATAATAGCTGACACATGACAAAAATAAGCTGCAGTGAGAGGCCTTTGCGATGTCCGAGTTTGCTTCCATCAAACCTAAAAACCTTTCAATTTGCTTTTTGTTGCTCATAATTTACTACTTACATTTCGATTGAATATATACGTATCTCCTACTGTTTTGTAGTTGCAAAAAAGAGAATAAATTTCCGTTAATAGCTATTCACAATAGTGTAGTTGATGGTTGATAAATTATGGTTGATACTTTTTTCAACCGGTTACATTTCGTAATACCGATTTATCAACTTTGTTGTAAAAATGTCTCTTATCAACCACACGTTGCTGTTCATAATAAGCCTGATTAATTCCTTAGAGTTTTATAAGCGCTTTTGTATGAAAAATTGATTAATTCATACATAATTCCAATATATTTTTGCGTAAAAAAAGGAAGAATAAAAAGAAAGGAAAAAATAAAAATGCTATGTAAAAAAACAACAAAAGGGGAGAAGTGCTACAACGTGCTAGAAACCATTACACAATCTGCTTTGTAGCACACACTCGCATCTAGCTTCGCTCCCACTCTGACATCTTTTGAGCGATCACATAAGAAACCGCAGGCGGTGGTTTGTAGCACATTGTAGCGCCATCTTATATTGCGTCCGCCAGATAACTTTATTTTTTAAAAAACAGGGCGCAAAACATCGAGTGTAGCTTCGGCTTTGTTGCCAATATCCTCCTCTTCAATTTTTGTGAACAAAAATTCGTTCAACATGACCGATAACGACCGTCATTGACTGTAACGGCCACTCCTTCATTTTCGAAAAAAATGGCCCAATTATGCCTCTGGACCAAAATTTGCACCAAACAGTGACTCGTTTTGGGTGCGTCGGCTTTTCAATGTATGCGTGCGGGTTTTCTGTGCCCCAAATGCGACAATTTTGCTTGTTTACATACCAGCTAAGATCAAAATGAGCTTCATCTGAAAAGCATCTTCTGTAAGTCGATCGCAGGCAATATTTCTTAGCGTTGTTCAAGCGTATACACAATATATTCGATCAGCAGAAGGATAAAACTAATTATATGTCAAATCAGACATGAGCTAAGTGTTAACATTCACGAAATAAGCACTAGTTGAAAAAAAAACGTTAGATGGCGGACCCTATATTATAGCTTCTAGCGGCCACTCTGTCATCATCCTAAGACAAAGATAATTGAAATGAGTGAAGAAAAAAACTATGGAATTAATATTCCGACATGCTAGAACTGGACTGGAACTGGAAAAGTGGCATGATAGAAAAATAATTAAACACAATTGTTTTTCGATTGAATTACAGGTGGAATTTTATTACTCATATAGTGAAAAATTTTAAACTTATGAGATTTGTTTGGGATAGTTTTTCCAATTTATGCTGAGTACAAATTTGGAATTTCTTTTGTTGTTATTTTGTGGTGTAATTTTCAAAATGCGTGCATAAGCTATGCTATTTTGCATTTACACTTACGCAAGATCATTTGCATCAAACACCGAATACGGCCATTGTATTCTTTGTTTAGAACGCAACGCCACACAACGAAAAATACGAGTATCGAAAATGGCAAACGTTGCCATGTGTACTCAGCATTACTTACAAGTCACCCCTGCAGCGAAAGTATGATATTTTTTTAACAAAATTAAAACATAATTCATTACAGTCATACATAATATATACAAATTTATCAACTATTTAATTTCGTTTGCTAATAAGAACTAAACTAAACCATTTAACGATTTAAATCAATTTTATTTATTTTTTATTTAAATAATTTTAATAGTTTAATTGCACTTGTAATTGGTTTCAAGTTGTTGGTTTAATTTACGAGTTTGTAGGTGTTTGTTTTATAGCAAAAATATTTATGTGTAAGAAATAAACAAATATCAAATATTATGAACTAATTGAAATTTTATAATAAATTATAATTTAAATAGAGCATTTATCATGATGGATGATTATCTAACAGTTCTTGTTTGCTGCATAACGAGCCAGTAATAGAAACATTAATCCAATTTGTTAACAACATGCTTGTGATCTTATAATTAACAATCAGAATTAAAAAAGAATGTATTTCACAACATTTTATCGCCGGCAGTTGTGGACAAACAATTTATATATGAATACAAATAAAAATATTAATTAATAATATTTTGTATTTTATGGAAATTGTAGTTTGATTGCTATAGAGGTTGCTATAAAATCAGATAAATAAATCATAAAACTGAAAAACAACACATGGTTAAAAATTTTGTATGCGGACAAGAGTAATCAATATGAGCCCGTATTCAAGATTGCACTCACTTTTCATTGCATTTAATCGTTTGATAATGAAGTTTTTGCATTTAAAAAAAAATATCAAATACATTTTTTTTGATTACACTGTGTGACGAAACAAAAATAACTGGGATGTGTTACTACGAGTATTTTTCTGGTGGGTATTGTGGAATATAACAAGTTTAGACAAATAAATTTTTGTATTCCTTATTCGATTAAATAGTTTTTTATTCATAATGCATTTGATCTACTTGTTTTACTTGCTCTTTATTCGAATATATTTTTCCCCTTATTCATTCGATTTAAAGTTTTTAATCATTATTCATTCGATTAAAGTTTTAATTTCTAATTGGAATACAATTTTTATCGGTTTTATTCGAATTTTTTTTTTTTCTTATTATGCACCCCATACACATTTGAATTCAATTGTCAATTGAGTCTTGTAATTGAATTGATTCTTGGCCACACACTTCATAAGCTGAATTGGAAGATTTTCATTTAACTGTCAAATTTATATATTTTTCACAATTACAAATTTAAAAATTAAAACTTCTGTGGCATTCATTCATTATTTTTTATATTTTTTATTTAAAATTCAATGAAATTAAAAACAATTTTAAAAATATTTTGCTTTTTCTGTGCAAAATAAAACAAGAAACATAAATTTTTGACAGATAAACAAGAGACTCGAACACACACAGCACAACCGGATTGAAAGATTTATTAGTCAATTTGATATTTATTCAACCAACTCGACAACTGCCAAACTAACCAATTGACAGAGCCCTACACGCCTTGATTTGGACAACAAAAGACTCAGTTGCCAATTGAATTGCAACGTGCATGGGGTGCTTAAGTTATTTGCTGGATTAATACTATGGTTTGATCACTGTGCATTAAAATAAAACAATGTTTTCCCTATTCATTCGTTAATCATTTAGATAAGCATTTTTATTCGTTATTTATTTAAAAAAATTTTTTAGTACTTACGAGTATTGATATGAGAAAAAAAATTTATTTGATGTTCATTCGAATTAAATTCTATGTTTGTTATTTTTTTATCTTTTTTCTCAAACTTTCGACAGCTTTTTTCCGACGTCTTTAGGAAAATTTTTATTGTTAAATTTTGGCAACAAATTACAAGTATTTATTATTTTTTTTAGTTACATGTTTGTAATATTACACTTTATGTTTTATTCACGATTTTCAGTTTACATTCCCAGAAAAAAAAGACATGACAAATCATGTGTTGAATTATGGGTTCAAAAGTGATGACGAACTGGTTCGATTTAAGTGAAACACGCATGATTTTTACATTAGCTTGTCATTGGAGATCATGTGTTTGTGCAAGCATTTAAGTACTTTGATCTCCATTAAAATGAATGAATTTTAATCCATACCAGTTCCCTGATTCGACGATGTTTTTTCACGTAAATATAAACCAAAACAATAGAAAAATATTGTTGCAGCTGGGATATGAACCGTGCTGTTCTGACTGTCAAGGCATACTCTCTGCCAGAGATGGGCAAAAAATATCCATACATCGAAATATCGATGTTTGAGAAAGTAAATATCAAAAAGCGATACATCGATTCTTATTTAGGAGTATCGGGTTTCGATGTTTTTAAGAGCTCTATAAACTTTGGCCGTTTTTTAACTGTACGATATTGGCATAAAAAAGAGAAGTTTCATAATAACAGGCGCATCTATAAGGTGACACAACTACAAAAGGTGACTTATTTGTTAACTAAGCTAAATATAAAATTTGGTTTGTGTGTTTATAAGCCTAAAGGTAGAGGTCCATAGCTCGCTTTTTGCGCGTTACGCTTTCTATGCATCTGTCAAAAAAGTAGAATCAATGTAATAGTATGTGACAAGTTACATTGCAAAAAGCGCAGAACGCGTAGGCGCGTTCAAAGCACAAAGTAGGTCTACTTTCTACTTTTGTACGCGTTACAAGCACCATCAAAGAAAGTCAGCTGTTCCTGAATGCTAAAGATGTTAAATAATACTTTATTTCTTACGTTATCGATAAATATTATTTTGCCGTGGATAATTTTTTTCTTTTTTTTCAATAAAAAAAAAATTTCTTAGTAAACAAAAATTGTTTAATAAAATATGTGAATATTTTCATTAATGTGATGTATTTTAATTAACTTTTCACCACACTTTTCTCAGTAACAAATTTTGCATATTAGTTATCGATTACTTTTACGACTAACTCCACAAATTCTTTTAAAAACTCGATTTCACTCTCCATTTTTTCTTTATAAGTATTTATAAACAAACGCACACAGCTGATCAAAACAAAAATAAAATGACGCATGAAAGGCAGTGCATGTAACTCAACGCGAACAAAGTATAGAATGAAACAAGAGGATGAAACACGTGTAAAGCATAACGCGCAAAAAGCGAGCTATGGACCTCTACCTTAAGGGCAGAATTAGTTTTTACTTTCTCTTCTGTTATGAGTACGAATCCACTGACTCTTTTTTATTTATAGAAATCTAATACAAGCCGTTAGTTTTTCTCTTTCGTTCTATTCTGTGCTGTTTCGGTTCAACCTGTGAAAATAAAAAAAAAAACTGACAAGTAATTGTAAGTGACAGCATAAATAAAATAAATAAATGTGAGACTATACTATTCCGCCCTCCGGTAGGAAAATGTAACAATAATATTAAAAAGAAATGGAAATCCTTTTGCATTAAAGTCAACAATGCAGTAAATATACCAAATAAAGAAACTGTTAAATACCTACATATGTGTGCACTTAGATAAATTCTTATATTACAACAATCACTTTAATATTCAAATTATAAAGGCTAGAAATGAATTTTTTCACTATAAAAAACTATTTTTCGCTAAGTATATTAAATCAGAAGTAAAATTAATCATGTACAAGTGTTTAATTCGACCTACCTTAACATATGGCTGCGAATTATGGTTCAATATTTCACCATCTTACATGGAAAAACTAAGAATTTTTGAAAGAAAGTGCTTGAGAGCGTGTGTGGCTATTTACAGATCAAAAAACAGTAACTATACCAAATATGTTTCAAACCAAAAACTGTACAATAAGGCAAAAGTTTCCAGAATTGACAACGTCGTTCTTAACCTAATAAGAAGTCACGTAAATAGAAGTTTTCAGTGTTATGATAATAACCTCATTATGACACCTTATTATATTAATGAAGTATATGTTAAAAAGTGTATGCAATCTGGGTTCGTACCACCCGAGGCGGTTGTATACCTAGATAGTAACGGATTTATGCAAAATTTAAACGGCGTGCCTATATATTCATAGCAATATACTGGAACCAGACAACCGCAGATTTGATACCAGCATTTTCTCTGGAGATAAAAATATTTTTCCAAACATAAACGTTAAAAAGTATTGGTGGCTCACTAAATAATCCTTTTTTCACTTTTATCACTAGACCCGTTTTATTTTTGCATATTAAAGTAAAGTTTTTCCAACATTTTTCTTTACACTAGACTTTATATAGGGTGTTTTTTATTGAGGTATAGAACTTTAAGTTGGCATCACTTTTTTAACTGGCGGCCATTTTGTCAGCTGTCAAGTGATTAATATTCAGTTTGGTTTGCCATTTCATCATGAACAGGTTGACAAAAGAACAACGCTTGCAAATCGTGCAAATTTATTTCGAAAATAATGGTTCAGTTCGCGAAGTTTACCGCAAGCTCCGTCCATTTTATGGTCGACATAATCGTCCATCAGAGCAATTAATTCGGTTAACCGGTCAATTGGCCACCAAGATCGTGTGATTTGACACCATTGGATTATTTTCTTTGGGGATATGTGAAGTCGCTCGTCTACGCCAACAAACCAGAAACGTTAGGGGACTTGGAAGCCAACATTCGTGGCGTTATTGCCAACATACGGCCCCATATGCTCGAAAAAGTGGTTGAAAATTGGACCTGTAGAATTGGCTTTATTCGAGCCAGCCGCGGCGGCCACATGCCCGAAATCATATTTAAACGTTAATGGCATAAAATTATCCTTCCAATAAAGCCAAATTGATCGACATTAAAACGATTTTCTTGTGTTTTATTTCAATTCGAAGTTCTATACCACTAAAAAAACACCCTATATAAATACTCCTATGTATGTATGTACATAAATATAGTTATAAAATTTTCAAATAATTAGTTTAAATTATAATCAGTATACTTGAGCGCCCGTTTGTGGGACAGTGTATAAAAAAAAGAAATATTTATACTTTTTGTTTATTTATATTTAGTATACACATTTATATATACTTTTGTTAAAATAAACGTTATAAAAAAAATAAAATAAAAACATTTCGAAGTAAACAGTGACTGTGCTTTAAGTATTTAAAAAATTTAATTTCTACCAGAAAAACAAACGTAAAACTACATATAGGGAAACATAACAATGGACGATGCAGAACTCATTACTTTAGTGAAAAACTGTGACCGTTTTGGTCCAAAACAGCTGGTAATTTATTTATTCTGTTTCGGTTCTACCTGTAAAAATAAAAAAAAATTGTTAAGTAAATGTACGTGACAGCATAAATTAGTCTTGTTTTAGACTCGGCAGTTTTTCTTGAAGCAGTTCTCTTCAATTCTCTTTTAAAATTGCTCGTTTGTTTACACACAGACGGTTTCTTGTTCAATTTTGCTGTTGTTTTAATACAGCGAATGAAATAACAAAAGAGAATTCAAGTAACTTTTCTGTACAAGCAAACTCAGACTTGCTTCAAGAAAAACTGCCAAGTCTAAAACATGACTTAACTAAAAAATTTTGAAATAAATTGTGATTGTGCATTTAGAATTAAAAAATTTAATTTTGAAAAGAAAAACATAAAATTATTATATTGAAACTTATCTGTTCTGTTCCAGCATTAAAATTTAGTAGAAAAAATTGGAAATAAATGATTTAAAATTGTTTTAATTTTCTTGTATCATTTTTCTTTCACAAGACTGTTTACAACTGAGTGAAAATTAAAAAATCAAACAATGTAAAATAGTTAATTTCTAATTTTTTATCTTCTAAATTTGGATGTTAGAACACATACTAATAATTAGTATTTTCTAAATTTCAACTTAAACATGTGTAACATGTGTTTTAACATCAGAACTCGCAAGAAACATGTGAAATCGATTCGGAAGCCAGAACATAAACAATAACCTTTTTTAAAGTCTAACTTTATAATTGTAGCAAAATATTGCTTGCATATTGAATATTGAAAATAAAATAAAATTTAGATGGAGTAAAGTAGAAAGTTTTACCAAACATTTTTTTGTTGTTGTTAAAATATTACAATAAAAAAATGTTTAAAGTACCAAAATATGTCCTAAAAGCGTCAAATATGCTCTGAAATTTCTAAAAATGCTCAAAATATGCGTGTTGGGCTGAAATATGCCAAAACATGCCTTAAAGGGTAAAATATGCACTAAAAATCGATGCCAAAATTTATAAAAAGTTCTGAAACGGATAAATATCTTATTTTCACATTGATACGTCAGACAAGAAAAAACATGCAATTAAATATTTGAGGATTAGACTCCCAGATACAAATTGTCCTGTTTCGCTTAAAAAAAAAATTAAAATATATTTCTGAATTGATTATACTGTGTGACAGCCAGTGTTCAAAAAACTGACAGCAGAAAAACAAAAGTTTCAATTAATATGATTTTGCTTTGAAGCAACAGTTTTTGTTTCAAAAAGTAAACTCTTGCTTTCGCTTCTGCTTTGAAAGTAAATAGCAACTGTTCAAAAGTTTTTTATTGTGTTTGCGTTCGTACAGTTTTGTTTTGCTGTGACTTCGTACTATAGACGAGTAAAATCAGAGGAACAGTTCGTAAAAAAATATTAATCGTTTTGCCTCCAAGTAGCTGCGCAGTCGTCAACAGCAAAAGTAAAAAGTGAAGTTCAAAGAGCACGAACACTTTGCTTTCGACTTACAGCATAAACTCCTTTACCTTCCTCCAACAAAAATATTAAAAAATTCACTTTTAAAAATATATCCTTCCATGCCCTTGGAAGAACCCTTAAAAGCTTTATGTTGTAGCCATAAGTCCAGTCTATAATGACTTTAAAAAATTCAATATAATTTAAGTGTTCCTTTATGATTTGATTCATAACAACAAATGAAATTCCTTAATGCTTAAATATATGTAAGAACGAGTTGTGATGACTTTTAAATAAATAAAAATCACCCCAGTGGTCAAAGAAGGAAATCAATAATAATAACTAAAATTTTAAATAAATGAAACGTGATGAAAATTAAACAAAACAGGACATGAAAGTGTCTAAGAGTTAACAACGACCAGGTAAGACACGAACTTATAAGTACGTATGAGTACGTCCATGCATGCAACCAGTTATACGTATGAACAAACATACAAATAAGTAGTCAGCCACTCCAGCAATTATTGTTGTGGCACTTAAGTTGAATAAATTACACTAATTTAATTGCGTGTAATAACACAAACGCATAAATTTCTCAATCCTCCGAAACGAAACATGAATGTAAAGAATGACTATAAAAATAAAATATGAATAGACGGACACAAAGCCAGTTAACGAGCGTGTACCTTAATTATAAACGGGACACGTCATGGGATCGCAATGTGGTTGGCCTTAACAGACAAATCACTTAAAATTATTTTACGTTTCTTAATGGTGTTTCTTTTCTTTCTTCTTGTTTATTTAAAAAAAAAGAAAAAGAAAAAGATTTTTAACAATGGAAATTCGGTGGTAATCGAATCGAAGCGTAGGTAATTTTATTTTACGTTTGATAATTGCCTTTCAAGTGGCAACGAGGACGAGAAATAGTCACACCAATAACTCATGGGAAGTCAACCTGTTGTACATTGAAATTGTGATTTGTATGTTTTTAAGAGTTTGTATATAAATACATACAAACATATCTACAAAAACATATGTACACACACAAGCATTTTAAGTGTACAGTGGTTCGATTAATATCAATATGAGTAAAAAGAAACTTGGATAGAATGGGAATTGATATTAAGTTTAAGAAAACTGCAAGGTTCGAGCACAAAATTGACACAAGGACAAGCCCACCTGAAATATACGAGGGAGGAGTTTTTTTTTTTTTTTTTTTGCAAAATAAACATTTATTTTTCTCCTCTTAACTCAATACACTGAGTCCAGTTTTTGTATCCCTTCCAAAAAATAGGATTTTTCGAGGTCCTTAGATTGCTACTTGGTCTCCGGAGTACAGTAATGGATCCATGTTTCATCCACAGTTACAAAACGCCGCAAAAACTCATTCGGATTGCGGTTAAACAACTCCAAACAATCCTTGAAGTTGTCACACGTTTAGGTTTATGGTCAATTGAGAGTAAACGCGGCACCCATCTTGCAGACATCTTTCTTAAACCCAGCTGATCACTTAAAATCGAAACCACACTGCCATATGTTCTGTGTTAACAGTAATGAATTCTGGAATGAAAAATTATACATGCTGTGCTTTACCGTCTCCTTTACTATTCATTACCTTTTCCCACTGGGTTTCAGCTCAATACATTTAGTACATCGTTTCTCTTTTTTATTCCCTCCAAATAATGTGTGAGATTTTAAAGGCCCTAAAAATAGGCGTTTATTTCAATGATGACCTCTCCATTTGACCCAAATGTTTTAGTACCCCTGTGATTTTTTTTTAATTTGGGAACAGAAAATAGTCGTCAGGGGCTAAATCTGTAGAGTATACGTCTGCGTTTAGACACGAAAACATCGGGAAGGGAAACATTTACTTTAATAGCAATTTACGGGTGGGTAAGAGAGAATAATTTTTGTATTCGGTACTCGGTTTTCATATTCTTTGCTACATATACTTACATACATACGTGTACAAATACACAGAGAAAAAACTGCATAATAGAATCAAGAAGATTTTCTCTATGAAACGTTTTTAGGCTAAGGGATAACCCAGCAGAAAGAAGCGAAGATTTTTTTCATAGAGTTTCCGTATTATTTTTATGTGGTAAATCTTATTGATTTTAAGATTTCTTCATTATCTTGTTATCAAAAATTTATTTTACCCAATTTCCCTTATTTTTGGCATAAAAAAAAACAACCCATAGAGAAAAATTTTTTGATTCTTATTAGGTCTTATAAATTGTATAATATAGGGATTTCTTATTGATTTCATTAGGTTGCCTTATTGCTTTTTTCAAAAAGGTATTCCTTATTGTTTTCATTAGCATCTTATTAATTTTTTTAACAATGAAATCTTCTTAATTTTATTAGGTTTCTTTTTATTTCATATCCATAAATAAACGTAGAGAAATTTTTTTTCATTATCTTTTTCGTTATTATATATGCATGTTTGCGCAATAGTTTCAATGCTTATTCAGGCTGTTTGTTAGAGTGCTTGTCTATCAGTCAGAAGGTTGCTGGTTCAATACTTGTCTCCTCTCAAGTAATAATATGTATGTATGGTGAGTTAATTAAGAATACAATATAAAATGTATGTATGTATGTATTAATAAATAACATCTATGGTATAGAATTTAAATGAAAATACATAAGTACAAAAAAAAAGACATAATTTTTTTTTATTTTATTAGGTCGCCTATAATAAAAACAAGAAGAAAACGTTTTTGAAAAAATTAATAAGATAACCTAATAAAAATTACAAGATTTCTTCTTGATTTTTTCAAAAAGGTTTTCGATATTAAATTAATAAGATTTCCTTATTAACAAAAAGCATAAGAGATATCTCATTAATTTTGTTCTATTTTATGAGGTATTTAGTAGGCACTGTTTTCTCTGTGTATGCTTGATATTATCCAATAATATTGGAATGTCGCCGGCATAATTTTCGTCTGTGAGTACGCGAAGGAAACAACAAAAGAGAATTCCAGATGTTTTCTTTCCAAATGTTCGCCCATCTAAATTCGGACTACTAGATGAAATAGCAGTTGGTAGCCCGATTCATGGATTTTGCCATGTTCACTACACAAGTCTGCATCAGAGAAACACAAATAGTTACTTTTTTAAAACTCACAACTTATCGATACTCAAAAAAGTATGAGCATTAAAGCATATACGTACCATATCAAGCCGTATTTACGATTTAATCGTAAGGGACATGCAGTAAAAGATAAACTTTTTTTTATTGAAATTAAAGTTTTACGGGCTACTTATAGTTTGAAATTATCAAAATTCTTGGTAACTTAATTTTAAAGGTTGTAAAAATTTATCGTAAGCGACAATTTATATAAATAAAAAACATATTTGGCAGACTATTCTGCAGCAGCCGATTCGAGCTATCGGAAATAGGACTCAAAACTTTGAGTCCTGGCATAACCGCTGACTTCCTCCTATCCAATTCTCACCTCCTCTATGACAATTATTATCGCTTTTCTACATCTATCCTTCTCACACTTCCCCCCCCCCCCCCCTCTTTCTCACGCACTCTCTCTGTCTTCTCTTCAACTCACAAGTAGCGCAAATGGATCATTGTAGAGGACCCTTCCTTATCGGCAACCTGCCAGCCTTACCTAACCTAACCAAATATGTTATTTGAATATTATATAAAAACTATCTCTTGGAAACTTTAATTTTGTTCGTTTATGATAAATGTGCTCCATATGTACATACATAGATATGCCTTGGTGTACCAGGGTACAAAGAATAATGCATATCTGTACATGTATGAAAATAAGTGCGCAGGGGTGTTCGTAGAGTTAGCTTGACTCCCCCGATGACCAAACTGAGTTTGATTGATTTTAATTATAGACTATTCGGAATTAAATTTTGAAATTAATTCATGCTATGTTGGCATAAATTTAATTCTTCTTTGGATTTGTTACATTTACACACCGACACGGTATCATCTAAAATTAATTCAAAATTGTTGACAGCGTGGGGGCATTTACCAAAACTTGCAAAAATATTATAAAATTTTTATTATTATATAAAAAGTAAAATTTAGAATAAAATTATCCTTAAAATGTTGGAAAATTTACTAAATATTTTCAAATATTACATTAGCAAGTTACATAACTGATTTGCTTAATTTTGTTCGGTGTAAGGACATTTCCAGCTTCCAAAATATTCAATTCAATTTTAAAAACCGACTTGATTGATTGGTTGATTTACGTGTCTGCCCTCCTCACGCAGGCATTCAAGTAGAATCTAGATGATTCGTTTTTGAAAGACCACTCCACTCGTCGGTGTCAACCTATGTAGAACCGTATCTAAGTATAAGGATGCGGTGATAGGTATTAGATCCAACACGTTGCGCTGAAAATCGAATTTTAGTCAGTTAATTTTTCGGTGTAAATCTGACTGCAGCAAAAGCCGTGAGTTCTAAAAAAAATATAAAGCTCAGACTTTCTATTAATTTCATTACAATTGTTGTAAGCTTCCTTATATTTTTATTTCTGTTTTATTATTTTATTTTTATTTCTTTGATAAAAATTCAAGGATCATGCGTGATTCACGCCAGTCATATGGGCGGTGCTTTCAGTCAGGTCAGGTTGAATTTGCAGCCGCCTTAAGCATAGCTCCATTGAGAATGTAATCTACCAATTTGTTCTAAATATCTGGGCTGTCTCGTTTCTCCATCCCAGTGAACTTAGATAAGTTTTTAAAGCAGAAACGTGATAAAATTCAAGTATGCTTGCCTCGAAATCTTAAAGCTCAGCGTTGAAATTGTTCAAATATATTTTGTTTCTGTACTTTGAGTTATTTTCATACACTATTTCCGCTTCACTCAAATAAAGTCCAAAACTATAATTTAACTTTTATTATATCCATTAGCAATAAACAATTGATATCAGTAGCAATATAATAACAAACTTCCAAACAAACCACTGTATGCAAAAGACCAAACCAAACCAATGTCCCCCATCTGATGACTCACCAAGTCAATTGACGACTTTATAAAACCTGCAAGAAACTTCATTTTTTTCCCACAAAACAGTGATTAGTATAAAAAAATTAAAAAAAAGAAGTGAAAGAAATAAAAACAAACAAATACAAAACAAGAAATGCAGGTGTCATAAGAATCTGTATAAATGTTTTCTTTATAGAAAAAAGAGCCAAAGCAACAATTATTTAAAATCAGTGTTTATTACAGAAACAACGACAAAACCATCAACTATTTCTTTAATAGCTGATAGATTAACCATAAAATATTACGTTTCCAATTCTTTTTTTTTAAAGAGAAATAAAAATTCCCTAGTTGAGTGTTATTATTATTAAATTATTAGTAATTTTGTCAGACCCAGCCAACCTTTACCAAAAAAAAAACCACAGTCAGCAGACAAAAACTAGCAAATTATCAATTAAAATTTATTAAATTAATCAGTGATTTAAAAAAAATTATAACAACAAAAGACTTTGGAATATGGAATTATGCAGAAATACATTTTTAATTTAGCACAAAAATTCCATAAATTTTTGTCGAATATTCCAATATTTTTTTTACCGATATGTTACGTTTTTTTACAGACTCAATAAAATGTCACAAATTTCGAATAAACAGATGACTCGCCATATTGTATGAGAACGTTCCGATTTAGCTAGTCAAATGTTCGGGTTAAAATTTTCCAACTTTTTTTTTTTTTGCTATAAAATTAAAAGAAATTTCCTTAAAATAACTTTTGTGCAGCCAGAAAAATTTTGAAGTCATGTTGTTATCAATCTCTTCAATAATTCTTTGTGCTAAAAAAAAGTGCTTTAGTCGAGATAAGCTGATTTTGAAAAGTACCCCTGGGCAAAATCTCAATTATTATTTTTTTTTCGCTTATCAATATAGAATAATAACTTCATTTAGCTTATACTTTGGTATATTTCAAATTGAATTTATCACTATACTACAAGTGTAGTAGTTTTTTTTTTTAAATGAAGTGAACACCGATTTTTCCAATTTAACTGTAAAAGACAAACATTTTTGAAAATTGACTTGAAAATTTAAAATTGCTTTCCTATAAAGCAGTTAAATATCGTCGGTTGGTTATTGGTTTGCTGCAGACATAATATACCGTGCCGCAAACCAACAACAAACCGACGATATGACTTAATCACTTTTGCCTTCTTGCCACAGAAATATGCAAAACTAGGAGTATGTATGAGTATGTACATTAGACTGGTCGCAGCTTGTATGTAATTTTTTTTTAATTCTTAATATGTGCGCTGTCTAAAATATGGGGTTTGCTGCCATAAATGTGGTCTTAATTTTTTAGCTCGATCCGACGGTGCCTACTGGGCCCTAAAGTACCCGATACACAATTTTGTAAAAAAAAATGGAAATAATTTTGCAGTTTCTAACTGAGCTGTCCGATTGTCATGAAATCTCGCACAGCATTTTATAAGGTGTCACATAGCTTAAGTTTGGCATTTGGTATATATATCTTTAAAGGGAGAGGAGCCACAAAGCCCCAAAATGGACAACCTAGGGTTAATGAAATATTAAAACAGATGCCAAGCATATGTTTTTGATCTCATAAAAAACATTTTTTGCAAGTGGATTTTTTTTCTATCTAAGAGCTAAAAAAAAGTCTGCTACATTTAACAGTTTAGGAAATATTCTAGATAACAAATTTAAACTTTGGCATATTTACCAACCTTGAACCACTGTTTTCCTAATGGAAAAGTCAAATCTTGTTTGATTTAGAAAAGAAAATTAATTAAGAATAAGGGAAAAAATTTGTAACATAAGAAAATTTGGTATCAAAATCACATTTAAGTCAATTTAAATTAAAATTTTGAAAAAAATCGATTTTTCTACGTTCTTGCAGAAAAAAGTGGGTTAATTATTTCAATATATGTACATAATAAAAAAATGTTGCTAAAATACTAACCCCAAATTTTTACTTATTCAAAAGGTAATACCATGAGATATATTACAAAGAAATTTTTTGTTAAAAATTATCGTTATTTAAGCAACTATATTGTTTCGAAATGTACCTGTTTTTGCTATAAATATCAAATTTAAGGTATTTTTTTCCGAAAATTCCAAAGCTCGTGCCCAAAACTCATTATGCCACCTTAAGGAATAATATGTTTTAAATATTTCCAAAAATATTATCTGCGCTCGCAGAAAAATAAAACGAATGCAGCAAAAATACTGAAAAATTCCATTTTTGGGATTTTGCAAATTTTTTTGGGAATTGCCGGGAACTCAAGAGCAAATTTTTCTTGTTCTTACTTTCTTTGTATTATGTGCATTATTTTCCACCTAAACGAGCATTTTCAGCCGAAAATATTGATCAAAAACATCAGCTTGGCATCGGTTTTAATATTTCATTAACCCTAGGTTGCCCACTTTGGGGCTTTGTGGCTCCTCCCCTTTTAAATATATATAGTCCAGATTCCAAGCTAAGTCTTGTGACACCTCTTCCAATGGTGTATGAAATTCGATAACAAGCAGACGGCGCAGTTAGAAACTGCAAAGTTATTTTAATTTTTTTGCAAAATCCCCACTTTAGCCCCCACTATGTACCAGAAGGCATCGTCGGATCGAGCTAAAACACTAAGACCGCATTTATAGCAGTAAACATAATTTTTTAGACAGCGCACATGTGTATATCAATTAAAGAAAAAAAATGTTTTGCGACCAGTCTAATGTACGTATTCGTATCTATCGAGATTCACACCACACAATCATCAACTTTGTCGCCTTAAGTAATTAACATTTAAATATATTTCTTTGCTTGCCATGTGTATAATTATGTATTTTTAAATATGTAAAAACTGTAACCTTTTCATTAATTTTAAGTTTATTGCAAACTTATTAGACAACCTTGTTAAGACATTTTGAGATATAGAAGAACAAAAAAAAAAATTACCCTTCCCTGAGGTCTATGAATACTGATAAAGAAATAACATTTGGTGACAAAAACTAACTTGCATCATATTTAATCGAGATACACAATTCAGCACTAACGATATTACCGAATCGTTTTTTATATCAAGTCCATTTGGTTGAACTTTTAAAAGGGTAAGTTTTCGTTTGTTTTATTTTTCTAGTATAGAGCACTTTCCGTTCACCTATTTCGTGCTAGTATTACATATGTTTTAATTATTACTGGTTCGTTAATATGTGTATCTTCGCTGCATCTATGAAAAGAGAACGTGAGATTTAATAATCGTACTATCAAAGAGGACAACAACAGTTATTATGCGATATATTTGTATTTGGGGAATTCAAACCGTAGCCTTAAGTGGGACAGTTTCATAATGTTTTAAATTATTTTAACATAATTTTTTTTGCTTTGGTTTTTCTTTCAAACAAAACTTTTAAAACTATGTGACACTTAAGACTATCGTTTGAATCTCCCAATTACAAACTGGCATCTTCTCACAAGTTTGTTCGCACCCAGAAAGGAACTGAGTAGCAATTAATTGTATTTATACTAAATTTATCAAAAAAAAAAAGTAAATTTATTATAAAAAGTACTAATGTTTCCGTCTCAAAAATCGCTGTCATTTGATACCCATATCCTGGGAGTGGGTTAAAATTAGTGATCCTCCTTTTTGGGGTGTGCGCCATATTGTGTCTGAAACGATTTCGTTATTTTTTTATCTTCTTGAAAGTCTCTTTCATTTGACAGTCATATTATTGCATTGGATAAAATAGTGAAAAATTTACATATGTATATAAGCAACTACTTAAAATTACCAAAATAATAGATACAATTTCACCCCTTAGGGGCTGATCACATATTACGACGTAACGCTCCAGGAGTGGGGGTCTAACGATTTGTTACGGCTTGGAAAATTTTTACTGAAAATTTTGTAGAAAGCGTTACTAAGGAGGGGGCTGGGGAGTAGAAAAACTCCAATAATATATGAATGGCCCTTTATATGTTCCAATTTCGAAAAAGTGGAAAAAATATTCGATAGGTTTTGTTGAAAAAAATAATTTGGAAAAAACTTTGCTTTTATGTGTAATACCTTAGAGGATACCTGGAGTGCTGAAAACGTACAATTCATTTTTTGCCGCTGAGCTTCTCAAAAGTGTTAATATCGAAAAAATACCAGTCACCTGTGTGCTTACTTTTTGGCAGCATTTCTATGTTTTTGGAATTTTGAAAGACACAGATATAAGGTTACAGATTTTACCTATTTTTTTACCCTATTTAACCCCTTTGTATTTGAATTTCGAAAATCCCGATTTTCGTAAATGTGACCATGGGTAGCAGAGCACACACACAAAATTTGAAGTCTCTAGCTTGAACCGTTTCATTTGAGCGATGATCACCCAGTCACGTTACTCCATTTAATGGTTTCAAAACCGACGGCCTGCCAAAGCTGTCCCTTGTTAAATACCTGTAATGTGAAATGTAATTTACTAAGTGAAAGGTTTGGCTCTTTTGACAGCCCAAGAACGTGTAAAAATAGTTAAAACTTACTAGAAAAGTGGTATTTCAAACGTGGTGATTAAAGTCATAATAATCGACTTACTATGCAAGGAGTTGACAAGATTATAAAGAAACTTGAACACCCTGGAAGTGTTACAGATGTGGCCAGGCCTTTGCAATGTGCGCACTGCCGAGAAATCGGAAAACCTTTATCATCAATTAGAGCACTATTGCTGCATGATAACCGACTTTGTTTGGACTGCAACCAACGATTATTAACGGGAAGATATGTGGTTTCAACAAGTAGTTCCACGCTTTGGCGACGCGAAATGAGCGAAAACGTGGTCGAAAATTACTTCAAAAGGTTCGACAGCTGGAACCAATGGCAAGATTCCAGCATTATGATTAAATAAAAGTTTCACCGAAATCAAAGCTTTATACACACAAGAAAGTACTATGAATAATTTCGTAATATCAATTAAAATATTTGTAATATCAATTAAAAAATTAATTAAATTTTCACCTATAAACAATTTTATAATAAATATCAATTAAGTTTTTCCACTCAAATTAATTAACACAATTAAAAATTTAATTGAATCAATTAAATTCTTAATTCAAAACATTAATTGGTGAATACTTTTTTCTGCGTATGTATGTGTCTTATTTAACTTTACTTTTGAAACCGAAAAATTTATAATTAATTAAAATAATTATTGAATTTTGCTGCATACAATAAAAGGGCATGGCTGTCTTCTATAAAGACTGTTTTTTTTTTATTTTATTAGTTTTTTTTTTTGAAACACCGAATATACCCTTTCGTAGTTACAGCTTCCATATGTGCATGTATTAAGTTTTGCTTCTTTCCAATAATCATAAAATGTAAATATCAAATTACTTAAAGCAACATTGTAGTCTTGGCATTCTAAAAAAAACACCATCTTCAATTTATGTTAAAACAAAAATTTGCCTCAAAAGGTGTTATAATTAACAGCGCAACAAGCAGCAAGACAAGACTATAAAAATTAATGGGAATTGTAAGTTGGAAAAAACATGTGCATGACTCCACAGCAATTTAAGATTAAAGGGAAAATGGTAATAACAGGAGGAAAGACTTTGGAGTTGAACAAACTGCTAAACAGAAACAAGTTCGGATGACAAACAATTGATTGATTAATTTTTTTAGATTGATTGCAAGCATGCTGCAGCTTAAAGCATTAGCGACAAGCCTTCAATACGAACAAGGCTTAAAATATATATTGTCAGTTCAATAAAGGTCTAAAGTATTATCTTATTTAGAAGGTCAAACATTAAGCTTGAGCTTTTCTTTTTTTTTCTTAATCCAAGCGGGCGGTCAAACAACAATTTTAAGCTTAAACTCTTTTTAAGTTTTAATTTAATATTTACTTTTTATCAATTTGCTTTTATTACCTTTGTATATATTACAGTGTATGGCTGCGTATTTTATATTGAATCAGCAGTTTTTAACAAGCCAAACATAATGCGCGAGAATTCTTGGAAATAAGAGTCGTCGTCAATTGATTTACTCAGGTGTTTGCTTGCTTGAATGCCTGAAATAAATGCTTTTGGTACCTCAAGGTACAAAAATAGACAGTTGGCATAAATGCCTAAATACATAGTTAATGTAGGTAAAAATAAATAATAAAAACCTTCAAAACTTATCATCTGAACTGTCTGGTTGGTTCGTTTAAATTGGGTTTATTTTTGGTTTAAATTTAAGATAGTTAAAAAAAGTTGATACGTAATTTACTGCAGTATCATCGTATGCACAGGGGCGAAAAGTTTTACAAATCGATTTTATATTGACTTTAATTTCGTCTTGTTTTTAGAGTCATCGAATATTTCTCACATATAAAACCATTTTTTTTTGCAAAGTTCGAAAAAGAAAACAATTTTTAAAAATTCGTTTTGTGTTTATTTTTAACGAAAAACGTTTTGAATATCCGCGCTTTTGTAAAAACCGGTTAAGAACCGAAAATATCCGGTTTTTCGAAGAATTCGAAAATCAATTTCGAAATTGGCATGAACCACTATCCAATGATGTTTGTTTTCAATTTACCACATTATTTATAGACGCGCCGTTAAGTGCTTTCTGAAACGTCCATGAACGAGTCTGCTTCCACAAGCAATTGTGAAAATTTTCCTGATAATATTTACTAATGAAAAAGTTAATTTTTAACCCAACTTGGCGACGCAAAGGAGAGTATTGTGTTTATCAGCCTAAGTAAGTATGTATTTGTGTTCCTTCAAAACTCAATATGGCTGCCAATAGACGCCATTTTGTAAATACGAAAAAAATAAAAAGTCGGCAAAATATATCAAAATATCAAAATAGGTATCATTCGACAGGTATTTTAAAATCTCTTATGATTTTTCATTTCGAATGACCATTTAGGATATTTAACAGTTCAGAAAGTTGGTCGCAGTCGGCTTTTAGATTTTTTTGATTACTACTTGTTATCATGCACGAGTATGCACGGGCATGCTGTGTAAAATATATACAAATAAAGGGTGGGCAAGTTTGAGGTTAGGAAGTAAATTGGCTGTCAAATAATGAAATGTCAAGAATTGAGCTGTCATACTTTGAAATTTATTTAGTTAAAAGTTGGGAAATTTTAAGCATGGAACGCTACACTCTCGAACAAAGAATTTTAAATGTGAAAATTTACTATAAAAAAAAACTGAACGAAAACAAAGAATTTCTCAACAAAATCGTCTTTAGTGATGAAGCCAATTTCTAATTAGGCGGTTATGTACTCGTAAACAAACAAAATTGTAGCATATGGGGCTCACAAAATCCACAAATAGTCTTCGAAAAACCATTACATCCAATGAAATTGACCCTATGCTGCGGTTTGTGGTCAGGCTGCATCATCGGCCCGTATTTTTTTTAGAACATGAGCAAGGAAACGCCGTCACCGTGAATTCTCAAAGCAACCAAACCATAATTAGCGATTTTGTGTGTCCACAATTGGCTAATGTTGACATCAGTGACCTTTGGTTTTAACAGGACGGTGCCACAAGCGACACAGCCGGCTAAACAATTCAGTAAGTGCATAAGAAATTTCCCGGTCGCGAAATTTCTCGATTTGGAAATATTAATTGGCATTCTTGTGATTCAACGCCGCTGGATGTAAACATTTGCCCGACATCATATTCCATTATTAATTCCCATAGTTCTACTTTACATTGGTATCAATTAAACTGAATTAGTCAGAAAAAAGTGTATTTTTAAGTCAATTTACTTCCTAACCTTAAATTTGCCCACCCTTTACATACACACTAACCTAAAATCGAATTAAGATTCTAATTTTATTTTCAACTTCTTCATGTTAACACTGCAACGCTGTTTATAACCCTTCTTTAGTTTCAACTCATTTCACTACAACTCTGATGTAAACACCATGCAAACTTATTTATTGTGAGCAGGCAAAACAGATTTAAATTGTTTGATGTTTCCTATTTTTAAGCGCAGTCATCATCACCCTGGGAACTTAAGTATAAGAAAGAAACATGCATACAAATACTATCATAGAGAATTTACCAGTTCCTCCGCAATACTTTAGCAATATAATTCGGGTGTTTAAATGATGGCAAAATAAAGAGAAAGACAAACAAAAACAGCGCACAGTGAGGGCTTTTGCAAAATAAATGGTATTAAATCTAGAACTTCTTAACTACTGATTGGATTTATATGAAACTTTTTGGAGCAGTGCTTAGACTTCGGTCGGAGCACTGTATGCTAATTTTGTCTAATTACCCGGTACTGTGGAGTGTTATTTATTTTAAGTAGTAGCATAATCAGGTAGAACCTCCCGATGCCACTGTAAAGTATACTTTATAATGCCCGAAAACCTTTTTTAATCCATTAAAAATGTATTTTGTTATTCGTTAAATGCTACCGGTTATTAGTATTAACTACATTTATATGGAAAAATATATAGTATAATTACGAGAAATAGATTTTATTGCGAAAAGTGTATATAATTATTGTATAATATTCTAAATTTATTTATGCTTTTCTATTTAGGCAGAATTTTAGTAATCACAACAGTTGTAAATAGCTGATGTTGTGAATTGCACCCTACAATCGGAATATCTCGAGATCAGTTAAATATATTTTAATAATTTTTTCAGACGAAGTATTTAGACTCATAAAGAAGTCAAAAATGCCAATATAAAAAAAGAAAATTATTTTAATGTATATTTTTTATGGTACAAAACAATATTTTTACCAAATTTTGACTTTTTTCAGAAAATCTGCGCGTATGTACGCATTTATAAAAATCTTAATTAAACATGTTGAAAACTATCTACATATTTAAAAAAAAAAAACTTCAAAATCTACCGTCACAACTTTTTATAAGCGCTTAAACACAAAAAATATTTTTAAAATTGGCGATTTTCGGACACTGCTGAATGTCGGGTACATGTCCAAAATACAAAATAATAATTGCATGTGTTACACAAAGTTTTTCACAAAATTTAAAATAATGAATTTCTTAAAAAAAACATGTCTTTTTTAGGAAAATTTTAAAATTTTGAATGCTTAGCCTTTTCCCGATTTCACGAATGCAGATATTAATAAGTTTTTTTTTACTTATTTTTATTTTGTCAAAAATTAAATGCTGTCTTTTAATTTAAAATCCAACAATATACTAAAAAGTGATAGGTGAAATACTAAAAAAAAGTCAAGGCAAAACAATTTTTTTTGTCTAAAGTCAAATATTTTCTAAGTTATGAGAGATACGAAACACATCTGAGATAATCAGATAATTTATTTAAAAGTTACAAGCCTCAGAAGTTTTTTTGAGTCCCATGTAGTCAACTTAGGTCCACTGTGACTCCTGTTTAGCTTAAGCCAGAAGGCTGCCAAGACATGTGTTATAAAGCCTAAGTCCTCCTCTACGAATGTTCGAAGTTTCATATAAATCCAATCAGTATTTTAGAATTCCAGATTTATTACCATTTATTTTGCAAAAGTCCCCACTGTGCAGCGTTACAATGAACTTAAACAAAATCGTGATATATAACTTCAACAACATGAACTCCATCCTGAAAGACGTGTGACAACGACATAAGCCATGTGCACCAACAGAGGAAAGTTAACCTGATGACGAAGCTCTGTTAGGCATGAGGTATAGAAAGAGGTATAGATTTCGAATTCTAGCAATATTTATCCACTAAAAATAACTAAAAAAAATAAGACACGCAGTATATTAACGAGCCTATTCTGAAAATCACGATGATATTTTAAATCAATTTCAAAAAACAAACTATTAAAAGCTGACTTGTTAGTGGGTTTTTATTGAATTTTATGCTTTTTTTTATTTATAATAGAATATTTTATTCAAAATTTCAATGCTATAAATCGTGCAATTTACAAAGGCAAGGATGTCGCTACTATTATTTTTTATTTGAAATCCCCGTGTTTAGCAGAACAGGCCAGTATATGTATTTATTTATGTACGAGTATATACAAACAAAAAATTATTTAAAAAAAGTTTAAAGAAACTGTGTATAATTTTTTATCTATGAAAATTTTTTGATTTTTTAAGGAAATATTTGAATTAAGGGAGATCGTTCGTACATGGGTGACTTAATTTTTAATTTTTTGTTTGAATTTATGTCTTTGGTGCTCTTTTATAAAACTCAATTGTCGAAACCCTTAACATTTGTGTTTTGAATAAATATTTTTATTTTTTGTAAATTTTGAATTTTTTATTTCAGTGAAGGCCGAATTCCAAGACAACGTGTTTTTGAATTGATATCATTTGTGCCGTATCAATCGATCTATCAATTTATCAATCCATTAATCTACCATTCCATTAATCGATTAATTCATCACGCCATAAATCTATCAATCCATCAATCTTTGAATTTATCAATTCATTTATACATATATCAATCCATCCATCTATCATTCCATAATTATGGGATGAATAAGTCAAGAAGACTAACCGATGTCTCGTACTAAGATAACACGAATCTTAAATTTAATTTTTTTTTTGTTATTTGTCTTAAAGTTAAACTGAGAGTTATAGTAGTAATATTCTTTTTCGAATTCTTTTATAAATTTAAATAAATCTAATACATTAAAAAATACCGCAAAATGAGAGTGACTTTTTAAATTCACAAATACCTGCTGATGGTATTTGAGTGTTAAACCACGATCAGCTGTTTTGTACAAAAAAAAAAGTCCCTAAAGTATTTATATATATGATGCTGATGCATTTTGTTGTATACATATGTGGTCAATTTATTAAAATTGGAGACTTAGAATTTGAATTAAGTACATGTTACCTTCTCTGTGAAAACTACGAAGCATATTTTTCTGTCTTGTTCGGACTCAAGAAAAACCATGGGCTTCACATGTCGCTTGTAGTTGCTGCAAAAGATGTTTGGAAGGCAGGGATGCGAAATCAGATTTATAAATTGTAACTTTCAAGAAAAATTGCAATTTTTTCAAGTTCTTTATTTTTATATTTTAATATTTTTTTTAATTAACTAAAAACGTACCTTAAAATTCATTTGTATGTGTGAAAGAACCTAACAAGTAACAAAAAGGTACTTTGAAGTTCCATTCAAATTGTTATTCCAGTTGACGTTATCGAAGATTGTCGATGACTGTCAACATAGAATTTGCGTTCTACAAGAAAATTTGATTTCGATATTGTATTGAAAGGACTTTGAAATTGTCGTCGTAATTTTTGATGGCGACTTGAGTTTATTTGAAGCATACAGTAATTAAAAATGACATTGAAACAAAGTGATGTTGACATTAAAATGACGGCGACGTTGACGACGACAGCTAGAATAAGGGTAATTTATACATATGTTAGTTGGTATGCAAGTACCCTTTCCGCACTTGCAGATAAGAGTTTAATAGATAATATTCCTCTATCAATCCTTTAAATATCGAAAAACATCGGTTCATTTACTTTATATTTTTTGTTTCAAAACCTTCGACCAAAAAGTATATGTTGTCATTTCTTAAAGACACCAACCAGCACTCGAAACTGGTTATTTATAGATTCAATATTTGTTGTGTGCCATTTTTAGCATGTAATATAATAGAAACAGTTTTTAATAGTGCTAAATTGGTCATCAGGGTGCTACGGTACTTTTAACATTCAAATAGTGCTGAAAAAAGTACTATTGTACTAACTTTTCCATCCATGTTTAATCAATGAATCAAATAAAAAAAAATACTAATTTTTATTTCAATGTATTTTAGGTTGGTACCGAAATGAAAAAAGGTCTAAGAAGTTTGCAACACTGAGAATCTGGCGAGAACTAAAAGCTACTGACTGCTTCTCTTGCATTAAAAATCTACGTGAAAGACGTAGTGGTAGAAATACAAAATCCGTTGAATATCCTGACCATGATTATTCTCATGGTAAAGTTTTACACAGCCTGACACGACCAGTACCTGAACCTCGGAAGAAAATATCTGAGAAAAGCAGCTGAAGGCTAATGCAATGAAAATGCGATGGGAAACTATATTTGGGGTTTATTGAACGAAAGTAATTTTGAACATAAAAGAAAAATTATAACAGCCGTATTCATAAAAATTTTAAACATCATTTCAAATGTTGTTTAAGCAAAAATCGCTAAAATTGTATTCATAATAGAATTTTAGCTTAAAAAACGTTTTTTAAACCTTGTGTAAATCAGCAAATTTTAAAATTGACTGCACCCATGTTTAAACCAATTTTAAGATGACGTTGTTGTAATTTTGATTCGTGTTTGTTTAAATTGTATTTATGTATGTGCTTATGTATGTATGTATATTTCAATGTTATTTAGAAAAAAAAATTAATTTTTTTATAGAAACTATTGCCGAAATATCAAATGGACTCCAAAAGAATATTTATAAGAAAAGGAGCGGTTAACTTTCCATTCCTAGTCATTGTTTTCTCACTTTATTTGTTAACAAAAATAATAATAATTGTAGAAAATTAACTAGTGATGCATAAACACTCAAAACAAATAAAATAAAACTCGTTATTCTAGTGCTTCTTAATCTGCAATAAAAAAAATCTTATAAAAATCACTTTTAACAACGATTCGCTGTGAACTCTTTTTATTTATTTTTATTAAATACGAGTTGGAACACATTTTTTATTTTATAAACACAAAATTTTTCTGAAAATGGACAAAACACAAATACAGATACGAGTACTTTGTGAATTAATAATCGCTGTTTTGCAGAATAGATAATACAGTGTTGCCACGATATTTTAAAAAAAGCAAGTTAATTGATTTTTAGTTAAAATACTGATTATGAATACCAATATTTAAAAAACCTTTTTTAGCCTTAAAATGTTTTTTAACTAATATGCTTTTTAAACCTCAATCTACTTTTTTTTATGAATACTGCTCTTAATGTTTTGATATCAAAATTTGTTTTTGGGAAACAACTGTTACTCTACGTCTCCACCTGACATGAAATTTTGCTGTAACTTGAAGTTATAACTGAGTTGTTAAAACAAATGCACTAACAATAATGTTTTAACTTCAAAAAAGCATTAACTTGAGCAGTCTACACACAATATTAACTTGAAGTTAATGTTAAAGTTAGTCATTTTATGTCAGGTAGAGACCGCAAATTAGGGATGAGAGAGAGAATTAAAACTAAAATGAGTTGTCTAAATCATCCCATGAATTGTGTCTAATAGTCATTTTGATCTAATACTTTTGACCGGGTCAAGGATGTTGAAGAGTTCGTTCGTTCGACTATTTAAATTTGAAAACATATTGTTTAACAGGCCATTTATAAATTGTCATACATTTACGGTCTTATCAATAAAAATGTATACATACGCGTACATATTTGATTTATAAAACAAAAATTTGTGTTATAAACCTTTTATTAATCAATTATTTGTTTTTAAATAAGAGTACTTTACTTTACTTTGTAAAATAAAATTGAAAAATTGTGTCGTTATATTTTTCAGCTTTATGTTGTAATTTTGCGATAAGATTTCATTGCTTAACTGAAACAAGTGGTGAGGGATCCCCGTATAATCATATAAACACAAAGGAAGAAAGAAAACAATACTCACACAATTGAAGACCACCGTGTAGTAATAAGATGTTAGAATTTGTTTGATGATTAATAGCAAATAATGTTGCAATGAAATGTGTATTGAGTTTGTTTTCCATGTAACTCTTATCGTAAATTACAAACTTAGAAACTGCTGCGTATCTTATCAATTTTCAAAGTAAGAAAATTTAGAATTTTATTACATATGTTTTCATAAAATATTTACAACAAGTGTCTGTTGGTCTCCACTGCAATTGTATACCATTCAAATATTTGTTTATCTTTTCTTTTCTATGCCATAAAATGAAACAAGTGTTCAAGGAATTTTTAAAGGAACTCATGAATTGCACTAGTGCAGTGTGTGTTTATGATTTGTGTTCATACTATATGGGGACTGCAAGGCTGTTATCTTAAAGGGGAAAACACTTCAAGTGTCATAATTGTGTTCTATATGTTTGAATCAGTATTGTATTCATTCACAAAAAAAAAAAAGAAAAAACTAATATCTCATACAAAAATTCTGATTTTATTAGGTTATTCACCTTAATGACTGGCATTTATAACACATTATTTTCTACTCTATGGAAGCTACAGACGCTGGTAGCCTCTGTTCGATAATAATTTTAGGTGCTTGGATTCCTTAAGGAGATTACAAGTGTGAGGCTATTAAATAAAGTTAATCCAAAATCTTTTTACAGTGTAGTTCGTTACATTTCTTCTTTTCAACTTATTAATTCTACAAATTCCCTTATATAGGTTAGTTTAGGTTGAAAAGGGAGGCAATGAATGTTGATGCAATTGAATGCGGATTAAACCTATGCTCTTGTGGCATGTTGTGCGCTGTTAAGAGAAGTATTGGAGATGAAGTTCCCAATAATGAAACGACAAGCTTATCAAACTTGTTCAGGTGAAGAACATATAATATAATATAATATTCCATATCTGGTATATTCTCCAGATAGAAGATTTGTCTCCTGATTTGAGTGATTGCTGGACAGCGACACACTACTATCCGTTAATATACGGATTGTGACCTGTCAATCTCCTTTATACATTCAATATACTGCGGTAAATGGAACTGACACAAGATAGGAACCAGTACGAGCTCTAACACTTCCTAGAAAGCGGATCACTAAATTTTACATGCTGATGACTTAATCGGTGAACAATAACATAAATTATATACAAATGTTATTCCGACATTTAACTGAAATAATTGAAAACTTAACTATTTGTTATTGTTACAAACGCAATTATATTTTATATTCTTTAGCAGAGCCTTTTGAAATTTTTGGAAATTGAATTGACTACCCCCTCGACCACAAAAGCCAAAAACACTCATATGGTAAAAGTATAAATATCCTTTAAGCTTAAGTTAATATCTAAATTTTGTTTACTGGACTGGTTCCAGCGTGGCTTTTCTATCTCATTGGAGGGAACAATTACTATTTTATCAATACTAATTGTGATGTATTGAAAGGTGTTTTTCAACTAAGAACTTTTCTTGAATTGAATAAAATTATAAAAATTAAAAATACTTAAATTGTAAACTAATGCAAAGCCTACTTACTATTTGTATGTTATTAATATAAAGTACAGTATCCATCACTATATGACACTTAGATCCAGCCACATCGAACTTGTTCAGTGTTGCTTACTATAATATTTAACCGACAAAAATGGTGAATATGTAACCGTTTACACGATGTGTCTATTTTCACCATACACTATTCCCTTCGCAAAAAAATTGGGCGGGGACACGCCCACAATTTTTAACTTGATTTTATGATATTCTACTTACTTGATTGCTGCAAAACCTAGCAAATACCTTTGGTTCTTGTAATTACACAATTGTAAAGTTAAAAAATGCCCATTAAAATCTGTTATTATATTTCATCTGGTTCTACCAAAAAGAGTTTTACGAAACTTATCACACACCTTGAGCTCAAAAAAAGACACAATCTTCCGTTTGAATAAATGAACGGAGTCACTCCCATTAAAATTTAATATACATACTATTTTAAGTGGTTCTACTGTACCGATTTTTACAAATTTTAACACACACCCTGAGCTCTGAAAACACAAAAAATCTGGCACTTAAAAAATGCAATGGGAGGTACGCCCATTAAAATTTAATTTTATATCCCATACATTTTTTTCGAAAATGTTCTATCAGATCTTTGCATTGAAATCAAATTTTTTGGGAAGAATTAATTTTCCAGTCATAGGAAGAGTACGTTTGGATAATTTGTCACCAAATTTTTTGCAAGGTTCCTTTAGCGGGAAGTAAAATAAAAATCTATCAAGAGGTAATTTACATAAAAAAGTTCATGAAATTTTTAAACAAAATAAAATGTAATATTACGAATTATTCTGTATTATCAACTCCGAAAAATAAATTTTTTGAGATATCACTATGTTGCAATAAAGCAGCGATATATATTTTATATACAAACTTAACCTGCTTGGAGCCATAAATTAATTTCAGGACGGTTTAAGGTCCTTGCAAACCACGTACTGTATGATTTTTCTTTATTAAACACATTCATTCAACATATTGCTTAATATCAACATCAGTAAACATTTATTTTACGATTTATTATCGTGTTGTTCCCAAACTTGTTGTGCTGTTTTGTAATTTTAGAATTTACATTAATACGGTTGGTTCTCTTCGCTGCGTTAGTGACTGACTGGCTTGGGTCATTTTATGATCGTTTAAGTACTTTTTTCTTCAACAAATTTATAGTGTTGTTGCCTGTTATTGTTGGTTTTGTTCTCAGTATCATCTAAGCTGTGCATTGTTATTGTTGCTTCGCTTTATCAGTACCTTTACGGTCGGTTCAGATAAAAAGACTCCAGAGTTCCAAGAATGTCAACATTGAATTTTACTACACAGACATTTATTTGTTTGTTCGTTCGGTGAACACGTGCATTTTCTACAATTTCATATCGACAATAGCAACAACAAACAAGTGGGAATTCATGAAGAAACAAACAACATTGCGTTCGAAGACAACAAAACAGAAAGCATTAAGAAAAGAAAAGAGATAAAGTGCTAAAAACTGTGATACTCATAAAGACGAAATACAAGAAGATAATGAAAAATGTTCGTTCCTGTCATTTAAAAATTGGACAATAACAGCAAATGAACATCAAAACTACTAAAAGTATTCAATGAATCAGTTTATGAGAAAAGAACTGAACTGACTGACAGACGGGCAGACGGACAGATTTATATTTGTTTCTTTTTACTGGCCACTCACGACCACCAAGATGACGTTCTGGTTTATTGTTCTTGCTGCCACTATTCATTCATTCAATTCTGATATTCAATATTGGTTGAATTGAATTAATTTTGCTGAAAGAGAAAAAATATGGGCAGGGAAATATAAAGAAGTTTTTTTTTATCATAGAAACATCGGCCGGGCGATTATTTGAATTGAGCATAAAACTGACACAATTATTATGATTTTTTTTCTTCTTTCAGGCATATACTCGTAAACTACGGGCTTGACCAACGATATCGACAACATTTGACTTGTCGCACACTTACATTTGAAACAACAACAAAATATTAAAATTTGTTTTTGTTTTGAATGTAAGTGTGCGACAAGTCGAACGTTGTCGACATCGTGGGTTTGGCTCTATGTATATTGAATAATTTTAACTTGGATTGAATTGGAATTCTACGGATATTTTAATTTAATTTATTGATAAAAATTAACACAATCCAGATTTAAGGTTGCTGTTGAGAAAGTAGACAGACTTTTTTTCGTTGCCGTTCAGTGTCGTTCTTTTCTGTAGAAAATATTTTCCAATTACTTTTTCTGTAAAAGTAGTCACCTAGCAACTTGTAAAATGTATTAAACCTGTTATACAAAATATAATTTTCTTCCACTAATATTATAAGCTTTAATTATACACTGTTGTTTAATTGAAAAAAAAAATACATTTGGGGTATTCATACCAGTGTCTTAAGTGTCATACTGTCTTAATATTTAATTTTAAGACAAACAAAAAACTCTCGAACTTTTCAAAAACGCTAAAACTAATAAAAATTCCCAGACTAAAAAATTGACAAGCCGAAAAAAATCGCGAAAAACTGAAAAAATCGCCAAAACGATAAAAAGCACCAAACTAAAACGATCTCTACAATGAAAAAATTGGCAAAATGAAAAAAAAACGCAGAAAACCGAAAAAAATCTCACAAGCGAAAAGTAGCGCCAAAATGAGAAGACTAGAAAAATCATCAAAAAAACGAAAAAAGGTTTAAGATATTTGATATATAAGATAAAGTTCGTATAGTATTACATATTATCCCTACCACGTCAAATTATCCAATATGCAAAATTCGGTTTTTAGATTCGTTATGTTGGTATCCTAATTTATACGATATGCCTCGTTTCGAAATGCTGAAATTCTCATGGACGATAGATAACTCAATAAGAACTATTTTAAGCCAGGTACTTTTAGGAATACACTGACCTTAAAAACACAATTGACGACTCTTTGAGCTATTCTGAAAAGTACAAATTTGCATATTGGATAGTTTGACATGGTAGGGGTGATATGCAGTGTCCGTACGGAACCCTTCGCGTGCGAGTCACAGTCGCACCTTACTGAATTTATTTTTCAATATTTTTTTCAAATAAATAAACTTTAATTTGGCTGAAATTTATAGAGTAGATAGTATGTTGAGAATGATACATACTTCTTGCTGATTTTTTTGGTCCGTGTATTATGCTTCAACGTGAACAAAAGTGCCAAGGGCTTCACTGGCTTGGTTTGTACTTGCTCTTTAAAGCTAATGAATAAGATCTCTCGATCGTACTTCTTTAAGCTCTCTGATACATACGAGTACATGTGTTTTTCCCAGGGATCGAAAATAATAATTATTCTTGAGTTTTTAAAGAGAAGAAATTAAGTGCAAGAGAACATCAGGCAACGTGGCAATCACACCATTTAAGGTGCTTTCAAGTAAATTTTTCGAAACTCGAACGATTTTAAAAATGTTTAAGAAACACAAAAAATTTTTATTTGATTTTTATAATTCTGAGCAGAAATAATTGTTATTTTATGATTTTTATTTTTTCGATCAGTTTCGAAAAGTACAAAATTACAATTCTACAAGTTACAAAATACAAGTTATAATTTCACAACTTATGCTAAAATCCGTTTCACAAAACTTTTAACAGCATATGTAAATTTAATGCACCTTTTCTACATTTCTACAAGTAAAATAACATTTCTACTAGTAAATTTGACATTTTACATTGAGTGATGATGGATTTTTGAAGTAATCATTCATATGTTTTTTATGATTGAATATTTGCTGCAAAAATTTATATAACGTTTTTGCTCAATTTTAGTTTGCTAATTTTTATGCTAAATCTACAAACGTTTTAATTGCCGTACATGTAAAATCAAATCAAATAGCGGGTCTTAGAACCCTTTGTACTGACAGAAGTGAAATGAAAATACACATTTGAGTTGAATTGGTCCGGCCTTATTAAGCGTAGCTGCAGAGGAACTTATAGGGATGATTTATGAATCTAAATCTACAAATTTTGATAATCGAGTAGATCATCTATTGATGTAAGTAAAGAAATCGGCTAAAAACATGAGTTAGTGCCTTTGACGGAATAAGGCGCTATTTTTTAAGACTCGGGCATCGTGCGTACTTCCAGGCAAGTTTGCATAGCAGTAATAAGGAGATTCCACCATTTTTTTCCATTGGAAAATACCGAAAATGTCTTTTATTAAATAGCCATATCATAAAAGTTATAAAAATAGTGCCACCAAGTTTTTTTCGTCTGCGGAATCTGAGAAATTAATTTTTATTTCTGCTCGAAAAAAAAATCAGGAAATAACTTTTATTTCTGGCCGAAAAAATAAAAATCAGAAAATAATAATTATTTGTGCTCGAAAAAATCAAAATCAAAACATAACTGTTGTCTTTTGACTTTTATTATAAAATGCATAACAGTGTCTAGGTTCTGTAACTTTTGTGAGAACTTTCTTAGAGGAAAAGTTTGTTATCATTCTGTGAAACACAGGATTACTCATCCTTAGTTCCATGCTTATGTTTCTTGTAAGTTTCTTTCAGTTTTTATATGAATCAGCCTGTGGAAAACAGGACAACAAATATAATTGTTTGATTTTTCTCACACAGAGACAGTATGCAAAACATAACTGATATTTCCCTTATTGATGAGCGCTTGTCGTGTTTTTTTACGGTCGACGAAATACTCCTGACAGAAAATCAGACTTCGTGCGTGGTTGGGTTGTATTTTGTTACCTGTTTTACATGATAAAACAAACAAGTAACGATTTTAGGAGCAAAATATGTGTGCATGAACTTCCAATAAAGAAATAATTAATAATCCCTATACTTACTAATATTCTAAATATGAAAGTGAGTTTGTTTGCTACGCTTTCACGCCCAAACCACTAAACCGATTTTGTAAGTTCTTTCACCAATAGAAAGCTTCATTACCAGCGTCAAACATAGCCCATTTTTTAACCGGTTCGGAACCGATTTCTTATATATAATTCAGATTTTGAAACCGCCAATTGATTTTGAGAATGCTTTTACCAGCGGCCAGGTTCTGAAAACCATATCGTTTTAAAATCGTAAAGTTTTAAAAACGGAAAACAGTGTCCTCCTTATCAGATAATTTAGTGCACTGAAAAAAATAGACAAGAATTATGTTCAACAAAACCATGTTATTGAAAAAAATTTTAATTTCAATAATATTTATCATAAACTTAATACAATATTTAATTAACAATACCGCCCTTTTTAAAATATCATTTAATTTAATTTGTTTGTGTTAGTATTTATTTTGCTTGTTGATTAACATAACGCGCTGATGTGCTATTGTTGTTGTTTATTTTGATTGCTCGTGTTGTATACGTGTAAATGCCGACAAGAAGCCGAAAAAGTCGTGGCTTGCTTTTTACTCAACAAAGTTATTTGTTAAATTATATCATAACGCAAAGCTCACATGTAGAAGAAATATAGAAATCATGTGTTGCGTGTATTCATTATTTGCGTATCTAATAACGACTTGCTCTTTAGCTGAGTGGTAAGTACTCGTACGTTACTCTATTAGTCAAGAGGTTGCAGGTTCGACTCATCCCAAACACATTTAGTTTCGAGAGGGTTGTGTGGAAAAATAACTTTAAAGTTTAACTAAAAAACCAAATTCTAAGCAAAATGTAAAAAAAAACAAACAAAGAAACACACATTAGAATTTTAAAAACAAATTCATTAAATATTTTTGTTTTCTGTTAACAACTCAATTGTGAATAATACAATCATTTTAATTGGAAATAATTGAGTTGATTTTGTTTTCTTATGTTACAAATGTGTGTTTGTATTTTCAAAAATACAAAAGGTGCCTTTTTAAATAATATTTTAATTGTATTCACAAATAAATTAATTGTATTTACAAATCTTCTTTATCTGTGTGCATTCGAAATTAAGTTCGGATAAAATATCTATATATATAAACACATTAAATCTTAAAACCAAATAAAAAGCTGCAATAAGTGAGCTTTCTTGTTGATTTCTTTCCCGAAATTTGTCGGTTTAAAAACGAAATGGTTTTCAGAACTTGGCGGATAGCCTATTTTTTTATCCGGTTTGGGGCTCGTTGGGGCAATTTTCGGTTTGGGTTTGATTGTTTGAACAGTTTTAAAACCGGTTTTTAAATTTGTTATCGCTTTTTTGTCGGTTTTAATCGTTTTTTAAACAGTCGGGTTTAATCGCTTTTAAACAGCGAGTAAAAAATAACAAAATATTCATAAACTTTAACTAAAATGCGCAAAATATCAGATCACAGAGAGCGGAGCCGCGGGTAAAAGCTAGTATATAATAAATCTTAAGCTTCAAGTTCTGAAATTAAACAAAAACATGTATTTATTTGAATATAAACATTATTTTTGCTCTTCAATTTGATTTCGTGCGTGTTGTGTAGTGTGGTATTGGGAAAAATTTTCGAGCACGTGTTTCGTACATGTTAGACATCTTGGTGTTCGTGTTCGGGTCGTTTCGTGTTAAAAAAATTCTACACGCCCTCATCTCGAATTTCCATACATTAGCCAGCTATTCGTAGTTTTTAGTTAATTTACTTATGTAATTGTAGTCGAGTGAACAACTGAACAAAAAGAACGAACTAGTTATATTAGTTGTTCTGCAAAAAGAACGATTATAATCAACACTAATATTATATGGTCTGAATTAAAATTAAGAAACCATCTTAAGGGCCTATTTCACTTACTTATTTAAATATCAATTAAATTTTAAAAGTAATTTTTCCAAACAAAAATTAATGAAAATCGGCACTTAAATATGAATTGGTATTTAAATAGCATTGGTTATATAGGCTCTTACACATTTTTCTTTATTTAAGTTGTTCTTTTCTGCTAAGTCCTACTTTACACTATGCAAGTCTTATTGCTAAGCTGATTAGTTTTTTAGGAAAGATAGACGAGGGGAAAAGAAACGTTACTGTTCCCCTCGTCTCTCTCTCTCCATCAGACTAATCAGCTTAGCAATAAGACTTGCATAGTGTAAATATGGACTAAGCAGTTATCGAACTAGTTTCTTTCTTAAGCGGCCATCCATCCATTGTACAATATTACTGTATATGTTGTTGTACATATTATTGTCGTTTTGACTTATACTACGCAATAAATTGCACAATATTTTCAGAGAAAATATTGCCCAATTTTCTTGACAGTGAAAAAGTAAACAACATTGAACAACGTTGCCACCACATTACACAATTGTCTTGATTGTACAATAAAAATCAAAAGTGTTTTGATATTTGCCAATATATTGTACCACCTTCTCATATAACATACACATTGGTGATGTTATTGTACAATACGAAAAATTGCACAATTATATTGCAAGTGGGTGGGCCGCTTTAATCTTGAAAAGACTTAGACATATTAATGTCTAGTCCTGCTTGAAGCCCAAATTTTGCGCAAGCGGCATGAGAAAATTTTACCAAGTGTTAAATTTTTATAATGCTTCCTATATTAAAGGAACATGCTTCTAAACTGCTTTAAAAAAATTCAGTTCAACTTTTGACCCAAGCAAACGAACAAGACGTTAGCAGGGCTTAATACAAACAAACATTCGCTGCTAATTAAGGTTTGTTGTGAGTTTAATTTAAATATATTTTTTCGTCTTTTTTATTTTAAACATGATTAAAGCGTGGGCTTAACAATAACGACAGCCACCAACCGCTGTTGCCTGCATAAGCAGACACAAGGAAAAAAGTCTTTGGGCGCCGTCTTCGTGTTTGGCTCAGCCACTGTTAACAACAACACAATACTTTGTTAGGGCTTTTTTATAATTTTTATTATTTCCAAGTGACACCATGTAACTACCACATTTGAAGTGGCTGATATTGTAAAACAGCCACAACGCTCCTACCAAAAGCTGGGAAAAAGTCAAAGGCAGGCAGACCAGTGTTGTCAGATTAGGGGATTTATCCACAAATCGGGGATATTTTTTTGCAAATGGGGATACAAATTTTGGTTCGGGGATTGAGAAATTCATTAGGGATAATTTGTATGTTTTGGGGATTTTATGGGGATTTGTGTTTTACTTAATATTTTTTTATTTATTTCTTAGATTATTTTAATTTCAATACATTTTTAAGTTGCTCTTTTTTATTTCATAATTAATCAGGGGTGTTCTGCAAACCGCGCGATTTGAAATCGTGCGATTTCAAAAACGAAAAACAGTGATCTGCTGGTCGGACGACTTAGCGCATTCGCAGGTCAGTTCGTATAAAATATCTTAAACATCTAAAATATTAAAACCAATTAAAAAGCTGCAACAAGTCACCTTTTAAATTAATTTCTTTCCTGGAAATTAGGCGATTTCAAAACGTGCGGTTTACAGAACACCCCTGAATATAAAATGTTAACAAAAACGCTTAAAATAAAAATTGTTACTGGTAACAATGAACACGTTTTTAACATTTGTTGTTGGCAAGACTTAATCAAGGTTTATTACAAGACATATCGAACAGGCATTCGCATTGGCGAGATTACTCATCAGCTGATTTTTTTATTTATTTATGTCAAGATGAAGTTGGATCACGGCCGTCTAAAGAACTGTAATGATTTAAAATGTACTTTGTGTATCAAGGAGCAACCCTTGCGTTGAACGAGTTTTTTCGGCAATGAACTCAATAAAAACTAAAATTAGAAACAAAATTCAATTCTGTTAATTCTGTATGTTATATTTTAAAAATAATGGAATTTGCTGTGACAGTTTTGATCCACCTCCAGAAATGGTAAAATTCTTTAACTCTAAAAGTATGTATCAAAAAAATTCTTTAGAGAACGATACAGATGATTTGGATTCTGAACTTTTTGATTTAATTAATCAGATTAACTAATTTGTTAGAAATATAAATACAAATATGTTTATATTTAAATATAAACCATGTGTACAAATAATATAAACCACAGTGCAAATAAAATATTCATAAAAAAATAATTAAATAAAATGAAATAGTATTATTCTTAGTAGGGATTTTTGGGGATAGTATAAATTACTTTTTGGGGAATTTCGGGGATCAAAATTTTTAAATTGGGGATGACAGTGGAAAAAATCTGGGTACCCTGAGGCAGACAGACAGACGGTGTGATTATCTACAGAGTAAAGATGGGCAAATGAAAAAATTTATCGATATATTTCGTATCGATATTTCTGAACAGTATTGATATATATTATTTTAAACATCAATATTTCGATATGTAGATATTTTCTGCCTACTGCCAAAAAAGTTTAAGCGACATAATTTTCGAACTTCATTTTTTGGCCAAAATTTATTATTTTCGATTGTAAATAATCGATTTTCGTCAAAAACCAAGATCCAAAACAAGTGTCGATTAAGCTTTTTTGACGTTTACGGTTCGATATGTACAAATAACATATCATATTTCCATTCAAAGTTTTGCTTATAAAGCGTTTAGAAATGCCTAATAATTTTTATTAATAAGACTGTTAATCATTGTTTAATGAACGCTTAGTGTTGAACACTTCAAAGTTCATCGTTGCAGAATACGAGAAACATACACTGGTCCATTGGGCTTCCATTAAACAATGATTTAATATTTAAAGAAATCGCGAAAACTATCTAACTTAAAAAACTTGATATTGATATCGAAAAAGAAAATAAATTTATCCATACATCTGTATGTTTAATTTGTACTACAAGATAATTTCTGAAAAGCTGTAGAAAAGTATGCATTAGTTTCGATTGCCCAATTACTTAACTGTTTTTTTGATTTTCACAGGTTGAACCGAAACAGAACAGAATGAAAGAGTAAAACTAACGGCTTGTATAAGATTTCTATAAACAAAAAAGAGTCAGCTGATTCGTAGCAGAACAGAGAGTAAAACTAATTCTACCTTTAGGCTTATACCCACACAAACCAAATTTGACATTTAGCTTAGCTAACAAATGAAATTCACCTGGCCTAGTGGGGTCACTGTTATTATGAAATTTCTATTTTTTCTTCTTCGCATCACTAGCAGTGATGCCAATGTCGTACAGTTAAAAAACGGATAAAAGTTATGCTGCTCTTAAAAATATCGAAATCCGATACTCGTAAATAAGAATCGATGCATAGATATGTCGGCAGCGTTACCGTTGAGAAATTTCAAAAAGTGGCACAAAAAGGGGATTAAAAAAAAAGTGGCACGAAAAAGGGGATTTTGAAAAAAAAGTAGCTACGTTTTCATAAAGGCATTTATTTTAAACAAAACATTGGAATTTAGTAAAAATTAACAAAAACATAACAGAAAACAATCAGTTCATTTATAAAAGCCGTAAAATAATAAAATAAAATATAATAATAATTACATTAAAACTAAACAACAATTCTTTAGAAAATACATAGAAGCAAATTCATATATGTACATATGTAAATATTAAGTACTTAGATAATTTAACGTATAGTTGACCTTTGGAATGTATGGATTTTCATTCGCACGGATGACCTCAAGCCGAAACTATTGTTAAATTATAAAGTATTTATTTATAAAAAAAGTGGCAAAAAAGGGGATTTTTGAAAAAGTGGCAAGGCTTCAAAAAAGTGTAAAATTGCCAGTGTATGTCGGTTTTTGAAATATCGCCGATATATATCGATATTTATTTTCTCAAATATCGATATTTTGATATATCGATATTTTTTGTACATCTCTACTACAGAGTATGAGCATGTGTGTGTGTGTGTGATTATGCTTGGAAATGTAAATGCAAATTATTTGTTATGTTGATGAATTAACAAAAGCAAATCGTGACTTATAGTTTTGGCAGCTGTGCTTAAAGTATGTTGTTAAGAAATGTGCAGCAGCAACATCAGCTACATAAGGAATTTATACAATTGCAACCGCCACAACTAAATAAAATGGGCTTTGTGCAAAAAAAAAACACTTTTCTCAATATTGTCATCTCTTGCCTTCACTGTGGATTAAAGCTCGTTGCAAGTTTTTATGTGTCTAATCACATAAAAATCCAACGCTAATTTGTTGTTAAAGGTTCAGCAGAAAAATTCATTCTTTGAAATATTTAATTAACTTTGCTTTTCTTGAATATTGTCATCTCTTGTCTCTACTGTAAATTGAAACTGATTCAAGTTTTCAATGTTTAATGGAATAAAAATCCAAAGCTAATTTGTTGTTAAAGGGTCATTGGAAAAGTTCAATTTTAAATGAATTGCTTAAAAAAAAGAAAAAAAATCATTAAAATAATAATATCCAGAGGAAGGAGTGTTTAAGCCAACTGGGGTCAGGAGGTTTCAAATTTAAAATTTATTAAATAGTTGTTAACTGTGAAGAAACCCAAGCGAGCATATTTATGTATATATGCATTTTAAAAGTGTTTTATTAAGATGCTTTTTTATTTCTTATGACAATGAGTTCAGAAAAATCAAAGATTTTAACTCAAACTGATAGAAAACTTATGTTGTATTTGTTTCCTACAATCTATATAATATTATAAATATTATTAACTTTATCTACGAATTTCACAATTATTTATCCCATGCGCGTTACCGTCAGTCATGTTGCAGGGTGGAGCAAAATTAAGGCTCAGTTAGCCGACTGTGTAATCGAATGTAACTGCAACGTAGGAAACAGCTGATCGATATTTTTATGTGAAAAGTAGGTTACGTTACATTACATCTCTATAAACATTTTCATTACTCTTCACATAACAATATCGATCAGCTGTTTCCTACTGTTGCAGTTACATTCCATTACAGTCGGCTAGCTGAGCCTTTAATCAATGTATCGGAAGATGCTATAATTTTTGCAAGTGGAAGTAAATGTTAGTTCCGCTTTCACATATATAAAAATGTAACTGAGGCCGGTTTAATTTTTAACTGACTTCAATAAAAGGAGGAGGTTATCAATTCGTCTGGATTTGATATAGTTACTTCATAACTTGGTACATTTTAGACCGATTGCAAAAATTCTTAATTTGTCTGAGAAGGCATAGCTTCCAATTGGTACTATTATTTTTTATGATATTCTACTTAACTGATTGATGCGAAACCTAGTAAACACCTTTGGTTTTTGTAATTACACAATTTTAATTTGAAAAATGGGCGGGGCTTTGCCCATTAAAATTTATTATTATATTTCACGTGGCGCGAAGGCACGCCCATTAAAATTTAATATTTTATTTTACGTACTTCTTAATCAAGCGATTTATTAACTTTTTTTTTTAAAGACTTTACTTCCAGTTTGGTGACATATAAATTTTTCGAAAATGTCAGATATTTGCATTGAAGTCGGTTTTTTTTGCAGAATTATTTTTTGAAGTTTTATTCAGGCTTATTATGAACAGCAACCATCAAAAAAAGTGGAAAAATTTGTCAACTATGGTTGAAATAGTTATTACGAAAACCAGTTGATAAAGTTGTGAATGATTAAATAGATATTCGCTAACAAATGACAAAAATAAGATGCAGTGAATGTGCGGAATTCGTTTAAAAATTAGTAGAAAATTTCATATAGGTGGAGCTAAAAAAAATATTTAACTCTGTGGTCTATTCCTTCCATTTTTTCACTAATCACTATTGAGCAGAGTCACTTTGCGATGTTTGCTTCCATCAAGCTTATAAGCCTTGCAATTTGCTTTTTGTTACTCATAATACGCGCCCTGTGCATAAAATCAATCATTTTGTTTATTTTTAACGATATTTATTTATATAAATCTATTTATTTACTACTTATATTTCGCGTGAATATTTTTCCCCAACTATTTTGTAGTTGCAAAAAAGAGAATACATTTCTGTTAATAGCTTTTCGCAATAGTGAATTTGTAGTTGATGGTTGATAAATTAGAGCTGATACCTCTTTTCAACCGCTGACATTTCGCAATACCGATTTATCAACTTTGTTGTAAAAATTTCTCTTATCAACGTCGCACGTTGCTGTTCATAATAAGCCTGGAGGCAAATTACGGCATTCGATACTACTCGCAATTTAAAAATATTTCAAAAGAGTTTATATGGGAATATTTTTAAATTACGGGTCGTATCGAAAATCACAAGAAATTATTATTTTTTGTCTACAAATAATACAATAAATAATGGATTTTCGCTTTTTTTTTGATTATGGGCAGTTGAGCTTAAAATCAAAATTAATTTATTATAAATTAAAGTACGAAACTTATTTGCCTTCACTTTATCATTTGCAAGATCATTTCATTAGTCCTAGTTTACACTATGCAAGTCTTATTGCTAAGCTGATTAGTTTGTTAGGAAAGAGAGACGAGGGGAAAATAAACTTTACTGTTCCCCTCGTCTCTCTCCCCATCAAACTAATCAGCTTAGCAATAAGACTTGCATAGTGTAAATATGGACTTAATAATTGAAAAGTACTGATAAAGTATTCATTATGTGGAAGTCATTATTATATGTATATTGTAGTAGAATAGTATTATACTCTGGCCACCTTATCTAAATGTAAAATAGTGATAACTCTGGCAGCCTTATAATATGTCAAAGTCAAATAAAACGATCAAACTGGCATTATTCTGCCAACTGTTGAAGTAAACGCGTCTTTTATTGATTCTACAATATATAAAAAATTTGATAGATAAGTACTCTTATCACTCATTCCTTTGTAAGCCATTAAAAGAGTACCATCCCTTAACAAATTTCGAAAAGTTTTTGCTTGGTTGCTGCTACTTTTAATGCTTTCGCTGTTAAAATGTGCGAAGTTACAATATGATCCCTAATAAATAACTCTTGCTAAGCAAATAAGTTTTGCATATAATTCTAAATAATGCTTTTAATTTACTTACTTTATTATTATGTACATTTTTAAATAAAAAAATATTCCGTGTTGCTTGAATCGCAAGTTCAATTCCAAAGTCAAAATAAAAACTAAATTTATGCCATATTTTTAAGCCTAAAAGTCAAACCCATATTCACACCTCAACCTTGTTTATATGCAGGTTTATTTTTTTTCGTTCCATTTAAAGTCATGATCTTCTTATGCGAAAAATAAAATAAAATAAAAATTCTTGCATCCAGTATCCGCTACAGAAACTCTTGACATGCTACGCATAACTTTTGTTGTTTCATCACTTTAAACAGTTTGTTTTCTTTTCTTTTTTTTTTTTTTTTGCTTCATGTCACACAAATTGGCAGAGCAAAGAAAAGTTATTTAAGATTTTCTTTCTTTTATTAAATCATCTTTTTGAAACACAACACACGAAGCAACATAAAAAAGTTTTAAAAATGATTCTCTTTTAACTCTTTTTTTGTTGTTGTTACTTTTTGTTAATTTTTATTTGTTTCATTTATTATGAGCAACATGTAGTCAAACAATCAAGAATAAATACGGACAAGAAAAATATATTTTAACAATAAAATAGTTTTTTTTTCGTGCAGGTGTTCGTTCAGGTTTTTAACTCAACTCACAAGCCGATTCCCTCATACATTCACTCACCTCCTTCGCTTTTAAGATTTTATGTTTAATTTTTTTTTTGATTTTCATACAAAACCTTTTCTTATGCTTTCATGAGAATCTACCTCACCTTTTCTGGGGGGCATGTAGAAAAAATTACAAAAAAAAAAAAAAGGCAGGGGTTTTTGTGGCATATACAGATTTTTTACTTTCTGTTGATGTCTTGTAAAACATTTCTTTGAGTCATTGTTCTCTGAAACCTACAATCAAACATACATACACATGTACATATGTACATATTCTTGTGCCATTGTTTTTCTTCTTCTCTTTTTGGGGCCCATAAACCGTAACAAAAGCCTGAAGTATTCTCATATTGGGGCTTAAAGACGAATATGAATTTGTAACAATAGTTTTGATCCCAAGTTCAAAGCAAATGACATCACCTGAGTAGAGTTTTAAAATGTTGCAATAAATTTAATAGATTTATTATTGGCTTAACCAAAGCAAATATGAAAAAACATTTTGTTAAAAATTTCTTAAACTGAAACAAGTCCTCCTTCAGTTGCTGCTTTAACTGTTAGTTTGCAACCACGCGGACACCTCATTCTTTTATGACCCTCAAACCTCCTGCAACTTGAAAATATTTCTGAAATCCGTTTTAAATTAAAAAGAAAATTTAAATGAAACGAAACGAAAAGAGTTGAAAAGGTGGAAGCGGGGGTATCATAAAAGTTTAAAGCAGCAGCAGCAACAGCAGTGGATTGTACTCGTAATCATAAAGAATATAAACTTAAAACTACATTTAAGCCAGTGAAAGAGGTCGTGGCCGTAATTGCATTTCACTGCATGTTTTCTCGTTACGATTTTTTTTTATGTTTCGTATCTTGGTTTGCATTCGAACTTGCCGCAAGAACCGTGATGTTTCTCTTCTTCTTGGTTATTATGCCATGAAAGCAAATATGCAAGTATTTAACACGTGCATTTTTAAAATAAAGGGGTTTTAAATAAACGTGGGTCGATGTTGAAATACTAGAAAAAGTTAACGTGAAGAGACAAAAAACACGTGCTTCCTATAGCATGATTACGCGTCTAAAACTCCGAGAGGACTGCTGCAAAATCTAGCTCTGAATTTGGGGGATGTTATGCCGAATACACATCTGGCATTTCTTGTGTTGTCATTTTGTGGTGCCATTTTCAAAATGTGTACAACGCCGTTCCCATTATGTTTTTTAAATGGAAAGCAATGCCACACAACGAAAAATATCGGAAATGATAAACGTTGCCACCAGTATAAACTATTGCGATGTCACAAAATGCTATAGTGTGTACTCGGCATTATGCTCACTTTCATGTAGGCGCAGAAATATCCTAGATGTTAAGAATTTTGTACTTGTAACTTAAAGTAAGTTAATTTATCAAGAGATTTCCTTATTTGTAGTAGCTAATTCTTTAAACACATACGTGTCTGAATCAAACAGTTTTTCATGAGTTATTAGTGGTTACGCTTTTTTACGCATGTGTGGCACATGGTACACAGATCTAAACCCGGCCTTTGATAATCTAAAAATGTTTGGTGTTAAACTACAACTCTGGTATCCCTGATATTAGTTGTTAATGAAATGTACTAAATTCAATACCCATAAAAAACCGGTTTTCAGAGGAAATTTTGTTTTAATGTACACTTCAAGCACACGTTTTTTTTTTTTGTATATGGAGGAAAGTGTATATGTGATACTCCATGAAGCAGCCACATGGAGCAGCTTTGGGGGTACACAAGTGTAATGTAAATTAGAATATGTTTTTAGGGTTCCGTTATTTCCGTGGTCGAAATAACTGATCTAGCGGCGCTTAAGTCAAAAACTAAATGTTTAAAATCTATAAATGTTTTGCATTGTATCGATTACCGATACTTTTCTGAGCAACTCTGCGTTTTTACTTTTATTTTGCTTTCAATATTCGCTCAGCTGTTAGCTGTCAAACACAACATTTGCTCATTACGTGTTTTTTGTCACCTTTAAGTCAATTGTTTATTAATTTTGAGCCTAAAAGTTGTGATTGAAAGACAAAGGTATGTATTAACTAATAAATAAATGTTTGTGACCTGTGTGTATCTAGTTTAGTAGTAGTGAATTGTAGAAGTTTGCATTTGTGATAGGGTGTTTAAAGTGTTATATGCTATTGTATGATGGAGTGCAGCTTTTGGGATTCGATCGTGTTCGGTATAATTCTTTTTTGTTTATTAATTTGGATTATTGTTGTTGTGAATCGTCCAATAAGACATGCCAGTTTGCGCAATGTAATTGGTTAATTAATTTTTTAGGCACAATGAATGTTTAAGCCTATTATTTCCAACATAACTGTACCTATATATACATATGTCGTTTTATTAACACTAGGTATAGCACTGAAATAAATAAATATTGTTGTTTAGCCCAAAAGAATGTGAAACATTAAATATATTAACTTTATAATGTTTTCCTGAATGAAATGAAAAATATCGTAAATATGAAAAAAATTGCAACTTTCACAAAAAAAAAAATTAATGTATTTTTAAGAAATTCTTTTTTGTTTAACATTGTAGCTTAATATATTTCCAACTAAAAAATATATTACATAAACAAAAAAAAAATTTTCGTAACGCTATTAATTAAACGCCGCTAAATGAGCCTTTTCGACCACTGTGCGCTGTCCGCCTGTCTATCTGCCTGTCGCAAGCTGTTTTCTCGAGAACCGTAAGAGCTACGGACCTGAAATTTTCACAGAATATGTAAAAACATGGCCGCTACGACAGTTAAAATAAAAGGGTGTTCTAAAGGGAGCAACGAAAAAGTTTCAAATCCTATTGTAATTACGATTACAGTCAATTATATATAGACACTTGAAAATTTCAAAGTTAGTGTAATTTTATGCGGATTACACCAATTAACACTCAAATTTAAAAAAGTCAAAATTAATGAGTATTCTATCAGTTAATGCAATTTTGACTCTGTAACTTTGACAACTTGCTGTATCTTGAAAACTGTAAGAGGCAAAACTCTTGAAAATTTCAAAAACACTAAAACTAAAAAATTCCAAAATTAAAAAATTAAAAAATTCCGAAACGTAAAATCAACCAAATGAATGAAGTGCTTTAATGAAAAATATCACCAAGAGTAAAAAGATCGCAAAAAAACTAAAAAATCATCAAAAACCGACAAAATCGCCATAACGAAAAAACGCCAAAACTAAAAAAAATTGCTAAAACTTAAAAATAAACGAAAAAAATTTACAGAAATCGAAAAAAAGTTCGCCAAATCTGAAAAAAAGCGCTAAAACTAAAAAAACCCAAAACTAAAAATAGCGCCAAAACCAAAAAATAAAAGCAAAAAAATTCCAAAAACAAAATAATCGCCAAAACTAAAAATACAACGCCAAACAAAAAAAAAAAAAAAAAAGACGAAAAAAGTCTCAAAAGCGAAAAATGTGCCAAAACTAAGAAAAAGAGCCAAAACTAAAAAAAGTCGCCAAAAATCGAAATAAAAATTACCTCGGTACTTAATTTTTTTCTGTTAAATTTCTACATCAAGTAAGATATTGGATTATATAGGCTAATGTTCGTATAAAATTACATATGTGCCCTTAATTATGAAAGTGATATAAGTCGTATGCATTTTTACTTCCAACTATTAAATAAATCTTAAAATATTTCAATAAAAATTAAACATATTTATACTAATCTTGACTAATACAAGTCTAGATTAAAATGCTGCATAAAATAAAAATATTTTTTGATTTTTTCAAGTGTAATCTACCAAATATCGCGACCAAAAAGTTACTCTTAGACTACTTTCATAATTAAGGGCACATATGTAGTGTACGTACGAAGCCCTTCGTGTGCGAGTCAAAGTCGCACTTTACTGAATCTATTTCATATATTTTTTTTTGTTAGTTTTGTCCTACTCCATCGTTGATCATGTTTTCTTAACTTTTTGTGATATTTCTATTTTCACAAATCATTGTTTCAAAACCTTACACAGGGTTCATTCATATCCAGCTTAAATTAAGAAAACTAATTATGGGAATCGGTTGACTATGCCATCACTAAAGCTTACCGCCTGTTTTTAAGTAAAGAAAAAAGTGAAATGTGTACCGAAAATCGATTGGACCACAAATTACGGAGTAATAAAATAAACAACGATATCTCTCAAACCATTTTACAGTTTTGGGTCGAATTCACGGCAACCGGATTTGACGAAGACTTTTTAAGTTTTTTAGAAAAAAAAAAGATTTTTTCCGAATTTTTTCGAAGTAGGAGATTTTAGTCAAATTGACGGCAACTGAGATTCTTTTTGAAGGTAAAGAGCAGATTAGATTTTGAATTTGATCGGCTTTGCAGTTTTAAATTTGTTAAAAAACAGTTTTGTGAACATTTTATTTTAGAAAGTGTTCGAAATCTACCCAACCAAAAAGTTATCTCAACATCCTGGGATTGAGGAAAATTTGATTCTTATCCGTTGACCCATTTTTGATGAGATATTTGCATATTTACACACACATTCACACGTGCATACATCTATATGGAAATCATAGCGAAAGTAGTCAGAATTGACTCCCTGGACCTCAAAACCTCGAAATATAATGAAAACACAATCTTCGAAAATTGGGTTAAAATCAGTAAGTTCCTATAGCTGCAAGTTGAAAAGCAATCATAGCAGAAAGCTTTCTTTACTTAATTTCTATATCCAACAATTTGGTGTCTCTGTAGTATTTTGCAGCCCTCTCCTTTATCATTTCAGCACTTGGCTTAAAATATAAAACGAAATACGGCGACAATAAAGCTTGACAAGTGAAATGTATGCCAGTGAACATGATAATTGCGTGCCAAGCAGCATCTAAATAAATGTGCATTAAAGTAGTTAACATCAACAAAAACATCTCCTCAACAATGGGAGCTAAATAAAAATAAAAAAACAAACTAAAAATCACAGTATTAAGGCAATTTACTTGGCCATCACTACTAACAAACAACCAAAACAACCAACAAATGCAAAAAGCATCCAAAGAACTACTGTGATCAACAAACGCCAAAAGTGAATGCAATATAAAGTGGCAGCTGCAATTTTAAGAAATTGACAGCCTTCCAACCAGAACAATACAAATGTTCCAAAAACTAAGAAACATGTACTCCTCTTCGTACATGCTTTGAAAAAAAAAAAACTGAAGATATAAAAGCAGCAGTTTTTTACCCAGAAGCGATCGAATAAAAAGAAGTAGCAGGCGCAATAAAACACAAGACCAACTTAAGTAATTTTAAGCCTTTTTTCAGCCACTTTGGTTTTGTTTGGCCCTGACAAATAAAAAAAGTTGTAAGAAAATGCAATTTCGTATGTAGACGAAAAAGGGAGCTCTGAAAGACACGTTTTTTTTGTTATTTTGGTTATTTCGTGTTCTTAAGAACGGTTCAGACTTCTGAATTTGAAATTAACCACCGTTTTAGCTGTCACTTTGTAACAGCAGCGCAATAAGAATTCAAATAATTTGCGTTTAATTTATAGGGACACACCACACCGCACGGCAGATAACAACACAAATGAATGCTGCAGCTCCTGAGAAGATCACGAGAAATTGCCATTCATTTATAACTAAAGATGCAACACTGATTGTCCATCAACGCAGGGGAAATGTGGCAAAAATGCGGCGGCAAATTTTCAGTACGTAATTTGTACAAGACAAAAAATAAAAATAAAAATAAAAAAAGAACAGAAGACAAAAAGAAACATACTCGTACAACGACCAACAAAATTTAAGTGAAATTAGTTGGGTGATCAATTGGTCGCTACTTGTATGCGTAATTTATTAGTTTTCTGGGGACGTTCGTTTATTATTCCCTCCTGCGAACGTAACAACATGCATGCCTACCGTTCGCTTGATTCCACGTCTTACACTGGGTAAGCTTTAGAGGACTTAATAGTTGCATGATAAATTGCAATGCAATCGTCTGATTATAAAATATCAAAGAGGAATCATACTTGTTACTTGATCTTTTCGTTATACCACAAATCATTATTATGATTTGGGTTGTTAAGGAGGAGTACATGATCGTATATCTTCTATTTGATCTGCAGATGTTGGGTAATTAATTATGTATAATTAAATTTTTTGGTCTTTATGATTTTAGCAGCACCCTTTAAATGCACAAACAGCAACACAGATCGAAGAAAATTAATTGTTTTTCTTTTCTTTTCATGTTAATTGAACTGCTGTCGAAAAATGGGATAGGAAAGCTTGCAAAACAAGGCTTTTTACTAATTTGAAAGCTTCAATGAAACAGTTATTATTTGTATTCCTGCACTCAGGGAAAAGCTGCTGGAAAAACTTAAAAATAAGAACGCATCACATTAATTCAAACATTTTCAATATAATAGAAAATAGTATTAAAATACTTAAAAATAAATAAAATTAATAAATAAATACTGTAATTTTTCCATATTGAAATAAGAAATTTCAGCATGACCAGATATGGTTTTTATTGATTTTAAGCTGTTTTTCTCTGGGTGTGGTCTTTCTACATACTTTTACAGTGAACTCGCGATAACGTGAACTAATTTTTACCAAGGCAGTTCTCATTTTCGAGTTTGTTCACGTTATCGAGTACCCAAATTAAAACAAATAATTACCCTTTATAATATAAAAAATTATATTTTAATAAGTAAAAATGCTTAGCACTATTTTAAATTAATTATTTTATTAATTTTTAATAACAAAAAATAAAATGCAATATATTCAGTTCACTTTGCATTCGATGAATAACAAAACAAATAATATAACATAAAGAATACAAGAAATTCATGGAAGAAACTAATGCTTTTGCAACTCCATATTTTCTTGCCAAGCCAATAACACTAAAACCCTTTTGCCATAATTAAAGTTAACACTAGGTTTTTTTAGTGACATTTTTCACTTTCAAGAATTAAAATTTTTTAATCACTTGCAACATCTAAGTAGCCAAAGAGCAACCAACAGGTCAACGCATACATAAACAAAAAAAAAACTTTTAACTATACATAAGTAAACAAACAAATAAACTATAATTCGGGGACTTACCAATTCAAAAACAGAATAAAAAACACAAAAAAATAAAAAAAACTGTTCACGTTTTAGAGCTTTCAGATTTTGTTCACGTTTTAGAATAATCTATGGGAAAATAAATTTGTTCACGTTTCTGAGATGTTCACACTTTCGAGTGTTCACGTTTTCGCGAGTTGACTGTATTTTATTTTAATGTGATGTCTGTCATAGTATTAAGAAACTTCTATTTTGTGATAGCAATCATGTTATTTTTGAATTGGTAATTAAACTGTAATTATTTTTAAGTTCCATTTAAATACGAAATTGTGTTTTTCAGCGCATATTTAAATTCATGTCAGAAAAAATTGGCAATCTTGGCTACGACCCAACCCAACCAATGCAAGACTTTAAATTTCTGGTTTTATTTTTATATTTAAAGTCGACCGTTCGATACATACTTGTATTTAGCCGCTGCAAAAAATTTAAAGTTATTTATTCTTTTGCATTAAGTCATGCTCGAAAATCTCATTATCATTTACACCTTTTAGCTTTCATATGCCTTCACCAGTGTCATATTTTATGTTTTTAAGCATCTTTTACTTAAAAAAAAAATTAATTAATGCAGTGAAATTTAAGTCACTCATTTTGTACGACTCAAAAAAAAAAGCTAAAGAACTAGTTCCTGGTTTATTGACCACATTGCCGAGCTTAATATGTCCTTCATATGGGATTTTATAAGAAATTAAAAAAAAATATAAAGGGTATTTTTTAGAGTGTCACAACTGGCATCACTGGATTATTTGATGCTCAAATAATCCAGTGATGCCAGGATTATTTTAGCATCCATTTAACATTTGATAGCTGCTTTTTGCTTAGTTTGCTATGAAATTCCATTATGAATCTAGTTACACCAGAGCAACGCGTGCAAATTGTTGAAATTTTTAATCAAAATAATTGTTCTGTTCGTCAAAATCATAGTGCAGTTCTTCCATTAAATAAGCAGAATTGTCGCATTTGGAGTGAAGAGAATCCACAAGCTTTTGTCGAAACACCATTGCATCCACAGAAAATTACTGTTTGGTGCGCTTTATGGGCTGGCGGAGTCATTGGCCCATATGTCTTCAAAAACGATGATGGTCAGAATGTCATTGGCAATGGTGAACGGTATAAGAACATGATTCGAAATTTTTTCGTACCTCAATTACGTGGCACACATGGCATAAATCATATTTAAGCATTCATTTCATAAAGTTTTCCTTCCAATAAAGCCCGTTTCATTGATATTAAAAATACATTTCCTTGTTTTATTATGATTTAAACTTGTCTCATTCTGTAAAAAACACCCTTTATGTATACATATACAGTATTTTTCGTTTATAGCGAACCCGCTTAAAACGAACTTTCGCCTAAAACGAACCATTTTCGAAAGTACGAACTTTTATTTCTATAAAACCATGAAAATTTTTTTACTTATAAAGAACCCGCTTAAAGCGAACTTTCGGTTATAACAAACTTTTTTTGCATGTAAATTGTTCTTTTTTTTTCGCTTAAAACGAACCAAGAAGTGTGTTGCCATGAACAAAAAATTATATTTTTTAATTTGGTAACGCTGTATTTTATTTGTCGTATGATCTATAATCAGATACTTCCGCTAGGTTTAATTGTTGTTTGTTTTTGTGTGAAGGCGATGTGAATTCAGCAGTTGAAAATTACAAAGTTACAAGATGGCCGTAGTAGCGGTTGCAAAACAAAGAAAGTGTTTTTCTTTAAAAGAGAAATTTGATATAATAAAACGCTTACAAGATGGGGTAAAACAAAAGCAAATATGCCAACAATAGCTACAATTTGGAAAAATAAGCACCTGGTGCTAAATAATTTATAATACTACTACCCTGGATGCAATGTGTAGCGTAAGCTGTGTGAGAAATTTTCTTCAGTCTCGCGACACTCCACAACAAATTCTTGACCACTTGGCCCAAGTGGAAGTGTATATAAATGAAGCCAATATTAATACTAAGCAAACTAAAATAACTGATTTTTTTAAAAACTAAATAAACTTATTTTTTAAATACTACAATGTTCTAAAATTGTTTTAATAAATAAATAAATAGCCAAAGTGTTAAAAAAAGACATGTGCACAGACAATAATGGTTTCTTGATGTCTTCACTTAAAACGAACTTCGCTTAAAACGAACAAATTTGATCAGTCCCTTGAAGTTCGCTTTAAAGTTGAAAGTTACATATAAATACATACATACGTCTTTTCACTGAACAATGCACAGTGGCACTTGAGGCAAAACAAATAAGCTGCTGATCCGAGTAGAAGAGACTAAGCAGAGGACCTAAACTTAGGAAACTGCAATTTTTGTGTACAAATTGTTACAGTAAAATTTTAAATATAGTTAAGAAAGTAAATCATGAGCTTGAAGATGAAGTCTAAAATTTATAACTATAATTATGATTTCATCAGGCTAAAGTTCGTATCGCTTTGTAAGCCAAATTACATGTGATAATTATTAATGATTACATAACACCAAAGTTAGTTGTAAATATTCTGACAAACACGTAGTAGAACGGAACAATCGGCTGTTTTCGAAGGCCACTACACCTTCATCATCAGCGTTCTTTGTGTTTGGTCCACTGTGTGTGGTGTCAGTTGATGGAGATTTCTGCTTTATATACTCAGCTTTTTATTGCAAATGGAATATGCGAATTGTTCTGATTTATCGTATTACAATTTGCTGAAAGCTTTTTTCTAATCATTTTTACCATCTCTAAATTTACAACAGTCTTCTTGCCATGTGCATAATTAGTAAAGAACGAACGACGATGGAGTGGAGTCATAAACAGAGCTCTGTTACATTCTAACAGACATCTGTTAAGCATTAAAAAGTTCCGAAGTTCCTTCCCTATGCCTTGTCTTAAATATAGAATTTAATGCATTTTAAATTATAGTTGATGGGGGAAAAAATTGAAGGGGACTTCTGAAAATGTCCAATAGACGAAAGCCATAAAACTGTACCTTTTTTAAACGACTTTCATATGTTTGAATTCTACGTCTTGCATTGATCGAAAATAGTGAATTTCAAAAAAAATAAACAAATTTCAGTAAAGAAAAAAATATCTGAATTTTTTTTTTCAAATTATTGAAAATTAGTTTTAAGTTTTTAGTGGCTTTGTTGAAGTCTGTGGAATTTTTTAGAAAAGTTTTATGCAGTCACGTCAAATCTAAAAAACAGAAACTAAAAATTTTTTAAGTTTAAGGTAAATGGGTCACAGAAAAACTAAAATTCATCTGCACATTAGTGCGATACTTTTATAGTATTTCTTTACATATTAAATTATATGTACGAGTATATCTCTCATTCAACTTTGCTTCTAATATTCAACTCAGCTCAATATCGAGTAGTCACTTTTGTCGGTAGTCGGTACTTACTAATCAATACTTTCCCAGCACTGCTGCATATACTTGAATGAATGAATGAATTATTAAGTCATACGGGAAACACAGGACACTGCGACCAAAGTAGATCTATTGTATCCCTTGCCAGGTGCTAGAGCACCTCATCCAGATCTACTCTCCTGATGAATCTCAGGATTGCCAGTGGGTCTAGTGTTGGCAGTTCCCAATCCTCCAATAGGTGCTTGCCCAATTGCATATATCCTGCACATATTCTCATCACGCTTGAAGTTCAGTCGCATTTAGGAACACTAAATTCATTTTATCAAATATATGACAAAATCAATAAATTTTCCAAGAATTTCTTTTAATGAAGCACTAAATATACGCCCGCATGTAGATGCAAGTGAAACCAAAATAATAAAAAGGAATATATGAGTATACATAATAATCTTTCTTCATTCTTAAATTTATATTTTCGAAATCAACAAGTGTTTGCATTTAAATTGAAATGATTAACAAACACATCGTTAACAAATGAATATTTATAACAATGAATAAATAATATTTAAAAAAAATCGTATGACGAGCCCACGAAAAAAACATAACTTAAAAGAAATTATTGAAATTAATTCAATCTCCACATGCAGGCACGCAAAGGGCAGGCACAATTGACAGGCACCAGCAACACAACAAACAGGCTTCGAAAAATTCTTTCACGGAAAGTAAAAGAATTGAATTAAATAAATTATGCATCGTACATACTAGAGATGAGAGAGTGCGTAGCATTTCACTTACGATTGCGAGAGTGAAACCTGTCTGTCAGACATAAGATTAACTAAATCAAGCACCCACAGCCAATGCCTCAAGACTTTGCTTATGAGGCTTCGTTGGCTCATGTTATGGGTGTTTCATTCGGGAACATGAAATGGAATCTGTCACATCACGATCTATTGCAACAACAATTTACAGACCGAATCCTCTACCTAAAATCTGATGTCAACTGGCTTTCAATATCAATTATTTACCACGGTGCTATCATTTTCTTTCTGATTTTATAAAACCAGAAACAATTTTTGAACTCTGATCAACACGCAGGCATTACTGAAAATTTTCTAGAAGCCGCAAGAGTATTCAGTGGGTATCTGATTTCATATCTAATTGGAAAATGCCTTGTTTGCGTTGCAAAGGAAATAATACAACTCACAAAAAATATGTGTTTTAGGGTTATACGAGTATTTTTCATGACAATATATTCAGATATTAATTTTGTTATATATAGTTTTGATTTGACCGCCAAGTTCAGAACACGTACGGCCGTTAAACGAAAAGTGCACTTTCATTGAGACAATTTTTAATGTAGTGTACAGAATCTCACGAAAAGAGGTAACTAAGGAAACTAGTTACTTTAAAAAATTTTAAATTTGTTGCATTTTAATTTTCATGAACTTTAATTGACATTTGAAAATTTCCTACACGTGCTCATGCACACTCCCAATCACGCTGTCCTCAAACCACTCCCGCCAGCGGTATCCACATCTAGATCATGCACTTGTTAATGTATAAGTGTGTGCGTGCATTGTTAAATTGGTATTTTAGACAAATGAAATCTCTTTAACAGTCTGCACCACAATAAATATTCTTAAAAATTTTTAAGAATGCACACGTGCATTCTCACAGTCCTTTACAACTATTAAATTCTACTCGTATGACGGCAATCTGGGCATGCAAGTCACACTAAAACAGGATGATGACGATCATCATCATCATCATCGTTGTTAATGTTTTAACAAAGAAACATTTGAAAACAACAACGGCAACAAAATCAGAGAACGACGACTTTTTATAAGAACCTTTCTACGAATTTCGTTTAACGAGCAGAATTTAAATAATAAAATGGGGATTTTTTGTTACAATCAGTGAAGGCAGCATATGTTGGTATTCGTGCACTGAGTAGAAGGAGAAATATTCCCCCTGAAGCCTGGTACTCTGTTCAAAATTTTAAGTGAAATGTTGCATAATCCATATAAAAAAATTTCACATGAAATATTCATGAACAATTTTGCAAAACTTGTAATCTCTGCAACTTGTGAAAAATATATGAAATGTGTCTGGCAACATTTTCTAGCAATCTGCGAAATAATGTGACTGGCATTTATTTCTCGTGAAATATTGACAGCTGATGGTTTTGTTTACAAAAGTCGATCAATGTTGCATACTTCTAAGCAATAAAACCGATTATATTTTTAGAATAAGTAATATGGGCATCACTTGTTACGTGTCAGTTTTTTTACGCGAAATAATCAATGTTGCTGAAAATTTTTCACAACTTCGAACAGGGTACTAAGCTTTATTGTGAATGGCGCTATCGACGTCGCATCAAGACGACAGTAAAAATTGTCACTTGTCTACTCTTTGTCGACATCAGCTGACTACTATTAACATGTTCAATGATGACAATATTTACTGTCGTCTTGATGTGACGTCGACGACGCCATTCACAATAAGGGGGATTATGCATTCTTTTAATTTTCGTAAGGGGCCATTCACATTTTACGTAACGCTATTTTTCGAGTTTTTATACCCCCACCACCCTAGTACAGGTTTTTACAAAATGTTCAGAATACATTTTCTCAACCGTAACAAGTCCAAGCTGAAGTACGCAAAACTAAAGTTTGACATTTTATAGGCGTGGTTACTTCTACTTTTGAAATCGCTAAATTATAACTTTGAACAAGGGCAATGTACATGCAAAGTTTGCGCAGACTTCATTGTGCTACTAGACCTACTTTTGTACGAAATTTCAGCTATTGACAGTAAAAAGTGAGGTTAAATTATGGTGGGCGTCCCTAGAAATAAATCCGTGTTTAAAGATTTTCCCAGTTGGATACCCTGCTCCCTAGCGTAAATTATAACTTAAAATTTTTAAGGGTGTTAGCCTGGCCAATTTTTTAAACTCAAGATTTTGCTAGCGGCCCGTGCTTAAGATTACATGCATCACCGCAGGAAGAAGTACGTGAAACAAGCCCAGTATGCAACGTTTCAATAAAATTGCTGAGTTCAAAATGTTCATTTTAGTCTGATGAAAAGTTCAGCGTTTTCAGATTTTCCCATATGCTTGTTTAGCAAATTTCATTCAGCTCTCTATCGGAAGTGCTTTACGATATTGATGAGTTAGTCAGTCACTCAGTCAGTGCGTTTGTCTTAAAATATGTACTTTTTGCACCTCCATATCTCAAAAAGTTTTTATCATAAAACTTTCAAACGAATGCCATCGTGTAAACACACGCAGTGTGCACATAGCCCGAAAATTACCCTGGTCCACTACCACCCGCCTCGATATATTTTTTTAATCTTTTTGTTAAAATCATAACATTTTGTTTTCTAAAAATAAAATACATTTTTTCATATAAAACAAATATTTGTGCCAAAAATGTAGAAACATATTTATATTTCCTACCGAAATCTTATCACATTTAATGCAAAATAGGGGTCGCATTAATACAAAATTAAAGTTTAAATGAATGTACTTCTACTGCACGTGCACTCATACGGGTGTTTCGAAAAGTTCATACTCGTAAATTGAATGAAAAATCCCTTAACAAATCTTCTCACAAACTACCAGAGCACTGTAATAAAATTTAATTGCTATTAACAAATATTCTACTGTTGGAAGGCGAAATTAATGGGTGCATTTTCCTGATATTTTAGTTTGTTTTTTTTTTGCAGTTTCTTCAAATGTCTTGTAATCAATCATGTGTTTTTTGTTTGGCTCATGTTCTTAAACACCCGGATAGTCGTATTTGTGATTGTTAAGTATTAAAAATTCTTTTGTTTTCATAAATAAAAATCAATTTAGTTTCAATTAACCCAAATAAAGCAAATAAGACTGATATTTTATTTACACGCAACCATCATTAGACTCGTTCGTTCATGTTCGACTTGAGGGCATAAATGGTTTCTATTTCAATTTTCATTTATTTCCAAAGGAGTGTAAGTTTTTAAATTGTTAAGAAAACTACAAGTACATTGCTTTAACTACAATAATGTTGTATTACTTTTTTTAAGATATTGGGGAGGTTTTTAAATGATGATTGACTTTGGGAATTATGGTCTACAATCAGAGCCATTATGGTGTCTTTAAGTCAAATGATTATTATTGACATGAAATGGAGGTCAGTAGAAATGTCATTCGAGCAGTTAACAAGTCAAATTACTGGTTCAACAACTAAAAAAAATTTAAGCTGGTTTAATAGAAGAAAAAAAAATTATCTTATTGTGACATAACCCACCTCACAAACAAAACCCACCAATTCATATAAAATGACGAGAACTAAGTTGAGGAATTGTGCAAAATCATACCAAGAAACCCAGTGGGATAAAGAAATAAGAAAAAATTAACAACATTTTCGGTCTGATTACATAACGCAGGCTGTGGAGATATCCTGATCAATGCGACCCTATCTACATGAAATATATTTTTGTGTAGATTAATAACTCAGAAAGTATTTTTAAATTTGGAGTACCATTCGAGAAATAATAACGGAATAATACAAAAAGTAGTGTAAATTATGCAAATGCTAAATGTCACTATATCTTTGCATGTGCACGAAATTTTTAAACCAATTTGAATCCTGTTTCCGTAAAGTGGAATGTAGAGTACAATCGAATCTTTCGGTGATGCGCATATTAAGCCCTGGTCTCTTCCACCACTTTCTCTGCAGTTTTTTAGATTGTCTTAATTGTTTCCTTATTATTGCCAAACATACAATATAGTAGCACTGACCAATTGAATAATTTTGCTATCATCCAATATTAACAAAAACACATTGGTCCAGTAAGCTACTCTCTGTGATTAACAACTGCAAATAGGACTTGTCACATATGGGTTTCAAAACATGGCTTTAAAGGCAATAACTTGAAAACGTTACTTACAACTTCTTGTGAAATACATTGTCGGCGTTTATTATCCCTTTTGGTTTACAATGAAAAGGAAATTCTCTTGGGTCGAAGGAACTTGCCACATTCTTCTTCAATTAAAGCTCATGAGATCTCAAAAGAAAGCAGTAGCCGATATGGTTTTTTCAGCAATCTAATGGCCATCGTGGCTCGCATTTAGTGAAATGGTAAAGAGTGCACAGCAGGCCTGTACTGGCTTATGCGTATGTCTCCAGACATGAGCGTAATGGCTCTTCTTTTAAACCTAACCTAGTGAAAAGGTGCTGCAGACATTTTTATGCTCGGAGGACAAAAAAAAAGAAAGGATTGCAGGGGTCCAAAAGATAACTGAATTAAGGAATGAAGATTTAGTACTCTAGGAGACCTATATGTTTGGCTTAGATCAACACCTGCAGTAAATTTGTGTGTGAAACAAGTAACAGAGGCTTATGGCAAAGTGTACAGCTATTATAAACGGGACGGATCAAGCAGAAGAATGATGTCTAGGACATCATCGAAGCAAGATTTGATGAATACTGTTGGTTAAAGAATTTTAAATTATTTTTTTTCGATGTTTTTATAGTGTTTTTTAATAAAAAAAATTTAAATAAAATGGTTTAAGTTCATTTAACCAAATCGTTTTTGATGTTTATAACAAATCATCACTTTTTTCAAAAATTTCAATATACACCCTTTTACAAACGTAAATTTACCAAGCTAAATATTTACGAATGAGCAAAGACATTTTAAATTCAAATAAAACACATCGCGTATTTCTAGACCCCCTTATTTACAAAAATAGTAAAAAAAAATAGTGGCAACGTTTGTCATTTCCGATATTTTTCGTTGTGTGGCATTACTTAGCGAACTGTTTTCATATCTACTGTAGATAGTTGACAGAACATGTTGGCAGCATTGTCGACACAAAAACAAACTGACAGCTTGTCGTGTTAAGTACATACCGAAAAAAATTTAAAAAACAATTGCTTAATTCACAAAAACTCTTGTATCTTTGTATAGATTGTATTATCATATTAAATACAACAATGTAAAATTTGTTTTTGGTAATTTTCATATAAAAATGTTTTTCATGTGTTTTTAAAATGTTGTAATTAGAGAGAGTCTCTCTGAAAGAATTTGTATATAGCTTGTTCTTCTTTTGTCATTAAAAATACAAAATATACAAAAAATACATTACACACAGGGTGTTCACAATTAAAGAACAGAAAGTGTATTTGATACACAAATACACGATACAAATTGTTGTGAATTAAGCAATTGTTTTTTATTTTGTTGTTTATACTCGTATGTATGCGAGTATAAACATTTAAAATTATGGAAAACGGCAAAGAAAGTGGCCAAGCGCAAAAACGTGTCAGAAAAATTCAAGCGTCCTGGATGCATAACATGACGCCACAGCTAATTGAGCTTGAGTCTCCTGAAGCTGCATGGAATCATATATCTTTTATATTGTAAAAATTTTAAGTTTTATAGTTATATGAATGCAAAGGAAAATGCATGGGTAAACATTTTGGAAGAAATAGGGTTTCCACGGTTAGAAGTGGTAACCAAATCGAACAGCATTCGTTGCTCTTTCATTTTATTCCTTCATGTGCACGAAATTTTTATACTAATTTGAATCCTGCTTCCGTAAACTGGAATGTAGAGTACAATCGAATCTTTTGGTGGTCTTTTCCACCACTTGCTCTGCCTTTTTTTAGATTGTCTTAATTGTTTTCTTATTGTTGCCAAACATATAGTAGCACTGGCCAATTGAATAATTTTGCGATCATCCAATCTTAACAAAAATTACGAAAAAATATATCACACAATTGCTTAAGTTAATGACACTAAGTCCGAGTTTACGTCTGGCATTTCATGTGTTGTCATTTTGTGGTGTCATTTTCATATGTGTGCAGTGCCGTTCCCATCAAATTTTTCGATGACACACAATTTTGTTGCGTGATTATGACAGGAAAAAGTCCCATCCCTAGAAAATGGTAATACGGTGTCATTGTCTACATCAAGAACTAATTTTGACATAATGACATTTAGTGTCGTTTGCTTTATCATTGTGAGACTTTGTTTTTCGTATTGTTTGTTAATTAATATTTATACAAATGCATAATCGCAAAATTATTCAATTGGCTATTGCCACCGTGTCTTTATCAATAATAAGAAATAAATTAAGAAAACCTAAAAAAGAACAAAGAAAATGGTGGAAAAGACCAGGACTTAATATGCGCGCTACCAAAGAATTTTATTGTACTCTGCATTCCCGTTTACGGAAGCAGGATTCAAACGCTGTTCCATTTGGCCACCACTTCTGAATGCTACATAGGTGATTCCACACAGCCTCACAAACTTCTACAAGTTGAATTAACTGTGTCGTCATGTCATGAGTCCATGACGCTTGAATTTTCCTTACATGCTTCTGCGATTTTTCGTTTTCCATTTTTTTTTTAATTTGTACACCCGCACACATTTATGTTGTTGTTTTGTAAACGATGTTGCCGTATTGCCATTATTTAGAGATGGAGCACTTTCCTGTCACAATGACACAACAAAAGTGTGTGTTATCGAAAAATATAAAATGAACGCCTTTGCACACATTTCAATATTATACTAGAAAATGACAACAAAAGAAATGTCTTAGCCCAAATTTTCACTGACCTTTGGGGTAGTAAGAACTTCTGATCAATCATGAAAAGGCTAATGAAGCTGTTTCCTCAACTCCGATAATTTTAAATCATAATCTATTATTCAGGCTTAGTTTGTGACTGAAATATTTGTAAGTAACTACGAAACGTTACGGAAAACATTAAATGGTTAAAGGAAATTAATAGTATTGTACGCAACTTCCTTCAATATAAAAATGAGATAACCTCACATGCTAACTTTACAGGTATACAGGTAATATGGGCAGCGAGACATCAAGGTGTAGTAGGAAACGAATAGGCTAATAGGCTTGCCAAAATGGAAGCATCATTGAATTCCCGTAACATCACATTACAGAACGTCAGACCTTTTAAGACACTCAAAACCAAACTCACCCAATGGGCGATTAGAGAACATGAGAGAGTTCAAAATTTATTTTGGTAATTTAGCGCTTAGCTTTTACGCTGAAATGAGTAACCTAAATTAGAGCGTTAACATTGCACCAGAAACAATAATGTTCACTCACTTTGATTAATAAAAAACTCTAAATAGAAATTAGATATAAAAATGAAAACGCTAAATTGACCTGAAAAAAGCTAAAGTTACATTACTTAACAAAAACAACAATAGTTTTGCAACCAACTTCACTTCTTTACGCACTGTCAAAATAGAATTTTACGATTGCAAAGCGTTGACGCCGCGTTATTTCGGTTGGTCTCATACATTTTGTAGGGGCATGAGAAATTTTGACAGCCAGACGATGCTTCGCGTCGTAATTTAAGTTGGTCTGTTAGTCGGCTTAAAAGAAAATTTTCCAATTAAACAACGTAGCGAACTTCGAATTATTTAGGGACTCTGCTTCGAGAGACCTAAGAGAAGATATTTAACAGACTGGTTTCGTGGCAAGACCGGTTTATTGAATTGGGTTTTCTGGGCAGAGAGGTACATAAATTGGGGTTGCCCCGCACATTTGAGTAGAGCACAGAACGTGCAGGATTGATCACAGGTGTAATTCCGTATGGGCTTGTTTCAACATGTTGCACCTCTTTCCAACCTACACTAACTCTCACTTGCCGCAATTGCAGATTAACCGCGCTGGAAAGTCTCAGTAAACTCACCTAAAATATTTATGGGTTTGCAACAGGATATCATTAGCATTGGTCTAGAATGTCTACTGCTTAACATTATACCATTAACCATGTCGGTGAAAGCTTCCTGATGTTAAGCCAAGCCGTAAACAAGGAGAAGCCAGTAATCCAGAAAAGTGCTTCCCAATCGTAATGCATTATGCACTATCGAAATTTAGGTATTTAAAGCTCAGGAGTTTAGCTATTAACCGCCAGCTGCTTTATAAGAGATCACGGGGTCGATTCGCATTCTTATTCTCGTTCAGTAAAAAAATACAAGAATTTACAAATATTTTAAATAAAAAAATGGAATGCAATAAAATGTTTCACCGTTACATAAAGATTTCGATTCTCATTTAGTGTTACATGTGCACAGAGGAGTACTTGAGCCAAAAAGGTGACCATTATTTTTTTTTAGTTTATAGTGCTTGTGAAAAGTTATTGAGTGCCTCTAGATCAACGAAAGTTGGCATAAATATGTCTGATAGTCCTAGGCTGTTAAACCTTGAAAATAACAAAAATCGTACAATGGGGAAAAGGTTACTCGCAGAGGAACTAATCCAACCTCTGAAAAATTAAATTTTTTTTTTACATTTTGACATACTTTTGTTTAGCAAATGCAACTTTTAAAGTCGGCTAAAGTTCAAAACCCTTAACTTGAACGCAGGAGATCTTTTCGCTTCCTTTTGTGGGCGGTGACAAAAATATTATTTGGAAAAATAATGTAAATAATAAAAAAATTTACTACTTGTGCGTTAATATCATAGAAATTAAACTTTCGACCTATGAAAGATTAGCAAAACCACAAAGAAGGTGAACGTTTTAAAAAAATCACCAAAAAATGGCGCAAACTTGTGCAAATTTTTTTCTTGTGTTTGAAATTACAGATTCTAAATTTTGTTGTGGTATAAAACATAATTCTAAATGTAGCTACCTTCACTTTTAAAAACCTTCTTTTTTTTGCAAAAATAATTCATATTTCTTTTTAATTTTTAAACGAACATTAACACATTCAAAATAATTTTTTGTTTTAATACTAAAAATTGCTCTTGATCAAATCTTTCAGCGAAAAGAAAATGAGCGTAATACTTTATTCGTTTAGCAGCAAAAAAGTATCAAATGAACATGTTCAAACCGAAAAAAAACATCAAAAACTCACGTAATTTTCTTCACTTTCCTGACTTTAGCAGTATCTCAGAGTCACAAATCACAACTGAAAGTCTTCAAAATTTACAATATGATGTAAAATGTTGTTGTGTATCGAGTTGTGTACTTAGTTTGTAAAGCGGCCCACCCACTTGCAATATAATTGCACAATTTTTCGTATTGTACAATAATATCGCCAATGTGTATGTCATATTCGAAGGTGGCACAATATATTGGCAAATATCAAAAGACGTTTGTTTTTTATTGTACAATCAATCCAATTGTGTAATGTGGTGGCAACATTGTTCAATGTTGGTTACTTTTTCACTGCCAGGAAAATGTGGCAATATTTTCTTTAGAAATATTGTGCCATTTATTGCATGGTATAGGTCAAAATGACAATAATATGTACAACAACATATGCAATAATATTGTATAATGGATGGGCCGCTTAAGATTTCTTTAAATTGATTTTTGCCTTTTTGGCTCAAATACTCCTCTGTGCGGTGTGAAAAATTATTTTACACAGAAAGTATTTAAATGCAAAGCATTGCATTAGCATATAAAATTGAAATGTCGTCTATACTTCTTGAGAATGTGTTTTCGTGAAACAACATGGTCGGACGTTAATGTGTAGACATTTCTTTATTGTGGACCTGCATTATCTTTAATGAAAGACATTATGTGCCGAATTTTCGCCACCAAGCTAGATAACATGACAAAATTAATCAATAATTTTCTGTTAAAAATATTTACTAAATAATTCAGCAGCTGAACTACGATCAATTAATCAAAAATAAATTTTAATTATTTAATCTCTGATCAAATAATCTGGTGATTTTTTCGCCAAAAAAAAAGTTTAATTTTATAATCAATTTCAAACTAATAAATAAATACTAAAATGGCATCACAACAAGCCACAGCAACTGCAATCAATGACAAAAACAACATTCGGACAACAGTTCGGATCATGTAAAACACATGTTTGAACCTAAACACAACAACATTAAATAAATTAATATATGCAAATACCCGCTCTACTCAATATTATTTACTTCTTGAAAGCATTAGTTTTTATTATTGTTGTTGTTGTAGTTAACAACAAACGTTCGCTCATTTATTTAGTCATTCACTGATTCACTGGCTTGTTGCATGTCGCGCTCAGGCCACAGCATGCATTTTTGCAAACATTAGCTTCATACATACAACAAAGTATTTTGATTAGAGATCAATAAACTTTTTTGGCTTATACCGCAGTGAATACAAATTACTTTTGACGTTCAACATACAAACAACATGTACGCCAGCCACAGCAATAGAATAATGCATCGTGCCACACTGCTTAAGTCAACCAGTCAAGTGATTTTGTCTTGAGTTTTAAGTTTTCCAGAAGACTCTGACTACAGCAACAGTGACTGCTGCCAACACCGCCGCAAAAATTATGCGAGTAGAAGCCAAAGGTTACCACCGTTGCCAGTGTCCGATACAGTAAATTATGCACAAATCTGACTCGAGTTCGTTAAGAAGCCACAGCAACGAAATATTTATTATACAAATATTTTGCAAACACGGTGAAGCAGAGATTTTCTCAATACACTGGATGCTAAAGAATATATTGGCTGTATTACATTTGCGTATTATTAGAGGACAATGTGAAGAAGTAATATTTATTAATAAAGCAACTTTCCAGAAACTTGAGTTTAAAAGGTAGCGTAGGTTGCAGTGGAAGCTCTAGCTTAAGCCTTGGGTTGCACAAAAGGCTACAGAATATTTAATAACAGAGGCGCATATTCAGAAATTATCACTAAGTGTCAACTTTTTTAAGTACCTAGTTAAGTTATTCATAGTTGATTAGTTGCGTCCAAAAAAACATCCATATAAAGCAGTCAAAATAATTTAGAGATGTGTTTTTGGTCAACAAAATTCTATTGAATAACTTTATTTTTACAGGCAGTTATTATAATTGATTTATATACAGACTATAACCAACAAATTACTTTCTTAGAATTTGCATAAATTTTTTAAGGAAAAAACTATTTTTTTTAATTAATTAAAGAATTTATGGTTAAAACTATTATCGACATTTTATGTTCTCTACATACCAATATGCAAGGTTGCATTTCCTTTACCAGCTGAAAGCAGTTGCTGCGCTAGTTATGAATTGTGAATAAGAGTAAGAGCTATAACTACCCATGAACTATTTTTTAGTTTCTGTTTTATTAGTTTCGACTTTGGTTACGATTTCTGAATATGCGCCAGAGTACTTAAAAGCAAAGTGAACTTAATTAAATAATTGAAAATTCCTTTTGTAGTCCTATTTATGGTCCTTTGAACCGTATTGTGAATGTTTGCATTGACCGTAGCGCGCTACACCCCTAAAAATGACTGATAGAGAGATGATCAGTAATGATCAGTAGTTGGCAAAGAAAACCGATTAAGTTTATAGCTAAATTTCCTTGTCCTCATTGCATATGGTCAAGAAACTGCTTTTGTTATGCAAATATTGAAAAAGGGTGGAACTTGCGCATATAGCATTGTAAATTTAATTCAAAAACAATCTTAATAACTTCAATTAATTTATCTTTCAAGGATACAGTATTAATCATTATATTGTTCTGAATAAACATATTAAAGCTCTTTTACCACAAGCTTTTTATTTTCCTTAAAGTTAAAACTGATACCGTTCATCAAAGCAGTAAATTATTGTTTCGCGGAAAGAACTTATTCACGATTGGGGAAGCATTGGAAGCAAAATTACTCACGATTGAAAAATAAGGGTAGGAAAAAAAATTTATTATAAAGGTAAAACTTTGGTTTTAAGCTTCGCAGGAAAATTTTATTAAAGTAAAACATGTATTCAAGCCATTGACTCCGAAAAGGAAGAATAGTCCAGTCGGCAGTATAAATGTAAAATTCAGTGAAAGTTGTTCTCAGCTGAAGAAGCTGAGGAAGGGAGTATTTGCTTTGTTTATAAAGCAAAGTCAGATACTTTCTTAAATACTTTATTGTTATTGTAATGCTAATAAAACCCACCTTAACAGATGAGACAGAAACCAGTGAGGCACCAGAACTTTTTTATTGGTACAGCTTTTTGATGGAACAGTCTGTGACTGTGATTTAGGCCAAAATCGTAGGAAAAGGACCTTATCCAGGTGTAATTATATCGCTAAGAAATGTTCGTGGGTAAAACATGTCCACATTGCCAGAAATCAGTGCATTCAACCCCATATTGAACACAACAATTGCTAGTCTTGAAAGAAGTAGACATTAAACACTTGAAAAAGCAATCTTTCAAAAAGCTGCTGATATAGACAACTGTCTTTTTTATCAAAAGGAATACTGAGTTTATCGGCCTATTCGGGCATATTTTTCCTAAGCGAGCAAAATGAATGACTTCATAAAGCACTGCTTGTTGAAAAGCTTTAAAGTTTAAGGAAAAGCAAGAGCAGAGTACAATGTAGAGGGAGCCATTTTCCTTACTCTTCTCTCCAAAATAATAGAAAATTGCTGTGGTAAACATTCTTGGACTCCTTATAATAACATAAATTTCTTTCGCAATGATATGAAGACGCAAATTAATCACGATACTGAGATAGGCTGGTTTTTCTTTTTCCGCAGCATTAAGCATTTGCCGCTCCTCTTAAGAAATTTTCCAATTCCATCCCGCAAAAAACTCTAGTCTAGATTTATGTTCGAAACACATCTTCAGTTAGCTCAGAAGAAGCAAATCTGTTACCCACCAAAGAAGCACAACCATAATGTTTTAAAAATTCATCAGGGTCAGAATTATAAAACAAGATGCAAGTTGGGTCCGGCATATCGTAAACATTAGCTGGAGTCCGAGCTTTTGAAACTATTGATATTTAAATTTTCGATTGAGTATAACTCGCTAGTTAATAGAAATAAGTCATAAATCTTTTTATGGACTTGTAGACCCTTATGAGCTGCAGAAGTTCATAATGATTTCCAAATTTTCTAGACCAGCAAACTATATGGGTTGTGTAAACAGCTGAAAGACCTTGAGACTTGATGGTTCTATCTTTGAACAACCCGGGGAGTTGCACTCCAAAAATTTAAATCAAATACCTTCTGCTATAACCGAATGAGGTTTTCTTATGGTCGAAGCAGCCATATTAAATACTCTAATTTATTTCCAAAATGTTTTGATTATATCCCACTATGCAAGGGAACAACAACTGATCAGAAAGAAAAATGTGCTTTGGAACATTCCACTGGAGCATTTCCAAATACTTTTGCACTAGTCTTGTGACAAGAAACCAAAGGTTGTTATGTAAAAGAATGCATTTTTTGTGATTTTTCATATTCTGGCAATTTTAGTTCACGTGATCAAAGCCGAAGAAGATCTTGCACGTTAAAGTCACCCCAAATAAGCAATATTACTTTCAAAATCTAAGTATTCGACTTTGGTGTTGATATTGAGAGCTCTGGGCAATAATTTCTGAAAACCAGGGGTCGAATCGTCACATCCGTTAACGTACAACTCGTCACGTAAAAACACCATTTTCGGATTATGACATACTTGAATGTACTGCAATGCCATTCAGCTTATACGATTGACATATCACTTAATTTGTTTTCGTACGATTGTTGATACGATACGGATGTGACGATTTGAGCCCAGCTTTTTAATGTCTTCCGATATCTATCTATAGTTTTGTGCTAGATTTGAATTTGATACATTTTGTCCATTGTCGATACGTGCCACTTTCAAATATATTGACCCCAGTCTAAAATACTAATCACGTTTCCAAAAAATTTAATTATTGTGCTTACAGAAAATTTACTGGGGACTTCAACTCAGGCATTTGATTTCAACTTGTGTTGGGATTTTGATACTTTCGGCATGACTATCAGATTGAAAATTGATTTCTGCTGGCACTTCTGGGGTCTAAGACTCAGTTATTTGAAGTCAACTTATGTTGGGATTTTTCTATTTCAGCCACGACACTTGAGTTACGTTAGGTTAGGTTTAGTTGAAAAAAACTCAATCCATTACGGGTTACACTTATGCTTTTATAGCATACTACGTGCTCCTACGACGGATGTTAGGGGAAAGTACCCAATAAATAACCATAAAAACCATCAACATCAGTGAGGTTATGAACCGAATTTCCTCCATATACTTTTCCAAGTGGAAAATTTGACTTCTGATTTTACTGAATGCTGACCAGGAACACAAATGATGTTCGAGACTTTCATCATCTTCGTAGTATGCTCTGCATGTTGTATTGTCGAAAACACCCATGCTATTATACTTACCAAATTCCGAAGTGTTGGTCTTTTTAAGCTTAGAATTTCTTTTGTTTTTTTATTAGTTGGGGTTTCCCAGAGGATTAAGGTTACTCTTCTAAAAGTAGAGTTCTGCTTATGTCTGATGTTTTGAGCTATGGCTCATTGTTTTAGTTCGTTTTTTTAATTTTTCAAAAGGTTTTGGGTTTTCTAGTGGTGATGTTATTCAGTAATTATCCCATCTTTGCAAGCCTATCTGCCTCTTTGTTTTTAGAGAAACCCTGATATAATGGAACGCATATTATATCGATGTCCCTGCAATACCTGTATGAGTTTATTTCGGTTTTGCATTGAAGGAGACTTCGAGAATGAAATGTATGATTTCCTAAGACTACATTTATTTTCTATTATCCTTAAAGAAATGGTTTGGCATTTTGCTTAAACATTAATATATTCCATTTTAGCCGTGATCTCGGTTTGAAATACTGTATTATGATTTGGTAGGGGAAATAATTTACTTATGTTACAACTCGATTGGTTTGCAACTTTTGACCCGTCCTTGTAAAGGCGAGTTCCGGAGAATACCCTATTATTGTTGCTCTCTCACATTCCATACTTTCGGATGTCATGGTGATGCAGTTATTTTATATGATAACGTTTCCCCTGGGTAAGATATGTAGTATACTTTGATACTTGGTTGTATGTTCTTTTGGTAGATATTCTCGTATTACCAACGGTTATATGGAGGCCAAAGCTGCTTCATACTAACCCTGTATATCAACTTATCAATTGGCACGATTGAGAGAATGTTTTCCATCGCCTCAGTTGTTGTAGTTCTTATTGAGCCACATATCCTAATACAGCACTGTCTCTGTATCTTTTGAAGGGGTTTTGTATGAACCTTCTTTTCTAAATATGTCCACCAAACTAACCGTGCGTACGTTCTGATTGGCCGTACTACATTCGTATAAAGCCAGTGTGTCTTCTTCGAATTTAATATCAATTTTGACCCAATTGCTCTTCCAAACTCTTTGAGCTTTAATCACTCAGTTTTCTCTATAGCATTTCCTTACTCCAATGAAGTATCACTCCTAAGCAATGACACTACGCTGCAGAAAATTTGGTAAGAATTGATCCAAACGTGGTCATCCTATGACTTAAGAAAATGGGAGTGTTACCAAAAGTAGGGAGTAGTGTATGGTAAAAAGAACATATCGTGTAAATTTTTACATATTCATCATTGTCATGATGTATCGTCTTGATCTTTTGTCAATTTAGTTGAGAATTGGTCTAGCACTGAACAAGTACGATATGAGTGGATCCAGAACCTATCAAATAATATAAATATAATGTCAATGTGACTCTGGAACCAGTACCTTAACTATACTTAGATATTAACCTAAGCTTAACTGGTATTTATACGTTTGAAATATAAGAGCCTCTGTGGTCAAGTAGGTCTTTTGCATGCCGGAGGTTGTCAGTTCGAATCCCAAAAAATATCTGCTTAAAAATAAATTATAATTGCATTTGTGACAATAAAAGACATTATAAGTTTTCATATTTATGATTTGATCAGGCTAAAGTTCGTATCGCTTTGTAAGCCAAATTACATGTGATAATTATTATTGAACAAATAACACCAAAGTTAGTTGTAAATATTCTGACAAACACATAGTTGAACGGAACAACTAGCTCTTTTCGAATGCCACTAAACCTTCATCATCAGCGTTCTTTTGTGTTTGGTCCACTGTGTGTGGTGTCAGTTGATGTAGATTTCTGCTTTATATACTCAGCCATTATTGCAAATGGAATATGTGAATTGTTTTGATTCATCGTATTACAATTTGCTGAAAGCTTTTTTGTAATGAAAGCTCATTTTTACCATCTCTAAATTTACAACAGTCTTGCCATTGTCGTTTGTTCTTTACTAACTATACACATGTTACTTAATTTGCTTATTTTTTGTTCTACCGAAGACAAACTTTTTTGGTTTGATACTTAAGTATATTTTTATTTAGTTTTTTGCCACAGGCCCTTGGCTATTAATTTTAGTTAATTTTAATTATTTTTTTCGAACTTCATTTGTTTCTATATTTATGATTTGATCAGGCTAAAGTCCGTATCACTTTGTAAGCCAAATTACATGTGATATTTATTAATGAACAAATAACACCAAAAGAACGCTGATGATACTTAAGTATCAAAAAAGTCATAACTGGTGACGAATCATGGGTGTATGGCTATGACATTGAAACCAAAGCCCAATCATCCCAATGGAAGCGTCCAGAAGAGCCAAGACCGAAAAAGTAAAAAATCGAAGAGCACACCAAAACACGACTAACCTTTTTATCTGTCAAAAATAAACTGACAATCCAAAATGGCTGATATTGCCAACATATATAACAGACATGTGTACCAACATAACAGAAAAAAATGCGAAAATCGAACATACGTAATTCACGAAATATGAAAATAACGGTTATTTTTTTATCAGACCTCGTACTTGCACATTTTTAAATTCTCCAGTGAGTTCGATAAGAATCAATTATTGACCCTGGTGCAAGTTAAATTGAGCATTTTTGCAAAATTTAAGATTCTCGGCTTTTGTACCACACCCATTTGCTACAGTCCGAAACCATTACGTTTGGAACAATTGGCACAACTTATCCCACAAGCATTTAAAAGATCGCCAAAAGAAATCAACCAAATCACTTGAAAGCGCAATTGATTTGTTTCAAGCATTGTGCTTTACCAACCCACTGTCCTCAATATTTGTCAATGAATATCTGACAATGCAGCCCCTAATGCCTCTCTAAGTCCAATCTTTAAGCTTCTCAAATGCTAATCAGCTCACAAAATATGGCTTAAGTCTTAAGCTACTTTGGAAGATTCTATCAGAGAGAGAGAGAGGAAGAGCAACCGACCATTTCATTAATGATGGCTTTGTTAGCAACACGAACAAGAAACCGCACTAACAAAAAGTTTTTGTAAATCTTCTTGCCAACAAACGGTCACAGGTTTCTGCTGCTTTTGCTGTTCGTGCTTGTTGCAGTTGTAGTTGTTGCTGTGGTTAAACATAATTTAAAATCTACTTACAATATGTACAACAACATCTAATGTCGCCAATAGGATGACAACATCATTATTGTCAGCATGATCATCGTCAACGCCAACATCAGCATAGTTTTTTGCTGCCGTTGCTGCTGCTTTTCATGTGATCATTTTGTACGGCAGCTGCTAAAACAAATCTGTATGGCAACTTCCTAATACACACTTGTATTTGAAGACTCTCGCTCTGACTTTGGCAAGTTTTTGCAATAGTTCCTTTACTTAACAAAAAAAAAAAAAAAAGGCCTGTGTAATTTTGTTTGTGCTAGTGTGTGCTGTGTCTTGCAGTTGTTTGAGGTCAAAAGTTCATTTTGCATGTTTTTTTTTTGGGAGAATCTTTAAGAAAATATCTTTTCCAGATAAGACTGGCTGCCAACTAACGACTACTGCCTGTTGCAAAGCTTGTCTACTTCATTAGTGTTTGACGTGTCTATCTCTTAATCACTGTCAGCGGTTTAAGTCTTGTTTTGCCATTTAAGAGTGTTGTTGGCGTATTTTTTTATTTTCTTTTGATGTGTTTGAAGGCGTGTTCATAATTAGAAGTTAATTAATTATTAACTTGTGACCATAAAGGAGATATTTCATTTCTTACGATTTTCCAATAGTTTTTCTGATGATGAAGTTGTTGTGCTGTTTAGGCTGTAGGTGTAAGGTGCCGAGCAAATATGTGCAAAGATGTAAATAATTAAGAAATAATGTAACACCTAAAATTTTCATACAGTTTGTATTATTAAAACGACTTATTTAGCCACAAATAAAACGTAAAATAAGCAAATTGCAAGACATGTGCATGATTAGTTAAGAGCAAATAGTACAAGAGCAGAACTATTGTAAATAAGGTGTGGTAAATTTTATCTTTCATTATATAAAAAGCTTCCAACAATCGGAGTACGCTGAATCAAAACAATTAACATATTCCACTTACCAAAAGTAGATCAATAATTGTGTATACAATACAATCATTTCTCATATTCCATTTCATTAAAAATTAACGTTAAATAGTTGATGTTAATAACAATCTCTATCCCAGTAGATAGACATGGCTGCTGATGACATGCGAAGCTGCACAGATAAATATCGGTATTTCCTCCAGCTAATAAAGTCTAGTTTAATTTTTCTTCTCTTTAAAAACTCACATTAATTAATGAAAATGTTTCATTCAATAAGAATTGAAAATACTGAACTTAAGCCCGACTACTAAGAAATTATACCTGAACAGTGTTGCCAGTAGATTTCTCGAAAAAATACCTACACATGCTAAAAAAAAAATCTGATTTTTCCCTACACTTTGAAAAAAGTTCCCCTACGCATTTTTGTCATTAAAATAGAAGAAATATATTAGTTAAAAAAATATATTCATATGTTTATTAAAGCTTTGGTAAAAAATAAATAAAACACTAAAAAAATAGCACATACTCGTGCATACATACTTTTAATTAAATTCTATTGAAACAACAAAAGTTTTTTTTAATTAATATGAATAGTTCTTTTCAAATAAAATTTTAAAGGATAAATTCAATTCAGGTAGAAAAACCGGTTATTTTAAAATTAACATACATATGGGCATTTCCACAGAAAAGTCCACCTTTTGTCACGTTATGTTACTTTGTGACGTACCTTTTTTTCAAAAAAAAAACTAATGTTTTATATACTTTTTTTGCATATCGGTGTAGAGCGCAATCAGGTCTATATTCGGTAAAAACTAGAAAACAAACGAACAGCATAGCTCTAAAATACAAGTTTAATTGCATTTTGACGTAACGTGGCAAAAAATAGACTTTTCTGTGGAAATGCCCATATGTAATTCATGTACCAGGTGGTGTTATGTTAACAGGTGCTTTTTTTTAGGAACTTTGTCTTATCAAATTTCATTTCAATAAAATTTGTAGGAAGTTTGATTTGTCAATTTTTATTGCAATAAAGTACTAGGCAGATTTTGTTGTTGCAGGCTTGACACCACCTGGTATATGAATTCGCCTTGGCATTTATTTCATAAATAATGCGACATGACGAAAAAATCCCTACATTTTGGAAAATATAAAAAAAATCTGTCCTATTTTAGTTTCAAAAATACCTACATGTAAGGATTTTCCCCTACTTCTGGCAACATTGTACCTGGTTTAAAATATTATGACAATATGCGATAATAGAACACCTTGTGAATTGGCCAAATATAAATCAAAATATGTGTAATGAAAAATAATAGTTATGATTTGATCAGGCTAAAGTTCGTATCGCTTTGTAAGCCAAATTACATGTGATAATTATTAATTAACAAATAACACCCAAGTTAATTGTAAATATTTTGAGAAACACGTAGTAGAACGGAACAACCGGCTGTTTTCTAAGGCCACTACACCTTATTCATCAGCGTTCTTTGTGTTTGGTCCACTGTGTGTGGTGTCAGTTGATGTAGATTTCTGCTTTATATACGCAACTTTTATTGCAAATGGAGTATGTGAATTATTTTGATTCATCGTATTACAATCTGCTGGAGTTTTTTTTGTAATCCGGGCTGCCAGATAAAATGATCGAAAAATCGTCGAAATCCCGATAAAAAATAAAATAATCGTCATTTCATACTCGAAAAATCGTCAGAAAAATCGGACAAATCAAAATGTACTTTTTTTTTACATGTGTACACATGTTTCATTCTTTAATTGTATTTATTAGGAAACAAAAACAACAATTCATGTTCATACATGCATTTTACACGAAGCTATTCGCCTTGTCCTTAACCCTTCATAACTTTGTTCACCTCAGTGATAAAATTATGAAAAATATTCAAAGGCTAGCAGGTCAAAGCTTCTTCTGGCCGAAATTTGGACTGTTTCACATTTTTTTAGGATATCAATTTATGCAATGTATCGTTGGTCTCAAGTAAAAAGGCCCTTACTCAAATAATTGTAACTTTACAGGAGAAGGTAAAACATAATAGAATGTGTAATACTCAACATGTAGCTTCTTTTATACAACTGCTTATAAAAACTTTATTTTTTGCACTATTGTAATAAATTTTTCTGACGATGTTTATTTGTGTGAAATGTATTGGAAACACTGAAAAACTTAATTTCGTAAGTTATTTAAGCTTAACTTTAAATAATAAATGCCAATATTCTATATATATTTACTTAATGCTAAACCATCAACAAATAATTTTTTTTTTGTTAAATAATATATCATAAAGATAAAGCAAGAAGAAAAAGATAAAAATTTTGCTATTTTCGGCACTAAAAATCGTCACATCTGGCAGCCGTGTTTGTAATGAAAGCTCATTTTTACTAGGGCTGTGTCGTTCATGAACGAACGAGTAAAATTGAACGAATCACTCAAATGAACGAAGTGAGCCGGTCATTTTACTGAGCTGTTTTGGTTCAGTTGTACTGACACATAAAAATAAATTGAACGAAATGAACGACCGATGACCGAGCGCACTTGGCTCTTTTTTTTGTTTTGTTTTGCTTTTTCATCGTTCATGTGGGATTTTTTTGTCATTTTCTCGTTTTCATTTGCCTTTTTATCTACTTTTAGTAACAGTGTTACCATTATGAAATTAATTAAATTGCCATTTATATTTCTTAAGTTTTTAAAACATAATAATAGGAAGTTTTTGTAAAAAACTACGTTTAAAATTTGTATGAAAAATAAAAAAAATCATCTTGAACACTTCTTAATGATATTAATATTTTCCAAATTCCTTATTTTATGTCACACAAAAAAATACTTTAATATTGCAAAAAAAATTTACTTGTTGATTTTTCTTTTGTGTTATTTTGTTTGTTTTGATCATTTTGCCAAAAAATAACAAAAACATTGCATTTGTCTCTTTTTATTGACCGAATCAACTGTTTGTTTTTTCATTTTGTTCTTTTTCTTGAAAAGAGCGGATGAACGAAATGAACGAACTCGTTCCTTTTTACAAAAAGAAACAAAAATGAGCGGTCACTTAAATGAACGATTTGGCACAGCTCTAATTTTTACCATCTATAAATTTACATTTACATTGTCGTTTGTTCTTTATTAATTATGCACATGTTAGTTAATTTGCTTATTTTTGTCCTACTTAAGACAAACTTTTTTGGTTTGATACTGAGTATATTATTTTTGCTCCAGGCACATGGCTATTAGTTTTAGTTAATTTTAATTATTATTGTTCGAACTTCATTTGTTCCTATACTATATTTATGATATACATATATCATTGATGTCAGTTTCATAGCACAATTGTGCTAGCTAAAATCACACACATTCTTATTCTCTTTCATATAGTCGTCAATGAGCAGCGAAACAAATTTAGCGCGTTTTAGCTATGCCAAACGCGCTTTTTTGCGTTTTAGCGCGTTTAATAAAAACCGCGCTAAATTAACGCGTTTTGAACAAGGTCATCATCATTTCAGTTCAATATTTTTTTTTTACTTTTTTTGCATAAATTTAACCATTTTCTAGTATTAAAAACACATAAAATTTTTTAAATTGGTTAATGATTCAGCTGTCGCAAATAAAATTCTCTTGACTGTGGTTAAAATTTAAAACGCATTTTAATACTGTAAATGGAAAATATTTTCAAATTTCACAACTAAAAATATGTAATCGTACTCGTGACCAAAAAAATTTATAAATGTAACTTATTAAGCATCTATTCTAGCTGAAGTACAAAAAGCATTTGAATCGCAACACTATTCGACAATTTATATAAGTTGTTACAAAGTTTGACAAAAAAAATAAAAATAAAAACTAAGGATTTCGATTATTTGAAAGGCAATTCTGATTTTGTATTAAACGATTCAAGTTATTTAGGGTATAATTTCCAAGAAACAATATTGTAAAATGTGAAAAAAGCTACTTAAAAAAATTATGCATTAAACACATTCACCACAGCAGGCTACACGAACACACGACTTCAAATGCCGCTAACAGCATTTGTCGCCTAGTAGCCGGCAGCAGCACCATATGCAAGTTTTGCCACCTTCAAATATTTTGCATATGTCAAAATTAAATTACTTTTTCAAAATGTACTTATATGACGCAAAAGTATAAAAATTAATCAATTTATGCTTTACATCAATGTTTGGATATTGTTTCTGTGAAATAATATGAAATAATTGTACGATATCATTCATTCAACATTTTGTATTATACTGGCAGCACTGAATTTTGTCATTGTAGCCAAAGAAATAAAAATTAGTTTAGGGGCCATCCATATATTACGTAACGCCCTTAGGGGGGGGGGGGTTCGAGTTTTGTTATGATTTGTTACGGGGGGGGGGGGGGGTAGGGGGGGTTGTTAAAATTGTTACGTAACATAAATTTTACTAATTTCGTACAAAAACACTTCGATTTTTCATTTATTTATGTATTTAATTTATCAAAGAAAATTATGTATTTCTCAATCAAGAATCATGAGTGTTAAATAGACATACATATGTACATAATTGTTATTATTTATATTTTGCAAGCTTATTTGATTTTTGTCTACGCACTGTGTTAGTCTAACAGAAAATAAAAATAAAGGATTAAAAGTATGCGAATTCCCGAATATTCGTCCATTCTCAATTACTTGCATTTTCCCATAAATAAAATAAATAAATGCATAAATCCTAAACGAAACTTAAGAAAATGCCATAAAAATATTTTTTTATAGTAGTTTGTAATAAATAAATAAAGAAATTTACTTCAATTCAAACAAAAAGTTATTTAAAAATACATACATATGTATTATGTGTATGAATTAAATTTAATTTTTTTTTAATAAAAACTTAAAACAATCTAAATTTTTTTAAAGTTCTTGTTACGTTATTGTGAGGGGGAGGAGGGGGGTCTAAGAATTGTTACGATCTGTTACTGGGGGGAGGGGGGGGGGGTCAAAAATCGGAAAAAATGGCGTTACGTAATATGTGGATGGCCCCTTAATTGGGCTACAACGACAAAATCAGCATAGACAACAACCTGCCGCCCTGTCGCCTTGCTGTCATCATAAGAATCACTTTCATATAAACATGTGTATTCTATCCTTGACATTTTGTATTCGGTAGCATGCTGTGGTGAATGTGTTTAATGCATAAGGTTTAACAGCGTCAAACACTCTTTGTTACACGATTTCGTTTCATGTGCAAAGCTTTCTGATACTAAAGTGTTCATTCAAAAGTAAAACCACTGAACCATATGATATTCCTATGGTTTCCACAACCTCTCTTACTTTCAATCTGCGTTCGGGAAACGCCATAGCGTAGATTTTTTCAATTCCTTCGGGGGTAGAGACCGCAACTTAGCGTCCAGAACGTTCGACATCTTTCGTGCTTGTACTACCAGAACGAAATTCAATCAACCACTTTTTCTCCATTAAAATTGATGGTGAGGACTTTTTTTTGGTATATTTCAAGCTTATCCTTAGTTTTAGTGTTTAATGAGCATATGAAATTCTCTTTTTCCATTTTCTACTCAATCACATGATAGTCAAACCAAATAACGCAGCGTGTTCAAATTTGACAGGATTCAATTAACAAATTTGATTTAATAGGAGCAGTTAAATTACAACTAAAACTTGACTTAAATATGTTTGAAAGCATGTATAATGAAAATAAATGCAAAAGGTAATAACAAGTAATTCTGTTTTAAAGAATTTAGTCACTTATAAATTTAAAAAGAAATATTTTTATATTAAAATAAGACTACACTAAGAAAATAATTTTACTGCAGTAATAGATTAATTGACATAAATAGTTCGACTCAATCGTAAATTAAAATTTGCTTTTTTTCATTATTGAATCAATAGCAAAAACGGCTCGATTAATCGAACCACGCTTAATCACGTGGATACTCCACTATTTGCATAAATCTTGCTTGAGACTGACTTATTCTTCTTCACCGTCAGACTTAAAACAGACTACAGCAGGTTCGTTGCGGAATTGTTGGTGCAAAAAGTAATTGATTTGAGCCAAATTTTTAATTCTATTACTTCACGTTTAAGAGAAACACTTTGAATAAGATTTTGGAGAATATTTATCAGTGACTTTCTTTTAAGGTTTCTGATAAGATGTTTCTTTCATTAGGTGTTTCTTAATGTTTTTTACAGACACTAACTACTTATTTTACTTTTGTGTACATTAAAAATAAAGTGTTTTCCACAAATATTTAAAGTTCCCACCAAATTATGTGGTATCAACCCAACAAAACCCCATATGAAATGAATGCATATTCTTCTTATCCCAAACACATTTAAATTGAATTTTCTTATCTTTATTACAACAAAACAAAGACATTTTTGAATTGTGACTTATTTATTGCTGACAAAGAAAAGAACACATACGAGTACATATATTTAATAAAACTGTAAACAAAATTAAATATTTGAAATGGACACATGCGCCGAAAACGAAGTACAACAATAGCTGACATTATTTAAAGACTTTATTGCAAAAGTTTGAAAGAATTAAATCGTTAAAATTGCTGTTTACCTTAAAAACAAGGTTATCATGCCTAAAAAATATCTGGGGGTCTAATCTGTAATTCGACATGAAAGACAACACTTTCGAGTTTGTATTCTAATAACATGTAAATTCGAGAGCCTTTTCTTTCTATTCGAATTACAGATTGAAGCCCTTGCACCTATCATCATATGAATTCAAGAGCATATTCTTTTATTTCGAATTACAGAGTGGGCCCCCTGGTTTATTGAACTAACTATAAGCGAGTGATGATCTTTGGGACTCTGCTTAAAAGGACTTTTTCAGAAGTTGTCATGCCGAGCAATAGGAGGAGATACTGGAGTATTTTTTCTACCACTGTCCAGTCCTTGAAGACGTAATACGGACAATATTTGGTCATCGAATATTTACTGGAAAAAACAAGTGTTTGTCCAAAATCGACCAAATCCCTTATCAAATTAATTGGTTGGCTGGAAGGACAAGCTTTGCAGCATCATAAGCTTTACAAGGGTGGCGTTGGCTAAAGTAGTTATCACGTTGACTACAAAACCGAAGGTGCTGGGTTCGAGTCCGGTCTCTGACAGTCTGTTACTATGGGGGTATAAATATTAAGGAACCGGAAGCTCTTGATGTTCTTGGCATAAAATCCCAGTGTGATGTTCGATGGACTGAACACATTTTTCAATTCTCAAAAGAAGCATTCAAGTGCCTAGGATTTTGGAAACGGTGCAAGCGATACTTCACCCCATCTGTTTTTCATACTATTTATACCACTAATATACGAAGGAAAATGGAATACAACTCTCATGTATGGGCCAGCGCCTCAGTCTATTTGGGGATTGCTCCACCGCGTACAGGAGAGGGCGAAGAAGCTCATCGGTGACAGTAGGGTATCAAACTCTATGGATTTATTGGAGCATCGACGCAATGTGGGGGGCATTTCCTTGTTCTACAGTTACTACAATGGAATGTGTTCTAATGAAATAAGGGAACTTGTTCCCGCACATCACGTGCTTCATTCAGGGCACATCCTTTTGTGGTCGATTGGTCAATAAATCGCACTACGCATTACAGAGAGAATTCCTTTTCTAGCCGTACTGTTCGTATGTGGAATAAACCACCTGCGGAAATCTTTCCTGTCACTTTCAACGTGGAAAAGTTTAAATTGAATGTCAACAGACACTACTCTCTCTATCCTCCCCCTTTTCCTAGTTCTAGCACAATACATTGGATGAGTAGGGGTTATCCCCTGAGTGCTGATCCTACTAAAAAAAAAAATAACAACATTTTTGCATTAGTGTCTCTTTGTAACAGTTGTTGTGGGAAAGTTCAAGAGTTGAAGGCATAGACACTGGTCACTGAACTATACCGACTTCAGCAGATGCTAATCGTAATGTAACATCAGAGCGCCTTCCTTCGTCGGTATTGTGTAGCAAAAATCCTCGGCGAGTTAAAATAACCAACAAAATGGCTACTCAACACAGTGTTGAAAATTTAATACTCCTCATTGACACCAGAGGCGCTGCAACACTGTATTAGTAAAAACGTACAAAAAGCAGAGAAAAGAAAAGAATAAAGCTTTCCTCTATATCTTCCTTCACCACCTATCTACCTATCTTCTCTATCACTATCCCTTTTCTAAAGAAGGTAAAACCTGAGTGATATCTCTCTACAAAAAAAAAAACAGATTTAGCTACGCTTTGGACGAATGCAACCAAATCTAATTTTAACTATAAATAGTCCCAGCAGAATAAAACATTTCATTTTTGTGTCACTTTAAATTTCACCAGCTTTACTGATATTTCATGGTTGGATTTCGGTAAAACTTAAAAACGAAAGATCTTAATTCGAGAGTAATAGAGTTATTAGACCAAATAACCACAGTGTCCTGTGAGTTCTTTGCCCCATTACGAATTTTACTCTTTCTAAACTCTGGCCCATGATCGGGTCATTAGCCAGAAATAATATGAAGAAATTTTGAATAATCAGTGCAAGTACCCGCATACATTTTATTTAAACTTTATGTAAGCAAATATTAAAAGAAAAAAGTCTTGGTAGTTTTTTTTACACAATTTGTGTTCTTCAAAATTAAAGTCAAACACAAACAATGATAAGAAACATGTCGTCGGGTTTCTTGAGGTGAAGGTTTAAACAAGTGTGCGCTCCCAAGAAATGTTTATACTTCATGTGGTTTTTTATTTTTGGAAATTGATAATCTTTGTATCGAAGAAAGATATAAGTTTTTTTAATCATTAATGAACACTTGTGCAAATGAATTCGTTGGCGAGTGAGTGCGTGACCCCTTAAATAAACTAAATAGAACTAAATATATGCAAAAAAAAAAAAAATATCATTCACATTGCGGTTAAGTTGGAAGTTTTTAAGTGCCGCAGCGTTATGTTGCAACAAGTGTGTGTTGTGTCTCACATAATCAGTTTGGCTTGTACGTTGGCGATCTTGGTGATCCGATATTAAATTACTCGCCATAAAAAATTCATATTTTAAAGCAATAAAAGTACTCACAACTTGACTTTTGTCGGCTTGGCAAACCAAAAAAAAAAAAATACTTCAAGTGGATTTGTATTTGGAGGAAGAAAAATAAACTGATTCGAAACGTACTTTATGTTCATCAAATTACAAACGCCTGTACTTGTGGAAAAAGTCACGTTTTGTGCAAGAGTGGTAAACAGAAATGTTTCTGCTGGCAGCATTTTCACAGTGACCTTAAATGCACCAACACGTCTTGTGGTTGAACTTGTACGTTGGTTGCATGTTACAAGTTCCCATAAGGATTAAATTAATTTTTACGAGTTTAAATTCTTGGCGTTTTTTTTTTTTTGTTTTTTTCAAGTGTTATTTTTGTGTGGAGTGCGATGACGTACACAGTTTGACTTGGTTTCTAATTTCATATTTTAAAATTTTATTATATCTTAAAGTAATCTTAAAAAATATTTCATTGCTTATCGTTAAATATGTTCAAAAAAATAAATAAATTTTTATATAAAAAAATAAGAAAATTTGTATCAGAAAATAATACTCGTATGTGGTCGTATTTCACAACGTTCAAAGCAATTATGTAGTTAATAGTTTTGAAGGAAAATTTAGGAAAGCGTTGGTGCGCACAGTGATACATTTCGCTAGAAGGCGGCCAAAATTCTTGAAAAATAACATTTTATGTCACAGATTTTAAAATAAATACGCATTTAAATTTAATTGAAATAGAATGAATTTTAATCAGGAATAATTTCTTAACTGTTTTCTTTTTACACAATTGAGCACACGAAATCCTTGAAAGCGTATAATTTTAGACTTTATATTTATTATTTCTCTCCAAACAGGGTGATTCAAAATGACCTACTTTGAAAGTGAGTTAAAATTCAACATTTTGTAGAAATTTTTTAATTTTATGTGCACTTTTTTGGTTTTATATATTTTTATAAATTGTTTTCTTTCACAATTTTGCCTTTTAGTTTTTAAATTAATAAAAAAATTGATCCTGCAATTTTTAAAATTCCACATCTAAAGATTTTAGAAAAGGTCCAAATTAAGTCAACGCAACTTTTTTCTTCTAGAAATATCATGATGTGTCCATTTAGTTTATTTATATTTGTTGGTTTAGTAACTACAACGATGTTTTTGTTTCATAATCTGATATTTTATGTACATATGCATACAACTTATCAATTAAGCTTAAATAAATTCAGTAAAGTGCGACTTTAACTCGCACACGACTTGGCGATTTTTTTTATTATACACCCTTTTATAGTTTTTTTTTTCGTTTTTTGCAATTTTTTCGGCTTTTAGAAATTTTTTCTAGTTTTTTGGCGACCTGTTTGCTTTAGGTGACTTTTTTGCATTTTTGTTGTTGATTTTTTTCATTGAAGCGGTTTTTATCTTGACAATTACATTAACTGCTATTTAACTGATTAATTTAAATTTCATTGTTAATTAGTGTAGTTTTTCATATTCTGTGAATATTTCAGGACAGTATATAAACTTCCTGATTACTGTAGTATCTTCCAAGCGGAAATCTATGCAGCCAAAATGGCTGCAGAATAAGCTTTCACCCCTCAAACCATGAATGAGCGTGTGAATATATACATATATAGACCGTCAAGCAGCAAATTAAGGCAATTTCAGCAGACTGTAACTACTCCTCGGTTGTGCTCATGTGTAGGAATGCCCTAAATATGTTATGTGCTGACAGACAAGTACATATTTTTTGGGTCCGAGGACACATGGGGATTGAGGGAAATGAAATGGCCGAAAAGAGGAACCCAATTAGAGGAAACGGTATGTGTCCGAAACCAATTCAACACCTGAAATGGATCATAGACTCTAAGATAAAGGAAGAAGCGGAGGAAAGTTGGCGTGCGACGAAAACTTGCAAAACTTCTCAAATCATGTGGAGCTCCTATGATCCCAAATCGACTTAATTCCTTTCATCACTAACCAGAAGCAACTGTAGACTTGTAGTGGGGGTATTAACTGGACACTGCTGGACGGCTTCGTATGCCGTCAAAATAGGACAAATACCTGCAGGAAATGTAAGGAACCCAGGGTAATTGAGACAATAGAACCTCTACTGTGCCACTGTCCGGCTCTAAGCTGCACTAGATATAACTGTCTTGTTGATCACATTTTTCGGACTCTTGAACTTGTATCGGGAATGGAACTGCGTAGATTACTAAGGTTTGTTAAATCTGTGTGGGAGTCATTTGATACAGGCACCACGAACTAGGCTGCCATACTTACAGGTTTCTTGTCATCTGCTGGTATAGCTAAGGATCAATTCTGGTCTATTTGAGAGAATGAAAACACAAATAATTTGTTTTATGCAAATAAGTTTCTAAGTCTAACAAATTATTTAGATCATTGCACTGGAATAGACAAGCCTGTCTAGTGGGGGATAGCGCACTAGTGAAGTGAAATTTATACCCTTACCACTCTCTTGGATACCAGGCTTGTATTTTCTTATCGAAACAGATTTTTCTGCTTTTAAAATTGGTTTGATAGAAAAATCCAAAACTTTTCAAGAATTGAAAAACGAAATGTGCTCTAGAACAACACATCACGGATTGGCAGAACCCTACTGTTGGAAGAGTGACTAAAATTCTCTGGGGAAACCTAAATAATGAAAAAACACGACTTGACCATACAACATGTAGAGATTGCCAGGAAAATGATGAAACTCTCGAACACTACTTGTGTCACTGTCCAGCATTCAGTCAAATCCGAAGACAAATCTGAAAATGTACCATGTATGGAATATCTTATCAATTCAGACTGGAAAAACTTAAGACGATATATGTATTAAAGAAATGTGTTTTTATTGGGGACCCCACCTCCAGAATGCACATAATGCTGCAAACGCATGAGTATGGTGGATTGGGGTAATATTTTACAAAAAATATTGACACTTCACTTTTTATTTGCAGTTATCAAATCTTAGTATACTCGTACTTGTATTATTTCATATGTTAATCACACTTTCGTAAATATATGAAAAATCATTAATTTTTTTATTTCTTAATTTTTAAGCCTCAAAATTTATTTATTAAGAACATTTATAAACAAAATGTATAACATTATTAAGTAAAAATAAATGTTAAACATTTAAATAAAAGTTGAGCAATAAATAAAACAACACCACACCTTGCAACATATGGGAAACAGAAATAAAAACGACATACCACGCAGTGGACCAGCTTGCAACCAACTGTCAAATGAGTATAACATAATGTGGATTTACGCATATATACTGAACAAAAAAAAACAAATAATAATAAAAAAAACCACTTAAGAATAGCAAACTATTTAAAATAAAAACAGCAACGGGAGAAAAAATACTCATAATCCGCGTGTAATTCCAGCAGTTTATCTAGGACACACTTAAACCAACACAGATGGCGTCACCCTCCAATGATCAAATGATAGACAGACGGGCAAGCGTAAGTATGTAAGATATTGGCCGCAAAAGCACTTGTGCCATTGCAACAACGTAACAACAGACACACATAAATATATTTACAACAACATATGATATGACAATAACAACAAAAAATGTAGACACGTCAGCAGCCATCAAAATGTACAAACAGCATTTAATAAGAAAATAATAGTGGCAGTTTAATTACCACTCTTAGCGCCATTCCACAGGATTGCCAACAAGATGGGAATTCGAAGTTGGAATCGTTTTCGTATTGCGACAACGTTAACTGTTTACTTTTGACATTATTGGGCGATTAGAAATGCTTTTAGTAAGTGTAATTTTTGAAAATATCTATGCAATTCTGTAAATCTTCTTAGCAATAAGAAGAGAGATGAGTGTGGTAGGCCAGTTTAAGAAGCAGTGGGAGGAACGTGCAATGCATGTAGCGCCATTCATTGTACCCAGCAAAAAAAAATAGGTTTCTGAAAGCAAAAAAGAGAACGCTTGCGATTTTTAAAGCAGTTTTGAGTATTCCAAAATCGCTGGTAGAGATCAGTTAACAGCAACAATCACCCTTAGTCCTGGTTCAAACACATCAAGTTCAGAAGGTCAGTTTTTGTTCAATTTTCTATTGAACCTGCGCTTACGCTGACACACGTTCGAGTTTGTTTCATCAATTTGCAGTTTCGTAGTACATTAGGAATGAGAAATCAAATTAATCTCTAATCTAATTTTCTCTCTCACCTAAAAACTCAATACTTTACGAGTCAAACTAGACGTGTGTGAACCGGGACTTATTCTGCTAGACAACATAGACAAAAAATGATATTGTTATTCTAGTTGATGACTGTCAACACACGATTTGCATTACACAATAACATTTTAGGGTGATATATTGTTGCAAAAACTTGGAATTTGTCGGCGCTATTTTTAATAGCGATTTTAACAAACAATAATTAAAAATAAAAAAACTCAAAATTTTAAAATAGCAATTTTAACCCGGTTGGAAAAATGAGTGGCAGAATAATCCCTTTCCTTCAGGTTCATTTCGCAGACGCACTGTTTCAGTAATTTTAAAGAACAAAAGAAAGAGATTGGAATATGATTGAATTCTCTTGGCACGCTCTTGGTATGAAAGTGCAATATAAAAATTAAATTTGTTGGTAGATTTGGTGAGACTTGAAGTTTAAAGTTAAGAAACAAATTTTCGCCAACAAAGCTGAATGTCATACAATGGGGGCTCAAAAATTTAAAGTAAGCAATGTGCTCTAGCAGATATATTCAGGCTGTCAGCGCAAAAATGGTATAAGCCCAAACTAGTTAATTATTTAATTGCTTTATTACTTTGTTTATTATGTTCTGTGCAGAACAGATTATTCAGCTACATACATCTTCTTCTGCATAATAAAAGCTGGCTTATTCTACTGTTGTATTGATAGTTGCCATTGTAAAGAATGCATCTAACAGCAGAACAACAAACAACAAAAAATGTGGGTTATATCACTTTTGCACTGACGGCCTCTTATATGGTTTAGGTTAGCTTAGGTTAGGTTGGGATGAAAAGTGAAGCCAATGCGCTTATGTTCTCATGTGTATTCAAAACGAACGCCACCATAATAGGAACTTAGTATCGTAGTCTCTCAAACTTTTCCAGTCAATACCTCTGAAGTGGGTAATGTCCGGTAATGTGTTATCCCCAAAATAATGAGATCTCAGCTGGGCGAAAGCTGGACAATGGCAAAGGAGGTGCTTTATTGTCTCAATGTCTTCCATTCATGCCCTGTATTCATTGTCATTCGTGGCTAAAATACGGTACAAATGTCCTCGTAAATTAGGGTGCCGCGTTAAGATGCCGGTCAACTTTCCTAGCTTGGGCTTGTTTAGTTTCCGCAGCCCCCTTATTTTGTCCTCGTCCGGGTCACCCTTTAGAACCTTGGTTATATTACCCACAGTATCACAATTCTATTGTGTCCTGTCAAATATCTGCGCCCAATTTTGTAACTATCCCACGAACGTTCACCTGGAAGACTGTCAGGCAAGTGGAAGTAAATTTCGGTCTCCGGTTCTGCTAGCTTCCCCTAGCTTCGAGCCATCGATGTAGCAGCATACTCTCCCGGGTATTTGTTCTAGGCTTCGGTTGACCCAGGAGTGTTTTTCTGGTATCAATGTTTCGCATTTCCAAAGTCTGGTCGTATCCCTTCAGTGACATCCATGTTTTCTGCTGGTGTGGTATGTTGCCTTGTTGCCGATACATTCCCCCATCACGTGTAATAGACGTTTTGTAGCAATAGCTACTTCGTATCTAGTACGAATGTCTATAAATTGGACATAAAGAATGGTCTCCAATGCACTGCTGGATGTAGTTCTCATAGCGCCACTCATACCTAGGATATATGGTTTAAATTAGATTGCAACAATAGTATACGATTACTACGATGAGAACTCATTTGGAAGTAGTGAGTAATTAATGTCCAAATAGCGCTAAACAAAAGTGGTAAAAAGGTGGGTAACTTTCAACGACTCTCGTACTCTTTTCACATTGTCTAACATCAGCATACCGCATAGTTAGTTATTGAGTTAAAATTGCCTTATTTATAAAAAATATGACGTCTCTATAAAGGCTTAATAAGGTAAATTTTGTATGGAAATCTTTTTTATAAAACCTTTATCCCAGCAAAAATTACTGTTCCCGGAAGAGTTTTTGTAAGGAAGAATGTGTTAGAGAATCGCCTGCTGTTGCGCATGAATAAGGCTTTTTTTTTGTTCGAGATTAGCCAGCTAGAAGCAATACATTCAGCTTCCAAAAAGCCTTACCAAAGTGCTTCACAGAAGTAATAATACACAGTTTTTGTGTACTCAGATGCAAAAGTTACTGGCTTGCAAATTTTTTTTTTATACTTTTTTCCTATTTTGTAAGAGAACTCGCCTTACTTGAGTGCTTTTCAGAAGCATTTTTCGACGCTATTGTTATCAAGTGTGCAATACATGGCCTCTCTCAGTTACAAGTGCTTCCAAATCAGAATTTTGTTTCCTGGAATTATGCCTTAATAATTTTACAAATTAATTAAATTAATCTGAAAAAAAAATCCAGAAAATGATTTCTGCGCTACAATTCTTATTTTCATTTTAAATAATTTACATAATAAAAATGACCTGGAAACTCTTAATTTTATCAAAGTGGAATATGACTGACTGACTTTTGAAGTGAAGGAGTTGAAGTTGTGCTAACATTCAAAGTTGACGAAAATTAGTTGCCCGTTTAAGCCCTGTACGTATGACTTGCATTTAAAATTTTTTTTCCATGAGTAACTTTATGATTTGATTTTGTTGCTAGTGCCTCAAAACTCACACACACAATCGTCGTAAATACTCGTTGCCACATGTTGCTAATATGTCAAAACTTGACTCAAAGATTATAAAGTCAAACACATGCAAGAATAATTTTAAAAATGGGAGGAGGGAGTGAGTGTATGAAGGAGACAGATATGAAAGACAAGAAAACTTGCAAACAGCATTTTGTTACAAATAAAAAAAGTCAAATCTACTGAAAAGACAAAAACTACACAAAATTATGATTGACTACTACTACTCATACCTGCATCCAACATGCAAGGGGCGGAACATTCTTTAGCAGAAATTTATGTTCGTATACATTTCCAAATGAGGTAAAGCAAGCTGCGAATTTGAAATATTATCGGACATAAATTTAGCCAAATGCTCATAAATAAATAGCAACTTATTTATTAAGCATTTCTAATTAAAAAAACAACTCGTAAAAGAAATATTATTCAAAAACTTTCTCTAATTTAAAAGCCTCGTTTTTTACTTTCCGCAAAAACTTAATGGACTGCACATCAACAGCAAATATTTAAACATCAAAGTTATTTGAACGTTGTATCCATCACCCAGTACCCTTTTTGTGTAACTTTTCGTGATACTTTTGACTTGTAAAGCAAACACAGTAACAGCCTTCCCATGGTCCAGCAGCACTAAATGTCAAAATTTGTTTGCACCAACATCTGTTGCAAGTAACTGTGAAGCGCAAGTGCTTTTGGTCTCTGATTTTCATTGCTGTGCTGTTTGCAACATGTCATAATTTTACTGCTGCATCATTCATTTAACATTTATGTTGATGAAGAGAAAAATATTCATTTCGCAAGCGAGGGGACAGTTGGAATATTAAATACCATACGTTGAATGAAATCAATGCTACGAGTACTTTCCTGTAAGGGTCACATTAGGATAAATAATGTAGTACAATTAAAATAAAGTTCCATTTTCTACATTATATGCTAGCGTTTGTTATATTCTCCACATATCTGTTTTACATTTATATAGTGACAACTATAACTTCTGCCTTCCTCCTACCCAACTGCTGCAGTTGGTGGCATTGAGAATAATTATACCTGCCATAACCACTAAGAATACATTTTGCTTCTTCGACTGCGACAATTTGCGACTTACAAAAGCATATGGACTAAATTCAAACTTTTGAAATCGTCGACAGTTGAAACTGCTGCGCAAATGTTCATTATCGTTTTCTGCTTCGACTGCGGCTGTTGTTTTTTTTTCATATGCACAAGGAAAAAGCATTGGTTCATTTTAAGCAGTTGGAAAAGGTTAAAGCAGTGAACTTAGATAAATTTAACTAGGAGAGACAAAAACCTAAAACTTTAGCAGAGCACATTTTTTCAATTAACAGCGCTCTGTAAACCACCTAAAAGTCCCAGACAAAATAAACGTAATAACGAAGAATATCTATGAGGGCTCTGCTGCAGGGATGGAAAAGATGGTACAATTGTACTTTTGTACCAATGACCAATTTAGCACTATTGAAATTTTTTCCTATAATATTACATGCCATGCTTGGGTCTATATTAGGAAAACCAATGTTCGAAAATCTTCAGACTTGCTGATAAGTGTACGGTTTTCCAGGCTGAAATCCTAGCGATCATGCAGGCCTCGAAATTAGTGGCCGATAGTGTGGCGGAGCAAGGAGATACTCTCTAAGTTCAACGGATCTTAATAGGGGTATTTTTTTTTTAAAGAGAAGAAAAACTCAGACAATGAATACCTACTGGTATTACTAGGTGTTACCTGGAGATAGTGATAGAGAAGACAGGTGGTGAAAGAAGAGATAGAGGAAAGCGTAATTTTTTTACAATTCTGCTCTTTATAAGTTTTTTTTTTGTAATAAGGCAGTGTTGTAGCGCCTCTGGTGTCAATGATGCATAATAAATCTTCGAAGCTGTGTTTAGTAGGCATTTTATTGGTTATTTTACTTCGCCAAAGATTTTCGCTACACAATACAGACGAAGGAGGACACTCTGATGTTAAATTATAACTTCGTATCGCCATACTTTTGACATTGTCGTATCGTTTAAGTTTAGGTGTTATTTAAGCCCCGTTCAGACTATTATACAAGTATTAATACTTTCATCACATTTTACGATACAGAAATCTAAATAAATTCGTTGCGACTGTCAAAAAATCTAACGTAAAATCACATATTGTGTTCAGACCATCACACTTCAAATAAAATGTGTAATACAAGCAGAAAACAAAACAGCTGTTCAGTGAAAATGTCTGTGCTATTCCATTGACTAGCGGCGGTTTCATGTAGGCGGGGACGTGCCGGCACTTGAAAAAATTCAGCAGTTAAAAATATTCTATGTAAATAACAGAAAAAATTTAAGAAAATATATTACAAAAACGTTAAAAAATTACGTCAACCAAATATACTTCCATACGAGTCACTTATTGAAAATTTTGAGCGTATATACATATGACAAAACATTCCATCAATGACGACACGCTATCGGCGGCGAAAAAGCCGACTTGGAAATTTGGTTTGTGTGAAAATGCAACTCTGATCTAATGAAAAGTATTATTGCTTAGAAAATTTTCTAAAAACGAGAAAGTGTTATGGGATGTCAAAATTTTTATCGTATTATTTGCCACTTTGATGACATTTTGTGTTCAGACTATCACACTTGCACGTATTATTTGAATTTTTGGCAAGTATAAATACAAAGTATAATAGTCTGAACGCGGCTTTAGTAAAAACGTGAGGCTGCCAGCGAATGTGTCAGCTGTTATTCTATTTTTCTTTGCTTTATACACGTGTGTGCAAAAATCTACAGAAAATAGATTTTTACGTAGAAAACGTTGCCAACGAATTTTCTATAAGCATCAACATGTTTACTAAATGATACGCATTTTGTCAGCTGATACGCAACAGCATTAGGATTAGTATCCGCTGAAGCCGGAGTAGTTTAGTGACAAGTGTCTCTGCCTTCATCACTTGAACTTTCCTACAGCAACTGACACAAAGGGACACTAATGCACACCAGAAAAATGCGTAGAGTTGTTATTGAATGACTTTGTTCGTGACCGTGCTAGATTCCAAGACCTTCGGTTTTGTACTCAACGTCCTATCTATTTCAGCCAACACCACCCCCAATAAGAGAATTAGCTGGTCATTGCCCGGTTAGAGCAAGGATCAGCAGATGGGAAACGGGAACATCGGAGTTTTGCAGGCTATGCGATGATGAGGGTTGCCGAAAACACTGTAACACATTATGTGTCATTGCCCGAGACTACAGTGGTATATATCGATATCAGGTTGTTCATCAGGTCGACCAATGATATCGAGTCTGGGAATGGGGGAAATTACGAAGGGATTCCAAAACGACCTGAAGGTATTCGAATGAAAGTGCTTAGGCCTTACCTTCCGCAAACTAGCCTTACCTAACCTATAACCAAATGGACGCTTCACATTTTATTCTTGTAAATATCTTCATGATTGAGTAAAAGTAAGTTTTTCATATTTATTTCGTCGAAATTATTTAATTAAAATTACCTAATTGAAATTTCAAAATGTATGAGAAATTAACTAATTTTAACTTGATTTCGGTAAAACTCACGAAATAACTTGATCTGGAAAAAGTTTTTTTTATTCTGAAGCAGTCGATGTCTTTAATTCCCTTTTTTATGCTTTCTTTTTTTTGTACATGCGAAATGCTTTTTAAGATTTCAGGAGGAGGAAGCTTATGTTTATATTAGAGTGTGGACTATTTGATTTAGTAACCATATAATGTTGTTGCACTACATATGTGTCTTGTCATAACATGTCTGAATCAAACAGTTTTTCATTAGTAATTAGTGGTTACGTTATTTTTACTCATGAGTGGCACATGGCACACCAATGGAAACACGGCCTAACACACAATTTTGTTGTGCCATTGTGACAAGAAAGTGTCCCATCCCTAAATAATGGCAATACGGCATCATTGTCTACATCAAGAACTAATTTTGATATAATGACATTTAGTGTCAATTGTTTTAGTCTTATATATATTTGTGATTTTAGCAATTGTGAGACTTGGTTTTTCGTATTGTTTGTTAATTAATATTTATAAAAATGGATAATCGCAAAATTATATGATTGGCTAGTGCCACCGTATGTTTACCAACAATAAGAAAAAAATTAAGAAAAATCTAAAAAACGGCAAAGTGGTGGAAGAGACCAGGGCTTAATATGCGCGCCACCAAAGGATTCTATTATACTCTGCATTTCTGTTTATGGAAGCAGGATAGAAGTTGGTCTAAAAATTTGGTGTGCATGAAGTCTAATGCCACCGAAATTTCTGCCCATGCAGTTTCCTTTGCATTTCTATCCTTATAAATGCCACATACATGATTTCATACAGCTTCACGAACCTTCACAAGTTGAATAAGCTGTGTCGTCATGTGATGCGTCCACTTTCTTTTTCGTTTTACATACTTTTACGTTTTTATACCGTCATACATTTAAAATTCTTTCTGTGCGAGGAAATGTCACCACGCCGACATTTTTTATGTATGCAGTGCTACCAACTTATAATCACAACTGTCTACATCAGATGCTTAAACAGTTTGTGTGGTAATGCCACACAACGAAAAATATCGGAAATGACAAACGTTGCCACTAGTTCCAGTTTTGTTTTTGCTTGCGATATCACAAAATGCTATAGTGTGTACTCGGCATCAAGGCTATTTCCTGATTTACTTTTTTTGTGGTTAAGCAGAGCGAGTAGTTTGGTTTCAAATTCTTTATTAAAGTCTACATAAATTACATGTTATTGTAGGGTGTAGAAATCTAAGAGCTTTGTTTCTTTTACTACTTTCATCATTTGCTGCTGCATTAATATTTTAATGATGATGTGTTACTGTTTTTTAGACATAAATCTCAGAGATGAATTCAACAAAATTTTAATTTGTTTGGCACAACAAAAAAAGAAACGTGTCTACTACTTTTTCTTCAATAGAATATATACAATCTCTTGTCAGCTTTTGTTTGCAGCAATCCAGCTGATGTTGAAAGTTCGATAAATGAAAAACAATTTCTGCATTAACTAAAAATAATTAAACATTTTCTTGAGAAAGTTTAATAATGAGTTCCATGCGAAGAAAGTACGAGTATTGTAATCTTGTAACAAAAGCACCCAGCAACAAAAAAAAAATAAAAGTCATATCCAAGGAAATAAATGATCATCTATTTTTTTCTAATGAATCAAACTTTTATTATTAGTATGAATTAAATCAAAAAGAAGTTGCGCCATTATGTGTTGAAAAATTTTAAATATTTTGCAATACGAAAAATGGGTGAACAATCTTTTATATATCATTAGTGTTGCCAGACTTTTTAAATGGGCCCAAAAACAAGAAGAGTTATCATCAGTGCTACCAGTCTTTTTGCCTTCCATTTCAAAGAACACATAAAATAATGTTTTACTTAACCAAAACGTTATTATTTGTAACCTTAAGATCGCTAATCGGTTTAACTTATTTTTAAAAAACAATTACATTTACTTTTTTAATGCCAAATTTTCAAGATCGTAGGCTACACAATTTTCTTATCAGAAAGTATACGTAAGGCTTCCTAGGTTAGGTAAGGTTAGCAGCCTTCTGGTAAGGAAGGGTGAAATTTAGAGTCCAGCTCACTTGTGTTCAATAGAATGATCCCTTTGTGCTTCCTGTTAATTGAAGAGAAGATAGTGAGAGAGGGTGATAGGGAAGGGAGAGTGGTAGAGAAGATAGATGGTGAAGAAGCAGATGGAGGAAAGCTCCATTCTTTTACAACTCTGCTTTTTTGCACACTTTTCGATAATGCAGTGTTGCAGCGCCTTCTGGTGTTAAATGAGGCGTATTAAATTTTGAAGCTGTATTTAGTCGCCATTTTTATTTTATTGGTTATTTTACTTCGCCAGTGATTCTGCTACACAACGATGGAGGGCGCTCTGATGTTACTTTAGGATTAGTATTGATGAAGTCGGTGTAGTTTTTTCAGTGACCAGTGCCTTATGCCTGCATCACTAGAATTTTTCCCACAACAACTGATACAAAGAACACTAATGCACATCAGAAAAATGCGTGGTGTTGTTATTTTTAATGACTGTCGGAAACCGGGCTCGAACCCAGAACCTTAGGTTTTGTAGTCAACATGCTAACAACTTCAGCCAACGCTACCAAGCTTCCTAAGAATGATATAAAATTTTATTTGATTGCAACGCTCTAGGCTGTGTGAAAATTTTTGCAGGCAGGCAGGCAGGTTACATTGTGTTTTAGTGGGAATGGTTCTGCTTACTTTGCTAAATTCAGCACTGTATTATGCACAGAAAAAAATTTATTTTGTATTCAATTATTAAATTCAAAAAATCAAATAATATTGAAAAACTAATTTCCTATTTATTAATTTCTTATTTATTAAAATACTACATTATTTATATGTATTCACCAAACCAAATAAAGAGAATAATAAGACTTAGAATCAGTTTCGAAAACATGTTTGTTAAAACAAAACCGTATCATATTTTTTTTCTGTGTGGGAAATTTTTTCAAATAATTTTTTGGAATCCAACTTCGGATGAAAGTTTCATCACTTAATCTTATTAAGAAAATTGTTTCATCATTCACGCTCACGTCTTCTTACGTGTGTCACGTTTTGACTAATATTAATAATACATTCACCTTCGACATTATTTCCCATTTTTTAATTTTCAAAAATTATGAATTTTTGTTAGCCATGTTTGTTTGTCTTTTTTTTTTGGCTAATGGGGCCGTTCACATATTACATAACGCTGTATTTCGCTGTTTTGTTTGTGTAAACAAAAGCAACGCCAACACTGACTACGTATTGCCTAGATATAGGATTTATACCTATCCTGCACTTTTGAAGTATGAAATTCCTTATCATAAATTTTTTTTTTATATTTCATTTTGCAGACGAAGGTTAGGTTAGGTTAGTTTAGGCCAGGGTGGCAGTCAGAATCACGGACTCACTTAGACCGTTTTGGTCCATTGTGATACCACGGGGACTCTGCTTATGCGGAGTCCCCACCGTCGAATCAACCAGAGCTCAATATAAAGCTACTAATACATTGCATTTCAACACTGGCAACGTCAGAAAGTTCCCAGAATTCCAGAGCGGCCATTCTCTTTCTTGCAAGTCCAGGAAAGTGACACACAAAATTTTCTACACTTTCCTCTTCAGCAATATCGTTCGACCTTTAATTTTTGTGCATGCCTACCTATGAGACAGTGTCCGGTTAGCACAGACACTAGAATCGAAATTTGTTTCCTATTTCTTAAAATCAAAGAAATTGTATTTTTCCTATTTAGATGAGTCCATAACTGGCTGACGATCATGCAGTAATTTCTTGTGGCCCACCTCCTATTTGTTTCATCTTCTGTTTGCAAGAGAGTAGTGGTAAACCCACACATTCCCAATCCGGTGGAACCTGTAAGGTTGTCCCAGTTCTAGCCCCAGGATCCATATGATCCTAATATCAAACTGCTCTGTCATGTCGTTTAGAGATAATTGGCAGTAGAGGGCTGTTGTTGTTCTTAGAAGCGGGGATTAAAGGGCCATAATAACTGCTCGACTATCAGTGTATATGTTAATCAAAGTCGTTGAAGTGACATTCACTTTCAACTAATCCGCAAATTCTTTTCTCGCAAGGATCTCTGCCTGGAAGACACTGCAGTAATCCGGAAGTCGCTTTTCAATACAAAGACCTAAAGCCCTTTAAAAGACTCCAACTCAACTCTTTTTTTCTGCCTGGAGTTCTATTTATCCACAATTCTCAGGATGAGGTTTTAAAAAGACGTTCGTTTAGTAGAGCATAGCTGGTTTGGTCAATCCTCTATCCCGAAGCTTATTTCTCGAGTATTCTACAGTGGCCGGTACCATTTCCGTTCCACAGAGAGGTACAACGAAGACAGATTGCTGAGGTTGTTACTATCTCTTCCCATACTGGGTCCATTGGTAATAGGTGCAGGAGCATCCCCAGTGCGTCCGTAGGAGAAGTGCGTTCGCAAACGTAAATATAACCCAAATTAAATGTTTATTAATTTCACATATAATATTCGTATTCGCGAATATTGTTTCATATATTCGTATTCGTATTTGGGGACATCAAAAACTGACATTCTGCACATGAATTTATTTCTTTAATCAATTAAATAAATAAATGAGAAAAACGTATGTATGTTTTACGAAATTAGTAATCTTTTCTCTTACGTAACATATTCAAAGACCCTCTTCCCCCCTACCATAACAAATCGTAACAAAATTCGAACCCTCCTAGAGCGTTACGTATTATGTAAAGGGCTCCTAAGCAAAGTCTATATGCATTTCGTTCGTTGAAGTATACTGAAGAGTTCCATAAGCAGGAACAATGTCCATATACATCTCGTTTCAGCCTATTTTAACTTCCCAGGCAGAAATTGCCAACCGTACAAAAATTGTAGCACTGGGAAAGCACTTTTACTCAAGAAACCAGAACGGTTTTCTGACGTTACGGTTTACAATCTGAAAAATAAATTATTTGCTAATACCGCTATCGGGAATATTTATTCCCGCGAAATATTTCCCTTTTCCTTAAATGTTCGAACAAAATATGGTATTGCCGAGTTTTTCCCCAAAAAATATGTGTATTTTTTCACAAACAATTTGTGTGGGAATAAAAAAAAGAAGCAAAATGTAAAGGTATGGTCACACTTGGGCAAATATTTGCCCAAAAAAAGTAACCAATAAATATTAGTGAAAAAACATTTCGATTCAGAAACATGTTTCTTAAGTTGAACAGTTTTAAATACAACTAATAGACAATGTCATAGAATCCAACATTATTGGAAACTATTTAACTTAACAAACACGTCTCTGAATTGAAAACTTCTTCATTAATATTAAGGGGTTACGTTTTTTTAGTCAAATGTTTGCCCAAGTGTAACCATACCTTAAGTAGTTTTCTTGCTGTTTGCTTGCTTAAAATTGTTGGGAAAACACATTGATTTTTGAGTTTGAAGTATTGGCAATATATTACACTTAACAAAAAAGTTATGTTGGGAAAGCACTTAAATTGTGAATTTCATAGTGTTTTGCAAACGACGTAAAAAATAGTTGGGCAACTCCCTCATGTGGTTATCATTTGTGTGTTGGCACAGCATTGCAAAAGTAGAATTTGTGATGTTTTGCCAACGTTTGAACCACCTTAGGAAACGCATTGCCAACGTAAGCCCGATTGCATTATTAAATCAATTATTAAAAATATTTCATTCTATAATAAGAATTTAAAAATACCGAACTTGAGACCGATTGAAAGTTTCGAATAAAGTTATAAATGAAGTATAGAAGGTGTCAGATCAATTTCTATTGATGCCCCATTTCCATTGAATGATATTTACACCAACGTTTCCACCGGTCAAACAATATGCTACCAGAATATGCTGCGAAAATTTGGCTCAGTGATCTTGACATTGTCAAAATGAACAAAAGTTTTGCTGTAACTTTCTTGAATTTGCCAGAATTAATCATATATTTGACAGTTTAGATTCCAGTTGGAAAATGGAAACTCTCTAAAAAAAAAATTCCTTGATATTAATTTTGTTTTATAAAATATAGTTTTAATTTCTCTTTGCAATAATACATAATATGAAAAAACAAAAAACTATATTAATCACTTTCATTTAGATAATCAAAATCTATAATTTAAATCAATTTAAATGTTTAACGATTTGTTAAGCAATTATTAAAATTGCTCAATAAACTTTTAATGCAACTAAGCCACACATTGGCTAAAGTAAGGAGTGCAAACAAATATTACGACTACAAAAAGCAGAAAGTAGACTGGATAAAAAAGCATTCAGCAACTGTATGCCTGAATAAAATAATGAAATGAACAATGGTAAAAACAAAAGGAAGGAGTAATTGTTTGAATATTTATTGTTCGTAATAAGAAAACGACTTTATAATACAAACCAAATAACTCCATACAATAACTACATATATTTATTTGTTGCTAATATTACAACAAAAAAAAAACAAAAAATAATCATATTAGAGATAGTTAGATATTAGATACCATTAGACAGAGCAGAACAAACTCAGGGCCTTAAAAGTTAAAGTTAATATTAAACTATATATAAACAAAACAAAAAGAGCACAGCTTTAAGTTAAGTATAGATTTACATTGCAAATTTATTTCAACCAATTTTGTATTTTAAGCCAAGATAATCAAAAGACCGCCCGTGGGCACTTCCTTATGCTCTTTTTTACACGTACAAGCATGCATTTTACTCTCTTTTATATTATATATGTATGCAGTGTTGTCAGATATGGCGATATCTCGCCAAACGTGGCGACGAAAATTTATTTTTGGCGATGAAAATTTTCAAATGGCGATTGGCGATTTACTTGGCGATATTTGAACTCCTTGGCGACATTTTTACGATTTCAATAAAATAGAATAATGTTAAAAACATGAAATTTTTTTTTGTAAAGAATTTTTTCTACAACATAAAATATTTCGTGCATGAAATTCTAAATGTTGTGACTCTTTATCGCAAACAAAATTTTCTGAAATTCAAGAAGTTTAAAAAATATGGCCCACCAAATCGCATTTGGTGTTTATAAAACACAGTGGGGAAAACTTTCTTTTATTAATTAGAACCAACATTTTGATAATGAAGCACCAAAAAGTCTGCACGAGTTCTCGCCTATGCCAGCCATACACTACACAAGTGCAGTGCTAAAATCTGGCACTGAGTAAAATAAGCTTGTGATACACACTATACAAGTAAACTGTGCAGTTTTTATTTTAATGCTCTATAATATATAGAATATATATAATATATATATATATATATATATATATGAGGGCGATTCTTTGTATAATTCTAGGACCTCTGTCCAGAATATTTTTTCGGCGATCATTTCTAGTTTTGAACTCTTAAAAAATCACGACACAACTGAGCGTTTGCAACATATACTACACAAGTTCACTGTACAGTTTTACAAACTTGAGGAAATATCAAAATTGTTTTGATATTTAGTCAGGTCACTACGTAAATAGCACAACCACCCCCATACACTACACAGACGCACTGTGCAGTGCCAGACGTGTGTAGTGAACTCGTGTAGTGTATGGTAGAGTGTATGAATACAACGATTCTGATGGTACTTACCACTTCAAGGACATGATATGTGTACTGAAATACACATTTAAGTAGATGTTACTTCAGTTTTATCACACGATTTATATGTATAATAATTTTTATCTTGGTGTTCAAGTTCAATTTATCCTATTCGGATTGATATTTTGGAATAAGTTATTTTTAATTATTTTTTGTATTCCACTATTTATATGTTAATGTAAACACTTTTCTTAATCTTTCTTATATAGTATAATTTTTATGTTTTACGATAGACGTTACCTGCTGAATTTGAAATTTAACAATATTTGTAATATAATTACAAAATGAAAAAATATTTTGGTAGCTATAATTTAATGTTTTATTATATTGGCGATATTTGGCGATATTCGACAAGTCATTTGGCGACAAAGCTCAAAATAAATCTGACAACACTGTATGTATGTGTTTGCATAACTTTGATTTTAAGTTAAAATCTGCTCTGTTAGCAGTTTGCCCAGACCTGTCACTTGCGTTGAAGACAATTTAAATGATTATCTGTTATCTAAGTAAGTAAATAAGTATGCACATAATATAATAGTACCTGGTTTAATGTAATTTTTATGTTACAAAAAAAAATTAAAAACAACACTATTAATACTAAAATGAAGTTAAACAGAAAAATGGCAAACCACTAGCAAAACAAAGCAGAGCAGATCGTTCGATGCTTGCCACATATTGCAGAGCACAAAAAATGCATAAGACACTGAAACATTTATTTTCTAGATAAAAATCTCAACTAATAAATTCATGACAACCTCGTATATATGTACATACGTACGTATGAGTATATAAAAAATACCCATATGTACTGAATATATAGTTGGTACGAAATTACTACAATGCTAGGAAAGTAAAGGAAAGAGTCTTCAAGAAATGTAGGAGTTTAACACGTGAGCTTAAGACAGATACAGTAGTGTATAAATTATTGGCTCCACTCTACGTGAGTCAGCAACATGCTGTAAAATGTTCTTTATATATTAAAATCTTAAAAAAATCATTTAATTTTTTTAAATATGCTCCTATAAGAGATAAGTTGAATATATTTTTTGGGCAATAGTTTAAATACAAAATGATAAACAGTTTTATACATAACTAAAAGACAATACCATAGAATGCAACATTATTGGAAGCTGTTTAAATTAATAAGCACGCATCTGAATCAAAAGATTTTTCACTAGTATTTAGTGGTTAAGATTTTTTGTTCAAATATTTGCACAAGTGTGAACGTACTTTATTTTTATAATCAATTGTTTTTTTTTCTTTTATTGTTTTAACTGTGCTTCACACACAGATGTTTTGTTTAACGAAAACAACCAATGTTGACATAAGTTATTTTAACAGTAAATAACTTTAAGTTTCGAAATGCAAACTATTTTTATTCTTCGACAAGTATTTTTCGCTCAAAATTTATGTGGCGACATTTTTATACTTTGTCAGCAGTTGACAATACAAAAGTATTTATTTTGATTTTTCAAATTATTTACTCATTTATTTATTTGTTCAGTTGTTTCAATTATGGCGTTATTCATGAAAACCTCAGATAAAATGACTGAGAGGAATATTATAAATATTAACTGACAAATAAAAGTTATTTCCAAGACCGTTTAGTCTTTCCAAATTTAGTTCAAATTGTTAAATCTAACATAAACGATTATTAAAGTTAAAGACTCCTTTAAACCGGGTTTCTCGTACAAAATTCGTATGTTGAATAAACATTAACTTTAAAAATCCTTAATGAATACCGCTGTTAAACTTTGGGAGAGGCATTTATTGCCAAATATAACTTGGCACACGAGTAATTTACACTACTGCTATTGTTATGACCACAACTGCCTTCAAGCTCTTTACATTTGAGAAAGAATTCATATCACTTTTAAGATAAATATGCGATATAGAAAAATGGCATTTTTATGCCAGATCCAAAACAAGCTACAAGCAATATTAATGTTATTTAAATAATATAAAAAAATTATACAAATCCAAAAAGTTTTTTTTTAAAGCTGTTTCTCATCGTCATCATCTTCAGATCTGTGTAATATTTTCAGAAAGAGAACAATTTTGTACTCCTATGTAAAGCAAGCCAACAAGACCACCACTAACGCGAGTGACTGGAATCAGGCATGACCACACGTGATCGTAAGCAATTTTTAACCGGTGTTCCTTTGGCGGTGTTACTTCATAACTCGGTTTATATTAATTACACCGATTGTAATGTTTCTTTTTTTTTTGTTTGAGAAAGTATAGCTTCCCATTGGTCCCATTCAAAAAAAAAAAAAAATTAAAACTGGGCGCGGACACAACCACAAATTTGTTTATTTGATTTTATGATATTCTACTTATTTGATCGCTGCGATTCCTTGCAAACAACATTGGTTCTTGTAATTACATAATTTTAAATTTGAAAAAATAGGCGGGGCTACGACTATTAAAATTAATTATTATATGTCTACCACACACCTTCAGCTCAAAAATAGACACAATCTTTTATTTGAAAAAATGGGCGCATTCACGCCCATTAAAATTTAATATGTTTTTTTTGAATGGTTCTACTGTACCGATTTTTACAAAACTTAACACACACCCTGAGATTTAAAATGTTCTATCAGATCTTTGCATTGAAGTCGGAAAGTGCTAACAGTGATTATAGAAAATACTTCAGCGTGAGTAAGAGAAATGTTTTCGTGGTCGGGGGTAATTTTAATTTAACACAAATTAAAAATTATCACCGCAAAGGGATCTGGGCAGCTTATGATCACACTGATCACGCCGCAGTCTTACGGTCTTCTGATTATTTAAACAATTTCGGCATGAGTAGCGCTTAGGAAAAAGTTTTGCGTATACGAAATTTTATTTATAGAAAGAACTAGATCAGACCTCCGTTCACGTGAGTGATGTGAGTCATGCTAAGTCAACACTTCCCTTAAGCAGGCGTGCATGAAAAATGTTATCATGATTATTATGATTATTTCGTGATGGAAAATTTATGAATGCAAATTTAATTTTGTAGAAATTTATTGGTAATTTCCATGATATGATATAATGTGTAAAAGAATGTATTTTTATAAATTTTTTTTGAAAGAATTAAAAAACGACGAAATGAATAAACGGACGTGTATGAGCAAAAATATTTGCCGCTAGTAAATCCGACTAATTACAAGTGAAAATCGAACCACTAAACCATCTCTAATATAAACAAATACGAGTATTTATGTTGATAGTCCTTTTTGGGGGGAGACAATAGAATGCTGTTCCATTGCAGGCTGGGTTCTGCGACAAAAAAGGCAACATTGGAAATTAATAAAGTGGAACAAAAACGCATTGTTCTGGGGCACGTTGAATATGCGATGACCACCTGCAGTCTTTTTATTGGCGTTAACATACGTTCACATTACAATGACTCGTTTTCTTTCTTTTAATGTTGTTTGCAATATTTTTGGATATGTGGTGTCCAGACGAAAGCAACAACTTGCACCAATAATACGTACCACCAGCATCAACAAATGGCTGTTATCTTAAAGTTGTAAGACTTGGGGCAACATCTTATAAATGCAGACATTTCTATGTGTGGAGTTAATAAATATGAGGAATACTTTTAACCCCAGCATATATGTACATGCATACATATGTATACGAGTATGTATGTACATATGTCTGCACATGCAGCAAGTGTGTGTGCTCTTATTTGCAATGCAATTGCTTCAAGTGCAACTTTTAAAGCAATTGTGTTTGCCATTGCCAATAGTTGCGCTATTGAAGCTGCGAGTTTATATAGGAACCAATAACTAAGTGAGTAGTTTTTCTTAATAAATGCGCTGCCTTTATTTGGTGCTTGCTTTGGCGCACTTGTGCTGTTAAAATATGTAGATCAACTTTTGTTTTCTCTACCTCCAAAAGAGCTCCCGTACATTTTTTATTTGTGGCAAGAAAAATTACATCTTAAATGCTTCCCATAGTTTTGCAGAAGTCTTAACATTATTTAAATTGCTATTTTGTTTTTTTTGCTATTTTTTCTCGCTGTTACTGTTGTTGTTGCATTAAATTGCAGCTTGCAGTAATGCAAGTGTTCCTCCAGCGAGCGAGTTTGGTGTGTTTAAAATTGTTGGTTGTGGGTGCATATTTGTCGAAAGGAAAAATATTTGCAAATACAAAAGCATTTTGCAAATGTATTCAACAGGTGCTTAGGCAGATTTAAAAGAATGATTTTTAAAACTAAATACACAAAAAAAGCAATTTGAAAATTAATGGAAAATGATTAGCACTCATGATAAATCTGCAGTGTTACGTGAATAACCGCTTAAGTCCATATTTATTTCATATTATTGTTTTGAGCAGCAATAAGCCTAACATTTATATATATGTTATATGCCGCGAGTCTGAAAATTTTTGGGATCATTTTAAGAAATTAAAAATTAATTATAAATTTCGCTTAATATCACATGAATTTTCTTATGAAAGTTTGCTTTGTTCTTATGAATAGGGGAATGCGTTGCCAATTTTTAATGCACGTAATTTTCATTAAAATAAAATTACATTTTAAAGACCTTTTAGATTAACGGTAGGGTAAGGTAAATATAGAAAGAAATTCTAGTCAGTGAACCAATAATGTCGAAATTTTCACAGTCGCGCTGCACTTCCCATGTAGAGAAAAATTTTATTTTAGGATATTTATTTAACTAATGCAGCTAAAAACTTGAATTCTGCAATTAAATCTTTTTATAAAGTTGTTAAAGAAACAGTATTAAGGCGTGTACAAGTGGGCGTGGCACCTCACATATATAGCAAATATTTGTTTTGAAACATCTTGGGAACTAAAACGGTAAAACACCTGAGATTTTGCAGGAGTTACTTCATTGACCTTATAAGTCGAAATAAAAAGAGCTGAAATGGCACCTCCCATACACAAATGTTTTTGTTTTGGAATATCTTCACATCCAATGTAGTAATCAACTTGAAATTTTATGTGATTAAAGATTTTTTATAATGTGAGCTATCATATAGTGTTTTCACGTTAAGACCAACTGTTAAAACCTGGTTTTACCATGCAAAATAGTTTTGTTAAAACCAACTTAAATCCATTTTTGAATTGGTTTATGAAATGCAACGTTGTTTTGGCTGTGCTAAATTTAGTGCTGCCAAGTTAAAATGACCGGAAGCAGCTGATAATGTTAATGCCAGTGAATAAGAATAGATACCGATTGAAACATTTCCAACTTAAAAATGGATGCCGCCGCAACAATTATCAAGAAATTGCGGAGAAAAAAACTTTTTGGATGGAAAACAACGAAAATATTTTCATTGACATCTGGTATGTTAAAATAGACGATATGACTGACATCCATCTGCCGATAAAATAGGTTTAGCTTATAATGTATTTGTGCATTTTTTACAAGTTATTATACTTGATTTCCTAGCACTTTTTCACTTTGTATAAGTAGTTCCATAATTTTAAAATGTTTATTCACAAAATATAAAATAATTTCAATTTTAGAGCGCATTGTGAAATTTCCGAGTTTTTTATATGAACAAAAACAGTTTTTGTACAGTATGTCAAATAAGTGTTATAAAAAGCAGAAAAAAGTACAGCAACAAATACATGAATTTCTGCAGGAGATTTAAGTTATTAGACAGACTATGAGTTATTTATCAAATTTGCAGTGTGAACTTAAAATCAGCTGTTTATGGCTTTAACGTTAAAACCAGGTTTTAACCTCAAGCGTGAAAGCACTAATACAAAGAGTAGTAGGTAGAACCTTGAAGTTTTGTAGGGATAACTTTATTGATATTGTGTATAGTATCTGCAAACAGTTTTATAATGGAACAAGCATGTGTGGCGCCTCTTATCTAGACCAACTATTTATTATGACATGTCTTCAAAAATAATACTTGCTGTTTTGCTTCCAGCATCTTACTAATGGAATAGAACGAACAAAAAAGGCTACAAAATTGTTAGGGCCTAATTCATAAAAAATATTTTGATTTTATAAAAGGTTTATTAATCAAATTTCCATAGAAAATTTGTTTTATAAACCTCTTATTAAACATAAACAATTTTTATGAATAAAGCAGTTAATGTTTAAAGTTGGTGTAGTACTTCCTACATGGAAGCAACATTTACTTCAAAATATCTTGATAAAAATAAATAAAAGTAGTCTTTCTTAAACTCTAATCACATATCGGGTGCGAAAGTAAAGGGAAGATTTTGTAAATACAAACGATTTTTTTTGGAAAAAATATATTTTGCAACGTTTCGAAGCGACATGTAAGGTTAAATGCAATGGTAGGAAACAGCTGATCGATATTATTATGTGGCTGAAGAGGTTGAGGTTAAGGCGTTGTCTACAAATCCGATGAAAATGAAGAGTCCGAGTTCGGTAATGTGAGCGATTCTCAACGTACTAGCATTGGGTTGTTATCGAGGCAAAAAAATAAAAAAAGTTGGGACATACGAGGTTAGTTTAAAACGTATCGTGAATTTTGAATTTTCGCAGCTTACGTATATTCGAATTTTGATTTGTTTTTGGCGTTATGTTGGTACTCATGGCTCTCACTTATGCCGACAATTTTGGCCATTTTGAATGTTCAGTTAATTGTTGACAGCTGCTTTGCTTGCACGTGTTTTGGCTAGTCTTCGATTTTTACCTATTAAAAAAAATGGAACAAAGAACCTGTATGAAATTTTGTGTGAAGAACTAAATTAAGTGCGCGAATGCATTCCGAATGTTGACTGTGGCATACGCAGAGGCTACCTTGGACCGAAGCAACGTTTATCGGTGGTACAAAATGTTCTCATGCCGGACACTTCAACAACAAACGAAAAAATTTATTAAGTGAAGAAAATGGTATTGGCCAATCGTCGAATCACCATTAAAGAAGTAGCTGAGGACCCAGACATATCGATTGGCTCGTGCCATTCAATTTTTATCAATGATTTGGGCATGAGAACGGGTCGCCGCGAAATTCGTACCAAAATTGCTCAATTTCGACCAAAGACAGCATGGCATGAACATTGCTAATGAGCTGTTGGACTCTGTCCACGACGACCCAATTTGCTCCCGAGGGTCATAACTGGTGACGAATCGTGGGTTTATGGTTATGACGTGGAAACCAAAGCTCAATCATCTCAATGCAAGCTGCCACACAAGCCAAGGTAAAAATCGAAGACCGAAAGAAGAAATGGCCGAAATTGTCGGCATAAGTGAGAGACATGAGTACCAACATAACGCCACAAAAAAATCAAAATTCAAATATACGTAACCCGCGAAAATTCAAAAATCACGATACGTTTTGAACAAACCTCGTACACAGTTTCAGTTAATATGCTCACTACATAACATTTACTAAAGGTGCAATCAATGACTTAATTTCATGTGTATAATGGCATTATATAATTTTTTTTAAGAGTTTCACGAAATCAATAAAGTGTTTAGTATGAAACTTTATGAACGTTCTTCATTAATGGAATGAAATATTACCTTAGCTCGTTATTAATGAGAGAATAAGAAATTCATAGCTGGCACCAAGCTTTTCCTTTCAGTGTATTATAAGCGGACGAAATAGCGCATTCTTTAGAACTTTCGTATATTTCTGTTCAATGATTCGATTAGGCTAAAGCTCATATCTTTCTGAAAACAAAATTACATGTGATTATTTTTTAAAGGACAGATTGCTCTAGAGGCAAATTGTAAATTATTACTACAAACGCTGTTTCCGAAGGCCGCCACGCCTTCATCATCAATGTTCTTGTGTTTGGTCTACTGTGTATGGTGTCAACTGATGTAAACGTCAATTCTATATATATAGATAGCAGGCAGCTACGTAAACCAATTGAGTTAAAAAAAAGTGTATGGAGTTTTTTAAATTTTATGACATACATGGAATTCAAGTAGAATTCAGTAGTATCAAGCTTAAAAAAACTGATTGTTGAGCATACGAGTTTCTTCATAAAAGCTGCTAAACTATGTATTAAGTAGTTGGCTTTAGTAGCAGCTGTTAATCTTGGTTTTAGCTTAAACATGTAACCGATTTATGCAAAAGAACAGAGAACAGTTAAATTTCAAAAAAAAAAACATATTTAAAAAGTGATAATTTAATAATCTTTCAAAATGCTAATAACTTTTAATTTTTTATGTATTTATTTAAAAAATAAAAATTCGTTTGTGAGTTTGCAGCTTAATCTTTAACTACTGAGGTGGTGGTAGATTTTACCCCGTCTTAATTTTTTTTAAACTACTTTTTTCAATTGGGCTCTAGTATTTTTACGTTTTTATTATCTTCCTATATCGGCGTTGCAATGTTTTTGGTTCAGACAATTTCAACATATAACCTTTGGCCCATCATATTCAACTCCACACATGTTTATTATTATTGTTAAAAATAAGTTAAAGTCATAATTATGTTAAAAGCAACTCAATTTGACGTCAAGAAATTCTTTTAAGCTGAAATTGCGTGCAATTATTGCACTACATACAATATTATTATCGTCATTGTCGTTGTTCTGGTTGTCGTTGTTCATATGTAACATTATCTGTTTTTCAGCACCCAGATTAGTGTCTAACAACTGCAACAGCGAAGAGAGATTGAAAAAAATTATAACAATTTAAACGGAATTGATTTCCTATTAAATTGTCAAACGCACCTATTTAACGCTTAAAAATGAACACCAAAATGTGAAACAAAATCCCAACCCACTCGCAACTTAAATCAAACTCATACACAAACAAACAGCTGAACGAACAATCAGTCGTATTGCAACTCTGTTACGAATGCTTGCTGGTGGCGCGTGGGTTGGTCAACAGGCAACAAAAACTACTTTACAATCTTAAGGACTATGGATCGTACAAATGTAAAATTTTCGAAATTGAAAGATAACAAATAAAATATACGTTTGGATTTATACGTTTGCTTTACGTTTCTTGCGATAACATAAAGTCCAGTTTAGCTTGCTAAAAGCCCCCACAGTGCGTGATGTTTTAGAGGGAAAACCAAACTTGAAACAAACAGAGAAGCATAACAGAAAATGAAAAAAATAAAACAAATTTCTTACAAAAACTAAATACAAAAAAAAGATAATTCTATGTTTCATGAGATTTTTCCTTGCAAGCTGCAACACGAAAAACACAGGCGCCTGTTGAAAAAAAAAACAATTTGCGAAAGTGTTGCCATTCCACCAAAAAGCCGTTTTTAACGGGTTCGACGAATCTCTGCATTCATATTTCAATAAACTGTCCAGACATACATAATAACATATGTTTGCAATCGAGAGTTTAGTTAGGAAAAAAGGTTTGATAAAAGTAACTTTGAATTTTCGCAAAGTTTTCATCACATTTATAATAGAAAATAGCGCAACTTTAAAAAATAAATATATGAAAACTAGACAGCACTACGAATTTAGAGTAAAATTTTACTGGGAAATTTGGAATCATAGCAGGTATACAAGTGTCAGAGAAGAGATTATGATGTATCGTCAGACTCAATTTGTAGAATTCTATTGATCTACTACTCAATAAGACCATGCGTTTTAGAATTTTCCGCCTCTTAACTGAAAGGGCAACACTGCTTCCTTCAATAAGAACTGTAGCAGACTATCGGGCGATTTGAGAAGCAAATGCGAAAAAGTGCATTTATTATTTTTCCGGAAAAAACAATCCCTCAAACCAAGGCTAAGCTTGATAAATGCTATGGGGACTATTCAAGCAAGTTGTGGCCTCTGAACTCGAAATGATTGAAAAATTCGTGATATGGTGTTGGCCGATCAGAGATGAAAAGGGAGAAGAGATTTTGAAGGCCACAGACATCCAACGAATAGATCACATTTTTTTCGAAAACTCATTAACTTTTTGAGACTATTAACAAGTAGACGTTTTAATTTCAATTGACATAATACTTCCCAACGTGGCTGTCGCTATTGTTTGTCAAATAAAAACAAAATTTCTTCTGTCAGTTCAACTGTTGTAAAAAGGGCGGATGGCGCAGATTTGTCTGCGGAATCCTTAGACATACTATACAATACCCACTTTTCCAGCTGTAAGGACACACCTAGTACGAACGAACGAACGCTTTTAAAACTTAGATATTATCCCTAAATAAAATCTCATGGGCAAGCAAATCACCAGGTCCGGATGGTATCATGCCAAAGATGCTACAGAGCGGAAAAAGCTACATGATCCCCTGGCTTTATAAATTGTATAAACTCTGTCTTTCTCTTAGCTACATTCCGACTAGCTGGAGAAAAGTCAGAGTAGTTTGCATTCCGAAGATTGACAAAAAAAGTCATGAAGACGCAAAGGACTTCCGACCAACCAGCCTTTCATCTTTCCTGATCAAGGCGCTGGAAAGACTAATAGACAGTCATATTAGGCAACGGCTTTTAGTATCGTCAAGACTCTCAAAAAGCCAGAATGCCTACCTCAAGGGACCCTCTACAGACACAACACTACATGAAGTGGCAAGGTTCATAGAGAGATCCCTAAACCACAAACAATACACTATGGCTGCCTTCCTAGATATCGAAGGTGCCTTCAATAATGTGTCGGTGACAGCCATCCAAAATGCTTTACATGCATCATAACCATGCTAAGGGGCAAGAAATGTCATTGCGAAATTAGGTAACAGCGAGAGGTAAAAATTGGCATACAAAGGGACACCACAGGGTGGGGTGGTCTCTCCTTTGCTCTGGTTTCTTGTGGTTAACACAATACTTTTAAATTAGATGACTTAGGAGTTAAAGTTGTACTCTACGCGCACGATGTGCTAATAATGGTCTCATGATTGTTCACGGGCGTGATAAGTGATATTACGTCCAACGATTTGGGCACACTTAATAACTGAGGCTATAGACTGTGGACTAGGAGTGAACCCAAACAAAACGGAACAAAGACCAAGGTACAGAACTTCAGATTTCCTCGGTTGAATAATCATGAATTGTCACTATCGGACAATGTAAAATATCTAAGAGTTATACTGGACCAAAAATTTTCATGGAAACTGAATACTCAGCACAGGGTTAGAAAGGCAACGGTTGCCTACTACTCCTGTCGTATGATATTTGGATCTAAATAGGGCCCAAACCCCAAAATGCTTAAATGGATGTATAAAGCAATTGTGTGTCCAATACTGAATTACTCTGTAGTATGAGGGCCTGCAACAAGTAAAAAATACGTGGTAGATCAACTTTATAGAATACAGAGATCCGCTTGCGTAGGGATACAAGATGTTTACGTACTAGTTCTTCGGAGGCTCTGAATACTAAACTAAAACTTGTTCGGATCTACCCTTATATATTGACGGTATCCTAAAGTAGTGTGGCAAGATTAGCGTCATATAGGTGGTGGAGATCAAGGTCATATGGCCATGCCAGAATCCTGGACCAACTACCCCCTACGCTGAGGAAATCTACTGATTACATGGTGCCTCATCCGGACTTCGATAAAGTGTTTAAGGTTCAGATTCCATCCCGACGGGAGTGGAAAAGAGGCACAATAGTAAGAGAATACGACGTCAGAATGTGCATCAAGAATATGGATCAAGAAGTGTCAGCTCTGGATTATTTTCAGACTATCTTGGTATAGAATGCTCCTTCCGTCTCTCTAACAAAGACACAATATTTCAGGTTGAAGCGGCTAGATTGATAGGATTGTACAGGGTAAGGTCGGTATCTATGTCGGCAGCCAAGTAGCTATTCTATCTCTAAGATCATATACCACTTCTCCTATTCTAGTTGGACAGTGCAAGAGTGTGCTATCTAGACTGGGTGGTCAGATTGACCTCACCACCATCTGGGTTCCAGCACATAGCATGCCATGCCGTTTAGTACTATCAGAAACTCCATCTTTAAGCATTATCTTTATAAGGCTGAATACATATGACGCAATATAAACACGTGCAAGGTTGCTAAGAAAATGTGGACCTGCTACAATGATAGGCGCTCAATACAATTAACAAGTAGGAGCCATAGGGACATCTCGAGGCTCGTTGCAGTCATAACGGGGCACAGGATGTTCCGCAGACATACTACTAGGATAGGCCTGACCTACATTGAGTCCACTTCTTTTGCAGTCATGTACTAGACGACCTTTTAGATTTATCTGACATTGGGTTGGGTGGCCTTATCGGATATCTCAACGCGACGGGTTCGATCTAGTACCTATCACCGTATCAGTATACTTAGATACGGTTCTACATACGCTGACACTGAAGAGTGGAGTGGTCTTTCAAAAAGGATGGACGATTACCCTTAAATGCCTGCGTGAAGAAGGCAGCCACGTAAACAAACCAACCAGTTCAAGTGAGTAGTTAGCAGTCTTAAATGCATAATGAATATTTTTTTTGTAAAGGGCTTTGTTTAGGAGAAATTAGTTGCAACGCGAAGTTATGTTTAAATGTCCCACACGTGGCAACTTTTTATAATGATAATTATAAACACAGCCAAATACCAATTGATTTTCGTTTTTTTCAGCTAACTTTTAGAGGTTTAAAAATTATCGAAACAATTTTGTATAAGCAGTTTAATAGTAGTTGATTCTTGGTGATTAAAAAGTATATGTACGTGGAGACGTGATATAAGAAATATTATATATTTCGATTTTATTAGTGTAAAATGATTATTGCCTACCAATTGTAAATAAAACAAATATGAGTGGTGAACAACTTCCAATAAGCTCTAGCAATATGCGAAAATTTCGCGCATAGCGTAAGGAAAAATATCTCAACATCACCAGCAATAAGACTTAAATGATATGCAAGCGAAGAAGAAAACATATTTCGGAAAGTGAGTTAAAAGAATCAAGCATTAACGTAGGCGTCGAAAGGCCATTGCCCCTAAGAATTTCCTTTGGCTTTTCCCCCCTTTTTTTTGTAATCTGAGACCGAACAACGTATTGCTTATGACAGACAGTTCTTCAGATCAAGACAAAGAAGTCATTTGGAGCGGTGGTCCTGCATTATAATTTAAGAACCGTTATATATTAAAACTAACACAATGCTGAGTGAAAAGTACGAAAAAACATTTTGTATAGTAATTATAGAAGTACACCCAGAGAAAAAACAGCTTAAAATCAATAAAAACCATATTGAATTAATCAGAAACATAAACTAAAGTCTAGTAATGCTGAAATTTTAATATGGAAAAATATTAATTTGCAGTACTTATTTATTAATTTTATTTATTTTTAAGTATTTCTATATACATTTTCTATTATAATGAAAATTATTGAATTAATGTGACGCGTTCTTATTTTGAAGTTGCAGCTATTCCCTGAGTGTATAGCTAAACTAATGCCATTTGCTTTTCTAGAAAAAAATTTTACATTTATTGCACTTTTCAATAAAAATTTGGAATAAAGTAAAGAGTTTATTAAAAATTATTGTATTATGCCTTACGAGCGTATTTTTTTTTAAATGAGCGCTAAATTGCATTTCTTTTAAATAAAAAGTTAAAAACTGTTGCTCTTTTTCCAGAAAAGAAAACGTCATAAGTGGCATACCAAAACTCTTCGAAAAATGTATAATGAATAGTCTTATTCATCAAAATTGTGTTTTATTGTCCCAACTTGAGATTTTCTACTGTGACTAATATTCTGCATCTCTGATAGTGATTTGGCAACACTGACGTTATTTACACGGATTATAGTTAGGCGCTCGACAAAGAGAACTGTTATTGAAGGAATTACACGTTATGGGCTTCAATAGTAACTACCTGAGTTGGATTAAATCATATTTGCTAAAAAGGACACAACCGAGGAAAATATTTGTAAGCTCTGGTGTACCGCAGGGTAGTCCCCTTGATCCGATCTTGCTCCTTTTTGTTTTTAATGACTTGCCAGAATAAATTAAACATTGTAATTTATTAGTGTATGCAGATGACGTAAAATATTTTTCGAGTATAAAACTTCCTTCTGATGAACAGTATCTACAGAACGACATGGATAGCTTTTTCAAATGGTGTAAAAAAAACATATGCAACATTCAAGATCACAAAACTCTGATGGATGCAATTTACAATCATTTCACATAATTATCGATTTGGGAATATTGTTAAATTCTAAACTAAACTTTATTCACACATAACAATAAATGTCAATAAATCTCACAGCATCATTTCCTTTATTAAAAAATGGGCGAAGGAGTTCGATGATTTTTTACTTCGCTGATAAGACCAATTTAAGAATATGGTTGTATTATTTGGGACCCGCTTTATAATGATGAACATCGAGTCTGTCCAAAAACAATTCTTATTGAGATAAGCTGAAATTAATTTACCAACTTTAAAAAGCCGGGGAACAATGCATAGATAATATATCTTTCATGGCCAATCTCGTTAATGGTAACATCTATTCAGAATTTTTGTTGATTAACGTGTCTTTTAGTATTCCACAAAGCTAAATTCGTTATTTTAACCCAGTATATGTAAGAACATGTCGTACTAACTTTGCTATGTCTGACCCGCTTAATTTTATAGACTTTTCTTTGAAAACTGATATTATCAAACGAAATTGTCATTTTATTCTTAAATCAATAATTTTAATTTGGTTCTATATATTGTATCATATGATCTTGAATTAATCCTATACAAAAATTCAAATTCAAATAATTTGTAATATTTAAATAGTCTGTAAGGAAATTTTCCATAGACTAAAATTAAATTTAATAAATAAATAAAATATAAAAAAAGAACTATATGTAATATAAGCGCTAGAAATAGTTGAATTTGTTTGTATGTATGTGACAGTGGAATGCTCCACATGCAGTTTTGCATGAAATTCGCTGCACTTTTTCTGTGAAACAAATAACAGTACGAATAGACGAGCAATTTTTATTTTTGGACATAAGCAATAACGTCGGCAGAATGACGCCACAAAAAAGTTTGTGTTCCAACTTATTTTAAGAGGTGGCTAGACGTACAATGTTAAAACTAGAAATTTAAGTTGTCGTATGCATACAAATTGCGCGTTTTAAGTAGGGATGTAACGATACGCCATCTCGCCGATCCGATACCGATACCGATACTCAAAAATAAATATCGCTGATACCGATACGCATATTTACATTTAGCTCAAGTAAAAATTAACAAAACTCAAGTAGAATAATTCTTCTATTATACAAAATAACAGTGTTTATTAATGAGCCATTCAAATCATCAAAATTTTCATTACATTTCAGTTTCTAAAATTCAAATTTTCAAACTACAAAACGTCTGCAATATTTATGATTTTACAAAATAAACGTTGGCATTCAGTTTAGATTGGCTCAAGATTTAAAATTGATATTAATAAGACTTAAAAAAAAGAATTGAATTTCAATTCATGTTAACAAAAAATTAATTATTGTTTTTCACAAAATAACAGTGTAAGATTGAATGAGTCAATTCAAACTGAATGAGTCAATGAGTCAATTCAAACTGAATGTCTTACTGTTTATTTTCTAAAATCATCAAAATTGTCAATACATTTCAGTTTCAGTTGTTCAAAAAACTCTAAAGAAAAATATAAGAAGTATCGGCGTATCGACAGTAAAATATCGCCGATATCGATATATCGGAAAACCAGCAGTATCGCCGATATATCGGTATCGGTATCGGTTGCATCCCTAGTTTTAAGTTTTGATTTTTTAATACTTCTGCCACAGAGGATACATACATTTTGTGCTTCTGCTTGATTTTTTTTTTTGTAATAAACTTATTATTTCTAGTTTCCCACCATTATATTCTACGAAAAAGGTAAATTTGTTTGAGCAATTATTTCCAAACATGTGTTCGAACACTAAAGGCGGGACGTTAAACTCCTTTTTCAACTGACAGCTAAGTTGAAATACGTGGTTGCTTATGAGATCTGTTACATTCACTACGTGTCCGTCAATGCAAAGTACAAAAATTGGTCAACTTTTAACTTTTTGCGCACGTTGAGTAGTTTGACAGATATTGGTTGGTTTTTTGGTATATACTGATTTAGTTTTTTGTGTTTTGCGGAAGCAAAAATAAATCAAAGCCGCAGAAATAAACGAAATAAATAAAAAAAAGCTGAGTCTAATGAATAAAATGGAAAACCAACCGATTGAAGCTGTTCAAATGCTTCCGTCAATAAAGTAGTCATTGTGCCAACCTTCTCCGTCGATGCGTTAATGTCAGTTGAAAAAGGTTTTACACCGTAATTTTTTGTGTTAAGCCTAGTAATTTGTTCGAAGTTGTGAAAATTTTTCAGCAACATTGATTATTTCGCGTGAAAAATTTGACACGTAAAGCCTGATACTCTGTTCAACATTTCACGTGAAATGCTGTCAAAAAACATAAAAAAAAAATTGGCACGAATTGTTCATGGAAAATGTTGCAGAAATAGTACTCTGTTTATCTTGGGAAAAACGTATGAAATGTATCTGCAACATTTTAAGTTTTCATGCGAAATAAGATAGGTGGCACTTATTTCGCATGGAATTTACAACAAACACATGGGGCGTTTTTAATAACATAAAAAATTGTAGCATAGTTTCAGGGCTAGTTAGTTTGTTTACATGTCAAATTTTTCGTATGAAATACTAAATGTTGCTCAACATTTTTCACAAATTTTCACATTTCAGACGCTTTTCCCAAGATAAGCAGAATACTATTTGTTTTGTTTTATATGTATTTTGACAGCATTTCGCATGAAATGTTGAACAGAGTACCAGGCTTAACAAGTGATGCCCATATTACTTTTTCCAAAAAATAATCGCTTTTATTGGTTAGAAGTATGCAACATTGATCGACTTTTCTAAACAAAAACATCAGCTGTCAATATTTCACGCGAAATAAATGCCAGTCAAATTACTTAGCAGATTGCATGAAAATGTTGCCAGATACATTTCATACATTTTTCACGAGTTGAACAGAGTACAAGTTTTGCAACATTTTTTCATGAACACAGAAAAAAGTATTCACCAATTAATGTTTTCAATTAATAGTTTAATTGATTCAATTAAATTTTTAATTGTATTAATTAATTTGAATGGAAAAACTTAATTGATGTTATCAAATTGTTTATAGGTGAAAATTTAATTAATTTTTTAATTAATATTACAAATATTTTAATTAATATTACAAACTCATTCATTTTACTTTTTTGTGTGAATATTTCATGTGAAATTTTTTTATATGGATTATGTCAACATTTTGCGTTAAATTTCGAACAGAGTACCAGGCTTTAGCAACAGATTTTAACAATTTCCAACACAAAAATTTCCATACTTATGTCTCGTGTAATCTCACTGTAACTTAGAATGAATCTTTGAGGCATTTTGGCAACCTTTTCTTATCTGACTTGTTTTTCTTCTACAGCTACTGGCAAATCAAAAAAGTTTTATGAAACTAAAATCATGAAAAATTTCAGTTTTAGTGCACAAAACACGCCGTTTGCATTTTACCGACGGAAGTTATGAAACCGTGTGGTACGTCCAAAATAACCTTTTATTCTTATTTTAAGAAATATTACCATCAAAATGCATACACACGATCATTTGGTGGTAACCCTTCAGCTTCTAAACGATTTAGTTAACATTTATTATAACATCTGCAGTTTAGCAAATGTTTTGTTGTTTCTTTAACTTTTTTTGTTTGTTCGCATTTCATTTCTGGCATCTTACGATTAGAGCAGAGTGTTTAAAGCACAGCAGGAGTTTTCATACTTTAACACTCCAAACGTTCAAGCTTTTAAAATGTTTAGTTTTCTATTTTTTTTACTCCTTGAAGTAGGCGAAGAAAAAAGGCCGGGTGCGGCTTACAACCAGCCGCAACAACAACAATAAAGTGCATGCACAACAAAACAAATCTCAAGCTTATGTTTAGCATCACACACAACAACAAGGAAGCAAATCAGAGTCAATTCATTCACTTAGTGAAGTATAATAATGTGCAGCAATCTAATGTGGTATCAAAAAATTGCAATAGCAAATAAGTTGGCTATTTTTTCTTTGTGGCTGCTGCAACAAAAACTAACGATAAGAAACATATGGTTGCATACTCTTATACCCACTTCACATATACGAGTGCATACAGACATACATATGTACATATACATACGAGTATATCGTCACCTAAAATGCAACGTCAACGTAACGTAACGTCACTTTTTCATAAGTTTACAAGAGAAGCAAAAAACTGCATAAAATGGAAACTATTAGAGATATTTATTCAAAATTTTTAAATCATGGTTTAAATCAAGACTGTTCAAACTGCCACCAGAGTGCCGAACATCAATCGGCTTCTTATACAAATGAATACACATACGCGAATACATTTCTCTCGGTGTTCTCGCAGTGGCCAGTGTTGGTTTAAATAAAACAAGAAATTCATTTTGGATAAAAATTATCCGTTTAACAAAGTAAGCTTAGTGTTATGTGTCTTACGTTATTTTGAATTGTGGGTTTCTGAAACAAAATAACGTATCATATACTTTCTAAACTATATGAAAAAACGAAAGCTTAAATAAAATTACAGGTTTACGTGGGTACCTGGCAGGAATGCCTTATCCCATGGTGGTTTTAAAAGCTTCAAAATATCATTATGTGACTTTGTAAGGTTCACATAGATTAACATTTTTCAAAATCTATCTCCGAGAATGGCTAAACAATTTTTGTTTTTAGTTGTTCCGTTCTACTACACAGAAAAAAGTAATACAATTAATTTTGTAATATCAATTAAAATTTTGTAATATCAATTAATAAATTAATTAAATTTTCACCTATAAACAATTTGATAATATCAATTAAGTTTTTCCACTCAAATTAATTAATACAGTTAAAAATTTAATTGATTCAATTAAATTCTTAATTAAAAACTTTAATTGGTGAATATTTTTTTCTGTGTACGTGTTTGTCAGAATATTTACAATTAATTTTTGTGTTATTTGTTCATTAATAATTATTACATGTAACTTGGCTTAAAAAGCGATACGAACTTCAGCTTGATCAAAACAAAAATGTAGAAACAAAATGAAGTTCGAACAATAATAGTTAAATTTAACTAAAAATTTTTTTTTATTTTAGTTAAAGACTATGAAGTGTCATTCTTCTAGCAGAACACAATAAAAAATACATTTAAATTATATTACTTGTAGCCAAGTCATCCCTCTACAGTGGACATTTCAGCTCCAGTTGACCTGCACCATGTAAATTTGGATCATCTTACAATATATAGAATAATAATAATAGAAAAAAATGGGGTGCGATGATGTGAGCTAAGAGGGTTTCAGGCAGTGGCCTTTAGTCGGGGAATAACCAACCCAGAACAGTTCTACCTTACACTAGAACACTGATAAATACTCTTAAGCTTAGACCGTCTGCCACCATCAGAATCAACATTTGTTGAACGGGAACAGAATCTAGAAGTATACCAGTATTGGTCGAGCAATTGGCATCTTTAGACTAGACTCTTCACTCAATACGTGTGCTTTTCTCGAATATTTCACCTGTTACCACATGCGGCATCAGTTCTCTTAAAATAGGAGGCTAGAACGTTTTGGTAGAAGGCACCGTAGGGTATCGTCCACTTTAGACGATATTCATAGCACCATCATCATCCATTAAATACCCAGAGATTAAGCAACCAATGAAAAAAAATGTTTGATGTTTTTTACTTTGCATATTATGTTGACACTACTAATTGAAAAAAAAAGAATTTCTTTAATTTGTATAAAGACAACAGGAAAAAAAGTATTTTAATTTATTAAGAGGGAATAAGTTGATAACCAAAATAAGATAATCAGCTATTAATTTACTAGTTGCTCAAAAGCTATACTATCATAGAAGAAATTACAATCTAATGGAAGCAAAGATTTTAGATCTTGCAAATGTTGCCATGTCTTTTTGGAAATGGTAAAATCGAACAAAAGCGTCTTGAAATTTTCTCACAATACTTAGAAATGCATCCAGCTTTCATTTCCCTTCGGATGCGTTCGCAAATACTTCCTTTTGCCAAGCCTCCATAACTTTCACCATTCATCCGATAATATTTGTTTTCTTCCCTTTTGTTAATTTTTTTAATACTTTTGCATACTTCTATTATAAATATTTTCGTTTATAGAACATATTTTATTGATTTCACAACATTTTTTGCTTTTCTTTCCACTTTTGAAAAAATTCTCAGAATGATAACAATTTGTACTAAAACTAAGATGAAATTATTTTTCTTTTATCTAATTTTTCGACCTTTTTTGTATTTTAATTAAACTATTTTTTTGAGCTTTAGGTCTGTTTTATATTTGTATTTTATTGTATCAATATTTCGTTAACCTTCGGTTAACTTCTTCAGGATATTTTTGTTTGGTCGTTATGAAATCTTAATTTTTTGTTTTTCTTTTCTTCTTTGGTCGTTATGAAATCTTAATTTTAACGACCAAACAAAAACATCCTGAAGAAGTTAACCGAAGGTTAACGAAATATTGATATAATAAAATACAAATATAAAACAGACCTAAAGCTCAAAAAAATAGTTTAATTAAAATGAAATTAAATTGAATATACATACATAATTAATAAGTGAATGCTTACTTCAATTAAAAACAGGAAAATAAATGATCTGTAGTTTTTCAAATTCGCATGGGTGATGGATGATACGTTTTATTGTTTAAGAAAATCATGCACTTGATGATACGTTATTTTGAAATTTGCTTATAACTTTGGTATTTTTTATATAAGACCTGCAAAATTTTGTACACATATGTAACATCATATAGCGAATCGTAATCAACAAAAAAAATCAATTTTGAATTTTTTGATGTTACGTTGTTTTGCATTTTAGGTGACGATATGTACATATGTATGCATATAGGAATGTATGTATGTGTAACCATCGTATCGCGAGACAGAAATGCATGCTTTAGATTTGTGTCGAACTCGTTGTAATCTTACGAATTAAATACGTTGTTGTTAGTTTACTGTATTTTATTTTTTCCCAAACATCTAGACAAATTGGAGCAATCAGTCTTTAGTCGTTTGGTTTGGTTTACTCGTAATAGTTGTATTTGTTTCCAAAATATGTAAGTAAAAACTCCTTTAATAGCTGTTGAATTTGGCGGCTTCTGGTCGTCGATATTGGCTCTGTTGCATGAATGAATGTTATGCTACAAAAACGAATGATTTCAACGATTATTACGAATAAAAGGCTACACCGAATTGAAAACGTCCTTACAGGAAATTATTGTCATTGTCGCTCTATTGATTTTTCCAAATTCCATAATTTTCGATCCAATAAACTGGTTTAATCCATTATGCGAAATTCTGTTAACTGCTTAACTAAAGCAATTAAAATAATCACGTTTAATTGAGCAGAACCATCAACTAACAGAAATATCCTACAACGTACTGAAACGAATATCTAATAAATATAATGAAGATTCAAGTTCTTGCTTTTTCTTTTTTAATTCAAACTTGCATGGCACTTTAAAGGGCAGACTAAGTGACATTTCTAATTTTCGCAAGCAATTTTGTTTAAAATAATTATATTTCAAATAAATTTTTCTAAAGTCCCAAACTTATTTCAGGAATATAGTTAAATCTACTCTTTAAAGAGCCATGACGAGAACAATTTCCATATAGTGGGATACCTGAAGAATTTTCCAGTTTTTCACAATGCCCAATAATATTTCCAAAAGAGTATCTTTTGTAGACTTAAGTTTCTGTATTATTTATATATTTTGATACATCTCATTGCTATAATTTAATTAATCAAACCTTGAACTGTATTTTCCCTTAACTGGTGATTCCTAGATTTCGGCTCCAAAATAATATTACTACGAAAAGTACATTGACACCTAATACAAATGTTTTTCTTAAAGCATTTGCTACACAAGAAGAATAAACTAGAAATTAGTAGTCGTTGCCCATATTATGAAACATTTGCCGCAAAACGTTTGAGTTTGTAGATGAAAGGGGAAATATTACTGGAAAACGGCACTTTGTTTCATGTACATACAGTTCTTGTTGAGTATCTCATTCTCATCTAATTCTTATGGGAAATATATGAGAAAATATATAATCACCCCTATCGTGAATATTTTTCCCTAGAAATTTTTCCCTTTTCCACAAAAATGCAATTATGAATAATTTTCCCTTGAAGGGTTTTCCCTTTTTTGATTCCCCTTATCTTGGGATGTTTTTTTTTAAAGTTCAAAAATAACATTTTCCCACCCTTATGGTGAATAACAAGTGGAATTTTTGTTCCCGTGAAATTTTCATTCCCCTCAAAGGGAAAAATGCTATCGTAAGTCTTCCGTGGAATTTTTTCCCCGCTATCAGTCCCAGTGAATGTAAAAAAATGAAGATTTGTAAAGCATAAAAATTAATTGAAAATCAAAAAAAAAATAAGAAATACATAAATTTTAGGTTCCAAGTGAATTTTTTTAACTAAAGTTGTGTGTTTAAATACTCTAGATAGGTACAGTGAAAAAAAGTTCTTTAGTATGCCACCCCGATTTACTGTGTGTGAACCAAAGAGATTCATGCTCCAAAAAAAAAAACGTGTTGCAGGGGAACTGTTGTTAACAATCGTGAACTTTATTTAATTCGAAGGAAAATATCAAAAATATACAATGTAATAATTCAGTTCACCTGCAAAAATAAAGTGAACAAAACGAAGGGAAAAGCAAAAAACTCCACGTGAAAAAATATTAATCATGATAAGGGAGTCAAAAAAATGGAGAAAATTTCTAGGGAAAAATTATTCACGATTGCAATTTGGTGAAAAAGGGAAATATTTCAAGGGGAAAAATTGCACGATAGTGGTGAAAACTAAATTTTACACTTAAAAACATTTAATTTGAGACCCAAAGTTTATATTTCTTTGTTATGAAATTTAAATTTGTTTAATTTTCAACTAACTTTTAAGCCTGCAAATTTGTTTCCATTTTTACATTCAGTGGGACTTATAGCGTGGAAAAAATTCAAGGGAGATTTACGATAAAAATTTCATGGGAACAAAAATTCCACTTATTATTGACGATAGGGGGTGCAATGCAGATAAAAGACACAAACACCAACAAGTATAATGCTTAAACACTTGCACACAATGAATGAAGGAATTGTACTCGTAATGTGAACTAATGACGTGATCGAAAGCGACTACTTGAGATGCTGTCAAATGTGCTGTGACTTGCAGGCTGTTAATAATGTCGAGTACACACTATTATGGTATTTTATAACACCGCAATAGTGTATACTGGTGGCAACGTTTGTCATTTCCGATATTTTTCCTTTTGTGGCATTGTTTTCCTTATAAAAACATAATGGGAACGGCCTTGCACACATTTGGAAAATGACCCCACAAAATGACAACACAAGAAATGCTAGATGTGTACTCGGCATAACATTTTTCTGGAAGCTTTATCTTAGGTATAACAAGTAGTAATTAAAAAAATTAAAAAACCCAACTGAGACCAACTTTGAACCGGTAATTATCCTAAATGGTCATTCGAAATGAAAAATCAATAAAAGAAACCTAAACATGATTTTAAAATGTCCCTCATATGATATCCATTTTGATATATGTAGTTCACCGATTTTTTACTTTTTTCGTATATACAAAATGGCGACTGTTGGCCGCCATATTGAGTTTTGACTACTGTGACACTACCAGGATTAAGACAAATCGATTGGTGTTAGAATCATCAAAATCGGTCTACGCGTTCGGTTTATATAGTGCTGCTAAGGAACACACATGCTCGTACATGCATACATACATAAAGAATAGCGAAGTTAACATCGTGGTATTTTAGCAGTAAATTAATTTAACATTGTGTGTTTAAAACCTCTTAATTTCCATGTTGAGTAAATTAAGTGTCGGATTTAATAAGAATTTTACACTTGCACTTTTGTTTTGGGATCTATCAAAACAACGTTTTTTAACGCAATGCAAAAGAAGTTTTACTAGTACTGTTAGGTGGTTAACAGTGCGATGTTAACTACGAAATGAACTTTGATGAAATATTTGAATCCGGGAACACTAAAGTGATCGTTATAAAATTATATTATCAGTTTTTGAAACAAAACAGCTCGAAATTCAAACCTTGAAATACACTTCAGATTTAATTTTGTAATTATGCACGTCTGTATTTTAAGTACACGATAAGGTCAACAGTCAAGTAATTACCTTTGGAAAATGGCTTAAAATTTTCTAAAAATATAATTTCCAAAAAATTTTTATTACAAATGTTTGAATGCAGCAAAGCTCGAAATTTAACTTAAGTCACAAATAAGTCACAGCTTAAATACTTTTTGGGGTTGAGTTAAGTTTTGATTTACTGCTGCTGCTGCCAATAAAATTTTAGAGGTTAGAGGGTTTAATTTAAAATCTCATGCAATATCTAGCCTCAACAATATCCAAAAGACGCTGAGACCAGGCCAAGCTTATTGTAATAACTAATTTTTTATTGAATAAAATAAATTGTTGATACAGAAAATCGAGTTTTTCTGCCTTCAAAGTATAATTTCATACCAAATATTATTGTTTTATTCTACCCCTTCCTATCTCCGCCTTTTTCGAAAGGCAAAAAATGACTCGCTTTAGCGAGTCAAGAAGATGTTTCACAAAAATATTTCCCGTAATATTTTACGTAAAAATGAAATGAAATGATATACATATATGGCTGTGATGCCGATTCTCTACAACGATCTGTTAAAGGAGAGAACTTAACCCCTAGGGATTTGTTAAGAAGTGTTCAAAAATTTCAGTTTCCGAAATTAATTTACTGTGTCATTAGAGGATCAGGAGTTGTATATACGTATCGCACTTGTCCCGCTAAAGGGGGCAAACTCCAAATTCAAAAATTTTCAGTAGATGGCAAGAGTTTTTTTTAAACATATTCTTATATCACAGGAAGGATACAACTGTCTTCTTTTTGGCGAAATAGTAGAGAAAGAGATGTAAGATTTTTACAGTGGGCAGATAGGACCACTGTATAACGTGTTCTTGCAGAAAATTTTAAATTACAAAACTTTGATTTGACCTCCTTTAAAGGCTCTCTGAATGCTGCTAGAAAAATGTGTTACAAACGAAACAATGCAAGCTTACAAAATCTCTACACAACAATAGAGTGCACAAACAAAATTCATCCAGCCTCCTGTTTTTAGAAAACACTATAATACCTCAAAAAACCATAAATGGCTTGTTTTTAGTGTGATTTAAGAAATTTCCAATTTTCTAGTTTGTCTGTCCGTCCGTCTCAATGACTGCCTCAATTGCTGAACGTCTCATAATGCTTAAGTTTCATTTAAACTCTTAAAACGAAAACGAATTTTTTTGTGGAAAACGCTTTTTCGTCTGGTATAATAAATTTTTAACCAATTAATTGCAAATTACCTTAAAGCATTTTGTATTAACTCATACTCTGCATCGTGCTTGAACGAAAACTCATATGGGCAAATATTATCACAAGTACAACAACGTTGCGTTAAATTGTTGCCACAAAGTTTTCCTTCCCTGCGCATGCATCCATTCATACGCTGGCGAATGGTTGATACAATTCAGTTCAGTTCTTTTTCTATTCAAGTCTTGGGACTTTTTTGTTTGTCTTTATTGTCTTGTTTTATTTGTTTTTCATTTTCCTTAAATTGATATTAATGGTAATGCTTGTTAAATGAAATTTTTAAGATAATTTTTATAATAGTTTTTTTTCTTCTTATTTTCTTGGTCTTTTCTTACATCCAACGCCAAGATTTTTGCAGTCTTTGGCTGTGTTTGAGGAATTTTTCTCACATTAATGGAAATTAATTGTGTTTGTTATTTAATAAAGAATTAGTTGCAGCCTGCAAAAATGTTGTAAGTGATTAAGAGTTTGAACCAAAAAAAACTATCTAAACATGTTGGCTGTAATAGTTTAATTAAGGAAAAGGAATGTCATGAACTGGGTCAGGCATATTTGGGCGGGATAAAGTGACCTCATAAGATACGAAATATTTCAAAGTTTTAAGGGCATACGCTGAAGGGAAAGAAGTCACAGGCAAGCTTTAGTTATTATTTTTTATTTTATTTCTTCTTTTGTCACTAACAAAAAAACCTGTAACTTTCTTAAATTTTATAATATTAAAAACGTTGTCGAGGAAGAAAAATTTTCTTACGCTAAAAAAACATATAATATAATCCTTTGTTAACTTATCTTGAAATATGTATATTAAACCTTGATAAATTTTATGTACTGCAGTGAAAAGGCGAAATTACCATTTTTTCACTAGAAATTCTAATATCCGCTCAATAAATTTTTTCAAAAAACCTTTTAATACTTTATATGTGCTTTAAGACATTAACTTGCGACAAAAAAGTGGGTGACTGCTTCTTCGCTCACGACCACTCACCCTCAAAAAAATTTTTTTACTGGATTACGAATTCGCGATAACTTTAAAATGTCTCACGATCACGCAAATACGATCAAGGATAGAATATTTTAAAGCACACACATTCACTCATTACCAAATTAAAAGTTCTTACAATTTCAGATGCATACGATTGATTAAATAAAAAAAAATACTTAAATTTAAAAGATTGCATGTAATAATTTTTATAAATTTTGTAAAACTACAACCAAACAACTGGAATGTAGCCAATTTACACACTTTTCTAATGCCCCCAGCACGGTCTTCAACTTTAAAAATAGTTTGGTTGGGATTGATCAATTGGCATTGCCATTCTCCACTAAATTGACAGTTGACTTTTCAGTTGTATTTTGGCATTGTCATTTACAACTCTGCGTTAGTTTGGTTGATAAAAACGTTGAGTATACACAACTGCTTTTTAGTAGTTGGGTCAGTGGTTGGGTTTTTCTATTTACAGATTGGTGCGATATAAAAAGCAGAAAAAAGTTAAAAATTGTAACTAGAAACATTTATTATGCTTAATAACAATATTTTCATAACATTTTTAGTATCAAAACAATATTTTTTCTAAAACTATGTGTTTTAAATTTTCTCACACATTAATTGCTTTCTGTCAAAGTTGATATTTCAAGTTGGCAACGAGATGACAATTTCAACTAAACAACAGTTGTGGTTCGTAATACTAAAACACAGTTTTGTCGTGTATAAGTTTGGTCTACTCTTAGACGACCAAACACTAAAAAAAAACATTCATTCAGCTAATGAAGTAGCAACATTAATAACTCTTCATTGTATGAATTAAAGTGTTCATTAGCTAATTAAAAGTTTTCATTATCTGCATGGAATTCTTCATTAAAAGAATGATTTCTTACGTTTCTTACGTTGGCTCGTTATTAATGAGAAAATCCGTTGATCAAATGAAGGTTTTCCTTTCAGTGAACTGAATTTAGTTGAAAACCGTGATAGGAGCATAAATACACAGGCTGACCTTTTAGAACAAATTTGAAAAAGAAAAACCATAGTTGTATCACTAAGTTTTATTAGATTTTAAGTAGATTTTGACGAAATCTAGTGACGACGTAAATTTTGATTTGTATGGCATATTTACTAGATTTTGCCCGAAATTTCATAAGTACTAGATTTTGCTCAAATAAATATAAACGTACTATAACACTAAATCATGTCATAGTGTGAGAAAATATATTTTATTGAAGTATATAAATTAAAACTTTAATAGCCATTTATTTCTTTAAGTTCTTTTCTAAACGTGAATTGTGTCATTACTAGGGTTTGAGAATCGGGAATTCTCAGCAGAAATATCGCGGGAAAAGTTTTTGAGATTTTCCCGGGAAAACGGTAAATTAAGAGTACACGATATTTCATAATTACATAGACTTTTCTGACATACGTCATTTATAAAATGACGTAAAATTTTTGACACAGAAATTATATAGATCAGGGATGCATTTTCGTCAAAAGTATTAATACTTGTATTATAGTCTGAAACAGCCTTCATGCATATCCCTTACTCACTATAACAGAACAAATTGAATTAAGTATCAATGATTGCAGATATCTTATCGTTTCCTAAAGTAAATAATTCCATGGTAAACGAACCTGGAGTGATTTTCGCCGAATTAGTGAAAAAATTTTATAAAGAGTAGTGGACATTTTAAGCTCACAGAAGCCCTGCACGAAATGTTTTAAGAGAAGTAAAATGAAAAATGAAATACATTTAGACAGACTTTTGCTCAGGGCATGTACAATTCGGCGGAGCTGAGTATATTATATATATTATATAAAATCTATTTGCTTGAATTCACTTAAAAATTCCTAAAAATTTGTTTTAGAACTGCTTTTATATTAACTTTTATTTGAAAAAAAAAAATGCTTTCATTAATAAAACAATCGAAATTTGGCCAATTTTCATTTAATAAATGTACTTAACTTTTCCCGGGAATCCTGGGAATGCGATTTTTCATTCCCGTTTCTCGGGAAGTACAAAGTCCGAAATCCGAAACCCTAGTCATTACAAAAACTCCAGGCGTGTTCAAAGTTTCTTAGGATTCCGCTGGTTTGCAGTACCTAAAATGTAGTCTCTATGAAGTTTTAAGATGTGTGTTATTGAAATAAATTACCTAGAAATAGGTTCAGACCAAAAAATAGCGCCGAAATATCAAAAATTAAAAGATACAAGCGATTTGATAGGCTCTCTTTTTTTAAGTCGGTTGAAAAATTATACCAAATATGTATGCACTTCTCTAATCATGCATCTCATGTCACAGCAACATTTTCCACTTTTCTAGCAATATACATATGTATAAGAGTACACACATACATATGTACATATGTACATAAGTTTTTTACTCAAAATAAGAATAGAAAACTGCGCAACATCTCTAAAATTAAAATTTTTCATGTTTTCACCAATAATTGAACACAAAACATACGAGTACAAACCCCTAAATCGTCGAAACAATTACAAATGTTTACTTTAATGACATAATGATGTCAATTAAAAATCAAAACTATTGTTGGAGGTAGTTAACATTTAAATCCTGAAGGATTCCACACAATGATAAAAAATCATCATTTCCATTACAAATAGTAAGTCAAGCACGAAACCACCCGAAAGGACATGTGGTGTTTAGGAAATTCCTTCTTTTCTTTCTCTTGTCATTTTACAAAGACTTTAAGGTGGAGAGGATACAAATCAAACAACTCGAAGACATCCCATCCAACCCTTAAGTACTTTAAATGAATTGAAAAATTAACACGCAACGCTTTTCATTTTCATGCAAAACAATAGAAACAACACGATCAAGCCGATTAGAAGAAGGCAGGAAGCAAAAAATACATCTATTGAAATGTTAATATAACAAATCTCTGATTGCAGTTGTTTGTTGTGTTTTCTTGTCATTGTTATTACAAAAGTGGGCAAAAAGTGAAAAAGATTTCAAATGATGTGTTTGTTGGTTTTTGCTTTAAGCAGCGATCAACAGAAGCATTAGAAGAGCGTACATATGTAAGACTCGCACATGTTATAAAAAATTAAATAAAAAACAATCAAATGAATTTGATTCCACACACAAAAGACTACCAGGCGCCGACTTTTCTCAAATGTGTAAAATGACTTTTTATAAATTCAGAAATTGCGCGTCTCTTTAGACAGCTGTTTTTTCTCTTGTGCTTTATTGTAATTAATTTTTTTTTTATTTATTTACTTTTTGTACAATCCTTAGCATCTGTGTCACTTTTCCTCAAACATTTTTTATTTGAAAATGAAACAACTCAACGTGGGAAATATTTCGCGCACATTTTTTTTCATCTCTAACTGTGACAACTACGGGTATTGCAAGAAAATCTAATGCGCATCTTGCCAAATTTCTTTTGTTTTCAATAAGATTTTAAAAGGGTTGTTGGCTTTTTTAGTTTAAGGAAGTTTTTAGCAAATTTAAGTAGGTATTATATATTTTATTGCCAAATTTTCGAAAAATTTTCGGCATTTTTTATCTTTAAATTAAAATTTACTAGTACAAAAATCACCACCACTTGTTTCCAACTGTAAACTTTCCTATACCATATTAATACTCAAATTAGCATTGAGTGTGCTTAGAAAACTACTAGTACCATTGGTTGTATTCGTATACTAACACAAATCCTAGTGTATTTAGAGCCGATTGGGTGCTTTAGGATCAGTACTAAAGATTACCAGTTCTTTTGTAAAATAATTTCTATAAAATTGATGGTTTTATTCCTTTGTTGCCAAGGGGAAACTGCTAGTTAAAATTTGTCATTGTTTTGTTTCATTTGTCAAATTATAAATTAATTTATAATTATTTAAGGTGTGTTCATTTAATTTGCTAGCAGAAACTTGCAACGAGAGAGCAAGGCAGAAATTTACAAAATTACTCTCCCAGGTACAAAAACGTAAATGAACGCTTAAAGGCTCAGTTAGCCGACTGTAATGCAATGCAACTGTAATGTAGGAAACAGCTGATCGATATTTTTATATGAAAAGTAGGTTAAGTTACATTACATCTCTATAACCATTTCCATTACTTTTCACATAACAATATCGATCAGCTGTTTCCTACTGTTGCAATTAAATTACATTACAGTCGGCTAACTGAGCCTTAACTTGTAAAAACTTGCAAGAAAATTTTATTCATGTCAGAAATCATGATACAATTGTACTCTTTCTAATGTATTTTGGATAATCTTGTTTGATAATATTTTGAATTAAAAAATTTTTAAAAATCGCCATTTAATATGAAATACTTTACACAGTTTCATGTATTTATTATTTACTATTTTTATACATTTTTCATTATTTTCTAATTCTATTCCATTAACAAATAAAAAAACCAATTTTCCATCTCTGATCAGATATGATAAACAAACGCAATTCCTTGACAATAAAATTGAATTTATGTGGTTTAATCAAAGAAAAACAATAAATTAAGAAAATATGCTTTCTTTTTACATGCATGTTTTTTAAACAAAGAAATTCACATTTTTGAATTTTCCGTTTTCAGATATTTTTGAAAAAATTAATTTGGACACACAACACGTGGTTGGATAATTCTTGCAAGTAAAAATTTTACCAGCAATAATTTGTAATAATTTTTTTACCTCTCAATTTTTTTCTCTCTTTTGACGCTCTCTCCTTGCAAACTTTTTGAGTTAATGAACACTTTCCCCTAACAATTGTTACAAATTCGTAACAATTTTTAGTAAATGAACAAACCTTTTTTTGTCATAATTTTAGGAGAACGTAAAATTTTAAGAATTGTTTGTTAGCAGTTTTAATACAGTGCAAGAGCCATTTTAGACGCCTTAGAAATACTTTATATAATATGTAGTACTCATCAGCACTAGTAACTTTATACAAGAACTTGAACCCTGTTTGCATTAGTTTTTTCTGTTCTAGTAATTGTACTAGTTGTTTTTGGACAATTAACGCCTAATCTCCTGCAGGGTAGAATTTTGTACCCTGCCGTCGGCGTAGCTAGCGAATGTCTAGCTATTTAGTTAACTAACTACTAGCCTAACTACCAGCAATGCACTCGAATGGCGATTTTAACATGGGGATGAAATTGACGGTAGTCAATTGCCACCATCTGCATAACCCTTCGTCAGTGATTTCTCTAGTCATTACAATTAATTTTTCTATTGATAAAACAATTAATTTTCAATACATTTTTAAATTAATTGTTCTTTTCTTATGCCACGTTTTAATTTACTTCTGATGCTCATTTTACCTTTCTAAAAACACGCACTTTTTTTACTTAAAATTACACATTCACTGACCACGAACTTCCAATTGTAACTGACGCCAACACAAAAACAAAATAACTATAGTATGTATGCTTAAATTGATTTTGTTATTGTTGATTTTCTTTGGAATAACAAAGGAGAAATAATTAAAAAAATTGCGGGTAAAAAAGAACTAAGCTAAATATTCTCTGTTGTTTAAGTTTTTATAACTAAATATTCTCTGTTATTTATGTTTTATATAATTAAATATTAGTTTTTTTTTTTTGATTATGATATATGAAATCGCTATACTGAAATTGTTCCAAGCTTTTTCTACTATATATTGTTGTTTTTCTATCTTAAAGAAAGCCACAATAAGTTAATAAAAAAAATTAAATAAATAAAAATTAATGCCAAATTTACTTTTAAAAAAACATTAATTTTTTCATAGGAACCAAGACACTTTTTTTTGTTATTTCTTCAATTTGCACAAGTGACAAATCCACGTTGTTGAACTAGCAAATGAATAAAAAAAATTTCTTATAACGAATTAAAAAAATTGATTGAGAAAAGTCGAAGCATTTGTTTCATTGATTTGTTTAAGTTTAAAAAATTTTGACTGTTGAAATACGAGTAGCACTAAAAATCACTGCGAGAAATTTTAAAAAACACTATAAATACCCGTTTTTCTGAAACGGGTATTTAATAAAGTTTCGGGTACTGAGATAGGAAAAAAGCACCAAAATATACCCGAAAAGCACCAAAATGGCAACGATGGTAACAGCACAGTTTTTTTCCATTCGCAAAAAAAATTTGAGGTTGAAGACATTAACATATCCATGAGCAAGAGAGTCAAAAGGCGAACTTTTGCATTACTTGTGGCAACTGTAGTAGGTAGTCGATTTTTTTTAGGGTAAATACCTAACGATTTTGAGTCAATTTCTACTTTTAAGACTGCAGGGTAGTTATGCATATACTACACACATACATTCATACATACATAGAAACACACATATGTAATTTCATATTTTATAAGATATATAGTATAATAACAAGCTTTGCAGGTTGAAGTTTGCGTTATTAAGACTAGGCCTTGTCAGTCGTTCAATTCACTAACTTATTTTAGCGATAATCGAATCGTTTAGAAACAATTACAGAAAAATTGCCGACTTTTTTACATGCGCCGTCGTTAACTCAACGACAATAGTTTTTACGGTGTTCATACTCTTTTAGCAGAAATCAGATAATTGAAGCGTAGCCGCGAATAACGTTATAAAATACAATTTGTACAAAAGCATTTTCTTTTCACTGATTAAAGGTAACATTACTCTCTTGCGTTGTATAGACATCAAACCATCCAAAATTATCTATCTTATCGCCTTGAAAATACAATTACAAACAGTTATTCAGTGGAAGAACTTTGTAAGTAACTGAAAAATCATGCAAACAAAATTTTAGAAAATAATTGATAAATGTAATAGAGATACAAAAACAAAAATTAATGCTAATTATAATTAGTTTCGGTAAGCTAAAAAAAAGTAAACGAAAAAAACAATCTTGCTTTAAAATACGTCTTTTGGCTCTCCTGAAAAATTATTATTTTGTCACTTACAACGTTATTCGCGGCTAGCCTTCAATTATTCTACAACAATATACACATACTCGTATGTATATAAAAGATTTTATATAAAAACAGTATCGTTATTATTTAAACATTTCACTTAATGTTTATATCTCAAAATTAAAGAAATGCTCGAAAAAAAATTGTGTGCAAGAACGGAAGATGGCAAACATTTTGCATGTCCAGTTGAGCTCTCTACACTCGAAACAATAGAACAAATTCACGATACGATCGGAGATTTAAAGTGAGAGAGATTGTGGAAGCCATAGGCATCTCACATGGCTCAAAAGCTCCAATTCTTAATGATCAATTGGATATAAGAAAGGATTCCGCGGGATGGGTGCTGCGTGTGCTCACAATCGACCACAAAAGCAATGGTGTGACAACTTCGCAGGAGTGTCTACCGTGGTAACCGTGGTTCCACCACAATACAACAGACACCAAGCAGTAATCAAAACAATGGCTTCCTCGGAGTGAATTAGCACCAAAGAAGAACAAGGTGGGTTTCTTAGTCAATAAAGTCATGGCGACAAATTTTTTTTTTGGAAGGCTTTGACCACCTTTAAGCGGATAAAACAATCAATGGCATACCGAGCCTTAACCGCCATAAAAGCTTAACCGACACAGATTTTGGACCTCGTTTTTTTACGAAAATCCATTATTTACGATCGCAAATGATTGATTTTGGTCAAAAAAGTAAGTTTGAAAATTGTATCGCTTAAGCTTTTTTGGCGGTTATGGCACGATATGTTATGCCAACTCATTGAGTCGGTTTAATGAGGAAGTTGTTTCCCACCAGGACAATGCAAGGAGGCACATGGAAAAATTCATGATTTGTGCCTCCTCCGGATTTAGCCCCAAGTGACGTATTCTTGTTGCTAAGCCTGAAGAAATGTGTCGCGGAAAGAGATTTGGCTCAAACGTTGAAATCATCTCACAAATACATATCTATTTTGATGACCTCGGATAGCTATTAATTTTTAGAAGGAATAAAAAACTTATAGAAGTTTTACAAACTCGAAGCAATCTACGTTGAAAATTAAAATAATTTTAATCAGAAATAATTTCTTAGTTGGGCTTAAGTTCAGTAATTTCAATTCTTGTTGAATGAAATATATCTAATTTAATTTTTCTTCTCTTCTTTAGAAACTCACATTAATTAATAAAAATATTTCATTCAAAAAGAATTGAAATTACTGAACTTAAGCCCGACTAGGAAATTAGTTCTCATTAAAATTCACTATAGTTCAACTAAACATTTAAAATTGTCTCAATTAAAATAGTTTTTTATCCAAAAACCTGTGTTGCATGCAAAAAGTCAGGGATATGGCCATGTGGGCCATACTGTTTTTAGTGAGTTACCAACAGAAAGAAGCAATTTTGCTTTACTTTCACACTTATTGTAGCCATTAGTGACATACAAAATGTGTCATCGCATTGATTTCATTGCTGACACAGCATAGCTGATACTTAAAATATGAAAAAAAAATTGCAGGATGACGTTTGTCATTAGACTAATGACAGGTTTAGTGTTTTTGATTACATTTACCACAAAATTCACGTAAGCAGCCTGAAGAAAAAAAAAGCTTTATTTTATTTTTAATTTAAATAATTTTGTAGACTAAAAATTGGAATTTTAGGTTAAGCTTTCTGAAGAGCTGCTCTTGCCAGCTGTTGTGCTTGGGATTAGTTGTCGTGTTTAAAATAAAATGCAATCAGCTTATTTATTTAAAAAATAATTTTTTTTTCTGTAAAATCTTTGATTTTTCTTTGATTAAAATATTAATATTTTTCTTTTGTCTCCATAGAGTTTTCCTAAACAGATGTGGGGAGGTGTTTAAAGCTGCCTGTAGAAAAATTATCTCACCAAATATTGCTGTTAAATCGTAAGCAAAAACTAAGTTTTATATTTTAATTTCAATCACTTTAAATTTCCTGATCATATTCGAACAGACAACAAAAAGTTTGCATGTTTAAAGCCATTAATTGTTCAAATGCGGGTTTTAAGTGTAGAAAATGTAACGCTATTTAGTTGAACACAGGCGTGGCGACTTTATTATGGGTTTTTGAGAGGGTTATAGATCGATGCTGCCATTGTCTTTTTAAGTGTAGACTGGAGATGATTGCCGAATTTAGCTCTTTTTCAAAATTGTGGTAAGATCAAGCACAAATGGAGAAGGAATTGAGCCAGCGTTAGTTAAAGCTTCAATTAAATGTGCCATAACCATAACCATAAAAAACAGCTGTTTGAACCAAACTTATGGGCAACACTGTATTTGATTAAACAGATGTGACTCGTCATAATGCGATAGCCATAGCCATAACCATAGAAACCAATTGAATTTTGGTTTTTCGTCATAACAGCTGTTTGCTAGTTATACTTATCTATTGTTGCACTTTGAAATGAGCAAACAAATGAGAGCACAAACAACTGTTTATGGTTATGGCAGCACTAGTAGCTGAAGCAAGTACATTTATGGTCATGGCAATGGCTTTGACATTATGGTCTGATTGAACCCTACGACCTTGGATTCTCGAGCTTAAAATTTTTTGGAGCAAATTTTAAGTTTATAGGGGAGAGAGGAGAATATAATGAAAAGTACAGCCATCATGTTTACCTCTTTCCCATAATTTAAGAGTTTGCGAAACAAAAGCTCAAGGGTGTGAACAGCGACTAAAGTTTCTCTAGCAAAGATAACTGTTGTTAGAAGCGGCAAATCTGTACACGTATTACAGAATACCATTAAACCCATGTTTAGACATTTATAAATAATTATTTTCATCACATAAAGTCAAATCCGGAAGTTGAGGAATTTTAAATATTTTTTAATGATAAAAACCATCGTCAAAAACAATCTCCTGCAAGAATCATAAGATGACAAATTTGTGGAACTTGAGAATCACTTCTGCGTTAGCCTTTTTTAAAGTTCTGAAATACACTTCTAGAAAATTTCACAATTTTGGCTTTTTCTTAACATAGTCCTCGTCCAGAAATCCAACTTTTGTTTTTTTTTTAAATCTGCTTTGAAATTCCATTAGTGTCCACAAATTTTCCTGACAAATTAATAATTCTATTTTCATACAACTGAAGAAATAAAATTAAATAAAACGAAAACGTCAAATACACCAACCAAATTTAAATTAACAAAAGCGAATTTCAAAACAAAAGGGAATTGCAGAGCACATGGAACTGTCTTCTCACCTCTCTCACCAATGAACTCAAGAATTGCTGCAACAAAAATTTCAAGTCCGATACACTACTAGCTTTTTCTAGCCCAATCTCACCTTCACAACTAATTTATATCATCCGCTATTACCATGAAACTAAATCGATTCATACCCACAACTCACAATCAAAGGAGTCATAAAATTTTAACTCAAGTCACTACTTCTACGCCATTACTTTTTAAGCACGCTATATATAATTCTCCATAGGACATTAACACGCAATTATATTGAGCATTTGCTCTTAAGAAAAAAATTGCACAAATACAACTTAAGAGAAAAACTACTGCTGCTAATGCATTTATTGTTGCTGTGGCTATTCAATTATGAATAACACGACATCAATTGTTGCCAAAAGCTGTTACCACAAAAAAAAATCAATTGAACTCCAAATTGTTTTAAAGGAAACTTTATACTTTATTTGCTATAAAAGGAAAAATAACATAAAAACAAATCCAACCATAGAGATTTTATTTGGTTGAATATAACAAAAACTAGCAATAGATTTTGATAGATACATTGCCATAAACACATACTTTAAATAAAACTTGCAACCCTGTACAACTATACAGATGTTTAATGCAGCAACATGCTGCTCTCCTCTGTCACTAGTCCACGAATATGAATATACGTAAATGGGTACCGATAAACAAGACCAACAACAACTGTGATTATTTACAATCTTAATGATTAAAGAAATTTACACTACATTTTGTCAAAATACGTTTTTAAGCTGAGTTATGTTAGGGCTGACATGTGCGAGGGTATATTGCCACTTCTGAACTTGAATAGAACTTGTTAAGGAATGAAATGAAATGTTATAAAAAGAGTCCGTTAAGCCCCAAATGACATCGTTAAGAGATAGCTCAAGTGTCAGAAATCACACATTTCACTAATTGCGTTATTAAAATATTAACGGCGCCAAATCTCATGATCTTGGTGGCCAATTGACGCAGCCAAAACGTGAATTTACGCGGAAATTTCCCAGGCAAGAAAGCCATAATTGGAACCGCATATCGTACAGTTCATAGTCTTCAATTGCAGACCAAACAAGTCGTTTATCATACAGTCATAGCGCTCTGAATTTACTCTAAAAGTTTTTCGGATTGCCCGCCCTTCTTTCGCTAAAAGGCTAGTCGGATTAGTACACAAGCACAAAAACTTTCATCACATTTCACGAGAAAGACGTTTGTTTCGACTGTAAAATAAGATTTTGTGATCACACCATCACACCTGAAATAAAATTAAAAAGTATAAATTAAACAGCTGTTCAGAATTAATATGCCTACATTAATCGTTGACTTGCGGCGACAGAGAAGTTTCATGCAGGCGGTGGACGTAATGGCCTTTGAAAATATCAGCGGTTAAAGTAATCGATTTATACAAGAGAAAGAAAAGAAAAATTAAAATGTAAGTTCTGTTAACTTTAACATATGACTTATACGAAATATATTTCAATATGATAAACATTTTCAAAATTTAGAGCCAGCTTATGACGAAGATATACCATAAATAACGGCGCAACATCGGCGTCGAATTAGATGACTTGTCAGTTTGTTTACTACTGATTTTATAAAATTACAACTCTGATCAAATAAAAAGTATTATTGAAAAAATTATCAAATCTTATGAGATGTCAAATTCGTTTTGTGGTATTTGCCATTCGTTATAATATTTTACATTTCCCCTATCGTACTTGCAAGTATTATTTGAATTCTTGACATGAACCAATACAAAGTATAATAATCTGAACAGAAGTGATATTTTTGGGAGTGCGAACATTGTGCTTGATGCACAGGCCTTGACCGCAACTGTAATATTTCCAGTCTCTTTAAATTTCTTTATAATCTTGCCGATACGAGGACGATCATAATCACTCCGAAGAAATGCCATGTTTTATACGTTTGTTGTAAGTTTTAACTATTTTTGCAGGTTTTTCGTTTGTTAAACGATCCATATTCGCGAATGGCAAGCATTTCACTAAATAAATGACAGATGACAGATAAATAACAGCTGACAGCCTTGCCAGTATTTAGTTATTTTGATCAAATACTTAGAGCCACTTAATTTTCACAATATTTTTAAATCTTTTGCCGACAGCTAAAATTTTACTACCATCGGTAAGAGCATTTTCTTAGGATGAATGAAGTAACAAGAATAACATAAAAGCTTAATAGAACAGTAGTTGAGAGTTGCTAATTATGTCGCGGTCCAGACTTGTAATTTTTGTTGCAGCAATTCTTCAATACGTGTGAGAGTTTGTATTTCTCTCTCGCTCTTTTGCACTCAAAAATAAAAAGTTGCTGCAACAAAGATTGCAAGTCTGGACCGGCACTATCTGATCGGGACTGTAAATGATTAAAATCTTCCCCAATACTAAGCTCTTGTATCCTGCACAGCACTTTTACAGATACGTATATATACGAGTATAATCATTTATAGTTCACTTTGTAAGATTTCAAAACGAAATATATCATTTATGCCAACCGCATGACAGTTTTAATACTTATCGAGAAATCCTCTTGCTTGAAATCTATCGAAACTTAAGTAATGGCGACCGTTAACGAAAACGGGAAGACTTTTTAAAAACGAATTATTTTGTACTCTGAAAAATATCGGAATTAAAAGTTAAAGAAATGATAAACATGATGGACGCTCATAGAACTAGAGTATTTGAGTGCCGTCTAGCCACGTTCCGCTACCATGGAGTGGTGAAGAGGAATAGGAGGAAGTCATCCTTTTATACACGATACATTGCATCAGTAAGATTTGAGTACTCGTGAACAAATTTGCACTACTTTGGAAGCAATGAAAATCTCATACCTTCTTATTTTATTTTTTCTCTTATTTCCATAATCATAGCCGATCCTCGCACTCACCTTACAACTGATCACTAACTTTAACTTAAAATGCAACAACATTGTTGTTCGTACAAACTTTGAGTTTTTGTGGGCGTCTATATTTCATGTTCATGTCCATATCCATGTCCATGTGTTTGCCATTTGTATTTTTTTTTAGTTTTCAATGATCTGCACCGTTTGTTCGCACCGTACCGTGTCCTAAACAATAAATATTATTTATTAGTGTCTGGATCTACAGTTTCCATTATCGAAATATTAAACCCTTCCCTCCACTTTTGTAATGATCTCCTCCAGCAACATTATAATCATTAACGTTAAACTGGAAAGTTTTACGATCTGTTTATGTTGAACTACTGATTTTTAGCTGTTTTATTTTGTGGCTTTTTTGTTGCTCTGGCTGCTGTTTATACGCAATTTGCAACACATTTGGCCATTTAATTTTATGATTTCATAAGGAATTTATGACAACATTGTGTTGCTGCATTTTTTTTTTTTTTTTTGCAGCAAGCGGGAAGGAAACATGCAATTTTCATGTTATTTAGCACTCAATTTTCGGTGTTCGCATAAAAAAGGATATATTGGCGGGTATTGGAAAATTGTGTAATTCACACTTACAGCCTGCTTGTTTTCATGAACAGAAATTCTCTTGAAAGTCTCATAAAAATAATTGTGTGCTCATAAATAAAACATGAGTTTTGACTTAAGCTTTTGCGTATAAAAACTGTATTTGTTTTTTAATTACGAAATATTCATACAACAACATGCAAGAATGGTGTTTATTTTCATATGAGGCCTTTTTCTTATTTTAAAAGAAGAAAGAATGAATCCAAAAGCTTTCAACTTTCGCAATCATAATCATTATTGTATTTTACAATAAATATATAGAAACAATTTTTTTATTGAATATGGACCACGGTTCACAGTGCGGCCAAAGGCCCCTGTATGCGGCCAAAAATTGAAAAACTAAAAATTATCCACAAATTGGTATCAGAATTATTATCAGAATTAGGAAATTCAAAATGTCCGACCTAATATGGCATCATGTCATACGACAAAACTTAAGCTAGAATTAAAGCCCAACTATAATATGAATAAGCTGGCTTAAGTTAATGTCAGAATTGAACGATAAGCCTGTCAAATGCTTAAACATTTCAGAGGTGACTTTTAGGTGGCCATAATGTACTTACATGAACTTAAGCACTCCTTAGCAATAGCTGCAAATCTAGGTATTGTTCATAATTTTGCAGTAATTTTGTTTCTTCTCATAACTCCTAAATGAATGCAATTCAATCTAATTAATTTGTTATAATGTGCTTATCTATTAAAAATTCACAAATAATTATTTGCTTTGCCTACTAAAAAGTACAACAGTGAATATACATAAGCAAACACATTTGTATGTTGTAAAAAAATAAGTGTAAATTAAAGTTGCTTTATTTTCTAAGTTTCAAATTAAAAATCAATAAAAAAAATTTTTAAAAGCAATGAATATTTTCTGCTGCTGTTTATTTGAGTTTAAAAAATGCACAAACCGTTGTTTCCGTACGGAACGTGCGTTCAGTTTGGCACTTTACTTAAGCAAATGACATTTGACGAAACTTGACGTAAAGTTTCATTAAGTACATTATAGTTGCACACATACATATTGTATGTCATCGCACAGTTGCTTAAGTTTGCTTATTCATATTATAGTTGGGCCTTTAGTTTTTACTTTCTGTCTGTTACGAATCAGCTGACTCTTTTTTGTTTATAGAAATCTAATACAAGTCGTTTGTTTTTCTGTTTCGTTCTGTTCTGTTTCGGTTCAACCTGTGAAAATCAAACAATGTTTAAGTAATTGTAAGTGACAGCATAAATTAAATAGAAAAATTTTTAAATAAATTGTGATTGTGAGTTAGGATTTAAAAAAAATTAATTTTTAAAGGAAAAACATAAAATTATATTGCAACATTTTATGTTTTTCCTTTAAAAATTAATTTTTTTTAAATCCTAACTCACAATCACAATTTATTTAAAAATTTTTCTATTTAATTTATGCTGTCACTTACAATTACTTAAACATTGTTTGATTTTCACAGGTTGAACCGAAACAGAACAGAACGATAAAATTATATTGCAACATGGACGTTCTCGTTGTACCTTCATAGTGAACAGACGTAATAGCGGAATTTTTCTTACATACATACTAAACAAAAAAAAATCATACAAAAAAATATTCGTAGTACATATTAACTTTGATAAATAAGCTTTTTTTTTTTGCTTTGCTAATATTTTTACATATAGAAATAACAAAAACAAAAAAAAAAAACCGTAAACAAAAAAACACAGACAAAGTACCCTTGAGGAATACTCTATATGAGTACCTCAAATACAAATAATTGCGAAGTGAGTTATAACGGCAGAAATGCCTATTTTACTGTGAGTTCTGATGCTCTCAATGATAACAATAAAAATAACAAATCTGATGATAGACTTACTGTGAGTTCTGAAGCTCTTAATAAAAACAATAAAAATAAAAAATCTGATGATAGACTTTCTCTAACGGCAAAGCCGCATTTTCGTCAGCGATCAACTTCGCTTTGTCCAATGCCATCTAGTGATTCGTTAACATTACCGTTGCCCAGTACCTCTACATTTAACTCAGCAATATCATCCGCTTCGGGCTCGTGGTCATCACTTAACCCTGTTTTCACTATAGGTAAGAGTAGCCAAAAACCCAAGGTCCAAGTCGGAATGGACAGATATATAACTGTGGTAAAGCGCGGGCGAAGCCCAAAATCTTCTAAAATTTCATCTGCTCCAAAGATCTCTAGGGATAACAGCGCATCATCTACTAATCGCCAAAACCGTTTTAAAATATTGCAAGACGACAACGACAAACCCGCTGAATCTGCGAACAAAGCCTCCAAGCCGCCACCAATCTATTTAAGAGAAAAAAACTCAAACGCTCTTATTAAAAAATTAATTTCGGTAATTGGTGAGAATAAATTTCACATTGTTCCAATAAAACGTGGTAGCATTGATGAAACGAAAATTCAAATTTATGAAGAAATAGATTTTCGCACAATGGTTTCGGAATTTGAAAAAAGTAAAACAAATTTCTACACATACCAGCTCAAGAGTGCTAAAGGTCTGCAGATCGTATTGAAGGGCATAGATTCCTATGTCGCTCCCGAAGAAATAAAAGATGCACTCGTCCTCCAGGGATTTAAGGTAAAAAATGTATCGAACATAATAAATAGGGAAAAGATCCCCCAACCTCTATTTCGCGTTGAACTGGAGCCAAATGATATAAAATTGAGAAAAAATGAGACGCACCCAATTTATAATCTAAAATATCTTTTATACCGAAAAATAACAGTTGAAGAACCACATAAGCGTTCTGGACCCGTACAGTGCCATAATTGTCAAGAATATGGCCATACTAAAACTTACTGCAATTTACCTACTGTTTGTGTTGTGTGCGGCGAATTACACGGCACTGCTAGTTGCAATAAGCCAAAAAATCAAAGTGATAAAAAATGCAGCAATTGTGGAGGTAATCACACCGCTAACTACAGAGGTTGTCCTGTGTACTCTTTCGTCAAACAGACTATGGGGCAAAAACCTAAATTAGCTCCAGCCCAATCAGCAAACGCTTTATCCGCCACTATTGCGCAAGTGAGCCAACCAGTTACTTCCCGTGTATCGTATGCCGATGCTGCTAAGACAAATTTTATTCCTACTCAAAATGTTTCACCACCAAATAATTCAACAAATACAAACTCAAGCTTTAATTTCAATCGCCTTGAAGCTACTATTGATAATCTGGTGCAAACTATAAATAATTTTACAACAAATATGACTAGCATGATGCAAGAAATGCTGCGAATGCAGAATACACTGCTTCAAGCATTAGTTAAAAAACCATGAACACGTTAAAAATATGTTTCTGGAACGCAAACGGCATTCGCCAACATAAAAATGAACTTGAGCACTTCCTCACGGAAAAAAATATTGATATAATGTTGGTCTCAGAGACTCATTTGACTTCGAGAAGTATTTTTAAAATTTCTGGCTACACCTTATATGATTCAAAGGACCCAAGAGGAAGAGCATGCGGTGGATCAGCAATTCTAATAAGGTCAAGACTCAAGCATTATATTATTGACAACATTTCTGAAGAACATCTACAAGCAACGAATATTTGTATTGAAAATTTTTGCACTAATTTTGTAATATCATCAATTTACTCCCCTCCCAGATTCGCAATTACTGAAGATCAATACAAGGATTTCTTCAAATCTCTTGGCCCTTGTTTCGTAGCAGCTGGGGACTATAATGCCAAACATACGTTCTGGGGTTCGCGTCTTATCACACCCAGAGGTCGAGCGTTGTTCAACACAATTTCAAAAATGGGCTTGGACGTCATTTCGAGTGGGGAGCCCACTTACTGGCCTACTGACATACAAAAAATTCCGGATGTTATAGATTTTGGCGTCATGAAAAATATTTCTAGGGATTTAATTCAAGTTGAAGCTTCTCTAGATCTCTCGTCCGACCACTCTCCCACGATCGTTTCAATTTGTAGCCCATTAAGAAGTGACTTACCTCATCCTTATGTGAAGATGATAAATCGTGTTAATTGGCTGGGATTCAAAAAATATCTTAGTACTCATTGCACAGAAAATATTACGCTAAGAACACCCGATGATATTGAATCTAATATTACCAACCTTAATGAAAATATTAAACAGGCTGCTGAACATGCCACTACCTCCCATCCGCAGACTGGGTTTAATAGAATTTATTCTACTGATATTGAACGTCTCGTGTGTGAAAAAAGAAGAGCTAGAAGGGAATGGCAACAGCACAGATCACCTCAACATAAAACTAGGTTTAAAGAGTGCACTAAACGACTCCAAGAGTTGCTTGCATTTGAAAAAACTGCATCTCTTAAAAATTATCTGGAAGGTCTTGATGTCACACCAGCATCTAATTACTCTTTGTGGCGCGCTGCTAGAAAGCTTAAAACACCCGTCGAGTTTAAACCACCTCTGCGCACATCTACCGGAGATTGGGCAAGAAGCGACTGTGAAAAAGGTAAATTATTTGCTGAGCATTTAAAATCCGTATTTACCCCAAACTCATGTACTGGTGCTGTTGATTTGCCGAGTGTAGTTGCGCTACCCCCTCGACCCATAAAATTTAAGACGCGTGATGTACAAAAACTAATTGCTGAACTCAACCCGAAAAAAGCTCCGGGTATTGATGAAATTAGTAACCAGATGCTGATGAAGTTGCCTCGTATTGCAATTAGAATCCTGTTATTCATTTTTAATGCCATTTTACGTCTGGAATATTATCCAAACAGCTGGAAGCTTGCCAAGGTTAAAATGATTCCAAAGCCGGGCAAAGATCTTACCAAGGCCGAGTCATATAGGCCAATAAGTTTACTGTCAACAATCTCAAAGCTCTTTGAAAAGTTACTCATGATAAAATTGTCCCCAATTCTAACTGATAATGAGTGCATACCGGACCATCAATTTGGTTTTAGAAGTCAGCATAGCACCATTGAACAAACTCATAGATTGGTTCAATTTATACGAAAAACTTTTGAAGAAAAGAAGTATTGCTCTGCGCTGTTTATTGACGTTTCTCAGGCATTTGATAAAGTGTGGCATGAAGGCCTAATTTTAAAATTAAAGACTTACTTACCGATAAACATTCTAAATCTTTTGGAAAGTTACATTATTGCAAGGAAATTCACTGTTGTAGAAGGAGACTTTATGAGTATGCCTGAAACAATCTCATCCGGTGTGCCACAGGGGAGTATACTGGGGCCAGTTTTGTATTTGATTTATACTTGTGATATGCCTTTGAGCAGTAATATTCACACATCTACATTTGCCGATGATACAGCCTGCCTTAGTATGCACGAAAACCCTCACGAGGCTTCCCGATATCTTCAGCAACATATTACCCAGCTAGAACTATGGTTAAACAGGTGGAGAATAAAGGTAAACGAACAGAAGTGTGCTCAGGTAACATTTACCCTACGAAAAGAAACTTGTTCCCCCATTACAATCAATAATCAAATTGTTCCTCAAAATTTACAAGTGAAATACCTTGGTATACACCTTGATCGAAGGCTTACATGGAAACACCACATTGACTCTAAGCTAACGCAAATGAAACTTAAACTAACTCAGATACATTGGCTGATTGGTAGAAATTCAACCCTCAGTCTAGATTGTAAACTTTTGATATACAAGTCGCTTTTAAAACCTATATGGTGCTACGGAATTCAGCTATGGGGTACTGCTTCAGCTTCAAATATAGAAAAAATTCAACGAAGGCAAAACAAAATTTTACGGATAATAACATCGGCTCCATGGTACATAAGAAATTCAAATTTACATCGTGATTTGAATATGCCACAAGTAACTGAAGAAATTGCAAAATACGCAGGCAAATATCTTACAAAACTCGAGTCTCATCCTAATCCGCTTGCTCGTAATATCTTGAATTTTACTGGTCACATCCGCTTAAAAAAGAGGGACACAAGGGCTCTAATACTCAACACTCCAGAAGAAACTGCTTGAAAATACTTTTGTTTTTGCTTATCACTACTTATGTATTATTAATAACTATCACTAAGTTTATGTCCGACACTGGTCGGGCCTAATTAATTATATTTAGATTTAAGATTTGAATAATTATTGTTAGTTCATATTTGAAGATACAATAAATAAATATATGTACTAAAAAAAAAAAAAAAAAAAAAAAAATATTGCAACATAAAACTGGACGATCCAAACTCATCATTTCAATGAAAAACTGTGACCGTTCTGGTCGCAAACAGCTGATAAGTTATTACAGAAGAAGTAACTATCAAGATTTAGAAGCAGAACAGCACAGCACAGGACAGCAACAGAAAGTAAAGACTAATGAAGCCTTTATACAAAATTAAAAAGCCTTTATACAAAATTAAATGAATTTGCTAATTGATTAAAAGTTTCTGTTTTGATGTTATTAGGGTATATAAGTATATACATAATTGAAAATTTATTAAAAATTAATAAATTAAAAATGGTGGAATGCAATATGGCGATGTTTGTTACATACCCAAATAATCAAAAAAAAAAATTATTATTATATTTTTATTGAAATTGAATATGAGGAAATAAAACAACAAAAAGTTATATTGAAATAATATTAAATCAAAAAGTTTTCATTCTCAATTACAAACGTATACATTTGTATCTGTCCCAGAGGATGAAGAACTGTCAAAATTTTTTTTCAAAGGTACCAAATTAATATTCAAAGTTGCTTTTAAAAGCCAATTTTCAATAATACTAATAATAATAATAATAATATCAGTTAATAATAACTTACTCAGATTTAACATATTTGAATTATATGAATTCTCCCGAAATTTAAAATTTTACATCGTTTCCCGTATTTACCTTTGAAAAAACTTACATCTTTTGTATCTTCTATTGAGCGGTAGGAAGTAAAAGCAGATTAGATTTTTACATGTATGAATGTCATATTTACCTTGTCATAAATACAAAAACAGTACCGAAAACGGGTACGATTTTACCCCTTCATAAGTGCGAGCTTCCAGAAAGTGCCAAAACAAATTCGAGATTCTGTCCAGGAGAAAAGAACGCGCCAAAAATCTTGCTGCTATGTTCAATTCTTTAGAAGATGCGTCGAGTGTAAAAAAGGTACCAACATTAAGTTTCGACCTCCATTTAACTCCTAAAAGTACATGTATCTAAAAAGTACCAAGCATGTGTCGGCTTATTTGTTAGCAGCATTCGTATGCTTTTCGAATTTGGAGTCTATCTATCATAGTAAATGTAAAGACCCCGTTTTTGCCCTTTTTACTTCTTTTTATGTCGAATTTAAAAAAAAAACCCTTCTTAGTGGATTTATACATCAGTCGTTTGGGCTGTGTGTCAGTCAGTAACGTTACTCTTTTATAGATGTACAATTATTGAATGGGCAGCTACGGGCAGCTGAATTTTATTTTATTTGTTGCATAATAATATTAATTACTACCTCCAACAGCTTAGAGGGCAGGATCTAGCAGGACAAAAAAGATTTCACTTAATCACATCCATTTTGTTGAAAAAACATATCTCTTTCCAAGAATTTACTATTTATTAATTTATTTTCATATTTTAATTTTACTTATTGTACTTAATTTCAGATGTATAATCCATTTTGTTGCATTTGATTTAATTGATTACAAAAACTTTCACACGTGTTTAACGGAAGTGTCTACTAGATGATTTTTCTTATGAAGGCCTCATTCAAACTGAAATTATGAAGGGCATTTGAGGCAAGGGACCGTACTATGAATATTTTTCATCTCCTAGGACATTCCTTTCGCCAACCCAATGACGAAAAACTTCAAACTAACAACTTGCTTTTTTTTTACTTTTGGTCGCTAAAACCCCACCCCGGCCACACTGTGCGACTGTCCAAACTGGCACCAGAGTGCCGAACATCAATCGGCTTTTTATAAAAATGAATACACATCAGTGTTGTCAGATATGGCGATATCTCGCCAAACGTGGCGACAAAAATTTGTTTTTGGCGATGAAAATTTTGAAATGGCGATTTGCGATTTACTTGGCGAAATTTGAAATCCTTGGCGATTTACTTGGCGATATTTTTGGCTATATTTTTACGATTTTAATGAAATAGAATAATGTTAAAAACATGAAATTTTTTAGATAAGGAATTTTTTCTTCGATATAAAATATTTCGTGCAAAAGATTATAAATGTTGTAACTCTTTATGTCAAACAAATTTTTCTGAAATTGAAGAAGTTTTAAACAAAATTATAGACCACAAAATCTTAGTTGGTGTTTATGAAACACAGTGGGGAAAACTTCCTTTTATAAATTGGAACCAACATTTTTATAATGAAGCTCCAAAAAGCCTGCACGAGTTCTCACCTAAAATGCATGATTACGACGATGCTGCTGGTACTTACCACTTCAGCTTTAACAGAAGATTTAAATATTAATGTTGATTTTGGTGTTTAAGTTCAATTTATCCTATTTATATTGATCCTTTGGAATAAGTTATTGTTAAGTATTAAGTATTTAATGTAAACACTTCTCAATTTTTCTTAAACAATATAATTTTTATATCTTACGATAGACGTTACCTACTGAATTTAAAATTTAGCAACATTTGTAATGTAATTACAAAATAAAAATATTTTTTGTAGCTAAAATTTAATGCTTTATTACATTGGTGATATTTGGCGATATTAGACAAGTAATTTGGCGAGGAAGCTGAAAATAAATCTGACAACACTGATACACATACGTTAATACATTGCTCTCGGTGTGCTCTCAGTGGACATCATTGATTAAGGAGACCTTAAGTGCAAAGCCGTAATTAGTCAGGGAGTCACACTACGCATTACAGAGAGAATTTCTTTTCATTGTTTGAAAAGTTCGAATGGAATATCCACAAATACTGTTGCCTAAGTCATCCACCCCACAATACATTTTTCCAGTTATCTTATGGTGTTTTCTTTTTTTAAAAAATGCTACATTTCCATTTAAAAAGTGCAGTTTGATGTTCGTTTCTTAAAAGTGTTTTGCTCTCTAAAAGGATAGTATGTTTTATTCCCAAAAAATCTCTTCACTAATGATGGAAGGCATTGCACTCTACGCCGCGCATAAAACGACAGTGCTGCTATTGAACTGTTGACTTTTATTTACGCAAAGGGTTACCAGATAATGTTGGGAAAAATCGCATCGAATCAGTATATTAAAAAAGAATAAGCCTTTAAGAAATTTATTATTTGACATATTGTCATAAACTTATTTTAAGTGAAATTTATTTGCTTGTGGTGAAGCATGTCCATATGTATTTATTTTGAACAGCCACAAACCTCTTATCTTATAATGCGTTACACACATTCTGTCCTATGAACCAAATATACTTTTTCGGAAAGGGGAGAAAAAATAAAAATACACGTGTATCGGCGATTTTCATGTACACGTCAGAATTTTTTTGTATAAAATATAAAGCTCGTAGTGTCCGTCTGTCTGAAAAACTTTGGATAAGTTTTTAACCCTTTTTCCGTGATCCAATCGAGCTGAGTTTTTGCAGGCAGACTCGTGGAAATGTCTGTATCATGTCAAATTTAAAAAAAAAATAGATTTTTATCAATTCTCAGATTTTTTTTTAAAAATTTGTTATCGGTTTTTTTGTAACTGTTTCAGCTCCTTAAAAAACCAATTTTTTTTATTAATTTTGTTATATTGGGTGTTTTTTATTGAGGTATAGAACTTTAAGTTGGCATCACTTTTTTAACTGGCGGCCATTTTGTCAGCTGTCAAGTGATTAATATTTAGTTTGGTTTGCCATTTCATCATGAACAGGTTGACAAAAGAACAACGCTTGCAAATCGTGCAAATTTATTTCGAAAATAATGGTTCAGTTCGCGAAGTTTACCGCAAGCTCCGTCCATTTTATGGTCGAGATAATCGTCCATCAGAGCAATTAATTCGGTTAACCATGGATAACCTGTCAATTGGCCACCAAGATCGTGTGATTTGACACCATTGGATTATTTTCTTTGGGGATATGTGAAGTCGCTCGTCTACGCCAACAAACCAGAAACGTTAGGGGACTTGGAAGCCAACATTCGTGGCGTTATTGCCAACATACGGCCCCATATGCTCAAAAAAGTGGTTGAAAATTGGACCTGTAGAATTGGCTTTATTCGAGCCAGCCGCGGCGGCCTCATGCCCGAAATCATATTTAAACGTTAATGGCATAAAATTATCCTTCCAATAAAGCCAAATTGATGGACATTAAAACGATTTTCTTATGTTTTATTTCAATTCGAAGTTATATACCTCTAAAAAAACACCCTGCATTAACATTGAAAATTGTTACATTAAAAATTTTAATGCTTTCAAAGAAACTTCGGCCTTTTATTCTTGCGTTTGTAAGCATTTGTGTCACCATCGCGACAAATAGACCAACAGTATTCGCCAAGCATATGCGTAATATCTTGTCCTTTAAAGCACTTTTCAATAGCCGCAATGTCCTGATGGAGCCTTTCGCCATGCTCATCGCTACAAGCCCCTAAATCATCAGGGAAAAAATCTAAATGATTGTGAAGGAAATGGATCTTTAGCGACATTAATATGCCCATTTCGCCATATGCCGAAATCATTTCTGCGACAATATTTTTATAATTGGCAGCTCGTTTGTTGCCAAGAAACTGCTCAATAACGGCAACTGTGCCTTTCCATGCACGTTGTTCGATAGCATTAAATTTAGATGAAAATTCATAACTTGCAACTATTTTTTTTATCTGCGGACCATTGAAAACACCTTAAATCATACACATCATTAAAAAAAAAATTTACTGAATGACTTCTTAAAAAGTATGTACCTGCATGAATCTTTGAGCCACTCAATTTTGGAAAAATTTTGCGCAAACTTGCAATCGCCTCGCCCTCACGATCCAGTTGTTTAACAAAATTCGATACGAGACCGTTTTTGTTTGAGAATTCACAAAAATAATACTAGGCATTTAGGATTTTTTTCTCATTTTGTAGTTCATGCTTAACCACCAGTAAATAAATTTCACTTAAAAAAAAAGAGAATAAGTTTTTAATTTGTATTTATTATATCGTGTTTTAAAAAGGAAACGTACGAAAACATAACATTTCTAATGCAAGATTGTCAGAGATAAAATTGAAGAGGATTCGGTGTAATAAAATCGTTTTCAAAAAGGTTTCAAATAAACAGATTAATCGGCATGCTTTACAGGCTTACATATGTACACATCGCTCATTTACTCAAGGAACGTCATAACTCCAAAAATGAAATTTTTGAGTTAGTGATGCGGAATTAATCCTCATATCGTTCTTCATATTTTGTAAAAATTTCATACAAATATCTTGTTTACTCAACTCTTGAGAGAAAAGTTGTTTTGTGTAAAAGTGGTTTTTTTGAGTTATGACGTTGGTTGAGTAAATGAGCGATACGTATTTCATAGAAAAAAATTTATACTTTCTTAAACTTTTGGAACTATGTACATATATGGATGTTTCCGCATACACTATATTTTTTTATAAAGAGAAGTAACACTCAGGCAATGAATGCCTACTACTATTATTAGGTGTTACCTTCTTTAGGAAAGGGATAGTGATAGGGATGACAGGTGGTGAGGGACGAGATAGAGGAAAGCTTCATTCTTTTACAACTCTGTTTTTTGCATGTTTTTTTTTTTAAATATTGCAGTGTTGCAGCGCCTCTGGTGTTAAGTGAGGCGTATGCAGAAGTGACAATAATTAACATGCTAGATTGTTCCTCGTAATTGTTGTATTTCGAGTAACAACGTTGCAATGTGTTTTGAAGAACAAACTAATCTGACAGCTGCCAAAAAGAGTACGTTCAACTTTTTCATATGGCGTGTTCTGTTCTCGTCATACATATCGAGCCTTTTTTTTTATTTTATCGTAAGGGGCCATCCACATATTACGTAACGCCATTTTTTCCGATTTTTGACCCCCCTCCACCCGGTAACAGATCGTAACAATTCTTAGACCCCCCCCCCCCTCCCCACACAATAACGTAACAAGAATTTTATTTAAATTGTTTTAAGTTTTTATTAAAAAAAAATTTTATTTAATTCATACACATACATATGTATGTATGTATTTTTAAATAACTTTAAAATAGGGAACTGAAAAAAAGCAAAATTCATTTTATGTACATATGTACATATATTAAATGAGTAAATATATATATCTACATATGTAAGTATGTGTGAATAAAAAGAAAATAATACTGTTATTAAATCATTTCGACATTTTATGGCATTTTCTTAAGTTTCGTTTAGGATTTATTTATTTTATTTATGGGAAAATGCAAGTAATTGAGAATGGACGAATATTCGGGAATTCGAATACTTTTGTTCCTTTATTTTTATTTTCTGTTAGACTAACACAGTGCGTAGACAAAAATCAAATAAGCTTGCAAAATATAAATAATAACAATTATGTATATATTTATGTACATACATATGTATATGCATATATTTATATCTATTTAACACTCATGATTCTTGATTTATTATGTATTTCTTTGATAAATTAAATACATACATAAATAAATGAAAAATCGAAGTGTTTCTGTACGAAATTAGTAAAATTTATGTTACGTAACAATTTTACAGACCGCCCCCTACCACCCCGTAACAAATCATAACAAAAAAAAAAAAAAATTTAATTTTTGTCGCTTATAAGCGATTAAATCGAAAATAAGGCCTGATATGTAAAAAACATTTTCACAGGGATGACAGAACAAAGTGCACATTTGAACAAAGTGGTATATTTTTGATAGAAAAGAAAATACCAATACAACGTATCGTATAAGTACAGGCCATCAACCGAGTACTAGTCCTAAATAAAGAGAGAAAAATGGTCGGCAATATACCTTTCCATGTTATCGAACCAATTTTCAAAGCAAATGTTCCTACCTAATTGAGGCATCTTCCAAAAATTCATATTAAAAGCATTATTTTAATCTTTAAAATGCAAAAAACGTTCACCGGTTATTTATGTCTACTCACTGAAGCTTAATTCGAAATTGTGGCTGCTTAATAAGACAGTGCTAATAAGACTGCTGCTGGCTAAAGTAGCAAGTACGTCAACCGCACAGCAAATGAAGCAGTTCAAGGGCCCGAGTTAAAACCCTGGCCAGACCCAGTCATATCAACATCGTAGATACTTCCTGGTGGGTGTAAATGTCTGTGCATATCAGTGATGCTAATTTAGCAATTTTCAAACTAAATTTTGTCATTTTTCATCCCATTTATCCAGAAGAAAAGTCGATTTAGCTATTTTAGCTATTTTTAGAAAATTTTCCATACATGAAATTTTTTCCAATTTTTCATAACAAAATTTTTATTCGCAACAAAGGAGCTACCAAAAAAATACAAAAGATTAATGTTTTCGCATTATTATCAATAACAGAATACACCAATATTGCGTTTAAGAAAGTATGTAACCATTTCTTATGCATTTTTAGATACAAAATTGTAAATTTTTTTATTTTTTAATTTATTGTATTATTGAATCTGTCTTTAGGACAATAACAATAAGTATTCAAATCTTAATCTAAAACATTAATATGTTTATACTGCCAAATCAAAAGTGTGTGTCTTTTTGAGTCGCTAATGACCCTCAAAGATGAGTAAATCTCTCGCAAGTGGATTGGGATAAATAGGAATTTTCGTAAGGTAATTGGTGCTCGACTTTTTAATCTCTTCTCGGATCGTGGGTATATTTACGACTTTAGACGACATTTGAAAATTTTCAATTAACATTATAATATGAAAGAAATAGTTAAATTGGTAACAATAAGATTTCCTACTCCTTTCTTATAATCGTGATAATGTCGTTGAAAGTTGTCGGGTCTGTTTGGTGGCTTATAATGTCAGTAAAACATGTGTCATGTTTATTTTATTCAAGTGAAAATAAAATAGGAATTAAAGTTGAAATAAAAGTATAGGAAATAGAAAATGGACCAAATAGGTTTAGATAGAAAATATCACATAGTTCTTGCTACGACTACGAAATTTCTGAGAGTTTCTTAAAATTTATTGACACAAACAAGACAGCTAGGACAAAAACAACAATGATGTTAATTAATGATGATGGTCTGATTTTTTAATTAAACAATTACCTATTTAAATACATATTTAATACATATTTTTGTATTTTTGTGTTCAGTTTTTTATTTGCTTCATGAGTACATGAAGAAAAATTATTTGATTTATTGCTTTATTTTATTATTTTTACTTTTATTTGCTTTAAAATTTTTTCCCGATTTGCTGCAAAAAAATTTACTTATTTTTGTTTAATACTCATGATTTTTACATTCCATCTCACTTAGCCATTTTTTAGCAAGTTTCTAGCCATTTTTTATCTACATTTAGCCATTATTGGTGAAAGAATTCTGGCATCACTGGTGCTTATGTACATCGCAGCACCCTTCTTCGTCGATGTTTGTAGTAGAGATGGGTGCGTGTCGTGTTTTTTTTCGTGACACGAACACGCACGACTCAACACGAAGTGTTCGTGACAGAAAATTTGTTTTCGTGCGTGTTCGTGTCGTATCGTGTTGAGCAAAATTGACACGATTTTTGGTGCTAAAAAATTATCCATGAATTTCGAGTAAAGACAAAATTTAATATTTTGTATAGTCAAACACGTAAAACCATAAAATTTGTTGATAGTGTAGGGGTCTCTTAAGTTTAAAGTTTTGAAATTAAACAAAAATATGTATCTATTGGAATATAAAAAAATTCTTTTTTTTGCTATTCAATTTGATTTCGTGCGTGTTGTGCAGTTTCGTGTTTTGAAAAAATTTCGCGTGCGTGTTTCGTACGTGTTGGACATCCTGGCATTCGTGATCGTGTCGTTTCGTGTTGGAAAAATTCAACACGCGCCCATCATCATTTTGTAATAGTTAATCTTCGGCAAAATAAAATAACCAATGAAATAGCTACAAACCTCAAAATAATACGCCTACTTAACACCAGTGGCGCTGCAGTGACGCACAAGAGCAAAGTTGCAATAACAAATAAATTTAAAAAATCCAAAAAAACCCGACTACATAAAAAACTGAAAATAAAAAAAACAGGGTCCAGTAGTCACAGATAGCCTCACTAAAATCACATTACAATGTATATGGCGAAAAACGAAAGATAGGCCCCACCTGCCTTAAAATAAAAAAAAAATGTAATGTAAGATGAATTCATGTGTTGCCCTGAGTTCATTTAAAGAATTTCATAGTAGTTGCACTCACGCAACTTCATTTAATTCAATTAGGCAATATTTAAAACCTCAAAGAAGAGATGACCACTGAGCACCCTTTCTGTCCATAATTTGAAAAGTTTTCGGTCCGTGAATACTCGTTGATCAAAATTTTTATCTTTCAATGATGATTGGAGCGAAAGATGTACATACATATCTTCGTTAAAGCAACCAGCTCACTGCAGGAGGAGTTTTCCAATCAATCAAAAAAAGTATCAAAGAATTTAATAAACAAAAACGTCAAAATTTCCGATTATGATTTCATAATTGATGTGTAGACCTGTCGTAGAGCACATAGTCCAGAGACTTCACTTCGTTTCATAAAAAATAGTTCTGCAGTCGCGAAATTATTCGTTCATCGAACATTACTTTCCATTTAAGCAACGTATCGTATGGCATCTTGCACCATTTTGTGGAAAACGAAGCCCAAGAACTCAAACATAATTTAAAATTTTTAGTACAATGCCGAATAGACTCATTGGGGTCTTCCTCGTTAATAGACACTACTGGTTTACTGTACAACGTTTTTGAAAATACTTATTGTCCTGTAGATTATAAATTAAGCAAATACGATTCAGGTTTGATCGACTTTGATGTGACTTTGATTGTGAAATTGCGATTGTGCCCCTGTGGCTGAGTGGTAGCGATGCTAACCTCTCGGTTCCGAGGTCGTGGGTACGATTCCCGCCATAGACCCTGGGTGTTTTCCGCAGACAAGCTAATCGCTTCGCGGGTTGTGTTTGTATAAAATGGACGAAAAGCGCACATTGATTCCAAACAAATTTCCATAAAATAAATAACAGCAAAATTTCGCACATAAAAAACCGGATTTCCAACCTTAGATTCTATATATGTCGAAAAAAATACTCGCGAGACTTCACGAAATTAAAATCGATTTCACTTTTATTTTGCGTTGAAATGAAGAACTTGAATAATTTTTGTATCCTCAAATTTCTATAATACTTATGGTATGGTAACACTGGGGCAAATATTTGCCCAAAAAACGTAACCCCTAAATATTAATGAAGAAGCTTTCAATTCAGAGACGTGTTTGCTAAGTCAAATAGTTTCCAATGATGTTGGATTCTATGACATTCTCTATTAGTTGATTATGAAACTGTTTAACTTAAGAAAGACGTGTCTGAATCAAAATGTTTTTCACTAATATTTATTGGTTACGTTTTTTGGGCAAATGTGACCATACCTTTAGACTTTCAAAATGTCATAAACACAAACAACATTTATTATTCACTAGCATCTTCATGCAGAAGCTGAAAATTGCATTTCTACCATATTTAGCAAAAACAGAAAAAGTATCAAAAGTATGATTACCCGTTTTACCTCCTAAAAAGTGTACTATTTTTTAATCTGTGCGATATGCCAACCGTCTACAAATCTCATCCAAATCCATTAAGCCGTTTTTGCTTTAAAATGGCACAAACATCCAAATTCGCAGATATATGTACATACATACAAACACACAAACTTTCACATCTTCAGTAATATGTTAATTCATGTCAAAAATCTTAAGACTTTTTTCATACGAATCTTTTTCATTCTGTTGCCAAAAATGAGCTAAATATCAGGAAATTCTTCATATTAAAAATCAAAATATCACTCACCAATGATCCCCAAACAAGTTGCCAATCGTCTTTTCATTCCTTACAGAAAGATACTGAAATAAACATAAACATTTTTATAATATTTTCCATGTTCTATTTTATATCCTTAAAAAAAAAAATCTCATTAAGAATTTGCTTAACTTTCAATTTAATTTCTACTGAAAGTTTCTCGTACTTAGATATAATTTATTAGAATATCCGTAAATTTCGAATAACAACAGCTGACAAGATCTTGCGTGCCAACAATTAATAATCTCAGCATTTGATTCATGTCACATGAATATACAAGTATGGATCAAGAGAGATATTAAAATACAGTTAAATCGCTTGACCAAATTGATTTAACCACATTACCTTGGCATGACACAAACTATTTAAGTCAAATTCATACTTAAGCATTAAAATTAAAAAAAAACACACACACACACAACATTTACTTCAAGTGAAAGACACAAACGCAACTTTGAGCGAGGGGGAGCAGCAGCAAGGAAACGCTTACTGCACTTTAATAATTGTAAGTGAATGATCACAGCCACACCATATTAATTGTGAAGCAGATTGCAAGATCATTACACACGCAAATGATTTATAACTTCAGTTGACATTTTTTAAGTTGGCCAATGGCTTTGGAAAAATTATTGGGTGGGTATGTTTAGTTGATTAGAATGTTTGACTATTTTTGATCCGTTTTAAGCATATTCATTCATAAATATAAATTTTTACCATTTACTTACAAAGTATAAAATGAAATTACATTAAAATATCACGCGAAAGAAACAGTGAAAAAGATTTGATGACTGTGTGAGCAAGACTGTCCGAATAAACAATTATCTTCCATCTCGTTCCGGCACCTTCAAAATGTAAAATAATTTTTCTGTAAAAATGAGCTATGAATTACTTTATAAAGTGTTTTTTTTTCGAGCGTCACAACTTTGAGTTGGCATCACTGCTTTATTTTTCCATCCATTTAATAGCTGATAGTTGCTTTTTGTTTATTTTGATTTGAAATTTCATTATGAATCGACTTAAACCAGAGCAACGGGTGCAAATTGTTGAAATTTTTAATCAAAATAATTGTTCTATTCAAACTCATCGTGCACTTCTTCCATTCAAAATTTTATTTTCCGCTGAAGCCCATTTCTGGTTGAATGGGTACGTAAATAAGCAGAATTGTCGCATTTGAAGTGAGGAGAATCCACAAGCTTTTGTCGAAACACCATTACATCCACAGAAAACTACTGTTTGGTGCGCTTTATGGACTGGCTTAGTATTGGTCCATATGTCTTCAAAAACGATGATGGTCAGAATATTACTGTCAATGGTGAACGGTATAGGAACATGATTTGAAATTTTTTTCATACCTCAATGACGTGGCATTAATCTTGCTGATATGTGGTTCCAACAGGTTAGAGCCAGCCCATGCCACACAACGCTCGCTACAATTGATTTACTCAAAGATGAAAAAATTATTGCACGTATTGGCCCAATTAGTTGGCCACCATGATCGTGTGGTTTAACCCCATTGGATTAGTTTCTTTGGGGTACTGTTACGTTACTTGTCTACGCCGATAATCCACAAACAATTGAACACCTGAAAATCAACATTCGAAGAGTTATCGGGGAAATACGGCCGCAAATGCTGCAAAAAGTTGTTGAAAATTGGTGTTCCAGATTGCGGCCACATGACAGAAATCATATTTAAACAATAATTTCATAAAGTTATCTTTCCAATAAAGCCCGTTTCATTGATATTAAATATATATATATATATATACAGGGTCCGCCATCTAAGGTTTTTTTTCAACTAGTGCTTATTTCGTGAATGGTAACACTTAGCTCATGTCTGATTTGACAGATAATTAGTTTTATGCTTCCGCTGAACGAATATGGTTGTGTATACGCTTGAACAACGCTTCGGTAAGTGGGCCTGCGATCGACTTACAGAAGATGCCGATTTTGCCAAAAAAATCATCTTTTCAGATGAAGCTCATTTTGATCTTGGCGGGTATCTAAACAAGCAAATTGTCGCATTTGGGGCACAGAAAACCCGCACGCATACATTGAAAAGCCGACGCACCCAAAACGAGTCACTGTTTGGTGCGGATTTTGGTCCAGAGGCACAATTGGGCCAATGAGCAAGGAGTGGCCCTTACATTCAATGGCGATCGTTATCGGGCCATGTTGAACGAATTTTTGTTCACAAAAATTGAAGAGGAGGATATTGGCAACATTTGGTTTCAACAGGACGGCGCTACGTGCCACACAGCCGAAGCTACACTCGATGTTTTGCGCCCTGTTTTTTAAAAAAAAGTTATCTGGCGGACCCTTATATATAAAAATATATTTCCTTCTTTCTTATGATTATGTAAAAAACACCCTTAATTAAGTAAGCTTACAACCCATTTTTTATTATTTTGATTAAACCCCATATTCATAAAAAAATAATATTTGTTTGAAATAAAATACACTTTAAAGTCTTTTTAAATTTTAGGAATATGGAGGTAAGTGTTTTTGAAAGCTGTTTCTGAAAGGCTGCATCCTTTTTTATCACAAATGTAGGGCTTTTGAAAACGGTGCCAAACTTATTTAACACCTGGAACATTTGATTTATAAATCATGATTTTATATTGGATTAAATTAAACGCTCGTTAGTGTAAGTATGACAACAAACTTTGTAAGAGTACAGCAACTGATCACACCGTCAACTTCCAACCGCTCCCTCATGCTGATCAAATAATAAAGCTTTTCTTCAAATCGATGAAATTCAAATTATTGATTTGCTTAAAGGTGGTTCAGTACAACGGTTTCCTTACCAAACAATATATTGGATAATTATTTATTATATGTATATTGTTGTTGTTGGCGGTATGATACAACGAATAAATAAATAAATATCTTTGTATCAATGGGCAACAACAAAATGTCTTGTTTAATCATACTCGTATAACAATCGTACGTTTGCCAATTGTTCATTAGAAACGAAATAGCAAACGAAATAATCCAATAATAGAGAAAACGAAATCATAAATCATGTTGTTCAGATGTGTTAATAACCAGCACAAATAGCAGATAGAAACAGTAACAACATGTTGTAAGTTGCTGTAGTTGATGTTGTTGCTGTTAGTACTAGAGCACTAACTGTGTTACGGTCAGTCAGTGTTGCATTTAAATGACACTTAATGAGCTCGTGCCAAATAGAATTGTTAATACTTTTCCGAAAAAAAAGAGAAATAAAACAAACAAAAAGCGATTATATAGATCGTGTTCATTGTTGACTGTCGCTGTTGTTTATCAAGTTGTGTGGAATTTAAAAAAAAATCAATTTAATCACGATTACAAATATGCATGTAAGTGTATCTATGTATAATATACTCGTACATACTTTTTTCAAATTAAAAATGCCATTAAAGGAACATGTAAGTGCACTTTAAATAAAATAAAACATTCGGCAAAAGTTTACTGTGTAACAAACAGGGGGAAAGAAGTTATCGGCAGGAGGCGGTAACATAATAAGGAATTAATAATAAAAACCGGCAACACGAATTTTTACTGACAGTTAAATTTAATATTTTAAAATCTGATAAACCATTTATTTCTCTTCTAAGTACTGGAATAGTAATATAAAATTTATAAGACATAAAAAAGAAAATTATCTATTTTTGGAGATTGTTCGATTAGAATTAAAATTTTATTAAAATGGCAATTTGTAATTCCCTTTTAAATAAATGAAGAAGCGAAGCTATGTAAAGTGCTCATAATTATTCAACATCTCATCTTCCATTTTATTTTAATAAGCTTTTTTTTCGACGAAATAATCTATTAAGCTCGAATAATCGAATAAAACTTAAAATTTATTCGGTTATACTCACCGATATTTTTAAATTTCTAAATATATCTTCTACTTTGATTTTATATCATAGTTCGAATACAATTTTTTATTCATTATTTATTCGAATAAGCGAACATAATCTAACATTTATTCGTCTGATCGCTTGCAAATATTTTTATGTTCATGTTTTATTTCAGTGAATAATTTGGCATTCGAATAATGGAGCATAACACAAAATTTATTCTGCTGGTCGAATAATAAGGCAGGTCACAGAGCTCAATTGCGATCGAAAGTGTTCTAAATTCCGAAACTTAAGGTTTAAGTGAAACTTAGTTAAAATGAAAGATTAAATATTAAACTTAATTAATTATAGATTTTTAAAGCGTTGATATTTATAGTATATATTTATTCAAAAATATATTTAAATTTATTAAAGTTGTCGAGAAAAATAAAAAAACTGTATTATTTCAATCAGAGTGTTGACACATTGTGTTTTCTTGTTAAAAATTTTAGATTTTACAATTTGTGGGAATAAACAAAATCAATTGGAATATGTAGAACGTAATACGAAATCGATCAGAATTGAAAATACGAAATCAAACTCATTCCGATCGGAATGTACTCGTATTAGAGATGGGCGATTTTTCGAAACCTTTTACTTTTTCACAGCGATTGAAAAATCACTAATCACAACTGTGACTGAATTTATCATGTAACAGCTTTTTGAAATATAGTTCTTTTATGCAAGCTGTGAATGTTCTTGTATGCTTACTTTACAATAAATAAAGCTTAGCCGATGGCCTTGGCAGCCAGTGCTATCAATGTATATATTATTGTTATATTTTATATAATTTTAATATCAAGTAAATAAATAAATAAATAAATAAAGCTACCACATGAATTTTTTATACCTTTACCGTTTGTCGAGAAAAAATCGTCAAATCGTCTTTTCTGGCAACTATGTATAGCTCTCACATTTTTGTAAATATTTGCAATACGCCAATTCTCAATATTTGGTTGGGGTTGATTGCTAATTGTTTGTTCTTGTCGCTCTTGTTATTAGTATTTATCAAAATACTTTTAAAGCAGAAGAGCTGAAATGTGGTAAACCGTGATCACAGTCACTGTTTAATTTCACAACTTTGTCAAAATAACAAATAAAAAAACTGCTACAAGCAAAATACTGCTAAACTACGATCACAGTAAGAGTTTAAAAGAACAGCGATTTAGCAATCACGTTCACAAGGAGCAACATTATTAAAAAATCACTGTATCGCTCAACACTAACTTGTATAACAGAATATTAAATATTGCTCTTGTGGTATTTTTTCGTCCGAGCGCATAAAACTATTTTTAGTTCATATTTTAGTTAATTTTACATGTGTTATGCATTTCAATTTAATCGGTTAAACGAATAAAATTATTAAAAAAATTTAAGTTTTTGTAAACTGTTCCGGGAAATTTTGCTTATGTGGTGTTATTGATTCGCATAAAAATATTTTTTAGAATTAAATTTCTAGAATATATTTTATAAGTATTGTTTTTTTTTGTATTTATGGGCCAATTTCACGATGTCGACAACATTCGACTTGACGCACACTTACATTTGCAACAACAAAATTTGAAAATTTGTTTTTGTTTTGAATGTAAGTGTGCGACAAGTCGAACGTTGTCGACATCGTGAAATTGGCTCTACATATTGACTTTTTTATTTTTGTATTTATTTATTATTTTATTGCGCTCGTTGTTTACTCCAGTAATCGAATAGAGACCTGAAATTTATTCTATGGCTTGAATAATTTTTTTTAGCTTTTTAACATTTTGATTTGAAATTTTGCATCATAAATCGAATAGAGTTTTTTTTATCATTCATTCGAGTAATAAAAAAAACCCCAAATTTCCAAAACTTATTCGTTTGGGTTAAATAAGAAATGTATTTATTTATTTTATTTTATTTTATTTGGTTAAATTTTGGTATTAGTTAAAGTTCTCATTTGTTTAAATGAAAGTTTGACGTAATAACTCTAGTTATTCTAAGAAATTTTAGGGTAAAGTTTCCCTGATGATCTGCATTAGCAACAATGAAATGGGCATAGGACCCACCTAGCCCCTCAATAATCAATTTCAATGTACTTTTTTTTAATAAAAAAATATTTTACTGACTTAGAGCTAGTTTTTAACATAAAGATAAACTCTACTTGTCAGTTAACTGAAGTTTAAACTTAAAATTCTGTTTTTCAAATAAAGATTATCTGGTTAATAATCTAGGTTTAACCGACCAACAATGCTCAGTTAAACTCAAGTTAGAACTGTCAAATGATAAATAAATTAAATAAATATTAGGCAGTTTTACTAAAAAGTTTAATAAATAAATATGTACATTCATACATAAATAAAATGGATATTTGTTATGACGGCGAAAGATTTTAGTGATTATATATATATATATATACATATATAAGCGCGGCCATAGGCCGGCAGTGCAAGAAATCGTTATAAGGCAGGAAAACTTTTCGAGGCAGAAACTCTTCGGCCGGGCTTAAGGATTTTCTCTACCACGGTGTTTCCCGACACGGCGCAACCTAATAAAGATTTTCTGCCTCGCAAAGTTTTCCTGCCTTATAACGATTTCTCATAAAAATTTTGGGCGATTTTTAATTTTTATTTTTGGGCGTTTTTTCATGGAGCCTTCGACAAAAGCTTGTAGATTCTTTTCACTCCAAATGCGAAAATTCTGCTTATTTATGTACGTACCCATTCAACCAGAAATGGACTTCATCGGAAAATAAAATTTTGAATTGAAATTCAAAATCAATATCAATCGATGAGTTTGACGAATAGAACAATTATTTTAATTAAAAATTTCAACAATTTGCAAACTAAACAAAAAGCAACTATCAGCTGTTGAATGGGTGCTCAAATAAAACAGTGATGCCAACTCAAAATTGTGACTCTAAAAAACACCCTTTATATACATAAATATGTATACACGCTTAGATATCAATCTACACGTTCTGTATATAATTTGAATTTGGACACATCGAAAAAAACATCGAAGTTTTCCGATTGTTTAGGAGCAAAAAGAAAACATCGGATTATGTCGATGTTTCGACACAATACATCGATTGTTTGTAAAAAATCGATGGTTGATGTCCATCCCTAGCTCAGGCTGTATAAAATAGTTATTAAATGAATATGTGTAATTCGTTTTAGCTGGATTAGTTACAATTCCATTCATTCCGTATTTTATTATACTCATACTTACTTATGCTCATCTCTAACTTCCATTAGCTTTAAATAAAACTGATAAATCGCCTTCGAACATACCTAATCGAAAGTTAATGTTGTTCGTTTACGAAGTAAAATAATTGTTCTCTAAAAGGAAACAAAATGCAAATTTCATCATTAAAAAACAGATAAACAAACAGATAATCTTATGGGCAAATAAATTCGCCCTGACACTGATATAAATAATTTAAATTACGATCCAATCCACATTTAAGTAAAAGGTGGGCAGCTCTGCCTCCATTCAAGTCATTTTGCAGCATCCCTAAAAGTTCCAGTTCATTTCCCTTGATAATGAACAATTATCGATATTTAAATTTAAAATATATAAATTTTTTCCGCCATTTAACGAAGAAAAAAAGGTGTTCGATTTGTTGGGCTTTTTATTGTTAAAAGCAACCAGACACGTTTGACGTTCCTTTATCGCCTCTGCTGGTTGCGTTGTAACTGTTCTTTGTGTTCCATTGCATTTTTTAACTTTTTTCTCGCTTTTGTTTTCTTCATCTTTCACTGGTTTCACAATTTAAAATGTCCTGTTTATGCCAGTTAGTTTTTATTGACCCATTTATTTTTGGCACTTTAACACCTGAAATTAATTAAGTGGATTCGTGTATAAAACAGACTAAATGTATCTGTATGACAGAATGAGTGTGCGAATGCTCGTTTAAAATTGCCTTTAGGCTAAAACTTAGTAAGACATTTTGTTGCTGTTGCAATTTTACTTTAAAAGCTGCAATTAAAATGTTCCCAAAAAAACTTAAAAAAAGCAAGGAAAAATCCAAGTCAAGTTAAGAAAATATGTTGTTCTCTTTTAAGATTTTAGATTGTATTTGCTGATTACACTCGCTTTATCAACAATTGGTTTCTCGTTCATCTGCGGAATATGATATCAGTGCAAAGGAATCGATTATCATGTTTAACAAATTATAATCTTTGTAATTTAATTGCATAGAATGTCTTGAAATGATAATTAATACTTACTTAAGGGGAAAGTTAATAAATTTTCTTTGTTTTTTTTCGTATTTCTTTCAGAAATCTGATAAGACACGCATCATGATAAGGCAAATTATCAGCTGTTTGGTTGCGACTAAAAAACGAATGAAAAATGTCACTATTAGCTTTTCTGGTGTTTTAAAAGGAAGGGTTACTTACTGTCGCATTAAAAACAAAGTTTACAAAAGATTTATTGAACAAATTTGTGTATAAAATTTTATTTTGCAATCTTTTTGCAAATCAAAAAAAAAACCTTGTGTTTGAATATGCCGGTAAGGAAATATGGAAAATATTGGAAATTGTGTTACGTTCCAGTTGAAAGTTGCCGTGGTTACCATGCTACATATGCAATGAAAGAATTGCACGAAATTATAATTATGCATTAAAGCCTTTCAATCTCTTAGCAGAGGCGTCAAACTGCAGAAAAACACTGACTTTCGTAAGTCGACTTAAGCGATTATTCCATATTATCACAGCTATATCGAACCATATTGCCACAGATACAAGTGATTAATAACTCAAAAAATACCACTTCTTGCTTTACATTGCAAAATTAATCTTGTACTCTCATCTCTTGAGAGGAAAACTATGTATATGTTATATATGGGTTATCCATTTCTTCGTTTCCAAAGTAAAGTTAAATAAAACACAGATAAAGCTATGATTTCGATGATTATTTTTGTTCATTTTTCATTATAATGCTTGGAAGTTGGCATTAAGTACGAAATAAAATGTCATTTAAAGGACTGGTTGCTGCAGTCGATCCTTTTGGGGTAGTTTTCGACCACTCTTTCGCACATATCTCGGCGATAACTTGAAGAATGTTATGCCGACTACACACTTCGCCATTTTGTGACATGGAAATGATGTGTACTAGTGTTTGTCATTTCCGATATTTTTCATTGTGCGGCATTGCTTTCCATATAAAAAATATCATGTGTACTGTGTTGCACATAATTTGAAAATGACACCACAAAATGACAACACAAGATGCGCAAGATATGTACTCAGCATTCGTTATCAAATACTTCAACGCTAGGGATTATCCACTTAGACGCAGTTTTTGGCGTCGCCTCACAAAACTAGTCTAACGGCATTAAATCGCATAAATTTTGTAACGTCGGCAAAACGCTACATTACGCGTTCTGGAAACTTCCCATGCAATAAACCCAAAATCGGTTCGCGTTGTGTGGCTCCTAGCATCGTCTTCTTGGGATAACATATCGTCTAGTTCATAATCTTCAATTGCGCTTAAATTTACGGTAAAGCTTTTTCGGATTATCCGCCACACTTTCACTAATAGAATCGATATTTACAGCAGTGCACGCACATTGCGATGATGCTTGACCACATCTGTAACGCTTCCAGCCTCTTCAAATGTCTTTATAATCTAGTCAATTCCTTGCATAGTTGATCGATTATGAGAACTATAATCAACTATAATGCTCGAAAAGTGGCCACTACTTTTGAACTACAACAAGTTTTAACTATTTTTACGCCTTATTCGGTTATAAAGCGATCCATATTCGTAAATGGCAAACCTTATACTTAAGAAGTGACACTTCAGATGACAGATATTTAACAGCTGACAGCCTTGCCAGACCGGCAATTTTTAAAACACTAAAGGGATATTTATTATATTGGCACTGAGTAGTTGGGCAATTCAACATTTTAAATTAATTTTAAACAATTTAAAACAAGTTTTTTGCGTTATGACTCTCTTATAACAAATACTGAATATGTACACGCAAATACTCGTGTTATGTCAGCCATACACTACACAAGTTCAGTGCTGAAGTCTGGCACTGCGTAAACTAAGCTTGTGACACACACTATACAAGTAAACTGTGCAGTTTTTATTTTAATGCTACATAATGCAGGCGATTTGTTGTATAATTCTAGGAACTCTGTCCAGAATATTTATGATATTTACTCAGTTTACTGCGTAAATAGCACAACCAGCCCCATACACAACACAAACGTACTGTACAGTGCCAGACTTGTGCAGTGAACTTGTGTAGTGTATGGCTGGCATTAGAGAGTAAAATGAGTTCTTAAAATGAAGAAGGTGGATTTTTTTTGTCTTAACTTCAACAGAAAATATTAAAATCTTTAAACTTTTTTTTTAATGCATAATTTGAAACAAATAAATATTTACTTAGCACTACTAGTTATAAAATATTTTATTATATTTCCTTTACTTAAGTGTTCTTGAAGTGCAAGCTTTCGTACAAATTTTAATAATTTCTTTTAAATATTGGGCCACTTAGTAAAAAAGACCTCAGCAAAATTTTATTTAATGATGAGGCTACACGAACAAATTTCTAAAATTTGTTATGAAGTAAGAAAATAACGCTTGAATTGTTATGCGTTTCTTTGGTGAAGAATTTGTTTAAAAAAATTAAATTTTGCTTCTATCTGTCACATAATTCTTACTTATAACTAATTTACATTATGCATACATTTTTTTGCATGAAACTTTTTGTATTTGCTAACAGAAGCGCTGCGGAAGAGAGTAAAATATGAAGAACCATGCTACGAATTTTTGGTAACCTTTCCCCTCTGCCAGGACAAATAAAAAAACTTCATGCAACTACTGTCATAAAACAAAGCAGATATTTTTTTTATTATCACATCAAATATTTAATGGAAAAAAGTTGTCATGTTTTTTGAAGCAAACTATAGAAAAAATATGATTTAATAGCACCACAACAATGCATCCATCATCCTGAAAAGAGCTTTTGTACATAAGTAAATACATATGAGGTTTGTTCAAAACGTATCGCGAATTTTGAATTTTCGCGGGTTACGTATATTCGAATTTTGATTTTTTTGTGGTGTTATGTTGGTACTCATGTCTCTCACTTATGCCAACAATTTCGGCCATTTCGAGTGTTCAGTTAATTGTTGACAGCTGCTTTGCTTGCACGTGTTTTGGCTCGTCTTCGATTTTTACTTTAGTTCGAGCGGCAGCTTCCATTGAGATGATTGAGCTTTGGTTTCCACGTCATAACCATAAACCCTCAATTCGTCACCAGTTATGACCCTTTGGAGCAAATTTGGGTCGTCGTGGACAGAGTCAAAGAGCTGATTATCAATGTTCATGCGATGCTTTTTGGTCGAAATTGAGCAATTTTGGTACGAATTTCGCGGCGACCCGTCTCATGCCCAAATCATTAATAAAAATCGGATCTCTAATGGTGATTCGACGATTGGCCAATACCATTTCCTTCACTTCATAAATTTTTTCGTCTGTTGTTGAAGTGCTCAGGCGTCCTGCACGCTCTTCGTCGTTCACATCTTTTCGGCCTTCTGAGAACATTTTGTACCACCGATAAACGTTGCTTCGGTCCAAGGTAGCTTCCCCGTATGCCACAGTCAACATTCGGAATGCATCCGCGCACTTAATTTTGTTTTTCACACAAAATTTGATACAGGTTCTTTGTTCTATTTTTTTAATAGGTAAAAGTCGAAAACGTGCCAAAACACGTGCAAGCAAAGCAGCTATCAACAATTAATTGAACATTCAAAATCACGGAAATTGTCGGTATAAGTGAGAGACATGAGTACCAACATAACGCCACAAAAAAAATCAAAATTCGAATAAAGCCTTTTTAGAAGAGTAATTTTCGACTCGAAAATGAGCTCATACATGATTATTTTATTCGCGCGGAGGAGTCGAGAAGACTCAAATGTGATTATTAATTTCATAAAATGCTGACTGGGCTTAACGACATTAAGAAACCCGACCTAAATTTAATAATTCAGAGCACAATAGATTGAGATACTACTTACAGCCGATTTTCAGATATTTTATACTCTAATTATGGCGAATAGTGGCATCGCTGAATAAAGATGGTTTTCCTAGATGATCACTGAAGCTATTTAAGGAATTATTTCTCTGTTGTATCGAATAGTGAATTCGCCGAATACCGATTTGTTGCTTTCTGACTGACTCTAGCCAGTATTAATGTCGTCATTGTTATATCAGTATGATATTAATTGTTTTAAATCAAATTGGATCAAATATAATAAAACATTTGATACAATGAATCATTTAAGTAAATTCACCGCACAATTAACATTCCCATTCGCAAAAAGATACTCCAAAAATGTAAGTATCAACTCCGTACGAATACTAGCAAATACAAGAGAAAAGAATGCATGAATGCTGGCTGACATGCATGCCTTTGAAACGGCACATGGTGAAGGTGTTGACCGTGAATGCAGTTTTACAAAAGCAAACCAGCGAATACGTTTAGTAAAGAAAACAAACTAAACTCCTAAATGAGGTGTGGGAGGAAAAAGTGTGGCTGGCTGGTTGTCTCGGCAACAATGTTTATACACTTCGTACTATCAAATTGTTATTACATATTTTATGGGTGCGTTCACCATCACCGCCGCCACCACCAACTAACCAGCATATGCATGACATCTAAAACGTATTAGTGCAGAGTATATAATACTCGCACATACGAGTATGTATGGTCTACAAATGAAAAGCCAAGAAAGATAAAGTCGCCAGATTGAAAGAAATATGATCTCACCATGCAGAGAAGCTGAGGCAACCAATCGTTTGGCAAATTGACTGACGACGATGGCAAAAATGTTTAATAATTCCGTATAAACTTAGCAAAAGATAAGAAATAGGAAAACGTTTAAAGCTTCAAGTTGTTGTGTTCTACGAGTACGTACATAGTGAGGGAGGTGCTGCAGCATTGGAATGATGCTGGTTCTATGTTCCACCAACAATTGCTTGAATAATATGTAGTATGTAATTTCGAACAGCTACAACAGCAAAAAAAAATGCACACCTGCAACACGCAAAGAAAACAACTATTTTTTTTCTTCTTCTTTAATTCCTTGTATCTTTCGCTGGCCACATCTAAGTAAGTATGATAGAGATTTAAGTCAGCAAAACAAACAATAAAATTTACCAAACACATGGCGAGGTGGTTCATTATTTTTCCACCTCTTTTCTACGACATAGCAACGAGCGATTGCCAAAAGAATATCTAGTGCTTTTTAAGACACTAGAATAAAATATTTCTTCCTTAAATGGCAACAGCAACCAGCTAGCAGCCATCATCTTTAGAGCGTTTCTTGCTTAAAACCCCGCTGCTCGACAACGTTAGTGGTGCAAACAACAAACTTTTTTTTTCAATTGATTGGCTGAAAAACTACAAGAACAAAATAAATTACAACTGCACCTGGTTGAGAGAGTCGCATCGTTTCGTTAACTAATGAAATTGATTTTTTCACACATTTTTAGAATTTCGCCAAAAGAAAAGGAAATAAGTAGAATTAATGGTAAAGTTTGCTGCTTAAAATAAACTTAAAATATGTGCTGCCAAGTGCAAAAGAATTGAATTAGAGATATGTATGCAACAACACTGACAATTAGTTCCAATCGGTTTTTTGCGCTGCAACATTTAAGTCTCTGTCTCTGTGGCGAATGTTAAGCTGCAGTAAATTTTTTGCATTCCAATTACATTTGCAGGCGGCTGGTTGTTCTTAAAAAATTTTAAATATGTTAAACTTTTTAGTGCCTTAATGAGGGATCGGAGTTGGTGGAAATATAATTTGTTTTGCTTAATTATGTCAAAGGAAAGAGCCGTTGCTGAATTGAGACGAAATTAAACATCGTTTTAGGGACTCAGGCAAACGAAATTGTTTATTAAGCTGTTCTAGAAAAATTGATAAAATAAGTTCAGGGTAAAGACTGAGCAGTTAAAGTTGGCCAGTGATCTCGGAAATAGGTTCAAGAATAACCGGCTGCAAAGCTGCGGATAATACTGGTTGCCGCTGTACCAGATGAGTCTTAAGTCAGTCGTTTGTATTAAAATTTTACGGAGAGTTTGATACAAGCTGCATACTTTGAGATAAAACACTAAACAAAATTACGCGCAAAGAAATAATGAAATAACTCCAATGCAAAATAATTAAGTTCCAATAAAATAGTACATGCTCAAAATACTCGTATACAGTAGAGAGCAAAACTAAAACACACCTCATATGTTATGGGGATTTGCTTTAACAAATTACAAAACTTATGCAACATATTGCTCTCTTTAAATACTTGGCTGGTGATATTTTATTGTCTAAAACACTCACTTGCGCCCTAATTTTACTCCCATATATCCAAGTAAATCCATTTTACTTAAGATTTGCTTCTGATTACGCGCTTTTTTGTTTGTTAAACAAGCTCAGGTGGTCAATTGACGAAATTGTCCTGTGGAAAACGATTTCGAAAAAAGGAAACACTTACAGAGCTGTACCTGGATTCAGTAACTTTTATTACGATAATCGTATCGCTATAATATAGGGTCCGCCAAATAACTTTTTTTTTTAAACAGGGCGCAAAACATGGAGTGTAGCTTCGGCTGTGTGGCACGTAGCGCCGTCCTGGTGAAACCAAATGTTGCCAATATCCTCCTCTTCAATTTTTGTGAACAAAAATTCGTTCAACATGGCCCGATAACGATCGCCATTGACTGTATTTTCGGAAAAAAATGGCCCAATTATGCCTCTGGACCAAAATCCGCGCCAAACAGAGACTCGTTTTGGGTGCGTCGGCTTTTCAATGTATGCGTGTGGGTTTTCTGTGCTCCAAATGCGACAATTTTGTTTGTTTAAATACCCGCCAAGATCAAAATGAGATTCATCTGAAAACATGATTTTTTGGGCAAAATCGGCATCTTCTGTAAGTCGATCGCAGGCAATATTTCCCAGCGTTGTTCAAGCGTATACACAACCTTATTCGTTCAGCGGAAGGATAAAAGTAATTATCTGTCAAATCAGACATGAGCTAAGTGTTACCATTCACGAAATAAGCACTAGTTGAAAAAAAAACGTCAGATGGCGGACCCTATATATACAATATCGTTAAAAATTAACTACTGAATCACATTCGTTACGGCTAACGAATAAATATATCGATAAATATTTAGAAAGCGAAACCACTTTTGAAAGAAAGGAAAATTTCAAAATTGTTGCTCTATGAGAAATTAGTAAAATTTATTTGATTTCAAATTTTATCAAAAATGGAATAAAAATAAAAATTAAATTAAATTATTTCCTAAAACCTTTAACAAAAAGATTCCAGAAATGCAATGCAGTAATTCCTAAAATACATTAAAATTTCGCTCTTCACGTGAAAAAGAAGGATATCTTATGTTTTTGAGATTCACCAAGTTTTATTGAAGTAAATATTGATTCACTGTACAAATTGTTAGCAAAACTTTAAACTAACAGCTTCCATCAATTAAAGGTTGGATTAGAGTAAAGGGCAAAGTATCGAGTTACTGTATTTTTTTTAACCAAAAGTGATAGCCGTTGAGAGATTGACAAAATATTTTTCAAGGAAGGACTTAATACCCCATCGAAGATTGCTCTTGATATCTTATCATAGGCTTTATAAAACTCCATTCTACCTTTTGAATTTAAAAAGCTTTTAATCGAGCAAGATTGGTGGTAATGTTGCTGTTTAACAACAATTTCTAACCACAGCTGGAGCAACAGCAAGTAAGCCTGCTGCCTGTATATATTATCGGATCAGAGTTCGAAAAAGTTCTTTTTTTTTTTTATTTAGGGCACCATAGTGAGTATTTCTCACTTTTTTGCACAAGATGTGCTTCTTTCAGATTCAAGTTGAGTCATCGGGCAGACGGCGGCGTATCATCAAGACCACATGCTTTAGTAACAAAATAGCCAAAGACGCAGCAAATAATTATATGCATCTATTTCACGGGATTCACTAAGAAAATGGATTGGAAATGCACTTATAAAAATATAAAGAAATAATTTTATTCGGAAAAATTTTCCTTTTATAAAGAGTTCTTGAGTTCAAATTTTTTAACCCTGAAATCTTACAACAACCAGAAGGTTTGACGAGCTAATAGATCACTGAAGAGACTTATTTTTATATTTATGATATGAGACTTATTTTTACTGTTAAAGCCCCGTTCAGACTATTATACAAGTATTAATACTTTCATCACATTTTACGATACAGAAATCTAAATACATTCGTTGCGACTGTCAAAAAATCTAACGTAAAATCACATATTGTGTTCAGACCATCACACTTCAAATGAAATGTGTAATACAAGCAGAAAACAAAACAGCTGTTCAATGAAAATGTCCGTGATATTCATTGACTAGCGGCGGCAAAGCGGTTTCATGTAGTCGGGGACGTGCCGGCACTTGAGAAAATTCAGCAGTTAAAAATATTCTATGTAAATAACAGAAAAAATTTAAGAAAAGATATTACAAAAACGTTAAAAAATTACGTCAACGAAATATACTTCCATACGATTCACTTATTCAAAATTTTGAGCCGATATACATATGACAAAACATTACATCAATGACGATACGCTATCGGCGTATTGGAAATTTGGTTTGTGTGAAAATGCAACCCTGATCTAATGAAAAGTATTATCGTTTAGAAAATTTTCTAAAAACGAAAAAGTCTTACGGGATGTCAACATTTTTATCGTATTATTTGCCACTTTGATGACATTTTGCGTTCAGACTATCACACTTGCACGTATTATTTGAATTTTTGACAAGTATAAATACAAAGTATAATAGTCTGAATGCGGCTTAAATAGAACCAGGACTCAGAGCATGACCCATGCTTGTGCAATGCATTGTGCTAGACCTAGGAAAATACCTTGTGGGGAGGAGGATAGAGGGAGTAATGTCTGTGGACATTCGAATGCAGCATTGGTAGTGACATTAAAAACCTCTGCAGGTAGTTTATTCTACATACTAACAGTAGGACTAAAAACTTAATTTTGTTTGTAATGAGTAGTACGATTCATTAGGCAGTCGATCACGAATGGGTTTGATCTTAATGAAGCATGTGTTGTGCGGATTTCAGAAACAAGTTTCCAGATTTCATTAGAAAATATTCCATTGTATTCGCGATAGAACAATAAAATGCAGTTCACATTGAGTTTGATACTCCTCTATCAGCAATGAGCTTCTTCGCCCTCTAAACGCGGTCGAGCAGTACCAAAATAGACTCTAAGGAGCCGGTCCATACATGGGAGTTTTATTCCATTTTCTTACGGATATAGATGGTATAGATAGTAAAAAGATCAGGTGGAGTGGAGGCACTTGAGTGCTTTTTTGGATACTTGCAAAATGTGATTAGTCCACAAAAAATCACATTGAATTTGTATGCCAATAACATTAAGATTTTCCGATTATTTAATACTCGTAAGGGCAAGTAGGTCACCCGTAGAGCGGCTTCTACGAAAGCCATACTGCCGGTGGTTATGCAAATATTGGACTCTACATAAGCTTAAAGTTTACCATACTTTCCATCACTTGGGAAAGTGCATAGCATAATGCGATTTGGCGTTAATTCTCAGTGTTATGAGCCTCTCCTTTTTTAGAAATTGGCGTGACATTAGCAACCCTCCACCACAATGGAAACTTATGAGCATGGTACAATAAGCTGATGAATTCCTACCTGATCGACGTGCTATCGTCGAAGAGCACTGCTTCCATTTAAAAAATAAGGAAAAGAGTAGGAGAAAATTGGTCTCAAGCAGTGATTGAAATGGATTGACAGAACCATTAAAAAGGACAAGACACGGATAAGCTTATTGATCTAAGACTGTAAGCAGAGTAAAAGCTGGAGATGAAGCTATAGAACATTTGTACGTAAATATGGAATTTAAAGTTGAAAATCAAAAGGCTTAATATTCAATTCCTTATCTCAGAACTGTCAGTGTTATTAAGGCATGACGTAGTTCTTTTTGTTTCTGTTTCTATTTTTCATACTAATAAAACACATTTAAACAAAAAATTCTCATTTATGCACGTGTTTGCAGCAAACTCAATAAACGTCAGCAACAGAAAAAAAGAAAAGAAAATTAAATTAGCAATATTAAACCAACAAGATAAAAATGCAGACAAAACTAAATTATAAAACGCCACATTTCAACGGTGCCAAATTCTTCCGGCAACTTTTGGTATGGCAAGACACAACCAACAGCCGCCACATTGGTGAAAAAAAATCGACGAAAGCAACTGAAACACAAACAAAGGATTGATTGACTGTCGATTTAACATTTGTGATCCACTTTTTGACATGTTGAACATTACCAATTCATTCGTTCGGCATACAACAACAACTGCATGCATCGCATACAACCGATTGGTTCATTTACCGATAAAGTTAAGAAAAAAAACACACTGTGATCAGGCAATGATTTTAACGCTATTTATAATTTCATTTAACTGGCAACACTTGACATACCGTTAATCAACTCGTCACTCAAGAGCTTTGAGTGCACTTGGTTGCTTGACTATCCCCTGCTCGGTGCACTTACAAAATGCAGCTAAGGCAGATATGCATTGTATATGTATGTATGTACGGGCATCATTTGGCTTCATGTTAAGGATCTATTAATGATTTTTAAATTTTCCATATTCACCTTCATGCCGCTTTTTGCAGTTTCGCTCTTCTACCGATGACGTTAAACGCTTTAAGGCGTTAATGATCGATCATTTGCCAGGTATTCGTACGCTTGAGATGAAAAAGGCGAACTACGATAACGACTTCGTTACATTTTACAAATAATTGCCAATGTATGTACATGTACACATACATATGTATGTCTGTATGTATTTATACACAATATACATACATACATATGTATGCAAGTGTATGTAGGAACGACAAAAATTTTGCACGATTTAGGAGAATTTTATTGATGTGATCTGTTGGATAAAGAGTCTTAATTAACGGCTGGATAATAGTGAAAAATTACTGAGACATTTTTGCCATAACAGAACATGATGATGATGATGATGATGATGGCGTTGCCTGGTTGTGTGTAAGGAAACAATGAGAAAATGGTGATTAAGGATTGAAGAAAAGGAAATGATGCGTGCTTTGTTTCAGTGCTAAAATAAGGAGTGCCTGACCAGAGGTATTCATAAGACTGGAATTGTAAGAATGTAATTAGTAACCAGGAGAGAAATGAGCACTTAGTGTTGTTTATTAATGTGTTTTGATGTTATCTTCTACCAAGCTTCTGTTGTTGAAATAAGAATAGTTTGCATATAAGTATTTCCATGCAACTGGTCACTTCCATCAGATTACGTTACCTTCATTATATGCTGATATTTGAGAACCATTTTTTGGAATAAGCCAACTCAGTGATGATCTCAAAGAAGGTCTGATAGTTAAAATTAAAAAAAGGAGATATAACTGTATGTATGAGCAAACAAAATAAATGAAAGATTGTCAGACACATTATCACTAGACATCCATAATGAACAGGCTGGATTTCACCTTAATAAGGCCTGCATTGATGATGTGAATAGCTTCAGAATAATAACAGAGCAATCGGTAGAATGGCCTTCACCAGTTAAACTTTTCGTCACTTATTTTGAAAAAGCATTCGATACCCTTCCCCACTAAGAAAATCGGAATGAATTACGAGGTAAGGGTGTAACCAAAATTATTATCCCCCTCGCCAAGGCCTTCTATGAGACTCTAAATGCCGAATTCTACAAGAAGGCAATTTTAGCTGTCCAATAAGTGTAAATATGGGTGCTCACCAGGATCGTCCATTATTTCCGATGCTATTCCACGTGGTTATCGATAGTATTATGACAGAAGCGTCACATGACTTTTAAATTGTTGTCTTGAGTGTTTGGACAATGCAGATGATATATGTACATATGGCCTTGGCTGAGGTAGTTAGTAAATTCACTACTAAGCCGAAGGTCCTGGGTTCGAGCCTCGTCTTCGACAGTCATTAAATAACAACACCACGCATTTTTCTCACGTGCATTAGTATCCCTTTGTATCAGAAAGTTCAAGTGATTAAGGCACAGCCACTGGTCAAAGAACTATACTGACTTCAGCATATTCAAATCCTAATGTAACATCAGAGCACCTTCCTTTGTCGGTATTGTGTAGCAGAATCGTCGGCGAAGTAAAATAACCAATAAAATGGCTACTAAGAACAGTTTCGAAAATTTAATACGCCTCATTGACACCAGAGACGCTGCAACTCTGCATTATTACAAACGTACAAGAAGCACGTTCTTCTCTATCACTATCCCTTTCCTAAAGAAGGTATCACCTAGTAATAGTCGTAGGAATTATTTGCTTGAGTGCTACTTCCCTTTAAAAATAAAACCGACAACATTTGCAGCATCAGCAGCATCTGCAAACTACCATCAGAACTGAAGGTTCTAAAAAAAACTTGCCAAGCCAGCATACGGGTGTCTATTGTAGACAGGTGCGTGAAATCATCCAGCAAAAAAAAACTGATTTGGAAGCACAAACAACTGAGGGAAGCAATGCATTGCTTACTTGAAAACAAAAGCTTCAAAAAATGCTTCTGAAAAGCACTAACGTAAGGCTGGCTCTCTAACAAAGTAGAAAATTATCACAGAAAATTTTGTAAATTAGTAAATTTTGCAAATGAACATTATCTCTATGAAGAACTTTACAAGGTGAAAAATTCATGGCTTTTTGGAAGCTAAATGTATTGCCTCTAGCTGACTCATCTCGAACAAAAAAATTAACTAACATGTGCATAATTACTAATGAAAAAACGACAATGGTAAGACTGTTGTAAATTTAGAGATGGTAAATTTGGGCCTTCATTACAAAACACATTTCAGCAAATTGAAATACGATGAATCAAACCAATTCACATATTCCATTTGCAAGAAAGTTTCGTACATAAGGCAGAAATCTACATCAACTGACACCACACACAGTGGACCAAACACAGAAGAACGCTGATGATGAAGGTTTAGTGGCCTTCGAAAACGGCTGGCTGTTCCGTTCAACTATGTGTTGTCAGAATATTTACAACTAACTTTGATGTTATTTGTTCATTAATAATTATCACATGTAATTTGGCTTAAAAGGCGATACGAACATTAGCCTGTTCAATTCATTAAATATATAAAAAAATTCCTTATTCATGCGCAACAGCAAGTGATTATGTAACATTGCCTCCCTTGCAAAAACGTTTCTGGGAAGCAGTAATTTTTGCAGGGCATTTGCTCTGTATGGCTGGCTGCGAGTCATGGAATGCAGCTCGTTGCGACCTCAGCAAACTGCAAGTATTTGAAAATGATACCTCTGCTGAATACTTTGCATATTCTCGCCAAACAATATCAGCAGCGAATATGTTTGGCGCGAAATTAGAAAGACTTTGATTTAGCTTGAAGTTAAGCAGAAACGACAATTGATCAGCCTGACAGTACGAAAAACCCAAACGGACATTATTCGTACCTCTCCAGATTTGAATCGCCCGGATAGCTTAAAAAAGGATCGACCAAGGCATGGTTAGTTGGTTGGTTGGTTTAAGAGAATCTGGATGGTTCAAATATAAACTGGATGATTCCTTTTTGAAAGACCACTCCACTATTCGGTGTCAACCTATGTAGAACCGTATCTAAGTATATGGATACAGTGACAGGTACTAGATCCAACCTGTCGCGTTGAGATATTTAATAATAAGGTCACTCAACCCAATATCAGCTAAATCTGAAAGGTTGGCTAGTACATTTCTGCCTTAAGACTTGTGTCTCGAGATAAGCCAAGCTGGACATTCGCAAAGAAAGTGGAAGATTGTTTCTTCTTTGTTTTTCTTTATACCTGGCACAAATAACTTGACATGAAAGCGGAGCATATAAATAAAATGAATAATAAGCTGAAGTTTGCAGCAACAGGTAAATGAAAATAGAAGTCAATCGTGGAAACATTATGCTTCAAATAGGAACTAAGTGATTTAGTGGGCAAAGTATTACTCTTTAAAATGTAACTTCATATTTTATGCACTTATGCCGATTACACATCTGGCATTTTTTGTGTTTTCATTTTTTGGTGTCATTTTCAAAATGTGTGCAACGCCGTTCCTATTATGTTTTTTATATGGAAAGCCATGCCACACAACGAAAAATTTCGGAAATGAAAACCGTTGCGACCAGTATACACTATTGCGATGTCACAAAATGTCATATTGCATACTCGGCATTACATCCAACAAATTCGTATGAAGCTCTCTACACTATTGTACAATTTTATTCTCTAATTTTTTCATAAGTTCAGTGAAAACTAAAATTTTCATAAGCAAAATGAGCCGACTTACATATTTGTGTTTCATAGAAAATAGCAACTTTAAGTTTAAAATAGTTAAGTTTGAACTATATAAAACATTGGTCGCGTTTAAGAGACGTAACCGTTGAGCAACCGTTGAGTGTTTGCTTTTAGAAACGCATAGTTGAGCAGTTCCGCTCCAATTTTTCCACCATAAAATTTTGTCGGTACCTAAAGTCAACCAGCGTTATGCATAATAAAAAACTTGACATAAAATTAGTATAAGTGACGAAATTGATCTCCATACAATTTGACATTAAAAATATTCGCATAATGTAGTTTTAACTCACTATTAAATTCTAGCGTGATTTTTAATCACCCTTATCGGAAATAAAAAGCAAATGTTTTATTCATGTGAAATATTTCCCCTGAACAAAAAATGAACAAAATTAGAAAATACTATACTGAGACAACAACAACGCAAACATTGGGGATCACAATTTTAGAAAAAGGGAACACATTTTACGTGAACTTTTATTCCCGATAAGAGTGAATGTAAAATTGTATGCCAAAACTTGTTAAGAACGTGTACAATTTTTTCACTTATGCTAACTTCATGCCAATTTTCCATTATGCATAAGATCGAACATGTTGTGCTCAGTCTGAACAGCTGATCGACTAGAAATATGCTTTATACTCTAATTTAACGCCATTTGCAACCGCCACCTAACAACGAGCTAAAGAAATAAAATTAAAAAACTTATAAATATGTCTATTTATATTACATCCCTGCAGGAAATGCGAATAGTGAAATTGGAGTGATTTACTAGTGTCATTGTCAGTAGTACTACAGACCAGGTGTACCCCAGCCAATGTAATCATCTATTGACATTTAACATTAGCTTGTCATTGAAAATCCACCACTAGACTGTAGCAGTATTGACTTAGTAGTTTTTTTGGGACCACATGGAGACATTTGAACCAAAGATTCACTATGTAGTACATTTTAATGATCCTCGTCTACAAAAAAATTATATTATTCTACTAAAAACATTTGTTTTAAATTGAAACAATCAACTTGCAACTCAGCTATTCACTGCACTGCATAATAAAAAAAGTTTTCGTTGAAAATGTCACCAAAAATACACTAGAACTGTTTTCTCTAACGTATCTCTCTCTATTCGCGCATAAAGGGAAAGTTGTCGACATTTCAACTAGTGGAATTGTAGCTAGAGAAAATAATGTTGACATGGAGACATATGGTTCTAGGCTGACTAGAGGGATATTACATATTTGTTTCACTATAAAGTTCAAAGGTTTTTTAACACAGTGACAAGTTAACGTTGAAATTTTAATGCTATATCGGCGAAGTTTTTTTGTGGAAACGCAGAATATTTGTTTTGTGGTGCAAATTTTAAAACAAAAGTTGAAAATTCCTGGGCTGCTGACTGCTGTTGTCCATACTTTTTATCTAAACTAACTAGTTAAGCTAAATTAAATTATTTTCTTTGTCCCTATTTTATTCCTTTTCTACTGCTAACTTTCATCAATGGTTCATTTTGAGGTGTATTCATCAAGCTGTTTCTAAACTGATGATGCTGGGCTCAACAGTTGGCAACAGTTTTACAAAATTTTAGCTCAGTAGATATGTGCGTCTTATGAACGCTCCCATTATTAGGTTAGGTTAGGTTAAAAAGAGGAGCCATTACGCTCATATTCGGGGACATACATATAACCCAGTCAAGACCTGTTGTTTTGCGCTCTCATGTAAATTAATAAACGAACCCTACCTTTATAGGAACTCAGTATCGCTCACGTAGTCTCTCAAACTTTTCTAGTCAATACTTCTAAGGTAGGTAAGCTGTCATCCCCAAAATAACGGGATCTCGGCTGGGCAATGACAAAGGAAGTGCTCCATTGTCTTGATGTGATCCATGTATACCCTGAATTCATTGTCATTCGTGGCTTCAATCCGGTACAAAAGTGCCCCGTTAATATGCCGGTCAACTTTCCTAGCTAGGACTTGTTTAGTTTCAACAGTCCTCTTGTTTTGACTTAGTCCGGGGCGCCCCATAGAACCTTGGTTAGATTACCCATATTAAAATTAAAATTCTATCGTGTCCTGTGGGCCGTCTCCGCCTAATTTTGTAACTCAATCTTTGCTGCCTTGCAAGGCTTTGCAGTGATTAGAGTTACTGTCCGTAACGTTCTGGGCTTTTTTGCCAGTTCATTTGCATGTTCATTTCCGGTTACGCCATAGTGGGCCGGCACCCATATAAGACCAATATTGTCATGTACTGCCTAATCGTTTATCATGTTCTTGCAATCTAAAACGGTCCTAGATTTTACTCTTTCGGTTGTGAGTGCCCTAATTGCCAACTTGCTTTCGGTAAATATATAGACCTCTGTGGGCCTAGTACTTACACTGATCCATTTTGTAACCTTCGTGATCGCACGAACTTCCGCCTGGAAGACTCTACTATGGTCAGGCAAGCAGAAGTAAATATCGGTCTCTGATTCTTGAATGAAGAAACCTTGGCCCGTTCTCTCCCCTAGCTTCGAGCCATCCGTGTAGCAACAAACTACCACGGGTGTTTGTTGTAGGGTTCGATTGAACTAGGAGTATCATTCTGGTATCAAAGTCTCGCATCCAGTTATAACCCTAGTCTCACGTACCCGTTTGGACATTTCCAAAGTCTGGTCGTATCCGGTCAGTGACCTCCATATGTTCTGATGGTGTGGTATGTTGTGTTGTCCGATCCATTCCCCCATCACCTGTAGATATTTTGTAGCAAGAGCTGCTTCGTATCTAATACGAATATCTATAGGTTGAACATAAAGAATGGTCTCCAATGCCCTGGTGGACATTCGTTGAACCTTCTTCAAAATTTTAGTGTTGCACTTCGTATCCGTTGACCTCCACCATACTACTGCTGCGTATTTTAGAATTGGTCTGATCACACTCGTATAGTATGTCGCAACTGGGCTAAGTCCCCATCTGGGCACAATAGCCTTTCTGACAAGTTAGCCTTCTTGACTCTTTCCTCTGTGTGAGCGGTTAACCGCTCGATTGATTAATTGATGTTTTGGCTTAATCGGTTAATAAACGATTAATTTCAGTATTAACCGGTTAGCCGATTAATACATTTTTTTCATAAATCAAGCAATTTCAACGAATGAGTTTGTAATATTAATTAAAATATTTGTAATATTAATTAAAAAATTAATTAAATTTTCACCTATAAACAATTTGATAATATCAATTAAGTTTTTCCACTAAAATTAATTAATACAATTAAAAATTTAATTGAATTAATTAAATTATTAATTGAAAGCATTAATTGGTGAATACTTTTTTCTGTGAAGTTGCATAAATTATTTATTTATTTGAGTTTATTAGTAAAAATTAACAAGTTTGTTTGGTCATTACATTTATAAGTTAATTCAATAGTTTAACACAATCTTTCAGAAAAAATAATTTGGTTGAAATGTTGAGGATTTAAGCGGTTCTCTTCTTTAGTTTTGATAAAACTTGAATTGGAAAAATCTTTTCATTTATCGTAGATGTTGATTAAATCGAAAGCAATTCATAATACGTAATATATAATTTCTCAGTATTTTTTCCTGGATTTCTCTAAACATATGAAATTTTGATTATGTCATTAAGGCTGGTACTCTGTTCGAAGTTGTGAAAAGTTTTCAGCAACATTAATTATTTCGCGTGAAAATTTTGACATGTACTAAATGCAGCCCAACAATATTCCGTGCGAAAAAAGTACTGCTCATGTTGTTTCGCAGCGAAAATAAAATGATGCCAGAGTCATTTTGCATGGAAAACATGCTGCCAGATAGATTTTAGGTGTTTTTCGCAATAAGAACAGAGTACTACTTTTTCAAATTTATTTCGCAAGTATTTCATACCAAATACTTTTACATGTAGTTTGACAGCATATCGTACGAAATTGTGAACAGAGTACCAGGCTTTAGAGTCCTGTTTTATTTTCTTTTTATTCTTACACTTCTAATTGTTTCGGTTAATTTTGTTAGAACATTTTTTTTATTACGAATGAATACCCTACTTTGATAGAAAGAAGCTGAAAGAAAGAAAGAAGCTGAAATCGTTCTATAAACTGTATTTCCACCAAGTATAGCAAAAACAAAATGAGTACCAAAAGTACAAATTTTTACCCGGTTTACCTGTACGGTATGCAAAAACAATGTTAAATATGTTAACATTTTTCTTTAACAATTTTTTTTGTTCTGTTACCCAAAATATGCCCCGGATTGGAATTTTCAAAATTTTAAAGAAAAATACAGTTCCATAATGGGTTAAACTATGTATGTCATTTTCGCCACAGAAAGTATCCTTTCTCTCAATCCACTATATTACCAGTCTGTGCAGCGCACTTTATTAAATTACCAGTCCAGTGCTACTAATATCATAAATGTGCCCTTAATTATGAAAGTGGTCTAAGTCATGTGCATTTTTGCTACAAAATAATAAATAAGTCTTAGAAAAATAAATACTTTTTTTAAAATATTAAATAAATTTACATAAATCGTGATTAATACAACTCTAAACAAAAATTAAAATTTTTTTTTTCTTTTTTTGGAAATGTAATCTACTAAATATTTTGACATAAGAAATATATGACTTAAACCACTTTCATAACTAAGCGCACATTCATGATATTAGTAGCACTGGAATGTGTTTTGAAATTTAAAATTTATTCTAAGTTATTATAGTGAAACACAAATTAAGTACTTTAAGTAATTGTCAAACAATTTATAATTGGACTATTGTCTATTTTACGGCAGAAGGAGTTGCAAAGATTCTCTAAAACTGTTGCGCCTGGTAGAACACGTCAACAATTTTCCCAACAACAAGGCATGAGAAACGGAGAATGAAAATCTCTTGTCATTATTCAAAATAATTTTCCGCTTAAATTTTAAGTTTCATGCACAAAACACGATTTTATTGTAGTTTTATGTCTCATGCACGTAATAATAAATCATAAACCATAAATACTTGCATTTGTAAATGGAAATAATAAAATCATTCTGCCGGCACTCACAACGCATTTACTGCGTTGATGTCATCCAAAGTTGGTGCTACTGCAACAAAAGGGTGCAGAGAGAAGCCTCTTTTCTTTAACATAAAGTCAAGAAGCCTTAAGCAAAAAGAAAAAAAAAACAAAGAAATGAACAAAAAGGTTACACGCTTACAGTTGCCATGATATGCTTGGTTGGACAGCAATGTTCGGTCGACCGGTCGGTCAGTCAGTGCGACGGAGGGTTACAACACCAAAACCTTCACACAACAACAAACTATTTTCCCACGTTCGGGAAACCGGGCAAAAGAAATGAATCAAAGTCAACATTTCGAAAGAAAATTCGAAGAGAAGCGGGGAACTCTAAGAAAAAGTGGTCAATATTAAATACTTTTTCCATATGTGACAGCGCATAGAGAAAGGGACCTAAAGGTAAAAAAAAATCAATTTTCACTTTTTTTTTTTTGATGTGGACAACATCTGAGCATCGAATGAGACCGATCCCATGCCCCAAAAGTGTTCCCTCCCAGAGATATGCGCGTTTTATGATGTGATGGTACACCAAAAATGGCTCTCCTGAACAAAACCGGTTTTTACCCTTAGGTCTCTTTCTATTTTGCGCGTCACATACACGTCACATATACTTTATTGTTACGTCTTATATGCTAAAATTTCATATAGAATTGCCTGTTACTATTTATTTAAATAGTTCAATAAAGTTTCCTTTAGACTTGAGCGGCAAATGTGTTTCATCATTAACACCTGAACAAACATTTTCTTAAAATTGCCAAATTGCATAGAATCGAGTGAGAAAAAAGTACCAAAGTTGTGTTATTATTTGAAGGATTGAAAACTCAAATTTCGCCCTTAAGCCTTAAACTGGGAGTACCAAATCACACATTCGTTCACAAACACAATACATTAGCTTACACTCCCACTCCAGGTTTGAGACGACGACTGACATGAAAATGTTTATGATTAAAAACGAGAGTCGATAAGAAAATGCGTGATCGGTGATCACAAACGTTTAAAATAATAACAATAGATCATTGCGTATAGGAAAACAGACAATTTTCGCGGAAAGCATGGCCGCAATATTGGAAAAATATGCGCAAAAAACTTTTTTTGACAATAACTTCTTTTTCTTTCCTTCTGCTAATTTTAATTCTCTGATAACACACAGAAGAGAACTCTTAAACACATTCACAGCAGCAGACTACAGGAACACACGTCCTCAAATGCCGCTAACTGCATTTGTCGCCTTGTAAGCAGATGCTTAATTATTTATAAGACGGCAGCAGCATCGTAATAAGCTAATGTTCACACCATAATAAATACATATTTCTATGGTGCCAGCTTCAAATATTTCAAATTTATAAAAATAAAATTACTCTTTTAAAATGTAATTGTATCACGTAAAAGTATAATAACAAAAATCAAAAGTTTTAAAAACCCGAGACATCTTGAAAACATGTAATATCTTCTAAATGACTGCACCGAGTGAGACAATTGACTACCGCCTAGGACATCGCAATGTTAAAATAGTCAGTTGATTACATTGAAAAGTAATCCAAGTGTCAGTCAGTACTAATTGCGAAATAGTTAGCTTAAAGTTAGTTTCAAGTTAACGGAATTTCCGACAGGGAAATTATAACACCCCTTTTTGGTCGGTGTTTAAAACTGAATCAATGTATTTCTCTACATAAATTTCGGAATGTTCTTTCTCTTAGGGGCTGGTTCACGGTATCGACAGCGTTCGACTTTCAAAACATTCAAAACAAAAACAAATTCTAAAATTTTGTTGTTGTTTCCAATGTAAGTGTGCGATAACGTTCTACTTGTCGATATCGTGAACCAGGCCCTTAAATAATATGAAATAGTAGTATGACAACACCATATTTGCTCATTATCTGCAACATAAATAGAAATTAAAGTAATTAAACTACAAAGCTCAAAAGCTTTTACAATTTTTAATTGGATTTTACTGGATTGCGTTCGCGTACGCATAATCCAGTCAATGAGAGCTCGAATTGAGAGAGAAAAATTGCAGTTCATGGACTGAGTAAATGCAAATTCTTACTGGACAAATTTTACCCAGTAAAATCCAGTGAAATGAAAAGCAAAGGGGAAACAAAAAGTTTTTAATATTTGATTTCACGTACTTATAACAACAATGCTATGACAATTTCGAACGATTTCATTTCAGGTGGAATACAGAACAAACTCTATTGGTTTTAAACGTGAATAAAGTGAATAGATTTTTATTGTGAAATTTTTGTTTATTACCTAATTTACATTAAGCATTTTTCCATGAGATTAGTTGCATGAAAATCTTTTATTTATCAATAGGAGACCTCGAGGAGCAACTTATATCAAAAAAGTTGTCAAAAATACATTGAGATTCATTCTACATCCTTTTTGATATAAAATTCTCTTTTATAGAGCTGCAATTAGCAAATAGAAAAAGTTTCGTGGAACAAAATTCATGAAATTTCATGAAAAAATGCTTGATGTAAATCAGGTATATATTGGGTGTTTTTTATTGAGGTATAGAACTTTAAGTTGGCATCACTTTTTTAACTGGCGGCCATTTTGTCAGCTGTCAAGTGATTAATATTTAGTTTGGTTTGCCATTTCATCATGAACAGGTTGACAAAAGAACAACGCTTGCAAATCGTGCAAATTTATTTCGAAAATAATGGTTCAGTTCGCGAAGTTTACCGCAAGCTCCGTCCATTTTATGGTCGACATAATCGTCCATCAGAGCAATTAATTCGGTTAACCGGAATGGACCAATTGGCCACCAAGATCGTGTGATTTGACACCATTGGATTATTTTCTTTGGGGATAGTGAAGTCGCTCGTCTACGCCAACAAACCAGAAACGTTAGGGGACTTGGAAGCCAACATTCGTGGCGTTATTGCCAACATACGGCCCCATATGCTCGCAAAAGTGGTTGAAAATTGGACCTGTAGAATTGGCTTTATTCGAGCCAGCCGCGGCTGCCACATGCCCGAAATCATATTTAAACGTTAATGGCATAAAATTATCCTTCCAATAAAGCCAAATTGATGGACATTAAAACGATTTTCTTGTGTTTTATTTCAATTCGAAGTTCTATACCTCTAAAAAACACCCTGTATGTATAATTTTTATGCAGATATGTATGTATATAATTTTTTTTTAATTTTTTACATATATATGTGGCAATAAGGAAAAAGTGCTTATGTCATATTTTAATGTTTTGCAGGAGAGCACTTTTAAGCTTTCAAGTCGATTTTCAGAAATTTATTTCTTTTACAGTTAAATTGGGAAAATTTCTGTTGACATTTATTTTTTTTTAAGCAAACATCGTTCTACACTTTATAAGTAATAACGTTATAAGTAAGTTGAAATATACCAAAGTATATCGACGGCATTTATCCAAAATGGTTTATCTGCAAAACCTTGATTGTTCAGGAGAAGCAAAAAACTATTTAATTCCCTAACTAGTGAGTAGTTAACAAATCGATCTTCTACAATACGATTGATAGGCTTCTACTAATTCCCTAAAATATAAATTATAAAATAAAACCCGTTATTCGCATTTTTCCGGTAGATAAACCATTTTGTCTTAGAAAATTTTCGATGTAAATATTAAAATGAGCAGATAAACCATTTTGTTTTAAAAAATGTTGAAATAGTATGAGGTAAAATTTTAAGTTTAACTACTGTTGTTTTTCACTTTTAAACAATTTTATTATTAAGAAAAATAGAAGAAGATACTTACTTCAGGTCCGAATAATTATCTGTATGGTTAATGTTAGAATTATTATTATTTTTTATTAAATAAATTACATTTATTTTGAATGAAGATTATCATAGAAAAAATGATATTCATTAGGTGTCACCACTGTTGCCAGATTTGCAGATTTCTCTGCATTTTGCTGATATTTCATTGCAAAAATTATAAAGTGAAACCCTAAATCATAAATAGTCGCAACTCAAAATTATGAAAATGGCTTTGTTTTTTCATGCACAGCAAAAATTTATTTTGCTGTAAAGTCTTCTTCAACAATTTTTATTGCCACACCTGAATATCTGGTATTTTTTGAGTTGTGACTGTTTATGATTTAGTGTGCGATATGTAAAATTTTTGTAAAATTTTATTTTGATTAAACAATTTGTAATATCAGCATACATATGTTTTTATATAGCAAGATAATTTATGTTAGTTCGAAAACAAAATGAACAACAATTCAAAATGAAGGTGTTTTTATTATTGCAGATTTTTTGCCGATATTTTAGAATTATTTTTCAGATTTTTTAGCCAATTTTTGCAGATTTTTGGTAAAATTTTCTGGCAACAGATTTTAATTCCTGTAGATGTTTCCATTTACTGGTGCATATTGGAAGATATTCTTAATGAAGTGATTGTGGTTCTGTATATGTATATAAAAGAGGTTTCATTTTTGCAACAGTTGGGCCATTCTTAGTTCGTCCAGGACGAATACTGGAAAAGCGTATCATACTTTTATCGTTGAAGTTTTTGAAAAAATTGTATTCTATATACGTAGGTATTCGGTATCAAATGGTTTGGTTTTTTTTGGCCACCAACTATTACACTTTTCCACGCCTCTTTCGTTATATCGTTTTAAAATAATTTTCTTACAGATTTTTAATATACATTGTAGATAAACCATTTTGCCTTCAAAAAAAAAAAATGTGAATAAGTCGCAAATAAATCAGCATTTTGATCAAAAATTCATACCATAGGAAAAGTGCATCATAGGGAATAGTTTGGCATCAAAAACTCTTTTTTTACTAAATCTGCAGATAAACCATTTTGGATAAATGCCGTCGATATCCTAAATTAAATTATTATTCCAAATGAGATTAGAAGTCTAAAATAGATAGGTCGCAAATCATAGTGCTATAACTTGCAGAAAAATCTTACAAATTAATGGAGATTTTGACCAGGGGTTCTTTCAAATATGCAGATTACGGAGATACCATTAACTCAAAATCATCATTATTTCGACTTACGCACTTTTTCCTTTTTGCCAAAGATATATTTATAAAATTTTTTAGCGCCAAAATTATTACTAAAACTTTTGCCGTTCGCGTACTTTTGTATGCAAACTTTTTATTGAGAGTAATTTCTTTATATTATTACAGAATTTTACTCGAAACGTACGTACGTTTTGCCTTCGTGTCGTCAAAATAATCATTCTTATATAAACATATGTATTCTTTCCTTGACATTTTGAATTCGGTAGTTTGCTGCGGTGAATGTGTTAAATGCTTCAGCCGTTAGCAGTAAAATTATACAATCGGCCATGTCACAGAGTTCAATTCCGTTCGGAAACGGAATTCAATTCACCCCATTTTTGTAGGAGATGGTGTCTTAAAAAGAAAACTTAAATAGGGGAATTCGTCAGGTGTGTCCAGACTATTGGGAGCGCTGGACCCCGTCTAGGGCTCGACATATTGAGGTGGATTCAATTCCGTTTCGGAACGGCATTGAACTCTGTGACATGGCCGATTGTACAATTTTTGATGAAAAAAAACTTTTACTTTTTTAGGGTTTCTTAGAGCCAATCTCACCAACTCTATTTAAATATCAGTTCATATTTAAATGTCGGTTTTCATCAATTTTTGTGTGGAAAAATTACTTTTAAATATGAATTGATATTTAAATAAGTTGGCTCTTAAAGATTTATGAAAGAAAAAATTTTTGCTTCAAATATTTGGAAAATGTAGACCCCAAGAAAGACCTCTGGAAGAAATTCTTTCTGTATATGTACATAAGTCAATAGATCGAATTCTTCAAAGTGTTTTTGAAGCCTAAATTTTTATATACGGTACATCCAACATTGGTCTTCTTTTTTAAGATTTCAAATGTACAAATCGCTTCTTTATTGCAACATAGTCATATCTCAAAAAATTAATTTTTCGAGTTAATGATGCAGAATTAATCCTCATATCGTTATTCACTTTGGGTAAACATTTCATACAAATATCTTGTTTATTAATTCTTTGAGAGAAAAATCAAATTTTCTTTTTCCATTCAGTTGTGTGTAAATTGAAAACTTTAAACTCGTTTTCTGCCGAACTAGTTTTTTTGAGTTATGACTATGTTGCAATAAAGGAGCGATAGGTATGTAGGAAAAAAAATTAAGCTGACATTAGAGAAAAGATGAATAAATCTGTCATTGCGAAATACTTCTCTTAAAAATCCAAATGTTGCCTCCGTGCTTGCACTTTAGCCAAGTTTCATCCCTCGTACATATGGCATATTTAAGTCTTTTGAGTTTCTATTTAACGTTTTTTTTTGTGGCAGAGCAATTGGTATTATTTGCGAAAATTACCGATCGTGATGTCAGTTTCATTTCATTTAAATGTTTTGTAGCCTTTGGGTTACAAAGCAATTTATTGTTTTGCTTGAAAGCCACACTCACAACCAAAGCATAAAGTAACACATGCATATGCATGCAAACAAACATGCATACACTGAGATTTAGAAGACAAAACAGCCATCAAGGAAAGGTGCAACAACCTAATCAAATAAGCATATTTAAGCCAAAAAGCAACTGAAACAGAGGCAAAACACATGAGAAATATTAAAGTACTAGAGTTACCAGTAGATGTACATATGTACATTTGATCATAAAGTTCATTTGCAAGGAACATCAATGACAAAAAGCAAGCAATACGTTGAAAATATTAACGCGTGTGCCCGCATAACGAACGCTATGTACAGATATTTAAATATTGTCAGATCTGGCAATGTCGGGACAATGTACTGACAATCTAAACTTGCCAGCACAGCGTAGATTATCAGTTCACACGGTTGTATCAAATCTGTTAGAAATTGTATGATTTGGCAATATCGTCAGTCAAAAAATAGTCAGTTTGCCTGATTGTCACATGCAAAAATTATCAGCTCTTCTGTGTTGCCAGTTTCAAAGATTTTCCTAAAAAATTTCCAATTATCAATTGTTTGTGCGTGTGTTAAATGTAAAAAATTAAAATATGAATTATTACGGACCATAAGAACCAAAATAAATTTTGTCTTTGTCAGATGCATGAACTTCGCACATCTTACAATAACAAAATGTCTCACAAATATCACACAAAAATTGGACAGTGGCAGCGAAATGTCAGATGTCTGCATGGCAATGTACTGACAATGTTTTATTTTTGGCAACGTTGCCAGTTCACAGGATAGTAAGAAATTTTTGCATTGTAAGATTTGATAATTGTCTGTACAAAGCTTAAGCTTAAGACGGTCTTAGTCCATATTTACACTATGGAAGTCTTATTGCTAAGCTGATTAGTTTGATGGAGATAGAGACGAGGAGAACAGTAAAGTTTCTTTTCCCCTCGTCTCTCTTTCCTAACAAACTAATCAGCTTAGCAATACGACTTGCATAGTGTAAATATGGACTTACTACGAAGTCAACACAATCCCGAATATGAAGAGAACACTTTTTTCCCAGGAGATTTTTTCAAATCCCAAAGTGTTTAAGGAAGCAAGCCGAATAGATTTTACCAAGCATCGCTTTTAAAAATTTTAGAATTAAATCACAAATGACAAATTTCAACACATAATGAAACTCCCATGAGTTGTAACTCTAAACTGCTTTATTTGAAAGCTGAGTGATAGATCAATGCTCTAGTATGCAGTAACATCAGACAAAAAGCCTCCAAGACAACCATTTTTCCTTTTATTGTATACCAAAACTTTAATGTTTAGGATTACCTTTCCAAATTAAGCCAATACATACTATTGAACTGGTCACTCAGTTACGTTGCTACGTTACACATACGAGTACTTATTCTCCTTTTACTTAAACGATTCGACAATAAATAAGCTGCAAAGAATTTCATTACATGCCAATAGAATGAGTAGACTTCTTTCGTTATTCTACTATTGCAGCACCTCCCTCCACCCACTCTACCCAAGTGCAAAAGCATAAAATGAAGCGGCAAATTTACAACAATAATACATGACCACCATCACCAAACAGCACGTATTCTTGTTAAACATAACGAAGGAAGTTTTTTTATAAAAAAAAAAGTTCATTGATCGTGGGTCACGACTTTGAGGCAGCTTAAACATCGACACTGTCAATTTGAGTTTGCGTTTTTATTTCAAGCTTTTCCTTTAAAATGAGATGTAAAAAAGACCAAAAAAAAATTAAGCCATACATAAAAGTAAATTTAAACTCTTCCAGACTTTACCCACGCCACGATACACGTTCTCCACCAACCAGCCCAGCCAGCCGGCCTTTCATTCCATCCTCTATTTTAATGTCATTTAATTTTATTGCAGCTGCAACAAATAAAAAACAGTTAAATCAACAGCAACACACAAAAATTATCCACTCAAGCAAACAATTGAATTGAACTTTTGGTGTCTGTTGTGATCAGCAGAAATTGTTTTCAAGAAATCGATCACTTTTGTGACATTTGCTGGTAACCACAATCCAAATCACACGAAGAAATACTGAAAATAATATGAAAAAAGCAAATGTCAGCTATAAATCCATCCATGCAACAATTTGAATGAAAGCATATGATATTAAAACAGTCATTTTGGATCGCCCGACACCCTGCAAAATGGAAAAGGTGGACTGTGTCTATCGGGATACGAAGAGCAGGAAAGGGGATGAATTTAAATATTCAAGATGAAGGCCCAAGCCGTTACAAAAAATCGGAAGACTACTACAACCGATTCATTTGAATCAAGCACTAGTAGAAACCCGAGCATACAAGGAAATACACGATAGTCATTCTTTCGCATGAAAACGATAGTCCTCATGTCGCCAGAAGCGTTGAAAATGGTTTCTAAACGATTAAGGGCTAATAAATCAGTGCAAGTTAATCTCTATTTTTGGTTTAAAATGTGTTTATATCAGTACAGTATTTCAACCATCTCTAAACGGTGCCCAGTAAAAATAACTTTGGTACAAGTAAGCACTAATACAAAAAGAAGTGCTTCGGAGATGCGGGGAAGCACAAAGTGCATCCCCTATGCCTTACTAGGATGCATTAACATAAGCGAATGAAGAAATTTTACACAAAGACCACTACGAAGTTGGTCGGCTTTTTATAATCAAATTTTTTATAGTGCATCGTCTCTTGCTTACCTGGATACAAATTTGGATGCGAATGATATTTTTACTTCGCAATTTTATTTTTCAATTGAATTTTGTATGAAATTAAATATGTGCTTCGGTAGGTCAGTGGGTATCTAGTGTTCTTGCCTAACATGCGGAGATCGTGCGATCGACTCCTAATTCAATACCAGAACAAAATGTAATTTACTAAATACTACTGTCACTGAAATAAGCACCTAAAACGAAATGCTCCAAAGTAGGACATCGCGAACAAATATCATGCCATACGAAAGCAGGTTTGTAAGCCAACAGAAGCTTGAAATTCCCTTACAAACCTGCTTACGGCGAAGCAGTAATTTTTTGCTGGGTGAATACTCAAATATACGTACATAAGTAAACACTCTTAATTTTTGGTAACTGCATATAATCATAATTGTAGCGCAAACAATTTGTACGCTCACATATTTTTTCTCAAGCAACTATGACTATAGCCGATTACAACATTCAAGAGCATCTCTACTTCATTTATGCAAAAAAATAAAATACGCTACAACTAAAAATTAAAAAGCACATGCGTAAAAAGCGCATTGGCTCTCTCTCATACTTATAGTCTGAGTATGTTTATAGTCTGAGTATGTTTATACTCTGGCTATGGATATTTAATCGGACAAAAAAAATAAGCAGGATATTTATTCATCGTTCGTCACCATATATATATACATTTGTGTATATAAAATGGGATGGAAAATGAGTGGATGTATGTATGTGTTGCGTTTGAAAACATGCTTTATATGTGTGTGTAAAAAAATAGCCCTATATATACGCATTAATAGTCAGAGTATATACTCATAAAATTCAGCAGACTACAACTACTCCTCGGTTGTGCTCATGTGTTGGAATGCCTTAAATAGGTTATGTGCTGGCAGACAAGTACATGTTTTTTGGCTCCGAGGACACATGGGGATTGAGGGAAACGAAATGGCCGATGCATTGGTCAAGAGGGGAATTCAATTACCGATGGAAGAAACGGTGTATGTCGGCAAATCAATTCAACACCAGAAATGGATCATAGACTCTAAGATGAAGGAAGAAGCGGAGGAAAATTGGCGTGCGACGAAAACTTGCAAAACTTCTAAAATCATGTGGAAATCTATGATCCTAAATCGACTAAATTCTTTTTATCACTAACCAGAAGCAACTGTAGACTTCTAGTGGGGGTATTAACTGGACACTGCTGGACGGCTTCGTATGCCGTCAAAATAGGACAAATACTTGACAGTACCTGCAGGAAGTGTAAGGAACCCGGGGTAATTGAGACAGTAGAACATCTACTGTGCCACTGTACGGCTCTAAGCCGCACTAGATATGACTGTCTTGATGATCACACTTTTCGAAGTCTAGAACTTGTATCGGGAATGGAAATATGTAGACTACTAAGGTTTTTTAAATCTGTGTGGGAGTCATTCGATACAGGTACCACGAACTAGGCTGCCATACTTATAGGTTTCTTGTCATTTGCTGGTGTCACTAAGGATCAATCCTGGTCTATGCGAGGTCCTTAACCAACCAGACTAACCTAACTTAACCTAACCATATACGCATGCGCATAATTGTAGCTCATGCGTATGATTATAACTCATACTAGAGTGTAATTAATTTTATTTATACATACTTATTTGTGCTGCCTAATTTAAAAAATGTGTATAACATACATAGTTCTTGAATGTTCATAATTATACGTATTCGGTTTAAAAATAATGCGTGTGTTTGCATTATTTTTAGCATTCATAGTTGTTTGAGTACTCAATACATTTGTCATTCTCTGCTACCAACACAGACCATGATTTTGCTACATATAGACTCCTTTATTCTGTAAATATTTGGCAATGTCACGTTAACACAATACCAAAAAAAAAATAATAGGACGCTTGTCTACCCGTTGTCCAAAACAACTGACTGACCATTTTCTATGCCATGGGGAAAGGAATAGTCTGTCAATAGCTTAAAATAGTTCTCGAGAGTGCATTCAAAGAGCACTCAACTATTTTTCAAGCCTTTACATTTTCTTCAGATCTTGTTCGATCGGTTTTTCTACAATTTATTGTTCTTTTCTAGTTTTCCATTTCGCCAAGCGTAAAATTTGGCAATATTTAATAAATTTGTTATTTACTTTTTGCCTTTTTGGCTGTGCGAAGAATTGATAGCCTGTTGCAAAACAGCTGTTCTTTATTCTAGTGCTGCCACAACATTACATTTTAAACTACTCATAATATATTGTCCACTGAGTTCAAACTACATATAAATTTAAGTTTATTTCAAATAAATCAGCGTTTAAACTTGCCCTGATTTATTAGTCCTTACTAGTATACTCTACTGGTGCTTTATTCGCCAGATACTGTTTCTCCCAATCGAGGGCACTGTGACTTTCTTTAAAAAAATATATATTTATATTTGTTTGTAAAGCTGAAGGTCCATACCATCCGTTTCATGCGTTGTTACGTTTTATGCATGTGTCAAAAAAGTAGAATCAGTGTAATTGTATGTGGCAAGTTGCAAGAAGCACAGGACGGATAAAGTAGGTTTACTTTCTACTTTTGTATCGTCGCATGCAGCATGAAAAAGGGTCAGCTGCTTTTGATAGCCAAAGATGGCAAATTACATTATATTTTCAATGATATCGATAAAAATTTTCGAGTGGTGGACTTCAATTATAAAAAAGTTTTAATAAAAGAAAAAGATTTTTAAAAAAACTTACAATTATTTTCAAGAATGAAATACTCGTACATTAAAATTAGTTTTAGTTTTTTTTTAGTTTTTAACATAATTATTTCACGAGCAAAATTTACATTTTACTTATCGATTGATTTTATGTACTGAGTGTCACCTCTGTTGTGTTTATTATTTTGGCGCATAAGACGTATTGCATGTAACTTGAATTTAGAATCGGAAAGAACGTACAGAATTGCATACAACGCATATGCATAGAACGGATGGTATGGAGCTTCAGCTTAAATGTAATGATTTTTTGTAATGGAGTACTCGTATATAAAATTACCTGAGAGATGTATCAAGCGTTGAACAATATCTTTAGCTTGTATTTTATTTTTTGAGTGAACATTGGGAAATGCAGTATGTTTTCATCTTATGAAAGTGCGAGTGTTTCGGTCTGATAAACGAAAGTCTACACTGAACTTCGAAGTGTAACCAAGTCTCCTCTGTCTACAAGAAGTGTAACACATCACGGACATAGGAATAAACGTAAGGTGTTATGTTCCAAAACTTCCCTGCAGGAAATTTGGTGGCAATTGGTTCAAACGTACTCGTCCTATGACTTGAGAAAATGGGAGTTTTACCAAAAGTAGGGAGTAGTGGTGGTGAAAAAAGGACATATTGTGCAAAGGGTTACATATTCACCATTATCGTGATGTATAGTCTTGATCATTTGTCAATATAATTGGACTTGGTCTAGTATTATAGTAAACGTCACTGAACAAGTTCGATATGTGATTAGATTCAGGACCTATCATATAGTGTAAATATAATGTTAATTGTTCCCTCCAATGATACCGCCAAGCCACTCTGGAACCAGTCCCGTAACTATACTTAGATATTAACCTAAGCTTAACTGGTGTTTATAAATGTGAAATATGAGAGCCGCTGCGGTTGAGTGGGTAGTGTACAAGCCTGCCATGCCGGAGGTCAGTTCGAATCCCAAAAAAATCTGCTTAAAAATAAAATATAAATACAAATGCATAACAATAAAAAAAATTATAAGTTTCCATTGTTAGAGTAAAGTGTCGGAATGACATTTTAAAAATAGTTTTTATTATTCTGCACCAATTAGGCCCTTATGAGATAGTTCAGTGCTAGTCACAAGGTGCATACAAAGTATCATTTAACCCCTACTAGGCCATCCACATGTAAAAGTGACTGGTCCGCTTCATAGGACGTGTTTCTAACACGACCTCGGACTGGTCCCTATCACTTGGGGACCGATCACGTGACTAGTCTTGTGTCAGTTCCATTTCCTGCAGAGTTATTAAAGTGTGAGTAAATGAAATTTCAAGAGAAATAATTTAATTTCTTATTATCGCTATAGTGCTCTCAGAGTGAAACAAATTGCGGATTGATTAAAGTAAATCTCAACATTTATTCCGATACCCTGACTAACATTAGGGCCCTCGAAAACTATTTATTTCTCTATGATATGACTAAATAGTTTACCATGAAAATTAATTGATTCAGTGTCCATTGGCGTAGCTATAAATTTTTTCTAGGAAGGAGGGGGAGGGCATTGAAACTGATGATTTTCATGAGTAATACTAAAATAAATAATTAAATGTAATTTTTAATAATTCTAGGGGGGCAACAGCAATTCTTGGGGGGACAACGTACCCCACAGAATTGCCTTTCTACTCCTATGTCTGTGTCTCAAGATTTTTACCATGTCAATAAAATTGGAAAACCTGGGCTTGCCACAGAACGTGGCTGCTAATATGAGACACAGAGTTATTATGGGTATTCTCAGAAAAAGAACCAAAATTTCGATACCCAATTTTCAATATTTAGTATATACTAGGAGTAACTGCGACGATTTCTCGCTTTGGTACAAAAGTGTATTTGGATATTTTGGTTTAACTTTGTAGAGAACAATGGAAAAAAATTAAAAATCAACTTTACCAAAAGTCTACAAAGCCGTTGATACAAGGTTCCCTACAAATGTCAATCACTAATATCAAAAGGAGTCCATTCCACCTTTCAACTTTCAATCGTGTGGTTCATCACTCACTCTTGTTTCCATTACTTTGGAGTTTAAATTTTCAATTGTTGTATTTTTGCCAGTCAGTCATTCTGCTGTGCAAAATGATCAAAAAGATCCGATAATTGTTTATTGTACTTTAAAACTGAATGCAAGTTTTCCTAAAGCCTGACAAGATCAATAACAATGATATCAATTTACAGTTAAACTTGTTGCAATAAAAATGTATGGATGCAAGTTTGTTTGCTTTTTGTTTTTATTTTTATGGGCCACAAACTTGGTGTTAAGCAGCAGACAATAAAAAAAAAGAAAAAAGAAAATTGAAATTTGCTTGTGGCAACAAGTAACTGACAAATTTTTGTTTTCGCTGATGTGCATTTGTGCGAGATTTTCTTATCGCTTAAGTGGGTTTAAGGCTTCAACAGGAAATTGTGAAACCAACATGATCGTACCGAGTGCTACAGCCAAGCTGACTGCTTTGTTAGGAGGCAACAGCAAGGGAATCAAGAAACAATTAGGATTTAGTAAGACAAAAATTAAGATTACATTTGGCATAATCTGATAACACTTTTATAGATGATTTGTTCATTAATGGAAACGAAGATAAGGAGAAGGAAGATCTTAAGCTACCAGTGATTGTGCACCTTTTACTTTACAAAGGACTATAAATGGCAGTTGCATTGCAGCATCAGTTATGATTTATTTGCAAGATTATGAGAGTTTCATTTGTATGGCTTAAATTGGTCATACAGATCAGGATAATAAAATAAAAACAGTTAATTCAACTCTTCAAGAGATGAACGGATTAAATTATTATATTATTCTTATTGTTGGGAACAAATTTTAAAGGAATATCTCTCTTCAATTACAATTATACGGAGAACATTTTCGTGCTACTGTTCTTGAATTTCATACAACAAAGAATTCTTAAAGTTCAAAAACGTAAACAGGTTCACTTGGATAAAGATGAATTCCATAATGGTTCTGCAGGAATAAAATATTTTAGATAAGCTTTCATAAAAACCTTGTTTATGTTGGATCTACACTATGATGACTGCGACCTACGACTGGTTAAGCCCTTTACACGCTAGTAAAGCATCTTTTTTTTAGAGTGACACAACTTTGAGTTGGCATCACTGCTTTATTTGAGCCAGTGATGCAAAATCTGGCACAATTGGGCCCTGTGATACTCTCTGGGCTATTTTGGCCCTTTCAGCTCAAAATTCAACTAACTCCTTTAAATCTTTGAGTACACATTTTTATGGAGTTTTCTCCGTTTTAAAAACTATTTTTATTTTGCAGACTTTTATTTAAACTGGTTTCCGAAATCTGTGCCAGATGACGTTTTAAGTAGGGAAGCCAATAGTATTTTACCACTTGCTAAAGGGTCCGCCATCTAACGTTTTTTTTCAACTAGTGCTTATTTAGTGAATAGTAACACTTAGCTCATGTCTGATTTGACAGGTAATTAGTTTTGTCCTTCCGCTGAACGAATATGGTTGTGTATACGCTTGAACAACGCTGGGAAATATTGCGACATTACGACTTACAGAAGATGCCGATTTTGCCAAAAAAAATCATCTTTTCAGATGAAGCTCATTTTGATCTTGGCGGGTATGTAAACAAGCAAAATTGTCGCATTTGGGGCACTGTTTGGTGCGGATTTTGGTCCAGAGGCATAATTGGGACATTTTTTTTTTGTCGAAAATGAGCAAGGAGTGGCCGTTACAGTCAATGGCGATGTTGAATGAATTTTTGTTCACAAAAATTGAAGAGGAGGATATTGGCAACATTTAGTTTCAACAGGACGGCGCTACGTGCTAAACAGCCAAAGCTACACTCGATGTTTTGCGCCCTGTTTTCAAAAAAAAAAGTTATCTGGCGGACCCTTTATTAAACTTTTTCCGAAGGAAACAGAACAAATAAATAATGAATTTAGGGCAGTATCGCAAGTTGCAGAATTTAAAAAGCTTAAAGATTGAAGTAGAAGTAAATTTCGGAAATAGATTTCTGCAATTAAAAGTCCTTTAGGCAAACTTTTGCATACTTAGTAGCAAAGAATTTTTCAAGAAACTTTCTATTCCACACTCCGCAGCGTGTGTGGAAAGAATATTTGATTTCAAAATGTGGTTAAGACTAACAGACCACGATATCGAAAGAAAACTTTCGACTGAAAATTTATATTGAAAATAGCAATAAAATAAGAAAATTTGTTTTTGTTTTCAATATAAATTTACAGTTGAAAGATTTCTTTCGATATCTTAAAACAGGTCATAATGCAAGAAATCGTCTTCCTGTATAAAATACTGTGTCTTCTTTAATACAATTGAAAGATTTAATGAAATCTAATTCTATTAATTGTTATGATAAAGATATTTTAAGACTTAATACAAAAAAATTTTGTAAACAAGAGTAAATGGAATTGTTGGACTAAAAATTTATGGATTACTAGCTGTATCTTGGGCGCGTTGCAACGCCACCAACTAAAATAAATTTGAAGTTATTTTATTGATTTTGAAGGTTTCGTAGGGGCAGAAATTTTCGCCCTATTACCCTCCTGGTCATAGTTTTAAAAATGTACAGGCCCTGTGTGACTTTTTCGACGCAGATCTATCTAAGTTCTTAATTTCATTAAAATCGGTTCGAACGTTTCGGAGGGGCTGAAATTTCCCCCCTATCGCCCTACTGGTCCTTGTTCGAAAAATGTACATAGCCTATGTGGCTTTTTAGCGTAGTCTATGTGAATTCGGAGTGACAATAAAAAATCATAATATGGCGAATAGATGTATAATAAAATTAGATTTAAATATACTCGTAGAATGTTTTTTAACTAAAATTTTATTTTGTAAGCAACATACATACACTCAGGGAAAAGCTGCAACTTAAAATTAAGAACGCGTTACATTAATTCAATCATTTTCAATATAATAGAAACCAGTATTAAAATACTTAAAAATTAATAAAATTAATAAATAAAAACTGTAAACTAATGTTTTTCCATATTGAAATAAGAAATTTCAACATGACTAGACTTTCGGGAACGTTTTTTTATTAATTCAATATGGTTTTTATTGATTTTAAGCTGTTTTTCTCTGGGTGTACATATAAAATATGTATTTAACTTAATTTAACAAAAAGTTCTTTTAAAAAATTTCGATTTTTGTCGCTAATTTTTGTTTTTGCTCTAAACAAAATAAAAAACATGTATTATATTACTACTATACACTTGTGGTTTTATTAAAATAAAAAGATTGTAATCAAATACATTAAAAAAATTTGTTTGGCCCTGTCAAACTTATTTTGGCCCTTTTAAATCGTTATTTTGGCCTAAAACAAAAAACTCAAAATGCCTCACTGATTCAGCACCCATTTAACAGCCGATAGCTGCTTTTTGTTTAGTTTGCTTTAAAATTTCATTACGAATCGACTTACACCAGAGCAACGCGTGCAAATTGTTGAAATTTTTAATCAAAATAATTTTTCTGTTCGTCAAACTCATCGTGCACTTTTTCCACTTTATGGCATACATAATTCTGGTGGAATAAGTACGTAAATAACCACAATTATCGCATTTATAGTGAGGAGAATAAACAAACTTTTGTCGGAACATCATTACAATCCACAGAAAATTGCTGTTTGGCCCATATGTCTTCAAAAACGATTATGGTCAGAATGATACTGTCAATGGTGAACGGTATAGAAACACGATTCGAAATTTTTTCGTACCCGAATTACGTGGCATTAATCTTGCTGATATGTGGTTCCAACAGAACGGAGCCACATGCCACACAGCGGGCGCTACAATTGCCTTACTCAAAGAAACTTTTGATAAAAAAATAATTTCACGTAATGGCCCAATTAATTGGCCACCAAGATCGTGTGGTTTAACCCCATTGGATTATTTTTTTTTGGGGTAATGTTAAGTCACTTGTCTACGTCGATAAACCACAAACAATTGAGCTCCAGCAAAAAGTTTTTGAAAATTGGTGTTCCAGATTGCGCCTTCTACGCGCCAGCCGTAGCGGCCACATGGCAAAAATCATATTTAAACATTAATTTCATAAATTTTTTTTCCAATAAAGCCCGTTTCATTGGTATTAAAAATATATTTCCTTGTTTTGTTCTGATTTACACATGTGTCACTCTATAAAAAAACACCCTTTGTTACGATTCTTCAAGAAAATGCAACACTGACAGACATGTCGTTATTGTTTTTATAAACTTTTCAAGCAAAAATTAGAACAAGGATACATTTCAGACAAAAGCATTACTACCTATAACTATAGTGCGAAACGGCCTTTAGGTACACGTCGTTTATTTGGTGGCCGAAGGTGCGTTAAAAAACAATTAAACTAAATCCCAATGAGACTTACACAGAATGCCGTTACAAGCAATGGAGGGCAATGCTGGGATTATTTCGTTAAACTTATTGTTAAAGAAAACTGAGATCATTGCAGCGTTTCGTACGGATTGTGATGTGTGACTTTAGTTCTGTCATGGGCCGCTGGAGCATTACATACCTTGTGCCAACGGACATTAAGGATATTCAAATATTTTTGGAATGCATCACTAGGAGAGGAGCACATAGTCGCATGAAATATGTGCTTACTATTATTTTGGATGAGAGCAAACGCAATTTATTTATGGAGAACAATGGATCTCTTATTTAGGCAGCAGCACGGCAAGTGTGAATTTCTTTTCTCTGCTTAGCGTTTAGGAAAGTATGAGTTGGTGATCAGTTAATAGAGATTCCGATGAAGTGGAAGACAGTTCCCAGTGCTTCAGGTAAATGCATAAAAATGTGGAGGTGTTCTTCAAATTGGTGGCATCACGAGAATTAAAGCAACAGATGAACTTGTAAGACAGGGATTTGCTGCAGCGCTTTTTAGAACCCAGATTCTAACTGAAGGATTGAGAGACAAAAGCTATCACCCTACAGTGGTTGGATTAGCATGCAGACTGACTCGCCTGGTAGTCACTGAGCCCCTAAGCAGATATACATATATATTGTGTTTGTAGATTGTGCCTGGAATGCTGAAGTTCTAGTTTCTGTGAATCAAAGTATAGAAGAGATTGACAAGATTTTATAGCGAAGCGTGAAAAGTAATTCAGAACTATAGGCTCTTTCAGAGAATTTGCAAGAATCGGAATCTGTGCTGGTGGCAAATACATTTCTTTTCTAAGTGCCGCAAATATGCATGGAGAACGTTATATTAATCTCCATCAGACATGGGCTCGTCTCGTGTTTTTGTAGCTAGGCTATTTATTGCGCGATACAGGAGTTAGGACGTGATTTTCATAGCAAAAATAATCGACACTATATCAGTTATAAATTTATTTTTGCTTTTGATTTCTTTGTACTTAAAACCCGAGCACTAAAAGAAGCGAAACAAATTGTTTGATTTTGTTTTGTTTCGTTCTTTTAAGTGAGTGTAACAAAGAGAAAACAAAAACAGCAAATAGAAAAGAAAATAATGGGAAATAAATGGAAACTTTTTGAAATATTTGCGACGAATTAATTTGACATCATCATGTAATATAATTTTATTGCGTTGTTATTTAAAACATTAAGTTTGTTTTATTTAGCTAAGCAGCGTAGCTACAACCGGGTGTCCTAAGACATGTCTCCTCTTTTACTTTTTGTGTCATGACACGAACACGCACGACTCAACACGAAGTGTTCGTGACATAAAATCTGATTTCGTGCCTGTTGGGGTCGGGTCATATCGTGTTGAGCAAAATTGACACGATAAAACACCAAACGATTTTAGGTGTAAAATATATATGTACATATGCATGAACTTCCAGTAAAGAAAAAATTTTATATTTTGTACCGTTAAATACATAAAACAAACAAATTTATTGATAGTGTACATAGATAAATCATAATGCATTAAACACTGTCACCACAGCAGGCTACCGACTACAAAATATCAAGGATAGAATACAGATATTTATATGACTCTGATTCTTTTGAAGACAGCAAGGCAACAGGGCGGCAGGTTGTTGTCCAAGCTGATTTTGCCGTTGTAATCCAGTTAAACTAATTTCTATTTCTTTGGCTACAATGAGAAAATTCAATGTTGCCAGTATAATACAAAATGCATGATATCGTACAATTGTTTCATATTATTTAACAGAAACAGTATCCAAAAATTGATGTAAAGCATAAATTGATTAATTTTTATACTTTTACGTCACATAAGTACATTTTTAACGAGTAATTTAATTTTGATAAATGCGAAATATTTGAAGGTGACAATACTGAACTAAGTATTTATACTTAAATATGAGGTACAGATGGTGCTGCTGCCGTCTCCAAAATAATTAAGTAGCTGGATACGAGGCGACAAATGCTGCTACCGGCATTTGAAGTCGTGTGTTCGTGTAGCCTGCTGTGGTGAATGTGTTTAATGCATAAGCTTTAAGTTCTAAAATTAAAGAAAAATATGTATATGAACATAAAACATCCTTTTTTGCTATTCAGTTTGATTTCATGCGTCTTGTGTTGTATCGTGTTGGGAAAAATTTTCACATGCATGTTTCGTACGTGCTGGACATCTTGGTGATCGTTTTCGGGCCGTGTCGTGTTGGAAAAAATTCAACACGAGGACATCTCTAATGTGCTGACTTGTTAATATTACTTTGATGTTGTGGCTCATGATCTCACAAATTTTTTTAATATTTTTCCAGTTTGAATAATTAGCAGATAATACATATTTCAGTTGGCAATCGCAGTTTCATATACTGGAAAGTAAATCAACTGTAGAAAGCAAAAACAATGTAACATAATATCCACTACATTAATACTTACATGTATGTACCGACGGTACATCGAGTAAGTAAAAATAATTAATGTGACGATCGTAAAAGATAAGCAAGAATAGTTAAACATACTTGGGTAGAGTGACATAACTTCGTGCTAACCTGAATAGAAAATGAAAAAAGAGAAAAACGGATAAACAGAAAATGAATAGTGATACTTACAAATGTGTTTACCAAAGGTAAATCAATAATTGTATACGCAACATTTCTCATATTCCATTTCATTGAAAATTTGCGTTAAATAGCTGATGTTAATAACAATCTCTACCCCAGTAGATGGACTTGGGTGCTGATGAAGTGCGTGGCTGCACAGAAAAATATCGGTATTTCCCCCAGCTAATAAAGACTATTTTAATTTTTCTTCTCTTCTTTAGAAACTCACATTAATTAATAAAAATATTTCATTCAACAAGAATTGAAATTACTGAACTTAAGCCCGACTAAGAAATTATTTCTGAATACATATTTTTATTTTGAACTATCAAAGAAGTTGAATTTTTGTTATTTTTCTATTCATTAATATGTTAAACGTGCACAGAGAAAACAGATTTGTTGTGATAACCGAATTTGTATCCAATCGAATTTTGTCGGTTCCAACAACTAATACACAATTTTGTTGTAATGAACGAATATAGCTTTTGTAAGCACCAATTTTTCAGTAGCGATATGTGAATTTTTAGAATCAAATTTTAATTGTGACTATCGAAATAATTAATTGATACAACCAATATAATTGGTATTTTTAAAGGAATCATTGGTAGACATGGCTCATATACATACGAGTATATACATAATCGTACATCATACATTAATAAAAACAATTTGTGCAGAATAAAAAAGGTAAGTTCATATTGTATTGGCATTTTGCTCTAAGTTTTTGCTTATATTCTGAATTGAATGAAATGTGCATTGTAACATCCGTTGCCGGTGTTCGGCTTTATTACACAGAGATATTTTCCTATCAAGAAAGTACAAATTATTTGCACAAATAATTTCACTTCAGAATAATAGAAATAACACTTCGAATATTCTGCGATATATACATATAACAATGTCCTTACGTTTTTTGTTACGACTAAATCGAGATATTGTGTAATTATTCTGCAAAATTTGTTTTTTATATGACATTTCTATATGATTTTAATTTTTTGTTTATTACATTAAAATTTTTTCCAAAAATAAGGAAAAACTCAATGGCGACAACAAAATATGTTTTTCCTTTTGTATTCAGAATAAAAAATTCGGATGAGAACATCAATAAAGTATTTAATTTTCTTTTCATTTATTTCAATAGAATTTCAGCACGACGGCAAAGATTTGTTAGTTACAATAACCGAGTTTTTTTTTTAAATTAAATATTGTTTACAGGAATAGTTTTTTTCATTTCAAAAGCCAATATTCAGTTACGTTACTTTCTAACTTGAATTTAATTCAGTTGTGTCTACCAATACTTTAAAATGGTTATTAGAAATAAACGGAATCAATTGTTATTATTAATAAAACTATTGTGAGAGTTCTATTTATAGGGTGTTTTTTATTGAGGTATAGAACTTTAAGTTGGCATCACTTTTTTAACTGGCGGCCATTTTGTCAGCTGTCAAGTGATTAATATTTAGTTTGGTTTGCCATTTCATCATGAACAGGTTGACAAAAGAACAACGCTTGCAAATCGTGCAAATTTATTTCGATTATTATGGTTCAGTTCGCGAAGTTTACCGCAAGCTCCGTCCATTTTATGGTCGACATAATCGTCCATCAGAGCAATTAATTCGGTTAACCTGTCAATTGGCCACCAAGATCGTGTGATTTGACACCATTGGATTATTTTCTTTGGGGATATGTGAAGTCGCTCGTCTACGCCAACAAACCAGAAACGTTATGGGACTTGGAAGCCCACATTCGTGGCATTATTGCCAACATACGGCCCCATATGCTCGAAAAAGTGGTTGAAAATTGGACCTGTAGAATTGGCTTTATTCGAGCCAGCCGCGGCGGCCACATGCCCGAAATCATATTTAAACGTTAATGGCATAAAATTATCCTTCCAATAAAGCCAAATTGATGGACATTAAAACGATTTTCTTGTGTTTTATTTCAATTCGAAGTTCTATACCTCTAAAAAAACACCCTGTATTTACATTGTAATTATGGTTTTTCGTTTATAAATATAAAAAAATCATACAATTGATTGATAATTGATAGAAAATATGGAATATTGGAAGATATAATTTAATATTTGTTGCTCCAACAGATTTTTAACAAATCTATTCTCTCTGTGTGCATACTTTTCAAGGAGGATTTATGTAAGTGGTTCGTTATTCAAAATGTTTTTTGGGAATACTCGTATGTCTTATTTGAAAGAGAAATAAATATGTAAGTTTTGTAAAGAAACCCCTTAAAAGAAAATTAACACTTCAATATATTTTTAAATACAAAGTAAAGCAATAGTAAATATTCAAAAAAATGTATAAATTATTCCTATCAAATGCCATAAAACAAATAAACAGCAAAAACAAAACAAATAAACACCCGGTAAAAGAAGTCTCTGCTGTCGACAACAATGCCGCTACGGTGTTTGATGACCACAGATGTTTAAGAACGATTTACGTATGTATATCGTTTTTTTATACAAAAGGTTCTGACTATTTTGCATACGCATTATACACGTGTTTCAAATGTACATACTTCCTATTTAAGTCAACAGCCACACGTGAATACAAACTACACTTACAGAAAAATATTGCGACTAGTGAATAAGTAGTTGGCTGAATTTGAAAAATTCAATTGCTGTGTCTTCGATCAAAGTGTATTTTTTCATAATGCCGCAGTACAAGAAATTTACAAACTAGCAATCAGTGCAAAAGTTTCAAAGTTAATGCTCATGGTTACATTTTGAAAGTCAGTCTTAACGACTAATTAATTGTAATAATTAAATACACATTGGGGTTACTCAGTAAATCGAGTTCAATAATCAAAACTTCGCTAGGAGAACTTGCTCAACGTTTGCAAGAAATTATAGATATTATTGGAGAGGACAGATTAAACCAAAATTAGAATTTGATGCTGCATAATGATACATACTATGCTCTTGTAGTCAAAAAGTATGTGAATGGTTAGGCTAGATTATGTTGAATTGGCAGAAGCCTTAAGAGCCAAGTAAATTGCAAATTTTTCCTAATTATTCTTCAGTCACAACTGGTTTGGAAAAATTGCAAATCGTTCCTAATTATTCTTCAGGGTGCCCCTGTGGCTGAGTAGTAGCAATGCTAGTCACTCAGTAAAGAGGTCGTGGGTTCAATGTCCGCCATAGACCCTGGTTGTTTTCTGCAGACAAGCTAATCGCTTCGCGGGTTGTGTTTGTTTAAAAAAAATAAAAAATCAATGTTTATCTGTAAATATGCTTTGAGATATTATTTAACGTCTTAAGCTGGCGAACATGGAGCATTGACAGAGGATACATTCGGTAGTTTCTTCCTCTTCTTCATCCTGATAGCTTCTGCAAAAGTCTTTGTAAGATAGTCGCAGCTTTTGGGCTTGTGTTAAAAATGGAATGTGAATAGTTCAATCCTCGAACAGTCAAACATGATGTATGAAAGAAATTTCCAACAGTATTTAAACTTTAAAGAGCGGTATTTAATGGGCAGCCCGCTACAATATGAAATGAGCTGCAAGGTGTAAAAGCTCGTAAAGTTTATAAACGTAGACCGGTTTGAGAAATGTTCTTTACAAAAGATATAGATTTATTATTTTTACTTTCAACACTACTGCAATGCAAAGAATGTGCTTTGAAGGTATTGAACTTTAAATTTAAATAAAACATAATTTGTATTTATTTGAAAAACATCCTTTTTTTTCACTGTTATTTGAATATGATTTTCAACATATGTATGGTCACCTTGGTTATCTCCAAGGTATTCCAATCGGAAAGCCTGATTTTCAGTAGTTTTTTCCATCAATTGCTCCCGTAAATCAGTGATAACGTGGCGAATATTGTTTTTCCAGTCGTCAATCGTCTGTGGCTTAGCGACACGTCGCGAAGTAGACCAGACATTTTACAAAGCCCATTAAAAAATTAGACCAGAATTTTTGAGTCGCCTGATTTTGCAAGTCAATTTATGGGCACAAAGTATACCAGAGTTGCAGAAAGTCACTTATGAAAAAAGCTAAAATCATTTGTGGCGCAGGTTCTGCGAGAAAGGGACAACTGCAGTATATTTGTTATTAAGATTTTAACAAAATAATCAAAACAAACCAAAAAAAATGTGCATTTTGTGAAATGAACAAATGTATATACATACATACACACATATTTACAAAATTAAATGAATGAATTTGTTGTATTGAATTAAAAAACAGAATGTGAAAAAGATTATTGGTATTAAAAAGTGATTAAAATTCGTTTGCAAATGATTCCTGATTTATCTTTAATCATTTTCATTGAAAAATTTTAATTTTTACCTTTTACTTACAAAAATTACACAGCGATTGAGCCCACAAAGAATAAATGGAAAATACATTTGAAAATTAAATGAAAAAATTTGTTGTGTTGAATTAAAAACCATAATGCGAATAAGTTTATTACTATTAAGAAGGTGGTTAAAAATCCTTTTCGAATAATTACAGAAGTCATTTGATTTCATTTCATTCAAAAAATATTAATTTTCACCATATATGTATTTACTAAAATCGTACAGCGAATGAGGTTAGAAAGTATAAAACGAAAATACCCTAAAAAATGCCACCACGAAAGAAACTTTAAGGAAGACGCAGTAACAGAGTGAGCGGGACCTCCGAAAACACCAATTATCTTTCGTCTCGTGACATCTCTGCAAGTACTTTGTGATGTCAAATCAAAATAAAGACAAAATAAATGACAGCTGCCAAAATGGCCCACATATCAAACAGTCTTGCCAATTTAGTTTTAAGACCATCGAAAGCAACATTCACAATAAACACATCTCAATATTAAAAATCACATTTTGCAATCGAGCCATACTCTCAAATATATTTAAAAAAAATATTTATTATATCAGCATGTCTAAACGACGATAACTAAAATTAAACGGCGCGCTTAAAAAGCATTCATTTTGAATGGTTTTTTGTTAAATTTGTCTCAATTAAGACGCAAGATAAAATAATGAAATCTTTAGTTTCATATTATTATTCACCAATGAGTCTACAGAAATTATTGGCTCTCTTATCAGCTCAAAATGTTTAAAGTTATGTTTAAACGAAAAAGAAAACATTAACTTAAATTAAATACTGATTTCTTTCAGTGCAAGCAAACCGACCTCAAGACGCTATTTTTTCAAATGCACTTCTTAAATCGACATACTGAACGAAAAGAAAAAGGGGGATGAGGTTGAGTTTGATGGGTTTACCAACATGAATAAATTTAATTGTTTAACTTTCGAACAACTGCACAAACATTACAATATACAACGACTACGAGTCTACGTATTCGCATAACTCTGAAATGCATAAAAGTGGTTGTGCTGTCGATCGATCTCAAAGGCAAAGCCAACTGAGCCTCTTACAGCACAATTCGTATCATAACTTTGATATAAGAAAAAAAACAAATATGAGTGGTTGGTTGGTGGTATTCTTAGCAGACAATAGATCGTGAGCAGAAATTTATAGAATTTCTCAACGTGAAAGGAATTACGCTACAATGACTGTCACATAGTGAGTGTGTGTAAAAGCCTCTCCATATGGTTGGAGTGAGTGTGTGAATAAACTAAACGACCAAACCTCGTTGTTGTTTTTCCTCTTTTCTCTTTTCCATTCAAACATTCTCGTATTATTTTATTGTATTTTGCAATAGACGCCAATTGTCCAGCGGTTAGAAGCAACTTATTAAACGCGCAGGCGCAGCTGTATGCGAGCAATGAATCCAAAACAAAACAAAGCCCAAGAAAAAAAATTAAAAATAAAACGGAATGAACACATTTGTTAAAAATCTGCGCAACAAGAATAGAAAATTTATTCGTAGATGAACGAACTAAAAATATCACAATGAAAATCACAGCTGCTTTTTGCTAAAAGGAAAGAGAACAAACGACATTTATGAGATCACTGCCAAACCAGCAACTGTCAGACGGGCGGACGGACTTATGTACATATGTATGTAAGTATGCTTAGACACATTAGAGACCGCAATTATGTGTGCATGCATGTTAGCAAATTGCCCTTAAATGGCATCATGATAGAATCATGCAACTTACCCAGCCCATACAAAGTCAAAACACGAATAATAATGCAATTTTCATTATTTCATTGTCTTTTATTTTCCAATTAATTATTGCGTTCGAAAAGGTATAGACAGACACACTGTCGTATACATATATGAAGTAATAATGTGAGAAAGTTTGCTTTTATAAAAATCTTAATACCAAAAAAAATATTACATGCGAAGAAAAAATTTACGTTACGTTAAGTCTTTAAAATATGTAAGTGTAACAGTCGTTGAATCTTACCAGAGTCCCAACCTGTTGACATAGTCATCAGAGTTCATGTCCTGGCTAGAGTTTCTACGATAAGAAGAAATACTAAAGTTTGAATAGGAACAATGAATGTCTTATATAATAACATTATAAGATACGTGTATAGATTGAGAAGGTTTGATCATGTATCTTCCTTTTCCAGTAATATCTACGGGGTCTCTCTTGAAAGTTTGTTAAAAATTCGTACTCTTAATTTTATGCATAAAATCATAAACACTCAAACACCCAAATATATATTTGATAAAATACGCTTTTTTCAATCACAACGAAATCGAAACATAGTAATACCTCGACATCAACGCCTAGTTTCTGAATGGCAGTTTTACGTGCACGCCGCTCGTCTTTGGAACAATCTTCCACAAAGTCAACAACTTAACAGCAATGCTAATAGTTTCAAAACATTTTTATTTAAATCCTTTCCATAACTCTTTATTATACATTCATTGTTATATTTTTGTTAGTTTTTATTGGGATGCATTATTTATTAATCATAAATTCTTTTTGTAACGTCATGCGTTCCTGTACTCTAAATATAAGACTATGAGTCTTGTTGTATAGGAAATGAAAATAAATACAAATTCTGCAACAACATTATACAGCGAATCAAAATTTTTCTAGAATCGCGAGGATCTTACTACTGATTATGGAAGAGGGGACAAAACACGGAAAGTTTACTGCCGAAGATGTTTAAAAAACGGTTGAATACTCCCGTTTTAGACACAAGGAGTGTTCCGATCTTAATTTTTGTAAAACATTTGAACACTCTAACCATGCTCCGTATCGGTCTTTTGGTACACTTAAATGGGAATTTAACGCTTAAAGTGTTCTATAAAAAAAATTGCCATTTAATTGCTGTAAAGCCTCTAAATATAGCAAAGCTTTGCAAGTGTTAATTTTGCACTACTTCGCTCTTGCATTTTGTGTAAAGAATATACTCAGGACTTTAATGTAAAATCGTGCGGGGAAAAATTTCGTACTCCACCTCTTCACCGATATCGGTCGGTTTTATTTCTTTCTTAACAAAAGAATCTCACCAGCCTCGATCTCAAAAAATCTCTCATCGAATCGAAAACGTATTCGGACAGAATAATAACTATTCACGATTTTGAACACGATCTAGAAATACATATTATATGCGTCCATGCTAATAATCTGGTGATTAGAGGACCAATTTTCCTGGAAAAAATTATCCATAAAGTTACAAATGTTTCTACCAATCAAACAACTTAAAATTAGATCGACTACATCACAATTGCCAAGACATGACACAACTTCCAACCATTTCACCGTTGTCACAATTCGACGAAAGGTCGCTGTCATAAGAAAGCAAAATCTGCTTCAATCAAATTTTATATGAAGAAGTTAAAATCAACAATATACAGAAACGAATTCACGAGTGCACTCTGATACACTCCACTACAACTCAAATTGCAAGACATCCAACGACATGTGGAACTTAAATCAAGCCCAACCAAGCGAAAACCCGAAACAAAGGAACACACGATGAATATACCTGCAGAAGTAAAGAAGTTAAACGCAGTGGCCGATGTAATAAACAAAGATGGGTAGACGAACCATCTAGAGAAGCTAGATATATCAGGTCTCGCGGCCAACTATGTACATCAAATAACAAAACAGTTCGGTCACAAGGGCTTAAACTCTACCAAACCATTGAAAAACAAACAAGGCGAAGTTGTAACGTCAGCGAACTATTAACTCGATGTTTGGAATTTAACCCATATCAAGCGAGTTCAGAAAAAAGTAATTGGGTAGAGAGCAGGACCAACAGTTCATGGCGAAATAAGGAGGATTGTAGAGTCTCGAGGGCTATGTGGATAAAACTTGACTCAGGAAGATCCAAACTGCTACTGGATATAAATAGGAAGGCGATGCGAATTGTGATAGGCGCATGGACTGGACACTGCTCGGTCAGAGTAAGAAGCAGCATTTGGGAAACTGTCACTCCAGATTTCTGTAGGATGTGCGGAAATGAAGGGGAACCAGAAACCATTGAACATGTTATCTTTCACTGCCCAAAGTCATAGGCTTAGATGGCTGAGCAGAAATCATTACTGATATCGGGAAGTGTAAAGTGGAGGATATCAGAGGCTTCATCTTGGGAATTCAGTGGCTTAATGATGGATAATTGGGTCACTTCTGGGTACAAATGGGGATTAATATTACTTTTAAAGGGCAATAGAAAGGAATCACAATGGACCCAACTGGGTCTCCAAGTGGAGGTGCGTTATAGCCCCACCCTTCCTAACCTAACCTAACCGAGTTCAAATTTCAATGCAGCCGCAGACGTCTCAACGGACACTACGAGCACAGAACATACAGAAGTGTCACGAGACGGAAGATAAGGGTATTTTTCTGTTTGTCTCGTTTTTCCTAAAATTTTGTCGGCGTTTTTGTTTTGATTCTTCTTTCTAGTGCAATAAAAGTACAACGCTTTTTATTAGCTGTATTAATTGGTAAGTAGCAATACACTACAGTATCAAATACACTATATTTTTCTCTTTTTTCCACGAATTTTAAAAAAACCTGATTGAAGCATTTTTTACCTGTCACTTTCTTCACTTCTGTGTATTCTGTGGTACGAGTGTATGACAGTATGAGTGAAACTGAGAATTCAATCAACTCCCTAAAACGTCATGCATTAGTTCTTTATCATCAGTCAACTGCACGACAATCTAAATGAAGTACTTATAATAAAAACTCCTTAAACAGGCGACTTCACCGACTTCGAGCATGGTGACTAAAGTGATTACCAACATAATAAACAAGAGACTATCCATAGCGCTACAAAGAGATACGAGATCCGTAACGAAAGTAGGATTTCGACCTGTCATGTATTTATTTAATTTGCGAAAGCACTTCATACCCTACACAACCATGCGATACGAGTATAGAATGCTACACGCTGTAAGGACATCCCAAACAGGATCGTAGATCTTACCAAATCACTATACGACAATGCCAAATATCGAATCTGATATAAAGGCAGTTGCAATTACCCCACAAGTGTAAACGTGGGAGTGCGGTAAGGTTGTCCATTATCTCCACTTGTGTTCAACAAAGATATGAACATAATTATGGAAAAAATCGCTACGAAACCACGATGCATTACTTATCACTTGAACGACCGGCTAGAGCGCCTAGACTATTCTGATGATATATGTATGTGTGCTAACACCGAGATTCTGTGATATGCAATCTAAACTGGACGATATTGCATTAGAAGCGGTGAAATCAACATGTACAACCCTTCACACTGAACCAACAACATTTTGAAGACGAGAAGTATTTTTGTTTTTGGAAACCATCATAACAACCAGTGGAGGTTCGAAAGAACATGTGAGAAATCGAATAAACAAAACTAGCCAAGCCTACGGCCAACTAGCTGCGTAAAATCGGCTCTTATGCACGATTGCGAATCCTGAAACGCAACGAAAACTTATTTGAATGTCATGCAGACGTTCATTAAAAGCTATTTGCGTCGAATATCACACATCTTCTGGCCGAAGGCAGTAGATAATAACAGGTTATAGCAAGAAAGTAACCAAGCGCCAATATTAGTTGAGGTCAGGAGATGAAAATGGAGGTGCATTGATCATGTGCTATGCCGGAATCACACCTGCATGACATGAAATTCAAAAGATATAGATGGCGCGGATAATTAGACACCATTGCATCCAAGGAATAAAAGGAAAATGTGTATATAATATTGCATAATGTTTTATGTGCTACAGTAGCAATTACCATTTTTGCAAGAGTCTCGCACGCACATAGTGCGGTCTGGCCCGGCGAAAGACTCCAAAGCGGCTGAATGCTCAAGAGCCAAGCTATCGATTGGCACAATTTGGACGCCTTCCAGATTCGTTGCATTTAGTAGTAGTTTAAACATATATAAACTTTAACAATAATAATTAAATCAACTAAACTATCTTTTGTAGAGCCCTGTGTACATATTTATATTGAGTTTCAAAGATAATTGTTCTTTAGTGTTTTTTGTGGGAATTGTTACAATTTAAGTTTAAAATTTGTTAACGCACTAGTAATCCCAAATTATTATTTTACTTATTAAGTAAAATAGTTTTTTAATAAAAATATGTACATTGAAATTGATTATTGAGGGGTTTAGCTGGATCCTTAATTTTATTGTTTTAATTAGTTAGTTAGTTAGTTGTTAATTGTTTTAATTAGATTTTAATTATTATTTTTCGAACTTTTTTTTTCTATGTTTATGCTTTGATAAGGCTAAAGTTCGTATCGCTCTGTAAGCCAAATTATATGTGATAATTATTAATTAACAAATAACACCGAAGTTAATTGTAAATATTCCGACATACACTAGCAGAACGGAACAACTAGCTATTTTCGAAGGTCACTACACCTTTATCATCAGCGTTCTTTGTGTTTGGTGCACTGTGTGTGGTGTCAGTTGATGTAGATTTCTGTTTTATATAAACAGCTTTGCAGTGCAAATAGAATATGTGAATTGTTTTGATACATCGTATTACAATTTTCCGAAAGCTTTTTTTGCAATGAAAGCTTAATTTTACCATCTCTTAACTTACAACAGTCTTGCCATTGTCGTTTGTTCTTTACTAGTTATGCACATGTTAGTTAAGTTGCTTATTTTTGTTCTACATAGGGCCGAGACCACGCAATGAGCGTCTAGCGGCGAGCGGCAGGCGGTGAACGGCAAAAAGTTAAAACATATGAAATTCTACTGAAGTGACCACGCAATGAGCGGATAAGCGGAGCCGCTCAGGAATAAAACTTGTTCCAATTTTTAGTAGTGTTCTGAGCGGCAAAGAATAAACATGGCAAAAGTGAATGTGGAGCTTATAATTTCGTCTGTATAAAGCCGGCCTCTATTATGGCATGTCCTGCTACCAAATTTTAAGAATAAAAATATAACCGAGAAATTATAGAGTGAAGTTGATGAAATTTGTGATTTCAGAGGTAAGATTTTATTTAATTTATATATTTATTTAACACATTTTATTTAGGTTCTAAAATAATACATGTACACCTTATTACTAATTATTATGATTATGTTATTTTTTTGTTTCTAGGAGAGATAGCGAAAGCAAAGTGGGGTCGAGTCGGTGCTTCTACTCATTCGAATCTCGAAAGGAATGTCGTGTAGATGTATACCTGCAAATGATACATGTAGTCAATCCAAAGCAAATAAATAAAAAATAATTTTACCTCAAAGTTAAAACAAGCCTTTGCTCTGCAGAAATTGCTTTTCTTTGTTTTGTTAAACTGGTGTTAACTTTTTCCAACAGCAAATCAAAGGATTTCACAGACATACGGCAGTATTGCCAAAATCTGTTTGAAAATTTGCGTAGATTTTTTATATAAATGGATAAATAGAATGAACACTAGTTATTTTTTTTTTCTTAAACGCATTAAATTCTTATAAATGAATACGACTTTCGCGTAATAACATTAAACAAACCTCTCTTGACAATGGCATTTTAACAACTTACAGCTCAGAAATGACGCTCAGTAATAAGCCATTTGATGCTCTGGCGCTCACCGCTCTGTCACTCACTGCTTTGCCGCTCATCGCGTGGGCTCGGCCTTAAGGCTCAGTTAGACGACTGTAATGTAATGTAACTGCAACAGTAGGAAACAGCTGATCGATATTATTATGCGAAAAGTAATGAAAATGGTTATAGAGATGTAATGTAATGGAACCTACTTTTCATATAAAAATATCGATCAGCTGTTTCCTACATTGCAGCTACATTACACTACAGTCGGCTAACTGAGCCTTTAATGATGAAACAGAATAAAGTCTGCAACTTCAGGAAAATCGCTCCCAAATTAATAAAGCCCATAATAACATCGTCGGCAGTAGCTTCAAATGCTCTCTAATTTTTATTTTATTTTCTTTTGTGCTTATTTTTCTTTGTAGTTTTGTTTACAAAATGTATGCAATTTATTGAAAGTATGGTAAAATTTTTGTGAGAGAATAAGAAAAAACGCTCTAAAAATAAAATAGATTCTATCTCAATTAAATAGATTCTATCTCACGACAGCTTTCTGTGGCTGCTTTTTTGTGCCAATTTGTATGGAAAATGTGTTTATGTCGGTATTCTGTTTAATCATTTAAGCTTAAATTAGACGTGCCATAGCAATAATGCCATAGCCATAACCAAACCAAAATTCAATTGGTTTCTATGGTATTGGCTATGGCGTTATGGCGAGTCACCTATACATAAATACAGTGTTGCCCATAAGTTTGGTTCGAACAGTTATTTTATATTTATATATAATTATATATATTTATTTAATTTTTTTTCACTCTCTTGAATTAAATAATTTTGACAAATGCGGGATTATTGCTGAAAACCCAAGATATGACATGCTTATTGGCATTTGTGGCCACTTGGCAACGCTTGTAATTGCCAATATTTTTCGTTGTGTTGCATTGCGTTGTAAGAAAAATCTAACAAGAACGGTATTGCACATTTTGAAAAGGACAACAAAAGAAGTGTCAAACAAGTCGATGTCCAAATTTTTAAAATTTGTATTAACGTATAACAAATAGGTATATTCGTACAGTTGTTTTTTTCTGGTTTCCCTGACTAATTATAATCCAAAGTATGTCAATTATAAATTAAAAAATGCATAACTTGCTGGTTAAAATTTATTACATAACTACATATTTTTCATAATAAACTACAGCCGGCAAAAGAATTATTATTGCATTAATATTAATGCTTAAGAAACTTCCTTTCTTCGTGCTCAATATCCCACCTACACCTGTCAACATCAACAAAATTTAATCAAGCATTACGAGACACTTCCAAACTCTTTCAAACAACACGACTGAAATTCATTCCCAATTTCCGCTTCCCTCTGTAAAACTGCCAACAATTTACATGAAGACGACCTGAAGAATAATCACTCTTGTGTACAACAATTGCAATAATAAAATAAAAACTCACACGTAAATTAAACATTCACAAACACCTGCATTCTAAAGAACCACAGCAACAACAAGTAGAATTAAAAATTAAAAACAGGCCACAAAAAGTGTGTGAAATGTTTATGAAAATATTCAACCAGGCATTAAACGAATATAAAAAAATATCAAAAGAAGAAGATTCCAAGTCTCCTTCCAAGCCAAGTGTTTTGTCACAATAAACACATACATGCATACATACATACATATGTATATATGTATTTGATACAGGGAAGAGCGAGCGAGAGGGAGGGAGTCAGACCATTGACCCAGTAGCATGTTTGTCTTTTGTCCAAGATGTAGGTGACCTTTGCACAAATTAATTCCAGCCAAATTGCACCTTTAAAAGGGAATTTCCTTTTCTTTCATTAACCGTTGTGTTTATGCCCAAAACCGTTTAAGGGATGTTTAAAGGTTTTATAAAGGAAAAGAACCAAACAAGAATACAAATATGTAACAACAAAAATGCACATGTGTTTGAGTTTAAGGAATTGCGGAAGTTTTTTCAAGTTGTTTATTTTATAATTGCTGAGAAAAATATCATTAAGGGGAATTAATTTAATGAAGCTGTTGATAAGTAATAACCTTGGCAGGAATATTATGTATCTGTACCAAAAATTATACACCACCATTCACTCAATTAAGGTAACTTTTTATAAAGTTTTTATTTTGGATTGAAAATTGCTTAATTATCTTAAATTAAAAAAAAATTACATAAATTTTTAAGGTTTACATTTGAATAAATTTAAGCAAATATCGTTATAACAAACCCAAAAAGTGTGTCTTAACTCGAACAAAAATAAGCAAATTAACTAACATGTGCACAATTAGTAAAGAATAAACGATAATGGCAAGACTGAGAAATTTCGAGATAATAAAATTGAGCTTTAATTACAAAAAAAGCTTTCGGCAAATTGTAATACGATGTATCAAAACAATTCACATATTCTATTTACACTGAAAAGCTAAGTATATAAAGCAGAAATCTACATCAACTGACACCACACACAGTGGACCAAACACAAAGAACGCTGATGACGAAGGTGCAGCGACCTTTGAAAACAGTTAGTTTTTCCGTTCTGCTAGTGTTTGTCAGAATATTTACAATTAACTTTAGTATTATTTGTTCATTAACAATTATCACATGTAAATTGGCTTACAGAGCGATAGCCTTATCAAAGCATAACATCACTGAAAGGAAACTCTTCATTCAGACAATGTAATTATTCATTGAATCAATGAAATTTTTCATTAAAAGTCAGCTAATGAAGCCCCTCGTTGGATCTGTGAAGAATTATTAATTTTGGCGGCCATGGCATATATAAATCTGAACCGGCTTATTGGTGGGGGGGGGGGGGGGGAGAGAGAATATAACAAATCAAAAAAATTATAATAACAATAACGGCCACTCTAATATACATATATGTACTTAAAATATGTACATATGTATTTATTAAAGTAAACAGTTAAAATTTAAGGAACTCATCGGTTTACTTCAACCCAAAATATGTTTGAAATAATCTGGAAAAACTTACATGTTTATAGTAAAACTCTTAATATCCCTACAAGAAATGAATGACTGAAACTAACACAAACAAAATTTCTTTACTAACACATTTGCAACAATTTTACATTGAAATCAATATGGACAGTCAATTGACTAGTCATTTAATCGCAAGTGATGATGGATTTATTTATTAATTATAGTTGCTCTACTCTAGCATATATGTTAGAGTGGAACATCTAATGTACATATTCCAGAACTTTTAAAACGTCGTGTTTTACTAAAAAAAATAAAATTCATTCTGTCTGTGAAAATTAAAATTTATAACTATTAAAAAAGATAAGTAAAAAGAAAAAATAAAATAAATTTACAAAATTCAATTTAATATATGTATATTTCTTTTCAAAATTTTAGACATTTGTAAAAAGTAAGATGCGTTGGTGGTGAAAAGATGTGAAGAGGGCTATAACCGCATGGGCTATTCTGTTTTGCTGAATTATATCTTTCGTTTTTAATATTTTGTTAAATTTTATATTTTTAAGTGACTTTTTGTAATAAAAACAAACAATTAAAATAATAAAAATTATATTTATTGTCAGTATATATATAAATCATGTATGATTGCTCAATTGTGGGGGATATATATGTCCATTATGATCATTCAAACTTGACTAATATTTATGCTGTCATTGATTATTAAAAAGCAGTAGAGTAGAGCAGTGCGACTATATAGTCATTAGAGTTTCCATCACATTTTTCATTTTGCCCTTAATAATGTGATAGAAACTTTGTTCTACGCAATGATGAATATATCCTGCATGACTTCCGATCAAATGACGGGCCAATTGAGTGATACTATTCTTGTAGGGATGTTATTGAGAATCACAACCAGTGTGACCAGACACCAAAAATTTTTGCAAATAAATTGACTTCAAAAAAAGCTAAAAAAAATGCTAAATAAAAGTGCGAAAAAATAATGCTAAAATTTAATAGTTCTTTTTAAGCAAATATTTTCATTAAAACTTTTTATTTTTGCAATTTCTGCACATATTGCCCCACAAATTTTTTACTTCCTATGAGCGAAACTAAATTTCTTAAACAATAACGAATTATTTATTGAGCGTAAAAAGTATTAAAAACAAACCAATAATATTAAGTGACAGTAGGTTCTTGGAAAACATAACGTTCAAAAAGTGGTGCTTATAAGAAAAATTTAAAGCTTGACGTAAACCGAACTTTTTTCGTATAACAAAAAACACATAGAAAAACTGATATCTCTTTTTTGTCACTCACATATTACATGTGTACGTTACACATGTTTTCGTTCGTTATTTTTAAGATCATATACATTTATTCATTTTCGAAAAACAGCTTTTCAGATCTTTACTTGTTTTCTTGAAACCTCGCGTAGCTCAAACGTTTTGAAGCTAATTTGTTTGTTATTTGGAAGTAATCGTTAAATTAAATATCACATGCATGAACACATGTACTCGTATATATGTATTTAACTAAAATTATGTTCTTTGTATATTGTTACACAATTAATATGAAAATATAAGATATCAAATTCTTATATTCACAAATTTTTATGTATCATCAATTATTACATATTAAAAACATCATCAAATGAATATTCGTCATCAGAATAATTGTTGAAATTATCGTTTTAATATAAAAGGAATTTTTGCTTGTTAGTTAACCACCGTCTATATGTATTTCGATCCTGCTTGGGGACTCATCACTCCCTTAAGCATCACTCTCTTAATATAAAATACAAACAAAACTCTTTACAAAACAAGCAACTTTATTCGATTTTGCAACCATGTAAATTTTTTAAACACTTAAAATTATTTTAATTTTTGTCGTCTTTTAAATACTTTTATTGTTATTGTTTTATTGTTATACTGCTTTTTTACCTTTTCACAATTAAGGTTATGAAAAATGGATGAGCGAGTAAAGTTCATTGTTTGCTAATCCAAGTAAGATAGTTGTGAAAATTTCACAATTATTTTGCTTGTATTACAATATTTGTATAGGGTGTTTTTTATTGAGGTATAGAACTTTAAGTTGGCATCACTTTTTTAACTGGCGGCCATTTTGTCAGCTGTCAAGTGATTAATATTTAGTTTGGTTTGCCATTTCATCATGAACAGGTTGACAAAAGAACAACGCTTGCAAATCGTTCAAATTTATTTCGAAAATAATGGTTCAGTTCGCGAAGTTTACCGCAAGCTCCGTCCATTTTATGGTCGACATAATCGTCCATCAGAGCAATTAATTCGGTTAACCTGTCAATTGGCCACCAAGATCGTGTGATTTGACACCATTGGATTATTTTCTTTGGGGATATGTGAAGTCGCTCGTCTACGCCAACAAACCAGAAACGTTAGGGGACTTGGAAGCCAACATTCGTGGCGTTATTGCCAACATACGGCCCCATATGCTCGAAAAAGTGGTTGAAAATTGGACCTGTAGAATTGGCTTTATTCGAGCCAGCCGCGGCGGCCACATGCCCGAAATCATATTTAAACGTTAATGGCATAAAATTATCCTTCCAATAAAGCCAAATTGATGGACATTAAAACGATTTTCTTGTGTTTTATTTCAATTCGAAGTTCTATACCTCTAAAAAACACCCGTTAGGTCTTAAAAAATACTCCGCAGATTAACGCTCACATTATTACTCGTGAAAATTAATAATATATAATAGCATGGCATAGATTATATTGCCATTTAGGTATATTATTATTTTCCAATAAATGGTATCCCTCTGATATAACGAAAGCACGTTACAGAATTTTGTCCATACCTCACTCCTCTGCAAATGTCGAAAGGATTTTCTCTTACCAAAATCTCATGAAAACAAAACAAAGGAACAGGTTTAATGTTCCAAGCCAAGTCTTTCCCAGGCCAAAGATTTAGTGAAGTCTAAAACTCTTCTGGTTAAAACTTTAACATTTGTACCTATGTAGATATCGTTACCTTAATATAGAAAGGCCCTAACTAATTTTTTTTTTCGAAGTCGATATTTTGCATTTTTCGATACATTAGATGTTCCTCTATCGAAAAATACAAAAAACTGGATTTCAAAAAAATAATAAGTTAGGTCATATCTACATATATTAAGGTAGCGATATGTACATATGTACATTAGACCGAATCACTGAAAAAAAATTTTTGTTACCCCTCTCAAATCAAAGTTTGGTCTTTTTAATGGGGACTCCCAAAACATTTGAGGGGTCTAGCGATTTGAAGTTTTTTGCATATCTTCGCATTTTGTCCCCAAGACAACATATTAAAAGAAGTACATCATCTGAAAGATTTTTTCAATTCCAATGGTGTATTAAACTTTACCATTCGTACCATCAGCAATGCGTTATTCCATAAACACTACGATTTTTTAATAATTTTCATACTACTGCTACTATTATTTTTTAAGTATTATTTGATTTGAGTCGTTGTTAATTCTCGCGTGAACTTTTGCAAAACTTTTGCGAAAACTATTAACATCACTATCACTAAGTTTATGTCCGACACTGGTCGGGCCTAATAATTATATTTATATTTGAGATTTGAATACTTATTGTTAGTGAGACAATTTTTACATTTTTAGTTGAACTATAGTGAATTTTAATCAGAAATAATTTCTTAGTCTGGCTTAAGTTCAGTAATTTCAATTCTTGTTTGAATGAAATATTTTTATTAATTAATGTGAGTTTCTAAAGAAGAGAAGAAAAATTAAATTAGACTTTATTAGCTGGGGGAAATGCCGATATTTTTCTGTGCAGCCACGCACTTCATCAGCACCCAAGTCTATCTACTGGGGTAGAGATTGTTATTAACATCAGCTATTTAACGCAAATTTTCAATGAAATGGAATATGAGAAATGTTGTGTATACAATTATTGATTTACCTTTGGTAAACACATTTGTAAGTATATATCACTATTCATTTTCTGTTTATCCGTTTTTTTAATTTTTATATTCAGGTTAGCACGAAGTTATGTCACTCTACCCAAGTATGTTTAACTATTCTTGCTTATCTTTTACGATCGTCACATTAATTATTTTTACTTACTCGATGTACCGTCGGTACATACATGTAAGTATTAATGTAGTGGATATTATGTTACATTGCTTTTGCTTTCTACATTTGAATTACTTTGCAGTATATGAAACTGTGATTGCCAAGTGAACATATATTTTGTCACGTGCCCATGATGATTTAAGTGAGCACTTCGTGCTAACCTGAATAGAAAATGAATAAAACGGATAAACAGAAAACGGATAAACTAAGAAATTATTTCTGACTTATTGTTAGTTAATTTTTGAAGATACAATAACTAAATATATGTATTAAAAAAATATCGCTGGTTTGTATTATTAAACCAGTGATAGACAAAAGAGAAAAAGTTAATTTAACGAATTACGTTAAATTCAGTTTTTAATTAACACTTGTCACGTAGAAATCTACAGAAAACAGATTCTTCTGTTGCAAATGTCAGAAAAAAAGAATAAAAAGCAAACAACTATGGTGTGTTGTGCAAACTGTATATGAGATATTACGTTTTCTACAAGTTACAAAAAGCTGTAATGTAAAATTATACGATTTTACGAATTCTACCTTAACTCGTTTTTATGTTCGTAAGTATAAAATGAAAAAATACACACAAAAGAATTTATGTACAATAGATACTGTAGCAGCAAAATATAAAATTAAACAATTTAGGAAAATTTTACAGGGAAATCATGAATAAAATTCCACGTGAAATTTTTACCAGCGAACAAATCCAACTACTAGCAAGTAATAGGGAAAACAAAAAATTCTAATTGGAAAAGGGAGAAATTTCACGCGGAATTTAAGTCATGATTGCCCTGTTAGGGTTTTATTAGCATAAGTTCATTCCTTTGCTTTTTTATCAATTTATCTTTATGCTTTTTGAATATTTTCAAAGATATGTACATAGGAGGTGTGTTCAAAAAGTATCGTGAATTTTGAATTTTCGCGGGTTACGTATAATCGAATTTTGATTTTTTTGTGGCGTTACGTTGGTACTCATGTCTCTTACTTATGCCGACAATTTCGGCCATTTTGAATCTTCAGTTAATTGTTGACAGCTGCTTTGCTTGCACGTGTTTTGGCTCGTCTTCGATTTTTACATATTAAAAAAAAAAATGGAAGAAAGAACTTGTATCAAATTTTGTGTGAAAAACGAAATTAAGTGCGCGGATGCATTACGAATGTTGACTGTGGCATACGGAGAAGCTACCTTAGACCGAAGCGACGAAAGCGTGCCGGATGCCCAAGCACTTCAACAACAGACGAAAAAATTGATGAAGTGAAGAAAATGGTATTGGCCAATTGTCAAATCACCATTAGAGAGGTTGCTCATGATTTGGACATGAGACGGGTCGCCGCGAAATTCGTACAAAAATTGCTCAATTTCAATTGCTAATGAGCTGTTGAATTCTGTCCGCGACGATCCAAATTTGCTTCAGAGGGTCATAACTGGTGACGAATCGTGGGTTTATGGTTATGACGTGGAAGTCAAAGCTCAATCATCTCAATGGAAGCTGCCGCACGAACCAAGGTAAAAATCGAAGACGAGCCAAAACACGTGCAAGGAAAGCAGCTGTCAACAATTAACTAGACATTCAAAATGGCCGAAATTGTTGGCATAAGTGAGAGACATGAGTACCAACATAACGCCACAAAAAAATCAAAATTCGAATATACGTAACCCGCAAGAATTTAAAATTCGCGATATTTTTTGAACACACCTCGCACATATGTCATTTGATTCCAATGTTTGTTCGAATTTTTAAAATCAAAACTTTGTATCATACAACAGAAAAATTTTTTAAATTACATACATACATGTGCATCACACTACAGAGATAAAATTTGCGTTCTCCAGCATATGAGACGGCAAAATTTAATCAGAATTTGGTGAAATTTAATTTATTAAAGGGTACATTTTGCAAATACATACAAAAATTTTTTTTTCATTTGAAATTTGTATGGAAAACATATTTTTTGAAACGAATTTTCGTTATTTTGCATACAAATTTGAAACGAAATTTTTTACAAAATCTGCCTATAAATTTGAATTTATATTTTATTGACCATTTATACTATTTTATCCAATATCATAAATGAAGTAAATAAACACTAGCTAACACATTTTTTGATTGTATGCTTCATGCAATCGCCTCCATGAACATTACAGAATTAAGAAACGATTGAATTTAGCCGCTCTACAGTGTTTTGTAGAAACTATAAACATTTCTTTAAACCAATATTCTAACCTTAAATGTTATTACGGCAGATGGCGCGTAAGATATAAACATTACACATTTACACCTCTAAAGCAAACACAGAGTGTTGTCAATGCTAAGTTGTAAAGTAAAATAGTGTTGTCTGTGCTAATCCATAAAAGCTTTTTCAATGAAAGAACTTGGCAAATTCACACTGAGAACAACATCTCTGAAATTATTTAATGATGTCTAAGCAAGTGCCTGAACAAGTGGGTTTTTAATAATTATCTGACATCGGTGGTATTTTTCTCATATTTTTAGTAATTTTACTTGTATTTTATTTATTTTTCTATTTTATTTGTATTTATGTATATTTTCATTTACTTTTAAGACCCGACCAGTGTTGTCAAATGTGCAGATTAATCTGTTTTTCGCAGTTTTTTGAACAGTCGCTTTTTCTTTAAAAAATCAGTTTTTCCTTAAACTTGTAAGTTTGTTTGGTATTCACTTTTGTACTTTATATCAGTGACAAGCTCATTTAGGCCCTCATTGTCCGTAGTCGTATAAAAACCCTCATCAAAAACATATAAGAAACAAACAATAAAGAGTCAATCAAAAATACTTAAAATTCTTCTTGTTTTTCGTACAAGCTTTAAAAATTATGAAAGGCAAAGCAACGAACGCATGACTTCCAAACTAGAGATGCTAATCGGGACAGGTTTTTTGAAATCTCAAGCTTCGGGCATCGGTATATTCGGGACTTACAACATCCCGTAAACATTTGAACAAATGTGCGTCTTGATCAGTGTTGCCGGTATATTTCTCGAAAAAATACCTACACATGCTAAAAAAAATCCGATTTTTCCATACACGTTGAAAAAATTTCCCCTACAAAAATCCCTACGCATTTTTGTCATTGAAATAGAAGAGAACCATTAGTTATACATAAAAAAATATATTTATATTTATTAAAGCTTTGGTAAAAAAATAAGTAATTAATTCAATTAAAACAACATAAAGTTTTTTAAAAATTAATATGAATACTTCTTTTGAAATAAAATTTTAAAGCATAAATTCAATTCAGTTACAAAACAGGTTATTTTAAAATTAATATGTGAATAAGGTGAATTCATGTACCAGGTGGTGCCAAGTTAACAGCTGCTTTTTTAGGAAGTTTGGGATGTCAAATTTCATTGCAATACAATTTGTAGGACATTTGATTTGTAAATTTTCATTGTATATAATAAAGTTCTAGGCAGATTTTGTTTCTGCAGGCTTGACGCCAACTGGTATATGATTTCGCCTTGGCATATACATACATACATACATACATACATATTAGTGTCGCCAACTTTTTAAACCACAAACAACTCTGGAAATATATTTTTAAGCGATTTTAACGAAAAGAAAGTTTTTAAACAGTTTTGAAAAAGAAAATATTACTAAAAAATCGTTATGTTTGCATTTATTTCATAAATAATCCGACATGACGAAAAAATCCCTACATTTTGGAAAATATAAAAAATCTGTCCGATTTTCCCTACGCTTCTATTTTAGTATCAAAAATACCTACATGTAGGGATTTTCCCCTACTTCTGGCAACACTGGCCTTGATATTAAAAATAATATTTTTATTTAACAAATTATTTTCTTGCATATTTAAAAGGTACATTCAGACGAACATATTCGTATTAATTAAAGTATTACACACCAATGCCGTTTTCGTTTCTAGAAAAAGTGTCACATTTTTTAACTCTTTATTAAGAAAAATGAAATTTTGCGTTCGTTTTAAGCAAAACTTTACAATCGTAAGATGTCATAAAATAATAAGGGTTTTCGTGAGAACTCTTAAAGTTGCCATTTGAGCAATTGGGCAAATATGCGAGACTTGTTTCATGGAGCCCCTTTGCAACTTGCGCAAACAGTTCTGTCAATCTGAATGAAATTTTTTTGTACATATGTTTATTTATTGTATCTTCAAAAAAATGAACTAGCAATAAGTGTTCAAATCTTAAATCTAAATATAATTAATTAGGCCCGACCAATGTCGGACATAAACTTAGTGATAGTAAATTAATGATACATAAGAGTCGTTCTAAGCGAAGAAAAATAAAAATAAAAGTATAAAGGTATATTCAAGGAGCTACATCTGGAGTGTTGAGTATTAGAGCCGTAGTATCCGTCCCTCTTTTTTAAGCGGATGTGTCCAGTAAAATTCAAGATGTTACAAGCAAGGGGATTAGGATGGGACTCGAGTTTTGTTAAGTACTTACCTGCGTATTTTGCAATTTCTCCAGTCACTAGTGGCATATTTAAGTCACGATGTAAATTTGAATTTTTAATGTACCATGGAGCCGATGTTATCAAACGTAAAACTTTGTTCTGTCTTCGTTGGATTCTATCTACATTGAAAGCCGAAGCAGTGCCCCATAGCTGAATTCCGTAGCACCATATTGGATTCAAAAGCGACTTGTATATGAACAGTTTGCAGTCTAGGCTGAGTGTTGAATTTCTGCCAATCAACCAATGTATTTGAGTTAACTTAAGTTTCATTTGAGTTAGTTTAGAGTCAATATGATTTTTCCATGTAAGCCTTCGATCAAGGTGTATACCAAGGTATTTATTTCACTTGAGAATGTTGAGGAATATTTTGATTGTTGATTCGAATGGGGGAACAAGTATCTCTTCTTAAGGTAAAGGTTATATGGACACACTTTTGCTCATTTACTTTAATTCTCCATAAGTTCAACCATATTTCCAGCTGGGTAATATTGTAATGTGTTAATAATAAAGGATGTGGTCCTAGCATGTAGTAGTGTGTTTGTGTAGTCCTATAGCCCAATTATTATTTTTATCCAGCTGTACAGGGGGTCCAGCTTATAAATAGGCGTTCAAAGGAACTGCCAGAAAAAGTGATAAGTCAATTTATAAACTAGGCAAGTTGTTGCCGGATTGCGTTTTTAAATTAAAGTCTGATTTATTGAATAAATTTCCTTGCTTATATACTAGTTTTACAAGTCTTAATTATTTTTGTGTTTCTTTATGTCTTTACTTTTGCTGACCATCTATAATAACAAAATTTTGTAATGAAAACAAAAGTGTGTCATTTAAATTTTATAAAGTAAGCGTTCTGTTAATTATTATATTGAACTGTGTTGCAATGTAATTATATTATAATACAGTGTATTACAGTAAGTGTGGTACACTACAATATGTTCCTGTAGATTTCGGGATGCCTCATAAGAGTTTTCATGCATACTCATACAGGCTGTATCATCGGCAAATGTAGATGTATGGATATTATTGCTCACAGGCATATCACAAGTATATATTAAATACAAGACTGGCCCCAAAACACTACCCTGTGGGACACCGGAAGATATAGATTCGGGCATACTCATGAAGTCTCCTTCCACAAAAGTGTACTTCCTATCAGTAATATAACTTTCCAAAAGTTTTTGTATGTTTATTGGCAGATATGTCTTCAATTTCAGAACAATTTGAATGAAATGTCAAACAAATTAATTAAATAAAAAAAGAAAAGAGGTGTCTTAGGACACCCGGTTGTAGCTACGCTGCTTAGTTATATAAAACAAACTGCATGTGTTAAACAACAATGCAATAACATTATATTGTGTGGTGAAGTCAAATTCGCCGCAAATATTTCAAAACGTTTCCATTAATTTCCCATTATTTTCTTTTCCAGCGCCGTACGCTTAAATTAATGTGTTGTTTGTGGCCGGCTTACAGCCGATCGGCTGTGTTCTTTGTATGTGCTCATGTGCAAATACAAAACAAAAACAAATCGTTCTCATTGTTTTTGTTTTCTCTTTGCTTCAGTCACTGCAAAGAACTACGCAAAACAAAATCAAACTATTTGTTTCGTACTCTGCTTTAAGTACAAAGAAATCAAAACAAAAATAAATTTATAGCTGTAATAGTGTCGATTATTTTTGTTACGAAAATCACGTCCTAACTCCTGTATCGCGCCATAAATAGCGTAGCTACAATAATAAAAAAATTAAATTTCAAGCATTTTTAATTTAAAAACATATTTATATATTTCTATAAAAATAAAAAGGTGTGTGTATGTGTCTAAAACTATATAAATAAAGCCAAAAAACCAAGAAGTTGTTGCTTACAAAATGCACAATTCTACAGCTTAAGCTTACGAGTCAAAATTGTTTGGCAAACTTAACAGTACCTGTGTTCTGTAACTGGCAATTATAATGGTTGTCCTGTTTTCCACAGGCTGATTGATATAAAACCTGAAATAATCTTACAAGAAACATGAGCAGGGAACTAAGTTTTTTGTTACTCATCCTGTGTTTCACAGAATGATGACAAACCAAAGTTACAGAACATAGGCACAGGTTTGCGTAAACAAATTTCCATAAAATGCTTGACATTTTTTTACGTGAGTGTTAAAATGCACAGTTTGCGAGACTTTTGAACATTCTCATGAAAAACCCTTAATATCTAATAAACTCTCTATTTCCAAAAACCATTTTATTGCGAATTTTCATTGAAAATTGCAATGTATGTAGAATTTTTTCCTAGAAAAGTAAACGCCATAAGATGTATAATGTACATATATACGAGTATATAGCCAATTCACAAAGTCTCCTAAAGTCATAAGCAAGGAAACCGCAAAAATGCAATTGCATGTTTTTTCTTGTCTGACGTATCAATCCGGAAATAAGATACTTATCCGTTTCAGAACTTTTATGACTTTTGGCATCGATTTGTTAGTGCATATTTTTGCATATTTTACCCTTTAAGTCATGTTTTTTCATATTTTAGTCTAACACACATATTTTGAGAATTTTTCGAATTTTCGGAGCATATTTGGCGCTTTTGGTGCATATTTTGGTATTTTTTATATTTAAATAAAAGAAATTTTTGATTAAAGAAAAATTAAAAAATTTATTGGTAAAAATTTCTACTTTTTTCCGTCTAAATTTCATTTTCCGATTTTGCGAATTCTCGCGAAATTTTGCAATATTCGCAATGAAAGCGATTTTGGCAAGTATTTTGATTCTTAACAGTTTTTTGCGAATTTTAAACTTTGCGATTATTGTGCTGTTAGCAGGGTTTTACGAATTTAAACCATTAGAATTTGAGAAATTTTTAATAAAAATTATGGTTTGTTTAAAATTTTACATTTTTTTTCGTGAATTTCTGGTATTTTTGCAAGTGATTTTTTGCCGCAGTGAATATTTGCATAATTTAGTACCCATGGGATACAAAAATATTCATAGCCAGGCAGAGATTTCGACTAGCGCTGTTAAGTCCTCAAATTTAATGGTGTTACAGGACAAATTTACGCAACGAATTCTAGAAGGCAAGTTTGTCGAACTAGCGAAGTTCATTGTTGATCCCGATTGTGTTTTTAGCATAACTTTTGAACGTAAAAGAAAATAATATTTATGTAAAACTAGATGAACCCGGCAAATTACAAATTACTCCATACAGTAGTCACTTGTTGGTTAAAAAACAAAACGAAAACCTACCCGGTATTAGCCCGAATCTGTGTTGAAAATTTCAGCGTCACAGGTCTTATAGTTCCACAAATCATGCGTTAATAACAAACAGCGCCTTAAAATATGCATCATACTTGAATTTTTGTATTACAAACTGTCAAACAATTGTGGCAACTTTATCTACTTAGTACCTAAAAATACAACACAACATTGTAATGTTTATCTCATGAACATATGTTTTTGACATCTTTTTAAACCAAACGTTTTTATTACTTAAAGAGAACTTGCAAGAAGCAACACGTATAACCAAAGAATTTTAAGAAATCTAAAATATCATTGTTTGAATTATAGTAGAAACCTATACAATGTATCACGCACCGGGCGCCATCTACTTAAAATGAAACGTACTTATTTTCGTGAAGTATACTCACACACCACGTACTTGCGCCGTTGTAGTACATGCTATGTATCAGAGTTCACACGTTCGGAAATTTCCATGTGAAGTTTTACTTATAATAAGCCTGAATGCCTCTTTAATGGCATTAGAAGGTGTGTCACAATTCCTGATAAAGAGTTTGGAAAAAAACTGATTTCCTAAAGATCTAATCACAAGCCTTAAGAATCGAATTAATGAACGACGTAAAAAATCATTAAATGCTTTAATACTATTCCTGAGCTTTCATTTTCAATACTAATGCATTAAACACATGCACCACAGCAAGTTGCCGACTACAAAATGTCAAAGATAGAATACACATGTTTATATGAGAGTGATTTTTTTGAAGACAGCAAGGCAACAAGGCGGCAGGTTGTTGTCTATGCTCATTTTGTCGTTGTAGTCCAATTAAACTAATTTCTATTTCTTTGGCTACAATGAGAAAATTCAGTGTTGCCAGTATAATACAAAATGTTGAATGTATGATATCGTACAATTATTTCATATTATTGAACAGAAACAATATCCAAAAATTTATGTGAAGCATAAATTAATTCATTTGTATACTTTTACGTCATATAAGTACATTTTGAAAGAGTAATTTAATTTTTATAAATGCGAAATATTTTAAGGTGGCAATACTGAACTATGTATTTATACTTAAATATGAGGTGCAGATGGTGCTGCTGCCGTCTCCAAAATAATTAAGTAGCTGGCTAAGAGACGACAAATGCTGCTAACGGCATTTCGTATAGCCTGCTGTGATGAATGTGTTTAATGCATAACTTTTTAAAATATGTCACAAAATGCGAAAAAAACGAGTACGCAAATACTTTGTTTTCATGATTATTTTGTAATCAAAATACCGCAAATAATCTCAAGAGCGATGAGCTATTTGATGATATTTCTGAAGTAACTGATATTGTTTTATTAACTGATCTAAAAAATTTTATGAATAAAATAAAAAATTTATTTAAATTACTTGGAAACATCAAAGGAAGGATTACACAAAGACTGTATATGCTTTTTAATGATATTTTAACTATATCACCAGTATTAAGAATTTGCGAAAGAAACTTTTCTACTTGTTCTTTTATTTAAAGTAAAATAACAAAAATTAAAAATTTTAAAACCCCCGTTATATCTATAAAATATGTGTGATATCTTTCAATTTTCTTCAAACATAGCTAAGAACACTCTCGATCAAGTTACCTTTCAAACAGAAAAAAAATAAATTAAAATCGGTCCAGCAGTACATACACACAGATACACAGACACACACTACAAAATATATAACACCCCTTTTTATGGTCGGGGGTTAAAAAAAGAATCGTCTACAAGCTAAAAAGTGATATATATCTGCAGTTTTTAAATAATTTTCTTAAAAGAAATCAATCACATATTAAAAAATTTTTGTAAATGTGTATAAATACGTATAGTTTTTAACTAATTTCATTTCGGTTTTTAACTCCCGACCAAAAAAAAGGGATCATCGTATTGGCCCAAGTGAGCTGGACCCCTAGATTTCATTTTTCACCAGCAGAATGCTAACCTAAGTTTGCAGTGTGTATCTGTGTATCTGTTTGTCTGTACGGCTGGACCGATTTGTATATAGTTTTTTATGTTTGAAAGGTAACTTGATCGAGAATGTTCTTGTCTATGTTTGAAGAAAGTCGGTTCAACCGTTTAGAAGATATCACATCTTGCTTAGATAGATATATTTTGTTGAATCTGTGTGTCTTTGACGATGTAGCTTGACCAATTTTAATTTGTTTTTTTTATTTTCGTTTGGTGTCTTAATGCTATATCTTCTAGTCTATTGGGCCTGTTCTGCAAATCACGACATATCAAATCACGGTGATTTTAAAAAATTAATGAAAGCTAAATAATTGCTTTTTTAAATTGCACGATTTATAGTGTTGGAAGTTGGAAGCATATATTCTATTATAAATGACAAAAACTTAAAATACAACAAAACCCCACTATCAAGTCAGCTATTAGTAGTTTACTTTTGAAATCACCATGATTTTCAGAACAGGCCCGTATACTTGAAGAAAATCGGTTCAGCCGATTGGAAGTTATCATAAATTTTCTATATATTTATTTACTGTTTTCTCTTTTGCGATTCTTTTACTTCAATAATATTAGTGGAACATGGGGTTGTTAACTTATGCTAAAGCGTCAGCTACGTCGAAGGTTTTTAAAATTTTTAATTCTTGTTATTAATATTTCTAAGGGCCGTTAACAACAAAAAATTTAAACAGTTAACACTAAACTTTAAATTTAAACTATAGTTTGTACAAACTTGCTAACACATATTTCAGTTATTTTTTTAAATTTCAATTTATACATATTTAAAAGTTTTAGTTAAATTTAACTGAAACAATTTATTAGTTTAATAGCGATTTCTTTTCTGACAAATATGTTGCATATATGTTACATGTTTTACATTTCTGTGTTCGTTTGTACAAAAAATATAACTGTGGGAAAAATTTTCAATTTCTTTTCTGAATATGTTGCATGAAAAACATGTAAATATGTTACATATTTTACCCTCACTTTATTTTAGGTGTACATACTGCCCTTTTTTCTAACTGTGGTAACGAAGGATTTATTTTGCATGTCATGTTTATAATTTCCAGAGAAGGTTTCTTAAATTCAAAATATAAAAATGAAAATAAATAAATATTTATTTAAATATTGTGACTGTATTGATATTTTTAGACGTAATTAGTGATGCCAATGTGGGTATAAAAATCATAATAGTGTGCGAAAAACCTCTCAAACAGCCTTAAAAATCGCCAATGAAGTACATTAATGATAAATGTAACTGTTGTAAATAAAAGCAGCTAATTTTGTTCGATTGTAGTAATATAATACATATGTAGCACTTTGGGTGATTCTAGGTAACATTTAAAAATGTTACATACATATAGTGTAACATATTTTTTTCAGAAAAGAAATCGCCATAGGTTTTAACTGAGGGAAACAATTTTAAATATGTCCAAATAAATAAAAATAAATTCTACCAAAAATTAACAAAAAAAACTTTATGTGAAAAAAATTAAAATAAATATTGAAAACATGTCTCTCCTCGACAGTGGCCAACAAAATATCTTCTTCCATAGGTGAAAAGTTTGGGCAACTGTAACATATTATAGTATATGTTGTATACTTATGTATATATAATTACCGAACCCCTTTTTATATATTATATTTCATTCTGCTTATTTGCGTATTTGATTGTTAAAATTTCCAATATATAATTATTCAAATTAATTAATTTTTATACGTCCATATTATGACTTTTATTTTTCAGTTCATTCAAAATAATTGATAACAGCAAGTTAAATAATTTTTGTTTTTTGTTAACGAATATTTTAAACCTGCAGTTAAAACAAAAGTTAAGCTAACTCTAAGTTACCAAACTTTCAATATAACTGAACTTCGTGCTAATGCGGGTAAGTTTGTTATAAAAATTATTTGTTTTTCTTGTGTGATAAATTATGTTTATCTGTTAGTCATGTTTTAGACTTGGCAGTTTTTCTTGAAGCAAGTCTGAGTTTATGGGAGAGGGGAAAGAAGAAAAAAGAGGGGTACTGACTTGCTTGTACAGAAAAGTTACTTCAATTCTCTTTTGTTATTTCATTCGCTGTATTAAAACAACAGAAAAATTCAACAAGAAACCGTCTGTGTGTAAACAAACGAGCAATTTTAAAAGAGAATTGAAGAGAACTGCTTCAAGAAAAACTGCCGAGTCTAAAACAAGACTTAATAAAAGAGAAATTAAACTAATACACACGCTTGTCGTTTTTGGCAAACTTATTCCGACAAAAAATCAAAATTATTCGTCTGTTCGAATAAGAAAAAAATCATGAAATTTCATTCGAACAAATATAAAAGACGAATAATTGACAACACTAATAATTATAATTAAAAAGCCATTGCTGGTTAAACTGACTTTTGTAACCTTGTTAATTAAGGGAGACGCTTTCTAAAATTGCTTGTAATTATCTTTTTTAGAGTTGTGCTCTCTCTCCCTTACCAACCTGCTTCCAGGTAGATGAATATTTTTTCTGCGAAATAGCTATTCATTATAATGAAGGAATCGAAGAAATGAACAAATGTTCTCTGATTGGAATAGTTTTCATTGATTAATAAAGAAAACTTTTAATAAGTGGACAATGAAGCCGTTCGTGCTCCCTTTTTGGGTGTTAATTTTCATCACTTCAATAATGACGAATTTATTTGGATTTAAGATGGCGCGGAAATTACAAAATCTTTAAACCCCATTTTTTTTGCTGGGTAAGTTCAGCCAGCTTACGCATGTTCTTCTTAAGCCTTAATTCGCCAATTTAATTCGAATTACAGAGAAGACACCCTTGAACTATGCAGAAAAGTAGTGCATTAAACACATTCACCACAGCAGGCTACCGACTACAAAATGTCATGGATAGAATACACATGTTTATATGAGAGTGATTCTTTTGCAGACAGCAAGGCAACAGGGCGGCAGGTTGTTGTCCATGCTGATTTTGCCGTTGTAATCCAATTAAACTAATTTCTATTTCTTTGTCTACAATGAGAAAATTCAGTGTTGCCAGTATAATACAAAATGTTGAATGAATGATATCGTACAATTATTTCATATTATTTAACATAAACAATATCCAAAAATTGATGTAAAGCATAAATTTATTCATTTTTATACTTTTACATCCTATAAGTTACTCATTTTGAAAGAGTAATTTAATTTTATTAATGCGAAATATTTGAAGGTGGCAAACTATGTATTTATACTGGTGGTGAAATATGTATTTATACTTAAATATGAGATGCAGATGGTGCTGCTGCCATCTCCAAAATAATTAAGTAGCTGGATACGAGGCGACAAATGCTGCCAGCGGCATTTGAAATCGTGTGTTCGTGTAGCCTTCTGTGGTGAATGTGTTTAATGCATAATAGTTAACTTTCGTATTATATTTCCAGAAGGGTGCCTCAGCCAAATTAAGTCAGATTAATCAAAACCTTTTTCACATGTACCTCTGAGCAAATTAACAAAGAGAACTTTTTAAATTGGACAAATATGTATACTCAAGTGCATATTATATCAATCTTTGTGAAATTTCGTTCTGTTTTGTATTTGCTTAACATACTTTTGTTATAAGCTACGTACATATGTATGTATATGCTATATACAAATATTTATGCGTACATACATACATGTGTGCATATATAGAGTATAGCTCTCCTATAACGAACTTCGCTAAAACGTATTTTCTCTATAACGAATTAATTTTAAGAACACTCTGCTTTATTATGGTTGTCAAATTTTTTGATTCTGATTGGATAATAAGGTCCGCGTAAGACGTTCCTAAATATTTGTATGTAGGCTTTTTAGTTCAGTATTTTGGTTTTGACTTTCTTCAGTACCAACTTCTATCTATTGAGTGGAGATCAGTTATTGACAACAGGTATTTAGCATGAACTTTTCATGTAATGGAATATAAGAATTTTTGTTTTTGTATCAAATACGCAACTAATAATTTACGGTTGGTAAATGTATTTTTAAGTATAATTAATAATTTCTGCTTTCATAGTCATTTTATATTCAGGTTAGCACGAAGTTACATCCGTCTACCAAAGTTAATTCAATAATTTTTTTTTCTGTTTTGACTATCACATTTATTATTTTGTACGAGTTCTTACACGTTGAAGTAGTAAACAAAAAGTAACATAGATATGTACATGCATACTCGTATATAGTTTTTTTTTGATGCCCTGATTGCAATTAAAATTATATGTTGAGAAGAATACAATACGAGTATATAAATGCTTGTATATACATACATATTTAGAAGAAGCTACTACGTTAAAGAGAAGTTGGACTGTAAAAAAAATTATTTTGTACAAGTACCATACATTTCTACCTGCTTTAATTTCATTCAATAAATATTTTATTATTATGCTCATTTATCACAATAAATTAAAATTAAGCAAGTCTCGCGTACTGCATGTTTGTTAGGGATGCCAAGCGTAAATGATTTTCTGAATTCCGGGATTTTCGCATTTTGACTGTAATGGGTGTTTTTTATTAAGGTATAGAACTTTAAGTTGGCATCACTTTTTTAACTGGCGGCCATTTTGTCAGCTGTCAAGTGATTAATATTTAGTTTGGTTTGCCATTTCATCATGAACAGGTTGACAAAAGAACAACGCTTGCAAATCGTGCAAATTTATTTCGAAAATAATGGTTCAGTTCGCGAAGTTTACCGCAAGCTCCGTCCATTTTATGGTCGACATAATCGTGCATCAGAGCAATTAATTCGGTTAACCATGGATCGTTTTCGCACTACGTTTACTCTATGTGATAATACGCATCCGCAGAGACGTCGAACAGTGCGCACCGAAGAAACAATTGCCGCTGTAGAGCAAAGTGTTGAAGAGGACCCGAATGAATCGATTCGCCACCGTGCACAGCAATAACCGACTATTTTGTTCCCGAATTGGATGGCATGAATGTGGATGAGTTGTGGTTCCAACAAGACGGCGCTACATGCCACACAGCGCACGTCACAATCGATTTATTGAAGGAAACATTCGATGAGCGCATAATTTCGCGGAATGGACCTGTCAATTGGCCACCAAGATCGTGTGATTTGACACCATTGGATTATTTTCTTTGGGGATATGTGAAGTCGCTCGTCTACGCCAACAAACCAGAAACGTTAGGGGACTTGGAAGCCAACATTCGTGGCGTTATTGCCAACATACGGCCCCATATGCTTGAAAAAGTGGTTGAAAATTGGACCTGTAGAATTGGCTTTATTCGAGCCAGCCGCGGCGGCCACATGCCCGAAATCATATTTAAACGTTAATGGCATAAAATTATCCTTCCAATAAAGCCAAATTGATGGACATTAAAACGATTTTCTTGTGTTTTATTTCAATTCGAAGTTCTATACCTCTAAAAAAACACCCTGTATATTCCCTGCATGTCGGGATTTATGGGGTCCTGAGATTTTCGAAATTTATTAGGATTTGTTTTTATTTAACTTTAAGGATATAAAACTTTTTATTGTATTAAAGTATATTCTTTTAATTCAAATAAAAATTTAAAATTTTAGATGTACATTTCAAAACGCTTACAATTTGACTTTCATTATTTTTCCGTATTTCACGATAACCTTTTCTTTCTTGATCCAATGATTCCTTATCCATCATAATTTTATTGGCATTTTTTCTTTCTCCATCCCTGTCTCTCTCGAAATCTAAATGTAGTTCATATTGCTCTTTATTTTCTTTAAGTTTCTTACTTTGTTCCCGTTTTTTATTTTTGAAATCCATTGAAGATTTATAGAAAACAACTATAAAATTTCGATTATGCTATTTTAGGAAATCCCGATCTCGAAAAATACCCATTGGCATCCCTAGTGCTTAAGTACTCGTGTAGATTGCTGATAACAAAATAAAACTAGTTCATACATATTTGTCTAATCATAACAAATCAAGAAATTACCAGCATCTGGTGGCTGAAAGAAAAATTGGTTTTTGTATTTTTTTCACGAGGTGTGTTCAAAAAGTATCGCGAATTTTTAATTTTGATTTTTTGTGGCGTTAAGTTGGTACTCATGCCTCTCACTTATGCCGACAATTTCGGCCATTTTGAATGTTCAGTTAATTGTTGACAACTGCTTTGCTTGCACGTGTTTTGGCTCGTCTTCGATTTTTACCTATTAAAAAAAATGGAACAAGAACCTGTATCAAATTTTGTGTGAAAAATTAAATTAAATGCGCGTTATCCCGCCCACTTTTTCAAACTTTCGATTTTTGACCAGTGCTTATCATTCGTGTCAAGTTTTTTTTGGAAACGGATAATAATACCTACATAAATAGTATATTTAAGTGTGCTGAGCTGAAGTACATGAAATAGTCGGCTTAAATTTTATGGGCGTATTAACGCCCACTTTTTTAAAAGAAAATCTATAGCCGAGCATTGTGCCAAATTTTAATAAAATCACTTTCGTTAAACGTTTTAGATTTGCTTTTTTAATTCTGAGCTTAATGGGCTTACCCCTGGGTAAATTTTGCAGATTTTCGTATTTTTCTAGTTAATTTCTTACCTAGGTTTACATGTGTATCAAATTTCAGCTTATTATAGCAAATTTTTATTTTTATGGACGTAGTACCGCCACCCTACCTAAAATTTCGAGGTTTTCAGAATTTACTAGTTAATTTCTAACATAGGTCAACTTGTGTACCAAATACCAGCTCACTAGCAATAGCGAAAGTGCTTCATCAATTTGATGAGTGGTCAGTGAGTCAGTGAGTATGTCTAAAAATATGCACTTTTCGCAACTTCATATCTCAGGAAGCTTTCATTGTAAAACTTTCAAACTTCGTATATGAATTAATTCTAATTATGGTTTAAATTTCATAATTTTACGATTGCGGGGAACAAGTTATGAGGGGGTTAAAAACAGGTCGAATGGCTTCGTGTAAATATACACACTGCGTGTATTCGCCGGAACTTGGCCTGGCGCACTACTGTGCGCCTTTATATAGGCGCTCCATGAGTGGAGAAAACCCAACTATAGTTGTATGTTAGATTTTTATTATAAGATATTTTCTGAAAAGCTGTAGAAAAGTATACATTAATTTCGAATACTTGTGCATTCTAATTTATGTTCCTTTACATTAAAATGATTAAAATTTGTACATCTTCGTAGCGGATAAGTTTCTTACATGTAGGGAAAATGGATTTTTTTAAAATCTGCTGGCAACACTGATACAATATTTGGAAGAAAATAAACCAAACTAGAAACATGAAAAAAATCATTGTAGGTTTTTGGAAGCAACTTTTAAAGAGAACTGAATATAAAACAAGATTTTTAAATCGTCATATAAATTGGGTTAGTGTTGCTAGAAGTAGGGAAAAATCCTTACATGTAGGTATTTTTGATACTAACATGGAAGCGTAGGGAAAATCGGACAGATTTTTTATATTCTCCGAAATATAGGGATTTTTTCTTCATGTCGCATTATTTATGAAATAAATGCAAACATAACGTTTTCTTAGTAATATTTTCTTTTTCAAAAGGGTTCAAAAATTTTTTTTTCATTAAAATCGCTTAAAAATATGTTTAAAGAGTTGTTTGTGGTTTAGAAAGTTGGCGACAGTAATATGCCAAGGCGAATTCATATACCAGGTGGTGTCAAGCCTGCAACAACAGAATCTGTCTAGTACTTTATTGCAGTGAAAACTCACAAATCAAACTTTCTACAAATTTTATTGCAATGAAATTTGACAAGCCACCACCTGGTGCATAAATCACCTTGGTATATGTATACATACATATTAATTGAATTTATCCTTTAAAATTTTATTTGAAAAGAACTATTCATATTAATTTTTTTTAAACTTTATGTTGTTTTAATTGAATTTAATTAAAAGTACATATGTATGTATGTATTATTTTTTTAGTTTTTTACTTATTTTTTTTACCAAAGCTTTAATAAATATATGTACATATATATTTTTTTATAACTAATGATTTTCTTCGAGTTTAATGACAAAAATGCGTAGGGATTTTTGTAGAGGAAATTTTTTCAAACGTGTAGGGAAACATCGGATTTTTTTAGCATATGTAGGTATCTTTTCTAGAAATCTACTGGCAATACTGACTGGGCCTAACAAAAACTTGTATACTTTCTCAATTTTAATGACTTGCAGCAATAATTATCTTGTAACTTTATAAAAAAAATATTAATAAGAATAAATATTTTAGGTAAAAGTTATCATATGTGTATACAAAAAAAAAATTACTTTTCAGACATCGCGAACAGAAGTGAGTACTTTTTTTAGTAGAATTGTAAGTAGTGTTTTAAATTTTTTCTAATTACTTTTTTTGCATTGAAACTTGATATTGTATTGAAACTTGAAAGGCACAACTTGATCGTGTGACACCCAAGTTAATCAAATGGCTATTTTTGTAAAAATATGTACATACATATGTATGTATGTATCAAATGTATGTGCATATATGCATGTGTCACATTATCCAATGCAAAATTGGCATGCTGCGAAAAAGAATAATATGTACAGTAGTTTCCACTTAATTGCTCCCCACATAATTGATTTATCCGGTTAATTGCTCTAAAACACATTGAATGAAAATGCATAATGCATATACATAATACACATAGAACAATCCCTGTTCAAATGAGTTCCTTTTAATTGAGTTACCCTTTTAATCGACTCTTAAATAAAATTCATTTTCAGAAATCCCAAGCCGGTTAATTGTTACTGGAAAATTTTCACATCTGGTAATTGGTAAAACTACATAAAAGGATGTGTCAACTCTTAAAATTATATGTTCTTATTTACTTTTTTCATTGCATAAGGCATTTCCACAGGAATGTAAATTTTTTGTAGCGTGCGATACCAAACAAATATGTTTGCTTTTTCAAAGAAAACGAAATTTTTCTTTACTTCTTTATATACATATAAAATTGTATAGGGCGTCAGCAGCAAAATCAAGTAACATTGTTCTGAAATATAAGCTTAATTGCTTGCTGTCGCACACGACAAAAAAGTGAAATTTCTCTTGGAAATGCCCATATGAACATGTGTACATACACACTTACATAACACATGTTTACAGTATATCATTAGATATTTGTAATCAGCTCTCGTTTTAGAGATATACCGTTATGTCAAAAATGAAGGCACTTGCAGGACACATATTATCCACCTTGGGAAGGCCACGCTCTATTCAGTTAAGTAAAAAATTCAAAATTCCACAACAAAATTATATTTAAGCAATTTCAATATTATTGATAAATCTTAACAGCAGTATTGGCGATATCGTAAAAGTTTGAGCAAAAAATAATAATTTTTTAGGAAATTTTTTTACATTTCGGTTTTTAAAAATTTCATAACAAAAGAGAGATACAACAATGGGCCAGTTTTTTGTTCAGTACCTTGTAGCTAAATATATTCCAAAAGAATTGAGCTTTTTTTATTGAAATTGGTGTGAATTGATTTTATTCACAATTTAGTGGCAGAACAAAACTGATAGAAATTGAAATTTCCATACAACAGTATCACACACAAACACAAATTCAAAAGTTTTACAGATATATTTTGCTTCAAAGGTATGTTGCTTCTCTTTCTAAATTGTAAATAATATCAAAAGTTGTCAATTTCCATGAAAAAGTGCTGTATTCCGTAAGAATACATTTAGCTACATGCTACTTATTCAAAAATAAGCTCGTCGTTGTATTTTTATTTTTTATGCATTCTTAAAAACAAAAACAAAATCTAAATTATTTCTAAAATTCGTATTTTTTCGGGCTAAATTTTAATCATATCTCTGAAAGTACTAAGCAAAATTAGAAACAATGTTCGCACGGCCTCAAGATTACTTTGTTATCGAATTTCGGTTTTTATTTTCTCTATTGAATAGAGACACCCCTTCACAAGTTATGCCACTATATGTAGTGAAAGTGTCTTTATTTTTTACATTCGCTACATATATCTCGATTCGCGTTCCAAATAACTAAAGAAATAACTTTCATTTTTAGCGAAAGAAAATTTTTTTCGAAATTTGTAAACATGTGTAAACATTGCAGTTTTTTGTCACGTTTCGTATTATTGATTTCAATGCTTAATTAGACGGGGTTTCTTTTAATTTATTAATCGATCGGTTAAATGACTTTTCTGTTTAATTGCACCAAAATCCGCGCATTTTTAGAAAATCAATTAAGCGGAAATTACTGTATAACAATTGTGTAAAAATATTTGATAAGCAGTCTTACACAAATGGAATGTGATCTAAGTTATTCACTTGTGGAATGAAAAACATATAACAAAATTCGGCTTCATACACACTATGGCATTTTGTGGCATCGCAATAGTGTGTACTAGTGGCAACGTTTGTCATGTTCGATATTTATCGTTGTGTGGCATTGCTTTCCATATAAAAAACATAGTGTGAACAGCGTTGCACAGATTTTGAAAATGCCACCACAAAATTACAGCACGAGAAATGCCACATGTTTTCTCAGCATAAGATGCGAAAATAGTTTCTGACTTCAAACAAACATGATCAAAGGTGATACGACCAAGGTATATTTATCAGGTCAATACAATCCTTCTGATGATTTGTTGTGTTTTCATTGTTAAAGTCTTGTTTACATTTTTGAGCACCATACACTTTAGTTCATTATTGTGTGTGTATTTGTGTGTTTCTGACAGCTTAAATATAGTGCTGTTTTTGGAATTGCTGTATTTTTGTAGAGTTATATAGACCTAATAAATAGACCTTGGATTCGACCAGGTAAAAAGTTTGTTTAGGTATGAGCGTAAGTAAATTTACCTGACTTTAAATATAGGCCTAACCAGTGGCGATCCTACGATAAATATATGTACATATTTGTTGTTTACTTTAACACATGACTAGTCTGGGTTTGCTTGTATTATGCTTCCCACAGACGAGGGAACATTAGAAGAAACATGGTCATGTTCCACTAAATATTCCATATTAAATAACAATGTTTCCTGTTCAAATTCGTGTTTCCTTTTTGGTTTCTCATATATTAAAATTTTTGGATATTTTATAATTCCAAACCCAATCTTCCTTCGCCTGTATCGATGTTTACTGTTTTTTCTGTCTAATTACGTTGAGAGAAGGCGTTGTGTGCGGTGCTTTCGCAATTCGTTTAATAAACAAAAAAAAAGAGTTTATAATGCTGACAATCGAAAATAATCAAATATTATAAATGAACTTGGAATCAGTGTTGCCAGTAGATTTCTCGAAAAAAAAATACCTACACATGCCACGGATGTGAAATCAGATTTTTGAAATTGTACTAATTTTTAAGAAAAATTGTACTTTTTTCAGTACGATTGTACCAAATTCTTTAGTTTTAATTTTTTAATACTTCTATTAATTAACTAAAAATGCACACATAGTATATGTGTAAAAGCTTAACAATTGACAAAAAGGCACTTTGAAGTTCAATATTATTAATTAATTCTATTAAATAATATTATTCTGTAATGTCAGAACTTATAAAAAAGACTATTAGTTGCTGAGATCTGAATATAAAAGTAACATTTAGGATATACTTTTCCATCCTTTGGAAATATATTTTTCACATTTGCAGATGAATTTGGAACAGATAACATTCATCCAACATATTTTTGAAATATCGGAAAACATCGCTTGATTTACCTAATTTTTCATTTCTAATACCTTCGAGCAAAAGGTACATACATATCCTGTCGTTTCTTAAGGACATAATAACTTCTACATCAACCTGCGCTCGAAACTGGTTACTTATATATTCTATATTTTTAATGCTATTTGTATTTATATTATACATAATAGAAAAAATCTCAATAGAGGTAAAATGGTCATTGGGGTGCTACGGTACTTTTGGCATTCAAATAGTGCTAAAAATGGTACAATTGTACCAACTTTTCCATCCCTGACACATGCTAAAAAATCAGATTTTTCCCTACACGTTGAAGAAATTTCCCCTACAAAAATCCCTACGCATTTTTATCATTAAAATAGAAGAAAACCATTAGTTATACATATAAAAATACATATACGAGGTCTGATCAAAAAATACCCGTTATTTTAAATTTTTTCAAAAAGTATTTATTTATTCATCAATAACTATCTTGTCAAAGTAATCCCCCTCAGATATAATACACTTATGCCAGCGTTTTTTCCAAACCTCGAAACACTTCTGAAACGCGCTTTTTGGTATCGCCAACCAGTTCCTGTTTCGATTTTTCTTTTATCTCTTCAATCGTAGCAAAACGCTTTCCTTTCATCGGTGTCTTCAGTTTTGGGAAGAGGAAAAAGTCAGCGGGGGCCAATACGGTGGTTGAAGCATGATAACGGTTTTGTTTTTTACCAAAAACTGACGCACTAGCATCGATGTGTGAGCTGGTGCGTTATCATGGTGCAAAATCCATGATTGTTTTTTTCCACAATTCTGTGCGTTTCTGACGAATTGCTTCGCGCAAACGGCGCATAACTTCAATGTAGTATTCCTTATTGACCGTACGACCTTGTGGCAAGAATTCATGATGCATCACGCCATTGCAGTCGAAGAAAACAGTGAGCAAAACCTTCACATTTAACCGAACTTGACGACCAGGACGAGCATCGTCATTGACATCTTCTCGGCCTTCCTTAAACCGGTTATACCACAATTGAACTTGTGTTCTGCTTGCTCATAGTAGACTCGCCAAACGCCACAATCAACATTTCAAATGTCCTTGCGCATTTAATTTCATTTTTTACACAAAACTTAATACAGTTTCTTTGATCCATTTTTTCGAATAGTAAAAAATCGAAGAGCACACCAAAACACGACTAACCTTTTTATCTGTCAAAAACAAACTGACAATCCAAAATGGCTGATATTGCCAGCATATATAACAGACATGTGTACCAACATAACAGAAAAAAATGCGAAAATCGAACATACGTAACTCACGAAATTTTAAAATAACGGTTATTTATTTATCAGACCTCGTATGTATTTATTGAAGCTTTGGTCAAAAAATTATAAAGCAGTTTTATTTCGAGGTATACTCAATCTGTCCAGGATTTCCAAAGGTCTGCTTCCTTTGTATGTTGCCCACCACACTATTGTCGCACTCAGGGAAAAGCTGCAACTTATAAATAAGAACGCATTATATTAATTCAATAAATTTCAATATAATAAAAAAATTATATTAAAATAGTTTAAATCAATAATTTTCAACTTTGAGTTAATGTTGATTCAATTTCTTTATTGAATTACATTGAATCAATATTCTTTTAAAATCTAAACATATTATTTTAAGACTTATTTCATTAAATTCTTAGTTAAGTTGAAATTTAAATTGCAAAATATTGAATTAATAAGAAACATATTAAAATCTAAAGGAGACCTTTTTAAATGTATGTGTAAACCATATCATATCAATAAGACGAAAATACGGTTCCATAAGATTTCAATATTAATTCAGTGTAGAAAAATATTATTTCTATATTTAATTACATATTAAAATTATCAAAATAAATTAATATTGTTTAATATTGAAATAAAAATTTTCATCATGACTAGACTTTCGTTAATGTTTTTTATTGAATCAATGTGGTTTTTATTAATTTTAAATTGTTTTTTCTCTGAGTGCGTATTTGCGTAATTAGGTTTCTCTACTCTAAGATGTACACGCTTTGTGAAACAATTGCTTCGTTTTCTTGGCCGGTTAATTAATATTCGCAATATGACCGTTAACGAAGGCTGATTCAGAAATAGCTGGGATAATAGATTCCCTCTAGTAATAGTTTAGTCCACTATAATTTGATAAAAAATACTTCGGACGACTACGATTCGTTAAACTACCTGGGACGATATAAGTTCTTCATATATCGTTCGGCTAACTACAATTCGTTAAAATACTTCGGACGATATAAACTCTTCGGATATCGTTCGGCTGACTACGAGTCGTTAAAATACTTCGGACGATATAAATTCTTCGGATATTGTTCGGCTAACTACAATTCGTAAAAATACTTCGGACAATGTAAATTCTTCCGATATTGTTCGGGTAACTACAATTCGTAAAAATACTTCGGACAATGTAAATTCTTCCGATATCGTTCGGCTAACTACGAGTAGTTAAAATACTTCGGACGATATAAATTCTTCGGATATCGTTCGGCTAACTACAATTCGTTAAAATACCTCGGACAATATAAACTCTTTGGATATCGTGCGGGTAACTACGGTTTTAATACAATAATTCGGAGGATATAAATTCTTCGGATATCGTTCGACTAACTACGGTTTTGATAAATGATTCGGACGATGTAAATTCTTCGGATACCGTTCGGCTAACTACGGCTCGAGAATATACTACACACATGCAAGTACTAAAGGAAAGAATAGTATTCCAATTCGTTCCTCCCTTTCGTTACAAAACATTGATATATTATGCTAAACAAAATATACACAGAATGGGAATTGTTAGGTATTGTAAACTTGTTTGGTCACTAACAAACTTGTTTCCCATATATAGTACGTTTACACGGCTTATTTGCAAATGAAACTGTAAATTGTTGCCATATTATTGTTTTTATTGCGACTTACTAATTCAGAAAACTATTCACGTTTAGTCCATATTTACACTATTCAAGTCTTATTGCTAAGCTGATTAGTTTCTTAGGAAAGAGAGACGAGGGGAAAAGAAACGTTACTGTGCCCCTCGTCTCTCTCTCCCTCAAACTAATCAGCTTAAGCAATAAGACTTGCATAGTGTAAATATGGACTTAACGCGCTATTTGCAAATAAAATGCTTGAGGTTGCCACACTTACAAATGTTTTCTAATAAAAAACAATAAATTGATAAATATTGCACAAAAAAATTGATAGAAGAAAATTATGGCAATAAAAACAAATTATTATTTGTTGTTTTATACATTTACACAATTTTTTTGTAAACATAAGTAACATTTCTATAGAAGTGCTCCCAAGTTTTTGTGCATTTACAATGCCGTATAAACAGTGAGTTAATTTACTTGCAAATAGTGCGTGTATAAACGTGGTAATACTTGTGCCTAATTGTGGTTGTTATCAGTGTTGTTAGATATGCTGATATCTCGCCAAACGTGGCGACGAAATTTTGTTTTTGGCGATAAAAATTTTGAAATGGCGATTGGCGATATTTGAACTCGTTGGTGATTTTTTGGCTATATTTTTACGATTACAATAAAATAGAATAATGTTAAAAATATGAAATTTTTTTTGTTAGTAATTTTTTCTACAACATAAAATATTTCGTACATGATATTCTAAATGTTGTGACTCTTTATCTCAAACAAAATTTCAATAAGTTAAAAAAACATATGGCACACAAAATCTCATTTGGTGTTTATGAAACACAGTCGAGAAAACTTTCTTTTATTAATTAGAACAAACATTTTGATAATGAAGCACCAAAAAGCCTGCACGAGTTCTCGCTTAAAATGTATGATTACAACGATGCTGCATTCAAGAATATGATATTTGTACTTAAACACATTTTTAAGTTAACGTTAATTCAATTTTATCACAAGATTTAAATAATAATTCTGATCTTGCAGTTCAGGTTCAATTCATCCTATTTAGACTGATCTTTTGGAATATGTTATTGTTAAGTAATTTTATACGCCAGTATTTATATTTTAATGTAAACAATTTTCTTAAATAGTATAACTTTTATGCCTTTCGATAGACGTTACCGATTGAATTTTAAATTTGACAATATTTGTAATTTAACTACAAGAGATAAATATTTTTATTTTGCTAAAATTTAATGTTTTATTGTATTGACGATATTTGGCTAATTGTCATTGGCGAGGAGGCTGAAAATAAATCTGACAACACTGGAAGAGAAAGGAAAAGATAATGAAGAAGAGAGCCATCATGTAAAATTTCCTCCCTCTCCTACAGCGATGCCAATTTGGCGCGTTTCGCGCTAGATTTAGCGCGTTTTAAAAATGCTAAGCGCGCTTTTTTTCGTCTTAGCGCGTTTACTAGAAAAAGCGCAAAATTAGCGCGTTTTGAACAAAGTTATCATCACTTCAGTTCAATATATTTTTTTACTTTTTTGCATAAATTTAACAATTTTCTAGTATTCAAAACTCAATATTTTCTATATTGGTTAATGATTCGGCTGTCGCAAATAAAATTCCCTTGACTGTGGTTAGAATTAAAAACGCATTTTAATACTGTAAATGGCAAACATTTTGAAATTTCACAAATAAAAATATGTACTCGTGACAAAAAAAAAATTATATTACTTATTAAGCATCTATTCTAGTTGAAGTACAAAAAGCATTTGAATCGCAAAACTATTCGACAGTTTATATAAGTTGTTACAAAATTTGGCAAATAAAATTAAAATAAAAACAAAGGATTTCGATTATTTGGAAGCAATTCTGATTCTGTATTGAATGATTTAAAAAAATAAAAGAGCTACTAAAAAAAATTAATTGTATTTACTAATGCACATGTACATACATCGAATTTTATTAAAATTTAATTTAGCGCGTAGGAAAATAGAGCGTTTTGGCTATAAATATAGGGTGTTTTTATTGAGGTATAGAACTTTAAGTTGGCATCACTTTTTTAACTGGCGGCCATTTTGTCAGCTGTCAAGTGATTAATATTTAGTTTGGTTTGCCATTTCATCATGAACAGGTTGACAAAAAAACAACGCTTGCAAATCGTGCAAATTTATTTCGAAAATAATGGTTCAGTTCGCGAAGTTTACCGCAAGCTCCGTCCATTTTATGGTCGACATAATCGTCCATCAGAGCAATTAATTCGGTTAACCGGTCAATTGGCCACCAAGATCGTGTGATTTGACACCATTGGATTATTTTCTTTGGGGATATGTGAAGTCGCTCGTCTACGCCAACAAACCAGAAACGTTAGGGGACTTGGAAGCCAACATTCGTGGCGTTATTGCCAACATACGGCCCCATATGCTCGCAAAAGTGGTTGAAAATTGGACCTGTAGAATTGGCTTTATTCGAGCCAGCCGCGGCGGCCACATGCCCGAAATCATATTTAAACGTTAATGGCATAAAATTATCCTTCCAATAAAGCCAAATTGATGGACATTAAAACGATTTTCTTGTGTTTTATTTCAATTCGAAGTTCTATACCTCTACACCCTGTAGTTGACAATGCTGTAATTTAGCGCGTTCTAGCGCGTTTTGCGAAGGGGAACAGCGCGTTTGGGTTATTAATAGTTGGCATCGCTGCTCTCCTATGAACAAAAATTCAACTCTATTTTTGACATTTTAGCCAGTGTTGGTATCTCTAGGAAGAGCAAAAGCACATTAAGCTATCGCAAAAAGGGTAAAAAGCGCAAAATATACAAATAGGGTAAAAAAAAGCACCGAAAATTTCTTTTAATTTTAATATATTAAGCCGTTTAAAAAACTAGAGTTTAGAGTGTAAAAGCTCAAAATATAATTTAAAATTTTTGTTCCAAAATAAACAAAATATTTCAGATGTAATAACAGAATTTAACATTTTAATTAAAACAAAATCAATAAAATGTAAAAACAAATAATAAAAAACAGGAGTCAAATAATTTAAATGCATACATGCTTACATACGAGTACATACAACATTGTCATATCTCAAAAAGTGAAAATTTTCAAAATGCCAGCAGTTATATGATCTGTATTAGTTATTTAGTAGGTGAAGCTTAGGCCTAGATTTAGATATGTATGTTACTGAAAAGTCATTTACACATAAAAAATTCATAAAAAGCTCACTTTTTTCTTAAGTAACATAAAAGTTTTTGTTTTTGTGTGATATTCACTATTGTTCCAGTTGTCAACATTGACGTTACGTCAATACAATACAAAAACTTGGGGCTTGTCTAACCGTTGTCTAAAACAACTGAATACTATTAACAACCGCATGCTATTTTCTAGACCTTATACAACAGAAATATACTGTCAATAGTACAAAATTGTTCTGGGATGATTAAATATTTGTGTTAACTTTAACAATTGCTTCTTGCGTACTCCTTTCAATCAATTACTATGCAGAGAATTATGTGGTACTTTCCAGTTACTTCTGCTTTCTATATTGCAAGAAAAATTTTAATTTGTTAATCCTATAGTTACCGTTATCGTTATTAAAAACTATTTAAGAAGGCTCAGTCAAAAGATAATACAAAATTTCTGATTGGAAGTACTATTAGAGCTTAAAAGTATTTAAGTTTTGTAATTTAAAAATATTTTTATTTTACAAAAAAGCACCAAAAGCACTATGATAAATTGTTAAAAAGCACTGTAAACACCCGCTTTTTTTAAAAAAAAGAGGCAAATAGCACCAAAAATTACCCGAAACGCACCAAAATACCATCACTGATTTTAGCATTTTCATTAGATAAAAAGCATTCAACTTTCAAAAAATTCTGCTAAATCCTTTCTGGCAGAATTGGTTGCAAATAAAAAATTTTAATTTGTTAAAAAAAATTCTTCTGTATAGAGGATTTTGCTCATAAATGTACATATGTACATGTATTGCAGGGTAAAGGTTCCCTGATGATCTGCACTAGCAACAGTGAAATGCGCATTGGATCCAGCTAACCCCTCAATAATCAATTTCAATGTATTTTTAATCAAAGAATATTTAACTAAATAAGTAAAATAACAATTTGGGATTATTAGTGCGTTAAAAAATTTTAATTTAATTTCCTAAAAACACCAATTATTAACTATTTATTTTATGTTTGTATGTGCTATAAAAATACCTGTAAATACTGAAAAGTTTGTATAAACATGAAATTCAAAGCATTCATTAAATATAATCCAAAAAGCTTTTATATTCTGATAAAGTTTGTTGTATGTACTAAGCACTTACCTATGTACATACATATGTATGAACCTACACATGTATGTATGTAGATACCCAGTAGTTTTAAAAGAAGAAATTAACTCAAAATCGTTAGATATTTCACTAACGTAAAATCGACTAACTAGTAAGACAAGAGTTTGCCTTTTGACTCTCTCACTCATGGAAATGTTAATGCCTTTAACCTCAAAAAATTTTTTTGCGAGTGGAAAAAAACTGTGCTGTTATTCCAAAGAAAATCAACAAGAAAAAGAAGAAGAGAGCTGTTAAAGCTATGCTGCTTAGTTATATAAAACAAATTTTATGTGTTAAATAACAATGAAACAAAATTAAAATTATTATATGATGATGTCAAATTCTCTGCAAATATTTCAAAACGTTTCCTTTTATTTCCCATTATTTTCTTTTCTAGCGGGGTAGGATAATATTAGTGAATTGTTTGTGGTCGACGGGGCCTGTTAGCTGGTTTACAGCCGATCAGCTGCGTTCTCTGGTTTGTGTGCTCATGTGCAAAAACAAAAACAAATTGAGCAATAGTTCTCATTGTTTTTGTTTCTCTCACTTCAAAGAATGAACCAAAACAAAATCAAACAATTCGTTTCGTTACTCTGCTTTTAAGTACAAAGAAATTAAAACAAAAATAAATTTATAACTGTAACAGTGTCGACTATTTTTGTTCCGAAAATCACGTCCTAACTCTTGTATCACGCAATAAATAGCATAGCTATAAAAATTATTTTAATTAAGTGTTTTGATTCTGTGTTGGCGTCAGTCACAATTCGAAGTTCGTGGTCAGTGAACGTGTAATTTTTAGTGAAAAAAGTGCAGCAGAAATCTATTAAAACATCGCATTAAAAAAGAACAATTAATTGAAAAATGTATTAATAATTAATTGTTTTATCAATAGAAAAATTAATTGATTTGATTAGTGAAATCACTAACGAAGGGTTATGCAGATGTTGGCAATTGACTACCTTCAATGACATCCCATTGTTAAAATCGTCAGTCGTGTGCACTGCTAGTAGTTAGGCTGGTAACGATTGGTAGTTAACGAAATACCTAGACATTCGCTAGCTATGCCGACTGCAGGGTACTCACAAGAAAAAAATTGTTATTAAAAGCTTTCTGCTCCCAAAAAGCAGAAAAGAAACAAATACATATGTATGTATGTAGGACCTACATTGTAGGTATTTATGTACGTATGCATGTACATAGGTAATGACGACAACGCTAATAGTGATAAAAGGCACTGATCTAGTCATATGTACTTAAGTACTAGTGAGGTAAATTACACGAGAACAATTTTTAAGCCGCACAATTTTTATTCTTTTCCAAATTACACGGGACTAATTCATCTGACATAAAATGTATACGTATACACAGCTTTGTGTGTGTTTGTGTTTTTTTTTATTCATTTGACGTTTGACTTTCGTTATACACGTTTCGAAACATACGCGGAGGAAATGTGGCGATAATAAATGATGAAGAATTGGCAATTATTTTATGAGGAATTTCAATAGCCTGTTATTTGGAAGCTGGCTCATTAATTCTGGAAGCAGATAAAAAATAAAGAAAAGCAGATCTTTTTGGGTCAAGCTACAACTTTATCAATATTGATAGCAAAAAATCAGGAGTCCCTATAAGTTATTCTTAAGAGTGAAAACAAATTTTTTACTATCAACAAAAAAGTGTACGAAATAACTATTTTTTGGGTATAAGATGTTAACAAGATTTGTTCGGTAGACTCTGAGCTACATTATTACCATGTATATAGTTTAGACTCTAAACTTTAGAGCTAGCTGAATAAGGTGTTGGCCAAAAACTGAGGACACAATTTTCTTAGGGCGCACATATTTTCTAAATCTTTGGAGGCCCGTAAAAAAAATTTATCACCAAATTCATGAAACTGAGTATAGGGTTTTACTAGCCTTTGGTAATACTATCGAACCTATACTGTCCAGTCCGTGTGTATTTATTTAATAATAAACTGCCTTATTCATAAAAAATATTTAATGCTTATTTAGCTTATTTAACTCTTAATTGAAATATTTCCATACAAAATACGTTATTTAAGCTTTGAATAACCATCAAATATTTTTTTTAAAATAATGCAGTAAATATTTTTTTAATAAATCCATACCTATCTATTTACTAAAAATTAAAATTAAAAAATTGGTTTTAATATCTTTTATGAATTCATGTGAAGATATGTTTATAGTTCTAAATAGTTATACTATCCACAATTATATTTTGTAACTTCTTTTTACAAGAATTAAATAAAATCTTGTTCATGTTATTTCCATATGATTTATTCAACACGAAAAAACAAGGAAGTAAATAAACATTTTTGAAATAACTTCGATGAAACATAAAAACTATTATTAAACTTAAAAAAAAATGGTTAAATTAAACAATTTTTTTGAACCTTAGGTCTGTTTAAAGTTTGTTGGCGTGACCAACCCCCTTCTTCTTTCAAATTCATGTTTCCACGACGATGGTCAACTAAAAAATAAATACGCTCTGTTTAAAAAAAAACGCCGAACCTATGATTTCGCATGTGCATATGTATTGGTTTTGTGCTGCTAATGCGGGGTTGAAGCTGGTTGAAAAATGATGCCAAATACAAAACCACTCTCTTCACCGAATTTGCCCACAAACTGGTATGTTGTGCCAGCATAATTATGCCCGTGTAAACTACCTCAGTCGGTCTACGAAATTTTCATATCATATATACATACATACATAGGTATGTACATATTATATACTGACATACATAGCCCTTCCACACACAAGAACAATTGTGTTCTCATAACATGCATGTTTGTCGGTGAGAGGAGCAAAGAGAATGGTTTTGTAGTTGGCATAATTTTTCAACCAGGTACAACCCCGCATCAGCAGCACAAAACCAAGCCATACACAACTTAAAAAACAAAACAAAATGTTAAATGAATATTAAAAACTCTAATACACACAAAGCTGTGTGCACGTATACATTTTTATGCCATATGAATTAGTCTCGTGTGTTCTAAAAAGAACAAAAATTGTGCGGCATAAAAATTAGTCTCGTGTGTGAAAGGCCATACATATGTACACACACACACACACTCCCCAGAACATTTATGTACATATGTGCGTAGTAAACACCAAATCAAAAATCAATAATAAAATTTTCTAAGGCCGAGTTAACATCTGTGTGCCATGTGCCCAAAAAAGCGTAACCACTAATTACTAATGAAAAAACCTTGATTCAGACAGGTATTTATTGATTTAAACAGTTTCCAATCATGTTGAATTCTACGAAATTGTCTATTAGTTGCGTATGAAACTGTTTAACTTTATAAATACGTGTCTGAATCAGAGTTTTCCATTGGTAATTAGTGGTTACGCTTTTTTGGACACATGGCGCACAGATTTTAACTCGGCCTAAGCAGATGGTAGATGGTAGAGAAAGGAAGAGAAAGGCAAGATCAATTCGCCTACCCACATTGTTTATTGCAGGGCCCTTGCTTAAAATGAGTGTTAAAAACTTTGAAAACAATTCGATTGTGAAATCGAAACGCAGTAATCAACCTTACAATGCTTTAATTTAGCTTGCTGCTATCTTTATTTTTATTTGGTTGTGTTTCCCCCCTCATTCGTTCGGTTATAGCAAGCAACTCATTGCAACAACAAAGATACGAATGAAACAGCAACGACCATGACGATCGCAACCACGGGAAGCAGAAAAAACCACTTACTGAACTTTCATTCTAAACATGTAGAATTGTCTAGACCGGGGGGAACAAAAGCGCTGTATTTGATTAAAAATATTCAATGCAAGTCTGTATACAGAAACAGTTTTGTAGTACGGCCATGGGCTGGCTACAGAGTTGAGAAAACGCTTTTAAAGCTTTTTAGATTTTTTAACAAATATAAAAAAAACACTGACGAACAGTCATACAACCAGACGGACAGAAAGACAGATAGAGCGCACAAAGTCGCACTTTAGTGGCTTGTGATGAAGGCAAACGAGCTAGAGCCGAGTGCGTGCCTTAGAGAGCAAGTCGGTGAGCGAGTAAACGAACGAAAGATCGACCTCAATACTAGAGTAAGAAAGACAAATGCAATAACGTTTATTTTCAGTTTCTCAGTGCTATTAACTGGAAAAGGTTGTGTTTCTGCAGCCGTTCCCTCTTCGAGTTACAGTCAGTCTCTTGTTTTTGCCATAGCCGGCCGTGATCGCATTCAAAAATAACTGGCGTCTATCATTTTTATTAAGCAAGCAGTTGTCATTTTTGTATTTTGTTGTTGCTTTGTACTCAAGAACATTTTGTTGGTGTAGCTGCAAAAGCAAACGGTTTTCAGTGGTGGTAGTTTTTTCTTTTTTTTATATCGTGTGTGTATGCCAAGTGAGTTCATCTACAATATGGAAGCGAATTACACACCACATATTTACAACGAATACAAAACACGCAATATCTTAAGCCTGGCCGAACGTGTTGAAGTCATACGCGAATACGATAGACATTTGACACGACCCAGTCTACAAAGTCTAGCGCAGAAATTTGACTGCAGTTCGAAACAAATTAAAAATATATTAATCAATAGAGAATCGATTTTAGAATCGTATAGAACTGGTGAAGCTGGTCCTCAAAAAGAGGTTTATAGCCGTGGCGATGTACTTATCAAGAGACAAGAGAAAATTGCCTTTTTGGGTAAAGTTATGTATGAGTACATACAGAGAATGTTGTATTTTAATCAGAGCATTGATGATCAGAAAGTGCGACAAAAAGCTTTGCAGATAAAAGAATGCATAGCAGTGGAAAATTTCCAACCCACCAATGCCTGGTTGGAAGATTTCAAAATGACTTATGGCATACCAGGCTTCGATTTGCAATCATTGCGCAATAATATCGTTATAACAGAAGCCAAACGGCCCCATTTAAGTGCCATTGATATGATACAATATGTCAGTCGAATAGAACAGGAATCCGAGCAACAACCAAATCGCAAACGTTTGACGGATAATTATCCCAAGCCCGATATAAATGGCAATAGCAGTTTCAATTCACCTAAAAATCGTTCTAGTCTGGAGCCAAAGATTATCTATGAAATCGAGGATGAAGATGAAGAATTGAAAAAACTAAATTTTGACGAACCGTCGCCCAAGTCGCAACCAGAAAGCAGTTCCGCTTCGAGTAACAAACGGCGCGCTGCATTACCCTTCCCAGACATCGAATCGGTTGATGATGCCTTGAGACATGTAAAAGTTTTGGAAGAATATGCTATGTTGCAGGATAACTTCAGAGCCATTGGTTTACTGACGCAACTGGAACAAATCTTCCAGAAAAAAGATAAAAATAATTAAAAGTAAAACACTTTTTATGTGGATTTACAGCGCGACTGCATATCATCATCAATCAACTCACACAGTATTTTTCGTCTAGCACTTACGCGGCGTTTCCATGAATAACAGCTTAAGTCCATTTTTGTTGATTTTACTAAAATGTTTGATTTTCCAGAATATCGTTGAGCGACTTGGATTTAAAGAAAAACAATATAAAAATAAGTAGATTCACTATGGCACATACTCGCACGTATTTTCATGAAAATGCAACTCTGATGTAATGGAACTATTATTGCTTTTGAAAAATGTTTATAAGCTCTATTAGATCAAAGTTAATTTTAGTCAAAAATCGTGCGATTATATACGATAGTCAGCCACAGCCATGAGAATTTTTGTCACAGAGATTTTGTGACGTACGCCGTTATTCACGAGAATGATCGATCGAAATTTCCATACAAACACATTTAAAATTGTATGAAATTTTTTTCGAAATCGAATGCCGTAATTGGCCGCTTGTTTTATTTTTTATTTACAGAACTGCGCGTTTTTTTTATCATTTACCTGCATAAAATACAATTCTTTTGCAAATTTTTCTCATGCTGAAAATATTATAAGTAACTGAAAGCGAATTTTGAATGCTGAGTTGTCAAATCATATGAATTTCACTAGAAATACTTTAAAAATTTAATGAATTTCGCACTCCGAATGTTATTTTATTTGTGCTTGCATTTCGCCTTTTTTCACTTATGACAGATATTTTTTAACAGATAAGTGCAGATGTTAGCCGCTTAAGAACTCAAAATACTTTGAAATAATGCGGACGGAAAGTACTGTACTTCGTTTAAGTGAAGACACATTGTTTTAAATGTGTTATAGTTATCTCCTCTTGTGTATATTTTGCAAAATTTTAATGACCTTTTTTTTATTACTTATAAGTATGTGTGTATATTAGAAATAATATTTATATTTTGAAAATATGTTTTAAATTGGCATTATAAGTACCTTTATATGTACATATGAGTCAACTATAAAAATGTTTAAATAAAATGGACTTACCTCTGCCTATACAGTGGTTTGGGTAACCTGCAAATAAGCAAAGGATATTGTATTGTTAGTCGTTCTATTGCAGTTAGCTGCAAGTCGACTATTACCCCGTTCATAGGCACGAGCTATTTGCAAATAAAAGTGGAAAATGTTGTGTTGTGAACCCAGTCTTACTCACGAAAAAATTCTTGATTAACGGAATTATTGCCAATTATTATTATTCACCCTTATTCCAGTTGTCGACATCGACGTCACTTTAACACAATACCAAAAAATTTTATCTTGTTTACTCGCTCTCGAGAACAATTTTGTGCTACTGACAATCTATTTCCGCTCCCTAAGGTCAAGCAAATAGCATAAACCTGCCAACAGGAGTCACTTATTTTTGACAGCGGGTACAAAAGCCCAAATTTTTTGGCATTGTGTTAAAGTGACGTCGATGTCGACAAATGGAATAAGGGTGATTATTTTTTTTTCAGCAATATAATGAACAGTGAGTTCAGTATTTATAAAAAGTTTTACGTATTTGCAAATAAGATGTGCACAAAAACGATGTATATATAGACTTGGTTTAGGGTGTAATTAAATGTGTTTTTTAAATTTGAGGGTCAAAAATGGGGAATATCATAAATTTAAAATATACAGTCGACTCTCGATAATTTGAAATTCAGGGTACCCGAGAAAAAGTTCAGATCATCTAAAGTTCATATTAACAAGAAATTTTTTAACTCATTCTAATTAAATACACAAACCTTTGAAATAAGGCTAAAGACTACAAGATTACTGATATTAAGAGTGCGAAATAATGGCTAAGCAATTAAAAAAAAATTTTTTTTTTTGGTAACGACGTATTAATCGTACAATCCAACTACAAAGTACAAAGATTTACCGTTTCATAAAAATGCTGTGAAAATTTGAGATACATGCATTTACTTTGATTTCATTCCTGCACTTTTGGTCGAAATTGCATTCGAATAGAAATGAGTTTCGATAGCAAGAAATTTTCTGATCATGTCACCCGATACCAAGCAAATCTAGTTTCTTTTCCAGTGTTGAAAAAAGGCAAATAAATGCATTTCACAACACTGAATAAATTGTAAGCAAAAACATGTGTTTGTGTGTATTGTAATTAATTACTACGAAAATTTAAAAATTTACTCTCAAAAAGAATTGCTGCCGAAAAATATTAAAATTTAGTAAGATTCAGGAAACAGCTGACTCTAAATATACACATGAGGTACTCAAACGGTAGCCTTATAAAACTTAGAAAACTGGAACAAATTCCGGTTTTTATGTGCTTCTAACTAAGTTTTCAATTTTAATTATTTTTTAAGCAAGAGCTACATGCAAAAAAAAGGAGACAATTAGATGTGATATTTTAATTTTTATTTAATTAATAACTTAATAACAATCAATTTGAATAAAGTTAGAGAATAATTATGTCCATATGAACATACATACATATATACAGGCATACATAAATAAATAAGTAAAATAATGAACTTGTATTTTCTTTTGCTTCACTTTTTCCATGTTAAACGTTATTCGAATGCCTTTTTGCTTGCGAGTAAAAACACGAACGGTTGCATTCGAATGACTGCTCACTATCGAATGCTGTCATTAGAAATTTCGATATGTGTTATTCGAAATCGAATGAGAAAATCTCAAAAGTAAAATAACTCGCTCGTAATCGAATGCGCGAATTAGGCTGGTTTTGTTTTAAATTGAAATCGATTTCATTTCCCATCTTGTTCTATGAAAATATTAAAAAAAAAAAATATGTGTTGGAGAACGGAATTTCTGTTGTTTTTGCGTTCTTAAATCGAGTTAACGGGAGTTGACGATCTAGGAATTATTGTATATTTCAGCAAAAATTTTCCTGCAATAGCTTGTGTGAAAATGTAAGTAAAATTCTTTAAAATAATTAAAGACATATTTGCCTACATATTGATATATGTATATTAAATGAAGATACCACAATAAAAAGTTTTTTTTTAAACAATGTAGTTGTATGTAGGATGAAGCCGATTGCAAGACTTTTCATTTCTTTTAAAAATACAATTTTTTTCAATATAAAACTCGGTATTTAAAATTAGAAAAAAGAAGAGAGGTGTCTTAGGACACCCGGTTATAGCTATGCTACTTAGCTATATAAAACAAACTTAATGTGTTAAATCACAATGCAATAAAATTATATTATATGATGATTTTCCATTTAGTTTCCTTTATTGTCTTTTGTATTATTTTTGCATATGAGCCGGCGGCGGCTCATATGCAAAAATAATACAAAAACAAATTGAGCAATCCTTCTCATTGTTGTTGTTTTGTTTTGGTTTCACTCACTTCAAAGAACGAACCAAAACAAATTCAAACAATTTGTTTCATTTATTTGCATACTCTGATTATAAGTACAAAACAAAAATAAATGCATAACTGTATTAATGTCGATTATTTTTGTTACAAAATTCACGTCCTATCTTCTGTGTCGTGAAATAAATAGCTTAGCTATAAAACATGCCATTCCTTACAACATTTACTTCAGCAGACCGCAATACAACGATTTTCGTTTCGTCCTCGCCGAAAATATTTTTTAGCAACCTGCAACCGGCTTAATTACTGGCTTCAACTTCAGTTTGTAGCAGAAAAAATTATTAAACGAGTTGTTTTTTTTTGTAACCAACTAAAAACTAAACAAAGTTGGAATATGAAATTGATGCGTTTTCTGTCACAGCAAAAAAAATTGTTTACGTTTCGAGCGTACAATTTCATTTCAAATCGAACCGATTTCCATCACATACCTGAATATCTTGCTTTTAAATTTTTGCAATACTATTTGCGCCAAGTACAGAATTTCGCAATAATAATTTAATAATTGGTGTTTTTTGGAAATGTTACAATTACGTTTAAAAATTTTTTACACACTATAATTCCAAAATATTATTTTACTTATTCAGTAAAATATTTTTTTAAATTATAAATACATTGAAATATATTATTGAGGAACTAACTGGATCCTATGCGCATTTCACTGTTGCTAGTGCAGATCATCAGGGAACCTTTAGCCTGCAATACATGTACATTTATGAGAAAAATCCTCTATACAGAAGAATTTTTTTAACAAATTACAATTTTTTATTTTCAACAAATTTTGCCTGAAAGCATCTGGCAGAATTTTTTGAAAGTTGAATGCTTTTTAACTAATGAAACTGCCAGATCTGGCAGTGAAAATGCTAAAATGGCAACAATGGGCTATAATGTGAAGTATTGAATTTTTATTTTAAGTGCTTCTACCTGTTTCATGTGCATTTTCGTTTTGTAGCCCTTCATGGCCGTCAGAGAATAAATAATCACCATCACATCTCTAGCAGTAATATAGTCACTAACCAAATGTCCCGATGAAAACGTATTTGAAAACAAAGTTTAATTTTTTGCTTAGAAAATAATTACTTTTTACTTTTTGTTTTTTTTTTGCTTAAAAATATTTTAATTTTTAAACTGAATAAAACATGAAAAAGTAAGTTTAATTTAACATTTAAGAGTTTTTTTTCGATAAATTCGATTTTAGCCAGTTAATATTAATTTAAATGCAGGAAATGCGTTTTCTACAGTTTAAAAATTAAATTGTTTAAGCAAAAAATAAAAATCAAAAAGTAACTGTTATTTTCTAAGCAAAAAATTAAACTCAAGAAATAACTTTTATTTCCTGAAGAATAAATAAAAATCAAGAAATAACTGTAGGATTAAATAAAAATCGAAAAATAATGGCGAAAGTTGCGTTTTTTAATAAAAATTAAACAAATAAAAATCAATGTATCTATAAGTAGCCGATGTAACATAGAGTATCTTGGTGTATATTCCTTGTGCACGTAGCACTTCTCTGTTTGCTTGATTTTTTAGTTTAAATTTGGAAAATAATCGTAATTTGCGGTCCCTGGTTTTAGTAGCACTTCCTTAAAGATATTTTCAATAGCTTGTAAATAATACCAATATCGACCTGGTACAATCACAATCACTTTAATGTTGCTTAAAAACTTAAGAAAGTGCGCTTTCCGATGGCAGTGAAATTTTAGCTGTCGACAATATATTCCAAAATATATGCCCTTCTAAAAACAAAAATGCAAGTGGTTCTAATCATCTGCTCGGGAGTGTACATAAGGGTCATAACTTTTTTTCTCCCAAAGGCCTATCTTACGGGCAATATTGTTTTGATAATAAAAAACATTTTTTTAGTTCAGTTTGCTTAAAAAACTTCATGCACCAAAAGCGATTTCTAAAGTACATTTAGTATTTTATTTTTATTATTTTAAATAACTGTTTTTAAATATGGTAAATATATGTACATATGTATCGATGGCTGAATATGAGGAAGGCGTAACTCGAATTTTCGATATTTAATAGGAGAAAGAAAAAACTTAATAAACACAAAGGCATTTACATGTAAAAATTTTTTAAGTGGCCAGAAATCTTTTATTTTTAACTGTAACGTACTTAAGTTTTTAAGGAGGATTTATATATACGTTGGCTAACAGAAAACGCTAAAAATGCATTTCGAATAAAAATTAGTTATGCCTTTTTTATATTAAGCCATCGGTATGTATGTATGTATTACATATGTATAACTAACCTGAACAGACATCCCGCTTTAGGCGGGATTATCCCGCTTTTCATAGGGCGTTCCCGCCTCGAATTTCTATCCCGCCTTATCCCGCTTGTTATAGTTTTGAAAAATGCAATCTCTTGTTCGATTTTTATTTGAATGTAGCTGACAAAATTTCACTCCACATATTTTTAAAGTGTAGTATTTGCTTAACTAGCGAAAACCCGGTATGCTTCGCTACACCCCATATACGTTTTGGGATGAAAAGAGAATTTGCTTATATTAGAAGTGTCACGCTTGCGGTTCAACCTTCACTATTTTATAGAATACAATGCTCATTATTAACATAAATTGTCCAGAAGAGTTTAAAACATCTCAATACAATAGTTTCCGAGATATTTTTTAATTAAACATTCTTTCAATTTGAGCGATGCCACAGTCACTTTTCCAATACCGATTATTTTTTTATCATCGGCAGAATCAGCAGCAGATGACAAGTTATTGGCATTACTGGTTACGAAAAAATGTAAAAATTTTGACTATTTTGGCTTCCAAAACATCTTGAAATAAATGTTGCTTCTATGTGGAAAGCGCCATGCCAATTTTAGCCATTAATGAGCAAATCAGCAAGATCTCGGTACACTGGTATTATTTTTGAAGACAAACAAAAATTTGCACTTTATGAGAGTCACCACGCCTAATTTTAATATTTTTAAATTGTTTTAAGAGACAATGCATAATATCAACAGAGTTAGTAGCTCTGCAAAATTTATCTCCTTATATTAGTTTTCCAGATATCTCAAAGTAAATCACCCTTATTCCAGTTGTCGACGTCACTTTAACACAATACCAAAAAATTGCGGCTTGTGTACCCGTGGTCGAAAACTGACTGACTCCTGTTGGCAGGTTTATACTATTGTCTAGACCTTATGGAACGGAAATAGATTATCAGTAGCATAAAATTGTTCTCGAGAGCGAGTAAACAAGCCCTAATAAGGGTGAATGTTTCCTCTTTTTGGGAGATGCCACACCCACGTTCGAACGTTGTTGGTAAGACAACGCACATTATAAAAATCGTTACACCAAATTTCTTGTTTCTTTCTGCATTCGATGAAGATATTTCAAAATTAAGAAAATTTTATTTGGGAGGTGCCAAGCCCATTTTTTTCTTCCGACTTTTTTTTAGCAACTTATAACTTATATCTTTGTAACTCGTACAAAATCTCAGGTGTTTTACCTATTATTTCCCAAGATATTTCAAAATAACGAAATATATTTGATTTGATATTTATGTTTATAAATATTTTTGTTTATTTAAAAGCGTTTCTTTTGAGTTGAAAACTGTGCTTCCTGAGTATGTACACATTACACATCCCGCTTTCAAAAATATATTTATTTTTAAACCCCGCTTTTTGGCGTTATTTTCTTCTAAATCCCGCTTTTTGATCGATCATGCCCCGCTTTTTGCAAAAACCATCGGGTCACGTTATGTATAACTACAAATTATGTGCAAAAATGACAAAAAAAAAAGTATTTGGATATAAATATTACATAATTTCAGTAAAAAAACGCTTCCTTAATTAAAAACTTCATCGCGTTTGGTGCGTAAACTTTTTTTAACGATCGCGAAAAAATAAAAATGCAATTCGAAATATTTTCCATGCCCTACACGATTTTACATTCGGCGGTATGATATTGGGGAAAAAAATGTTATAAACCTAGTGAATATGTATGCATGTATGTATGTACCTTGAAGGAAGCGTGGGGTTAAGTGTCACCACTTTTGTCGACTTATTAAAATTTTTTCTTCTTAATGTTTTATTGTTTTGATGAAAATACAAGTATAGTCAAGCAAATTTCAAGTTTTTAGAAAAATTAGTTTACGAAATTTAAAAGGCAAATATATGTAAATGTATTAAAAAATTATTCAAAGAGTCAAACAAAAAGAAATTGCAAAAGACAAATAAATAGCAATCCATTTTGTATGTATAAAAATAAAAAATTTTAAAATAAACTAATTGCGGAAATTTTCATGAGCCTGTAGAAAATGTTGTGGGATCAGTTAAAAATTTGCTATAAGTCCAGATTCATACGACGTCAGAGTTTGATTTTAATAATTCGACGAAACATTGAATTTTTTATTTACATATATTGAATAGAAACGGACGGCAAACAAAATCCCTACTTGCTGAACAAATGAATTAATTACACAGTTTCTTTTTCATATGTTTTTATGAATTAGTTCCCCTTTTTATATATTTTTTTTTATTAAAACACCAAATATTAACAACATATGCCGTTTGATTATCATTAAAATTACTAAAATGTAGTAGTGACTATCTGCTTCCAATGTCTCGATATGGTCCCAAAAGAACTAACTACCTATTCAGTAGTACTAACGTCACTAGTTGCTTTTCAATGCCACGCACATGCTAATGCATTAAGCACATTCACCACCGCAGGCTACCGACTACAAAATGTCAAGGATATAACACACATTTTTATATGAGAGTGATTCTTTTGAAGACAGCAAGGCAACAGGGCGGCAAGTTGTTGTCTATGCTGATTTTGTCGTTGTAGTCCAATTAAACTAATTTATATGAAACAATTTTAAATGTTTTAGTTGAACTATAGTGAATTTTAATCAGAAATAATTTTTTAGTCGGGCTTAAGTTCAGTAATTTCAATTCTTATTGAATGAAATATTTTTTATTAATTAATGTGAGTTTCTAAAGAAGAGAAGAAAAATTAAATTAATATAAGCTGGGGAAATACCGATATTTTTCTGTGCAGCAACGCACTTCATCAGCACCCAAGTCTATCTACTGGGGTAGAGATTGTTATTAACATCAGCTATTTAACGCAAATTTTTAATGAAATGGAATATGAGAAATATTGTGTATACAATTATTGATTTACCTTTGGTAAACACATTTGTAAGTATCATTATTCATTTTCTGTTTATCCGTTTTTTTCTTTTTTCATTTTCTATTCAGGTTAGCACGAAGTTATGTCACTCTACCCAAGTATGTTTAACTATTCTTGCTTATCTTTTACGATCATCACATTAATTATTTTTACTTATTCGATGTACCGTCGGTACATACCTGAAAGTATTATTGTAGTGGATATTATGTTTACATTGTTTTTGCTTTCTACAGTTGATTTTACTTTCCAGTACATGAAACTGTGATTGCCAAATGAACATATATTTGTCACGTGCCCATAATGATTTAAGTGAACCAATTTTAAATGTTTTAGTTGAACTATAGTGAATTTTAATCAGAAATAATTTCTTAGTCGGGCTTAAGTTCAGTAATTTCAATTCTTATTGAATGAAATATTTTTTATTAATTAATGTGAGTTTCTAAAGAAGAGAAGAAAAATTAAATTAGACTATAAGCTGGGGGAAATACCGATATTTTTCTGTGCAGCAACTTTAATTTATATTTCATTGGCTAAACTGAGAAAATTCAGTGTTGCCAGTATAATACAAAATGTTGAATGAATGATATCGTACAATTGTTTCATATTATTTAACAGAAACAATATCCAAAAATTGATGTAAAGCATAAATTGATTCATATTTTTTATTCTGACGTCATATAAGTACATACATTTGGAAAGTAATTTAATTTAATTTTTATAAATGCGAAATATTTGAAGGTGGCAATACTAAAGTATGTATTTATACTTAAATATGAGGTACAGATGGTGCTGCTGCCGTCTCCAAAATAATTAAGTAGCTGGCTACGAGGCGACAAATGCTGCTAGCGGCATTTGAAGTCGTGTGTTCATGTAGCCTGCTGTGGTGAATGTGTTTAATGCATAATAGTTAACTTTCGTATTATATTTCCAGAAGGGTGCCTCAGCCAAATTAAGTCTTTAATGCGTAAATGTCTATAGCAAAACATACTAGTGATGCACGAATATTCGTATTCGAATTCCCGAATGTTCGTCCATTTTTAGATATTCGAATTCGCCAAATTTACGCGAATAGGAATATTTTATCCCAAAAATAAGATAAAGATAAGTTTAATATTTTTTAACGCACTAGTAATCCCAAATCATTATTTTACTTATTAAGTAAAATATTTTTTTAATAAAAATACATTGAAATTGATTATTGAGGGGTTTAGCTGGATCCTATGTGCATTTCACTGTTGCTAATGCAGATCATCAGGGAAAATTTGCCCAAAAATTTCTCAGAACAACTAGAGTTAATACGTTAAACTTTCATTTAAGCAAATGAGAAGCTCAACAAATAACAAAGTTGAAACAAGAACTCAATAATCAACATGTTTTTTATTTTCTTAATTTATCATTACTATATTGGCTGACTTTTTTCAGCTTCAAATTGGGATTACTAGTACGTTAAAAAAATTTAAACTTAAATTGTAACAATTCAACCATGTTAGATGATCGACGACATTTGCTATCCGTTTTTCAGCACAAATAGTCTGCTATAGTTTTCCGTATTAATGAATTTACAGAATTTTAAAAACTAAATATTATTTAATGACGACCATTAAAATTTTGGATAGTTTTTATTTACTTAAATCTACGCGAACAGGAGTATGAAATTCTTTTTCATACAAAATTTTTCATATTTAATTTTGTAGCCGCAAATAGGACCCCAATTTAATGTCGTTTTAAATATTCGTATTTCCGAATATCAAAATTTGACATTCGTTACATCATTAATACAGACATACATACATATATATATATTACAGACTGACACTGAAGGAAAGTTGTACTCTTTTACAACTCTGCTTTTTTGCACGTTTTTAATAATGCAGTGTAGCAGCGCCTCTGGTATCAATGAGCCGTATTAAATGTTGAAGCTGTGTTTATTTTGCTTATTTTACTTCGCCGATGATTCTGCTACACAATGCCGATGAAGGAGGGCGCTCTGATGTTACAATAGGATTAGTATCCGCTGAGGCCGGAGTAGTTCAGTGACCGGTGTCTATGCTTTCATCACTTCAACTTTCCTATAACAACTGATGTTATTATTTTTATTCGTTTTTTTATTATTAATTTTAATAGATAATTAGCCAATTTACAGTCTTCTAAAGTCATAAGTGATAAATTACTATTTAAGACCAAATAGCACCGTTGTGAACATCCTGTTGTATTGCCGTATAAAAAATTTTCATAAACGTTAAATTCAAATGACAGAAAATAAACACATAGGTTTATTTCTATTTCTTACGTCGTTGAAAGACGGCTAACTGTTTGAATTTCTGTTTTTAATTCGAAAAGGTTATATTAAACAAAATTGTTTACTAGATATTACAATTTCTGCGATGTTGGCAATTTTCTTGCGGTTTATGTAATTTTCTGAGATTTTGTTATTCTTTGCAGTGTAAGTGATTTTTCTTCAATACACTTAGAAATTGTTCGGGAGCTTGCAGTTTAGTCGCGAACTTGGGGTTTTTTGTGTTTTTTCCGAGTTTATTTTATTTTTAACAGTTTTGGCGATTTCTAATGAATTTTCAGAATTGTTTTCGAATTTGGCGAATTCCCGCGAGTTTTTCTAGTATTCTGATTCTCAACAGTTTCTGCGAATTTTAAACTTTGCGATTATGCTGCCGTTTTTGCTAATTTCAAAAATTTTCGCTATTTTAACCGAATTCCTTAGAGTTTTAGATATTTCTAATAACAATTATGGTTTGTTTAAAATATTGAATTTTTCGCGAATTTCTGTTAATATATAATTTAGTATCCATGGGCTACAAAAATATCCATAGCAAGGCAGAGAATTTGACTAGAGCTGGTAAGTCGTCAAATTTAATGGTGTTGCAAAAGACGAATTTACGCAACGAATTCTTGAAGGTAAGTCCGTCAAAATATGCGAATTCATAGATTTTCCCAACAGTGTTTTTTGGTATTGTCAAAAGGACACTTTTTTGTCCATGAGAATTGGAAGAAATATTTTCATAAGCTTCTGCAAGACCATTTTCTTCTTTGTATTCCGTAAATTTATTGGTAAATAAAAATATTGGTAAATAGAATCCAAATTAAATGTCTATAAATTTCACATATTATTATATTCGTATTCGCAAATATGGTTTCAAATATTCGTATTAGCGAATATCAAAAATTGGCACATCACTAATACATATGTATGTAGATGTACATAAGTATATATGGACATTCTTAGCAACCCAGTTGGCCATGTCTTTAAGGCATCTTAAACGATGGGTACAATACAATAGAAAATCGTGGAAGACATATTGACGACAGCTCAAATAAATCGTTGGCGAAATTTTCAAACAAATGGCCACGAAATCATGCAAGACCACACAAGCGAGAATGTCCACCACCATATCGATTGTCCTTCACAAAATTATAGTGTGAGTTCTTTAGCGACAATGTCACTAAACAGAACAGACTTTAATTAATATTTTTAAAATATAAAGTTCATTTTTTCCTTGTCATTTAAATTATTGACTGACTTACATAGCTGGGATTCGAACCATTGATAAGCAATGAGTAGTGAAAAAGTGAGTAGAGTTGAATCATGACTTATAATTTCTTGTACTTATGCGCACTCATACTTAAAGGCTCAATCAGAGGTGCCATAACCATAACCATAAAAAACAGCCGTTCGAACCAAACTAATGGGCAACACTGTATTTGATTATAGGTGACTCGCCATAACGCCATAACTCTCACCATAGAAACCAATTGAATTTTGGTTTGGTTATGGCTATGGCATTATGGCTATGTCACGTCTAATTTAAGCTAAACCAATTGAATTTTGGTTTGGTTATGACTATGGCATTATGGCAGAATTAGTTTTTACTTTCTGTTCTGTTAAGAATCAGCTGACTATGTTTTGTTTATAGAAATCTAATACAAGTCGTTAGTTTTTCTGTTTCGTTCTGTTCTGTTTCGGTTCAACCTGTGAAAATCAAAAAGTTGTTAAGTAATTGTAAGTGACAGCATAAATTAAATAAAAATATTTTTAAATAAATTGTAATTGTGCTTTTCGAATTAAAAAAAATAAATAAATTTTTAAAAGAAAAACATAAAATTATATTGAAACTTAACAATGAACGAGGCAAAACTAATCGCTTTAGTGGAAAACTGCGACCCTTCTAGTCAGAAACAGCTGATAAGTTACTACAGAAAAAGTAAGTACTCAAATTTAGAAGCAGAACGGCACAGTACAGAACAGCAACAGAAAGTAAAGACTAACGAAGCCTTTATCGCAATGTTTTCCTACTTCATATTCACTCGCAAGTGTGAAGTTCTCATCGCACTCGTGCTTAGCAAGATTTATGACGTTGTTGATTTACATTCTCCTTAACTCAATGTTTCTAGACGATGCATAATAAGTATTGTATGCAGCGTGACCATTTAGCATTTTTGCAGCTAAATTTAGCATTTTTTTTGTTGATTTAGCTGCGAAATTTTTGATTTAGCAGTTAGCATTTTCTTTAGCATTTTTCAATTATTTCTTTAGCATTTTCTAGCAATAATCTACACAATTTTCAGCAACACAATTTGTTAAGTTTTCTGAACATTAGCTATTTTTACGTGTAAAAAATTTAATGATGTATTTAATATGTAATATCATTAATTATTCATTTATTTACATAAGAATTTGAAATCCTTTCTATTTTTCATATCAATTTTGTAATAATATACACATATTGTAAATATACAAATATACACGAACATGTGAAATTTAATTTAACGATTTCTTCAAAATAACAACCAAAATGTTTAAGATATGACATGTTTATATTAGTCTGAGAGCCTGTTTCTCTAAAATGAATAATTATATGTACATATACTTTCATAACACCGCAGTACATTGAGAATGCATGATTTTGATAAAAGGTTTGTGCCAAACGCGACCGCATAAATGAGATCGACCCAAGCCTATACGTTTTGGAAGTTGTAAAAGTGGAAAAGACGAAAAGCTTTAGAATATTTTATAAAAAAACCAATTTTGACACGTTTTTTATAAACGATATATACGTGAGATGAGATAAGGCTTGTTTTTGAAGAATCGTCTGTGAATTATAATTTTTGCTTTGCTTTTAATACTTTGTTTTCCATGCAGTTAGCATAAATGACGAAATTGAACTAAGTTTTAACGAGTTCCTCCACACAATTTGACATTTAAAATTGTCGCATCATGTATTATATGCTAGTAGATTTTAAATATATTCGTTAAGACCATGCTCAATTTTACCATTTATGCTAATTTGATGCCAGTTCTCCATTACATATTTATTTTCAAGAAATAATTTTTAATTTTTTTGAATATTTGGTTTCATTCAAAGAAAATAAAAATTAGTTAGGAAATAAAAGCACAAATTGCAAAAAAAAGCCTTAAAAGAAACTATTTTATTTAAAAATAGTAGATATTACATTATAGCATTATGTTTTATCACTTTAATTATTTTTTTTAGCATTTTTCTTAAGTCAATTTAGCTGCAAAAATTTTTAGGATCTGGTCACACTGATTGTATGTCATAGCGAACTTCGTATACGAACATTAGAATACTCATTATGAGGTTATGTGTTTGCTCATTATGAGGTTACAAATGTGGTTCTTTATACACTTTAAACTGTTGTAGTTGTACTATGAGTTCAGTGAGCTGAATCAATGTAAATAGTATAACTGCCAGTTTATAGGAGACATGTAAAAATTCTCGTCTGTCTATTTATATTGAAAACAAAAACAAATTTGAGTGCTTCGTTTTTGTTTTCAATGTAAATAGGCAGACGAGAATTTTTACTTGTCTTCTGTAAACTGGCAGTAAGTATTTTTCTGAAATTTTAAATCAAACTGAAGTGATTTATGAGTACGAGTGTGATATGAGTACCCTTCTCAATGGCCAGTCACACACGAGAACAATTGTGCTGGCATAAAATGCTAGTTTGTTGGTGAGAGGGGCAAAGAGAGTGGTTTTGTGCTTAGCATAATTTTTCAACCAGCTACAACCCCGCATCAGCAGCACAAAACCAATACACACACAACTTAAAAAACAGCAAATGTAAAATGAATACAAAAAACACTAATACACACAAAGCTCTGTGTGCACGTATACATTTTTATGCCAGATGAATTAGTCTCGTGTGTTCTAAAAGGAACAAAAATTGTGCGGCATAAAAATTAGACTCGTGTGTGAAAGGCCAATTGACTCAAAATCGTTAGGTAACGCAAGAGTTCGCCTTTTGACTCTCTGAATCATTTATATGCTAATGCCTTTAACCTCAAAAATGTTTTTGCGAGTGGAAAAAAACTGAGCTGTTATTCCAAAGAAAATCAACAAGAAAAAAAAAATTATTTTAAGTACATATGTACATATGTATGTACATTATCATTTCGATTTTGTGTTTGTCGTCAGTTACAATTGGAAGTAGAGCTGTGCCAAATCGTTCATTTAAGTGACCGCTCATTTTCGTTCATTTTGTAAAAAAGAACGAGTTCGTTCATTTCGTTCATCCGCTCTTTTCAAGAAAAAGAACAAAATGAAAAAACAAACAGTTTATTTGGTCAATAAAAAGAGACAAATGCAATGTTTTTGTTATTTTTTGGCAAAATGATCAAAACAAACAAAATAACAAAGGAAAAATCAGCAAGTAAATTTTTTTTGCAATATTAAAGTATTTTTTTGTGTGACATAAAATAAGGAATTTGGAAAATATTAATAGCATTAAGAAGTGTTCAAGATGTGTTTTTATTTTGCCACAATTAAGTCTCTGCTGGTAAATAAATCTATGGCCAATGAATAAAAGTCAAAAAGCGGGAGCGAAAATAACTTAATTACGTATGTGAGAAGTTAAAGCAGTTTAAAAAATTCATAATGGAAGCACTGTTACTAAAAGTAGATAAAAAGGCAAATGAAAACGAGAAAATGACAAAAAAAATCCCACATGAACGATGAAAAAGCAAAACAAAACAAAAAAAGAGCCAAGTGCGCTCGGTCATCGGTCGTTCATTTCGTTCAATTTATTTTTATGTGTCAGTACTACTGAACCAAAACAGCTCAGTAAAATGACCGGCTCACTTCGTTCATTTAAGTGATTCGTTCAATTTTACTCGTTCGTTCATGAACGACACAGCCCTAATTGGAAGTTCGTGGTCAGTGACCGTGTAACTTTTAGTGAAAAAAGTGATTTGCTTTTGAAAGTTAAAATGAGCAGCAGAAGTCAATTAAAACGTTGCATAAAAAAAGAAAAAGAGCAAATAATTGTAAAATGTATTAATTACCAGTATCGGGGATTAAAAGTTCACGTGAAATCTGTTCCCTTTCCCTAAAATTGAGATCGCCACTATACTATTTTTTTTATTTTGTTCACCATTTTTTGTTCACGCAAAATATTTCAAGTGAACAAAATGTTCGCCTTTTATTTCCGATAAGGGTGAATAATTAATTGTTTTATCAATAGAAAAATTAGTTGTATTCATTAGCGAAATTACTGGCGAAGGGTTATGCAGATAGTGGCAATTGACCACCGTCAATGTCATCCCCATGTTGAAACCGTCAGTCGTGTGCATTGCTAGTAGTCAGTGTTGTCAGATATGGCGATATCTCGCCAAACGTGGCAACAAAAATTTGTTTTTGGCGATGAAAATTTTGATTCGATTTACTTGGCGATATTTGAACTCCTTGGCGACATTTTTGGCTATATTTTTAAGATTTCAATAAAATAAAATTAAGTTAATATTACGACATTTTTTATATAAGGATTTTTTTCTACAACATAAAATATTTCGTGAGAAAAATTCTAAATGTTGTAACTCTATACCTCAAACAAACTTTTCTGAAATTGAAGAAACTAAAACAAAAAATTATGGACCCCAAAATCTCATTTGGTGTTTATGAAACACAGTGAGGAAAACTTCCTATATAAATTAGAACCAATATTTTCATAATGAAGCACCAAAAAACCTGCACGAGTTCTCGCCTAAAATGCATGATTACGACGAAGTTGCTGGTACTTACCACTTCAAGCATATGATATGCATACACAAGATTCAAATAACAATTTTGATATTGGTGTTCAAGTTCAATTTATCTTATTTAGATTGATTTTTTGGAATGTTATTTTTTATTCGCCAGTATTTGGTCCAAAGATCGGTGTCGCAGTGCCGGTATTTGGACCAGATCTTCTTCTATTCTTTACGCCAGTATTTATATGCTAATGTAAGCACTTTTCTTAATTTTTCTTGAATAATGTAATTTTTATGCTTTACGATAGACGTTACTACTACTGAATTTAAAATTTAACAATATTTGTAATGTAATTACAAAATGAAAATATTTTTTGTAGATAGACTGTAATATTTAATTATATTGGCGATATTTGGCGATATTCGACAAGCCTGAAAATAAATCTGACAACACTGCTAGTAGTTATGTTGGTAGTTAATGGTAACGATTGGTACTTTAACGAAATTCATATTTATTGCAACCTATATTTATAAATCAATGTTATCGTGAGTGTGCGTAAATCAGAGTAGTTCAGTTTAAAAAATGTCTACTCATTTAGATTTAAAATTTCATGAGTCAGTATGAATAGCGAAAAAACGATGCATTAAAGATTACTGATTCGAACTGAGAACCGACGCTTACCACCTGGCTGCAGCACCACCTAAAACTTTGTCAATAAGAGGCCAACATGTTCATGTGTTTGATTGAAGACGAAACACACGTCTTGTCGCTCAAATTGTCATCAAAACAGTAAAAATATTTTAATTGAGGACAACATGCAAGACACTGTCTCTCAGATTGTCGTGAACGACGATTTCCTTTAAACCGGAATCGTAGATGAAAATGTCGTGCAAGGAAATTTGGCCAACTGGGAAGCAACTCATTGTAATAACAACAATGTGAGTAATATCAATGGCCATAACGGATTGCAACCACGAGACCAGAAAAAACTCACTCTGTGAAATTTCATTCTAAACGTGTAGCAAAAGCGCTGTATTTTATTAAAACTATTCCGCAAACCGTCTACGGCCTGGTAACAGAGTTACGAAAACGATTTGAGAGCTTTTTAGTTTTTTTTTTCAGAGGAATGAATAGTAGGGTGGATACATAGAGTTTACAAAGTCGCACTCAAGGCGCATTACACTTTAGTGAGTGGCTTGTTATGATGGCAAACGAACTAGAGTAAGCAAGACAAATTGTACCTAATACGTTTGTTATCAGTCTCTTGTTATTATTACTTGCGGAAGGTTGTACTTTTCTGTTGTTCCTGCTGGAGCTGCTGCCTAGAGTTAACCAGTCTTTTATATTCCGTTATAGGCGTGATCTAAAAATAACTGGTGTGTATTCATATTACTATCGGAACGTAGAAAACTTAATTTTTATTATTCTGCATTCAAGAAATATTTTAGTGCGGTGGTAGATTTAACATTGAATGTGTGCGTGTGTGTATAGTAAATGAGTTTGTCTCCAATACGGAAAAATATTATGCACCTCATATTTACCACGTACACAAAATGCCAAATAACTTGAAGCTTGCGGACCGCGTTGAAGTCATACGCGAATACGACAGATATTGGAAACGCCCCAGCATAAAAAGCTTAGCCCGAAAATTCGATTGTAGTACAAAGCAAATTAGAAATATACTAATCGATCGCAACGCGATCTTAGCGTCGTGTGGAAGTAATGCTGGTCCGCCAAAGCAGATTTATAGCGGCATCGACGCACTTCAAAAGAGACAAGAAAAAATCGACTTTCTAGGCAAAGTCATGTATGAATATTTACAGAGAATGTTGTACTTTAATCAGAACATTAACTGCCATAAATTTCGTCTGAAAGCCTTACAGATTAAGGAATGCATTGCTTTGGAAAATTTTCAACCCACCGATGACTGGATAGAAGATTTCAAAATGACTTACAACATACAAAATCTGGATTCGCAATCATTGAGCAATAATATCGCTATGACAGAAGCCAAACGGCCCCTTTTAAGCGCCATTGACATGATACGATATGTCAAGCTTAAAATGATGGAAGAGAGTACTCCCAAAGTTGAAATAAATGGCAATGACTGCTTTGGTTCGCCCAAAAATTCATCTGGTCTTGAGCCAAAAATTATCTATGTAATCGAGGATGAAGAAGGTAAAGAATTTCAGAAATTTAAATCCAACGATTCACCCGCCAAAGTACCAGCACAAGGTAGTTTTTTTCATAATACAAACAAGTATGCGGTCAAACGACAAACTGCATTACCTCTTCCCGATATCGAATCGGTCGATGAGGCCCTCCAACATGTGAAAGTTTTAAAAGATTTTTCCATGTTGCACGACAACTTTAGAGCTGTAGGTTTACTGGCGCAATTAGAACAAATCTTCAAACAGGCTGATGAAGAAGAATAAAGACCCACCATATAGAGGAATACATCACTATTGCATTAAACCATATGTCGTCACCTTAAATCGAAATGGCCGTAACTGACAAAAAATTCCAACAAGACTTTTTGTTTGATAATGATGTAAATAACAAAAATACACATTTCCTTAAAATTTTACATGGATATGTCAAAAAATAACGATTTTATTAACCACATTTCCCAAAAATAGTAACTACACTTTTATATTTAAAAAAATATTACAAATGTGGCATCTGCGTTAATTTCAAATATATATTTGGGAGATTCAAATAGTCGTCATAAAGGTCATATTGTCATAATGTTTTAAATTTTTTTTTTTTGATAGAGAAAACAAGAACAAAAACAAATATATTAAAGTAATTTAAGACATTATGACAATATGATCATTATGACTACCGTTTGAATCCTTAAATTTTTTCTGAACTAATTTTTTACACTATTTTTTTTGGTTTTATTCTTTCATAAAATAAATTTTTCACGAATTTTTTTAAATGTGTACTTGTAATGAATTTTGTCTACTTTATATTGACAACAAAAGGAATAAAAAGCAAGAAACATAGTTTGATTAAATATGCATCTTATTGTTACTTTTATTTAAAAAAAAATCAATTCACTTACCGGCATATCGGCACATCCGCATTAATTCTTAATAGTATACTACGAGTATAGAGTTCTTGAATAGTCCTGCTCATAAAATATTTTTTCACACTATCAAATTTTGTAGTCAAAGTGAATTTATATGAAATATATAGTTTGATTATATCGGATCCATGAAAAATCGCCCAAAAATAAAAATTAAAAATCGCCCAAAATTTTTCCCCACACGGCGTAGCCCAATAAATATTTTATGTCTCATATAGTTTTCTTGCCTAATCGTTTTCTTGCATGGCCGACCAAGCATGCATTTTACCATTTCATGAAAGATGTTCTCAAAAGCTTTAAGATGATAGCAATATTGGTCATATTTCTGATTCTTCATTACGGCTAAGTTTGCAAACGGGTAGGCAATTTTTTGCTCAAAGGTATTTGGCAACACTGCCTCCGTATTAACAACCTGTTAACAAAAACAATTTCAATTTACGTTCGTAAATTATGTTAACTCTGTGCCGTCTATATTTCGTATGGCGCAATAGCTAAGGCCCAATAATTGACTGATTAATTATGTGTCATTTACCTTTAAATGACATTTAAGTAACAAATTAATTTTTTCAGTGCAAAGTTGAGACATTTAAATAATACTTAAATGCCAAAACTTCCGTATATAAGTTCTATTTAAGTTTTTCGAGCATACCATATGTTTTTATGTTTGTGTGAGTTTATTGAAAACATTTACATGAACATCATGTCGTCGTATTAAAAAAATTTCGTTTAATTTTCATAAATATATAACATATGCAGTAAATAATTTCATATAATGGAATTAATAAATAGAAAAATCCGTTCGGATGCTCTTTTGGTTTCATAAAATATGTTTTTATGCAATTTTAACTTTCTACATGTTGATAACCTAACTTTGTTATTTACATTAAACATCTGTTTTCTTTTAGAACTATTGAAATTTCACAGTGCTACCATACTTTCATATTATTTAAGTGAGCATTTAATTTTATGACTGAAAAAATGAAACTGCATTTAAGTGCAACTTAAATTTAAGTGGCAATTAGCTAAATGACATATAATTGAGAACTCAATTGTTGGGCCTAAGTGTTCAGTATGATGGCTGACAAACGAAGCAATCACGGTTCGATACACATTCTCGTCTCTAAAAAATATTATTTAAAATTATTTCAATTAAATTAACTTGACTAAAAATGTTAATAATTAATTAGTAAGTTAAATCATGGCCAGCTAGAATGTTTTACTCTTTTTTTTGATGCGCCACAAACTAACTCATGATGGACCAACCATTAGTTAAGGCCGTGATACACTATCATACAAAGTCGTGCGATCTACGAAAAAGTACAACCCTGGTGTGATGAATTGTTATTGTCTTTTGAAAATTTTCATAAACTCCATCATACCAGGGTTGTATTTCTTTGTAGATCGCACGACTTTGTATGATAGTGTATCACGGCCTTTAGTCAGTTCGCAGCTAATTAATATAATAATAATAATAATTGAATTTTATCAGCCAAAAATTAAATCGAAATGACAACTTCAAAAGTAGCACGATACGAATCGACTAATTCTACCATTATTCTGAGGATATTACGTTGAAAAACTGAATAGCGTTTAACATGTAAAACGAGTTAGCTTTTGAGTCAGTTGTCACTCGTTTATGATTAACCATTAGTTGCCTTTAAGTTAGCTCAAATCCCGACAGGGAAACGGACGCGTGGACCGATTTTGATGATTCTTAAAGATATGACAGCAGTAAAAATTCAATATGGCGGTCAATAGACCCCATTTTGTAAATATGAAAAAAATAAAAGTCGGCGAACTATTATCAAAATAGGTATAATTCGACAAGTGTTTTAAAATCATCTTTAGATTTCTCTTATAATTTTTCATTTCGAATGACCATTGAGGATATTTAATGGTTCAAAGTTGGGCGCAGTCGGGTTTTTTTGATTTTTTTTTAAATACTACTTGTTGATATGAACAGCTTAACATCCCTTTTCACAATGTATGATTAATGGTAGAATTACTGAAATCGTATCGTGCTGTTGCGTGTCAGCTGACAATATCCATAACATTTAATAAGCATGTTGATGCTTATTGAAAATGTGTTGGCAACTTTTGCTACGTAAAAATATACAGAAAATAGATTTTTACAACTTCTGCCTTACATACATACAGACGCACGTATAAAGCAAAGTCTTGTTTTAGACTCGGCAGTTTTTCTTGAAGCAGTTCTCTTCAATTCTCTTTTAAAATTGCTCGTTTGTTTACACACAGACGGTTTCTTGTTTAATTTTGCTGTTGTTTTAATACAGCGAATGAAATAACAAAAGAGAATTGAAGTAACTTTTCGGTACAAGCAATTCAGTACACCTCTTCTTTCCCTTGCCTCCCATAAACTCGGACTTGCTTCAAGAAAAACTGCTTAGTCTAAAATATGAGAAAGTAAGAACTGACATTTTCGCTGGCAGCCTCGCGTTTTTGCTAACTAACATCCAGACTTAAACGATACGACAACTTCAAAAGTAAGACGATACGATTTGACTAAAGGCTCAGTTAGCCGACTGTAATACAATGTAACTGTAATGTAGCTCTTATGGCTTTGTTAAGGCTCAGTTAGCCGACTGTAATGGAGTGTAACTGCAACGGTAGGAAACAGCTGATCGATATTTTTATATGAAAAGTTGGTTACGTTAAATAACATTTCTATAACCATTTTCATTACTTTTCACATAACAATATCGATCAGCTGTTTCCTACCGTTGCAGTTACACTCCATTACAGTCGGCTAACTGAGCCTTAACAAAGCCATAAGAGTTAACGTGAACTTTAACTGCAAGTTCTTCATTCAAAACGTTTCGTTAAAGTTCCTGTCAGCGATGGGAAATGAGATTTGGATTTCAGTACCAAAAAAATTTGTTAGAGTACTATTTTGATTCCGAGAGTACCAAAAACTATTATTATTTTTTATTTAAATTTTATTAACAAACAATTAATTATTCTATTTGATAATACTTAAATTCATCGACTTATGAATACTAAAATTAAATTTTGCACGTTTTCGTTATAAATAAAAATAATTGGCAACGCTGTTAATGTTTGAGAAATTATTACACAAATGTATTCTCTTTTCATCAGTGTGACCAGATCCTAAAAATTTTTGCAGATAAATTGAATTAAAAAAAAGCTAAAAATTAATTTAAGTGGTAAAAAATAATGCTGAAATTTAATACTCGTAGTTCTTTTTAAGCAAATATTTGATTTGCCTTACAAATTTTTACTTCCTATGAACGAAACTAAATTTCTTAAGCAATAACGAATTATTTATTGAGCGTAAAAAGTATTAAAAATAAAACAATAATATTAAGTCACAGTAGGTTCTTGGAAAACATAACGTTCAAAAAGTGGTGCTTATAAGAAAAATTTAAAGCTTTCAAATATTCAAACTTGACGTAAACAGAGCTTTTTTCGTATAACAAAAAACACATAGAAAAACTTATATCTTTTTTTGTCACTCACATGTTACAATAACGTACACATGTTATCGTTCGTTATTTTTAAGATCATATATATTCATTCAGTCTTTATTTGTTTTATTGAAACCTGGCATAGCTCAAACGTTTTGAAGCTAATTTGTTTGTTATTTTGAAGTAATCCTTAAATTAAATACCAAATGCATGAATACATGTATTTCAGTCAAATTATCTTTTTGGTACATTGTTACACAATTAATATGAAAAAATAAGATTTCAAATTCTTATATTCATAAATTCGTAGACAGAATAGTTGTTCAAATTATCGATGTATATACATATATGTATATATTTTGATCCTACTTAAGGGACTCATCAGTACCTAGACTTCAAACTAAAAATTTTGAAATAAGCTAAAAAATACTTTATGTTATCGAGAATCGCATAATAAGACGATGTTTTTATCAAACAAAAATCTTTACAAAACAAGCAACTTTATTCGATTTCGCAACCATTTTAATTTTTTATAACCTTTTAAAATTAGTTTCATTTTCTTTTAGTCTTTTAAATACTTTTATTGTTATTGTTTTATTGTTATACTGCAACTAATTGTAGAAAGGTTATGAAAAATGGACGAACGAATCAAGTCATATGAAATGAAAAATAATATACTTTCACAATTATTTTACTTTTATTACAACATTTGTAGGTCTTAAGGAACAGCCCGCAGATTGACGCTAACATTATTACACGTGAAAATTAAAAATATACCCAGAATAGCATAGACTATATTGCTAAAAACTTAATAGGTTATATTTTTTAAAAATGCTAGAAAATGCTAAATAAATAATTGAAAAATGCTGAAGAAAATGCTAACTGCTAAATCGAAAATTTTGCAGCTAAATCAGTATGAAAAATTTTAAATTTAGCTGCAAAAATGCTAAAATGGTCACGCTGCTTTTCATGAAGAACTTCTCTTTGCAGGCTAACGAGTCTCAGTTGTACTTTAGCTTTGATAGTAAAAGCAGCGTGGCTGTGGCAAGTTGTTTTGTTTGTTTATAGAAAAGTACATAAAATAAGATAATACATACATACATATGTACAAATTTATATTCATGGCAGTGTGTCTGTAAGTAGTGGCCAAAGTGTATTTGAAAAAGTATCAGGGTTGGAAAGTGTTCATTGAAATCACTAAACGAGATAATGATTAAACAGAATAACGGCATAAAGACATTTTCCATACAAATTGGCACAAAAAAGCAGCCGCAGAAAGCAGTCGTGTGTGTACTGTGTACTCAATACATAAAAGTATCTGCTCAATACTTTCAGTGTTATATTTTGTACATATTATTCAAACGAAAGTTTTCCTTTAAAATACATCAAAATTTTACAAATATTTATGTGTGCAAACTTAAGCTTGATAAGCTGTTTAAAATTATGGCCTCTGAAACAACTGCAAAATGCATTATTGAACCTAACAACTTCAGTCATGAACAAATATTGGACAGAAACAGTAACCTTTAGAGTGGTGGAAATCAAATTTTATTTATAAATTTCAATAATGAGAAGTAATAACATCAATTCTGACAAAAGAGTTTTCATTAAAAATGTTTAGAAGAAAATTTAAGCGATTAATGCACCAAAAATTTACAAAGTTCGTTAAAAACTATTAACGTACAAAAACTATTTTTGAAACTTATTTATTTTTATTTATGGCAATAAATAATAATGGCTTCAGTTTACATAAGTGATTTTTCATTTTATAACATATTCTTATTCTCTTCTTCAAGATGTATCACTCAGCTAAATTTCAATTATAAAATGTTATTATTAATAAAATTATACGCATTTATATTTTAACTTAAGTCTTCTTGGAAAATAATACTTAAGCCATAACATATTAACTCCACTTAATTTTTTTTAAGGTAGCTACATCAATATTCAAATATTTGAGCATTAAAAGTTGTATACTCTTAAGTTCAATAACTAACAGCCCATTCAAATTAATCCTCATAAAAAGGAAACCTTATATTTCACTAAGTTTTGAAAAAATTATCTTATCTCAAGTTTTCCGCATTTTTCAATTTAACCTAAAGCACTTATCTCGACTTACTACCAATAAAAATTATTTTGCCTAACAACATAGTAGCTTAAGTTCACTTTAGTTTTTATTTTTCTGCAAATGGATTTTTTCATAACATCTTAACTAAAAAACAAAGAATATTAACTAATAAAACGTTTTTATTTATAAAAAAAACAGTTTTGTTCTAAATAAATTTTCGGTGGTTAAAAATTTTATATAAAAATCAAAGACAATTTATTTTAGACAAAACCCTTAACATCTCAAAACAAGAAATTTCAACTTAAGCCATTATTATTTATTGTCACAGATATAATTCAATTCATCACTGGTCTTTATTAGAGTTCTGCACAAGCATTAAAAAATGGCTACAAGCAATCTCATTAAGTTTAAAATGTATGTGTACATTGCTCCATTATTGTTTTGTTTTACGATAAGAATACTGAAGTACAGAATAAAACTGCAATAGAACAATGTTGAAATAAAACAAGGCCTTTCAAAACAAAAATGAAATAGAACATCAAAATTCACATTGTAGACAAGACATATTTGAATGTTCTGAAAGCAAAGAAAATTTTGCATATAAAAGAAACATTTACATTTCGTTAGGAATATGAAAGCTTAAAAAAGAGGTTTTAGTTACAATAAAATAATATGGTACCTACCAGTGAACTACAATGCGTGATTGGAAAAATAATCATACGTAATCAATATCCTAAAAGCATGCCTTTTTGTTGAAAAAAATCAAACTTGTTCAAACACACATATTCTTTGCTAAGTTTTAATCGCTCAAGTAAAAGGAATGTTGTTGGATGTGATTTATAATCATGCGTAGCATCATACCAATCAATTTGGACTAGTAAACGAGTTCGACCCAAGTCTATTTCGATACCTCCACTCACAATCACTACAATGAACATATATTAGTACGATGCTGATTTTATTGAACGTTGAATGTTTTGTACGTGATTAAATGTGAGTAAAAATTTTAATGTATGATTCAATAATCAAAAAGCATGAATTTTGCAGCTCTCTGGTACGTACATACTTATATACATTTATAGTATTATTTATTTTATACATAATAATTTGTTAATTTTTATTTTCAATTTATGTACATTAGGGCTATAACTTTTCCACACTTTTTGCGAATATCAAAAACGGCACAGTATAGTCGTGTAGAACATTAAAAGTTATTAATAAAAAATATGATAATTTTTTCGAATCGTTAAAAAAGTTCACGCAGGGATCGGGTTGAAGTTTGAAAACAACCATTTTTATCTCACGGAAATTTTAAAAAATATACACCTGATATTTGCATACATTCCTATATGTATCACTTAAATGCTATTTTGAAATTTATCCACTGCTTTAGATTTAAAAAATTTCCTAAGGTTTACAATTCATCACGGTTCAAAATTCGTTGGAAGGTTTTAGAAATTTGCTTCCCTGAGTGAGTTTTTTTTTCGCAAAACGACGGGAGACAGGTGTTTTCGTTACTAAAACATTCTTGGCCACTCCGTAGTACTATGCCAAAAATTCGGTTACAGCCCTAATGTACATATACGAGTACATTGAGCATTCCACTGTCACGTACATGCAAATTCAACTATTTATAGGCGCTTAATTACATATAGTTCTTAAATGACAACACAGTTAAATAATTTTTTTCTGTAATTTAATAGGCTACATACTAGTCCTCAATCCTACATAGTTTTTAAATGATTTAAGAATTAATGAAGAAAAAAAAAGTAAAAAGCACTCCGTCACGTGTGGGACTTTTGAAATGCATATGGTTAAGTGCAAATTCCAGCGAAACTCTAATACATGAAGAAAAGTTTCTAAAATCATATTATAACTAAGGCCGGGTTTCCATTGGTGTGCCATGTGCCACACATGAGTAAAAATAACGTAACCACTAATTACTAATGAAAAACTGTTTGATTCAGACATGTATCGTCTGATTTCACTAACTGACCTAACTAACATTTTAACAATTTGACAGGAGAGCAGCTTTTATGGTTGTTTTATACTTTCATTCTTATGGCTGCGTCTGAAATCTTTTTACTTATATAGGCACAACCGTATACTGGTGATTTTCATGAGTAATATTAAAACAGATAATTGCAGGCAATTTTTACAGCTCTAGGGGGAAGGGGATCAAAAGCCATTTTTGGGGAGGGAGCAATGCCCCACAGAATAGCTTTTTTACGCATATGTTAATCCTTGAGGCTTTTAACTCACTTTCATAAATATTTTCTCTTCTTCGCTTACATATTATTTTAGTTTCATTACTGGTGATGTTCAGGTCTTCTTCCTTACGGTATAGCAAAATTTTCGCATACAGCTAGAGCTGGTTGAAGGTTGTTCGTCACTTACATATATTTATCTTATTTAAAATAGGTATGCAGTAATCAGTTTACCCTAATAAAATTTAAAGATATTACATTTCTTATTTCTCGGCGTCACATACAGACACTTTTTAATCACCAAGGACCAACTGCTATTACACTATTTAAATACAAAATGTTTTCGTTAATTTTTAGACCACTAAAAGTTAGCTGTGAAAAACTAAAATCAATTTGTTCAGTAGACTGTGATTATAATTATCATTATAAAAAGGCATTAGGCATATAAACTTATCTTAACGTTTTAATTAATTTCTGCTCAACAAAGCCCTTTGCAAAAAACTAACTATGCAATTTAACACTGCTCCACTACGCACTTGAACTGACTTAAAAAGTCTACCTTTTAGTCTCAAAAAATTAACGGTTTTTCGAAAAAATTTAATATATTCGTTATAATTTATATAAATTATTTTAGATGAGAACATAATTCCACTATGTAGGCGCAAAAATATTTAAAAAACTAACGTTACTGAAATCGTTCAACTTCCACTTTCTCATGGAATGCTCCACATATAAGTATGCATACACAATAGTGTTGAGCGATACTTTGATTTTTTAATAATGTTGTGAACGTGATTTCTAAATCGCTGTTCTTTTAAACTGTGACTGTGATCAAAATACTGCTATTTTGCTTGTAACAGTTTTGTTATTTTGACAAAATCTAATAAGAAGAGAAGCAGTGACTGTGATCACGGTTTAACACATTTCAGCTCTTCTGCTTTAAAAGTATTTTGATAAATACTAATAAGCAGAGCGACAATAACAAACAATTAGCAATCAACCCCAACCAAATATTGATAATTGTCGTAAAAGAGGCAGAGAGACAGTAAAATTGCAAATATAAAAATGTAGGAGCTATATATAGTTGCCAGAAAAGACGATTTGACACAACAGTAAAGGTATAAATCAAAATTCATGTGATAGCTTTATTTATTGTAAAGTAAGCATACAAGAACATTCATAGTTTGCATGAAAGAACTATATTTCCAAAACCTCTTACTTGATAAATTCAGTCACAGTTGTGATTAGTGATTTTTCAATAGCTGTGAAAAAGTAATAGGTATCGAAAAATTGCTCATCTCTAATACACACATGGTTTGCATTATAGGCCTGCACAGATATCCCTGTTTGCATCAGTTTGGCGTGTTTATTGGTTCTAGTATGAACAGATATGTTATTCAGCGTTTCTGTTACTAATTTTTAATGTTGATATTTTTAAGCAATTATTGTATGGTTTGGCAATGAGCAAATGAGAACAACAAATTTGTTTGTATTTGTTTTTCTAAAACAAATAAGATACATAAAACTGCTTTTATCATAAGTTCCTTATGACGTGTTGAGAAAAAATATACATGGCTGATAAATGAATGAATAAAAGTAAAATTTCACATACATGCATCTATATGTAAGTAAATGCTACATGAAACTCATGAGCTGCAAATACAAAAAAATTACAATATGTATCAGTGATGGGAAAGTTGGTACGATCGTAATTTTTTTGATACTATTTGACATGAAAAACTACCGTGGTACTCCTCCAACACACTTGATACTCTCACGGTCAGCTTAGAAATGCAGTCAGAAGACGCGCGTAGGCATATATTTTTGCCAAGAATAAAATTTCTTTTTCGGCAAACCATATTTCACTCCATGACATTTTCTGTGGCATAGAACACAAATCATGTTGAAACAACTGTTTTAAACCAGTTTAAAGAAAATTGTAAAAAGTTTTATAATAAATTCTGTGTAGTTTTAAAATCAAAAATGGACTTTCACAATGAAATATTAGTTTCGTTTAGTAAGTTTTCCCATGAAAATGTTTTATTTCGTGAAACCAGCAAGAGGGAAAAGCAAAATTTTGAAAATATTAACAAGCAATATAGAGCATTGGCTGATATGGAAGAACTGAAACCATTTACAACAGAAAATATATGCAGTTTGTGGTCTACCGTAGCTAAAACTAAAAACACATTAGATGAATACATGTTCCGTGATATATCGAGAGTACTTTACGGAATTTTGACCATACCTCACTCCTCTACAAATTTCGAACGGATTTTCTCTTACCAAAATCTCATAAAACAAAACAAAGGAACAAACTTTATGTTCCAACAGTCTCAAGTCTTATCCAGGCTAAAGATTTATTGAAGTCTAAAACTCTTCTTGTTCTAACTTTAACATTTGTAACTACATATATACATATGTATATGTATATAATTATTTGTTATATGTCATTTACATTGTCTCGAAATCGAGTACATACGAGTTTTCACTAGATTTCTCATACAAAACGAAATCTATTTTATCAGTATATTTGTAGGAAATCTAATCAAAATCTAATATTTTTATTTATTTTTAAAAATGTGTGTGAATTGGCTAAATGTTTGGTTATAGTTTTGGAAATTTTTCAGATAATGGGTTTTGTTTTGAATAAAAATAAATCTTGATAAATGTCAGAAAAAGTTGGCATAAATGGTATAGATTTTCATAAAGATTTTAATTAAAATATGCGAGATTTTGTGCAGGTGTAAATGCCCGAGTTCAAAAAAGTACTAAAAAAGTTAGTAAGATTAAGGAAACAGCTGACTCCAACTACACATAGTACTGAAACATATATGCACTACAGATGGGCGCGTGTTGAATTTTTAAAACACGACACGAACACGAATGCCAAGAAATTTTTTCAAAACACGAAACTGCACAACACGCACGAAATTGAATAGCAAAAAAAGCTTCTTTTTTATGTTCAAATAGATGCATACTTTTGCTTAATTTCAGAACTTTAAGCTTAAGAGATCCCTACACTGTTATGGTTATACGTGTTTGACGATAAAAATAAATATTTTTTTCTTTCTGAAAATGCATGCGTACATATTTTAACACCAAAAATCGTTTCGTGTTTATCGTGCCAATTTTGCTCAACACGATACGACCCGAACACTCACGAAATCAGATTTTCTGTCACGAAAATAACACGACACGCGCCCATCTCTAATATGCACTTTTGACTATGCAATTCTTTTTCTTATTGGTACTCGATACAATATTTTTTATAACACGGCCAATCTAAGAATAAATTTTTAATTTATTTTCTGTAATATTTGCAACTAATTTCTTTTTGATTTTTCTGATTTGTTGTTGGTTAAATTTATTAATTAATACATGAATGTTTGTTAATGTTACTAACTACCTTAAAAAGAAGTGCAGTACTAAGTAACCAGATACTTTACAGTTTTACAACTCTGAATAATTAAAGTCATCCACAAAACAAAAGAATTAATAAATTAAACTATAAAATATATACATATATTAACAGTTATTATTATTTTTTATAAATTGTCTATTTTGAAATTACTTTCATAATTTTTATTTAACCTTATCACAAATTTTTACAGTTTTCGTTTGCTTACTTTTCATTTGTTTACATTTTGCATCATATGTTTTTATCTTACTTAACTTTACTACGACAAATTTCTGCAGTAAAAATTTGCAAAATACTCAGACCAAGGCATATCAAATAGGTACACGCATCAGGCATATTGCTCATCCGCTGATTTTTTGTTTACACGTTTATAACGAAGAATTCATTTGACAATTACTTTTATGCCTTTTTTGATGCATACAATTTTTTGACAATTACTTTGTAAAACTATGTGAGAAGCACAGAGTTGCACCTAATGCGTGTAGCTGTATTTAATGCGCCTTGACTCAGACCAGAACTGTCACTTTACTCTCTTAATTTGTGTTCTCATTTACTGTATTTTGGGTAAACGAACGCAATTAAGTAAATTGCAGTAAAGTTCGGTAATAATTTGTAAAAACTTTTGGGTACGCGAACGCAATTATTGTTATAAACAATATATATACTAGTGATGCACGAATATTCCTATTCGAATTCCCGAATACGAATATTTTTTCCCAAAAATGAAATAAATAAATGCATAAATCCTAAACGAAATTTAAAAAAATTGCATAAAAATACTTGTACGAGTATATTAGTTTGTAACAACTAAAAAAAGAAATTTGCTTCAATTAAAACAAAACAATTTAAAACAACAAGACAATGCAAAACAAACAAAACAAACTTCTTGTACAATTAACATTAAAAAAGTTAAAGTACTTTTCTTCACCTAAGAAAGGAATGTTTTACTTCAAAAATAAAAGTTAAGAAGCTTTTTAATCTTCAAACTTATTACGATGAGACGTGTAAATAAAACCAACACCAACACTGACTAAAAACCCTGTTCCTTATTATCCAACTTAGTTTGAACTAGAGATTGGCGCGTGTCGTGTTGTTTTTCGTGACACGAACACGCACTACTCAACACGAAGTGTTCGTGACAGAAAATCTGTTTTCGTGCGTGTCGTATCGTGTTGAGCAAAATTGACACGATGAACACGAAACGATTTTTGGTTTTAAAATATGTATGCATAAATTTCCAGTAAAGAAAAAATTTAATATTTTGTATCATCAAACACGTAAAACCATAAAATTTGTTGATAGTGTAGGGGTCGCTTAAGCTTAAAATTTTGAAATTAAACAAAAATATGTGTGTATTGGAATATAAAAAAATGCTTTTTTTGCTATTCAATTTGATTTCATGCGTGTTGTGCAGTTTCGCACGTGTTGGACATCTTGGCATTCGTGTCGTGTTGAAAAAATTCAACTCGCGCCCATCTCTAATTTGAACCATGTTAGATGATTGACGCCATTTGCTATCCGTTTTTCAGCCAAATAGTCTGCTATAGTTTTCCGTATAAATGAATTTACAGAATTTTAAAAACTAAATATTATTTAATGACGACCATTACAATTTCGGATAATATTTAGGTATTTACTTAAATGTACGCGAGCAGGAGTATGAAATGCTTTTGTATAAAAAATTTTCATATTTAATTTTGTAGCCGTAAATAGCACCCAAATTTAATGTCTAATAATTTCATATATAATATTCGTATTCGCGAATATCGTTTTAAATATTCGTATTCTTATTCGTATTCGGAATATCAAAATTTGACATTCGTTACATCACTAACACATACATAGTATGTATTAATTTTATAAAAACATTCTTATTTTAAAAATGATTTTTAAAAATGCAGCATTTTGAAAACGAAAACGCAAAATTCTTGATTTAAAAAGAATGCTTTTTTGGTTTAGTGTACATATCGTCGGTTGGTTACTGGTTTGCCGCATCAGTAATGTATTCTTAATATCTGTGTGGCAAACCAGTAACCACCCGACGATATGTACTTATGTATGTATGTAAAAATTTTGTGTAGAAAGGAAATTATATTTTTTTATTTTATTATTTTTGAACCATTTTCGTCGGCATCCGTTCCTGACTGCGGATAACCTAGAATTAAAAACATAAACAACAAAAAAAACGCAAATCAATCAAACACACACATACATATCAACAACAGCAGAAACAATTTGCCGGTACACAACGTTACCGTTGAAAATGTTCAAAGAGGGGCAAAAAAAGGGGATTCTTAAAAAAAAAAGTGTCGCAAAAAGGGGATTTCTAAGAATATAGGGGCAACTTCAAAATCAAGAAAAATTAATAAACAAGCATATTTAATAAGTTATTTTTATGGAAAACAATGAAAAATAATCAATAAAAACAAATTTGTCATGTATAAGAAGTACAAAAGCATTCATTTTATGAGAACTCATATACTACGTTCATACGCACGTGTTATTTGCAAGTAAAAATTCTAACCTACAAAATCACGATAACAATTACTGATTACTGGGGACGAAATGTATGTATTCAGAAAAATAAATTTTTAGTTTTATAATTGCTTATTTGACGACTGTGAATCAAAGTAAATTTATATCAAGTATATGCAACTACTCAGGTGATTCTTTTTTCTCGTTTCGTGGCAATGCCTGAATGTCAAAAGTTGTTTACAATGTTCGTTTTGTTTTCTTTTGCTTTGTTATACACAATTGTGTGTACTGAAAACGTATGTGAAAAAGTTTAAATAAATTTTTACTTAAAAAATGTGTTACAAAACATTTAAAAATAATTATATTTAATTATTTAATATTTTATTATACTTATTTAACATATTAAAGGTTTATCAATTAATAAATTTACTTTGGTTTTGTCTATCCATACATATCCTTTTTGTTGTATGCAGATCTGGGACTATTGCATTAAATAAGCAAATGCATTGACCATTTTATCATACTAAACCAAATCAATGCAAATACAAATTTATTACATTAGCACTAACTTTGATAATATTAGTGCATTTTTTTTTGCATTTAACTAAAATCTCTTCAAAGTAATTTATGAATATTGCATTGTTACTTTTATTTCACTATTTTTTCACCACTTCACACATTATGAAAAGTATTATTGCATTATAGTGCAAAATACAACGTAAATGTGTACATATGTACATAAAAACATACGTATATACATAAATATGTAAATTTTTTTCTATGTACATATCGTCATCCAAGACGAAAAATCATATCACTACGTTTTTTATAATTTTTCGAGAGAAAGACAAAACTTGATGAAATTGTTTCAAGCGGTAGAATTTTTCGTTTATAAAATCACCATTTTTTAAGATATAACTTTACAATAAACGAAAACCTAAGTTCTGATCTTTTGTCAATTGCACGGTTTTTCAAATAAGCTCCAGATGCAACGTACTTGAAGTATGAAACTTTTTAATTTTTTTTAAATTTTTTCTGTAATCTAGTTTGTATTTTTATTGACAGTTTTTTTTCGTTAATTTGTATGTACGTACTTATAAAAGTGCCCTCAATGAACTTTAGTGTATTTTATATTTTTTATTTGTGCTATCTCCTAAAAATATTTTCACGTTTTATTCAATTTTACTGTGTACAATATGTGATAGTGCAATAATATTGCATCACTTCATGATGTGCTTAGTGGCAACACAAAATTAGTGTATTTTCTGTCATGCGATTAGCTGCTAATGCAATATTAATCCATTACTTTTAAGAGATTTTATTTAAGTGCAAAAAATAGTGCACTACAAGCATCAAATTTAAATTTGCACTAAAATTTTTGTTTTTCAATCAGTGCTTATGCAAAAGTAATGCAAGTTGACCAGGTCTGGTTGTATCCATCTGTTTTTGACATTCATCCATTATTCTTACACAAATAAATCGCCTGTTGTTTTTGTACTTTCTTAGTTGTTGTAGACCTGCATATACTTTATATAAATATGCTTTGACTGTGAATATACATACATACATATGTGACGCGCAAAATAGAAAGGGACCTAAGGGTAAAAACAGGTTTTGTTCGGGAGAGCCATTTTAAAGATTTAAATACGTGTATCTTTGGTGTACCATCACATCATAAAACGAGCATATCTCTGGGAGGGAACACTTTTGGGGCATTAGATCGGTATCATTCGATGCTCAGGTGTTGTCCACATCAAAAAAAAAAAAAGTGAAAATTGATTTTTTTTACCTTTAGGTCCCTTTCTCTATGCGCTCTCACATATACATATGTATGTATCTATATATAATACCGGCCGTTTAAACAGCTAGTTGAGTATTTGCAAATAAAGTTTTATTTGCAAATAAGACGAGTATAAACGTAGTATGGATAGCCACTAAATATAAAAAAATCATAAGATCTATGATAACAATAAAACAGTGGTAAAAATTGCGGCTTTGATATCGATCGAAATTCCAATAGAAAATAAATGGAAATTTCATTCGATATCGAATGCTGTAATATGCGCCAATTTTTAAGATTTACAAAAAATTAGAGAACGCATAAATACATTTTTTGGCACATGTATTCATAGCACTTATGTATTTACTTAAAAACCAGCATAATTCAAAAAATTTACTTTACCATTTACAGTTTTGATGGAAATTTTGAAATTCGATTCTGAAGAGGATAATATAGTTATACTTTTCTTTTTAGGCAGTATGCATAGTTATTAAATACCTTAAATGCCTATTTGGCATCCATTCTTCCAAATCATTTTGAAATAAATTTAAAGCAGATAGCATGGATTGACAAGTGTCTACTTTCAGTCCGATTTATCCATTGACTTTAAAGCGTGGTTGTAACTTATCATCCTTAAAAAAGCTTCATTTTAGCAATATTTTTTGTAGTAAAAACTCGGATATTTTTACATTAATTTTTTTTTGCTGTTTTAGCATGGCGTTCCAAATGATTCAGAAAGCACAAATGGGTTCTTTGGTATCTGCATTAGGGATGCCAATCCCGCAAATCGCGTGATTTTCGGGATTTAGCGAATCCCAAATCCCGGGATTTAAATTTTTTAATCCCGCGATTCATTCAATCCAATCCCGAAGTTGTTTACTAAGTTTTGTTTGTTTTTTAAAATAAATTCATCATGACCTTCACCCATGTGAAGATAGTAACCGTGACAACACAATATTGATATTTTATAATTGAAATTTATTTGCCGGTGGTTAAGCATTGTTTATATATGTATTTCATTGATGCTTTGCCAAATTATTAGTAGACTTTAACAACATTTTTAAACAGTCACAAACTTCTTATCTTATGCACAGATTTTCAAAAACTATTTGAGAATTCACAAATAATAATATTTTTCAAAATCACACAAGAAAAATAAGCGTAGTAAGCTTAGAAATTTTAACAAAACCCAGAAAATAATTTTATATTCAATATGAACCAAGGTTTTGTTAAAGTTTCTAAGCCTGCTACGCTTATTTTTCTTTTGTGATTTTCAAAAATATTATTTGTGAATTTTCAAATAGTTTTTTACTATGTAATATGAAATCATTATAAAACTTTGGTTTGTGAACTTTTTTTAGTAAATACCTATAAAAAGCATGGGTCTTTTAATGTTATAAAAAAGCCAGAGTCCCAAATAATTCCCGAATCTCAAAAAATTTCGGGATCCCGAAATCCCGGGATTTGATTTTTTGAAATCCCGAATCTCGGGATCGTAAAAACCAGTCCCGATTGGTATCCCTAATCTGCATCCATCTTAACACACTTATGTCTTCTCTCCTTATCTTTGGAACACTTTCGTGTTGCTTTTTTCTTTTACAGGTTTTTCCGAGATAATAGACTCACCTGATGAAGTAATTTCATCGGAACTTAAATCAAAAGCATTACTTGATGATGGCATTTCAGTGTGTTATTTTCCCTTAACGAAAAATACAAAGATACAATAAGAACAATATAAACAAGCACGTACACCCCTAAAAAAATTAAAATTAATTAATTAAAATTATATACATACTTTTAGTAAATTTGGCTTTCACAATTGCTGGGGAAATACAGTTAGAATTATCTATGTATGAGTTTATGAAATTTCATATTTAAAAATCTTACACAAATGAGAAGATTCATACCAAGGCGTCCCACAGAAAACAATATTGCGCCAGATTGTCAAGTTCCCAAAACAAAATTAATTTTTTTTTTCCATGTTTTTATATGAAGTTTGGCAAATAGGATATAAAATCTTGTCGTAGAATGTGGTAGAATCTGTACGAATCTACGTACATTTATTGTCAAAATAAAAACGAAAGTTGACTTTGAACAAAAAGGGGCAAAAGGCGCATAAAATAATGCAAATGATACAAAAAGGGTATTTAAAACTTACGGGAATAAAAGCAAAATGCGATTTTAGTCGCACAACGGTAACGCTGCCGGTACAAACTGTTATTTTTAGTTTCTTTTAGACTATCCTCTTCTTTTTGTGTTGTTATTGATTTTATGTTGTGGGAGCATGTTTTTTATATTTACAGTATTTTTGTTTATGTTTTTCCTGAACAGCTGTTGAGCAAAAGCAAAACAAAACTAACCCATAAAAAAAACAACAGCAAAATATGCAAAGAACATTTTTTTCATAATTTGTTATTGTGAGGGGCAGAAGAGTGAGTGGCTTGTATGAGGGGTACAATTTCCATTTATGCAGCAAAAAAAGTTTATTGTATACCTACCTAGTAGATATTATAAAACTGGTTTTTGTGTCATGGCTTTAAACACTTTTAATTTTTTTTTTCATAATACTTTATTTATAAAACAGGTTTTCTTCTTTCTTATTATAGTTTCAAGATCTGGTTTGAATCAACAACTTAACACGATAAAAAAAATCAACAACATTTAGCAGGCCTTTCCAACGATTTTATTTAGTAGCAGTATGTTGAAAACCACACAGGCATGGTTTTTGGAATTTCATTAAAACTGGTTTTTTGAAAAGGAACAAGTTAACCCGGTTTTTGATTTTCTGGACTGAATTCAAGTTAAAGATTTTTTTAACATTGTCGCTGCCGTTGCTGTTACTGATATTGTTTTTGCTACAACTTTGGCGTAAAATATTTTTTTTTTGTTAATGTTTCCAACAACTTTGAACAGTTTAGTCGTTGATATAATATGGCTCAGGTGAGTTTAAAAATTTAATTGAATTGGTATTTGACAGTGCAAACAAAGTGATAAAATTATTGTTTAGATAACAAATGAACGTGGATGTACTTATTAGACGAATTGTGTGCTAAAAATAATGTAATTTATGGCAAAATTTGTTTTGTTTTGGCTTACTTTTTTTTGCATTTATGTACATAGTTACTCTCAAATCTTGAATACAACTTCAAACATAACTGAGTCTAATATGTACATACATACATATGTATGTATGTATATATCTACATATCGTTGGTCAAACTCAAATAACTGTAACTTTACAGGAGAAGGTAAAACATAATAAGAAACAGTACAACTGCTTTGTGCAGGGTGGCACAAAATGGCCAAAGTGGTTTGAATTCCTTATAACTTTTTTATTATAATTGTTTTAATTATTTTTCTTTTCAGTATTTTGTAAACAAGACTTGGGCAACGACTTGATTATACAATTTATTTTCGTCAAAAAGCAAAAGAAAATCGTGATCTTATTGATAACTTAATTATGAGCGACGAAGCCCATTTCCAATTAAATGGGTTCGTTAATATAGGTAAAACTGCAGAATATGGACTACGGAAAATCCAAGAGTAGTTAAACAGCGCGAATTACACCAGTGAAGTGTATGTACCTTTTCGTGCGGTGTTTCGGCGGAGAGGATAATTGGCCCATATTTTTTTTTGGAAAATGAGCACGGTGTCGCCGCTTCCATCACTGGAATTAGATATCGTTGCTGAATTGTGTACTGTTCCATTTTAAATTCCCCAAGTCTTCTCTACAAAATACTGAAAAGAAAAAGAAAAAAAATTAGAATAAAAAAGTTATAAAGGATTCAAACCTCTTCGGCCATTTTGCGCCACCCTGTACAAATGCTGGTAAAAGCGTTATTTTTTTCACTATTGCAATAAATTTTTGTGACGAGATGTATTTGTGTGAAATGTATTGGAATCACTAAAAAACTAAACTTAGTTGTGACCATCGTACACAAAATATGTACATATATATTACGAAATTTAAAAGTTCATAATAATCATCAAAATTCTTACTTAGTACATATTTTGTGAAATTTCTAATTTTTTCAAGTCGTCTAGTTTTTTTTTGTGGTATTTAATAATGTGGCAGTAAATAATTTTCGAAAAACTTAATCGTTATAAAAAGTAGGTACCTATGCATGTATGTATGTACATATGTACATATGCATGTACATAGGTATTACTTTTTCAAAAGTGCAGCACTTAAACCAACTCGTAAAACATTTTACTTATTTAAAGAACCGGAATATTAATTTAAACTTTTTCTTACAGAATCTTAATTTAAATAAATTTATTGATGCGCACAATACCGTCGGTAAACCATGTTCACAACGTGTGCGCAACATATTGACGCTAGATGAAAAAATAGCCGTTATTAAGGCCTACGAACAACGGCCCAAATACAAGAAAGTAGCGCGCATGTTTAATTGTAGCTGGGAACAAATTAAAAATATCATTATAAATCGTGCGGCAATAATGGAGTTTTACCATGCAGCCAAAATTAATACTAAATATGAGACCGAAATGGAAGGCGACAACGAAGATGACTTAGAATTGGAATTAAGACAGAATAAGATTAAATTTCTAGGAGAATGTGTATATGAATGTTTACAACGTTTGCAATATCATGCAAATATGCCCATAACCGAGGAGCTAATTAGACATAAGGCTTTGGAGTTTCTAGATGTTTTGCGTATACCAGGATTTTTTCCCACAAAAAAATGGTTAAACTTATTTAAGGCCACTTATAACTTCAGCTTGTCTAACAAACAGATTTCCATACAAACCGAACCCCACAGCTCACTGGATATAAAAGATATAATGACTCACTGCACAAAGGCAAGCACGAGCAAATGTTTCATTACGAAGTACAAAAATTACGAGGATGATGTGAAACGTTTGCGCAAATTAAAGTTTTTGCAAGAGGCTCTTAAAGAATATTTACTCAGAGTAAAATTTCATCACAAAACAATTAAATTAAATACAACTACACTGCGCCAGGTGGCACGTGATCTCAATGAAATTTTAAAAGTTCCAGACTTTGAACCCACTGCGGAATGGATAGACTGTTTTAGAAAAGAGCATGATAATGAGAAATTTTTGGAAAATGCAAAAAGACCGCCTTTAAATTTAGATTTGAAAGATATACTAAGTTATTGCAGTCGCATGCAAAATAAAACTAAACACAAGGCCGTTACGTTGGCTCCCAAGGAAACAGCGCTTCAAATGCGTATTTTGCCCAAACATCCCGAAATTGGTTCCAAGTTTCAACAAATTCAAAAAAATTGTACGGCCTATTTGAATGAGGAAGCAGGAGAAAGGGATATTAAACCCGATATAGAAGAAATGCGTGTGCAGAAAACCAATTTGGAGCAATCGCCGCCTTTAAAAATACGTAAAATCGAATCAATTAACAATGACCCAGAACTGCAGTGTAAAATCCCGGCCAACATTGAAATGCGAAAAATACCCTTCGTCGCCAGAACCAGACCAGAACCACCTAAAGTACCGGTAATACCAGCCGCCAAAACAATAATCTACATTCAAAAGGTGCCCGATAATTCGCCTAAAGAAAATGTTGCTTGTTTAACACCTCAACCTGCCAATGTTCAAATAAAAAACGAAATCCTAGATGACAGTAATTACATATTGCCAACAAATACCATAATGAGCATGCCACAACTAAGAATACAGCAAGTTCATAAACTTGACTCTTCTTCCAGCCTTTCTCCTATCCAACACCATTCATCACCTCAGGATTCATCTCGTTCATTTGACGATCATGATAGTGAGGAATTGCCTCGTCATGTTACCAGTTTCAAAGATGTCCTGCTACTGCTTAAACCTTTAGAAGAGTATGCTATGTTAAAAGAAAATTATCGTGCTATCGGTCTCATAACACAACTTGAAGAAGTTTTGAAAAATTATCCCGAACCCAGTACCGGCGACGATGAATTTATCGGATAAGAGCATATGCATATAAAGATTAGATCAAATTGCATTGTTTTAAATGTAATTTTGTTTCGCTGAAACTGTTAATAGGACTAATAGGACTAGTAGTAGTAAATACAAGTTTTTAGAGTTCCTTCATTTACTACTTTATTTTATTATTTAGTTTTAATTAAATATTTAAGACAAACAAAAGGAACTTTACCAAAAGCTAAAATATAATTTTTGAATTAAAAATTTTGCCAAAGTAAAATTTAAATACATATGTACATATGGTATGGATTTTTTCTTAACATAAGACACTTGAAAAAACGCGATTTCAATTCCAAATAATTTGAGAAAGACGTGGAAATATGTAACTATTTTGTTAAAGGCCGAGTGACAGCTAAGTTGAACTACAGGGTTTCCTAAGAGCTCTGTTACATTCAGTACCAGTGATGGGAAAGATGGTACGATCGTACTTTTTGACACGAAAAAGTAGCGTAGTACTTCCTCAACACATTTGATACTCGCACAGTCAACTTAGAAATGCAGTCAAAAGGCGCGCGAATGCATATATTTTTGCCAAGAATTACATTTATTTTTCGACAAATGGCACGAAACTTTATTAGTAAAGATATTTTAGAAAAGTGTAATCTTTCACAATTATATAAATATAAACGAAAACCAGGATATTTTCTGTGGCACAGAAGTTGATCTATATCTACTCGTATACACATATAAACGCAAATCATGTTGAAACAACTGTTTTAAATCAGTTTAAAGAAAATTGTAAAAAGTTTCATTTTAAATTCTGTCATGTGCTAAGGGCAAAAGTATACTTTGACAATGAAATGTTAGCTTGGTTTAGTAAGTTTTCCCCTGAAAATATTTTATCTAGTAAAACCAACAGCATTATACCATTTTTAATTAAAATGTTTCCCAGCGAACACAGAAAAAGGTATTCACCAATTAATGCTTTCAATTAATAATTAAATTGATTGAATTAAATTTTTAATTGTATTAATTAATTTGAGTGGAAAAACTTAATTGATATTATCAAATTGTTTATAGGTGAAAATTTAATTAAGTTTTTAATTAATATTACAAACTCATTCATATTACTTTTTTGTGTGAATATAGAGCATTGGCTGATATGGAAGAATAGATACCATTAACAACAGAAAATATATGCATTTTAGTTTAAGCCACTGCACAGTGGGGACTTTTAAAATTAAATGGTAATAAAACTGTATCTTCTACTTATATTCTATAATTTTTAAAAAAGTTACAAGCCTCAGATTTTTTTTGAGCCCCAAGTGGTAAAATTTGGCCCACTGTAACTCCTCTCCAGAAGACATATGTTTTAAGGCCTAAGTCGTTCTCTAAAGATGTTCGTAGTTTCAGATAAATCCAATCAGTAGTTTAGAAGTTCCAGATTTATTACCATTTATTTTTCAAAAGACCCCACTGTGCAGTGGCTAAAACTAAAAACGCATTAGATGAATACATGTTTCCTTGTATATCGAGAGTAGCTTACGGAATTTTGTTCATACCTCACTCCTCTGCAAATGTCGAAGGGATTTTCTCTTATCAAAATCTCAACGGAGCAGGCTTTATGATGCAACAGTATCATGTTTGTGTTCCTTTTTTATTTCTTTGTAAATGAATTTTATGTAATTATTTATTAATAAAATTTAAATAAATAAAAACTTTTTAAAGGCAAATTAAACCGACTTTATGCACTAAAAAGTTTAAAATAACAGAAGTATTATATGCGTTAACTGCTCAATGAAATTTTTTTAAATAACAAAATTATTAAGTTGTAAACATTATAGGAGCATTCCACTTTCACGTACAGACAAGTTCATCTATTTCTAGATATTACATACATATATGTAGTTCTTAAATGATAGCACAGTTACATAATATTTTTCTATTATTTAATAGGCTGCATACTAGTCCTCAATCCCACATAAAAAGTTTTTAAATTATTTAAGAATTAACGAAAGAAAAAAGTAAAAAACACTCCGTCACGTGTGGGACAGGTCGATTCAACCGACTTTTGAAATGAATATGGTTAAGTGCAAACTCCAGCGAAACTCTAACACATGGAGAGCAAGTGTCTAAGAAGAAAATTATAACTAAGAACCAAACTTGATGTTGGCGAAAAAAATTAATTAAAATACGTATTTATAATTAAAAATTGGTTTTTATATTTTGTGACGTACATACAAATAGTGTTACGTACGGGACATAGTTAAATTTTTAAATATAAAATGAACAAACACCAATAGTTAAATGCAGTTTTATCTACAGATATGCTTTATTTTCTTCATTTCACGGATTTTTCATTTCATCATTATTATCATATTACGACTGGTGATTTTCATGAGTAATATTAAAATAGATAGGAGAGAGGAGGTGGCAAAAGCAATTTTGGTCCGGGGGTGGGGTAATGCCTCCCAGAATATCCTTTATACGCCTATGTTAATCCTTGAGGCTTTCAACTCACTTTCCGAAATATTTTCTCTTCTTCGCTTACATATAATTTTAGTTTCATTACTGGTGATGTTCAGATCTTCTTCCTTACGGTATTAGCAAAGTTTTCGCACACGGCTAGAGCTGGTTGAGGGTTGTCCGAGACTCATATTTGAGTTATTTAAAATTGGTAGGCAGTAAACAGTTTACCAGGGAAACCAGAAATATGCTCAAAAAACCGTGTTTTATGCGCAGTAAAAAGTTGAAAATATGCACTAAAAACTCAAAAAATATGATCTTAAAAATAAAATAAATTGGTTTATTTGCAAATGAAAATCAGTACATGGGACATTGGAAATGAGATTTAGATGGTGAAAAATAAAAAATTAAAATTTTGATGACCAACACTTAATTTTGTAAGCATATTAAAATAAAAAAATTATCTAAAGTATCAAAATATTCCCTAAGAGAGTAAATTATGCTCTTAAAATTCGGAAATATGCTAAAAATATGCGTGTAAGAGTGATATATGCAAAAACATGCTTTAAAGGGTAAAATATGGAAAACTATGCACTAACAAATCGATGCCAAAATTCATAAAAAGTTCTGAAAGGGATAAATATCTTGTCCCCGCATCAATACGTCTCAAAAGAAAAAACATGCAATTGCATATTTGTGGTCTCCCTGCAGATTACACTAATAAAATCGAAAGATATCATATTTCTTATTTCTCGGCGTCACGTACAGACACTTTTTAATCACTAAGTATCAACTAATAATAAACTGTTTATATACAAAAATTTTTTTTGTTAATTTTTAGACCAGCAAAAGTTAGCTGTAAAAAACGAAAATCAATTTGTTTCCAAGTTAAAAAAATTAAGCTGTTGAAAAAATCAAGACGTGTTCAGAGCGTGCTCGAAATTATCGAAATAAAATACGGTCAAGTGAAAGCTTAAAACAAAAAGAACGGTTAAAAAATGCGAAAAGGATAAAAATTTATAGACAAAATCTTAAAGAAAAACTGAAAAATGATCCTTCGTTACCAAAAAAAAAAACTAAAGGCTGACAATCGAAAGCTTGTGGAAATACAGAGAAAGAAAACAAAGCCACAAGAGCAACATATAATATCGTTAGACTGTGCATATAAGTAAGTGCAAATATAGCTTATACAAGGCCCTAAAAAAAGTTGAGCTAGCTTTACCAAAAGACATTAACAAAAAAAAAAGGAAATTCTTAAAATGCTCACAGAAAAATAATTGAGAAAGGAAGAGAAAAACAGCTCTAGCAAAAATTACAGTTGACAAAGATATTAAATTGATTTATGAATTTTACAACAATGATGACATCTCAATGGAAACTGCCGGAAGAAAATCCACACTTATATCAAAATCAAACAACCTTCCAATTTCCAAAAGGTTCATGGTTATTACAGTTAAAGGAGCTTATGAATTGTTTAAAACAACTTTTCCAGAAAAAATAATTTCACGTACTAAATTTCATAACAACCGACCTAGACACGTGGAATTAGCTAGCCAGCTTCCACATAATATGTGTGTTTGCCAGTATCATGCTAATTTTTCCTTTTTATTGGAAGCTTTGTTTCGCATTTTTCTTAACTTGCCTTCTAACTCTGGCAATTTAAAAAAAGTGTGTTGTGACGAAGCCAATGAAGTTTGTATGACGACTAATGACTGCAACAAGTGCATTAGAGATATAACAGATGCTCTTATCCCTTTAACCCTAGAAAGATAATCATATTCTGAAATACGTTAAAGATAGTCATGCGTAAAATTTGCACATGCTTTTTGGAAAGCTAATTGTGGCGTTTTGTTGATTAATTTAAAATAAACTAATATTGATTACGTTTTTCAATATAACTGAAGTAAGAATAGCTGAGTTTTAAATATGTACATACATATTTATGATCAGAAAAAACAAAATCAAAAGAATAACTTCAGTAATTAACAAAACTTAAAGATCATATATCTTTGAAAACTTATCACGCGGTTTTGGGCTTATAGTCAGTCATTTCAATGGTTATACTAAATAAACAAAGTATTTTTTATAAAATATGTATGTAAACATTGGTCAGACATAAGTTAGGCAGATGTCAATATTATCAAGTCATTTCTCACTGATGTCATTACCAGAATCTCAATCAAAGCGCGAATTTCAACTTCGCACGTATCCCTAAATATAGCCCTGGTGCCCTGGTCACAGATTTACTTCTTTGTAAAGATATCTCGGCACTAGTCTATTTTTCGGTTTTCGTAATTATTTCGCCAACTAAAAACTTGTTGAAGCATGAAAGGAGATCATGCAGATTGCAGCACATCCGTGTAGGACCGCTTTGAGATCTAAAAAGATTCAATGCTGGGACTCGGCCGCATCTACTGTATTTCTATGTCAACCAAGAATGTCTATAGTATTCTTTCCTCTATAGCTAGCTCTCTGTAACCGAGAGATGCTAACTGCGAAGCTGGTTGCTCTACATTAACTTCGTCTATGTACTTGCCTGCGATAGGCGTCGGCTGTTCTTTGGTCCCTACATGTTCGAAAGCTTCTTCAATGTCGCTCTGTACATCATCTTCGCTTTTTATCTCGCTATCCATTTCTTCACAATTCATTTCGTCATCAGTCTTTAAAAGGGCGGCTAGGACACCATCTTTATCCTAATTCCGGCGTGCGATTTTTTTCCAGTCAGGTTATCGAAAATTAAAAACCTTCTATATAAAATTTAGCAACTTATGCACAATAAGTGGTTATGAAAAAAACAAACAACACGAATGTTCATAAAAATAAAAATCTTGAAAGTCACTCTAAGGATAATCATGCGTAATTTTGACTCAAATACCCCTTATATTTCAAAAATAGATATACCAACTGCAGCGACATGTGTGTTTCATGAAAGTTCTGATCAACGAGTGAAATGTCTAAAGAGTGCAAATGCGAATACATTGTAAATAAAGAGAAATAACAATATTTTGAAGGAGTATGCGTAAATTTTACGCAGATTATCTCTCTAGGGTTAATAAACGTTAATCAGCTGGAACCAGAGAAAGCCAAAAAGTTACTTTTTAAATGCTCAATACATATCGATACTCCAACGAATATGAGTATTATAGCACACTCGCATCAACAAGCATGCTGACATACTGGCATGCATGTCTATAGCTATCAACACAAATAAGTGCGGATATTGACAGGTGCTGCTAGTTCGATCGAACAGATGTGCTATAGATATTTGTATGAATATGTATGCGCATAAGGATGTAATGACGATTATGACTATATGCACAATGTTACCAAATATGTATGTATATAAAAAAAATCGTTGCGTATAAATTTAACAAATACTTTATTTATATATTATGCATTTTTTCATGAAATCTATTTCACGAAACTTTTTCTATTTGCTAATTCAGCGCTAGAGCAAATAGTGATACATAAAAAAGGACATACTCGTAGCATGAATCTCTAAAGCATTTTTGACAACTTTTTTGATAGAATTTTCTTCTCTAAGCTTCCTATTGACAAATTAAATTTTCATACAACCAATTTCATTCAAAAAGGCATAAATACGTGACGGTTTTCTTTAGCAAATTTCTATTAAAAAAAATATATCACATATTGCAAAAATTATACAAGCTTGCAATAAGTCGAAAATTGGCTTACAGCATATTGTGCTTTTTTCGATTTTATCGTAAGCGACAGTTATGGAAAATATACTTTTTTTATTAAATTTAATTAAAATTTTATGGGCCTACCCATAGTTTAGAATTATCAAAATGCCAAAATTGTTTATAACTTTTATGATACGGGCTGTAAAATTTTATCGTAAGCGACAATTTACGTACAAAAACATATTTGAATATTTAAAAAAACTTTCCGAAAACTTTAATTTTTGTCGCTTACGATTAAATCGAAATTAAGGCTCGATATTAATTGCGAAAATATGCGATTACCATTAAAAATTGTCTAAAACCTAAAAAAATGTAGACGAGGAAACTCAGTAAGTTTTAAAAACTCAGTAAGTTTTAACAATCTCATGCACAAAAAGTTGCGAAAATTCGCGAATAATTTCTTAATTGAAAAAATCCTTAACATTTATTAAAAAAGCGCTAAAATTATAACGAATGCCAAAAACTTGGAAAAATTTGCGAGGATGTTGAAAATTAGCAAAAACTTGGTGACATTAAAAAGATATCAAAGTCTGATACTGATCAAAAATATTTAAAACTGTCAAAAAGCAAAGAATTAGCAACAATCACTTTTATTGCGAAAATAGAGAAAATTTGCGATAAATTGCAAAATTGCAAACGAGCCCTAAAATAACTTACAAATACCTACAAAGATCTACGGAATTCCCAAATGACGAAAATTCGCTTACATCAAACAAATCGGTAAAATGTTAAAAAAAAGCCAAGATTTGGTTAAAAAGTCACTTTTATCACGAAAATTAGCGACAAACTGCAAGCATGCGCTAAAATTAAGCCATTCTTCCACTATTTCGGCTTTTATCTCAGATTTATTTAAAATGGAGCGTGTTTTTACATACGCGGTCAAATTACTTCCGTAAATATTTAATAGGGCTTAGGTCTAAAGACTGTGAAGAGTGTGTGTGTGGGGAAAAAAAACTTTATTTAACTTTTTTTTTACAATAGTTTAAAAAAAATTAGTACTTCAACAACTACTAACTAGTATTTCTGGCAACACTTATCAAAAAATATTTAAGAATCCGAATGTGTTGCAAGTCATGGGTATGTCGATGGATATGCGGGATGTAACGAAGAATGCCCATCGATACATACAAGTATGAAATAAAATGCGCAGGGTTATACGCAAGTATGAGAATGAATGGGTATCAATGCGCATAAAAAATGTTCGATATGTGCTGGAGTATCCAAAATTTTTTGTATCGATTGGCTTTCTCTGGCTGGAACATCTAACTGAATGGAAGCTAGGGTTGCCAGTCGTACTGACTTTGTTAGTACATGTACTGATTACGGCATTCGATATCGATCGAAATGTCCATACAAACGCATTTAAAATTGTATGAAGATTTGTTCGACATCGAATGGTGTAATTTGAACACTTCGAAAAAGTGTAATAAAAAGGGTATTTAAGAAAAAAAGGTAAAAAAGGGTATTTTAATGTAAAGTTTTTTGTGAACAAAAAAAAAACATTTATTTCAATATAAAAACAAACACGAGTTTTAACAATTAATTAAATACATTATCATATTATCAAAAAAGAAGTTACTTTTACAAAAACTTTTGATAATGTTTGTCACTTTTTATAAATACTTATTCTATATTTTGTAAATTAATTCTTCACTTCGAGTCCATTCTTCCAGCTCTGATTCGGGCAAATTGAAAGAGGAAAGCATGGACTCACAAGTTTCTATTTTAATTTTGTTTGTAAGTTTATATTTAATCAGTGATAGTTTTTAAAAAATTCGTTAATTTTTTTGTTATTTCACGCCACTCTGTGGTGTTGCTCGTGCAACGCTCTAATATTTAATATATAGTATGTACATATATAAATCAAGGCCTACTCACAGTTGATCATCAGTTCATTTTACACAATTTTTAAACTTTATCTGAAAAAAATTGATATGCATGAAATATGACAGTTGCATAAAAGTCAGTTGTTGTAATAATAATATCGCATGCAATTTTTATATGTACGTGCACAAAACTCATGCATGGAAATATGTACTTGTATACAACACACATGGATAAAAGTGTACTAAGAACTTTCGAGAGGAATATTGGAACTTTAACTCTTTTTCAAAAAGTGGCATTCATTTTGTGAAAATAATACAAAGGGATAAAATAAAAAAGGGTCATAAAAAGTGTCATTGGCACGAAAAAGGGTAAAAAGTAATACTTTAGTGTCACAACGGCAACGCTGACACTGATTTACACAAAACCAGTAAATCGAATAAATCAGCATGCAAATGTATTGATTTTTTCATGCCTATACTGTTCTTATACTGTTTTCATATATTAATTTTGTTCAGTGTATGAGATAACCTGTCATAGCAGCGATGTCAATTTAGCGCGTTTCGCGCTAAAGTTAGCGCGTTTTAAGCATGCCAAATGCGCTTTTTTTCGTCTTAGCGCGCTTAATAAAAAAAAACGCTAAATTAGCGCGTTTTGAATAAAGTCAATCATGATTATTTCATTTCAATGTTTTTATACTTTTTTTTTGTATAAATGTAAAAATTTTGTAGTATTCAAAACTCTGATAAAATTTATTTAATTGGTTAATGATTCAGTTATTGCAAATAAAATTCCCTTGACTGTGGTTAGAATTAAAAACGCATTTTAACACTTTGAAATTTTACAACTAAAAATATGTACTCGTACCAGTGACCCAAAAAAATTATATAACTTATCAAGCATCTACTCGTATTCTAGCTGAAGTACAAAAAGCATTTGAATCGCAAAATTATTCGACAATAAGTTGTTACAAAGTTTGACAAATAAACTTAAAATAAAAACTAAGGATTTTATTTATTTAGGATATAATATCGAAGAACCAATATTGAAAAATCTAAAAAAAGAGTAACTAAAAAGAATAATTGTATTTACTAGGATGCCTAGACACGTTCAGATTATATTGATATGTTCACAAAAGTTGTTCAGTTTTACCGTAGCTACAACTTCGCCAAGTATTGTTAGCAAAAATTTAGGAGTCCCTTTAAGTTATTCTGAAAAAAAAACTGAAAAAAATGTTTCCTTAAATTTTGCTCAAAGAAATGCTTTTTTTTTTTGGCATAAGATGTTAAAAAGATTTGTTTGGTAGACTCTTGCCCCTACACTCAAAGTGTTTCATGCTTAGAAATACGAAAAACTTTTTCGTAATTCGATTTTTGTTCAATTAACGAAAATTTTTTTACATTTTACCAAATATTTGTAAATTGTGCAGGAAAACAGATTTCATAATTTTACGAATTTCGTTACAAAAATTATTTCGTACAATTATTTTCGTATGTAGTAGCATAGTTTGCGTTTATTTTATTGAATTTAGCAGAAAGTAAAACATTTTTATAAAATTGGAAATTTCGTGAAATAAACAAATTTTGTTTTGTTATCATTTTGTTTCCAGTACAAAATTATTCTTAAATCTACACAAAGTTTCGTGAATTTTACGAAAAAAAAACTGAAATAGAATAAAGACTGCTGTTTTGTTTTATTTCGTAATACTTTCTCTATTTATTTTCATGTCATTGTATTTATATATTGTATAAAAAATTATTGATACAAAATTAGTTTTTGGTTTATACTTTGAACACAACTGGGACGAACGGCAAAATTTGGTCCACGGCACACCAACGACTAATAAGTAACAGATCTTGTGATTGGATAATTCATCGAAGTAAGAAATAGAAATAAATCTATCGCAGAGTTCGTCACGCACGACGAATTTCGTTGGACGGCGGTGTTGTGTTAATTTTCATATCAACAAATGTGTTTTATTTTCTATGACGAAAGTTAGCAAAGAAAAATTCGTTGTTCGTCTCAGTTGTGTTCACAGCATTCCCAGTTTGATTCGTGAGTTTCAGTGCAAAGTATTTATGTATGTACGTGATGTATGAGGAATACAGAGGCTGTAACAATTCCCCTTAAATTATCTCTTTCTTTTCATAATTATTACGACCTTTAATTTCAAGAATTACAGATTATTCAACAAAATTATTTTTCAAATGTAAGAAAATATATTTTTTTTCAGATTTTTATATATTAAAGATTTTAATTTACACAAAATTTCGTATATAACACAAAATTGCTTTTCATGATTCACGAATTTATTTCGTAATACAAACATTGTTTTTCGTTAATTTACGAAAAAAAATTGTAAAAATACAAAATTTTGTTATTTGAAGACAAAAAGTATTTCGTAAAATATACTTTGTATTTATAATAATTGCAAGTGTGATAGTCTGAACGAAAAATGTCATCAAAGTGGCAAATAACACGATAACAATTTTGACATCCCATAAGACTTTTCGTTTTTAGAAAATTTTCTAAACGATAATACTTTTCATTAAATCAGGGTTGCATTTTCACACAAACCAAATTTCCAAGTCGGCTGTTTCGCCGCCGATAGCGTGTCGTCATTGATGTAATGTTTCGGCTCAAAATTTTGAATAAGTGAATCGTATGGAAGTATATTTCGTTGACGTAATTTTTTAACGTTTTTGTAATATCTTTTCATAAGTTTTTCTGTTATTTACATAGAATATTTTTAACTGCTGAATTTTTTCAAGTGCCGGCACGTCCGCGCCTACATGAAACCGCTTTGCCGCCGCTAGTCAATGAATAGCAAAGACATTTTCATTGAACAGCTGTTTTGTTTTCTGCTTGTATTACACATTTTATTTGAAGTGTGATGGTCTGAACACAATATGTGATTTTACGTTAGATTTTTTGACAGTCGCAACGAATGTATTTAGATTTCTGTATCGTAAAATGTGATAAAAGTATTAATAATTGTATAATAGTCTGAACGGGGCTTTACGAAGCATTTCGTACCGTAAAAACAACGAATATTTTCGTAAAATAAACCACATTTTTGGTTTATTTTACCTATGAAATAGTACGTAATTAGCTAATTTTTATTTAAAATTAAGTTATAATTAAATACGATTTAATTTTTGCAGTGGTTAATTAGTTCTTATTAAATTACGTTGAAGGTACGGTAGCACTGCAAAATTTCCCAGTATTATGGAAGGCGTTTCAGACAACAGCTGTGTAACATAAATAAAAAAAGTTAGGTTATCAAAATGCAGATGAAACCAAAGGAGCATCAGAATGCATTTTTCTATTTATTTATTCCATGATATGAATTGTATATGTTATATATTTCTGAAAATTAAACGAAATTCTTTCTATTATGAACACATGATGTTTTCAATACGACCACATGATGTTCATGAGTATGTTTTCAATAAACACACACACACATAAAAACTAGGGATGCCAATCGGGACTGGTTTTTACGATACCGGGATTCGGGATTTCAAAAAATCAAATTCCGGGATTTTTCGGGATCTCGAAATTTTTTGACATGCAGGAATTATTCGGGGCTCTGGGTTTTTTAAACATTAAAAGACACATGCTTTTTAAAGGTATTTACTAAAAAGAGGTTCACAAACAAAAGCTTTATTTTTATTTTACATTACATAGTCAAAAACTATTTGAAAATTCACAAATAATATTTTTGAAAATCGCAAAAGAAAAGTAAGCGTAGCAGGCTTAGAAACAAAACCCAGATTCGTATCGAATATAAATTATTTGCTGGGGTTTGTTAAATTTTCTAAGCTTACTGTGCTTATTTTTCTTTTGCGATTTTCAAAAATATTATTATTTGTGAATTCTCAAATAGTTGTTGAAAGTCTGTGCTTAAGATAAAAAGTTTGTGACTGTTCAAAATATGTGGTTGAAGTCTACTAATGATTTGGCAAGGCATCAATAAAATACATATATACACAATGCTTAACCACTGGCAAATAAATTTCAATTATAAAAGATCAATATTGTGTTGCCAGGGTTAATATCTTAACATGGGGGAAGGTCATGATGAATTTATTTTTAAAGAACAAACAAAACTTAGTAAACAATTTCGGGATTGACAGAATCCCTAAAATCCCGGGATTAAAAAATTTAAATCCCGGGATTCGGGATTTCGGGATTGGCATCCCTAATAAGAACATATGGTGCGCTCACAAAACTTAAATAATACTTAATGACACAAGGTTGGACATTTAATTATTATTTAATTATGCACTCAAAAATACAATTTCGCTAATGTGAAATTATTTGTGCAAATTATTTGTAGTTTGTTTATGGGAAAATGTCTCTAGAAATAAAAAATGAAATGTGTAATAAAGCCGAACACCGGCAACGGTTGTTACAATGCACCGCGCGGATAAAATATTTTCGCATTTCACTTTAGAATGTAAGTAAAATATGTTGAATATTTTGCGATAAATATAATAATGTACATACATACATATGTACATATATACTTACCTTTTTTATTCTGAGCAAATCGTATTTTGTATGAGAAGTGTCTAAAAATGATTCCTTTCGAAATACCAATTGTGTTTGATTTTGGTTGTATCAATTAATTATTTCTACACTCACAATTAACATTTTCTGTTGCAATAACTGAATCATTACATTTATACAGACTCTGTCTCAGGGCATGTAAAATTTGGCGCAGCGGAGTATAGTACTGTAACTTGATTGTACAGTACTTAACGATAAGAATCCTCCTGGAAGAAGAAAGAGAAACAAGCACGGCAAATTCTTAATAAAATGACTTCGAAGCATTATTATTTAATTGTTTACTAATTGCGGTAACAGTCGTCAATTAGTCTTTATATTCTATTTGCTTCAACTCACTTAAAAATTCTTTTTTTTTTAAAAAGAATGCTAACATTAATACAACAATCGAAATTTCGCCAACTTTCATTTAATAAATGTACTTAATTTAGAAAATTATGTTTTCCCGGGAATCCAGGGAACTCGATTTTTTTTTATTCCCGTTTCCCGGGAAGTGCAAAAGTCTGGGAAATCCCAAACCCTAAGTATTACACATGAAGTGTCCGTACGGACCCCTTCGTGTGCGAGTCAAAATCGCATTTTACTGAATTTTTTTTTTTTTTTTGTTAGATAGGACGGTTTGCATTTTCTCTAACGATATGCACTCATCATTGTCTCATGTGTCTGCATAAAGACAAAAAAAAAATTAAAATTGAGGAATATTTTATGCGTGTATAAATGAGAAAAAAAACTATTCATCCAACAAAACCCTTAATTACATCTGAAGATACCCGTAGCTCTAACGAATTGAATAAAAGATGCTCGTTCCACAAGCAATCAACCACCCCAATCGCCCTTTACCCACATGATATTTTCCATATATTTGCCTATATACACACATATGTATATGTACATTTGCCTGTATATGTATATATATGTACATAGTTAAGTATGTATGTATTATATAAGACCGGATTCATGTTCACTTTTCGTCATTTTCCATGAAAGTTGTTGCGTGAAACTTTTTCTTAATTGATAATAGTGGCGGAAGCAACTGCATTGAAAAACTGGAATGGCATGAATCTTTTACATTACCCAATTTGCTTTTCCCTTGGTACTCGTAAGTAAATATGTAAGTATTTTGATTAAGAAATTTCTTGAAACTAAAGCCATCAATCACCCTTTCGAAAACATTAAAATTAAGAAGAAAAAGAAATGGAGCCATTATCAAATTCCAAAACATAAAGACAAAGAAAGAAAGAAAGAACCGGATGACAATTTAGAATTTATGTTAAAAATTCACCGATTAATTTCAACAGTATTGAATTTTAATTTAAAATAGTGTGTATGTATCTGCAATTTAATTTTTTTCTATATAACATGGGGCGAGCTATCGTTGCACATCGTTGAACCTTGCCTTTTGTATTTTTTGAAAGTATTCCAAATAAAGCGTTAAGCAATTTAAAACTGGCTGCTATTTCTCGTATATAATATTTATTATGTGTAGAACCCCAATCGGTTTATAAATGACTAAGCAACAGAAAGTACAACAGACAGACGAACAGTCTAACCAACCAACGAACCAACCAACCGAGTGTCGGATTAAATCAATGACTGAATGAGACCTAGATACCAAGCTGGTAACAAACAAAAAACTTACAGTGTGGAACAAAAATATTTTTATACGTTTCTATTTGATATATCAAAATATTTATTCTTTTCCCTTTCAACGCGACTTTTTTGGATAATTATCAATTTGTTTCTAGTGGACGAGCATCTTGTAGTTAGTGCAAGAATATATTGGCATAAAATTCTGTGCCAGGAAGCTTTGTAGCTTTTCACAAGAGTAGCTTTACTAAGTAGAGTACACACTATAGAACATGAGTGACAGTTTTGCTCAAATTTTGGCTTGATCGATAGTGTGAACACCAATTTTGTCAGTCAACAGTCAACCACAAAAATTTTTGCGGCTGAGTGATAGTCAGCGGCCATATTGGTTTTTGACTGATAGTGTGTACCAAAAAGTGTCAGTCAAGAGCTATTTTTGTAGCACAAACAACACAGTTTGGACGCGGAAAACTATTTAAGGAATTTTAAGGAATTTAAATATTTTTATGAAATGCAAAGTTGTGTTAAGACAAAATCGTGTTAGATAATAAGAAAAAATTAAAAAAGTTTATTATTAAAAATTATGGTTGCTATAAAGCGCATGTTTGTAAGTCAAATTTTTGGAACGTAAGTCCCTTATGGGGCGCAATGCATTTAAAACAAAAATTTTTTGAAAATGAGCAAATACCGGCATATACTGGTTACAAATACTGATAACAACTATATAGCATAATGGTGCTGCCAGTGCGGATGTTTTAGATTTCTTTACTAAAAGGTTCGTGACTTGGATAATTGGTTCGTGGCAGTGATATCTGAAGGTGTATCTGCTAACTAATATTATATACATATATGCGAAAGTAAATTTATTGTTTGTTTGTTGCGCTTTAACGGCTAAACCACGGAACCGATTTTTATAAAATTTAGAACATAGATAGATCTAAAGCCTATAATACACGGCATGTAAAAAACCACATGTGCATGTGGTTCTGACGTTTTTTTGACGTTATCACGATGCTACATTTGCTACATGCCGTGTACTAGCAACATATGTGACAGCGCATAGACAAAAGGACCTAAGGGTAAAAAAATCAATTCTCACTTTTTTTTTTTTGATGTGGGCAACATCTGAGCATCGAATGAGACCGATCCCATGCCCCAAAAGTGTTCCCTCCCAGAAATATGCGCGTTTTATTCAGTGATGATACACCAAAGATACAAGTATTTAAATCTTTAAAATGGCTCTCCTGAAAAAAACCGGTTTTTAACCTTAGGTCCCTTTCTATTTTGCGCGTCACATATATTCACATGCTTAGAGATGTGCTGCCTCAGAAAATGTCTTCGATTCGGCTACATGTGCCACATTGGTATTTTGGAACAAAAATACCATACAAATTTTACGGCAAGTAGCCACTACTGGTAATTTTAAAAAATGCAACGAACATGCCGAAAATTCTAGTGACGTCATCGCCACATGCGCATGTGGCTTTTTACATGCCGTGTACTATAGGCTTAAGTCTATATGGACACATAGGTTATATGTTTTTTAAAAACTAGGTGCACGAAAGGAGGTATGGGAAAATGTCTGCCTCTCAGAGGATCTGGGTCACAAAGAAGACAAAGGCTACACATTTAAAAAAAAAAAAAAAATAAAAAATAGGACCACGAAGGGTGGTAGGGGAAAGTTTCTATCTCTTGGAAACTATCTATCCGATTCTTTGAAACTATCAATCAGATTTTGATTGAAATTCAAAACATAGATAGATCTGTGTCTAAAAGAAGACATACGCTGTAGATGTTTACAAAAACGGGACCACGAGGGGAGGTAAGGGGAAATGTTTTCCTGCTTCAAACTATCTATAGCTTCTGATGAAATTCAAAACATAGTAGTTAGCACGTTGACTACAAAACAGAAGGTCCTAGGTTCGAGCCCGGTCTCCGCCAGTAATTAATTAACAACACCACGGATTTTTCTCATGTGAATTAGTGTCCCTTTGTATCAGTTGTTGAAGGAAAAGTTCAAGTGATGAAGACATAGACACTGGTCACTGAACTACACCGGCTTCAGCGGATACTAATCCTAATGTAACATTGTCGATATTGTGTACCAGAATCGTCGGCGAATTAAAATAACGAATAAAATGGCTACTCAACCCAGCTTCAATATTCTTTCCTATCACCCCCTCTCATTATTTTCTCATCAATCATTGTATTGCACCCAAGTCAGCTGGACTCTAAATTTCACCCTTCCGTACCAGCAGCCTGCTAACCTAACCTAACCTAGCAGAGACACCTTCAGCTATCATTGCCACAAACCTCTTATCCAAGTAATGAACCAAGGACACAAACTTAAGGGGACCATACGTCCTCTTTTTTAGAGGACAATCATCTATTCTTACTCGCTGTCATCTATAAAATTTATGTCCTCCTTTTGTCGTCTTTTTCATTACTCGTATCAGTCATCTTTTGTCATCTTTAATATTAAAAAAATGATTTATATTTGTTTTTATCGATGAAACAATATATATAAATTTTTTTGTTTATTTTGGTTTTATAAGGAGGTTGACAGTTGAAATAAACAGCTGCCTTGGTCTATGTTCATACGATGAGAGTCTTCTTTTTAAGATTGCTAGTTTATTTGCGAGAGAAACGAGGGGAAAAGAAACGAGTACTCAGCTTCATGTACTGTCCATACGTTTTGTTTTCTCGTTCGTAATATGTGTGCATGTAGCATACACAAAAGTATTCACACAAAATATGACTCTCCTTCTGTGAACGCCTAAGATAATTCAAAGAAGAAAAAGTGATAAGTATCAGAAAGACTTGTATAGTCTGAACATAGACTTATGGTCTTACTTGGTTTGAGTGTACCCTGGTAAGCTTAATGTGTACAGAGCAGTGATATTGTTGAGATTTTTTTCTGTTTTTGTTTTGCTACAGCGTCAAATGCATCGGGGGTTTTTAAAATGTTTAATTTTTATTATTGAATTTATGTGTATGAATGTAATTTTTTCCAAAGTATGCAAAAAATGTAGACATTGAATTCAAATAAATTTTTCTTGATGTCATCTTTTTTGAAATTGAAAATAGAGCTTTCATTACAAAATTGGTACTTGGTAAAATTGAGCTGTCATTACAAACAAAGCTTGCAGCCAATTGTAATACGATTCAAAACAATTCACATATTCCATTTGCAATCAAAGTTGAGTATATAAAGCAGAAATATACATCAACTCACACCACACACAGTGGACCGAACACAAAGAACACTGATGATGAGGGTGTAGTGGCATTCAGCCGGTTGTTCAGTTCTACTAAGGGCTAATAAATCAGTCAATGATTATATGTATTTTATTTTTAAATCAATGTTTAAACAGAAAATTTTGTTTTTCATCCCAAAATTAAATGAATCTTAAATAGCCAACATTGTGCATACCATATGTTTTGTGCATGTGTGTGTTTTTTGAATGCATTTACATGAACATCATGTGGTCGTATTAAAAAGAATTTCGTTTAATTTTCGCAAATATACAACAAATGCAACACATATTTTCATATCATGAAATATATAAATAGAAAAATGCATTCCGATGCTCTTTTTGTATCATAAAATGTGTTTTTTGGTATTTCACTTTTCTGCAAATTGATAAATCAACTTTCTTATTTATATTGAACAGCTGTTCTTTGGAAAGCTTTCCATAATATTTGGAAATCTTGTAGTGCTACTGTACTTTCAACGTAATTTGATAATAACTTTAATTCGCCACTGAAAAAATGAAAGTGTGTTTAAACACATTTTAAGTTTTTATGAAAATTAACTCAAACTATATTTAAACATTCACTGATTTATTAGCTATAAGTGTTTGTCAGAATATTTACAATTAACTTTGGTGTTATTTGTTCATTGATAATTATGACATGTAATTTGGCTTACAAAGCGATACGAACTTTATCCTGATCAAATCATAAATATAATAGAAACTGTTTAACTGCTTGCAAAAGTGTTATTTTTACACTATTGCAATAAATTTTTTTTGTGTGAAATTTATTGCTGAAAAACTCAATTTCATAAAAAAAACGAGTTAGGACCTTTCTACTTGAGACCATCGATACACAATTATATTTAAAAATTCTAAATTAATTAACACTTCATATGGTGTAATATTCTCATAAGACAGTAGTTATTGATGTAAACTCTCGATCAGATGATTATAACCACTTGAATTTCTGTTTTTAGCAAGCCATATAAAGGCCTACTAAGCACAGCAAGGGCACTTTCTGATTGTAGTGAAAAAAATACGAGTATTTGGCTTCATATTGCCAGCAGCTATACTGACTGTCATCTGCTGATATAAGACCACCTGTACCTGTGTTCTGTAACTTGTGAGAAGTTTTCGCGTCGAGTAAATTCAAGCAATTATATTGGTTGTTCTGCTTGTATAGAGGCTGACTAGCATAAGAATTTGAATAAAGTTACCAGAAGCATCATCGAGAAACTACGTCTTTTTCTTACTCCTTCTGTGTTTTATAGAGTTATAAAAAAATTTTCGCCCGGAAAAATTCTCGCCAAAGTTACAGAACATACACACGGGGGCGGGATTTCGCAACGAAGAATTTTGAAGTGTTCCCCGATTTTGGGTGTTTACACACGCAGCCACACATACACACACACATACATACATACGTCCATACATCAAAATATCGAAATATGACGAAATATTGGTTATTCGAAAATGGGGGGAACTCAGTAACTTCCTATAGCGGAAAGTTAAGAACCAGTTTTAATTATTCTGGAATGAATCAACAAGATTTCAACGATGATTGATATCAATCATCAAAATTGGAAAAATTAAAAAAAAGTAATTTTTATTAAAAAACAAGTAAATTTTATTTATATTAATAAGTACTACAGAAGCTCTTAAATTGTCTTACAACTGGGCCAGAATGTAAGGACTCGGTGTTAACCCGAAAAAAACAGAAATATGTTTTTTTTTGCGGGAAAGCGGAAAATTCAAACTTTTCAATTTCTCGTATTTAAAAACAAAAGAATAAAAATTACCAAAAAGGTCAAATATTGAGGAGTGATACTCCATTGGAGACTATGTTGGAAAGACCATATAGATGTTCATGTAATTTAATGGGTTTGATCATAGGTTTGTGGCAAAAATTAACGAATGAACGACTTGGACCTAGCTCTACATATAAAAAATAGATTATTAATTATTATTATCAAAGACTTTGAACCATTTGCAGAAGAGCAATTGGGTCCATATGGGGATTAAATCTCAAGATAACACAAAATGTGGTGTGACCAATTATAACACACGCATCGTTAGAGTATTGCACATCTTTTGAAAAGAACCCCTTCCAAAAATACAGCTTAGGATCTGTGGCGCAACAGGAACCACATCAACTTAGGCGATGGAAAACCAATTGATATACAGATTAGGTATGAGATATCTTTGGTCGCCACAAGACTGATGGCAACGGGTGAATGGATAATAGGAGAACATACAACCGATTGAGTTGTAAGTTTCGTAAATTCTTCCGCCTGCCGAATCATAATACAGTCCTTCAAATTAAATATCTAAAGGAGATTGGCAACGAACTACCAATCCGAATCTTTACGGATATTAGCAAAGTTACCGAAGCCTTAAAAAATCATAAATTTCAATCTCGAAGCATCCTTCAATGCAAAAATTAGATAAACTCATGCAGATATTGTAGAGAAATCGATATGGATTCCAGGACATCAGGGTGTCTCTGCAAATAAAGCTGCGGATAAGTTTGCAAAGATGGGACCATTACTGAATAACATCACAGTAGAAAACGCCAAACCTTTTCAAGAATTCAAAAATGAACTGAAACCATGGGCTATAGAACAACACACCAGAGATTGGCAGAACTGTACTGCTACTAATATTGATCTTTTATAACTGAAATTTATTTGCCGATGGTTAAGCATTGTCTATATATATATCTATATATGCTTTGCCAAATCACTAGTAGACTTCAACCACATATTTTGAACATTCACGAACTTCTTATCTTAATCACAGATTTTCAAAAACTATTTGACAATTCACAAGTAATAATATTTCTAAAAATTACAAAAGAAATATAAGCGTAGTAAGCTTAGAAACTTTAACAAAACCCAGAAAATAATTTATATTCGATATGAACCTGGTTTTTGTTAAAGTTTCTGAGCCTGCTACGCTTATTTTTCTTTTGTGATTTTCAAAAATATTATTTGTGAATTTTGCATATCGTAAAAACCAGTCCCGATTGGCATCCCTAATTAGAATAGAAATAAAGGAAAATTAAAAAAAAAACATATACATACATACAGATGGAGTTGAAGGAAACAATTGCATTTTAAATAATTAAAAAGATGTGTCTGACACAACCAATTGTAATCATTTGCCGCTGTGCTGCCACTTGTAAAATTAATACGCATCATTTACACACGTATTTTATATGGTAGCTTTGAATGCTCGAAACGGATGAATCGTCTTGCAAAAAAAAAAACTCTCAGTAAAAGAAATTTTCTCCAGACAAAAATTTTGTTCCGAAACAATAGCCGAATTCACCATAAGGTTAACTCAACAAAAGACTTACAATAGAGTTCTTGAAAAGGTTTACAAACTTATCATCTTCATATAAAAGTTCTGAAAATATAATTGAGAATTAATTAATATCTAAAAACAATTTCATTTAATGTATTGAATGGTTAAATCAATTGATGTTTTATATATAAATGAAAAAGTTTATTAAAAAAACGGATTTATAGTTTTTGGCGAATTACGAACGTGATTGAGTCAAAAAAAAATATTTGCAAATAAATTACCACAGTTTTTATACGGCATTGTAAATGTATAAAAACTTGGTAGCACTTTTATAGAAATGTTTACAAAAAATTGTGTAAATGTATAAAAGCACGTCTACCGGAGGTTGGGCAAGAAGTGATACTGAAAAAGGTAACTTGTTTGCAAAACATGTAAAATATGTATTTACCCCAAACACATGTACTGGTGCTGTTGGTTTACCGAGTGTAGTTGCTCTACCCCCTCGACCTTTAAAGTTTAAGATGCGTGACGTACAGAAACTAATTACTAAACTCAACCCGAAAAAAGCTCCAGGTATTGATGGAATTAGTAACAAGATGCTGATGAATTTGCCTCGTATTGCAATTAGAACCCTTCTATTTATTTTTAATGTCATATTACGGCTAGAGTATTATCCACATCACTGGAAGCTTGCTAAGGTCAAAATGATTCCAAAGCCAGGTAAAGATCTTAGCAAGGCTGAATCATACAGGCCAATAAGTATACTATCAACAATGTAAAAACTTTTCGAAAAACTGCTCATGACAAAATTGTCCAAAATTCTAATTGGTTTTAGAATTAGATTAGTTCAATTTATAAGAACATTTGAAGAAAATAAGTATTGTTCTGCCCTGTTTATTGACATTTCTCAGGCATTTGATAAAGTGTGGCATGAAGGCCAATAAATTTTCTGAAGCTATTGGAAAGTTACATTACTACCCGAAAGTTCACGATTGTTGAAGGAGACTTCATGAGTGTGCCCGAATCTATATCATCCGGTGTGCCACAGGGGAGCATACTGGGGCCAGTTTTGTATTTGATTTATACTTGTGATATGCCTTTGAGCAGCAATATCCATACGTATACATTTGCCGATGATACAGCCTGCCTTACCCTCACGAGACTTCCCGATATCTACAAGAACATATTACACAGCTGGAACTATGGTTAAACTTATGGAGAATTAAAGTAAACGAACAAAAGTGTGTTCACGTAACGTTTGCCATGCGAAGAGATACTTGTTCCCCAATTCGAATCAACAATCAAGTTGTTCCTCAACATTAACATGTGAAATATCTTGGTATACACCTTGATCGACGGATTACATGGAAACACCATATTGACTCAAAGCTAACACAAATGAAACTTAAATTAACTCAGATACATTGGCTGATTGGTAGAAATTCAGCACTCAGTCTAGATTGTAAACTTTTAATATACAATTCGCTTTTGAAACCAATATGGTGCTACGAAATACAGCTATGGGGCACTGCTTCAGCTTCCAATATAGAGAGAATCCAACGAAGGCAAAACCAGATTTTAAGACTAATAACATCGGCTCCATGGTACATCAAAAGTTCAAATTTACATCGTGATTTGAATATGTCACTAGTGACTGAAGAAATTGCAAAATACGCAGGCAAATACTTAACAAAACTCGAGTTCCATCCTAATCCCCTTGCTCGTAATATCTTGAATTTTACTGGACACATCCGCTTAAAAAAGAGGGACTCTATGGCTCTAGTACTCAACACTCCAGATGAAACAGCTTGAAAATATTTTTGTGCTTAATACTATATTTATGTATTATTAATTACTACACTGGTCGGGCCTAACAATTATATTTAGATTGAAGATTTGAATACTTATTGTTAGTTCATTTTTGAAGATACAATAAATAAATATAAGCATGTAAAAACAAATGTTTTTCTATCGATGTTTCTTGTGCGATATTTATCAATTTATTGTTTTTATTAGGAAACATTTGTAAGTGTGGCAACCTCAAGCATTTTGTTTGCAAATAGTACGTTAATCGTGAATAGTTTTCTGAATTAGTAGTCGCAATAAAAACAACAATATGGCAACAATTTACAGTTTTATTTGCAAATAAGCCGTGCGTATAAACGTAGTATTAGGTGCTATAGCAAACAATGGCGACAATTGAAAAATAAGTAATGATAATTTTTCTGTCTACATTTTGCTAATGATGTGTAGATCACAATTTTAAAATTGAAATTAACAGGAATTTTTGAAAGAACTTTCTAAGAAGCCATTTATAAGGATCAGGAAATTAAATGGCACCGTTTAAAAAAAATTATCCCGTATTTCTTGTATTGCAATTGTATAGAACTCTATTTCTATTTTAACAAAATAAGCAGGTAGAACTAATTCCTCTAATGCATCCTGCAACCTAAACAACAACAACTGATGTATTTGTAAACCTTGATTCCCATATTTTTGTTTGTCACTGTAAATCCACAAATACACCGACAAAATGGAATTGATTATATACTTTGAAAATGTGTAAAGATATTTTTGTGTGTGTGTCCATATTTGAGAATATACACAATATAAAATATATATGTACATATATTTCTTACACCAAACTGAACGAATCCATGTTTTAAATTTCACGGCATGCAATTTTTCCATTAATCCATATTTGTAAAAAGAACAACAACGGAAACTACCCTCCCTTCTTCAGCAGCGTACATTTAATTACAAAATTTACGTCGAGTAACATCTTACAGATTAAGAGTATCTACAAAATTGATGTATGGCATAGAATTCTATACACTTGCATTATACGAGTAGTATTACAATATGGAAATAAAACTGGGTTTATCGTAACTGGTAAAAGTAAATAAAAATTAGTAAAACTGAGAATACCAAAAAATACATTAAGAAAAACATCCAGCAGCATATAGTATGCACATATGTATGTACCAGCATATGGCTCTTGGACTTCGAATGCCTTTTCCAGTGAGTAGAAAAACGTGTTTTTTTTTCTCTCTTACTCTGAGTCTTGGTAAACATAATTATGTAAACTCTTTGCTATATGTTCATACTACAATTAAATATTGAGATGCAGATAATTATTTTTCTTAGGGTTTCAATCGTATGTTCATGTAAGTTGTTTTCTGTAAATGAAGTAAGTCTATGGAATGGAACAGAGAGTCTTAAAGATACAAAAAAAAAGATGGGCTGGATCTTTGCTTCTTATCGCTGATGCAATATTGTTATACATATGTACATGTATGTATGTATGTACATATTTATGTTAATACATAAAAAGTTGTTAAACGAGTATTTTTAGGAACTAAAACTTCCAGCACGGAACGATAATTAAAAAATAATTGAGGTTGTTAAGGTATTAAGTAGAAGAAACTTTGAAATTCGAGATCTCAAGCAGTCGTCTTAACACAGTGTATAATACCATTACATACATATGTATACAGTGAAACCTCCAATAACCGGACGCTCACCGTCACGGTATTTTTGTACAGTTATTGAAGGTGTCCGGTTATGAGAGAGGTATAAATTTTTTGGTAGTCTATTGTTTTTCAAAATATATCGGCCATGTTACAGACTTCAATTCCGTTCGGAAACGGAATTGAATTCACCTCAAGATGTCGAGCCCTAGCCGGAGTATAATCCAACATACCAGCGCTCCCAACAATCTGGACACATCTGACAAATTCCCGTATTTAAGTTTTCTTGTTAAGATAACATCTCCTCCAAAAATGGGGTGGATTGAATTCCGTTTTCGAACGGAATTGAACTCTGTGACATGGCCGTATATTTAGTGTAGACTCCTTCAACTCCTTCAGATTGGTACAATTTCACATGTTGGGTTTCAAAATGATTTCCAATGTTGCAATTTGAATTGTTAAAATACACAAGAAACTTTGCATCTTCGCAATTTCACACACAGCACATTTTTCTTTCTCAAACTCGTTTATAATTTTAATTTTTTTCCTTTAATTGATAAATTTTTGTTCTGTGCCATTTTGTGACACCAGCTAAGCAAACGACTTCTTCCATTAAACGCATGATTCTGTACTTTTGCGTTAACAATGGAATCACCAATATCATTAACATTAATACAAATATGAATTAGATACTACGTTTATACGCCCTATATTTACAAATAAAAGTGTTTGCAAATAAGTTAGCTCACTACCCCAATTCACAGTTTTGTGCAAATGATCTTGCATCTTAGCATGAGCAAAATGGTACGATGCAAGACCATTTGCACAAGATTGTGAACTGGGCTACTGTTTATATGGTGTAGCAAAAGTACAAAAACTTGGTAGCACTTCTATAGAAAACGTACTTCCATAAAATATATTAGTATAAAGGCTCAAGGCTTAAGGCTCAGTTTGCCGACGGTAATGTAATGTAACTGTAATGTAGGAAACAGCTGATCGATATTTTTATATGAAAAGTAGGTTACGTTGCATTACATCTCTATAACCATTTCCATTACTTTTCACATAACAATATCGATCAGCTGTTTCCTACTGTTGCAGTTACATTACATTACAGTCGGCTAACTGAGCCTTTAGCTGTTTCCTGTTTTACCGTTGCAGTTACATTCCATTACAGCTAACTGTGCCTTAAATGTATAAAATAACAAATAATGATTTCTTTTAATTGCCATTATTTTCTTTTATCAATGTTTTTGTGCAATATTTATCTATATGTATTGTTTTTGTTAGCAAACATTTGTAAGCGTGGCAGCCTCAAAAAGTGCGTTAAAAACAATTATAGTTTATAAAAGTGCATAAAACAATTATGTGGCAACAATTTACAGTTTTATTTGCAAGCAAGTCGTACGTATAAACATAGTAAGAGTTGAATAAAGGAAGAACAACAATTTAAATACAACTCTGGTTGCCGTGTTTTAAAGCTTCTGCCAGCTTATGAGAGATATTTTGAACAATATTTTTTAAAATTCAGTGTCCTTGTCCGGTTGTTAGAGTGTCCGGTAATGGTTATGGATTTTAAGCATAGTACTCTGTTAAAATTTGTGAAAAATGTTGAGCAACATTGATTATTTCATACAAAAAATTTGACATGTAAACAAAACTAACTAGCCCTGAAACTATGCTACAACTTTTTATATTAAAAAAAAAACGTCCCATGTGTTTGTTGTAAATTCCACACGAAATAAGTGCCACCTATCTTATTTCGCATGAAAACTTAAAATGTTGAAGATACATTTCATACCTTTTTCTAAAGATAAACAGAGTACTATATCTGCAACATTTTTTCATGAACAATTCGTGCCAATTTTTTTTATATGCATTTTGACAGCATTTCACGTGAAATCTTGAACAGAGTACCAGGCTTTATATGGAAAACCCAATGAAAATTTTGGATGTAAAAAACTTGTCCGGTTATAAGAGGTGTTCGGTTATGGGAGGTGGTCGTTATGAGAGGTTCCTCTTTACATAAATAGGTGTGTTCTACAAGATTTCGTGCAAGTTCGGACTAATGAGAGTAAAACGGAAATTACTCTCCGAATGTGACAAATTTATCCAAAATTGCTGAAACGCAAAAAAACAATAATTGCCAATTTTGAAATACTAGTGCTGTCTACTTTATTAATTGTGGAATGAGCATTCTGCGTCAATTAAAATTTTGAAATTTGGGTGAAATTTGTAAAAATTTTGCACTGAAATTTTGAAAATTAGTGTGAAATTTGATAAATTCAGTGAAAACTTTTCTGAAATTTTAAAATTTTGGCAATGAAAATTTTAAATTGTGTTTTTTGTTACATCAAGAGTTTGTTTACATTAAGTGCATGTGTGTATGTGTGACCGTAGGAATTTGTGCGTGGAATATTCTGTGGGTTTTTGTAAATATGTGTGTGTGATTTTCTAACACCGACGGGAAAATTTGTAGGTGTTGTCAGACTGTGGGAATTAAAGGCTGACCGTGATTTGGGGTGGGTGAGGATGTTGTTGAAATGTGTTTTTTTATACACTGATATTTTTTTTTGCATTTTCAATATTGAACTAACAATAAGTATTCAAATCTTAAGTCTAAATATAATTATTAGGCCCGATCATTGTCGGACATAATCTTAGTGATAGTAATTAATAATAAATAAATGTCGTATTAAGCGCAAATATATTTTCAAGAAGTTTTCATCTGGAGTGTTGCGTATTTTTTTTAAGCGGATGTGTCCAGTAAAGTTCAAGATGTTACGAGCAAGGGGAGGGATTAGGATGGTACTCGAGTTTTGCTAAATATTTGCCTGCGTATTTTTCAATTTATTTATTCAGTCACCAGTGGCATATTTAAATCACGATGTAAATTTGAATTTTTGATGTACCATGGAGCCGATGTTATTAACCTTAGAATTTTGTTTTGCCTACGTTGGATTCTCTCTACATTGGAATTGAATTGGTTGTGATATGTAACCGCGGGTGTTTGTGTGTGTTTGTATGTCTGTGAGAATTAAAGGCTGATCGTGATTTATGATTGGAAGGTGTTGTTGAGATAGATCGATTGTGTGTGTGGGTGTGTCTGTGAGAATTTAATTCAAATTAGACTTAATAAACGATTCGGTAGAAGCTATGAACAGAAATGGAAAGGCATTCAAACGCGTGAAAAGTATATTTCCACGTGTAAGAGACCATTTCGAAGGAAGGCGTAGTTGTCGATTCCCAAATATGAGAAATCTTTAAAGAATTGCTCAAATCTAAGTTGGTCAATAAAGAGAGAGAAGCATGGGTATGTTTTAAAAATGTAAAGGGTCCGCCATCTAACGTTTTTTTTCAACTAGTGCTTATTTCGTGAATGGTAACACTTAGCTCATGTCTGATTTGACAGATAATTAGTTTTTCCCTTCCGCTGAACGTATATGATTGTGTATACGCTTGAACAACGCTTCGCTACAGAAGATGCCGATTTTGCAAAAAAAAAAAATCATCTTTTCAGATGAAGCTCATTTTGATCTTGGCGGGTATGTAAACAAGCAAAATTGTCGCATTTGGGGCACAGAAAACCCGCACGCATACATTGAAAAGCCGACGCACCCAAACGCGGATTTTGGTCCAGAGGCATAATTGGGCCATTTTTCGAAAATGAGCAAGGAGTGGCCGTTACAGTCAATGGCGATCGTTATCGGGCCATGTTGAACGAATTTTTGTTCACAAAAATTGAAGAGGAGGATATTGGCAACATTTGGTTTTAACAGGACGGCGCTACGTGCCACACAGCCGAAGCTACACTCGATGTTTTGCGCCCTGTTTTCAAAAAAAAAAAAGTTATCTGGCGGACCCTATATATTACAATTTTATTTAAAAAGGCAGTACTCCAAATAACGAAGAACTCAGATGCAACGTGCGATTAAAAAAACTTCCAGCATTCTTATTTAGATTTTTTTTTCGTGGTATCATATCCGGTTAGCATGGTGAAAGGTTCAGGTGGTCCCCTGAAATATGAACTGATTTCTGCTGGGAAACCAATAGACTTGTGCCATTTGCTTCATTTCAGTGACCGGTCATTTTGGTTCATTATTTATAAATGAACTAGTTCGTTCATTTAGTTCAATCGCTCTTTTTATTTCAATGAACTAGTTAGTGAAGTGTGAAAATATGTTCATTTAGTTCAATCATCTTTTTAGTTCAATGACTTGACATCTACATACATACATACATACATGTGTTGTGGTCTTTGACAGGCACAGATCTGTGACATCTCGCCAAACGTGGCGTGGTGATATCTCGTCAAACGTGGCGACAAAAATTCGTTTTTGGCGATGAAAATTTTGAAATGGCGATTGGCAATATTTGAACTCTTTGGCGACATTTTTGGCTACATTCTTACGATTTAAATAAAATAGAATAATATTAAAAATGAGAAATTTTTTATTTGAAGAATTTTTTCTACAACATAAAATATTTCGTGCACAAGATTCTTAAAAACAAAATTATGAACCGCAGAACCTTATTTGATGGAGAAAACGACCTTTTATAAATTGAAACCAACATTTTTACAAGTCCCCGTTCATACAGTGAAACATTTGCTGCGAAACAATTTTGATATTTTTTTTTGAAATTGCATTGGTGTCCACACTGCGAAGTTTTTGTTTTGCAGCTTAATACATTTTCTCATATATTTCTCATGAGAATGAGAAGAGAATGACGTACTCAACAAGAAATGCATGTACATGCAACAAAGTACCTTCTTCCGTTCCCCTTTCACCCTTCCTTGACAAACTCAAAAGTTTTGCAGCAAATGCTTCATTGTATGGACGGGGACTAATGAAGCACCAAAAAGCCTACACGAGTTCTCGCTTAAAGTGTTTGATAACAACGATGCTGCTGGTACTTAACAATTCAAGAATATGATATTTGTACTTAACGTTAATTCAGTTTTATCACAAGATTAAAATAATAATTCTGATCTTGGCGTTCAGGTTCAATTTATCCTATTTAGACTGATCTTTTGGAATATGTTATTGTTAAGAAATTTTATACACCAGTATTTATATGTTAACTTTTCTTAATTTTTTTTTTAAATATAACTTTTATGTCTTACGATAGACATTACGGACTGAATTTTAAATTTAACAATATCCCAGCAAAAATTACTGCTTACCAGAAGCGTTTTGGTAAGGGAGACAATGTTACAGAATTACTTGCTGTTGCGCATGAATAAGAAGTTTTTTTTTTTTTTGTTCGGGATGAGCCAGCTAGAAGCAATACATTTAGCTTCCAAAAAGCCATGAATGTTTTTTGCCTTACTAAAGTGCTTCAGAGAAGTAATAATATATAATTTTTGTGAGAGCCCGCCTTACGTTAGTGCTTTTCAGAAGCATTTTTCGAAGCTTTTGTTATCAAATAAGCAATACATTGCTTCCCTCAGTTGTTAGTGCTTCCGCATCAGATTTTTTTTTTGCTGGGATGTGTAATTTAATCACAAAAGAAAAATATTTTTTTAGCTAAAATTTAATGTTTTATTGTATTAGCGATATTTGGCGATATTCGACAAGTCATTTGGCGAGGAGGCTGAAAATAAATCTGACAACACTGATCTGTAATTAAAAAACCTTACGAAAACTAAAATTAATTCCCTTATTCATAAGAAATAACTTTGCTTTATGAAACAAAACAAAATCTCTTAATTCCAAAGTATTTTTTGTGAATAAGGTAGTATAAGTGTTTACTTTTGGTTTCTTGTTTATTGCACTTGTGGTAGCAGCCAGCAACTAACAAAGCACACACAGTAAAAAAGTAAAGCAAAACGTTGAAAACATTTAGTTCATAGCCAGTGTTAGTTCATTTTGTGTCTTAGTTCTTAGTTCAAATATTGAACTAGTGAACCAGTGAGCGTAAAACAATTGAAGTAGTTCACATAGTTCATACATAGTACTGAATCGTTCATTTGAACTAGTTCGTTCATGAACTACACAAGACTAGAAACCAAGCATAAAACAGCAGATAAAATTTATAAAACAAAGCGAACTACTAAACATCAGAAGAGTAGTAGTTGATTTTTTATGTTATAAATACTAGTGTTTCATTTCATTTAAGATAGAGGTCCATAGCTCGCTTTTTGCGCGTTACGCTTTCTACGCATCTGTCAAAAAAGTAGAATCAATGTAATAGTATGTGACAAGTTACATTGCAAAAATCGCAGAACGCGTAGGCGCGTTCAAAGCAAAAAGTACGTCTACTTTCTACTTTTGTACGCGTTACAAGCACCATGAAAGAAAGTCAGCTGTTCTTGAATGCTAAAGATGTTAAATAATACTTTATTTCTTACGTTATCGATAAATATTATTTTGCCGTGAATAATTTTTTTCTTTTTCTTCAAAAAAAAAAAATTTTAGTAAAAAAAAACTTGTTTAATAAAATATGTGAATATTTTCATTAATGCGATGTATTTTAATTAACTTGTCACCACACTTTTCTCAGTAACAAATTTTGCATATTGGTTATCGATTACTTTTACGACTAACTCCACAAATTCTTTTAAAAACTCGATTTCACTCTCCATTTTTTCTTTATAAGTATTTATAAACAAACACACACAGCTGATCAAAACAAAAATAAAACGGCCCATGAAAAGCAGTGCATGTAACTCAACGCGAACAAAATATAGAATGAAACAAGAGGATGAAACGCGTGTAAAGCATAACGCGCAAAAAGCGAGCTATGGACCTCTACCTTTAAGATTTCAATTTATATCATAGAAGCCATTTATGTGTAAGGCCTGGTATTCTGTTCACAATTTCGTGCGAAATGCTGTCAAACTGCATGTAAAAGTATTTGGTATGAAATATTTGCGAAGCAAATTTGCAAAGTAGTACTCTGTTCTTATTGCGAAAAACACTCATTATGTTTCGCTGCGAAATCAGCGCATTGAGTTCTTGTTTCAACTTTGTTATTTGCTGAGCTTCTCATTTGTTTAAATGAAAGTTTAACATATTAACTGTAGTTGTTCTAATAATTTTTTGGGTAAAGGTTCCCTGATGATCTGCATTAGCAACAGTGAAATGCGCCTAGGATCCAGCTAAACCCCTCAATAATCAATTTCAATGTATTTTTAATATAAAAAAATATTTTACTGAATAAATAAAATAATACTTTGGGATTATTAGTGCGCAGCGTTACCATATATATTTAAAAAAAAAAACTTTTTTTCTACAAAAGCACAAAAATTTTAAAAGGAAACATAAAAATGTATTTGGAATTCATTTTATTAACAAACAAACAAACGATTAAAAATCAAAAACATAACATATAATGAAAAAAAAACTAAAATAAAATTCATATTTAGATTAGAGATCTTTAAGAAAATACAACATACATTAATAAACATATTTCTTATTTGTACATTGTTTTATTAAAATTTAAAGCAATTTAAACGACATTGTCGTACATAAGAGGGAGTAAACACAATTACACACTGTTGCAGTAATAGGGGAGTGAGAAGATATAAGATCATTTTATTGCATACAAACATCACTTAATATTTTCAACCAATATACTGCAAAAGTTAAATTATGTAAAGGGTCCGCCAGATAACTTTTTTTTGAAAACAGGGCGCAAAACATCGAGTGTAGCTTCGGCTGTGTGGCACGTAGCGCCGTCCTGTTGAAACCAAATGTTGCCAATATCATCCTCTTCAATTTTTGTGAACAAAAATTCGTTCAACATGGCCCGATAACGATCGCCATTGACTGTAACGGCCACTCCTTGCTCATTTTCGAAAAATGGCCCAATTATGCCTCTGGACAAAAATCCGCACCAAACAGTGACTCTTTTTGGGTGCGTCGGCTTTTCAATGTATGCGTGCGGGTTTTCTGTGCCCCAAATGCGACAATTTTGCTTGTTTACCCGCCAAGATCAAAATGAGCTTCATCTGAAAATATGATTTTTTTTGGCAAAATCGGCATCTTCTGTAAGTCGATCGCAGGCAATATTTCCCAGCGTTGTTCAAGCGTATACACAACCATATTCGTTCAGCGGAAGGATAAAACTAATTATCTGTCAAATCAGACATGAGCTAAGTGTTACTATTCACGAAATAAGCACTAGTTGAAAAAAAAAACGTTAGATGGCGGACCCTTTATTTATAAAATACTTTGCAAAACTTTATATGTATTTAAAGAAAAACTTTTTGCCATCTCAAAAAACTTCTAAAAAATGGAAAAACTTGACAAATGGTAACGCTGTTAGTGCGTTAACAAATCGTCGGTTGGTTATTGGCTTGCCGCACAGTATATTCAAAATACATTATGATTGCAGCAAACCAATAACCAACCGACGAAATATTGAACTTACATTTTAGCAATTCTCATAAAAAACACTACCAAAACGAATTCGTTTTCTGAGAACTTAGGTCTACCCTCTCGATGGTTCCTGTAGCATACAAAATGACTTTGTATCTCGGAATTTCTGTCTGTCCTTAAATTTTAATTGCCCCAATTGCGTTACTTGATACTGATACTATGTTTACGTTAATAGGGTATACATATGTTTATTTCATGAAGGAGGATCGTCTATGGCTTTTATTTGATGTTCTGGATGACGTGATTTTTTATTTATCATTTTATTAAAATCCAGCTTATTGTGTACATATTTCTGATATGTTTAAGTGTGCTTTGTGTGGCAGTCAGACAGGCTGTATGTATCAGTTGGTCAGTCAGTCTGTCTTTTTATTTCTTTATTCTTCTAATGTGTCACTACTTTTTTGATTTTACTACTTGAAATAGAGAACATTTAGTAATTTTTAAATGTATTATTTTTATTGAAAATATATACATACATACATATGTATGTACATATGTATAATGCAAATACATATATGTACTTATGTATGTATGTAGAATTTAGTTTATATACAAGGAAATACATTTTTAATAAACATCTAATGTTGCAAATCGATCTCAAATAACTCAGTTACCTCCACCAGCAATTCACGGTAAGTGTTTTCATAAAGTGCCAGAAACATTGGAATATTTATGTTTGGAAGAATTTTTACTTGAGGTTTACTGTTTGACCTCTTGAAGTTGTTGTTGATGACGTAGGCTGGCTGGTATCGGATTCAGATAATGTGATTTCTCACTTAAAAAAGGTCCTCATCAACATTAACCATACCTGTATACAATACATTCATGGATTGGGTTGGTCCAGACGCAATTGCTGTCTGCGAATTAATGATTAAAGAAAAGCTTCCCATCACCTGCTAAAAGGTTTTTATATTTTGCTAGCATGCATTCCTTAGCATGTTTTTGTCGATAGTGACGCGAGAGTCGGAGATGTAGTGGGGTTTCAAAAAAAATCTATACTATAAGAATTTACGAATTCGCTCTTTTGAATTTTTGCAAAGTAGGTATTTATTTCATTTACCACAAGGTCATAAAATTTCTTTGGTTAGAAAATTGTGTGACGTGAGTAATTTTTTTAAATTATCAGCCCAATCATGAATATTCCCACGGAACTTAATTCTCGCGGAGAATAATTTTCTCGAGAAAATATTCCTCCAATCATAAATTCCTTGGGAACAAAAAAGAGTAATACGTGGCATCACCGTACTACGAAACCAGTTGTTTTACTTGTTTGCCGACATTTTGTTTCTCCCCATTTTTTTGAGTGAGAGAGTATACAAAACTGTTAAAATTCACCAACTTGAAAAAATATGTAAAAAAAAGTTTATACATGATTTATTTGGGCATTATTTGTGTTTTTCCAAATAAAAGAACTTTAAAATACATTGTTATGTATATAAATTTTGTTTTAATGGAGTATTAACCATGTTTTTATGTAAACTCCCTTCTGTTTTGCAAGAGAAAGATTTTTAGTGAAAAAAGCAAGTTCAATTGCCTTCATAATACCTACTTTTTCCCCGGGGAGTTTTTTTATCCCCGCATTTTGTAAAAAAAGGGGCTGTATATATAGTATACATGCTTAGGCGTGCTTAGGTCTGTTTACAGTAGATTTTACAATTTATGTATGCTTCAGCATAATTCCAGTTGAAGTCAATATTTATTCAGTAAGTTTGCTTAATACTCATTCATATACAGCCCAATCATGAATATTTCGGAATTCATTTCTCACGGAAAATAATTTTCCCGAGAAAACATTTCTCCAATCATAAATTTCTTGGGAAGAAAAAAGGGTAATACGTGGCATCACCGCATTATGAAGCTCATTGTTTTGCTTGTTTGTTGACATTTTGTTTCTCCCTTTTTTTTGAGTGAGAGAGCATAAAAAAATTATTAGAATTCACCAACTTGAAAAAATATGTAAAAAAAGTTTATAAATTATTTATTTGGGAATTACTTATGTTTTTCCAATTAAAAGAACTATAAAATACAAGTTTATGTATACAAATTTTGTTTTAATGGAGTATTAACCATGTTTTTATGCAAACTCCCTTTTGTTTTGCAAGAGAAATATTTTTAGTGAAAAAAGCAAGTTCAGCTACGTTCATAATACCTGCTTTTTTCCCGGGAAGTTTTTTATTACCGCATTTAGTACAAAAAAGGGAAAATACAAAGTCATGATAGGAGAAAAGGGAAAGTGAGAAAACTCGTGCGGAATTTTTGTTTATGATTGGGCTGTATATTTTCTAAAGATCAAATAGCTATCGAAATGAATAGAGTAAATATCTATTATAATAAGCCCATTTACATATGTATTTTAAAATTTTGTGTGCTGGAGCTTTCGAAATGGAAAATGTACAGCTTTCACTATAAAAAAAAGTGATAATATGATGTGTTGCTGAATATTACACTGTTTGAATGCTTAAGTTTTCACAATATTTCAAACAGACCAACAAGTTTAAAGAATTCCAGTACATTAGTTAATCATCTTTACTAATACCTAACATTCCTAATCAACCCTTCAAAAAAAAAAAAAACAAGACAAATTGGATTTTTCTTTATTAATTTTATTTTTACTTTCATTAAATTTCGATATTTTGTACATCTTCGATTACTGTATTACTGTATACTGTATTTAGCAGCTTTTTCTTATTTATTGAGTTGACATTAATCGGAGACATTTTAATGGTGAGATGAACTTTTCTATTGTATACATTAAGTACATCTTTGTACGAGTATATACCCTGAAGGAAGCGTGCGGTTAAGTGTCCCCAAGTCACCACTTTTGTCGAATATTTTCGTGACATTGGCTTCTTCTTAATGTTTTATTGGTTTGTTGAAAATACAAGTGGCGTCAAGCAAAATTCAAGTTTTTATAAAAATTAGTTTACGAAATCAAATATAAATGCCCACCCAACTAAAAAATATGTATGGAAATGAGGGTATATGGACATATATGATAATATATATTCATACATATATGCATGTGTAAATATTCCCTATACAGTATGCAAAATTCATATTCATACTCCCTTGATTCAAAAAAGCGCACTGCTGTGCAATAAATTAAATTATTAAAATTACTTTTTTTTAAGATCTTGTGGAATCAGTTAACAGTTTGCTGTAAGTCCAGATACATACGTAAGTGTTTGATTTTAATAATTCGACGAAACATTGAATTTTTTATTTATATTTAATAGAAACGGACGCAAACCAAATCCCTACTTGCTGAAGGAATGAATGAATTACACAGTTTTTTTATGTGTTTTTTTTATGCACTAGTTCCTTTTTTTATATTTTTTTAAAATTAAAACATCAAATGTTAACAACATAAACCGTTTCATTATCATTAGAATTAGTAAAATGTAGTTGTGAGTATCTGTTTCTTTCCAATGTCTCGATATGGTCCCAAAAGAACTGCCTACTCAGTAGTACCAACGCCAGTAGTTGCTTTTCAATGACATGCACATTCTAAATGTCTATAGCAAAAAGCAGTAGTACTAGTGACAAAGTCAATAGTGAATCAGTACTGATTCACTAGTGACATTTCCTACAGGGTATCAATCCACTTATATGAAGGATTAATGCTAAATTCTTTTTACATCATTCCTTTTAATTATCTATTAAATCGTTCTATTGTTGATGCTTTCATATTGAGTAATGTTTATTCTTCTATTTATGCATGAATTTTCCAAAGTGTTTACTAAAATATTCTTTACCATCATCTCAAGAAATTTATTATTCGACATATTGTCATAATTATATTGTAAGTGAAATTTATTTGCTGGAGGTTAAGCGATGTCTATATGCATTTCATTGTTGCTTTAACAAATCGTCAGTAGACTTCAACCACACATTTCGAACAGTCACAAACCCCTTATCTTATGCACAAACTTCCAAAAACTATTTGAGAATTCACAAATAATAATATTTTTGAAAATCACAAAAGCAAAATAAGCGTAGTAGGCTTAGAAACTCATACAAAACCCAGCAAATAATTTTTATTCGCTAGAAAAATAAAATATTCGGTGTAGAAAAATAAAATAGATTCATATCGAATAAAAATTATTTGCTGGGTTTTGTATGAGTTTCTAAGCCTACTACGCTTATTTTGCTTTTGTAATTTTCAAAAATATTATTATTTGTGAATTCTCAAATAGTTTTTGGAAGTTTGTGCATAAGATAAGGGGTTTGTGACTGTTCGAAATGTGTGGTTGAAGTCTACTGACGATTTGTTAAAGCAACAATGAAATGCATATAGACATCGCTTAACCTCCAGCAAATAAATTTCATTTACCATCATCTGTTTGTAAGTTTTTTGTTACTCGTCCCAATTCAAAAATATTTTCCATTGGGTTGGTTGCTTCGAGTGCAGTTTTTTATTTTCAGTGGTACAGCCAATGCAAACTTTGAGAATATGTCAATTACAGTCTATACAAATCAATCATTTCTATTTTCTATAGAATAGTCCCCCATTTCAACTAAATCAGCTTCCCAAATATCATCTATTCCTTTCATTACATTTCTACAACGCACAAACAGTTTTCGAGATTGCTTATGTAGTTCGTTTACTAACTATTTTTTTAAGACATACGGCCATGTCACAGAATTCAATTTCGTTCGGAAACGGAATCCAATCCACCCCATTTTTGTAGGAGATGGTGTCTAAGAAAGAAAACTAAAATATGGGAATTTGTCAGGTGTGCCCAGACCATTGGAAACGCTGGTATGCAGGGTTCTACTCCGGCTAGGGCTCGACATCTTGAGGTGGTTCAATTCCGTTTCTGAACGGCATTGAACTCTCGTGTTTTTCACGGATATTTTGGAGTGTGTTGTAATCTACTTAGTTATTTTGTTCGATTTTTAACATTTTCTTTTAGTTTTGTTATTTTGGCGGTTTTTTGGTTTTGGCGATTTTTTTTTGTTTTCGGCGATTATTTTCGGTTGTTTTTTAGTTTTGGCCCTTTTTAGTTTTGACTAATCTGACCAGACATCCCGCTTTAGGCGGGATTATCTCGCTTTTCATAGGTCGATCCCGCCTTCAATTTATATCCCTCTTTTTTAGAGTTTTAAAATTGTCAAAATCTTATTAGATTTTTATTAAAAATTCATTTCAAATGCTTTTCTAAGTGTAGTTATTGCTTAACTAACTAAAACCTTGTGTGCCTCGCTACACCCCATATACCTTTTGAGTTGAAAAGAAAGTGTTTTATATTAAGTGCCATGCTTGCGATTCAAACCTTCACTATTTTATAAAATATAATTCTCATTATTAACATAAATAGTCATGAAGACTTTCACAACATTTCCTCTAATTAAGACGAGCACTCATTTGTCTAATCCCAATTATTTTCTATCATCGGCAGAATCAGCAGAGTTCCAAGTTTGTGTTTGTAGCAGACACCAAGAGTATAAAAAATTAATATTTAATTTTCTTAGGAGTTGACACTTTTTTTTTGCTCCATTATTGACTCCTTTTTATAATAATATTCTCGTTATTGGCGTTAAAATTTTTTACTGTTTTGGCTTACAAGATATCTTGAATTAAATGTTGCTTCTATGTGGGACATGCCACGACAACTTTAGGCTTAAAAACATTAATAGCTTCCTGTTCCTTCTAAACCATCAGTAATATGCTGTAAGCAAATCAGCAAGATCGGTACGCTGGTATTATTTTTGAAGACAAACAAAAATTTGCACTATATGAAAGGCACTACGCCTACTTGTTAAATTCTGAAATTGTTTCCAGAGACACTGCACAATATCAAGAGAGTTATCTCTACAAAATTTAAAGGTTTCCCCTATATTAGTTTTCCAGATATCTCAAAGTAAATATTTTTTCTTTATGGTAGGTGTCACACCCACATGTCCAATTCTAACTTTTTTTGTAAGACAACGCACGTTATAAAAATCGTTACTTACACAAAGTTTCAAGTTTCTAGCTGCAGCCGTTCTTTATTGATGAGATTGAAATCGTCCTTTTGAGTTGAAAACTGTGTTTCCTAAGTACATACGACACTGTGCATGTGCATTAGACTGGTCGCAGCTTGTATGTGATTTTTTCTAATTCTTAATATATGCGCTGTCTCAAATGCGTAGCTTGCTGCCATAAATACGGTGCCTTCTGTTGCTTAGTGGGGCCTAAAGTAGCCGATACACAGTGGGGATTTTGTGAAAAATTTAAATAATTCTGCAGTTTCTAAACGAGCCGTCCGATTGTTATAAAATTTCATACAGCATTTAAAGAGGTGTCCACAAAGCCTCCAAATGGGCTACCTAGGGTTAATGAAAAATTAAAACCGATGCTATAGGTATAATGTGCTTTATCCCGCTTTAAAAAAGATATTTATTTTTAAATCCCGCTTTTTGGGGGTATTTTCTTCAAAATCCCGCTTTTTGATCGATCATGTCGCGCTTTTTGTAAGAACTATCTGCTCACGTTAGTTTTGACGACTTTTTTTAATTTTGGGATTTTTTGGTTTTAGTGTTTTTGAAAATTTCAAGAGTTTGCCTCTTACGGTTTCCAAGATATACTCGTAGCAAGTTGTCAAGATTACATAGAACACCTTTTAATTTTTTTTTGCGTAGCCCGCATAAAATTCCACTAACTTTTAAAATTTCAAGTGTCTATCAGGCTTATTATGAACAGCAACGTGCGGTTGATAAGAGAAAAATTTTTAAAACAAAGTTAATAAATCAGTATTACGACATGTCAGTGGCTGAAAAGACGTATCAATTGTAAATTTTTCAACGTTGAAATACAAAATCACTATTGTGAATAGCTTTTAACGGGAATATATTCTCTTTTTTGCAACTACAAAATAGTAGGAGAAAAATATTCACTCGAAATGTAAGTAGTAAATAAATAGAAATGTATAAATAAATATCTAAGAAATTTATTATTCGACATATTGTCATAAGTTTATTTTAATTTGAAATTTATTTGCTGGAGGTCAAGCATTGTCTATATATTTCATTGGTGCTTAGCCAAATCATCAGTAGACTTTAACCACATTTTGAACATTTTGTGAATTCTCAAATAGTTTTTGAAAGTCTGTGCATAACATAAGAGGTTTGTGACTGTTCAAAATGTGGTTAAAGTCTACTGATGATTTGGCTAAGCACCAATGAAATATATAGACAATGCTTGACCTCCAGCAAATAAATTTCAAATTAAAATAAATAAATATCATTAAAAATTAAACAAAATAATTTGCGCATATTATGAGCAACAAAAAGCAAATTGCAAGCTTTGTAAGCTTGATGGAATCAAAGTCGGACATCGCAAACGACTCTCACTGTATGTTATTTTTGTCATTTGTCAGCTGTTTTATTTTTTCCTTCAAATGCATATTCACAATTGCGAATACCTACTTAATCATCAATCAAACTTTATCAACTGATTTCCTTAATAACTATTTCCACCATAGTTGAAACATGTTTGCACTTTTCAAGCACTTGATGGTTGCTGTTCATGATAAGCCTGCATATAATTGTCTGTATATTACAAAGGACTTCAACTAGGGTTTGGGATTTCCCGGACTTTTGCACTTCCTGGGAAACGGCAATGAAAAAATCGCGTTCCCGGGAATTCCCGGAAAAAGCTAACTAGGTACATTTATTAAATGAAAGTTGGCGAAATTTCGATTGTTTTATTAATGTAAGCATTCTTTTTAAATAAAATTTAATACAAAAACAGTTCGAACACAAATTTTCAAGAAATTATAAGTTGTATTATATTTATCATATAAAGACTAATTGACTACTGTTACCGCAATTAGTAAACAATTTTATAATAAGACCTCCAAATCATTTTATTAAGAATTTGCGTTGCTTGTTTCTCATTCCTCTTGAATTTCCAGGAGGATTCTTATCGGGAAGTACTATACGAGCAAGTTACATAACCATACTCAGCTGCGCCAAATTTTACATAGCCTGAGCCGCAGTCTGTACAAGTGTCTTTAATTTTTTATTTTATTTCTCCTTCAGGGTTTCAATAATAGCGTCGACTTCTAATAAATTTAAATATTGTCAATTCAAAGTTTTTACAGCTTCTATGAGCTTAACATTTTCACTACACTTTCCGAAATTAGTTCAGTAACTCGCGAAAAATCACTTAAAGATCGTTATTTACTTTATGCAATGTATTCCATTTTCTTATTTTATAGTGATTAAAAGACAGTCATTAAGGCTGTTTCAGACTACAATATAACTATTAATACTTTTGAATAAAAAAATAAGTGAGGCACACTTATCTCATTTCAGTTTCAAAAATTTCAAAAAACAATAACAACTCAACTCAACTCTGACAGAGTTTCATTTTCCACAAAAGTATTAACACTTGTATTATAGTCTGAAACGGCCCTTACTAAATGCATTTTGCATGTAATTTTCGAATAGCGCAATAATTTTTTTCGTAGACGAATTATGAGAAATTATATGACTTCAGTTTTATGGAATTTTTATAAAATTTCCGTATAAATTTGAACAGCTCACATTTTTATTTTTATTGAAAATAAAGCAATCATAGAAATTTGTTTTAAATAATTTGAAGACGTTTTGTCAAATATTTTTTCAGTTGTTGAAACCCAATTGTTTAAAAACGTTCAAGTCTTTTTTATTAAATTAATTTTATATTTGTAATTAACAAATCTGCCTTTTATTTAATTAAGACTTAAATACTGAGATTACAACAGGTTATGGGCGACTCAAAAGAATCTCACGGTATACCCCGGTTTAATGGCTCGGGTTTTGATGACTGGCAGTTTCGAGCGAAGTTGTATTTAGACTCTTCGGGATTATTGAACGTTCTAACCGGCGATCCACCTACAGATGCAGCAGCTCGTGAGTCTTTTATGAAGAACGATAAGAAAGCAAAAGATCGTTTGGTAGGATTTTTACATTCAGATTGCTTGTGTTATGTTCGTGAAAAAAATACTACGAAAGAAATGTGGGAGAGCTTGCAATCTGTGTTCGCTAAGAAGTCCTTGATAAACCAGTTGCTGTTGCGCAAGAAATTATCAAAAATGTGTATGAATGAAGGTGAAAATGTAATTGCCCATATAATGGCATTTGAAAATTTGATTCGGCAATTGAAAATGGCTGGTGCTACTATTGAAGATAGTGATTTGTTAGCTCAATTCTTCCTCACTCTACCAGAAAAATTTGATCCCTTAATAACTGCATTACAAAATGTTGAAGATGGTAAGCTAACATTTAATTTAGTGAAAGAAAGACTTATATCGGAGGAAGCTAAAATATTTGACCGAACTGAAGAAATTACTGAACAAAAAACAGCCTTTGCTAGTAAGAAACCCCACAAATTCCGCAAGTTTAATGGTAAATGTTTTAAGTGTAATAAATTCGGTCATCAGGCTCGTGATTGCAAAAATGCTGATGCTCGCGTTGCTAATCATAGAAGTGTGTGCTTTATGGTTGGTAAAAATACAAAACTAGCGAGCAAAGAAAAAAATAACGGCATCTTCAAGCTGGATTCTGGTGCAAGTGACCATTTATCAAATGAAAGGTGGTGTTTTCAAAATTTAACTCACCTCAAAGAAATAGTTGAAATTAATGTTGCTAAAAACAATGAATTTGTTATTGCAAAGCATCAAGGTGAAATAAAAGGTGTAAGTAATAAAGGCATCCCAATTCTGATGAAAGAAGTACTCTATGTTCCGGATCTACGTGACAATTTGCTATCAGTTAGAAAACTTATAAGTGCTGGTATGGAAGTCAAATTCGTTGAAGAGAAAGCAATTATTTTAAAGAACAAAGAAGTAATTGCTACTGCCAACTTGTGTGGAAATTTATATGAAATCGTCATTAATGTAAGCAATTCATCTGCTTCTTCATGTGTTTTAAATGACGCTACACTATGGCATCGTCGGCTTGGGCATATTGGCGAAAGTGGCCTTCAGAACTTAGCGAAATCTAATCTTATTAGTGGTCTCAATATAAAGACGAAATCTCTTGGTTTTTGCGATGTTTGTGTTGAAAGTAAGCATTGTAGAGAGCCTTTTGATGACACTCGAGTAAGAGCTAAAAGAGTATTAGAGCGAATACACTCCGATGTTTGTGGACCTATTGATCCAGTTGCATGGAATGGATCTAAATACTTTATGATATACCTGATCAAAAAGAAATCTGATGTGTTCAAGTCCTTTCAAGAATATGAAGCCCTTGTGACAAGTATGTTTAGTGGTAGTTCTATTTCAAAGTTAACAGTTGATCAAGGTAGAGAGTACTTATCGAAAGAACAATCGGAATGGTATAAGAGAAAAGGTATTCAGGTAGAGCCGACTGTCGCATATTCCCCTCAAAAAAATGGAGTTGCAGAGCGGTTTAATCGCACAATAGCTGATAAGGTAAGATCAATGATGATTGAATCAAAATCTCCTAGGTCAATGTGGTGTGAGGCAGCTCTAAGCGCTGTTTATTTATTAAATCGTTGTCCAACAAGAAGCCTTGAAAATTTGATAGCTCCAGCAGAAAAGTGGCTTGGTGTTAAACCAAAATTTGATAAAATTAGAGTTTTTGGTTGTAAGGCGTTTGCAGATACCCCACCAGTGTCGCAAAAAGTTTGATGCTACATACAAGTAAGAAAACAATTATGGTAGGGTATGCACCAAATGGTTATCGTCTCTGGGATTTGCAAAAACGGAAAGTAATTATTGCAAGAGATGTAAAATTTGAAGAGAACAGTTTCCCGTTTGAAGCCATTAATAATGAGATCAGTAAAGATGTGGTGATGATTAAAAGGAGTCACGAGCAAGAGGGAGAGAGTGAACAAAAAGTTGCTGTGCCTCCAAATGAAAATATAACAAATGAAAATTTAAATGAAGAAAATGAGCTAGAAGGTGCTTTTTCAACTGAAAATATTTCAAATAAAAGTTTAAATTTATCAAATAACGAGGATCTTGATAATAATAATGTTTCGCCTATTATGAACAACACTCTTGACTTAACTGAAGATGAAGATGTCGATCCACCTGAAGATTCTATTTCAGTTCGAATTAGTAGTAGAGAAACACGTTTACCTAGAAAACTACTAGATTATATAACTGGACTAGGTGCTAGTGTTTCAAGCAAAATTATTCCGGAAACGTATAATGACATTAATTCTCTGAGAGATGCTGATATGTGGTTTAAAGCAATTAATGATGAACTGAAATCGATGAAAAAAAAATAAAGTTTGGCAATTTGAGGAACTTCCTAAAAAAAGTAAACTTATAAAATCAAAGTGGGTATTTCGTATCAAAGAGGATGAAAATGGAAATGAAACCAAATATAAAGCTCGCCTTGTTGCTAAAGGATTTCAACAAAAATATGATGTTGATTTCTATTCGTGTGGTTTTAGCTGTTGGTTTACATCGTAAATATATATTTCATCAACTTGATGTAAAGACATCGTTTTTACATGGTGATCTTATGGAGAATATATATATGGCTATCCCAGAGGGAGTTGAAGCACCCGATGGGAAAGTTTGTAAGCTGAACAAATCTTTATATGGCCTTAAGCAAGCACCAAGATGCTGGAACATAAAATTTAATGAATTTTTGATTTCGGTGGGATTCAAAAGATCAAGGCATGATTACTGTCTTTACACAAAATTATCTCTTGACAATGAAGATGATTTAATTGTTGTGATGTACGTTGATGATCTGCTTGTTGCTGGAAACAAATTGACTAGTATTGAGAAGTTAAAGAAAGAGTTAGCAAGACGCTTTGAGATGTCCGATTGTGGTAGATGAAATTTTTTCTTGGTATAAAATTTGAACATCAACACAACGAACTCCTAATTTCGCAAGAGTCCTCCATAGAGAAATTATTAAAACGGTTTGGTATGGTTGAATGTAAGGCTGTCAAAAGTCTAATGAAAGCTGTCATCCCTATCGAGAGCTTCTTGGCAGTTTGATGTAATTGATGTTATGCTCGAGACCTGATATATGCTACCCCGTCGGTTATATGGGAAACTCATTGGCAGCACTTAAAACGAATTGTGAGATATTTAAAAGGAACAGCGTCACTTAAACTTAATTTTAAAGTTTCAAATGAAGAACCTATTGTAGGATATGTTGATGCAGACTGGGCGTCAGATGTGGCTGATAGAAAATCTGTAAGTGGATTTATTTTTAAAGTTTTTGGTTGTACTGTTTCCTGGTGCAGCAAGAAACAATCAACCGTGGCGAAATCATCAAGTGAAGCTGAATACATTGCATTAAGCTTAGCTACTACTGAAGCTATTTGGTTGAAAGGCCTACTTAACGACTTAAATGTTATTCCTCAAGATAAAGCTGTTGTTATTTATGAAGATAATCGTGGCTGTATTGGAATGGCAACAAATTTGGAAATTAAACGTGCAAGACATATTGATATTACACACCACTTCGTTCGTGACAGTGTTTTGAATAATAAAATCAAGATTGAACATATTGGTACCCACGAACAGTTAGCAGATATTTTTACGAAAGCTACAGATGTCACTAGTTTCCAAAACTTTAGAAGATGTCTGGGGCTATCTGATTGAGAGGGGGTATTGAAAATAAAGCAATCATAGAAATTTGTTTTAAATAATTTGAAGACGTTTTGTCAAATATTTTTTCAGTTGTTGAAACCCAATTGTTTAAAAACGTTCAAGTCTTTTTTATTAAATTAATTTTATATTTGTAATTAACAAATCTGCCTTTTATTTAATTAAGACTTAAATACTGAGATTACAACAATTTTATATTATAAAAAAAATTTTAATGGACATTTTACTGCTTGTTCATCGCAGGCAAAGGAATTCTTTCTTTCTTAAAGGTTGCTTTGAAACAAAAACCAAATTTTAGAATTTGTTTTTTTTTAATAAAATTGTTAGAATGAAAAATTTCCCTCGACCTCGATAAACAGCGTATTAGTGTGTAAACAGACGATGAAACCGTATCAATTTTAAAAGAGCACCTAAACAATTTCATCGTGTAAATTTAGTATTACAATCATTCAAACGAACTTTTGTTTTATTTAAAAAAAAAATGAAGAAAATTTTTATATTAAAAGAAAACAAGATTATAATACAAATTTCTTAATGAACGAAAATAAATTTGATTGTCACTAACGCCATTTTATAAATATGTGTGCCACAAAATTCTATATATTTATGAAATAATGTGTACTTTAAATTTCGCGTTTTCCCGGGAAAATCCCAAAAATTTCCCGGAAATATTAGGCAGACGTTTGCCGGGATTTACCGCCCGGGAATTCCCGTTTCCCAAACCCCAACTTCAACATGTTTCGTTGCTCGTTTCAGAGCACCATAAATAATTGTGCCCTTAATTATGAAAGTGGTCTAAGTCATATAAATTTTTGTATCGAAATATGAAATAAATATTTAAAAAACTTCAATAAATATTTCATAAATATTAAATAAATTTATATAAATAGAGACTAGTACAAACTCTAATTTAAAATGTTGCATAATATAAAAATATTTTTTAATTTCTTCAAATGCAATCTATTAAATACATATTTCGATGGAAGGAATATATGACTTAGACCACTTTCATAATTAAGGGCACGTATGTATGTTGTTGTAGCGGCCAAAGTTTTACATATTCTGTGAAAGTTTCAAATCCGTAGTTCTTGAGAAAACAGACTGTGCCAGACAGACAGACGGACAGCGTAGCGAAAGCAATAGGGTTCTTTTTTCACCTTTGGTGTACGGAACCGCAAAAATTAAGTGTTTGGAACAAAAAATTTAAAAAATTACTATTTGCGAGAACCCATTACAACAAATTTAAGTATTGGGTGTTTTTTATGGAGGTATAGAACTTTAAGTTGGCATCACTTTTTTAACTGGCGGCCATTTTGTCAGCTGTCAAGTGATTAATATTTAGTTTGGTTTGCCATTTCATCATGAACAGGTTGACAAAAGAACAACGCTTGCAAATCGTGCAAATTTATTTCGAAAATAATGGTTCAGTTCGCGAAGTTTACCGCAAGCTCCGTCCATTTTATGGTCGACATAATCGTCCATCAGATCAATTATGGAATGGACCTGTCAATTGGCCACCAAGATCGTGTGATTTGACACCATTGGATTATTTTCTTTGGGGATATGTGAAGTCGCTCGTCTACGCCAACAAACCAGAAACATTAGGGGACTTGGAAGACAACATTCGTGGCGTTACTGCCAACATACGGCCCCATATGCTCGAAAAAGTGGTTGAAAATTGGACCTGTAGAATTGGCTTTATTCGAGCCAGCCGCGGCGGCCACATGCCCGAAATCATATTTAAACGTTAATGGCATAAAATTATCCTTCCAATAAAGCCAAATTGATGGACATTAAAACGATTTTCTTGTGTTTTATTTCAATTCGAAGTTCTATACCTCTAAAAAAACACCCTGTATTTTTGTTTTTAATAAAACAAATTCATAAATTTTTTCGATACACATAAAAACCGGAATGTTGAATTATTCGAAAATAAAAATTATTCCAAACCGGTTTTTTTCAGAAAATCCAAAAACCGATTATAAATGAAATATAATTTATAATGTGATATGATGGCAATCGAGTTGGAGAAGATTGTGAACCGAGTTATAAGGCCGGTGAAAATACGTGCGCTCTTCATGACCAACCCCAATCAACACTCGCCATTCATTTGAAATTTAGAACCATGTATATTATAAATTATTTAGAAACATGTATATTATAAATTATTTGGCCATTTAATGCCAATTTTGCATTTGATTTATACTTGTGACATCCACACATCTACATTTGCCGACGATACAGCCTGCATTAGTATGCACGAAAACTCTCACGAGGCATCTCGATATCTTCAGGAACATATTACCCAGCTGGAACTATGGCTAAACTTATGGAGAATAAAAGTAAACGAACAGAAGTGTGCTCAGATAACATTTACCCTACGAAAAGATACTTGTTCCCCCATTAGAATAAATAATCAAATTGTTCCTCAACACTCACATGTGAAATACCTTGGTATACACCTTGATCGACGGCTTACATGGAAGCACCACATTGAATCTAAGCTAACACAAATGAAACTAAAATTAACTCAGGTACATTGGCTGATTGGTAGAAATTCCACGCTGCGTCTAGATTGTAAACTTTTAATATACAAGTCGCTCTTGAAACCTACATGGTGCTACGGAATACAGCTATCGGGCACTGCTTCAGCTTCCAGTATAGAGAGAATCCAACGAAGGCAAAACAAGATTTTAAGACTAATAACATCGGTTCCATGGTACATCAAAAATTCAAATTTACATCGTGATTTAAATTTGCCACTAGTGACTGAAGAAATTAAAAAATACGCAGGCGAATACTTAACAAAACTCGAGTCTCATCCTAATCCACTTGCTCGTAACATCTTGAATTTTACTGGACACATCCGCTTAAAAAAGAGGGACACTATGGCTCTAATACTCAACACTCGAGATGAAACAGCTTGAAAATATTTTTGTGCTTAATACGATATTTATGTATTATTGATTACTATCACTAAGTTTATGCCTGACACTGGTTGGGCCTAATTATTATATCTATATTTAAGATTTGATTACTTATTGTTATTTCATTTTTTGAAGATACAATAAATAAATATACGCATGAAAAAAAAAAATTTAATGTTACGTACTGTTTGGACCGTTGACATTCCTGACTAGCCCATTTGGTTTCTCAGGAGGTTCCAACCTTGTCATCTGGCCAACGAACGAAACACCAAAAATTTTGTGCATTAAACTTTATCGAACTTTTCTCAACACCAATTCAGGTTTTTGGCTCCTTAACAAATTTGCTTCACCAAGAAATCGTAATCATATATGATTTATTTTATATCATATTGAAAAGTGACTTTCATGTATTGTAGTATTAATCGTGCTCTTTAATAAACATCAAAAAAATAAAATCTTATATTTTCCCTAAAAATTCCTCCCAAAACTTGAGCTTGATGCGCTCCTGGTTGCGACGAAGTTGAAAACTTTTTCTTCTTAAAATAAAAGATGTAACTACTGGCAAACTTTTCAAAATAGACACCCCAAAAAAAGCATTTACCTTTATTTATCTACGAATTTTGATTAAAGTACTCGTAAAGCTTCAACTACTCAAATTGTATACGTTAAATTAAGGCTTCACATTTTATTATTATTTAAACAGAATTCCTTCTACTGTTAAACAAAAGAAACCCGTACATCTATTTGGAGTCAACTGTCCTACGCGCATACAACAACAAAAATTGTTTTTCAACAAATTCAATCGATGTCGGTGTAAAATATGCTCTAAGCATTAAATATAATTAATGCTTTATACAGAAATAACTCCATAGGAGATAAGGTCATTAATATTAAAAATGGCAGATACCCAAAGTGAACGAAACAACCTCAACGTATAAAGAATAGCTAGAGCGCTCTCTACCAAGCCCAACAAATGCGAATTAATGTATGCCACCCACTTTTTTTTAATACAATTTTCAACCATTTCTGTCGAAACATCAAGGCGGGGAGGAAACACGCGCTCACAACACACTGCTGGTATATAAATACGCTATACACGTATCCTTAGTTATATAAATGGCAAAGTATATAGTAAATTTTTATTTTTGCAACCCTCCTCAAAGCACATTAAAAATGAGGATAGATTTTTATTGATGTTAACACTTGGGGCACACAAAAATATCATATAAAAAGGAATATGCTTCAAGAACTTTTCCAAAAGTTGAGTTTTTGTTCAACTTTTTTGTTTGTTTGTCTGCTTTTGGAAAGGGAAGTGGAAATATTTGTTCTGTATCCAGAAAAGAAAATTTAAGTGAAACCAGGAAGTTACAATTTTCTTTGTAAGATCCCTTTGAACCTCTCGAATTAAATTCCAACCAAACAAAAGCAGACTTAAGAGCCACAACAAGCAGATGGTCTTGATAGGCTAAAGCAAATGGCTGGCAGCTTGTCCAACACTTTGCAAAACATCTTCAGTTGTATACTTGTTCTTCAAACGAGTTCGAGCTGCAGATGTTAAAAGGTCATGGATTCAAAAGAAAAGAAAAAACCCACACTTGATTGGGAAGACTGTATAATCACTCGCTAAGAGTCGTTCTTCCTACATTCAGCTGAATATGTCTCGTATAGATTTCTTTTTAAATTTTAAGAGGGTGTGGAGCACATTTTAGTTATGAAAAATTCAAATATTTTAGAAATACAACGGAACTCAAAAAAAAAAGACTCACATCTCATCATCAGAACTGTTTGTGTAGAGAAAAAATCGAAACTTTTGGAAACGAGCAGAATTTGCTTTTACATAAGTGCATTTCTAAAGTGTGCTGAAAATGTATGTTTATAAAAATAAAATGAAAAATCGAACGCCCCAACAGAAACTGAAAAGCCATTCAATTTTAAACAGACAACCAGCAGTGGTATACATAGATGCAGTCAGTACTCGTGGTCGTATACTATAGAATAAATGGGAATGTTCATGTTTATGCCACTACTTCCCTTTGTCTTTGCCTCTCACTCAAGTATCGTTCGGTGATTATTGCCCCTAGAGTAATAAAAAACAACTGGCAGCCAACGAAGAACCAGTATGGCAAACAGTCAGCCAGCGCGAATCATACAACCAGTCAAGCAGCCATTTAGTAATGAGTGTGTACTCGTATATACAAAATCGTATGTTTTTCGAAAAATTATATTCCATACCCATTAAGCAATTGTGAAATAATGATGGTGCCACTAGCGTTCCATTTAATATACAATACAGAAACAAAAAGAAACTCATGTAGAGAAAATGTATAGAGGAGACCCAGTATGCGCTCACTCATTCACGGAAAGTAGATAGTGTGCGCGCGCGGGGCCATGAACCAAAGAACCCCGGCACTTAAGACATTCAGTTAGACAGTCAGTCTGTCAGTAAGTTAAATGGTCGGTTTGTCTTTAAGTCCGTTTAGCCGGTAGGTGTGCTCAAACACAAACTGAAGTGCAAAGAGAAAAAAAAAACACTCGCACAAAAAATAATAACTACAACGAAAGTTACATTGCAGCAGCACTGTAGCGGCGAAGACAAGGCGCACAGTGGTCTGAATGTAAGAAAAGAAAATTAAAATATGTAGTCCAGTTTGGAATTAAGCATTTTTTGGAAAGTTATTCTACTTTCCAAGTCGTGAGACTAAAATAATTTATAATTTAATAAAAATAAGAAATGAGTTCAATCGTCATTGAAACTGTAGCAGTAGTCATTATACGGGAGACCCATACTTTTAGCATGGGTTCCGAGGGCACAGTGACCGGTCAACGTGGCCACGAGGTTCCTCAAGTGCTTCCTATTAAAGTTCATGATATTTTTCGTGGGAGTTCTGTGGGAGTTTAGGCAAGGCCAAAAAGGTTCTCGCTGTTGCACAGGTGGGCTCATTGCGCCATCTGTCTTGAGCTAATTCAAGAAAGGTAACATCGAAACGTCTCCAGAATGAGAGTAGGAGATTATCGATATTGACTTCTCTTAGCCTGATATAGTCCCGTGTTCACGCAACGAGTTTAATAAGATATTTGAGTGCTGCGCGAGTCTATCCAGGTCTTTGCGACATACTTGGACAAGAAAAGATGTGGTATACACACATATGAGGGACTTAATTGCAGATTGGCTGTCAGTTATAATATGGATATCTCTATTTGAAATCCGATAGAACCGTAGCCCGTATATCGCTCTTTTAATGGCAGATAACTCTGCCTGTGATACACTACATTCCTCTGTGAGTCTGAAGAACATTTCAGTTTCGTATTCCGGAATATAAACGCCCCCCCCACCCCTTTTTTTTGGGCCGTTCGTGAAAATCTGTACGGCTCCGTTCAGTGGTGAAAACCCTTCTGTCAATGAAATTTGAAAATTCCTATTGAAGTGCAGTAGTCAATAAGATCCGGTATATTATCCACTTTATCTAAAATGCTTGCATGACCACAATATCGGTGGTTCCATGCGCCTATTGCGTTTAGTCTGACGGCGGTACGAAGAGCTATCTTTCTAGTCGTTAAGTCCACTGGAAGTCAACCAAACATACATAGCGAAGAGCGCTTTTGTCGGAATTCCCTCTATGTATACGAGACCGATTACTCGCTGAGTCGAAATTCCATAAAATAATATAGATTTTATAACCATCCGTAGTATTCAACTGACTCCCTTAGCAGTTATTTCTCAAGTAGGGCCGATTTCGTTTCTACAGACGTAGATTGGCGTTGTGGCTTTCGCTACCTTTGCCTGAAGATATTCCCTCCAGAAAACCTTGCTATCGAGGACAACACCCAGATATTTGGCATTATCCGACAGGGTTAGTGCAATGCCGTTTAACTTTGGGTGTTTGAAGTGGGGAGCTTTGTATCTCCTGGAAAGTAGTAATTATTTTTAGTAAACAAGATATTTGTATGAAATGTTTATGCTATACTAAAAACGATATAAGAATTAACTCTGCAGCATTAACTCAAAAATTCCATTTTTTGAGTTATGACGTTCTTTCGGCATCCCATACATTTTTCTGATGGTCTAAGAAAATAAATTATAAATTAAAATTATACAAAAATATGGGTCTGAATATAAAAAAAGATTTTTTTTTGCTTTCAGTTTGATTTCGTGCGTGTTGTGCTGTCGTATGGTGTCGAGGAAATTTTTCGCGTGAGTGTTTCGTAAGTATTGGACATCTGCATGAAGTTAGCATAAGTGACGAAATTGAACAAGTTCCTAAATACAATTTGACAATAAAAATCGGTGCATAATGCAGTTATGAACCACTAATAAATCCAAGCGTGATTTTTAATCTGAAATTCTGTTGCAAAACTTGTTAAGATCGTGTTCAAGTTTGCTTCTTATGCTAACTTCATGCCATTTTTCGTTACACATAATGCTGCTGGTGTTCGTGTCGGGTCGTATCGTATTGGTAAAATTCGACACGTTCCCATCTCTACTGGACATAAAAAGACGGATGTTTATGCCAAAACTAAAATTGAATTTCTTTTAATTTTGAATGCATTTTCTTGTAATCTGGATTTTTACAACCTTTAATTTAACTTGCAAATGTAATTAATATAAATCGATGGATTCTTTTTATATAGTTTAATTTCAAGCTTTAATAATTTTTAGAGCTTAAAAGAATTTAATTTAGTATGCATACACGACTTAAAATACATCAAATATGCCAGTATTCTCTTTTCAAACACGAGAAATTTACTCGAATTAGAGTTTTACAAGTATGACCCAAATATGTCTTGCCAGCCCTGATATGATGAGAAATAGGGGTCAATTCGTCAAATTTCGAGCGAAAAATCGTCAAAATAATTATCCAAAAACGCGCAAAACTCGTCAAGAATAAAACATACATGTCTTCATACATATACAGTATACAAAATTCATATTCGTACACTTTCAACAAAAAAAAAAAAAAAAAAAAAAAAAAAAAAACAATGGAAAAATCTTGTAATTAAATAAATACATAACTATAATATTTTTATTTCTCTGTTACGACTTTATATAAAGAGGCTATATAGCTAATCAAATAATCAAAATGACATTCCGTTCAATAATTTTATAGAAATTAGCTGAATTACGAGTTGATCAACAAAAGTTGAAGTGTGTGAACCGGGACTAATCAACATGATTTTTATTTTTTTTTTACTTTACCATTGCTACATTGGCTGACTCTTTTCCAGCTCGAATTGTAGTTGTCAGAAGTATGTAAAGAAAATAAATGTAAAAAACAACAACTACAGCTATTCAAGAATAGAGAGTTGCCACACAAGTATTTTTGAACGGGTGCAGTCAAGTTAATTATTAGTGTTTTGTTTTGGGAATTGTTACAATTTAAGTTTAACATTTGTTAACGCACTAATAATGAAATGAATTTTGGTTTTAAAATAAGTAATTTCTGTTGTTTAAAAAAATAATAATAAAATATATTTTTAATAGAACCTATTAAATAAAAAATAAACAAAATCTTGCAATAAATAACTAATTTAAATTTTTACAAGAAAGTGGGTTTTTTCAATTGAGGGTGTACGAATGCGAACTTTGCATACTGTATATTTGATTTGAACAATTCTATTATATCAGGTACTACACTCTAGTAAAAACAATTACAATTATTTAGTTTTAAATGATAACACTACGTGACAGTTTTTTGACCAAATGTATCTGACACCCAATCATAATTTAAAATTGTTCGCTGCATCCGAATATGAAGTCAAAATCGTTGCAAGTAGAACAGTTTTCGAGATATAGCCAAATTACCGTTATTTGGGTATTTACAAAAAATGATGTGATTTAAACGCAAATATCTTCTAAAATATTCGTCAGTTTATACATTTTTTTTTTCGTTAAAAGATAGTAAAATTACTAAAATAAACGTATACCGCATGTCAAGATTAGTCAGGAAATGATGCAGATACAGTGGACAAAATTTCAAACTCCATTAAAAATTTTATGATTTTTTGCAGTTTTGCTGTTTTGAAGTTTTCTTTTTTTAACCAAACAATTAAAAATTTTAAGATTTTTTTTTAGATAAGACATTATCTAATTTCAATACAAACATTTTGCGCCCAACCAGGTCCAGATTGGTGCTAAAATGACAAAGCTAGAGAAGATTTAGTGAATTAACCCACTTTTCGGTTTTATTAAATCAAAAACCCAAAGGAAGTAAATACGCAGAATTTGACAAAAAAAAAACGAACGCTGTAAGTGTTATAAACATTGGCAATCAATTCCAGTGGCACACGCAGTTAATGTTAAAGAATCATTTGACTCCATGTCTAAATTACTGGGTCTGATAGAGTACGAACAGTATAACTGGAAAATCTGTGCCGATCTAAAAGTTGTTGCCATGGTGACTGGCTTTCAACAAGGCTACACAAAATATTGCTGTTTTTTGTGCAAATGGGACAGCCGAGCGCGTCACGAACACTATGTTCGAAAATATTGGCCGAATAGAGTTAATTTTACGCTTGGCCAAGATAATGCCAAACACAACACTCTGGTAAAAAAGGAAAACATTATTTTGCCACCGCTACATATTAAACTTGGCTTAATCAAAAATTTCTTCAAAGCTTTGCTAAAAAGAGGAAACAGTGAAGCATTTGAATACCTGAAAACCGTTTTTCCCAACATATCAGATGCCAAAATTAAAGAACGTGTTTTGTAGGACCACAAATTACTAAGCTACTTAAAGATTCCAAATTTGATTCGATTTTGTCAGAAGATGAATTAAAAGCATTGAAGTCATTTGGTTTAGTTGTATCAGGCTTTCTAGGAAATTTCGCAAGCCCAAATTATAAAGATATAATTCAAGACTTGTTAGAAAATTGTGAGAAAATAAGCAAAGTTTCTAACACGATTTTCTATCTATCTTAAAAAAGGAGTTAATATGTCTTTAAAATAAAACCTTCTGCATTCACACTTAAATTTCTTCCCAAATAACCTTGGTGATGAAAGCGACGAGCATGGTGAGCGTTTTCACCAACAAATACAAGAAATGGAACGTCGGTATCAAGGGTGCGTATGATGAGGCGATGTTGGGCGACTATTGTTGGTTCTTTGTGCCAGATGTAGAAAATAATTACAATAGACAACAAAGCAAATCAACAGTTTTAAGCCATTTTTAATTGCATTGTTACCTATACGAGTATACATATTTCTATATTTACTCATTTTTTTATTTTTGATTTGATAATCTTCTGTAACTTTATAATTTTTGCACCGATCTGTATTCTATTGAGCACAAAATTTTTCTATTAAAATAATCTAACGTGATAAGTGACCAAACTTAAACAAAAAATTAATTATTTGGTTTAAAAAAACTAAGGTGAAAAAAGCAAAATTGCAAAAAATCATTAAAATTTTTGTGAAATTTGAACTTTGATCCACCGTAGTTCAGTCATTTCTTGATCAATTTTCACAAGCAACCCGTGGTTATTTTATTTTATTTTCTTTCACTTTCTTTTATTAAAGTGATATCATCTTTCTTAAAAACCCAAATAACGTTAATTTTGCAATATCTCGAAATCTGTACTACTTTTGACCATTCTGACTTCAAATTCGGATTCGGTGAAAAATTCTACATTAAGATCATGTGTCAAATTCATTTGGTCACGACTTTGTTGAAATTTTGTATCGCAGTGTAATTAGTATACAAAATTGCTTAGAGAAGATATAACTAACCGATTTCTTCCTTTGGTTTTGTTTAAGTTAACTCGACTAAAAATAACTTCCACATTTGCTGAAAATTGCGGTAAAACTGAAAAAAGTTAATTAAATACTTAACGTGTGTGTAGCTTTTTTCATTTCTGAATTTTTTTTTTTTTATTTCAAAAAATCTAAAAGTTTCAAGTGTATCAGGGAGTTTTAATAACTTTAATTGTCTGAATTCAAATTCAATTTCCTGTCTTTAACATTCTTCAACAAAGTGAGAAAACTCTAATAATATCGTAGAAAGAACTTTTATTTTCTATTATAATATTGTAGGGATCAATTAAGCTTAAGTCTTTGAATTCATCTTCGAAGTCAAATGTTATTAAAATCTTATAACACATTTTTAAATTTAATAACCCTTTTTTTCATTTGACCATATAAATTTTATTTTATTTCGTGAATGGTAACACTTAGCTCATGTCTGATTTGACAGATAATTAGTTTTATACGCTTGAACAACGCTGGGAAATATTGCCTGAGATCGACTTACAGAAGATGCCGATTTTGTCAAAAAAATCATCTTTTCAGATGAAGCTCATTTTGATCTTGGCGGGTATGTAAACAAGCAAAATTGTCGCATTTGGGGCACAGAAAACCCGCACGCATACATTGAAAAGCCGACGCACCCAAAACGACATTGTGGTCCAGAGGCATAATTGGGCCATTTTGTTTTCGAAAATGAGCAAGGAGTGGCCGTTACAGTCAATGGCGATCGCTATCGGGCCATGTTGAACGAATTTTTGTTCACAAAAATTGAAGAGGAGGATATTGGCAACATTTGGTTTCAACAGGACGGCGCTACGTGCCACACAGCCGAAGCTACACTCGATGTTTTGTGCCCTGTTTTTGAAGATCGCATTATCAGCCGCAGAGCTGATGTCGTTTGGCCACCTCGGAGCTGCGATTTGACACCGTTGGACTATTATTTGCGGGGTGCCGTCAAAGATAAGTGTTACGCCGACAAGCCAGAGACAATTGACGCTTTAAAGGACAATATTCGTGAAGCCATTGGTGAAACACAGCTGCACACAATCGATAATGTGCTTAAAGATTGGACCGATCATGTAGGCTACTGCATGGCCAGCCGAGGCAGCCATTTGAATGAAATTATTTTTCATTATTAACCAGAAAGATTGTACTTTCAAATAAAAAGAGAAATTTGAGAAAATAATCAGTAGTTTTTTTTTATAGGATTTTCAAAAAAAAAAGTTATCTGGCGGACCCTTTATTTCTGTTGTTTCAGTTCATAAATTATGTACAAGAACATATTTAAAACCCATTTAGTTTCAAAATTATTAATACAAAAATTAAGACTGATTGACTTTACTCCTTATTTTGACTGCATATTCTAGCAAAAGCTGCCAAGTTCTTGGTCAAGTTCAAAATTGTTTTATAGTTCTGAAAAAATTTACAATTTATATAATTTATAATCGTCCAGTCGTCAAAATGCTATTTTTGGTACCCAACATCGTCAACATCGGCAACCGTGGTGGGTGAATAGTCGAAAGTATTACACTCCATTTTGTACACTTCGGAAGTCCAGCATCAAGAAAAACCTCGCGACAAGCTTTTATATCATATAAATTGAGTAACATACTCGTACATATTTAATAAATGCTGGTTTTGATTTAATTTAAAGCTTATTTCTTGCTTTATTTTAAATAAAAAAGCATTTAAATAAAAGTTTGCTTTTAAAATGTTTTTCTTCACTATTCAGTTATTTACTTTATTTTGAATACGAATTGCTCTTTTTTTGGTTTGGATGAGCAAACAAACTATTTTTCTAGTTCAAATAAACAATTTAAAATAGCTGCTGAATCAATAACAAGAATGGTTTTTGCAAAATGTGTTTTAAACCTATTATTGCTCGTTTTTATAATAGCTTATGCTATTGCTGTAGATTATTATTTTTTGCAATTTTATTTGTTAATTTTTAATGCAAATTTAAAAAAATATTTCCCTTTTTAAGTTTAAAATTTGTTAACGCACTAGTAATCCCAAATTATTATTTCACTTGTTAAGTAAAATATTCTTTTAATAGAAATACATTGAAATTGATTATTGAGAGGTTTAGCTGGTTTAACTGTTGCTAATGCAGATCATCAGGGAACCTTTACCCAAAAATTTCTCAGAACAACTAGAGTTAATATGTTAAACTTTCAATAAGCAAATGAGAAGCTCAACAATTCAATGTATTTTTAATGTATTTTTATTAAAAAAATATTTTACTTAACAAGTGAAATAATAATTTGGGCTTACAGTGCGTTAAAAAATTTTAAATTTAAATTGTAACAATTCTCACAAAAAACACTATTTCCCTTTTTTCTTGAATAATTTAACAAGTATAGTTAGTGAGTTGAGAAAACTAAAGCTAAAATAAAGAAGAAAGTTAAGCTTACCAATTACAGTTGTTAATTTTACTGTGAACTACAGTTGGTTTTGCTATTTAGATAAATGGACAGTTTTCCTGGGTAATTTCCCCAATTTTGTTATTAACTCACAGCCGGAATATTACGGACGCTAACTCTAACTAATGCGAAGCCTTTCAAGGCAACTAAGATTGAATTACAAAATTGGGAGAAGATGGCCCACAGGACACGGTGGAATTGTGATACTGTGGGTAATCGAACCAAGGCTCTCTGGGGCGAACAGCACGAAGACAAAACAAGGGGACTGTTGAAACTAAACAAGCCCAAGCTAGGGAGGTTGACCGGCATCTTAGCGGGGCACTTTAATATACGAGGGCATTTGTACCGGATTGGAGCCACGAATGACAATGAATGCAGAGCATGCATGGAGGACATGGAGACAATGAAGCACTTCCTTTGTCATTGTCCAGCTTTCGCTCAGACGAGATCCCGTTATTTTAGGGATGACACCTTACCGGACATTACCCACCTTAGAGGTATTGACTGGAAAAGTTTGAGTGACTACGTGAACGATACTCAGTTCCTATAAAGGTGGGGTTCGTTTGTTAATTTACATGAGAGCGCACAACAGGCCTATACTGGCTTATGTGTATGTCCCCGGAAATGAGCGTAATGGTTTCTTTTTTCAATCTAACCTAACCTAACCTAACTCACAGTCAGCGTAAGTTGTTGATGCGCAGTTTGCTTGAAAACTAACAAAACAAAAATTTTCTTAGTTACTCTAATAGATTGATTGTCTTACTAGTTGGTATATAAAGTATTTTGCTACTGGAATCAAAAAACCTGTTTTTTTTATCTTAACTCATTAATTTTAAGTGTTACTAATGAAATAACCAACTTAAATTGTTAATATTACTGTATTGTTGATTACAATATCTCTATTCTTTATATACTCGTTATGTTGTTGAAGTTTTAAACCTCGTTGTGATTGAGGTAGTGAATTTGTTTGCTAACAGACATATGATGAATTTGACTTCAGACTTCAACTCCTACAAAATTATTAAATATTATCCAAAAGTTCAATAGTTTAAAGTTTTAAAGTAATAAATTTACGTTCCATTAGTTGGTGGGATGCTAACAAGGTGATGAAAAATCTACATTCAACTAATTCGGATGAGCTTTGCTTGAATTGGGGATATAAAAACTGTGCTGTCCTAAAATGTTTTTATAACAATTTATATGAATTGATATTATTATTGTCGATCAATTTATTTTATCAATTTCTTAACTGCTTTACATCATCTTTTTTAATATGTTTCACTTATGGGTTCAATTTCAATCTTCGAAATGGGTTGGATTTATCTATAACTTTTTTCCCCGACTGCGCGATGCAAATACCCTTCGTATTGTGCTTCTCAAGTTATGTATGTATGTATGTATATGTGTTCCTTTGCGGCCTTATATAAAACGAACGTGTGGACCAATTTTAATAAATCTTACTTCAATCGATTTGTCTTAATCCCGGGAGTGTCAATATGGCGGCCTACTTTTTTATTTTGGTAATACGAAAAAAATAAAAAGTCGGCGAACTATATCAAAATTGGTATCATTCGACAGGTATTTTAAAATCATCTTTAGATTTCTCTTAAGATTTTTCATTTCGAAATTCGTTTAGGATATTGAACGGTCGCAGTTGGGCTTATTTAATTTTTTTTTAATTACTACTTGTTGTGTGACAGTATTTGGAGGGCTGTACGAATTATCACCCAAGTGCAAATCGCCCGAAATAGCTAAATGAAGGAACGCCCAAAATTGTTGGGTGATTAGTCATTGTAAAGAAATACCCAAAAAAAACAGTGTACGATCGCCCAAAAAAGTGAAGAATAATCTAAGAGTGTAAAATGAATAATCGCCCGAAGTTTTTCGGTGTTTGTTCATTACGTACAATCACCCGAATTTGGAATGAATAATCGCCCAATTTTTTTCCATTTACCAAAGTCGATTACCAATCACGAAATTTTTTTTACAAAAATTTTTGAGAAATTGTACATTTTGTTTTTTGGGCGATTTGCACTTGGGCGATAATTCGTACAGCTTATTTGTTCAAGTGTAAGACAATTAGGAATCAAGCTGGAGCCCGTACAATTTTGTGCCGTAGTGCCCCACAGAGAAACTCTCATTTAAATGCAGATTACTAAACACTGAGAGTATATTTTTGAGGATTATTTTATTTTTAATCATAAACAGGAAGTAAAATAAAACAATACAAATCTAATTTAATTAATATCGAGTAGTTATTTTAGATGAAGAAACGATTCAGAAAAATTGCTATGTAAGCTACCTAAATGAGCAAATTTATTGCCAAAACAGTACATATCTGGCATTTCTTGCGTTGTCATTTAGTGGTATCATTTGCAAAATGGGTGCAATACCGTTCACATTATGTTTTTTATATGGAAATCAATTTCACACAACGAAAAATATCGGAAATGAAAAACGTTGCCACCAGAATACACCATTGCGATGTCGCAAAATGCCATATTGTGTACTCGGTATTATAGTTTTTGCACACAAACATAATGCTGGGACGTTTTTCTTTTAACTTGGTTCCTCAAAAAGCCAATCGTGGTTTTTAACACAGTTATGAAGAAAACACAAAAAACTTCCAGCAAACTCGATTTTTGGCATAATTCGACGTGTATGACTATAAAGCCTTTTCCAAAAAAAAACTGAAAAAAACATTGTTGTGGATACGAGTATAAGCGCCATTATTATGACTTGAAGATAAAGTTCCGGATAGTTAATCCTAAGTTTAGCAAAACTGAACTATAAAATTGTTCTATTATTACAACTGTCCGATAAAATATATAATAAAATTTTTGTTTGGTGGCAACATTTCTGTGGATATTGATTGTTAAAAATACTTAGTGGCAACTTGCTCTTGTTTATTTGCCAAATTACAAACATAATCTCCCGTATTGCGTATGTCGAGTCGAATATTTGTCTACGATAGTTTTAACCTAGCTTAAAGAAAACTTGTATACGTTTGCTTTAATCTAGTAAATTAAATTGTCGCAGACGAATATTCGACTCGACATACGCAATATGGGTGATAGAAATAATTTTTATCAATTATTTTATTTAGTTTTTGTATTATTATATGTTTGTATTATATTGTTTTTGTTTTGTGTCATATTTTGTTCAAATAAAATTTGGCTGTAATAGATTAGAAATTGTGGCAACGTATGAAAACGTGGCAACTTCAAATGACTAAACTTCACGATAAAATTTACGGGTATGGTGAACTTGCCTTTAACGTATCGCTCACTTTTGGTTACAGCGAAGTTGTAATAATGAAAAAGAGTTTATCCATCCAATATAATCCTAAGAATTTATAATAACCAGGGCTAATACTTTCATGCAAATTCATATTTGTAGTCATCACATCAAAATTAGTCTGGAAAATTTAGTTTTCCGAATTGAAAAATTTCCAAAAAATTACATCGATTTGTTAGTGCATTTTTTACATATTTTTTAATAAATACATGTTTTTGCATATTTTATAAAAATATATAGTTAAGATGCATATTTTTTATAAAACTTAATTTTTTGTATTTTCATTATAAATGAAACCCAAAAATTTTGTCTTAAGTAGAACAAAAATAAGCAAATTAACTAACAAAGAACAAACGACATTGGCAAGACTGTTGTAAATTTAGAGATTATAAAAATGAGGTTTCATTACAAAAAATCTCATTTGTAATACACAAATTGTAATACACAAAGAACGCTGATGATGAAGGTGTAGTGGCCTTCGAAAGCAGCTAGTTGTTCCGTTCTACTACGTGTTTGTCAGAATATTTACAACTAACTTTGGTGTAATTTGTTCATTAATAATTATCACATGTGATTTGGCTTACAAGGCGATACGAACTAGATATGGGCGCGTGTCGTGTTTTTTTTCGTGTGTCACGCACACGCACGACTCAACACGAAGTGTTCGTGACAGAAAATCTGTTTTCGTTCGGGTCGTATCGTGTTGAGCAAAGTTGACATGATAAACACGAAATGGTTTTTGGTGTCCAAATATGTATGCAAGACTTTCCAGTAAAAAAAAAAATTTGATATTTTGTATTGTCAAACACGTAAAACCATCAAATTTGTTGATAGTGTAGGGGTCTCTTAAGCTTAAAATTCTGAAATTAAACAAAAATGTGTATCTATTTGAATATAAAAAAAATGTAGTTAAGTAAAAACACATGCGACAAATAGTAGGCAAGGGATCCAATCATTTAACTAAAAATAAATCCCTTAATACGGCAACCATTTTGAAAACTAAAAACAAAAAGCATAAAAAAGCACCAAGCAGATCTTGCTAATGCAGGTGGTTGCACTACTGTTTTTGTAGTTCAGCTGATTTCTCCCAATTGCCAAATACTATATCAAAACAGTGACAATAATAACAACACAAATTTCGTTCCTTTTTATACAAATATGAAGTTTGACTACTAAACAGAATTATATCTTGCACTTGTATTAGTCAAGAATTCACTTATCTAATGCGTTTGAAACAAGTATTAATATTTATGATTTCTTTTGGAAATTTTGAACACATTTCCATCGACATACTACCTACACATACATTATGTATGTATGTATTTATATAAAGCGTGCTTTTTTTTTAAGTGTCACAACTTTGAGTTGGCATCACTGCTTTGTTTGAGCACTCATTTCACAGCTGATAGCTGCTTTTTGTTTAGTTTGCTATGAATCGACTTACACCAGAGCAACGCGTGTCAATTGTTGAAATTTTTAATCAAAATAATTGTTCTATTCGTCAAACTCATTGTGCACTTCCGGTGAAGCCCATTTCTGGTTGAATGGGTACATAAATAAGCAGAATTGTCGCATTTGGAGTGAGGAGAATCCACATGATTTTGTCGAAACACCATTACATCCACAAAAAATTACTGTTTGGTGCGCTTTATGAGTTGGCGGACTCATTGGCACATATGTCTTCAAAAACGATGATGGTCAGAATGTTACTGTCAATGGTGAACGGTATAGGAACATGATTCGAAATTTTTTCGTACCTCAATTACGTGGCATTTATCTTGCTGATATGTGGTTCCAAAAGGACGGATCTACATGACACACAGCGGGCGCTACAATTGAAAGAAATTGGTGGCCCAATTAATTGGCCACCAAGATCATGTGATTTAACCCCATTGTATTATTTTCTTCGGGGTAATGTTACGTCACTTGTCTACGCCGATAAACCACAAGCAATTGAACACCGAAACGAAAGAAAATTCTTTCGAACTTGTATGTTATTAACATTACAATTCGAAAGGATTTGCTTTCGTTTCGAATTACAGAGTAGACCCCCTGAAAATCAACATTCGGAGAGTTATCGGCTAAATATGGCCGCAAATGCTGCGAAAAGTTGTTGAAAATTAGTGTTCCAGATTGCGCCTTCTACGCGCCAGCCGGGCGGCCACATGGCAGAAATGATATTTAAGAATTAATTTTATAAAATATTCTTTCCAATAAAGGCCGTTTCATTGATATTAAAAATATATTTCCTTGTTTTATTATGATTTAAACTTGTGTTACTCTATAAAAAAAACACCCGGTATATGATCTGCCTTACTTTTAATTTTAGTGCATATTTTTAATGCATATTTTAAGTGTTATTGCCTAATTTCTATGTGCATAACTTAGATTTTATAGTGCATGAAAATAACAAGCCTGATAATAACACAGCTAATTGCTATCTTCCGAATAATGATCGCACTTTTCGTACCACTGTGCGCTGCAACAGCATGGCGTTAATGTGCAAAGTGAACATAGTCTTTAGTTTATTTGCTTCACGTTATCGCTTTTGTTTCTGTTGCTTTTAATTCAGCAGCTTCGTGCAAACAAAGTCAATATATCAGCATTATAAATAGCAACAACACTACATACAATGAACGAGACCCCGATTATTTACGAACGCTCAAGTCACATTCTTCGTTTAAGACTCTTGGCGTGGCACCAATATTTTAATACTCGTGCATAAAAATTTCTACAAAGATTTGATAACTTGAAACTGAAAACGTTTTCGTTTCTTGTTTTATACCGTGACTTGACTGACTTCAGTTGGCTCGAATTCCAAACATTTGCTTTGGCCTGAATTGGCATTACGACTATTTTTATATGTACATACATATGTACATACACACAAGTTTATAGTTGGTTAGCTTATATTTACCTAAGTTGGTAACGCCGTATTTATGTACATATACATACGTTATGTGGGTATGGGTTCAAACATTGAAGGCGAGTCATTCGATTATATATGCATGTACTCGTATAGTTGTATGTTTGTAAATACACATAAATACATACATATATGTATGTATAATTATGAGAACTTTTTAGGGTGAGTCAGTCAGTCGGTAGCTATGATGCCATTATTTGCCTTAAAAAATAATAGTAGATTTTTGGCAAAAGCAAGTTTTATGCACGTAGTAATTCTCTATTGCTATTTCCAGCTGTTATATGCATCGGTTTATACTCGTATACCCATTAATTGTGTTTGGTAAAACTGAGTATCAACTTTTCTCATTTTAAATTGGCACGACTGATGAATAAAGAAGCAGCAGAAACAACAAATACCAACAACAACATCGAAAGCAAAGACTATATCATGAGACCGACCCATCCATCCATTGTTAAAGTTGGTTCTACGTACATACTTTTGCTCTGTTAAAACCATTTTTTAGATTTTTTGTTGTTCTTGATTCATTCATCACCATAAGAAGATTTGGATGATTATTTGGAACGGCAACAACAAAAACATTACAATCATCATCATTATCATCGTCATCATCATTGTTATTATCGTCATCTTTACCAAGCAGCAGTATTCACTCGTAGCTGCCAGCAGCGGCGGCAAAAAGTTGATGTGAAATTTCAGATATGGCTGCCTGCCATTAAAATGTGTATAACAGAGAGACAGACACGCAGAGCACTCATTCTCGTATACCAAGTCATTGGCTTGGGTATACAGAAAATATAATACGACTTCAAATAATATGGGGGGACAAAAAAATTTCAATCGAAAGACTCATGGGAAAGCGAAAAAGTGGAAACATGAGGCAAGTCAAGGGAATGAAATGAATTCATGTGTAGAAAGAAAACAAGTACGAGTATAAATTACTTTTTATTATTTGTTCTAGGGGTCTAGAGTATACGATAGGATTTTTATTCGATTAACACAAGCAAAAGTTTCAATGAGTTGATTTTTACGAGCAGCACACATATAGTACATACATGCAAGCATACATATACATACATATATATATGTACATATGTATGTACATGGGTATGTACATGGTATTCATGCAACTATGTACTATGTACTTATGCACAAATAAAAGAAATCGTCCATATTTGTATCTCAAGAGCCCAGGTAGGCTACCTGTCAAATTATATGCCTATGAGAATATATATATTTGTTTAATGTACATACATATGTATGTATGTATGTATGTATGGAAATGCTTATTTATTTGATGGACCTTTTGACTTTTGGCTTGATATAAATTCCGTTTGCATATATATGGTGTTTTTTTTAGAGGTATAGAACATCGAATTGAAATAAAACACAAGAAAATCGTTTTAATGTCCATCAATTTGGCTTTATTGGAAGGATAATTTTATGCCATTAACGTTTAAATATGATTTCGGGCATGTGGCCGCCGCGGCTGGCTCGAATAAAGCCAATTCTACAGATCCAATTTTCAACCACTTTTTCGAGCATATGGGGCCGTATGTTGGCAATAACGCCACGAATGTTGGCTTCCAAGTCCCCTAACGTTTCTGGTTTGTTGGCGTAGACGAGCGACTTCAGCGGATGCGTATTATCACATAGAGTAAACGTAGTGCGAAAACCATAAAATGGACGGAGCTTGCGGTAAACTCGCGAACTGAACCATTATTTTCGAAATAAATTTGCACGATTTGCAAGCGTTGTTCTTTTGTCAACCTGTTCATGACGAAATGGCAAACCAAACTAAATATTAATCACTTGACAGCTGACAAAATGGCCGCCAGTTAAAAAAGTGATGCCAACTTAAAGTTCTATACCTCAATAAAAACACCCTTTACATAGATATGTAGTAACTAAATGTGCCTTGAAATATCTTTCAACACTTTTTATGCGGTAAAATATCGGACCTATAAGTTCTAAAGTACACACAGAAAAAACTCATTTTCCAACTCAAACACAAAATTCTCTGTTTCAAATACAAAATACATACATATGTATGTATGTACATAGAAATTTGTTCAATTCAGGTCCTACAAAAAAAATTTGTAAGTTCAAATGCAAAAGTTTGTAATAATTTGTTCGAAAATAAACTCTGATTTTTTCAATCAACAAATTATCTGATTCAACAAATTTTTGTACTGAAATTAAAAAGCAAATAATGAAAATAACTGCTCTGTACAGTATGCGATTTCCATATTAGAACAGAAATCTTCTCTTAACAATTTTGTTAATTGTATGAACTAGAATTTTTCACTCCATATTGTTCTTTTTTTGCCTAAAACAAAATTGGAACAAGTTATTTACTGGAACAGTAAAAAATATTTTTTGAAACTAAATTTTATTTCAAACAGACGTACATATGTATCTATGTACATATGTATGTTTGAAAAGTTTTTGGGAATAATTTTCTCTATGTATGGATATGTTGAACATTTTACATACATATGTACATATTTTTTTAATACATTTTATAAGTTTCTAAAGGTGTCTTTACATGGTAATACAATGTATTACGACATGTCAAAAAATGCTGTAGATTATACAAAATCCTACCATGTAAAAGCAAAATGTATCGAGTAGGAGAGAATATGGATAGAAAATATGACAAGCGGTCGGTAAATGTTTATTTTCTAAACCATTTTAGAAACTTAAGTATTCTCATCACACCAAGGTGTATTTCAAAGTAAACATTGGCAGCACTAATGGTAATCATTGAAGGTATTAACACTTTTACAAAAACAACCAAAATCAACTCAGGAAATTTTCATGTTGTTTTTGTAAATATTTTACGACTGTGACCATCAGCTACTTACATGGTACAGCAAAGTCAAACAAAGAATAAATAAACTTAAATAAAATTATATTTTGTAGTAAAATTAAATTGAAATTATAAAATGTTTTCTCCAATATTTAGTTTTATTAGTACACATCTTTTTTTTACAATTTTCCAATTTTAGTTATTAACTCAACAGTTTAATATCATTGCTTGCATTTTACTTATAGTATCAGTGTAAACATGAAAAATACCTACAACAGACTCTTGTTCTCTTTTTTTTAAACACGGAGAGAATTTCATAATATTTTGATTCTACAAAGTCGTAATACTTTGTATTACCATGTAAAGACACCTTTAATAAACCTGAAATATTTTTTATGAATAAAGGCCCAACTATAATATGAATAAGCTGGCTTAAGCTAATGCCAGAATTGAACGAAAAGCCTGTCAAATGCTTAAGCAAATTCGAAGAGACTTTTAGGTCTGTTCCAGATGCATAACAAAACAGTCCGAACTTGTACAAAGTTATCCAAAAGCGTTCCAGATAGCAATTTTTGTGCGATTGTGAGAGCGAATGAGAGAGTAATTTTTTTCATTTCCTGTACAAACTAGTACGAACTTTTTCTTCTGGATAAGTTCGGACAAGAATTAAATAATCAGCTGTATTTTATTTACATATGAAACTGAAAAATTAATCAGAAAATTTGCAAATATAGGAAAAAAGTTTTTACATACAAATTTATTAAAAAGCAAAATGGAAGGTTTTTTGAACAAAGTTGAAGTTGTAAGTACAATTGTGCATATTTCTCCATTTCTTTAATATAAAAATATGTTTTTTTTTTCAATAATTCTCGTAGCTTTTACTTTGTTGGAACTTATTTTCATTTACTTTTTACAGCTGTTGCCAATGATGCAAAATTTTTGTTATTATAATGTTATGCGTTTTAAGCGACTAAAATCACTTAAATTAAATTTAATGTAAAATGTAAGCAACATTAGTATTTCAAGATGTGCAATTATGGTTTTTTGCGTTCCAGCAATTTTGGATAACTTTTGCATATTCAGAGAGTAATTTTCTTTTTTCTCTCATTAGTCCGAACTTGTACGAAATCTTGTGGAACAGACCTAAAGTCGTAATACTTTGTATTACCATGTAAAGACACCTTAAGCAATATTAGCCCGGTCAAATTAGACCAGAAATAGGGATATCCTTGCATTAATTCACAACAAACTTAACTTTTGCAGGCACGTAATGGAGATACCACTCTAATGAAATCTTGAAAAGTCCCGATTGATCCCGTGTTTGCAAAAAAAATTTCAAGGTTAAAGGTCACAAAAATGGGTTTTTGGATTTTGTTTGGCAAACGGTTAGTTTTACGATAAAAACATCTGAGACGAAAGTGTAGATCAGGTAATTATCTATTAAAATTGTTCTAATACTTTTTTCTCCAAGATTCATCATGTATGAGAAAAAGCCATTCGAAAGTTAGCTGGAGCTGTATTCTCCATAATATGAACACGTTTCAGGTCTTATTGAGCTTATTCTTCTTCATTTCTTCTTCCATAAATATCTTCCTCTTCTTATATTTTTTCCTCTGCATCCTCCTGAGTCGATATAAATTGTTGTAGCAGCGATACATCATCATCTGTTTCATCGTTGATGTTGTTATCTTCTTCTGTTGAAAGCTCAACGTTTGGACACGAAAAAAGTCCACTTTTTTGCAGCCGAATTTTTAACTAAACTCGTGCAATTGCAAAGTTTAGTTCAAAAGGAGCTTCTCTGGTGCAGACTCCAGTACATTGTCAATTAGCTTCCAGTGCATTGCCAAGCCACATTTGAACTTGATAATACGCTGGATAGAAATGTTGCTGAGCAGGAGCTAATTGCACACGTTTTTCATTACGTGATTACTTAGCAAAGGATAAGTAACGATACTTATCAATGCAGGTGATTTTTGCTGGAGCTCCATAGACTGAAAGAAGAAAAAGACTTCCGTGAACGATTAGAGTTCCTGGTGTAAAGTTGCTAAAGTTTTCGAATATTTGGGCACATCTCACTGCATCCTGTTTTTCGAATAATTTCAAAATTGATGTTTTCCCCTCCTGACTAATGATGATGTAGTATCACAGCCAGTAAAAGCATATAAAAATAAATCATGACGTCTACATTTAGGGAAAGCCGATAAACTGTCATTTGAAAAAATTTTTTAAGATTGTTGAGCCTTGCCAGGTTTCAATAAATTATTAATTTTGTCACTTGAAGTTCAAGCTAGAGATGGGCAAAAAATATCGAAATATCGATATTTGAGAAAATAAATATCGCCGATATTTCAAAAACCGATTGGTTTGCAGCAATAATAATGTATTCTTAATATCTGTGCGGCAAACCAGTACCCACCCGACGATATAAAGCCGATTTTCGTCTAAGAATGCAATTTTTAAACGAGTATTGCTAAATTATACAATTACTTAAAATTCAATCCGCCGAAATTTGAGTGTTTTATGTCATGGCTAAAAATTTTTAATTTTGTATTTGTTCAGTATTTTAGCGATCGATATTTAGCTTTAGCGAATTACAGAATAATTGGGCTGCTTTAAAAAAACACGCTGCTTTTAAAATAACCGCCAAAAATTTAAAGAAATCTTAAGAACTAAGTACGCAGCTCGATACACAACAAAATTTTACATCATATTGTAAATTTTGAAGATTTCGAGTCGTGATTTGTAGCTCTGAAATACTGCTAAAGTCAAGAAAGTGAAGAAAATTACAAGAGTTTTTAATGTTTTTCTTTTCGGTTTCAACCAGGACCGTATAAACCAGGGACCGTAATGGTTATAAGTTTTATTTTAAAAATCACTTTTTAATCATTCTCAGCAAAAAATTTTCAAGATTTTGTAATGGGTAGTACTCTTTTAATGGCTTACAAAGTAATGAGTGGTACTTATTTATCTAATTATTTAATGACTGTCCTGTAATGAATAAAATAACAAATTATTTATTTCATCACGTGAAAGTACTTATTGTAGTACTTTCCAGTTAATAATGAAATATATCTAGAGAAAAATTTATTGATCGTGAAAATGATCTTCGAAAACAATAAAATAACTTTGGTTTACTATCATTTTTGTTAAAAAATTTAATTATTTTCGCATATTCTTCAATGTACATATTCACATATCATCTCTGTAAAATTATAATTTTTAACAATCCCAAAAAAGGTACAAGTTTTATAATTTTGTTACCAAATTCTATTTATTTTTATTAGAAAAAATTGTCAATTAACTTTTGAATAATTTTAGGCAAAGAGTAATCCAAAAATTTTAGCATATTTGTAAGCAAATAATAACCCATTAAATTTTGAATACTTTTAGGCAATCAGTAATCTATTAACATTTGGATATATTTGTTCAGTAAATGGTTTATGGAAAAACAAAACCATTTTGTTAATTTAGAGTTGTGACTGTTTAAGGTGTCTTTACATGGTAATACAATGGTCGCATTCATAAGACGTAACTGTTGCGCAACTGTTGAGTGTTTGTCTTAAGATAGGATCACACGATTGCCGCAATGCACCAATTATTGCTCCATTTTATATACCAATCGTGTGATTTCACAATTTATTGTCCCATACGACAATCAAGAACAATATTGTGGTGATTTGCCGCAATCAAATGCAACTCTGGTACAGCAATCATGTGAATGGTTGATAGACAACCATGCCCAATAAAAATGCTAAAAAATGCACCAATATTTATTGTGTTCTCGAGCGGCAATCAAAGAAGCCAATACACGACAATTCCTTAAGTGTTTTTGTAAGTACTGTAAACTTCAACTTACTTTATATGTAATATAACTTACTTGACGCGTTAACATGGAACTCTGATCCCATCATTAACCCATTTATTTAGCTTTTATTCGTTTAAAAGAACGAAAATCGCCTCTGCTTTGTATGTATATTTAATGAGCACAAAATATACAAAGCAGACACAATTTTATTTATTTTAAACGAATAAAACATTTTCCCGTGCAAAATAAAACGGAAAAAAATTATTTCTTTTTAAAAGAAAACTATTTGCACGTAAAACAAAACAAACTAAAAACTACCACGACATCTTTTTGTGTTGCCGCAAGTTAGAACAATCGTATGACTAGGATGCGGCAATAATTGCCACAAATTCATTCTTCGAAAATTTGCGGCAATAAAATTTTTATAAAATGGAGCAATCATGTGACTGCAACGTATTTGATTGGGACAATTTTATTATTGTGCACCAATTCACCACAATAAAAATTATGTCAGATTGTTGCATTTGCGACAATCGTGTGATCCTACCTTTAGAAACGCATAGTTGAGTAGTTTCGCTCCACTCAACAGTTGAGTAATAGCTGCCATTTTTTCCATCGTAAATTTTTTTCGCTGCCTCTAATTAACATGTTGCGCTCAGCCTGAACAGCTGGTCGAATATACTTATGCCGTGTATACTATAATGCAACGCCGCTTTGTTAGGTGGTGGCCGCAAATATTTCTTAAATTTAAGATTCTTGGGCTGCTGACATCATTACAAATTTTGTAATGTTAATACTTTTAAGCTCAACTAATTAATTTAGCCAATTTTAATTATTTTCTTTGTTCCTCTTTTATTCCTTTTCAATTGTTTACATTCATCAGCTGTTCACTTTGCAGTACATCTATCAAGGCTCAGTTAGCCGACGGTAATGTAATGTAACTGCAACGGTAGGAAACAGCTGATCGATTTTGTTATGTGCAAAGTAATGAAAATGGTTATAGAGATGTAATGTAACGTAACCTACTTTTCATATAAAAATATCGATCAGCTGTTTCCTACATTACAGTAACATTGCGTTACAGTCGGCTAACTGAGCCTTAAGAAGTAACTGTTGGGACCAACAGTTGCCGGCAACAGTTTCACAACAGTTGAGCTCAATAGCTACGTCTTATCAATGCGAGTAATGTATTACGACATGTCAAAAAATGCTATAGATCATACAAAATCTTATCATGTAAAAGCAAAATGTATCAAGTAGGAGAGAATACGGATAGACAGTTTGACAAACGCCAAATTCAGACGAATACAAATATTTTTCCAAAATTAAATAAATAAATGCATAAATCCTAAACGAAATTTAAATAAAACTTAAAAATAAATAAAACAGACTTCATGTACAATTAACACAGAAAAAGTTAACGTACTTTTGTAGATAATATTTGTCCGAAAATTATTTCTCCATATTAAAATATAATAAAGTGTTCTTTAAATATATTGAATGGGGCAACAGTCTAGTTCCTAGATAACTGCTGTTTTATAAAAATATTTTCTTTAATTCGGTTGAATAAAAAATTTAAAAAATATCCCTTTGAAAATAGGTCTTTGTATGAAAATTTCCATCCATTAATGCATCTGTTTAAAAGGACACTTTTTTGTCCATGAGAATTGGAAAAACTATTTTCATAAGCCTCAGCAGGACCATTTTCTTCTATGTATTTATTAGATTTATTGATAATAAATGTTGTAGTGTCAACTCAAAGTTTTTACAGTTTAAGCATGAGTTTAAAATTTTCAAGATTTCAAGATTTTCAAGATTGTGGCAAATAGTTATTATAAATTATGCTTATCTTGTATAAATACTTAAAGAACTATAATATCGTCCCTTCAAATACACATGAAGAACACAAATCATGACCTTTTAAAACAATAATATTATTAAAATATTGGCAATAACACTTATTCCCAACTTATTGCCCTATAAATTTATGTATGTGAATATTCTGGGTAACTCTAATTAAGTTGTAAGCAAAACAATTTCTAACAACTGTATGTTTCGACGACATTTTTGAAATGAGCTTTCACTTTCCTATAAAAATAACAAATTTTCATGAAAGCATTTATGTATTTCCCTAGCATTTTTATTCATAATACGTACATATACAGGAATTTCAAGAAAGTACTTTCATGTGTAAATGTAGAGTAAAAGACAGTCATTAAAGCTGTGTCAGACTATCATACAACTATTATTACTTTTGACAAAAATTCCTCGCGGATCTAATTTCAGTTTAAAAAATTTCAAAAAACAATAACAACTCAGGCCCAATAAATGAGTTCTCAATTGTATGTCATGCAGTTTAATTTTTTCAGTCATAAAATTAAATGCTCACTTAAATAATATGAAAGTATGGTAGCACTGTGAAATGTCGATAGTTCTAAACGAAAACAGATGTTTAATGTAAATAGGTTATCAACATTTAGAAAGTTAAACTTGCATAAAATCAGATTTTATGAAACTAAAAGACCATCTCAACGCATTTTTCTATTTATTTATTCTATTTACAGCATATGTTTTATATTTATGAAAATTAAACGAAATTTTTTTAATAAGACCACATCATCATGTACATGCAATAAACACACACAAACATAAAAACATATGGTATGCTCGAAAAACTTAAATAGAACTTATATACGCAAGGTTGGGCATTTAAGTATTATTTAAATGTCTCTCAACTTTGTACTGAAAAAATTTATTTGTTACTTAAATGGCACTTAAAGATAAATGACATATAATTGATATTATATTCACAATTTACTGCTCGTTTATCGGTGTCGATGGAATTCTTTCTTTCTTGCAGTTACATTTGAAACAAAAACAAAATTTTAGAATTTGTTTTTGTTTGAAATAAAATTTTTAGAATGAAAAATTTCGTTCGATCGGAGTATTAGGGCCTATTTCACCAACTCCATTTAAATATCAATTCTTATTTAAATGTCGATCTTCATTACTTTTTGTATGGAAAAATTACTTTTAAATATGAATTGATATTTAAAGAAGTTAGTGAAATTGGTCCTTAGTGTTTAAACAGACGATGAAAAACATATCAACTTTAAAAGAGAACTTCGACTTGTCGCACACTTACATTCAAAACAAAAACAAATTTTAATATTTTGTTGTTGTTTCAAATGTAAGTGTGCGGCAGGTCGAACGTTGTCGATATCGTGGGTCAGGCCCTTAAACAATTTCATAGTGTAAATTTAGTCATGCAATTATTCAAACGAACTTTTGTAATATATAAAAAGCACTGAAAGTTTTGATGTTAAAGTAAAACAGGATTATAAAATAACGTGTACTTTTAATTTCGCGTTTTCCCGGGAAAATCACAAAAATTTCCTGGGAATACTATGCAGACATTTCCCGGGATTTCCCGCCCGGGAATTCCCTTTTCCCAAACACTAAGCCTATGACTACAAGACATATTTCTGCCAAGTTTCATTGATCTAGGAGCACTCAATAACAACTTTTCACAAGCAATATAAACGAAAAAAAGTAATGTCCGGCTAGATTGGCAAACTACCCTTATGTGGATCGTAGAGAAATTAAAAGTTATCCACAAGAGTAGAGGAAGTAAAACTGGTGCGTTCACAAACATGGATGTAGCCCTCTTACTGCGGATTTATGTCTGATAAGAGGACAGTTTAATAATTGAGAATGACTTGCTGCACAAAATGAAAATGTTTCCCAAAAAAAGTTTTATTTCTAAATCTACAGTTAAGTTCTGACACTCGAATCATTTTTAAATCGCATGTGAGTTGCAAATCTCCAAACTTGATTCTACACGTTCTGTAACTAACGCGTTTTGCTTGCCAATCTTCTTGCGAGTGTGAACTCTAGAACATCTATGATGCGATTTCAACTTGCATGGTAAATGTTATGCGAAATGCGACTCTCAGAACATGCGCGATAGTCTCCTTCAAGCTACCTCCTAATAATAAGATTTCTCAAGGCCCCCAAAATAAGGGTATGTTTCAATGATGAGCTCTTGATTTGACACAAATCACTTGCAATCCATTTTTTTTAATTTAAAACAGGAAATGGTCGCAAGGTGTTTAATTTAGAGACTATGTTGGACGGGGTGGCAGCTCGTAGCGCAATTCATGGATTTTCGCCATTTTTGCATTGTCCTGATTCAAGCACACTTTTTGGTAGATGAAGTCGTTTTTAATTTAAACCATATTGAATCTGTCGAAAAGTTCTGAATAATCGCTTAACACCAAAAAAATTTTGCCCATAATCTCATTGGCTGAGAACCCACATTAGCCTCTTTTGTTATACGTTTAACCGGTTTCTGCTGTATTGTGGTGGATCCATGTTTCGTCCATATTTTTTTCCTCTTAGTATATTCGGATCATCATTAGAAAATTGAAGCAGTCTATCATCAGTTATTTTGCTTTTGCAATCCCTGAATTATCTTATTCCAGTTATCGAATTTTTCGATTCGACTTCGAAAGCTTGAACTAAATTATAGCTCGATTATGGATGGCAACCGAACTTTAGCTGCGTTGCCAGTTTTCCAACTGTAAAAATATGACAACTAACAACTAACGGCAGTTATTTTCAGTTGCCAAATTGCAATAAAATTGCCAACTACAAGTTTTTAGTTGCTGCATAGTTTTTAATTTAAAAAGTTTATAAAAAATTAAAAGAAATTAAATAAACTAAATATCCTTTAAAGCTAAAAAATTAATTGTTATGCCGAGTACACATCGGGCGGACATGCACCAATTTTTTTCGAGGACAGGTCACAAAAAAAGAGGACAGTGCCCCGGGAAAGAGAAGACGGACAACAACCTTAGACATGTCTCTTTGGAATTCAGTCATCATAAAGCATTTCTTTGGACCCAAACGTGTGTTGTGTGCGCGAGGGTTTTACAAAAATCATAATTCGGCGCGTAAAGATTCGGCAATCATCATTAAAGGTAGAAAACCTTATGCAGGTTTAATCAGTCTGTTCGTGACGATCCTAACCTTTCAATTAGGAAACGTGCAAGTGCTTCAAATTTGCATAAATCTTTGTACACCATATTTTACACAAGGACGGCACTCCTACAAAATGCAGTTGGTGCCACAATGACAGTCAGAGACTTGACATACCTGGAAAATAGATCTACAAAATTGGTGACATAAATTGGCCCAATGGACTTTTTCATGTTATGTAGGTTATCTTAGATTTAAGATTAAGTTAACGTCAGTAAACATATTTCTTTGGCGCTTTTAAAAGAATACACGTCCCTAACGAAATGACATAAGAGCCTTCATAAGAAATTTTACTACTAGATTAAACTGGTGCCTCGAACACAAGGGCTTTTACTCAGAAATGAATTCCAAAATTGTGTATTTAATTAGTTAATAAACAATGTTTCAATAAAGCAGTCGATCCTTTTGAGGTAGTATTCGACCACTTTTTCGCACATGCCGGCGATAACTTGACGAATGTTGGTTTTCAAATAGTGTCATAACTCAAAAAATTCGTGTCGATGCAGAATATTTCGGCATTTCGTATTTTATCTCGTATAAAAATTGTATACAAATATCTCCTGCGAGAAGAATATTTTTTCATGTCTTCATTGAGTTGTATATAAATTGCAAACTTTAAACGCGAGTTCTGCAAAACTAGTTTTTTTGGTTGTGACTCTATTGAAGTAAATGATCGAAATGTGCTTAAAACGGCGTAGACTTATGCCGAGTACACACTATGGCATTTTGCGATATCGCAATAGTAGGTATTCGTGGCAACGTTTGTAATTTTTGGTATTTTTCGTTGTGTGGCATTATTTTCCATATAAAAAACATAATGTGAACAGTGTTACACACATCTTGAAAATGACAACACAAGAAATCCCAGATGTGTACTCAGCATTATGTACACAAACCCAGTCAGAATGTGGAAGATTGTTTCACCAAACTGAGTCTTTTTCGACTGCCTTAGATGATCAGAAGCTGATTAATAAGTTCTGCGCTTAAAATAAGACTCGAAAATAATTCCTAGAAATACTTAGAAAGTGATTCTTTAAAAAACAAAAACAAACAGCAAGCTCGTGCAGTAAAATCAAAAAAATATAAAGTGTGAGTGAATTTATGTACGAGTAGAAAAAAATTTAAAACAAAAAAACTTATTTTAAGTAATACCACAAACTGTCTCGAAAGTGAATCGAAATTTATCAGAAACGTGAGTCATAAAAGACTCTTTGAGAAGAGTCGCGGCTAGGGTACCGTTTTCTCCCGAATGAACAGTCATTTTCGACTCGAAAACGAGCGCACAAATGCTTATTTTAATCGAGCGGAGGAGTCGAAAAAGAGTCGAATATGACAATTAATTTCATAAAATGCTGACTGGGTATGTACATATGTATGTGTCTGTACCTCTGAAGCTCGAAGTCATTTACAAATTGGTGTCGTAAGTTATATATGAAACATACAACACATGCGAATATGATTATTTTAGGAATAATATTTGAAAAGTCTCAGATACTCGAGCTAATCATCTAATTGTCAATTTTGGCATGACGTACAAAAACTTTTGCATGAATGCATATTTATATGCAACATCAGATACATACATAAATACATATATACATACATAAATATGTATGCATTGTGTGGTTAAGAGGTTTTAGATTCTGATTTTCAGTTGTGAAATTCGTGAGCTGCTTCAGTTAGATCACAATAAAAAAAACTTGACTTTATATTTGTATTTTTAAAGTGACCTTTAGAGACAGTTAAATTTAACAGATGTTCTACAAGAGATAATTGAAACTTTTCAAAATTACTCAGATACGTTCTAAAATAATATTATTAGTTTTTTCTGTGTATTATATTATATTCAATACCCGCCATACAACAATTTTTGGAAAATGACTTTTTGATCGCAAATTGTTCACTGATGCCAGCTTAATCTCTGACAAAAATTTCTGAAAAAAAATTAATATGTCCTTTTTTTAAATATTTGTGATATCGCTATCAACCGCACAATTTTTTTAATGCAATACCCGCCATACGCCATACATTGAGAATACCGAACGAATAAATTTCCAATTTGAATTACCTTTTTTTTAATTACGTTTATTTTTTTGTTATTGTTTTGTTATTGAATTCTTTTATGTTAGAAAAACGTTAAACAAATGCTTAATTTAATAAAATTACATATTAGAGCAAAAAAACATACATATTTTTATTATTGTGCAATAACCGCTATACGCCATAAAAATATTTTAATATTTCAGTTGCAATACCCGACATCAACCATGTCGCTACGAAGAGTAAAAGGTTATATTTTTTTATAAATATTATTATTATAGATTAATTCATACCTTAAGAATTTCGGAATGAAACAGTTTTTTCTCTCTCCTGAAAAATTGTGTTTTGGCGTATGGCGGGTATTGAATATAAGCCGTCGATATACAGAAAAAAAATCATTTTCCAATTGATTCTCTGATTCAAAATAGAAATTTGGCAACAATCAACAAATTGTCTGATTCAACAAATTTTTTTACTGAAATTAAAAAGCAAATAATGGAAATAACTATTCTTTGCAGGATGCAATTTCTATATTGGAACAGAAATCTTCTCTTAACAATCTTGTTACAAATACTATTTTATATTAATATTATGAATTAGAAATTTTCATATGTATTTGTATGTAGTTTCTCAAAATGAATTAGTGTGGTTTTATAGATATTGTATCTATTCAGGCTTTCAAGGTCATTCGTTGGGATTTTCCAACATCTTCAGGGATAATTATTTTTATTGAAATCTGGTAACATTGGCAAGAATTAAAACGAGCAAACTTTAATATAACTACAATTAATGATAATAGAGTATCAAACTTGACTTACATATTTTATCCTTTATTCCAATTTACTTTTAAATTTTTGAAATTAATTTTAATATGAGATAAAAGGAAGGATATAAGACACATAACGTAAAAAATAATTGCAAATATAAATAAAATTAAATTAAATATCACAGCATTTCCTTAACTTCTAATATCACAGTTGGAATTACACTAAAATCTAAACTAATACAATGCTATAGCTGGCATTGTTGGTACGTCCATTTTTTGTTGTATACTTAAACTTTTATTGTGCCTTCTTGCTTTATGAAGTATTTTAAAATGTTCCAAGTCAGGTGTATGTGAATTATCAATGCAGTGTTTAGATAATGCAGTAGCTAGTCGGCTCTTTTTGATATCTGTCTCGTGCTCAGCAAATTTTCACTTTGTACAGTTATACAGTTACAGCATAAAATAAAGAAACAATTATCTGGAACAGTAAAAAAATATTTACTAAAACTAAATTTTATTTCAAGCAAACGTATGTTTGAAAATTTGTTGGAAATAATTTTTTCTGTGTATCGAGCCATAACCGCAAAGAAATGTATAGGCAGCAAAAACTAACTTAGAGCAAGGCGTATTAAATTGTGAAGCTCCATATCTAAAAGTATATATGTACATATATATATACAGTTTTTCTCTTCTTTTGCTGTTTTTGTATGATGTTTGACAGTTGGGAAGACATCAGCTATCGCAAACAGATGATAATGCAGTCACCCACCTTCTTGGCAATCTGCATTCAGCTGATGTACATTTATGTATATAATGCAATTACTTTCATTCAAATTTTTGCACAGTTTTTGCTGTAACATTAGCATAGTCTTAAAACCATTTTATGTCAGTTGCGTCTAAATTCTTCGATTAACACACATAAATTTTACTTGTTTATACATTTTATTTAATAAATTATTTTTGCATATACGTACAGATCATTAATAGTAAGGTTAGATTAGGAAGGTGCTATTCGCACCTCCACTAGGACACCCAATTGGGTCCACTGTGATTCCCTTCTGTTGCCCAAAAAAAGTAATATTTACCCCCCGTTTGTCAGAAATTACCCTATTATCCGTCCTTGAGACACCGAATTCCCATGATGAAGCCCCTGATGTCCTCTAGTTTATACTTCCCGATATCAGTAATGCTTTCATGGAAACGTCTGCTCAGCCATCTAAGCTCAATGGTTTCTGGTTCTTCTTCATCCCTGCACATCCTACAAAAATCTGGAGTGCCAGTTTCCCAAATGCTGGTTCTTGCTCTGACCGCGCAGTGACTAGTCAACGCGCCTATCGCAATTCGCATCGCCTTCCCATTCATGTCCAGTAGCAATTTGGATTTTCCTGAGTCAAGTTTTGGCCACAAACCACTCGGGACTCTACAATCCTCCACCTACTTCGCCATGAACTGTTGGTCCTGCTTTCTACCCAATTACTGAGTTCCCTATAGTAATGACCTATCGGTAATTTCACCGACCTTTCTGACATTCCCTCATCTAATGCCGACCCTATACTTGCCAGCTCATCGGCAATTTCATTTCCCTCAACACTGCTGTGGCCAGGAAACCAACATAGTCTGACACTATATTTATCCATAAGCAAGTTGAGGGCTCTCCTACAGTCACTAACAAGTTTCCATTTGACAATGTGTCCCTTCAAAGCTTTTAGCGCTGCCTGGCTGTCGACGTAGAGGATCGTGGCCCTGAGGATCGCCAAGATCTCAGCCTAGAAAACGCTGCATTAATTCGGCAGTCTGAAAGAACTACGAATGTTCGTTCCCAAGATATAGACACCAGCCCCTGCTCCTTCCCCCTTTTCTGATTCGTCTGTAAAGACTGCACTACCCTCATAAAGCTTATCGGATTTGACCCAATAGTCCCTATCCGGAATTACCATTGAGGGTGTTCTACTAAAATCGATTTCAGCGTCCTTATAGTCCGTAAAACCAGGTGTAACGGATCTCTGATCACTAAAACTGATCTCATTTAAGATTGATGTGTGACCTGTTATTCCTGTCCTCACCAAACCTGTTTCTACGAGTCAAAGGAGACTTCTAGTCGCCGTTCCCACCACAAAGTCCTCTATAGGAAGTAGATTACGAATGACGTCCAAGGCAGCCTGAGGTGTGCTCCCCTGAGCATCTGTGATGCCCATCGAGGCACATTTCTGAACCTTAGCTAGTCATTTCCTGTGACTTTCCTTCCTCAATGCCTCCCACCATACCACACAACCATACCACAGGCCATAGGGCCTGACAACCGATGTGTAGATCTAGTTTACTATCTTCGGTTGCAGACCCCACTTCCTTCCCATGGAGTTCCTGCATGCGTAGTAGGCATTTAGCCCTTCTTTAGCCTTTCCTGTGTGTTTATTTCCCAAGAAAGCTTGCTATCTAGGAAAAGACCCAGGTATTTAGCTCCCTCTGCTAGTCTCAGCTCCACCCCTCCCATCCTGAGCAGTACAAAGCTTTCTACTTTGTATCTCCTGGTGAAGAGGACTAGCTCGGTTTTCTCTGGATTGACTCCCAGTACTTTACTGCTGGCCGAGGAGGATAAATTGCCCAATGCCGACTGCATGACTTCACTGATAGTGGGAAAAATTTTTCCCGTTACCAGTAAAACCACGTCATCCGCATATGCAAGTATTTTCCTTCCACTCCTGTTAAAACACCTAAGAATTGCGTTCATTGCCAACAACCACAATAGAGGTGATAAAACTTTTCTCTGTGGTGTACCTCTTGTCACTAATTTCCAGTTTTCCCCTTCCCATACTCGAGTTGACGATTCTGCTATTAAGCATGATAACTATCCACTCCACTAGAAAGTTGTGAACTCTAAGTGTCTCCAGCGACTCCCTAATAGCCTCTGTAATATGTTGGTAAAGGCTCCCTCAATGTCTAAGAATGCAGCCAGTGTGTAATCTTTGTGCTGCAGTTCTCTCTATAGAACACCAACCACGTCATGAAGCGCACTTTCAACAGACCTGCCTTTTCGATAGGCATGATGAGCGCCACTAATGACGCGGGTATCAACTGTGTTCCTTAGATGCAGATCAATCAAGCGTTCTAATGTTTTCAAAAGGAACGACGAAAGACTGATTGGCCGGAAATCCTTCGGCTTTGAATGGATTGCCTTACCCGCTTTGGGTATGAAGATGACCCTAACCTTTCTCCAGACTTTCGGTTTAAACCTTTTGCTTAAGCATATCTGAAAGATATCCACCAGAAACAGTAGTACGCACTCTGGGACATTCTGCAATATGGCCGGAAAAATACCATCTGGGCCCGGTGATTTATACGGTTCAAATGTATTTATTGCCCATGTTGCTTTTCCCAACGTCACTATGTCGTCCACTGCTCTCCCCAATTCCGGTTCTCTTACTTCCCTACAGCCAGGAAAGTGAGTGTCCATCAGTACTTGGATTCTGTAACTTTTTGCGAACCGAAAATCGCAATATTTATCGACATATTTATTCGTTGGCGGTAACGATAATGTGATTCTATAATTTCTTTTTTACGATAGTCTCCATCTGTATTTTAATCACCATTTGATTCAATATCATGTGGTATTTCTGAATAGAAAATTTCAAAATAAGCGAAAAGCACAAAGAAAAACAAAGAAAAATTTAATGAATTTGAGCTTGTGATTTAATTTCTTTTTGCTTCAAACGACAGCGAATATCGTTAAAATATGTTACTGAATAGCAAAGTCGATAAATTTTCGTTATATTTATTATAGCGATACGATTGTCGTAATAAAAGTTACTGAATCCAGGTACAGAACATCTTTTGACAATACTCACCGAAACCTCGACAACTCATTTACGGAATCACAGTATTTCCTCCATGAGGCTCTTTTCGCCCTTTTGAAATTACCCTTGTACTTATTATTCAACACCTTATGATTGTTACGGTCTTCAATCCTTCCTGTGAGTTTCGCCCTATTGAACAATCTTCTAACCGAGGAGCTCAGATCTTTTAGACCTTTGTCCACCACGAAGGTTACTCTCTTTTACCCGGGAAAACCAATGGACAGGATTGCTTAAAGCATTCCCTACAAGTGTTAGTGAAATATTCCACCTCCTCTTCCACTCCTCTTTGTGTATCCATACCCTGCGGAGTGACCATTTCTCTAACATCAACAGATCATTAATAGAGTGATTCACTTATAGCCGTCTGAGTAATGGCATTTTCTTTTCTAAAAAAAAATGTGGCATTTATTACACTTTTCAATGAAAATTCGCAATGAAAATGTTTTTGGAAAAATTTTTGTATCAGCATAATTTTTTTCTTTAAACGAAAGTAAATTGCATTTTTCTTAATAAAAAGTAAAAAAAATGCAGTTTTTCCAGAAAAGAAAACAGCATAAGTGTATGTCAATCGTTCTAGATTCCGAAATGGAAGTTTCTGTTGAATCAATTATTTGTTCAAGTAAATTCGTATAATTCTCATCCAACGTACACTGAGGCAAAACAGAGGTTGCAAAATCAACAATGCCTGTGGTCAATATATCACTATACGTTGTCACTTCTTAACAAGTCTAGTATTCAACTTATAAACGGACGTTTAAAACTGACAACGATACGTTGTCAACTTTCTGTTATTGACAACATTCGTTGTCAAATTGGCGACATTGTGTACAATTTTAACACAAACGTTCTTGATATACATATATTTGACAACGAATGTGATTAGTCTGAGCCCGCATGGTGTCATTTTTCTCTGGGTATATATGCCAATTTGTCTGCATCTACGTTTCCTTCCACTCCGACGTATCCGCGAACACAGCACAGTGTGACCTTAGTCGTGGTGCTTAGCTTATGATCTAAGGGTCTTAAGTCTGAAGAAGGGTATATTTCTTCCTCGGTTGATCCGATGGTAGGAGTTTTTCCTAGCGACTAATAGCAGTTTATCCTTGGTTCTACAACTCCTGCACCTTCCTTCTGAAACCAGCTGTTTACCAACTGATGGGTCCATGTTTTAGGATTGTATCGTGATGCCATCTCGCCTTATTCTCTTCTGTCGGCCAGAACTGTATCAAAGTAAATCTCTTCTTTCATCATATGAGAGGGTTTCACAAGTATAGGTAAATGTTTTCCAGGGATGATAACTCCCATTGGCGGCATTTTGCATAGCAGTTATTTATAACACAATCGTCAAGGGTGTGAGTTCAAGGATAATTTTCATTGCCACAGTAGGACAAGTATCATAGCTCCGGTTATACAGAGACATTCTAGCCTCTGTAATTTCTCCAACTGATCCCTGGTCGCAGAGAAACTTGCACTGTCCGACCAAGCAATAGCATCATAGGTGATGGTAGGTCTCACTATTATGGCGTATATTTTCTCAGGATTTTGGGTGTACAACATCATGTTTTTCCTGCAACAGCTTTACAAACCATTAGTGCCTTTGCTACGTAGTCGACAGTCGGCTCTACGTAGTGTCTCCATGACAGCTTTGAAACTAATATCACTACGAGATACTTGACCTATGTTAAGCATTCTAGCAGAGCGTTATCTACTCGGAAGGTTTTCCAGTGTGGACGTGTATTTGCAAGGTTGATATTCACCCCTTCAGATAATGTCACACAATGTCTCTTCACACTTTCCAGATGTCATCGGCATGTGTTTGAAATTATATGCTTGTTAGCCTCTGCAAGAGTTCAACAACCAGTAGACTCCACAGAAGTGAAGAAAGTATCCGCAGTCCTACTGCCGAGTATAGCCCATTTTCCTCTAACTATCGTATTGCCAACTTCCTTCCTGTTGAGCGCAGAAATGCATAGACCGCTACGTATTGTTTTAGTCAGTAAACGCAGTGCAGTGTTTGGTAAGCTCCAGGCCAGTATGATATTGTGGATGCAAAGGCTCCCTACATAAAATAGTAGATCAGACATAGTTATCAATTATTTTTTCTATCATCTTAAGCATGAGATAGGTTTAGCTTATGGACCGGAATGACTTTGGAAGCGTAATATTCTTTCCTTTGGTCCTGCTCCATATTCGTAATATGTAGCCTAGAGCTAAGCTGCACCTGCCTAACTTTATTAGATGGGACATGAGCTCTTTTTTCCCCTGCTGGGAAAATATTGGTACGATACCATCCACGCCTGGAGATTTATAGGTCCAAAAGTGCCAATAGAACCTTCTACGTGATGTTCAGTGCAAAATCCCAGGATTCTTTTTCCCCTAAGTCCTTCAAATGGTTCTGCTTCCATCCCTCTTATACTACTACCTTCTCTCACTAATTTCCGGTCTTTTCAGTGATGCTGATATAATTTTTTTTCACAAAAGTTTATAGTCACTTCCAGGGCGAATTCACATAACCACATGGTGTCAATTCGCCTTGGTCACTTCTCTTTGCCCTCCGATAATATTTACATCCCTATAAGAAATTATCAAAATTTAATTGAGAATTATTAAATATATAATTATAAATAAAAATTTGCCTCATTTAAAAAATTTTGAGATCCCTTAGATGTTGCAAGATAGTGAATCGATTCGGTTCAATAGATTTCGAAAATTACTGAAAATAAAATTTTAAAGAAACGTTTCTTAAAAAATTTTAACCAATTTATAAAAAAGCACAATTTATAAAAAAAAGCACATAGATAGCTACCAGTTTGATCAAAATCAGAGGATATACTCTGTAATTCGAAACAAAAGAAAACGTTTTCGAATTTGTATCTTAATAACATATAATATCGAAAGCCTTTTCCTTCGTTACGAATTACGTTGGAGAGAAATCGGTGACGAACAGTTTCAAGAAAAAAAAATTGTGTTTTTTTGTGTAATACGAGCTCTATCTGCCTATTACTGATTTAGGGCCAAATTTACAGTCATAAATAATATGATAACTATTGTTTAACTAATAGTTCATATTCACAGTGTATGTTTAACTGAAGTTCTCAATATGAGCAAAAATTGGTAACCCTATCAAACTATTAAGTTTCACTATTGGCAGCTCTGCTATAGCATATGGTTTTTGTTTAAATTTGTTATATTATTTGTTAAAAATTAATAAAACAGTGCTCGCTCGTCTAACTTTACCGTGCAATATATTGAAATTGGTTCGGCAAAACCAAAATATAATAGAAAATATAAAAAACAAATAATGTGTTACATACAAAAAAGTTGTTTGACAACGTATGTGTGAAATGTGTCTAAAATTTTTCACAAAACAACAATACTAATAAAGTTTACAACGAATCAGCTGTGGTTCAACTATTTATTAACCAATGACATTTGGCGGTTTAACTAATGGTAAACAAAGAGCTGTGAATCAAATATTATGTGTTAAACTATTGCTATTACTTAACTAATGACTGTGAAGAACAAGTGCGATATTTACAAAACTTTTTTTTACTGATATGAAAAGTATCGCTGAATATTATAGACATTTTGTCCTTTAATCTATTACAAAACTGTCGTAGTCAAAGTCGAAATACGCCAACCGCGATAAGGGGGAATATTTACATACATATAAATATGTAGTACATAAATACATACATATATACGTGCATATATCAAAGTATTTTTGAAAATAAAAGAATGCTCTAAAAATATTATAAACATTCGTTGTACGTATCTCCCTTCCTCTTCCCAATTGCGATTATCGGTGTTATGAAATACTAGAGATACCTATTTATCATACACACAAATAAAACTGTATGAACTTTTTCTTTTTAAGGTCAAATCAATAAAGTCAGAGAAAACTGGCAAAATTAATTATAGGTCCCCATGCATTGAATCTAGAAATGCTTACGAAAGAAACTCACTCGATTACACAAACCTGTGTGTATATATATATGTATATACAAATATGTAAGTATATGTTTATATACTTACATATACCTCAAGTTCGGGGAATGAGTTTTTAAGCGTCATTACTTGCATATATGAAAATATATCTGCTATTTATTTTTTTGTATAGGAATTTCAATACTTTTTTGTCGTTGAATTTTTCTATAATATTGTTTTTTGTATCTTAAATATATTCATGATAAACAATATGTATAGGAAAAAATCGTGGTGCTTTTCACTTACTAGACGTGCAACGATTTTTAATGCTTCATCATTCATTTCGTGTTCTCAATATATGTACATATGTACATACATATGTACACATTTACAGTAATAGGCATTTTTTCAATAGTCAAATAAAAAAGAGAAGTATTTTTATACTCTCAGGCCCCATAAATTGTTAATGTTAAAGCAAAAAATATTTTCCTTATATATCAAGTACCCAAACCCATCATATACCAAAATACTGTTCATATAATAGAAAGAGAAAGCAACAAGAGTAACTATGAAACGGAAGATGTACATATAGCACCAGAATCAACGGCAGCTGCTAGTAGAAATATGATTTAAATATAATGGGCAGAGGCTTGATATCCGTCTGTATTTTCTATATAGTAATATCATACGAAGGCAGTCTCTAAACTACTTTTAAAACAATGCTAATGATTTTCGCATGATATTAAAAGCTAAGAAAACATGTAAATTTACGAAATTCTGTAATTTTATTCTATAGGATATGAGATTAACTTCCTTCTCACTTTTTTCTTATCCCATCCTTATCTTCCCAAGGGCCATAATTACAATTTGCCGTTAGTTGAAGGGAAGATTTTGTCGGACCGATAAATGGTTTTGCATTATTAAACCCTCATTTATTATTTTTTATCCAGTAAGGGCCAAGTTCACAGTCATTAGTTAATTATTTGTAAACTAAAATGATAACTATTGTTTAACTAATACTTTATATTCACAGTGTATTGTTTGACTAAAGTTTTTAATATAAGCAAAGAATGGTAACCCTATGCAATAGCATATGGTTTTTGTTTACATTTGTTATATTATTTCTTAAAAATGGATTCTTTCTTATAAATGGGAAATAAAAAAGAGAATGTGTTACAGCTGAATACAAAGAAAATGCTTGACAACGAATGTGTGAAATAAGTCTAAAATTTTTCACAAAACAACAGTAGTTATATAGTTTACAACGAATCAGCTGTTGTCTGACTATTTGTTAACCAATGATATTTGGCGGTTTAAGTAATGGTAAACAAAGAGCTGTGAATCAAATACTATGGGTTAAACTTTTGCTATTAGTTAATTAATGGCTGTGAACAACATACATAAAATGGAAGTTGTAATAACGCAAAGCTATTTATCGGGCAGACAAAATCCTACCTTTAACTAATGGCAAGTTATAATAACGGCCCTAAATATAATAATATATATATAATAAAATTGAAAAACTCGCTAAAATGAAATAAGGAAATATATTCGACAAAACAAATATTATAATACACTGAGGGAAAAAAGGCGTTGCAAAATCAAAACAACGATTGTGGTGAACATAAGACACTACGTTGTCACTTGTTTTAACAACGCTAGTTGTGAACTTGCAAACGATCGTGTATGAACCAGGGATGGCAAAGTTGGTACAATTCTACTTTTTTTGATACTATTCAAACTCGGAAAGTGCAATAGTGCACCAATGACTAATTTAGTACATTTAGGGAATCTCCTCAGTTTCACTCCGCATTTCTTTTCAAACAATTACATATGTCAATTTTCACTTTTAAACAATGAAACTCATATTCTTCTCACTTGAAAATAGTATTGTTAAAGCAAAACGCAGCGAGAAAATGAAAACAAAATGTGAACTCGTGCATTTTCAAATCATTTTTCTTCAAAATTCGGATGCTATTTTTAAATTTCAACTTAAGCAGGTGTAACAATATGCTTAACATCCCAACTTATAAGCAAATTTGTGAAAACGATTTGGTAGGCAGAACAAAGTCGATTATTTTAATAAAACCAAATAAAAATATGTAACTTGAACTAAAAAAATCTTTTAGTACAATTAAGGTAAAAATATCGTGCATGACAAACAGCGTTACCGTTGAGAAATTTCAAAAAGTGGCACAAAAAGGGGATTTAAAATAAAAAAGTGGCACAAAAAAGGGGATTTTGAAACAAAAAAGTCGCAACGTTTTCATAAAGGCATTTATTTTAAACAAAACATTGGAATTTAGTAAAAATTAACAAAAATATAACAGAAAACAATCAGTTTATTTATAAAAGCGGTAAAATAATAAAATAAAATATAATAATAATTAACATTAAAACTAAACAATTCTTTAGAAGATACATAGAAGCAAATTCATATACATATGTAAATATTTATGTAAATATTAAGTACTTAGATAATTTAACGTATAGTTGACCTTTGGAATGTTTGGATTTTCATTTCGCACGGATGACCTCAAGCCGAAACTATTGTTAAATTATAAAGCATTTATTTTTAAAACAAAAGTGGCAAAAAAGGGGATTTTTGAAAAAGTGGCAACAAAAGTTGCAAAGCTTCAAAAAAGTGTAAAATTGCCACTTTAGTCGCACAAACGGTAACGCTGATGACAAATGCCGAAATTTCCCTAAGTAATCGTTCATGTATGTAAGTGCAATGTGCAATGACCAACTGGGTACACAACCATTCATACACACACACATCATCGCAAAAGTATTCAGAATATATTCTCATGACCACTAAATTGAGGTGGAATCAGTAATCAGTTCTAATGAAAAAATATACATAAATGTATCGGCGCGGCGTTTTGAAAGTTTGAACCTATTGTTATGGTGAATTGGCATGGAAAACTATAGTTAAATGATGTACGAGTATGTGTTCAGCATATGTACATAAATATATACCTATGTATGTATGCATGTATTTAAAATCTAATCAGGAAATGGCGCACTTGTATAAAATTAAGAATTTCGAAATTGATTTAATCCAACATTAAAAGTATAAAAATTAAGAAAAACTAATTTTCGGCCTTCCGTCGTTAATACGCCCTACACATTTTTGTTGAGAAGCACGGTTTAATCATAATCAATTCAACAAACGCACACGCACACTGATACAGCCATACATTAGAAATGTGGATGTACTCATACGTATACACTCAAATTAACGTGTTTGTGTAAGTTTTGGATTACACACATGCACAAAAGTAACTGTGTGTTTTTGTGTTTAAGTGTGTGTGTGTGTGTGGAAAAAATTATGAAATTTTTTCATACGTATGTTTTCGGATCGACAACTTTTGGTTGTTTGTTTGATAAAATCGAGCATTTGAAGGACAGAAGGGTGCATGAAAATGTACGAACCCCAACTTTTACGAGTAAAATTGTACATTTTAAGGGCTTCTTTTGACACAGCGAGTACAAACACAAGAAAATTTACTCAGAATATGTAAATTGAAACCCTGGTATACACACGATTCTAAAAAGAGAACAAAAAACAAACGGCAACAAAAAAACTTAAAACTGCAGTTGGTAGTTTCAAAATAATGTCTGGAGGGATTGGCGCAACAAAAAATTTTTCAAAAGGTAGAGACAAATTAAATGGTACCTATTTCTCAGTATACGAGTAGATACATAAATGCTGAAATTCCATATTTTGAAAGCAAGAAAAATAATAATAACATCATCATCACCATCATCATCATCAACGAATACTATGTATGGCTTCGACGTTCTCGTTGTAGTGGTAAAGACAATGAGAGGTTTATACAAAATATCAAGATTATCTATACCCAAAGGCATTGAAAATATATAGAAGAACTCAACATCAGACAACCAGTCAGCCGAACAAACTAACAACTGTTTTTTTTATACAATCCAAAAGCTAAACCTTTTCCCTGTATTTCAACCAAAAAAATAACTGACAAACAGACCGTCGGACAACTAATGGCGCGGCGTCATTACGAAGATACTCACTCTTCATTCAAAAGCGTATGTATATACATACATACATACATAAGTATGTCAGATAAATGTTATAAACATTTGCCAAACCCAGTCTTATAGCCTGCATTCGAGTACGAGTAGAATGTATAATATTTTACCCTCACAAAATATCATTTATCATCAACATCTCCATACTCAGTTGATTTTGCTTTACTTTCCTCTATATCGAATACTGCTATTGCGATTACTCAGCAGCAAGCACAGTGGAACATGGATATATATTTGCCCCTATTGGATCGAAAACAGCAACACATACCATATGTAAAGTTATGTGTATGTATACAATCAATACAATATTCCCTTTAATCGAAAATAAAACTAAAAAACAATAAAAATGTGATTGAGTCAATTAAACTTTGTTATTAATTAAATTATTAAAGAAAAATTTAATTGGCCTAAATATATTTTTAATTGATTCTTCGTTTTATTTTCAATTAAAGGGATTGATTGACTTATGCAAACTATAAGTCGATCAATATCGATGTCCAACCGTAGCCAATTTCTTACGCCAAAGCAGAAGTTTGGCCAAATTTTCCATTAGGATAGGTTACGTTAGACTGAAAAGAAGGACAATCAATATTGACCCAATTCGTTTGGGATTAAACTTATGCTTTTATATGAGTAGCATGTTGTGCGCTCTCAGTAAGAAATATTGGGGAGATACCCAATAAACACCATAAAAACCTATCAAACCTAGTCAGCTTAGGAACCTAGTCTCCTCAATATACTTTTTTTTAGGGGTTTTCAGCCTGAATCCCTAAGATATTACATATCTGCTATGTATGCCAGATGTAAGATTTGTCTTCTAATTTGACTGAATGCTGAACAGTGACACAAGGGGTGTTCGAGAGATTCATCATCCTCGTGGCAAACTCTACATAATGTATCGTCAACAACACTCATGCGAGCCAGGTGACTTTTTAACTCTGTATGTCTTGTTATTATGCTAACCGAATTCTGTGTTGGTCTTTTTAAACTTAGTCACTCTTCGAACAGTACAGTTTTGCCAATATCTGGTGTTTTGTTTTATGGCTCATTGTTTCAATTCATTTTTAAATTTTTGGCGTTTTCTAGTACGATGTTATTCAGCAATGATCCCATCTTCACAACCTTATCCGCATGTTCGTTTCCAGAGACACCCTAATGTCCTGGAATCCATATAATATAGATTTCTCGACAATTTCTGCATGAGTTTATTACATTTTTGAACTTTGAAAGCGCTTCGAGATTGAATTTTATGATTTCTTAAATAGTAGATAAATTTTGGCAAATTTCCTTTAGATACTTAATGCCTTTCGTTATAGCCGTAATCTCAGTCTGAAAGACTGTATTATGATTCGGCAAGCGAAAGAATTAGCGTATATTACGACTCATGTCGTAAAATTCGCTAGAAATCAGCATGTGGAGGCACAGTGTTTCAGGAATATGTGAGAAATTTTCACATAGAAAAAAGTTAAACAATTATATTGGTTTCCTACGGGACCATTCATATAAAAACTTAAAAAAACATCAAAAAGTTTGTGCTTTTTTTATTCATCTTGTATTTTGATAAACATTTTCTGACTGAAAAATTTCTCACTTTCATTACAGAAAGAAAACACTAGTACCGATTTTTGTTTGAAATTTACGAATGGAATTTTGTGTTTATTCCTGTAAGGAAAAGTAATTGAGCATTCGTTGGTATTTCTTATCTATAACCCGTATAAATTGAAATTGAGTGACTGAATAATTTGCTCCATTTGTTGTTATGCCATCGTAATAATCCTACCAATAATATAAATATATAAGTTTGTATGATTGTATGTTAATTACCTTATAACAAAAGAAGAACTAGAATCAAATTCGGTACACAGACTGGTTATATTCTGGATTGAAAATGGATTGATACTCTTTCTTAACCCACCCATTATTGGCCTGTATTGTTGTTGAAAACTTTTTAAATTCCAATCAGGTGCATATTTTTGGTAGCAGAATGAAAAATATTCTTGAGAAAAAAGTTGTAACATTTTTGGCATGAATTAACCCATTGCTGGCCACTACTTTTACTAATATACAAGGCAGAAAATTTTGATGAAAATCAGTGGACGGAAAGTATATGGTCCAAATTAATATGTACAGTGGTGATCGTAATTGAGTGTGAAGCAAAAATAGAGAGCAAGGAAACAAAAAACACACAAAACCATTGTACAACAGTTGAATAGACAGTTGTGTTAAGTGTGTAATATTTTTATTGTACACTTCATAGTGCACCATACTTTCATAAAATAATATTAAGTGATACTAAAACTTTTTACTTTTATATCCATTGTGATATAGATATTTTATTTTTTAGACTTTTAAATCAATAAATTATAAAAGTTAGACCAGTATCGCATGCGAACTAACACGCTCAAACAATCTACGTTGTTTGTTTTTTCTTTTACACATACACATATTTTTACACTTGTGAGCTCATTTTAAAATTGTCATTCGGTGTGCACTAGTGAAATATGTTTCGACACTACAATAGTTAATGCCCTCGCTTGTCATATAAAAAAATGCTGTTGCATGCTTTTGATAAAATTGAGCACCAGTTTCTGTGTTCTCATAAAATCAAGAGCACTAAAAAGGGAGAACCATTCAATAATGTACACCATGAAGATCAAGCAAGCAAACATCTTGTGTTCAGCTCTAATAGAAACAAACGAATAATTGTCAGAAACAGATGTCTTTTTTTTAATAACAATCACAGGCTAACTAAAGTACAATTGCATACGCGGCATTCATGCATGATTATAGTCATTCAGTGTCGCCAATATGTGTGTAATACACAGTGTGTAATTTCTACTCTTCTGTGTAGGCCATATATGGCGTCAATTTTTATTTATTTTTGTTTTAATTGTAACCTATACAAAAGATATGTTGTGTAATTTTTTTCAATGTGTAATTGGAGACACAGCTATGTGCAAATTCATTGCCATCACTGTAATCATTTTATTCACATACATACACTAACATTTTTGCAGCGTGTAAACAAAGTTTGACAACTTTCTGCATTGTATACATTAACAGGCTGGGCTTGCGCATGTACCTTGTATAATTTTACCATGGATGCTAGTAAACAATAAATGTAAAAAATTCTGTTTACTTTTTTCTTGGACCAGTATCTCTTCGCAGAGTAAATGTCACATGAACAGACGAAAAGATACTGGTGTAAGGTGTAAACCAAGGGAACGGTTTACACCTTGGTCGACGGCTTACATAGAAACACCACATTGACTCAAAGCTAACACAAATGAAACTCCAGTTAACTTACATACATTGGCTAATTGGTAGAAATTCAACGCTCAGTATAGATTGTAAATTTTCACTATACAAGTCGCTTTTGAAACCTATATGTCGCCGCGGAATTCAGTTATGGGGCACTGCTTCAGCTTCAATTGTAGAGAATGTAGGTTAATAGCACCGGCTACTGCAGAAATTGCAAAATACGCAGGCAAATATTTAACAAAAGTCGCGTCACATCCTAATCCTCTTGCTCGTAATATCTTGAACGTTACTGGACACATCCGCTTGAAAAAGAGGGAAACTTGAGAGCTCTAATACGTTACACTTCAGATGAAAATATTTTTGTGCTTAATACGACATTTCTGCATTATTAATTATCATCACTAATGCTGAGTACATACTATGGCATTTTTTGACATCGCAAGCAAAATGAAAGCGGGAACTAGTGGCAACGTGTGTCATTTCCGATATTTTTTGGTGTGTGGCATTACCACACAAACTGTTCATGCATCTGATGTAGACAGTTATGAGTAGGGAAAGGATTTTCATGCATTTAAAGTCGCGTTTTATGTACATAAAATATACATCAAAAATATAAAAATATGTATTAAAAACTAATAAAATATGCATTTATTAACTCTTTTCTCAACATTTAATAACATTAAAATATTAAAAAAATCAGCTTCATTGCTTTCTGAACAAACATTTGTATTCCATATGCAAAATACAGTTAAGAAGAACTTTTATTTACGTAAATGAATAATTATTTTTGTAAATTGTCAAAGGTAAATCTTTGACTATTTTTTCTGAAAAAAACTTTTTTATTACAAAAATTAACATTCCATGTCAGCAAAAGTTATTGCTGCATATTTAAATGCTGCTAGTTTGTTTGTGGAATATTCAGTTTCTTAATTTGAGCTGTTTGGACTATAAACTATATTGATGAGATTTGTTGCATTTTTAAGTCAATAATTTTTTTGTGTATTTTCATCTAATTTATTTTTAATTTCTTCACTTATTCTGTCTTTTTTGAGCACACATTTTTTTACTTGAGCTGTTAAGGAATCAACTGTCTAATTGGGCTATAGTGTCAACACAAAAGCCATTCTCTGGGTGCACAAATATCAACTCAGTGCTTATGTTTTTTTTTCAATTTAAAATTTCTTTAACTTTGTTAAAATAAATATAGTATTCGACAGCATTTAACCACGCTCCCCATCTAGTTTCTATAGGCTGTGGGGAATTCGTTTCCCTGAATATTTTCCTTTAAAGGATGAAACACGCAAAACAGCTTTAAAAAACACTTTCTATCCACATGAAATTAGTACAGAACCGGTAAAGAGCGCCCAAAATAAATTACATAAGCATTTTTGGGTTTAAAAGGGCTTTATCCCATGCTATTCTTTTTTTTTTTTTTTGGTATTGAATTTTTCAAATGAACTGAGTTTTCATCCCAGCTGAAATTGTTTTCGTTTTCCTCTTTTTTGTTGTTACAAAGTCGTAAGAATTGCAAAAATACTTTGCAACTAATCAAAAAACACTAAAATTTGTTTTATAGCATGAAAAAAAATTAAAAAAATGTATTAGCAATATGCATTTATAGTGAAATATGCAAAAATATGTATTTATTTTAAAATATGCAAAAATATGCACTAACAAATCGATGCCATTTTGTCGCAAACTTAATGATTCGCAAAGATATTTTATTTAAGTTGAACTACGACCAACGGCAGAAAACATGTATTTACATGAAAATCCTTTCTCTAGTTATGAGAATAAGTTGGCACACTGCTGACACAAAAATAAAATGTCAGCGTGGTGACATTTTCTCGCATTGAGTACATACAGAAAGAATTTTTATTAATACATTTATGCGGGTATAAAAATTTAAAGTATGGAAAACGAAAAAGAAAGTGGAAAAGTACAGGACGCATGACATTACGACATAGATTATGCAACTTGTGGAAGTTCGTGAAGCTGTATGGAATCATCTATGTGGCAATTATTAGGATAGAAATGCAAAGGAAACAGCATGGGCAGAAATTTCGGTGGAATTAGGCTTCATGCACACGAAATTTTGAAACCAACTTGAATCCTGCTTCCGTAAACTGGAATGCAATAGAATCTTTTGGTGGCGCACATATTAAGCACTGATCTCTTCCACTACTTACTTTGCTATTTTTTTGATTTTTTTAAATTTTTTTCTTATTATTGATAAACATACGATGGTACAAGCCAATTGAATATTTTGCGATTAACCATTTGTATAAATATTAATTAACAAACAATACGAAAAACAAAGTCTCGCAATGATAAAACAAATTACACTAAATCTCATTATATCAAAACTAGGTTCTTGATGTAGACAATTAAGCCGCATTGCCATTATTTAGGGATGGGAAGCTTTCCCGTCACAATGACACAACAAAATTGTGTGTTATCGAAAAATTAATGGGAACGGCACTGCACACATATGAAAATGACACCACAAAATGACAACACATGAAATGCCAGATGTAAACTCAGCCTAAGTTTATGTCCGACACTGGTTAGACCTAATAATTATAACTAGTTTTAAGATTTGAATACCTAATGTAAGTTAATTTTTTAAGGTACAATAAATAAATATATGTACATATGTATATGTGACCTGCTCCACGAAAAGGCACCTCTGCGCCGAAAAGAAGTTATTGAGAAAAACGCGTTTAAAAAAAGCGCTTCGTTTTTCCGTGTTTTGTCCATATTTACACTATGCAAGTCTTATTGGTAAGCTGATTAGTTTGACGGAGAGAGAGTCGAGGGGAACAGTAACGTTTCTTTTTCCCTCGTCCCTCTTTCCTAACAAACTAATCAGCTTAGCAATAAGACTTGCATAGTGTAAATATGGACTTTGCGCATGGTTATGCAACTCTTCCTTCAACCTGATCATCTGGCGATGTATTTCGACTCTCTGGTACTTTGTACGATGTTCACTATGCAGTGTTGCCTCTATGAAAATTATTTCTAACAGTTAATTTTGTACCTTTGATATTGAACTTTTTTTAAATTTCAAATATTATGTATATTACTGTTTATATCACATTTTTAAATTTTTTCATTAATTATGTTCATCTTTACAGGTGATTTGTAAAAAAACTAAAAGACATAGAAACTTGCGGTTTGCGGCATTTGAAAGAGCGTTTTTTTCCTATAAGAATCACTCAAAAAGTAAAAAAAAAAAATTTTCGGCGCGGAGGTCCCTTTTCGTGGAGCAGGTCACATATGTATATTTAAAAAAACTTTCACCAGCCAAAAGAAATTAAACTGTTACGACTTTGCCTAACATTTCATCATTCAATAAAAGTCGGTCTAGATTCTATACAAAAGTTCTAACACGTCTTTCACCTAAAATGCAACGGTTTCATGGTTTTTTTGTATGTCTATTCACCACAGCAATTTTCAAGATTTTCAAAACGCCGATACTAAGAACTTTCGACAGACAATTTTGCTCATACTTTAGAGCTTCTGGGCACTTTTCAATATGTGTCTTTCTGAGTCGATTTACGTGGCTGCCTGCTCCACGCAGGCATTCCATTCAAGTAGAATCTAGATGATTTCTCTTTGAATTTTTTACTTGGTATTAACATTATTTATTCAGTACATAACATTAGTATAAAATCAGTTTTATATTAAATTCAAACTAATCTGGTAAACCTGTAAATAATATTGTTTGCATGCTCGCTTAGCAGTCAGTTACTACCCAACTGCAAGTAGTAAGCGGGGCATTAAACGCCACCACTACGTTCAGACGGTCGTTAAGTCCCACTCAGCGTCGCGCAAAATCTCTTTGGGTTGCTTAGGCATCGTTCGTTTGTCGAGTGGTTGTTTTCATATCGTGTGTGTGCGTGTGTTTCTTTTTAGTTTTATTTGGTTCGGTTGGTCTGGTGGCCTAGCCTGCCTGGTATGGTTGGTACATTGGGATTTATATATTATAAAAATTTTTCTTTCCCTTTGCTCAGAGAGTCAGTCAGACAAGCAAGCAGTCAGTCGTCAGTCACTTTGTCAGTCAGACGTAAAGAAACTGTTTTTTTTTAAGTTCAGATATGTTTGGGCGTTGAGAGTGTGTGTGTATGTGGAACTTAATGTACATTTGTACATTAGCGTGTGCATGGATGTTTGAATCAATTTTATATGGAGTGTGGTTGTATGTTTGAGTTTTAGCGTGCTGCTAACAACATCATCCAATGCTATAGTTTTTAGCTTGATTATTGGTATGTACGAGTCGTACAAAATCGTGTGTTTGTTGGGTCTTTTAGCTCGTCTCATTTTGTGTTGAGCAGTCGTTGGGTACGTTTGTACAAAATTCTATATCGGATGTGCGAATAATTTTGAATAATAACATTTTTTCTTTGTGTTATATGTACTGTTCTGTGTGGAAAGAAAAATTTTTATATCAAATCGGTTCATATAAAGACCCACACTACAAGTTATAATATCACTTCGTGTTTTTTGCTCAATGTTCATTTACGCTCTCGTGATTTGGAAGGAAATTGTGTGCTTCGAGTAGCAAGAGTATATACCCGTTATATACAAGCATGCATTGTGCACATGTGTGTACATATATATGTACATGCATACTACATGTGCATATGTATCAATGAAGTAATTGTTTGTATGTAGTACATGCATGCATTCTATACGATTATGAATTGAAGTGTGTGTGAAGAAGGTAGAATAACAAAAACAATAACAAATATACATAAAAAGTACATAAACAAAATTAAATGGTTTTGATGTGAAAGTCAATGCTTGAATGTGTATTAAAAACATTCACTTAACAATCTGTTACACAGCAACAACAACTATATAAACATTATCAGTAGCAATAACAATAACTTCAATAAAAACAAAACAAATAAACAAACGGGGTCTTGAGATTTATATGTATGTACCTAGATGTGTATGAGTGATTTTTATTTAAACCAACAAGAATATTCAACTATAAAGAGAAGGTAAATAAATAAAAATGAATTGTGTTTTTATTTTAGCATTTTGCCTTGATTGTGCAAAACCAAAAAGGCGGCTAAAATGTGCATTTAATTTGAAATTATAACTATCAAGATTTTCAAACAAAATACTACAGCGATACCTATAACAAACGTCCAAATTTTTTACATTAACAACCTTATATAGCGAATACTATCCCAGTTTGAAAAGGTAATGAATAGTAAAGGAGAAGGTAATGCACAGCATGTATAACTTTTCATTCCAGAATTCATTACTGTTAACACAGAACATGTCCTAGGAAAGTAATGAATTATTTTAATAGGTCCGAGGAATGAATTCTATAATTCATAACACACGTCACAAACAAAAACTATACATTCTTCTTCTGCAGATGTGGCAATGCAGGTGGTAATCAATGTGTAATTATTGTGTTTGATAAAATTACTCTTTCGTTTCTAAGAGAATGCATTGTCTTGCTTTGGAAAAGAATACATTATTTCTCCCACTATTTATGTAATTAACGCCTACTTTTCCAGCTGGGATATTAATAAAATATTGGATACCTATAATGAATGATAAAAAACATCGAAAAATAAAAAACAAGATCTTGTTAGCGACATACATATTTCTAAAATGTACTACCTTATATCCAAAATAGGTAGCGAATGTTTTGAGAAACGTTTGCTCTGTATAACGAACAGCAAAAAAAAAATATTAAACAAAATCTACAGCAGTAATTAATGTACTAAATGCAAAAAGTGGTACCGTAAGTTTATATTTGGAAGCTTATTTGAATGAGCCTCACATTATATCGTTCGTTATACCTGGACTTGTCTGTAGGTACTTAGGTATAGGTATGTACATATGTATGTATATGTGTGTAAATTCTGTAAAATAAAAGCATGGAAGTGTTAATGTTGTTATTATTAGAAGAATTTTTTTATATTTTTATAATTATAAATAGGTACCTAGGTATATGATTGTTTGAAAATTTAATTTTTTGAGTTATTACGCTGTTTATGCACATACATATATATATATATATGTATATATGTACTTATAAACAGAAGCATTAGTGCACATGCATACATTTGTGCATCCGTACATACATATGTACATACATACATATCGTTACCTTAATATAGGAAGACCCTAACTCATTATTTATCTTAAATTGAGATTTTTTGCATTTTTCTATACCTTAGATGTTCTTCTATCGAAATACACAAAAAGCTCGAAATCAAATAAATAATGTGTTAGGGCATTTCTATATTAAGGTAACGATATGTATGTACATATGAACTACCATCACACGCAGCATCGCAACATTTTAGGTATATACATACATTTACTAAGTTACCAGAAACAAAATAAACTAAACTACATAATTCCCTAATGGAAGGCGCGCAAACTCCAAATTTTTGTGAAGAAAGTATAAATTAAGTGGATCCCTCTCAACTAAAATTCGGATTAATTGTAACGAAAAGTCTAAAGTTTTCTTTCCATCATCTCTAATGCATTTTTTAACTGTTATTTTATTTATGTAGGTGACTTCCATATACCACATATCGCACACTAAATCATAAAAATTCACAACACAAAATTGTCAAAATGCTTTTTTTTTGTTTTTTTTTTCATAAACCACTTCACTGAAAAAATCTGTAACGACAGCAAAAATTTCTTTTGCAACACAGTCATCTTGAACAATATGAGATACCGTAATGTCCATTTTTATGTTACGTACTTGCGTCATTTGTACAGTATCAAAATTACATATATAATTAGACTCATATCGTTACAAAAAATTCAAAAGCCCTAATATTTTAAAGTTTTACAGCAGAAGCTGTAAATAAACATGCACTAGTGCATATCGAACTTTTATGCAAAGAAAATCGCCACCGCATTTGCTTTGTTCAAGTATTTACCATACTTATGCCGAGTACACATCTGGCACACATGTGGCCAAAAAAGCGTAACCACTAATTAATAATGAAAAATTTTTTGATTCAGTCATGTATTTATTAAGTTGAACAGTTTCATAGAATATTAAGGTTGGTGTATTTGAAAAATGTGGTTCCCAAGAAAAAAAGTTTGGAGACCACTGTTGTATAAATTTTGTACTATGTGTTGACCTATGTTTGTTAAATTGTACTTTAACCATCCTGAAAGTTTAAATACACAGAAAGCCCATAAATAGGACGCGAAAAACATCATACAGGTAGTTTTTTAACAAAAAGTCGTCTAATAAAATATTTAATAACTCAGTAAATTTCTAAGGAATGTTTTAGCACAAACCTGCGAATTACTCTTAGGGCTAATAAATCAATTAAAGTTTAAACGCTGGTTTTGTTGAGCTAAACTTAAATTTATATGTGGTTTAAACTCAACAGGATTAAATCCGTGAACCATACCTTATATGTAGTTTTAAGAATAATATTGTGGCAGCACTAGAATAAATGTCAAAAAACAGCTGTTTTGCAGCAGGCTATCAATTCTTGCACAATGAAAAATTTAATTTAATGTCGTCAAATATTGCTGAGAATGAAATTATTTTTATGCTTAACAAATTAGAAATGTATAAAGAAACAATAGAGTGTAAGAAAACAGATTGAGCAATATCTGCAGAAAAAGTAGAGGCTTGGTAAAAAAAAGTTCAGTGCAGTTTTAATGCAAAACATATGGCCTGTAAGTAACAAAATCATATGGCCTGTACTGGTAGTTTAAACGAGATGATGGTTTAAATAATGTACCAATTTATTGGTTTGCTGGTTTAAACACATTTTAAACCAAAAATAGAGATTAACTTGCACTGATTTATTAGCTCTTAATCAATTATGTTTTATAGATAAAGTCATAAACAGTATGGTTTCAGTACAAAAATACTGCCTGACAACGAATCCAAAGTAGAAAAGTGACTAAAAACCGAAAAATCATATTTGGTTCTTACAACATTAGCCCTTAAATTTAGGCTGTGCCAGTCCATCATAGATATGTAGCAAAACAAATTGTTTTTTTTTCAAAAACGGATCTTGAAAAATACTGTTTCTTGATCTAAAATCGTTCGTCTGCTTTTTCGTAATTAGAAAGCTTGTATTTTGCGGCAGAACCGGATACTAATGCATTTGGTTAGAATAATTATTAATTTATTAGTCATTATACTGACAAGATAATTGCACATTTCGATTATGATAAAAACAAGTGATTTTACTGTTTGCAATCTTTTTTGGGGTTAATCGGTTTAAATGAAAATCAGTTGGAAATATGTGCATGTGCATTTAAATTTAAATGAAAAATTAATCGTAGCACAGTAAAGTTGCTATAAGGTCAATAAGAGATAACAATTCATAACCACTTTCAGATATGTACATACATATGGAAATGTATTTATGTATACAGTGTTATCTCGGTTTAACGAACGATATAATATAAAGCCGATTTGTCAAATCGAAAAATATGTTAAAATCGGTATACTATTTTCCTTTACTTTCATCCATAAAAGTCTAATCGATCTTCACTTCAGAATGACAATCAAGCCGAACGAATATTAACTGGCAGCTGTTTCTAGCTTTTTAAAACACAAAGCCAGCAACAACCATACGGGTTCTAGAAAGGCTGAATATTCTACAGCCGGAAATCCGACTAGTAAGGAGACTATTGAACTATAGAGTTATGTACAGGGTGTCCGCCGGGAAGGTATACTACTTTGTTTTGCCGCCATTTTGGTAAACATTAGTCTTGACAGTTCATATTTGGCAGTCGTGAAGTAGACACGTGGCAAATTTATTATGGAAACGTGTTGTAATCGTTAAAACATTTTATCGAATCAATCATCGATTACTGTGACGATGAGAAAGTTACGTGAAATTTTTGGGAGAAACAACGTGCCAAGAAAACGCACTATTTATCGTGTAGTGAATGATTTCGAAGAAAGAGGGTCTATAGGTGATAGGCCCAAGCATGGACCACAACGTACTGCAAGATCGACTGAAAACATTACTGCTGCTCAAGAAAGTGTTCAAAACAATCCATCAACCTCAATTCGACGCCGTTCTCAGAAGCTTGGTCTTCAAAGAACAACTTTGGCCACCAACCTTCACACTTCCAAAATTAAATGGAATAGAACTTAAGCTGCGAAATGTTTTTGTTTTAACTCTAAAACTAACTAATGGCAACCCAATGTAGGGTAAACAAGACAACCGTTGGCTTTGTACACGTGTAAAAAGACTACAGGGAAAAAATGGAGCATAAGCAAAAGTAATTCTTAGTGGCTCTTAGTCTCATATGCGATAATATATGGTGGAATGCATTAGAAAGAATCCCTTGCACTTTTGACTTGCTGAACTGGTACCTCAAACACCACATCTTCCAAGGCTCTTTTCACAATGATGCACTCACTGATGCCACTGAACAAATAGGATATTTTCCAATGTATATACACTACTGCTCATCATAACCGTTGCCCGGCAGAAGATTTGATGTCTGGATGGATGGAACGATGCTAGGAAATCTTCCCAATGTGCTATACAGTTTCACAGACGAATCGAAATCGGGCAAGTACATGGGTGGGGTAGTTTACATTCCCCACTTCGTACAAAAAACTGGATTCGAGCTAGACCATCAATATAGTGTAATGCAGGCTGAAATGTAAGCTTTAAAAAGGGCGGGCAACTCTAACCTAGATAATAAAACGGAAACGATATACGGAACGAGGTAGCCAAAGATGGTGCTCGTCTCTCAACTATGCTATACTGATGCAATGGTTGGCTGGTTGGAAATCAAAAATTGAGCTGAGACTCTTCTATTTGGGCAGACTAGATGCTCACATTACAAATTACGTGCTCTACCTCAAAATTAACTTGAACACTTTACAATCCCAGATGGTCCGCCATTTTGGAAAGAATCCCGAGAGATAAACTCCGTAACGGCTTCTATAAAAGTTGTCTTTACGTAGTGTGTAAGGTAAAGATGAGCGATCCCGTGATTTTTTAATAATGTTTCTCCTTGTGAACGTGATTTTCAAATCACTATTGTTTTAAACTGTGACTGTGATCACTGTTTAGCAGTATGTTATTTGTAGCAGTTGTGTTATTTTGATAGACAAAATGTGAGAGCTATACATAGTTGCCAGAAAAGACGATTTGACACGATTTTACGCTTTTTTTCTTTACAAAGCTGAAAGTATAAAAAAATTAGTGTGGTAGTTTTATTTATTGTAAAGTAAGCATACAAGAACATTCACAGTTAGCATGAAAGAACTGTATGTCCAAAACCTGTTACTTGATAAATTCAATCGCAGTTGTGATTAGTGATTTTTCAATCGCTGTGAAAAAGTAACAGGTACCGAAATATCTCTCATCTCTAATGTAAGTACATTTTGATTCAGTTGTAAAAAAATTCATGTACCGACATATTTCCATTTATTTTCTCATACTTTTATTTATTCTAAACAATTGATTGTGAAATTCATTACGTCGGGAGTTTTTTAAGATACATTAGATGATGTTGCTCTATCGAAATATAGAAAAAACTCGATTTCAAAGAACTTGTGTTTATTAAAAGTCAAAGACAAAAGGTTAGATCTATTGGACAGTAGAGTGGCTTCGATAAAAAAATCTGCCAGTCACACCCTAGGATTAAAGATAATGAAAAACAATTCCATGCCGCCATTTAGTATTTTCTTCACTGTGTATGATCATAAACTTTTATATACCGGTGTTCATGGCTCCGTAAGGACTACATTTTTGTCTTTAATATTTTTTTTACCACGTCATATTCTAATCATGACTTTCGTTCAAAAATATTTAGGTTAGGGTGAATACGAACCGAGTTTTTAAAAGTCATGACTAGAATATGATGGGGAAAAACGTACGTAGCCATGAACACCAGTATATAAAATGAATGCAAGTAAAGTTATTTCCTCCGGCGAAGATGAACAGCCAACTAGTGGATCTGAAGAACCTTTTCAGATTCCATGCGATGATTTTTATGTCCCTGCTACTTCAAGAACAAATCTTTACAATACATTAAAATTGCGTAATGTTGCATTGCAAAGTATTAGGTATGGTGTCGGTATACGTTCACAGCTGCCATTAGAATAGCTTGCATTTTGGGATGCCGGCTTAATTACAGAAGGAGATAAGGGACTTTTAGTTGTTCACAATGAAGTAAAGAGGGCACAAGAAAAAGTAATAAAATTGCTTGATGAAGAATTTCGTTACTGATGCGAAACAGGCAATATTGAATGATCTTCTTTGGTGGACGCAAAGATTCAACAAAAGTTTTGTTAAAAGCAGATAACTCAAGTCATCAGTTTTCTAGTATTGTAAAAGAAGAGCATTACATGATTTGTAGTCAGCCAGGTGGAAGCTATCTTTCCCTTGTACTCCAGAGAAGGACTTAACGAAAAGAAAACTTACTGAAGCTATTGCTGGCCATATTCTCGATTTCCTAAAGAAAAACAGGATTGATAACAGTTTGCAGGCTATTGGTGGTGACTCAACCATTGTATGCACTGTTTGGCAAGGAGGAGTCATGCATTGCGTTGAGGAAAAACTGAATCGTAAACTCATCTGGCTGGTTTGTACTCTTCACAGTAATGAGCTACCTCTGCGGCACTTGATCATAGAGTTGGATGGAAAACCTTTGTCCAATAATAAGTGAAGTGGACGATCGATTGGCAACATGCTCGATACTGCAACTGAACTTGAAATCAATCCCTCATTTACCAGATTATTCTTACCACAGCCTTTGACTCCATTAAGTATCGATATTGTCAAAGATCTATCTACAAATCAGGTTTATGCTTACAGGATAGCTCAAGCCATAAGGAAGGGTATACTTTCAACTGATCTGGCACTATCATAGATTGGTCCGATGGTTAACAACTGCAAATAGGATTTTTCGCATAAGGGTTTCAAAACATAGTCTTAAAGGCAATAACTTTAAGACGTTACATCTTCTTGTTGAATACATCGCAGCGCTCCAAGCATAATTGAAGGAATGAAGATGATAGTACTCAAGGAGATCTATCTGTACGGCCTAGGTCAACACCGGTAGTGAATTTAAATGCAACTTCCCTTTCAGAACTAGTAGAATGGTCAGATAAAGTAAAAGTATATGAAGCTCCACTTACGTGTAAACTTAAAATATCAGATATAAGCAGGTTTGTTGAAGAGCCAAAACAAGTTCGAAGGTGGCCATCTCATGTACAGTCAATAGAGAGGTGTGTGAGCCATGTAACAGAGGCTTCTGGCAAGGAGTACACATATAGGAAACGGTACGGATTCATTAGAGCTCAGGAAGAAAGCAGAAGAATGATGTCTAGGAATGAATCGAAGCTAGATTTGATGAATGTTGCTGGTTAAGGAATTCTAAATTATTTTTTCGATATTTTTGTAGTGTTTGCTAATAAGAAAAATGGAAATAAATAGTTCAAGTTCAGTTAAACAAATCGATTTTGATGTTCATAACAAATCATCACAGAAGGCATATTTCTGGACCCCCTCATTTACAAAAATCGCAAAAAAAAAAACCGATCGTATGCTTCTGTCATGACTAAATAACGGATATAATGAACACAAGCGAATAAGATATTAAGAATTGGATGTTAGTACCAATTATTGGTATGTGCAACTATAAAAATTGTCTTTCTAAATATAAAATATAAATATAAAGACTATTAATCCGTTGTTGCAATATAAGGATGGTTTGATAACGGCACCATTAAAAGCTTTACAACCGAGCTCAGTGATGTTGCAGCAACGGCTAAAATTCGATTGGCAAAAAATTCGGTTGTCTTAACGAATCTGTTTTCTCTGTGTATGTATGAATGTATATGTATTTTGAAAGGCAGTCAACTACTGCTGTCGGTGAAATCAAAACGTTCGGAATTGTGGTGGCATTGTTGTTATAATAACAAAACTATGACAATTACGAGCATTTTTATTTCACGAGGAATACAATGTCTTTCACTTTAAAACTCTCCACATAAATAATTTGAGCTGAATTAAATTGAAAAAGACATCAATATTTTTCGCAAAATTACGTCTTATCTTTGTATAGGGTTCCATAACTTGTTTGCTGGAGCCCTTTATACCTACACGAGCATTCTACACGAGTATATGCTTTTAAGTATTTATGTACCTATGTACTTTTTTCCACACTGCGTGAGCTCGAACATCCCTTTGAAATACATACATACCTATGTATGTATATAGGTTTCGATACCTTCATCACCGCTTACACAGGCAATAAAAATATTTTCAACCACCATATATAGTATTACTGAGAAAGAGTGCATGTTTATGTACTAACTTACTTAAGGCCGTGATACACTATCATACAAAGTCGTGCGATCTACGAAAAAATACAACCCTGGTATGATGGAGTTTATGAAAATTTTCAAAAGACAATAACAATTCATCACACCAGGGTTGTACTTTTTCGTAGATAGCACGACTTTGTATGATAGTGAGTCATGGCCTTTACATACATACGTGAGCTGGCAGTCTGACTAGCTGACTTCATTATTTAAATTCGTCAAGGTCTAAAGTTCTTAAAATGCTAGATGTACAAAATAAAACACGAGTGAAAGATATAAAGTGTAAGAAAATACACAAATAAGTAGAATGTAATACAATATTGTGCTGAAAATTTTTATTAAAATGTCGAAAATAAACAAAAACAAAATTCAGTATCATATCGCTACTTTATTGCAACACAGTCATATCTCAAAAAATACATTTTTGGAGTTAATAATACAGAAAAATTCGTTATATCATATTTAATATTGTGTAAAAATTTCATTAAAATTTCATACGTCTTGAGAAAAGAAAATAGTTTTATATTTTCATTGAAGTGTGTGTAAATTGAAAACTTTAAACTTATTTTTTGCAAAACTATATTTTTTGAGTTATGACTATGTTGCAATAAAGGAGCGATAGTACTGCGTTTTGCTTAGTAGTCAGCCCATTGTTGGTTGTATGAAATCACTCGTAGAGCAGAAACAAAGATATTTGGATTCTTCATGTATCTAGTATACAAGTTTAGCAGGTATACATAGGCGGAGAAATCATAAGTAAATACTATATATGTATGTATGTATATGTATGTATATATGTATGTATGTATATGTATGTATACAAGGTAAAAGAGGATTAATAGTAGCAGTGATGTCAGACCGTTTGTAGAAACAGACAAACTAACCGACAGCTGGAAACACAAACTACTTGATGAATTATAGTTACACGCCTCACGGGCATGAGAAGTATGGATATTGTAAAAAAAAGGCATTTTCAAATACACAGCTAACTACCTGCTTATTGAAGCATGCGATAATTGAAGACATTGTTCGTTTAGAAATTTTATTTAGTCCACGATTTGTGCTAACATACCTGAGATGATAATGATGTTGAAGAATTTCGTAAAATAATTAAATAGTAACCCTTAGAGGTATGTATACCTACTAAAAAAAAAAATCAATCGAAAAGAGAACAGCTTCAGTTGGCAGATAGACACTAACGCAGTGAAATAACTACCGAGGTATATAATTTTCAAACGATACAATTTTGTACGCAAAGTCAGATAAAGGCAAAACCAGTTCATATAATTTTTTATACTTACTTAAACAGTCACATCACATACATATGTATGTACATACATACATACATACATACAAAATGCATGTTGTAGATACATACTCGTACATATTGTATAATGCCCCAGATCAAGTCATACATGTACTACATATTTAAATAAAAACAATTTAAAGACCCACGTACAATAAAACAAAAACTGAAGATAGGCGTTAAATCATAAGCTTTTAAAAAACAAATTTTGAAATTTTAAATGGAACCACGTAATTGGCACTGACTGAAGTGAGGAGAACGTCAAGGAAATTATTGATGACTCAACCAAATCATTAAGAAATGTTCAGTTAAGATACAGAAGTTTCCATTTAATTATTATTTTTTTAACTAATGCATGCATGCTTACAAATTTTCAATTCTAGGAAAACTATGAATAACTTCTTGTGCTTTGCAGTAGAAAGAGAATTAACCGGTAGTTTAACCTTTTTCTAGTAATAACACTATGCAACAAATTGAAAGTTTTGGAAAAACATACGCACTAGACAGTATAGGTTCGATAGTACTATTAAAGTGGAGGAAAACCCTATAATCAGTTTGGCGATTTTGGTGACCAATTTTTTTATGGGCCTCCAAAGATTTCGAAAATCAGTGCCCTTCAAAAAATCGTGTCATCAGTTTTTGGCCAACATCTAATTCAGACTTAGTGATAGCGCTTAGCTATACATATGTACATATATAGCAATAATGTAATTAAGAGTCCACAAAACAAATCTTGTTAACATTATATGCAAAAAAAATATTTCTTTGTGCACTTTTTTGTGCAGAAATCAAAGAGAAAGAAAGAGAAGTTCTCAAATCCTAAGGCTAGATATAGTTATTAGGCCCGACCAGTGTCGGACATAAACTTAGTGATAGTAACTAATAATATATGTAAAGGGTATTTTTTTAGAGTGTCACAACTTTGAGTTGGCATCACTGCTTTATTTACCAGCTGACAGTTGCTTGATGTTTAGTTTGCTTTGAAATTTCATGAATCGACTTACACCAGAGCAACGCGTGCAAATTGTTTAAATTTTTAATCAAAATAATAGTTCTATTCGTCAAACTCATCGTGCACTTTTGATGAAGCCCATTTCTAGTTGAATGGGTACGTAAATAAGCAGAATTGTCGCATTTGGAGTGAGCAGAATCCACATGATTTTGTCGAAACACCATTACATCCACAGAAAATTACTGTTTGGTGGCGGAGTCATTGGCCCACGTGTCTTCAAAAACGGTGATATTCAGAATGTTACTGTCAATGGTGAACGGTATAGGAACATGACTCGAAATTTTTTCGTACCTCAATTACCAGCAGGACGGAGCCACATGCCACATAGCGGGCGCTAAAATTGATTTACTCAAAGAAAAATAATTTCACGTATTCGTGTGTTTTGGATTATTGTCTTTGGTTTTATGTTAAGTCACTTGTCTACGTTGATAAACCAAAACAATTGAACACCTGGAAATCAACATTCGAAGAGTTATCGGCGAATTACGGCCGCAAATACTGCGAAAAGTTGTTGAAAATTGGTGTTCCAGATTGCGCCTTATACGCGCCAGCCGTGGCGGCCACATGGCCGCCATTCATTGATCTTAAAAATATATTTCCTTGTTTTATTATAATTTAAACTTGTGTCACTCTATAAAAAACACCCTTTACATGTATGTATTTGTGTAGTCAGTCAGCAGCTCTACATTAGGTTAAATTTTAAGAATAATCGAGTCACATTGTTCCGAAATACAAGTTTTATTGTTTGCTGTCGCACCCGACAAAAAAGTGGACTTTCCCGTGGAAATGCCCATATACATACACACATATGTACATATGTATGTACATAATTTAGAATATGTATAACAGCACCCTTGTCGATGTTCAGAAGAATCGGTTTAGAATTTTCCAATTATATCATTTATTGACATGTTACACTTCTAATTAAACTAAATTATTATAATAATAACAATGAAAGAATAAATTTCAAATTAACTGCTGGTAAATCCGTGCAAAAATTTTGCAAAAATTTGAACTTTGACCTAATGAGGCAGATCTTTAATTCAAATTTTCTCTACAGCGTTGTTATATTTACTAATTGTCACAACATTCCACTTACTTTTCAAAATGTTCAATTAAAAACTAACATGGACTTTAACGGAAAGCTTTGTATAAAGAACTTGCAGTTAAAGTTCACGTTAACTCTTAATCACATATTGTGAAAAGGGACGTTAGTCTTTGATAAAAATCAAAACTTGAATTTTCAATGCCACTCTAATATACATATCGTCGGGTCGTTACTGGTTTGCCGCATCAATAATGTATTCTTAATATACATATGTGAGGCAAACCAGTAACCAACCGACGATATGTATGAACATATGTATTTATATACAAACATACGTACATATGTACATACATATATGTATGTATATTCTAGTATAGCAACCCTCAAATGCATCCTTTTACGGTTAAGCCTACGCAGACTAACTTTTTCAAAATTCTTCATAGCTTCTCTTAAAACAATAAAATTAATTTAAGAAAAATTTAAATCTATGTATACATGCATACAGAGTTGGGCAAAATACATGGTTTGCGGTATTTAAAATACAATATACAAAATACTTGCTGGTCATGTATTTAAAATACAAAATCAAGGCGAATTCACATCAGGTGATCTTAATTCAACAGCTGACATAATTTATCTGCTGTCAATCAATGCAAAACGCTAGGAAATATTCTGACAGCAGAAAATTTTACACTAACAAATATACAAGGCGAAAATGCAGAGTTGCAAATTAAGACCACTTGGTATCAATTCGCCTTGTACAAAATACTTTCAGGCTATGTACCTATTTAAAATACAGAATACTTCCACATCATGTATGTATTTAAAATATAAAATACTTTAATTTTTTGTACGTATTTAAAATGCAAAATACTTCCACATCATGTATATATGTATTTAATAGGGTATTAAATTAATCTGGTTTTTGTTTTAATCGGTTATTCACTCGATTTATTTATCGAGGTTTTATTCGTTATTAATTTATTAATTCCAATAATTAAAAATAGATAAATTATTCATTATTTTGAGATTTTATTAATGAAAAAAGGATAAAATAACAAAAATAACAATTTTTGAAATAAATCAGACGAGGAAAAATTTATATACATACATATATGTACATATGTATTAATAAAAAAACAAGTAACAACTTGTGACAAGATGCTTCAGAATTGACAACTGAATTGTGGTGATGCCAACTCCAAGAGTTGGTATAGTTATGTTTTTTTAGCGATTCTAATTTTTTGTTATTGGTTTGACGAATGATACATTATAAATTCATCAAAATGCAAAACACCAAAAATGTAATGTATTTTGTAAATGTATGTATTTTGTAAATTATGTATTTAAAATACAAAATACTTGCATGTCATGTATTTAGAATACAAAATACTTCTACGTCATGTATTTAAAATACAAATACAAAATACGTATTTGTATTTTAAATACGTATTTCAAATACTGCCCAACCCTGCATACATATAACTCATTATATTTTTAAAATCGAGATTTTTGCATTTTTCGATACCTAAGACGTTTTTCTATCAAAATATACAAAAAAAAACTCGATTTAAAAAAATAATGAGTTAGGGCCTTTCTATATTAAGGTAACGATATGTATTTATGTATGTATGTAGATTATCTCCTCTCAAACGACTTCTTATTGAAAACCTTAATAGCTTTAATATTACACAATACTCTTATATACCTACAAAGCTCTAGAATTAAAAATTTGCTGTTAAGCATTTCAAAGATTTATATCTCTATATGTACTCGTATATATGCGTAAAACGTATAAAAGCCTTCCTTAACTCAACGTTTTTATCATTCTTTATATTTCATCATCATTAAATAAATGTATGTATGTATGTATGTATAATATAAAATGGCTGCCGGCTGAGTTTTCGATTTTCAAAAAAAAATATAAAAAAAATTATAATTTATATTATATTTTGTAAGCAAACACCCTCCCTCCATCCACGAATACTAATTTATAAGATAGTCTTCATGCCACGCCAGCCATCTACTGCCATCAGTAATTACGCTAAGAAATTTAAGTTTCCAAAACACAAAGGTTTAATAAAAACAAAAATTTTCCCTTAAACGAGTTCTCACACAACAAATGTTTTTTCTTTGCTCTCAAAAGGGCGTAGAGCTATGGCTGCCAAACACATTTTCTGTACTCTTGCTACTTTAGTCGGTGGTTGTACGATTCCATCTGGATATTTATCACGTTGCGTGTTTCTCGAACAAGTATGCTGCAACTATAAAGCCCTGGGTTTTCAATGGTTTTCCTTAGTAACTGGGGAATACAAGAAACGTACGAGTACAGCAAAATGAAACACAAAACCGGATAATGTTTTTTTTTGTTCTTTTTTCTTTTTCTAGTTGCTTCCAAATAGGTTTTTGAAGAAGTTTTATTATGTATACTTGTATTAGAAATTTATAAATAATTTATGGAAAGGTTTATCCCCTGCCTTTAATTCAGTTCTACTCAGTTTGTACCTTTGAATTGGATTTGTATATAGAAAACAGTGTGTTTGTATGTATTTGTATACACAAACAGATACATAAATATGTACATATTTATGTATATAAAGATACATACATACATACATATATGCATTAAAGGATAGAAAAGGTTTTCGCATATAATGAAGAACCTTTAGTTGGCATTATTTCAAAAAATATGGATATGCATATTTATAAAACTTTTACAAGAGGTTAAAAGCTATTGTATGTTTGAATATTTACAAAAATTTTTGCTTCGAAAAAATAAAAATTTAAAGCAAGATTTTCCGAAGAAATACTATGTAAATACGTACGCACACACATTTGTTTATGCAATTCAAATCTCAAGTTAAATAGGTAGTATATATATCGCTGTTAACAAGTAGAAGGCCTTAACTCAAATAACTGTAACTTTTCAGGAGAATGTAAAAACATAATAATAAACAGTACAAGTGCTGGTACACAGAAAAAAAACTGCCTAATAGAATCAAGAAGATTTTCTCTATGAAACGTTTTTAGGCTAAGGGGTATCCCAGCAGAGAGAAGCGAAGATTTTTCCATAGAGATTTCTTATTATTTTTATGTGGTAAATCTCATTAATTTTATCAATAAGAAAACCACATAAAATCAAGAAGGAATCTTGTTATTCTCACTTTTTTTACTAAATTTCCGTTATTTTTGGCACCAAAAAAAACAATCCATAGAGAAAAACTTCTTATTCTATTAGGTTTTTCTATAAATTGTAAACTATAGGGATTTCTTATTGATTTCATTAGGTTGCCTTATTGATTTTTTCAAAAAGGTATTCCTTATTGTTTTCATTAGGTTCCTATATGATTCTGTGTAAAGCATCTTATTAATTTGTTTAATAAGGAAATCTTCTTGATTTTATTAGGTTTCTTGTTATTTCATATCTATAAATAAACATAGAGACAATTTTTATCATGATCTTTATACTTTTTGTATAAGCATGTTTGTACAATAATTTCAGTGCGGATTCATTCTGCCTGTTAGCATATTGGTTAGAGTGTAAATAATATGTCTGTATGGGGAGTTAATTAAGAATATAATATAATATGTATGTGTGTATGTATTAATAAATAACATCTACATATACTACATGCATACATACATACATATACGGTATAGAATTTAAATGAAAATACATAATTACGAAGAATAAAGACATAAAAAAATTTTTTTTTATTTTTTATTAGGTCGCCTAATAAAAACAAGAATTTTTTTTTTTAAAAATCAATAAGATAACCTAATAAAAACTACAAGATTTCTTCTTGATTTTTTCAAAAAGGTTTACCTTATTAAATTAATAAGATATCCTTATTGAAAAAAACCATAGATGTCTTATGAATTTTGTTTTATTTTATGAGGTATTTATTAGGTACTGTTTTCTCTGTGTACAACTGCTGTGTACAACTGCTTGCAAAAGCGTTATTCTTTACACTTTTTAATAAATTTTTTTGACGAGGTGTATTTGTGTGAAATGTATTGGAATCACTGAAAAACTCAATTTCGTGAAAATACGAGTTAGGGCCTTTCTAATTGTTAACAGCGATATGTAGATATTTGAGAATATTGCATATTTTCAAGTCATTGCTTTTTAAAGGGGTTTTTCATTATTCTAAATGAAACAGCATATTTTTCACATTTTATAAAAAATAAGAAATAAAACATTTCCAAAAGCTATGCAATGTATGGTGTAAAGTTTTCTGTTTAATTCTTTACTTTAGAAATAAAATAAAAAAAGCAGTTATTTTGAATTCAAATTTAAATAAATGTGTTACTCATAGTGCTACCAAGTATATAACCAATTTTTGCAGACACGGCAATACTTATACATTGACCAGTATTGTCATAATATGCAATGTTTCCACCACAAAGTACTTTGTGATTTTTAGTACAATAATCAAAACAAACAACAGAAAATGTATGTTTAGTGAAGTTAACAATTGAACATTTTTACAAAATTAAATGAAAGATTTTGTAGTGTTGAACTAAAAAAAATCAATGTGTAAAACATTATTAGTATTACAAACTAAATTTTAAATTAAACACTTTCCTACAAATATATTAATATTTAACTTCAACTTATAAAAAGCAGAAAATTAAAATAGATTTGAGCACATGAACATTTGTACAAAATCAAATGGAGGAATTTGAGGTATTGAATTAAAAAATACAATGCGAAAAAGATTATTAGTATTAAAAAAAAGATTGAAATTTGTTTTCAAATTATTAGAGACTTAGTTTTAACCATTTTCGTTCACAAATATTAGGGCCTGTCCCCACGATGTCGACAACGTTCGACTTGTCGCACACTTACATTCAAAACAAAAACAAATTTTAAGATATTGTTGTTGTTTCAAATGTAAGTGTGCGACAAGTGGAATGTTGTCGACATCGTGGGACAGGTCCTTCATTTTTACCATTTATTTATAAAAATTGGGCAGCGAATGAGACACAAAGTATAAAATGGAATTACGTTAAAATAATACCACGCGAAAGAAAAAGTAAACAGGATTTGATGACTGTGTGAGCGAGACCTCCGAAAACACAATTGCCTTCCACAATCATGTTTGTGAATCGTGCTTTTTACACGGCGCATTCGTGCTTCGTGCGGCATTTTTTTTATGTATATTCACACATTCATACGTATCATAAGCACGTGCGTGTGTTTTGTTTTTATTTGTTTACACACACATACACATATACCTATTTTGTTTTGATAGCTACCCTGCAGGAAATGCGAATAGTGAAATTGTGGTGATTTACTAGTGACATTGTCAGTATTACTACTGACCAGGTGTAGCTCAGCCAACGTAATCATCTATTGACAGTTAACATTAGCTTGTCATTGAAAATCCACCACTAGACTGTAGCACTATTGACTAAGTAGTTTTTTTGGGACCACATGGAAACATTGACACTAAAGATTCACTAGTAAATTTTAGGTTCTCTAGTCTACAATACTAGTGACATTCTCAATAGTACTACTGACGAGGTGTGCCCCAGCCAATGTAATTGTCTATTAACTTATAACATGGGGTTGTCATTCAAAATCTACCACTAGACTTTAGTACTATTCTTTTACGACCATATGGACACATTTGAACCAAAGATTCACTAGTACAGTTTAGTGACCCTCATCTACAATTTCATAATGTTAGGGCAACAAACTTAAACACATACATACATGTGTATTTATTTTAACATCCCTGCAGAAAATGCGAATAGTGAAAATGTAGCGATATACTAGTGACATTGTCAGTAGCACTACTGACCAGGTGTACCCCAGCCAATGTAATCGCCTATTGACATTTAACATTAGCTTGTCATTGAAAATCCACCACTAGACTGTAGCACTACTGACTAAGTATTTTTTTGGGACCATATGGAGACATTTCTAGCAAAGATTCACTAGTACATTTTAGTGACCCTCGTCTACAATTTTAAAAGTGTTGGGGCAACAAACATTAATACATACATATGTATGTATGTATTTTTTTAATATTATTGCATAGCATAATAAAAAAGGAAAACAAACTATTGACGCGTTCATTGACAATGTCTCCAGAAATAATCTAGAACTATTGACTCTAAAGTATCTCTACTCGCGCATAAAAGGAAAGTTGTTGACATTTCCACTAGTGCAATTGTCGCTAGAGAAAAGAGTGTTGATATAGAGACATATGGTTCTAGGCTGACTAGAGGGATTATTGCACAGCATAATAAAACAGAAAACCAAACTATTGACACGTTCATTGACAATATCAACAGAAATACACTAGAACTGTTGTCTCTAACGTATCTCTACTCGCGCATAAAAGAAAAGTTGTCGACTAGTGCAATTGTCGCTATAGAAAAGAGTGTATATTCACCCCTATCGTGAACATTTTTTCCCTCGAAAGTTTTTCCTTTTCACCAAATTGCAATCGTGAATAAATTTCACCCTGAAATTTTTCCCTTTTTTGATTCCCCTTATCATGAATAATATTTTTCACGTGAATTTTTTCACTTTTCCCTTGAATAATTTCAATATTTCCCTTCGAAATACATATTATAAGTTATAAATATTTATTTTTAGGACAAGATTAGTAAGTAAAGTTTACGATTGTTAACAATAATTGCCTGGAACACCTTTTTTCATGGAGTGTGAATCTCTTTGGTTCACACACAGTAAATTTCATGGTGGTGCACCGCGGTGGTATATTAAAGAATTTTTTTCCAATGGATCTAGAATATTTAAAAACACAACTTTAAATTTAAAAAATTTTATTTGGAACTTTAAATTTTTGTGTTTCTTGTTATTAAACTTAAATTTGTCTGATTTTCAATTAATTTTTAAGATTTACAAATCTTCTTTTCTTTTTTACATTGACTGGAACTGATAGCGGGGAAAATTTCACAGGAGATTCACGATAGCATTTTTCTCTTCGAGGGGAATGAAAATTTCACGTGAAAAAAAATCCACTTGTTATTTACGGTTATAATTTTTTAACTACAAAATGAATTCACCCAGAAAACAATATCGCTTGATTTTATATTATTAATTTCAAATCAAGCTCTTTCTCGCAAGATAAACACTCCTAATAAATAATAGATAAATACTACCTAAAATAATTTTTAGAAATTTATTTAATTTATTATAGAGTTACCAATGTAACAAGGGACTATGCATGAGTCAGCATATTATATATGTAAGTGATTTACCTATACCTCCTACTGAAATTAAGGAACTGGTAAGTTATTACAGTAAAAATAATTATCAGTTTATAATTGGTTGTGATTCTAATGCTCATCACACAGTATGGCGTAGTAGTGACATTATTGGAAGAGGCGCAGTTCTTTTACAATTTCTGGGCTGTGGTATAGAGATTTAATTAGCGGCTCAGAGCCAACTTTTATCAATGCCATCAGAGAGAAGGTATTAGATCTCACCTTATCTAGATCAATCATTTCTAACTATACATATCCAATTGGTGGATCTCCGACGAGGTCTCCCCGTCGGATCATTGATACATAAGTTGTGATTTTCAAGAAGCCTTCTCGGTTACTCATTAATTAACGTGTCCTTACCATACTAACTGGACTGCGTTTAAAGAAACAACTGCCTTAAGGTCCCACCTGATATTACCTCTACGGGTGAACTAAGTCGTTTTTTCCTTATATCATGAAAGCAGTAGTCTAAGAAATCGTAGAACGGCACGAAAGATGCCGTGGTGAAGTGATTTTATTGATGATACGAGTATGTACCGTAAAGGTAGAAAACTTTTTAATTATGCAAAGCGTTCAGGAAGAGTAGAAAGTACAGAAGATTACATTACATAAGGAAATCCAAAATGGAATAATGGAGAAAATTCTGCAAAGATATCGGGACACGGTTGCCAGATTTGACGATTTATCGTCATTTTGACGATTTTGGGTGCCAGAAGTAGCATTTTGGCGACTGGACGATTTTCGCCTTAAATTTGACGATTTTAAATAATTATAAATAGACACCATTTTTCAGAACTATAAAACAATTTTGAACTTAACCAAGAACTTTGCAGCTTTTGCTAAAATATGCAATAAAAAAATAAGGAGCTAAAGGGAATCAGTCTTAATTTCTGTATTAATAATTTACATAATTTATCAACTGAAGCAACAGAAATACAAAATTTATATGGTCAAATGCAAAAACTACTTGGAAAAGTTATGACTATAATCAAGCATGAATGCCGCGTCTGCAATTGTACCTTAGTTACCCTGTGATTGTAATTTTTACAAACAAAAGACAACTGTTTACGACAATTATTCGTTTGTTTCTACTAGTGTTGAGCGAAACTGTGTTTTTTAATAATGTTGCTCCTTGTGAACGTGATTTCTAAATCGCTGTTCTTTTAAACTGTGATTGTGATCACAGTTTAGCAGTATTTTGTTTGTAGCAGTTCTGTTATTTTGACAAAATCTAATAAGAAGAGCAGTTGTGAAATTAAACAGTGACTGTGATCACGGTTTAACACATTTCAGCTCTTCTGCTTTCAAAGTATGTATTAGTATTGGTAAATGCTAATAAGAAGAGCGACAAGAACAAACAATTAGCATCAACCCCAACCATTGTTGTCAGATTTATTTTGACCCTTGTCGCCAAATGACTTGTCGAATATCGCCAATATAATAAAACATTAAATTATAGCTACAAAAATATTTTTTCATTTTGTAATTATATTACAAATATTGTTAAATTCTAAATTCAGCAGGTAACGTCTATCGTAAAACATAAAAATTATACTATATTAGAGAAATTAAGAAAACTGTTTACATTAACATATAAATTAGTGGAGTACAACTAAAGTATAAACTAAACTTGAACACCAAGATAAAAATTATTATATAAGTCTCTTGATAAAACTGAACTTAAATGTGTATTTAATTAAACATATCATGTCCTTGAAGTGGTAAGTACCAGCAGAATCGTTGTATTCATACACTGTAGTGCCAGCTATACACTACACAAGTTCACTGCACACGTCTGGCACTGTACAGTGCGTTTGTATAGTGTATGAGGTTGGTTGTGCTATTTACGTAGTGACCTAAGTAAATATCAAAACGATTTTGATATTTCCTCAAGTTTGTAAAACTGTACAGTGAACTTGTGTACTATATGTTGCAAACGCTCAGTTGTGTCGTGATTTTTTAAGAGTTCAAAACTAGAAATTAGCACTGAAAAAATATTCTGGACAGAGTTCTAGAATTATTATACAAAGAATCGCCTGCATTATAGAGCATTAAAATAAAAACTGCACAGTTTACTTGTATAGTGTGTATCACAAGCTTATTTTACTCAGTGCCAGATTTTAGCACTGAACTTGTGTAGTGTATGGCTGGCATAGGCGAGAACTCGTGCAGGCTTTTTGGTGCTTCATTATCAAAATGTTGGTTCTAATTAATAAAAGAAAGTTTTCCCCACTGTGTTTTATAAACACCAAATGCGATTTGGTGGGCCATATTTTTTAAACTTCTTGAATTTCAGAAAAATTTGTTTGAGATAAAGAGTCACAACATTTAGAATTTCATGCATGAACTATTTTATGTTGTAGAAAAAATTCTTTACACAAAAATTTCATATTTTTAACATTATTCTATTTTATTGAAATGGTAAAATATCGCCAAAAATATTGCCAAGGAGTTCAAATATCGCCAAGTAAATCGCCAATCGCCATTTAAAAATTTTCATCGCCAAAAATAAATTTTCGTCGCCACGTTTGGCGAGATATCGCCATATCTGACAACACTGACCCCAACCAAATATTGATAATTGTCGTATGAGAGTCAGAGAGACAGTAAAATTGCAAATACAAAAATGTGAGAGCTATACATAGTTGCCAGAAAAGACGATTTGACACGAATAGACGATTTTTCCTCGACAAACGGTGAACGTATACAAATAAATTCATGTGGTAGCTTATTTACTGTAATGTAAGCATGCAAGAGCATTCACAGTTTGTATGAAAGAACTACATTTGCAAAACCTGTTACTTGAAATTCAGTCACAGTTGTGATTAGTGATTTTTCAATCGCTGTGAAAAAGTAAAAGGTTTCGAAAAATAGCTCATCACTTATTTGAATATAAAAAAAATGCTTTTTTTGCTATTCAATTTGATTTCGTGCGTGTTGTGCAGTTTCGTGTTTTGAAAAAATTTCGCGTGCGTGTTTCGTACGTGTTGGACGTCGTGGCATTCGTGTTCGTGTCGCGTCGTGTTGGAAAAATTCAACACGCGCCCATCTCTATTCTCTACGACAGCTTTTGCATGACGTGAAATTAACTGCATCAAATTTGCCATTTCAGAAGTTATTACTTCTGGCATTACGTTTTTAAGATCATGTTTTAGCGTTTCTGTGCTAGTACTTTCTTCTTTTCTAACCCATATGTAAATGTTTAATGTGTGCAACTACGAACATTTTTTATTTAAAATAATAATGAAATGATTAAAATTTTTAAAATTTTCCACTTACTTTTATTAGATATGTCGTATCTATTTATGTATATCTTCATAATTTGCTTGCAACGGCTGTTTTTTTTTTGTATTTTTTCTTTTCTGTCCACTTAAACAAAAAACGCAAAACTATTATTTTTGTACACATCTCAGCTTCGCCTTAGCGAGACAAAATTTTTTTTTAAAGTTTGTTAAAACATAAAAAAATTCCAAAGAGAAGTGGAAGTGGACAAATAGAGCGTTTGATATGTATTTCCTTTTATTTCCTCTTAACCTACATATCCCTTTTTTTTATCGATAATTCGCACTATCAAATCTTCGATCACTAAAAATCAACCGATTGCTTCAAAAGTAGACACGAATTGCCATCGGCCGATAGGCATATTTAGTATTAAATATATTTTCTTTAAAACTTTCCTCTTATAGCCTTTTCTTTGTAAAAGAAAACACTAACCTTTTAATTTTAACATCAACTATTATCTTATTAGTAATTTCTCCGAAGAAATCTTCACTCATTAAAATTAAACCGACTGCATTAAAAATAAAATCACTGAAGTCCATCAACCGGCCTGCCGGCGTGCTGCTACATTTTCTGTTTAATTTATTTCCAACACGAATCTTCTATAAAAAAATTTAGTAGAATATATTCTATTAAATTTTCACCGCAATATGGAAGAATTTTCGTTTAATTTTAACTCAAATACTACGTATTATTATATTAAATAATTTTTATTCACAAATATTTCGTCAGTGAAAAACAACCGATTGCTATAAAAGAAAACGAAAAACTAAACAGTGTAGCCAAGTATTTTAATTATTATTACTTACAATGTTGTTTTTGCGTTAAATTGCAATTTGTTTTTGACATAAACCTAATATTTATTCTCTTCTCTGTTTACATTTTTCATTGCAGACCGGTATCAAAAAAGAACAAGACGCCGAGGTAGATAAAGAAATAATTGAATATGCCTACTGTTAGACGATGCTGTATAGTAGGCTGCATGTCTAACTCGAGGCAAACTCCAAATTTGCAGTTTTTTCAATTTCCAAGGCCAGATAATCCCTTCTACAAACTTTGGACTCAAGCTTGCCAAGCCTCTTTAAGCCGTATTTTACCTTTTAAGAAACCAGTCGTGTGTGCTCTTCATTTTCATCCCCATTGCATAGGGGGTAGACGTTTGACAGGTAGTGCGGTGCCTACTCTAAAGTTGGAAGTACCCTCAAATTTAAAGGCTGTTGAGCAACAAGCCATGGTTGAAGAAATTGAAAGAAGTAGAAAGTGTGCTTACATTAATGCTGTGGTATACGAATGGCTGGTTAGAGCCAATCTAAACCCGCAGTTAAGAGGTTCTATAACGCATGGTATGATTAAAGAAAAAGCTGAAACAGCCAAACAAATTATAGGCTGCGAATCCTTTATGGCTGATAATCGTTGGCTGAACCGTTTTCGAGAGACACACTTGACAGGCTTCGCCCAAAAGTTGGCTTCCAATCAATTAAAACCGATTGGGCCCTCTTTGTGGATTCCCGATATTGTGCAGGACCTGGCTAGTTTATTCCCACCCACTAGTGCAGAACGCATTGACAACTTTGAAAATGTTCCAGAACAATACATCAACTATATGAAACAGTACGGAGAGTATGAAGAAGAAGACGATGGCAGTGAACAGGAACCTGCTCAGACCTATCAGCAAGAACATAACAGTGGCTATGGCCCAGATAAAATAACAGCGCAATCTTACTATCAGCAGCAGCAGGCTCAAACGTATTACCAACAGCAGCACCATCACCAGCCACAACAAAATGGTTATCATCATTACAATAACCATCCGCATCCCGGCATGCATCCTGGGGCAGGATATAGCAGCTATCATGACTATTACAATGATAGGCCATCGCATCCGCAGCAACACTATCATCATCAGCACCATCCTCAGCAGCATAATAGCGCCTACGGGGCTCATCCTGCGCAAGCACATCATGTCGAGCAACCGCATGCCCCTATAGCAACAGCACAGCCTCAGCAACAACCGCAACAACAAGCGACCAGTCGGCCTTCGTCACATTCTCCGTCTCAACAAAATGGTTTATCAGCAGCCGATAGAGCCAGCCCCTATAATCCTACTGTAAGTGCAACTAAAAGACCGCGATCCACCGAACCAGAACATGAAATACCACTTGCAAAAAGTTCCCGAACTTCACCAGTTAATATCAACGGCTCTGCTGCAAGTTCACCCAGCCGACCAGCCACCAAAAGCCCAATCACGACAGAAAATGGGCCCGATACAAAAAGCAATAGCAACAATATCGATAATAGTTTTAAAATTAAATTGCCACTGGCTAACGGTAGCGGCGCTGGTGGTAGTGGTAGCAGTAGTGCAAATTCTCAGCGTTCCTCTACACCCAATTCTCAACCTAACAATTTGAATTCCCGCTCCAATTCTCCTAAGTCTGTAAATGGGCAAACCACTAACGGGAACACCTCACCAACACCCAGCCAATCAACTAATAGAACAAAAGAACTAGAGACTTATGCCCAAGCACTCGAATATCTAAAACCGTTGGAAGATTTCGCATTATTTAAAGAAAATTTCAGAGCCATAGGCTTAATATCACAATTGGAAATTATCTTAAAAAAAGGCAACAAGATATCGATTACAAAAAGTATTACAGCTGAATAATCAAACTGGAATTCATCTACTATCAATTTTTTTGTGTACATAATATTCTTTTCCCATGAATACATAGTACTTAGTTTCTACACACTCGTATTAATTTATTTTACTTTTTAAAGTCACATAAAACCAATAATTTTAAAATTACAAAAAAATAAGTATTTTGTAAGCAACTTGCATTAGCTTTAGCATTTGATAAAAGAATCTTGTGAATTGAAATAAAAAAGATTCTTAAGTAGGTATTTAATTTTTTTCTTTATGACTGAATTTATTTGAAAAATATACATGTTTTATTTTATTTTATTTAATTTTTTACCTAACAAGCATTAATCATACTTGTAAAAAAATATGAAACAATCTCACTAAATGTTTATTTATTTATTATTTTTTTAATGTAATTAATACATTTTAAATCTTATTTTATAGGCAGATTTAACTAAACAATACATACAATGAAAAGTAATAAAACAAATATTTTAAACTTTGCATACATCAGAGTAACCTGGTTTTAATAAGTACCAAATCAAGTCAAGAGGATTCAGAATTTTATTTTTTAAACATGAATATGTACGAGTATGTACATATGCAATATTTTTTGCAAAAGTTTTAAGTTTTTTTTTTTTAAATTTTTGTGATTTCGAAATATTTTTAGTAAATATTGGAATCAGGCAAAATGATCTTGCCGATTTTTCAAATATTCTAGTACTTTAAGGACTTTGAAGATTTTTTCTTTAGTGATAGACTGTAAGAAATGTTAGTTTAAAAAATTCGTGTAAACATAAAAATCATCTTTCATATGATACCCATATTATTATACTAAATCAAAAACAGTTCTTTACTCTACACTGGGGTCCCGCGGGATTCCAATGTACACGGAAAGCGTTCCCGTACTCGAAAATTGGGTAAATGAGAGAGGTTTTGTGAGAGTAATGTTCTTCTTCAGTCCGTTCTTTTTTTCGTGCTATTTTGGGCACGTAGAAATTAGAGATGAGCGATTTTTCGAAACCTGTTACTTATTCACAGCGATTGGAAAATCACTAATCACAACTCTGACTGAATTTATCAAGTAACAGGTTTTGGAAATATAGTTCTTTCACACAAACTGTGAATGCATGCTTCCTTTACAGTAAATAAAGCTACCACATGAATTTTTTTATACCTTCACAATTTGTCGGGAAAAAATCGCAAATCGTAATCTCAAAAGCAAGCAGCGATGCTATCAGCCTATGTATGTATGTATGTGTGTTCCTTTGCGGTCTTATATAAACCGAACGCGTTGACCGATTTTAATGATTCTTACGTCAATCAATTTGTCTTAATCCCGGGAGTGTCATTAAAGATATGACAGTAGTAAAAATTCAATATGGCGGCCAACAGACGTCTTTTTGTAAATACGAAAAAAATAATAAGTCGGCGAACTATATATGTATATCAAAATGGGTATCATTCGACAGGTATTTTAAAATCATCACCTGATGATTTTATATCTTAACTCGTAATATGAAGTCGGCAGAGAAACTGTTACTTTTTCATTAATATCAACATAAAGTGGTAGACGTTGATGATTTTATATCATGATGAATCAAACAAATATTTGAAAAATACTTGCCAAAAATATCTAATTTGCGTTTAGTTAAATTTTTTTAGTCACAAATAATTATTGTGCCATCTTTTTTAAACGAAAATTTTTTAATAAATAAACGTTAAATGCACAGTAACATATAAAATGACATTTGATATCAAGATGAATTTATCAGGCCGTGAGCTCTGATGATTATATTATAACGTTGCCATAATATATATTAACAAATTGAGTTCTATACGTAATGAATTTTTATCATGATATCAATTTGACATTCATCATGATATAAATTCATCAGGTGTGGACACTATATTATAGCCCGTTCATCGTGCCACCAAATCAAGTAATTTCATTAAATGGGAAATTAAATAATTGCCCATACATTTTGACAAATCCCAAATTAACTCATTTTATTTAATTTCAACGAAATTAATATGAAATTGCAATGGACAATGCTGTTCTTGTATGAAGATACATATTTCCAACCACGAGAAGCTACAAAAAATTTAATGCGTCAATTTGGTTAGAAATTATTATTTTTTAATTCAATATAAAATAAAAATATGAGTAAAAACCATTATATTGAAAAATATTGTCATATGAAAAGCCTATTTAAATGTGAAAAAGCCTTTATTCAACTGAAAATAGTGCTCCAATGGATGCCGCAACGAATCAGATGTTTGCGAAATTAACTCAAATGTCATTTAGCACCAGCATGAACACTTTTAATTTCGTTCGCAATTTCATCTTGAAATTACTTGATTTCGTGGCACGCTGTACGGGCTATTATGATTTTTAATTTCGAATCAGGGTTGCCGTTGAAAATTTCGAAAAAGTGTCATAAAAGGTGTATTTAAGAAAAAAAAGGGTATTTTAATGTAAAATAGGGTCAAATTTTTTGTGAACGAAAAAAATAACATTTATTTCTATTTAAAAACAAAACAAACATAAATTTTAACAATTAATTAAATACATTATCATATTATCAAAAAAGAAGTTACTTTTACAAAAACTTTTAATAATGTTTATCACTTTTTAGAAATACTCATTCTATATATTGTAATTAATTTTTCACTTGGAGTCCATTATCCCTGCTCTAATTCGGGCAAATTGAGTGAAGAAAGCATGTACTCACAAGTTTCTATTTTAAGTTTGTTTGTAAGTTTATTTTTAATCAGTGATAGTTTTTAAAAAATTCGTTAAATTTTTTTATTTGACGACACTGTGTGGTATTGCTCGTGCAACGCTCTAATATTTAATATAGTATGATATAAATTAGTCCCTGAGTGATCACAGTTGATCATTACAATTCGTCGCTTGGGTACTGGTTTGATGTATGGAACAAAAATGTGTTTTCGAGGAAATCGATGAAGAATGTTTATTTGATTAGTTTTATAAATATACACCATAGATTTTTTTATTTAATAGTAAAAGAAATAGAAGTTGATAAGCTTTTTACATCCAACATCAAATGTTATTAGGAATTAAATAAAAAATTACAAAAATTTTTGTGAATAGAATTCTTTTTATTATTCAGCTGGTGAGGCCTATCTTGTCTTATGTCAATAAATACTCAATTTTTATTACATATTTTTCCCGACGTTTCGTGATATTTATGTTCACTTCTTCAGGGGATTTGTTAACAATCGAGTTGTGTTGTTATTAGGCTTAAGCCCCGTTTACAGTGTGATAATAAGGAACAGCTAAAGCCATTTTTCTTAATATTGTAATTTTTGGTTCAAAGTAAACTTGTATATTTTTAATTTTGATGATTTAATAACAACACAACTCGATTGTTAACAAATCCCCTGAAGAAGTGAACATAAAATTCACGAAAGGTCGGGAAAAATATGTAATAAAAATTGAGTTTTTATTGACATAAGACAAGATAGGCCTCACCAGCTAAATAATAAAAAGAATTCTATTCACAAAAAATTTGATTTGGCCAAAAATAAAATAAAAAAAACGACAAAAATTTTTGTTAAGGCATGTCCCAATCATAACCACAATATTGTTCACTGCCTTTCAAGTAGGTTAAATTACTATATATATTTAAGTAGAAAATATAAATTTTATTCATGTAACATGACATTTAAAGAAAAAACAACGGAAGAAATTAAAGACAGTTTGAATATACAGTTAAACCTCGATTAACCGGGCCTCTATTATTCGGTTACATCTATCAACCGGCATGCTGTTCCTTTTATTTTTTCCCTCTATTATCCGTGCTTTACCTCTATTATCCGTGCTTTAGATTTATACCTCTATTAACCGTGCTTTACATCTATTATCCGTGCAGCATTCATATGTTTTTTATTATGTAAATCTAAATCAGGTGTTTCCCCTTTTTAAGTTTATGTGCCCACACATACCAACATATTTGCGTTTTTATTCATTGGCACAGGCGATAGAAGCCTGTAATATTCTGTTAAAGTTTGTACAAAATTCTCCAGTTAGGTATATCAGAAGCAGATAAAATCTAGATGCATCGTATTCAAAACCAATTATTGAAAGAAAAATTAAAAGCAAAGAGAGATATTTTAAATAAACAAATATTTCTACAGAAGAAATGCAAAAACAAATATCACTCCTTGTAAGTTTACAGGAAAAGCAAAAAACTTTGTAGATGTTCAAATTTTGCGCAGACATATAGTTTTATCAACCAAAGCATAATCAGTAAAAATCCCAATTTTAATCTTTTTGATGATACATATATATTTGATTTTGCATTCTTTATGACGATTTGTATGTTTTGTATAAAAATATGTGGTATGTTTGAATCTGTAGTTACATAAATCGAATGTTTGAATAAAAATAAATAAAAAGATAAATAAATTTTTGTATATTTTAATATAACCTCTATTAACCGTTTATTTCGATTATCCGTGCTGGTGCCGGTCCCACGAGAGCCGGATAATCGAGGTTTAACTGTATGTAATAAAAGAAATTTTATTAAAAAAAATAAATATCAATTTCATTTGATTAAAACACAATAATAAAATTTTTGTATTTTGCTTTGAATCACGTCCGTTGAGTAGAATATGCATTGACATACATCATAACAATTCCGAATAACAATATGAATACTTTTATGTTGGAAATGTGCCACATATCCCAAACATTGTCGATTGCTGTAAAACAATTTTTTAAATGTTCAACAATTATGCAAATGGCGCAATATTGCAGCTCTATATATCCTGATATACTCAAGATATCGGAAAACTGATAACTAATTTGGAAAGAGGACACATTATTCATATATAATCAATCAATAACTCAATTTTTTTTTAAATGTTCCGTACATCAAATCAGTAACCAACGGACGAATTGTTAAATTTTATATGAAAAAAATAGGTATGCATGGAAGAATAGGTGTGTTTCCACGGCTGCCAGATTTGACGATTTATCGTCATTTGACGATTTTTGGTGCCGAAAGTAGCAAAATGACGATTGGACGATTTTTTCCTTAAAATTTACGATTTTTCAATAGTCCAAATAGATCAGCTTTTTATGAAAAATCTGCTGCTAGAATTCGTATATGCATACACAATAAAAAATTTTGATGTAATATTTGCAGACTCTATCTTAATTATTTATTATTTGATTAAAAAAAATTATTTGCTGATGGTTTAGCGTTAAATAAAAATAGAATATTGGCATTTACTATTTAAAGTTACCCTTCCAATTTTGAAATTTTGAGTCAATACTCTATTGTTGCTATAAATGAATGCAAGTATGTTTGTAAATGGGTTCAATTAAAAGAAATTTTATGTAATAATATACATGCATACATATCGATGGGTTCAAGTAGAAAGGCCCTAGCTCGTATATTTTACGAAATTCAGTTTTTCAGTGATTCCAATACATTTCACTAGAGATGGGCACGTATTGAATTTTTCCAACACGACAGGAACACGAATGCCAAGATGTCCAACACGTACGAAACACGCTCGTGAAATTTTTTCAAAACACGAAACTGCACAACAGCGCACGAAATCAAATTGAATATCAAAAAAAGCATTTTTTATATTCAAATAGATACATATTTTTTTTAATTGCAGAACTTTAGCTTAAGAGACCCCTACACTATCAACAAATTTGATGGTTTTACGTGTTTGACGATACAAAATATTAAATTTTTTTCTTTACTCAACACGATACGACACGAACACGCACGAAAACAGATTTTCTGTCACGAACACTTCGTGTTGAGTCGTGCGTGTTCGTGTTTCGAAAATAAACACGACACGCGCCCATCTCTACATTTCACACAAATAAACCTCGCCACAAAAAATTTATGGCAATAGTGTAAAAAATAACGCTTTTACAAGCAGTTATACAAAATAAGTTACATTTTGAATATTACACTTTCTACACAGAGAGAATAGATTGGTTAAAAATCTGTTGGAGCAACAAATATTTAATTAATTTAATTAATTAATTAATTAATTAATTAAATTATGTATTCCAATATTCCATATTTTCAATCAATTATCAATCATTTGTACGATTTTTTCATATTTATAAACAAAAAACCATAATAAAAAAACAAATAGAATTCTTACAATAGCTTTATTAGTAATAACAGTTGATTCCGTTCATTTCTAATAAAAATTTTAAAGTATTGGTAGACACAACTGAATTAAATTCAAGTTAGAAAGTAACGCGACTGAATATTGGCTTTTGAAATTAAAAAAACTATTCTTTTAAACAATATTTAATTTGAAAAAAAAAATCCGGTTACTGTAACTAACTAATCATTTGCCGTCGTATTGAAATTCTATTGCTATAAAAGAAAATAAAATACTTTATTGATGCTCCTAACCTAATTTTTTGTTCTGAATACAAAAGGAAAAACACATTTTATTGTTTCAATTGAATTATTCCTTATTTGTGGAAAAATTTTAATGTTTTATAAATAAAAAATAAAAATTAGATAGAAATGTTATATAAAAAATATATTTTGCAGAATAATTACACAAAATCTCGATTTAACAACAAGGTAAGGACATTATTATATATATCGCAAGATATTCGAAGTGTTATTACTATTATTCTGAAATGAAATTATTTGTGCAAATAATATGTAGTTTCTTGGTAGGAAAATATCTCTGTGTAATAAAGCCGAACACCGGCAACGGATTTTACAATGCACCACGCGGATCAAGAATTTGCACATTTCACTTCAGAATATAAGCAAAAAATGAAGAATAATTTGCGATTAATATAATAATGTACTTACCTTTTTATTCTGCAGAAATTATTTTTATGTATGTATGTATATGAGCCATGTCTACCAATGATTCCTTTTGAAATATGAATTATATTGGTGGTTCGTTACAACATTATGTTTTACCTCGAGACAGGCCATGTATTAATCTCTCTGTAAATCGATATCCTCAAAAAAGATAATTATAAAAAAGGCCAAGTTCCTATCAAAAATGTCGGCCATAAAAAGTACTGAGACCAAAACTTGGACCTGCTAACTTGAGAAAATTTTTCTTAATTTTACCACTGAGGGGAACAAAGTTATGAGGGTGTAAAAACAATGCGAATGGCTTCGTGTAAAGTACATGTATCAACATGTTTTGTTTCGTTTCGTAATAAATATAAAATAAAAAATATGCATTCATTTTAAAAAAAAAAGTAAATTTGATTTGTAAGATTTTTCTGACGATTTTTCGAGTATGAAATGACGATTATTTGTATTTTATCGGGATTTCGACGATTTTTTAATAATTTTATCTGGTAGCCCTGTGTGTTTCTTTAGTTCTTGGCAAAGTAAATTTATATAAAGTATATGCAAGTACTCAGGTGATTCATTTTTTTCTCGTGTAGTGTGAATGCCTGAATGTCAAAAGTTGTTTACAAACAAAGTAAATTTATATAAAGTATATGCAAGTACTCAGGTGATTAATTTTTTTCTCGTGTAGTGTGAATGCCTGAATGTCAAAAGTTGTTTACAATTTTTGTGCGCCATTTTGTTTTGTTTTGCTTTGTTATACACAATTGTGTATACTGAAAACGTATGTGAAAAAGTTTAAATAAATTTTTACTTAAAAAATGTGTTACAAAACATTTAAAAATAATTATATTTAATTATTAAAGTACATATGTATTCTTTATTATACTTATTTCACATATTAAAGGTTTATCAATTAATAAATTTACTTTGGTTTTGTCTATCCATACATTTTCTTTTTGTTGTATGTAAATAAGCAAATGCATTGACCATTTTCCCACAATAAACCAAATCAATGCAAATGCAAATTTATTACATTAGCACTAATTTTAATAATATTAGTGCAATTTTTTTTGCATTTTACTAAAATCCCTTCAAAGACATTGCATTGTTACTTTTAGTGCACTATTTTTTGCACCACTAAACACATTATGAATAGTATTATTGCATTATCAGTGAAACATATAGTGCAAAATACAACGTAAATGTGTACATACATAAAAACATACGTACATACATAAATATGTAAATTTTTTCCTATGTGCATATCGTCATCTAAGAGGAAAAATCATATCACTACGTTTTTTATAATTTTTCGAGAGAAAGACAAAACTTGATGGAATTGTTCCAAGCGGTAGTATTTTTCGTTTATAAAATCACCATTTTTTAAGATATAACTTTACAATAAACGAAAACCTAAGTTCTGATCTTTTGTCAATTGCACTGTTTTTCAAATAAGCTCGAAATGCAACGTACTTGAAGTATGAAACTTTTTCATTTTTTTCAATTGGTTCTGAAATCTAGTTTGTATTTATATTGACAGTTTTTCTTTTCGTTAATTTGTATGTCGTACTTATAAAGGTGTCCTCAATGAACTTTACTGTATTTTTATTTTATTATTTGCAATAATATTGCATTACTTCATGATGACTAAGAACATCAATTCAAAATCAGTGCATTTTTCGTCATGCAATTAGCTGCTAATGCACTATTAATCCATTACTTTTAAGAGATTTGATTGAAGTGAAAAAAATAGTGCACTACAAGCATCACATTTAAATTTACCTCTAAAATTTTTGTTTTTCAATCAGTGCTTATGCAAAAGTAATGCAAGTTGCCCATCTCTGGTTGTGTTCATCTGTTTTTAACATTCATCCATTATTCTTACACAAACAAATCGCGTGTTGTTTTTGTACTTTCTTAGTTGTTGTAGACCTGCATATACTTTATATACAAAAATGCACAAAAGTAGGGGAACGCGAAAAACCAACATTTTTAACACAAAAGGAAATGTCAATGCATGTATGCATATACGTACATACATAACTAAACACATACTTACGTGTATCCACACGTACTTATTTACTTACATGATTCAGCATATCGTCGGGTGGTTACTCGTTTGCCGCACAGATATTGAGAATACATTAATGATGCGGCAAAAAAGTAACCACTCGACGATATATAGAAGTTTTTTTGTCTTAATTTTATATAAAAACTTATAAAACCTTGTTCGCCACTAGCTTTTAAATATATTTTCATACATTTTTCCATTTTTCTAGTATGTAATTTTTCTTTGTCATGGTTTAGTTTTCAAGCAGCTGATTGATTTTCTACGTGCTCAAAGTAGCGCGAAGAAAAAGTACGGTCTGTTTCGTTCAAGAAGAAGAACATTGCTCTCACAAAACCTCTCATTTACCCAATTTTCTAGTACGGGAACGCTTTTCGTGCAAATTGGGATCCCGCGGGAAACAAACCTAATGACAGTTGCATAAAAGTCAGTTGTTGTAATAATAATATATGCACGTTCACAAAACTCACGTATGGAAATATGTATAAAACATACATGCATAAAGTGTACTAAAAACTTTCGTAAGGAATATTGGAATTTTAACTCTTTTTCAAAAAGTGGCATTCATTTTGTTAAAATGATACAAAGAGATAAAATAAAAAAGGGTCATAAAAGGTGTCATTGCCACAAAAAAGGGTCAAAAGTGATACTTTAGTGTCACAACGGCATCGCTGTTTAGAATGACCGTTTAGGATATTGGAGGGTTAAAAGTTGGTCGGGTTTTCTGATTTTTTTAAATTAGTACTTGTTGAAGACTCAAAACGCCAAATGTTGAGCGTTGGTGCCAAACTAAGAAAAAGCACTATGCAGTGCTTTCAAGAAACTTGTGTATTGCTAAGAGCTTGGGTATTCATTTAATCGGGGTTATGCTTTAATGGGTTAATTGCTCGATTAATTAATCGAGGTTTTGGCTTAATAGGTTAATTTCTTTATTAACCGGTTAACCGATTAATAAAATTTTTTCATAAATCAAGTAATTTGAACAAATTAAAGTGCATAAATTATTTATTAATTTGAGTTTATTAGTAAAACAAGAAACACACCAAAGAATTCTTAAACTAAATCAAGCAATAAAATCATAAACATGTACAGAGTTTATTAGTACTTCAAAAAAATAACTTGGTTTAAGTATTTAGGATTTAAGAGAATTAGTTTTGATAAAACTTAACTTCGCACAATCCTTTGAATCATCGTAGATGTTGAGGAAATCGAAAGCAACCCATAATACAGAATATCTAGTTTCTCAGTTTTTTTCCTGGATTTCTCTAAACATATAAAATCTTTCATCATGTCCTTAGAGTCCTGTTTTATTTTTTAAATTAATTAATTTTGTTAAAATATTTCTTGTATTACTATCGATAGTTCCGATTGACCGATTAACGGTTAACCGAATGAATACCCACTAGGAACACAACTTGGACGAACGAAGAATTCGTCGATAAGAATTCACTGCGTAAATTCGTCGTGTGAATAGCGTTACCATATATATTTTTTTAAAAACTTCTTATATCAGTAGGGTGTATAAGACAGTTCTGGAAACAGAGCAGGGAGCAAAAAATTTATACTAATTTTGTATGGCATGAACGATGAAAATCTGTGTAATGCATACTTGGCAACACTGGTCAGTTGAATGTGTGTTTAAAATAGGGTGGTACTTACTGGAAGTTTTTGAAATTGTGTGTGAGTAATGGGTTGGTACGACTTGGTTTGGCTTGGTTGAGTTTGGTCGGGGTTTGAGCGGGAGTTGGTCGGGATTTGGTCGGGGTTTGGGCGGGATTTGGTCGGGTTTTGGGTGGGGTTGGTTAGGATTTGTATACTAATTTTGTATGAGAAAACTAACAACGATGATGTAAGTACCACCCTATTTTGTTGTTCTGTTTTTAAAAGTTCTGTTGTGGTTTTTTTTTTTTCGCTGATATGAATGAATGTGCGTTTGAAACAGTTGATTTAATTAAGTTGTTTGAATACAAAAGCTTGATACTGACCATACACAACAAAGTTGATAAGAAATAAAAAAACCAAAAACAATACTCTTTTTGTATTTATGTACATATATATTTTATTTATTAATTTGTTTGAACATTTTATAATATAATAAAAAATATCTAGTTTAAAAAGAATAAATCTCATATTGAAGTATGTATTTTTGTTTTATATGAATTAGACTTTATTAAAATTTCAATTTTTGTTTATTTTGAAATGTCCCCAAGCATAGGTATTAATATCATCTTCTCTTATATAACGTTTATCATCATCATAACTTAATACAACTTTTGATATTTGTTGTGTATAAATTTCATGTAGGATAGATTTAAATATATACATTTTATCGTGATATATGGTTTTATCTATCAAACAGTTACGATAATCATTTATAGTTAGTTTTTTTAAAGCAGAGTTTTTTACACCTTTAGCTTTTTTGATTTCTTGTTTATCGTCAACAGCTATTGAATATACTTTTGATCGAAGTCCAATAAATTCTAACATTACATGGCCATTATTCTCATCTTTCATCATTCCCAAGACTTTTTTGTTTTGCAAGGGGAAATTGAAAACATTATTAATTGAATAGTCTGATGTATCAAAGTTTAGATGAAGATCATTGTAAATATCTTTATAAAAATCATTTGTTCTTATTGTGTAAATTAAAGAATCAGTATCCATATAATTTAGTTTTAAATTTTCATTAAACTTTGCCTGCATATACTGATAGTGAAAGTCATACATTTTATATTTAGATAGTTCTAGAACTGAAAACCCTAAATATATAGGTTTATTAAATGTTACGCTATCCACACTCATTTGAATTGCAATCATATTATCGGTAAAATGTGTTGAACTATGAAAATTAGGTTTTGCTATAAGAGCTCGTGCGCCCAAACGCTTGTGTTGACTCTCCCAAGCATTAACGATTTTTACATTTTTACGTTTTTCAACATTTTCCATAGTTTTACCGTATACCGCATTATTTAAAAGTTTAAAAAAATTTTTTTCAAACTCATTTTTGGCATTGGTTCGATGAAAGGTATTTAAATCGATATACTGTTTCAACCAAGTTGATTGTTTAAATCTTAATATTCTGTGAATTTTAACTAATTTTAAACCATTTCTAATACACTGTTGAAGATTTCGATAGTGAATTACATATGATTTTTTGTTAGTTAAATCGGGAATTAGTTTCTTTATATTATGATGTTGTATTGGTGAACTTTTAAGTTCAGCACAAAACGGTAAATCATTATGACTATCATGTAGTTCTTCAGGATAGTCTAAATCAACTTCTAAAATGTAACCAAAATCAGAGTTTTCAGATACTTTTGAAATATCAAAATTATCTATATCTTCAATCCATTCAAATTTACCTTCTGGTAAATATTCAGACATTGCCCAACCATACAAGTTGTTCGCATCTAAATACATAAGATATTGTGAGGGTTTAGAGCAATCATATGTTTTCATATATTTATGATTTGCAACTGTTCGACGTGTTGTGCATTGAACAATACCACCTCTTATTCCTTTTTTAATGAAATTATACATATTTATATCGGTGAATAATTCCAATTTAATTTTTGTTATTTTTAACATGGCATCCCACGATAAACCAGGTGTTGTATAGTAATGACATGGATCAAGATGATATATTGATTTACAAACAGAACGAAAATTTTCAAATACATCAGTTAAAAGAAGCACATCAGTTTTTAGATATAAAAGCATATACTCATTCAGAGATTGACAGTTAAATGCAGACCAAACACTTAACGCGTGCTCATAATCAGCAATAGTACATTCTTTATTATTTAAAGTAGAGAAAAACTGTTCACGAGAAGGCAAGACATTTTCATTTAATTTTTCAACTGAATCGATATAATCATAAGGAAATATACCTTTTCTTTTCAAAAGATTAAATTCTAAATGATTTGGATATATTGATTGCAGTGTTTTAAAGTTATCATCATGCAAATAATTAGATAATTTATCTAAACTAGACGACATAAATTTAAAAGAATCAAGAAAACGTAATTCTAAATTATATTTGTCGGTTATTTGAATTCTTTTTCTAACAGATATATACAATTCTTTATTAAGTGGTATAACATCTATATCACCTGGATAATCTGCTAGAGCCTTTACAAACAAATGACAATCATAACCTGAAAAGTTATGAAAAATTATTGGAATAAAGTTAGGTAATTGATAATTAATATTACATTTCCAATGAGCTGGCCCGCGATATTGACCAGTTAAATGACAATGATCAGCACATCTATCATCATCTAGAATTTGTTTACATATATGACACTCATTAGTATTATAATGTTTTTCAACTTCATGGGGTAATAGAGAATTCATTGGCACTACTTTCATTAGAAAGTTTGTACACAAAAAACGTGCATCCTCAATCAAATTTTGTACAAAATCTTTAACAACATCGTTACCCGTATACGTTCTAAGCTTATTCAGTTTAGAATCAAAAGATGATTTTATGTAGTAGCTGTAAGCTATAGGTATATGTTTTTGAATGCTTGTGACATTATTAGAATTTTCGTTGTTAATTTTACTTAATATACATTCAAAATCCGCATAGATAACAAATGGTACATCTAATTGATTTTTAAAATTTTTGAACTGCGATATATTATCATCCTTAACACCCGATGGCATTTTGGTGACAATTTTATTGCATTCTTGTTTATGTTTTAACAACAAGAGTTCACTGCTTGAATAGTGTAAGCAAAAATTACAAAAATATTTAGCACCGTCATGTTTTGAAACTTGTGTGCTCAATAAACGACTTATGTTTTTTATCCAAACATAATGTGATTCATCGTTTTTATCATCTTGAATGTATAGTAAATTTATATGATTAATTTTTTCATCAGCTGTCTTATAATATGGTCCAACGATTTCTTTTTTTATCACATCACATCCAAAAACATTCACGCTTATATTTAAATTGTTTTTCTCAAATATCTTAATATCACCAATAGATAGAGGAAAGGTTAAGTTGTTGAAATCAATGGTTATTCCATTTGTTAGTGTTATTAGGCTCTGTGTGATAACGTTACTATAATGTGAATATTTTGGATTTAAATGATGGTTTTCTAATGCAGCTATAAGAGCCCATTTAAAACAATAATTATCATTATTTTTAATATTGATGCACGCTTTTTTATTTCTGATAAATGCCGGTAGTTCTAAATATTTAGATCCTTTTATAGGACAATACTTGTTGATATTAATTTCAATTTTATTGATACAAACTAGAGACCAACCACTATCTCTCTCTTGAAACTCATCCATTTTGCTTGCTATTTCTATACAATGATTATCGTAAATGTCAGATAGATCTTGTTCTAATTGTGCTATTACCATTTTCGTTTGAAAAGATTTAATACTAATTAGTGTGCTATCATCATCTACTGTTTCATTATTTTTTGAGAATTTTATATATTCTGCAAAAAGTTCTATATTAAATTTTATATTTTTATGTTCTAATAACGTATTTTTTAAAATATTTATAATACTTTCTTTTGCATTCGAAAATAAAATGTTTAATGAAAGCTCATCTACCTTTTTATTTTCGTATACAAAAGTTTGAATACGCTTAGAAAATAAATTTTTACTTATATATATATCATTGTTTATAAATATACGATTATTATTTTTTTTATGTTCATTAGTTCTCAAATGATGAGACCAAGAACCTTTACTTATATTTAATTTGCAACTATCACATCGTATATAGCTACACGATGGACTTTCTTCAATATTTTCACTTTTTAAATTTAGTTTTGTTTTGTTATATTTTAGGTTAGTATGCTTATTACTAAAATGCCTCTTGAAATTAAATTTGGATACGAAAGACGTTCCACAAATTTCACAGATGAACATGATTAGGCAGAAAATGAAAGTAATGTGCTGAAATTTAAATTGAAATTTAAATAAACAGAAATTATAGATTTGCTATTCATATCTACAAAATACCTGGACTTAGTAAAGATAGTAAAGATGTTTATAGAAATTTTATGATTTCACAATTTCAGTTTAAAATAAACAGCAGAAATGAAAGTAATGTGCTGAAATTTAAATTGAAATTTAAATTAGCACAAATTAACAAGTTATAGATTTGTTTTTTTAGCACAACATACCTGGACTTGGTGAAGATGTTTGTATAAATTAATTAATTAATTTCTCTTCAATAATTGCTCGAGCTTAAGGTCACTTATGGTTTTATAAAAATGAATTTGTATATTTTCAATTTTCGATTTCCTTTGGATATCTTCTTCAGGAAATATTTTGTGTTGTGTTATAAAATTTCAAATTTGAAAATTAATTAATTTCACAATTCACTGTTAAAAATTTAACACTTAGCACTTCAATCACTGAAATCGTTTTTTTTTTTTTTTTTTTTTTTTTTTTTTTTAGTTTTCTTTTTATTACGTGAGACGCGCTTTCTAAGAATGATCAAAATTAATTGTTGCATTAAAACTCATTACCAAATGTTTTTTATATACTTTTTATTCTTACTAAAATAAAGCTTTGATAAAAAAGTTGTGGTCAAATGTTAAAAAAAAATTAACAAACAAATGCTTATATTTTAATTGTAACCACATTTTTAATTAAGTAAATATGTTATACTACATTTTTGTTATTAACATATTATTATTCAAAGTATGTATGTAAATAATTTCTGCTTCCATTTGTTGGGGCTTCAATAATTAAGCTGTTTGAATACAAAAGCTGGATACTGACCATACACAACAAAGTTGATTAGAAATAAAAATCAAAACTATACTATTTATGTATATACATATGTATATTTTATTTATTAATTTGCTTTAAAATTTTCTAATACAACAGAAAAATAAATCTAATATTCAAGTACATAAAAAAAAAAAAAAAAATATTATTGAAGTTCATCAATGTTAAAGATTCACATTATCTCCTTAGTGTATCTTGAGCTAGAACGATAACAAAAAAAAAAAAATAATATTTAGATTTAATAATAATAAAATAAATAAAAAAAAAAACTGTTTACCAAAAATTACCTGTTGCAGCTGCATGTATATTTAGCTCGTAATATGCACTGCTGTTGCTACCTTTTCTATCTTTAGTAAGATAGTAGGTATTGCGGGTAAATTCCTCTATACACTTATCGTCTAAAGTGTCGTTGAATATACCAGGTAGGTATATGTATTTGGTGTTTTCCACCAAACAACGAACTTTTTTACCATAGGGCGTCTGAACACGCTCCATTTTTGTTATGATGTATTTATACCCAAACACCATCTCCTTTATGGGGAGAATGCTCTTAGTTTGGGTTTTTTTGAAAATGGATTTTAATTGTGCTTCCATTGTGATTTACTTAACTTGAATGACACTTAAAGTAAAACTAGCGGGGGGTTTTTATACAAAATTCAGAAATGTAATTTTTCTTCTAAACAGGAAAAATGTGGTAAATATTTTAATGCTATTGGATTTTAATTTTAAAATACTTGCGTTGCGGTTTTTTCATTTTTATAAAGTTCCTAATTTATTAAATACGTGAGAAAGTTTAGAGTTTGTGGGTTTTTCTTTATTATTAATATTTTTTATAATTTTAAAAAAGTTTCTGTTTCGAGGTTATTTAAAATGTGTTTTCTATTTCATCATTATGATCGTCATCATCATCATCATCTTCTTCTTCGGTACTGTCATGCAAGTTGTTGTAGAATACAAATTGCTTCTTCTTTTTAACGATTAGAGTATATAATCCTTTCACTTCTTTAACTTTCTTTAAAATGTGTGGAGTTGTGTTTAGGTAATCCATTTGATTTTTAGTAATAATCAGAAATCGTTTAGGTAAATAAATGTAATATTCATTATTTAGAAGACATCTTATACTTTCACCATATTTTGTATCTACTCGATCTATTTTGTTGATTTCATATATAGTATTTTCTTCCATATCCTTTAAAGGTAAGTATGTAATATTAGGATTTTGAAACAATTTTCTTAAGCTTGCTCTCATTTTTTTTTTTTTTTTTTTTTTTTTTTTTTGCTTTCAACTTTTCACCGTAAAACGAACTTTCAAACTGATTCTTTATATTGAATAATTGATAGCATAAGACGTTTTTAGATATTTCAATAACTTCTTATCAATTGCGGTTAAGCATATATATATATATATATATATATATATATATATATATATATATATATATAGAGAGAGATTCAGTTATATTAAAACCTTTCATAAACATGTATTGGGGTCAATTTTTAAAAACTGGTGATAAATATTGTACTTGTCATGCACAGTGGAAAACTTTTCAAATAATAAATGCAATAGTTTTGGATATTATAATGCAGGTGTTTCTAACTGCAGAAGGAGGGACTAGAACGCAAATTTTTTCTCTTAATAGAGGACAACAAATGCCAACAAATATTCCAATATTTCAATTTAGTCACAATCAACATATAAAAATTGAGGTTATTGGTGGTATGATATCACTAGTCGGAACAGTCTATGAGGGTGGTTTTAAAGATATAAATGTACACTCATACAAACCATCGTGCGTTTATAGTGAAATAGAGGCTATTGTTTTCAGAGATACAAATAAACTATATAATAGTAAGACTGATATCCACTCATTGAATAAAAATCAACAAAAACCTCTTCTCCTTCAAAAAATAGTTAATGATAGTAAAGTTAAGAAAGGTGGTAGTAACGTTGGTGGCGACTCAGTTGATAAATCATTTGAATACGATGATTATTAAATTAGTATATAAATATGAGAAACAATTCTTATCATCTCATTTAAAAATATATCACTAACTTAAGAACACATCTATTAAAAAGAAAAACTAAAATGAAAAATATTTTTATCATATTTTTTTCATATATCTATATCATACAAGTGTTTTCAGCTTCATTACCTATTGATTTGAGTGAAAATGACCTTAAAAATACAGAATTTGCTATAAAATTACCGAATAATGATACTGTGAGCATACAACTAAATTTCAAACTTTTAAAGTATAGTAATGATTTAAATAAAAACATCGAGTTAACAACAAAAGCAGAAAATAAATCAAACGAAGAACAAGAAGACTCCCCACCGCCTATAAGTCAACCTTTTACTGTTGAACAAGCTATTGAAACATTTAGGCAAGATTTAGTAAAAAAAGAAAAAAATATTGCAGGAATAATTGAAAGTTCGGCTCCATTTTATAGACATTTTCAACTTCAATATAAAGATAATATAAAATTGAGAATCCGTTGTACATATGACAGCAATTACTTGAAACGTCGATTAAATATTTCATGCTTCGAATACCGTCAAGTTGAATACGAGAGAATTTTAAGTAATGGTGAAATTGAGACGGTTTCTGAGGATGATACTACATACCGATCCGATATGACATTAATCAACATTCAAGATTATACACATGATTTGGATATGGAAATATCATAAATTAACTAATATGATGAAATACATTTACTACTACTTAATATAAACTTTGTTGTTGATGTGTTAAGAACATTTATTTAACATAAATAAAAAAATTAAAATAAGAAAAATAATGAACAATCAGTTTTATTCGAAAATTTTACATGAGTTCTTGAACGAAGAAAGGTTTTTGTGGTATGAACATGAGATTATTTTGAAGAAATTAAAAACTCAATTCGATGAATATGCATTTTATAAGAAAAGTAAATCAAAATTTGGATATCATTACACCAATTGTGTGTGGTCCAACAATGAAACAACTTGTGGACCTGATACCTGTAAATGTTCCCTTATCGATAACAGTTGGGATCAAGCATTATATATAATGAATTTTTATAATAATTTAAAAACATAGACTTTATAAACAGTTCTACAGTCGTCGTTGTGACTTGATTAGTACTAAACAATGTCGGAGGAGAGAATATTAGTTGTAGACGTACAAGGTTTTTATCTCAACAATAAATTCATTGTAAAAGAACTGAGTATTTCAATTGACGACTCACAAGTTCAAACATTTATTATTAAACCACCTTTTCCATATTCATCGTTGACAACAAAAGAAAAATATTCAATTAATTGGCTTTATAATCATCATCATGGATTAAAATGGAAAGATGGTGATTCATCCTTAACAAATATTGTGGAATATTATATTGCGCATGTTAAAGATAAAAATTATATTTATTATGCTAAAGGATTAGAAAAAATTAAGTGGATTCAAAATATTTTTAAGGATAAAATTAATTTTTATAACCTGGATGATTTAAATTGTCCAAATTTAAAAACATTATATCAAAATGATGAATCTGTAAATGTTTGTTGTTATCATAGAAAATACTGTATATGTGCTCAAAAAAATGTAATACTCTTAAGAAAGTTTATTAAATCAAATATTAATAAAGAAAACATAAAATTATAAAAGACATTTTTTCTTTTGTTGGATTTATTATTTAACACTTAAATCAGATAGAATAATCATCAAACATCATCAGTTCATTCTGAATACTTGAAATGTCAATAACAATATCTTTAAACGGAAACAAATCAACTCTGGTTGGAGAATATTTTCCTCCAATTGAACTCCCTACAAAATATGTTTGTGGACTTATTGATTTTGTAACATTCAACTCCATACCTAATGTAGATTTTCACAACAATTTGTTTCATATAGGAAATCATATTATTACTATTCCGGTTGGTTCATATGAACTTGAGGATATTGATTTTTTCTTAAACTCAAGCTTAAAAGATATTGATGAATCAATTTATCTAGTAATTGAAGCTAACAATAACACACTTAAAACTGAAATAACCTCATCAATGGATATAGATTTTTCACAACCAAACAGTATAGGAAAGTTGCTCGGATTTAGCAAAAGTAAATTAGAAGTAAATTCAACTGAATATTATAACACTGATCAAAATCTTCAAAATGATAAATCTGTGGAAGTGATGATTGTAGATATTAATCAATTGAATACTACAAGGTTATTTGAATCTGACTTACCTGCACATATTACGAATGTTAATACAATACGCATTGAAAGCAACTTAACAACCGGATCATTTATTAATAATACTTCGAATCATGCTATTCATGAATTTCCTCTTGATGTTCCTCCAGGATATAAAATAAGCGAAAAACCTCGAAATGTTATTTATTTTCCCGTCAACTGTCAGCAAATAAACAACATAACGATTAGAATCTTAAATCAAGACGGTGAACTTATAAATTTTAGAGGAGAAAAAATCACTCTTAGACTCCACTTCAAACCAGAATAATGATCATTTACAATAAAAACATAGTGCAAAGAGGATTTTCATTCAATACCGCATCAACTCACAATCGAGAAAGTATAAAAAATAAAAAACTGTTGTCCCCATCTAATACAGAATACTTAAAATCGCTGGGATTTAATCTTCAACAATGAATGAAATACTAAATGTTCTTCAAAAACCTATGTATGATGAGAGTATTGTAAAAAGGGAATATCATAGTTACTCTCCATATCTAAAATCATTTAACAACAACGATGAGATTCGTATACCAATTCAAAATCAGGATCTCTTCGTCCTACCAAGTGAGAGTATGATTTACATTCATGGTTTTATAGTAAAGAAGGAAGCAACCAAAGAGGTTCCAGCTATAGATGTGAAATTAAAAAACAACTTTGCTTCATATTTGTTTGATGAAATTCGTTACGAAATTAATGGTTTTGAAGTTGATCGTACACGTAAACTTGGAATTTCATCCACCATGAAAAATTTTGTATCGTTGAATAAGGCTGAAAGTGATGTATTAAAAAATGCTGGTTGGTCTCTTACTGAAACTTGCGCTTTAGTAAAAAGTCATTTTAGTTGTTGTATACCTCTGAAAATGTTGTTGGGTTTTGCTGAAGATTATAACAAAATACTATTAAATTCGAAACATGAGCTTATCCTTCAACGTTCTACATCCGATGAGAGATCATATTATTCTACAAATGCAACTGATCAGTTGAAATTAACAATTCTGGATATAACATGGAAAATGCCACACATTCAACTATCGGACTTTGCAAAATTGGAAATGTTTAAGATAATCAACAGCAAACATTCTATACCAATTGCGTTTAAGAGTACAAAGGTTTTATGGAATGTAAAGCTTTCTCCCCAAAACGAAAGACCACGATTTCTTATAATTGGTTTGCAAAAAGAGAAAACTAAAGAAGAAGGAAATGTATTTGATCATTGCAATATCTCTAATTTAAAAGTTTATCTAAACTCAGAGTCATATCCATATGATGATTTAAATAATCGTTTCGAAATGGGTCAGTATTCGATTCTATATAATATGTATGCAAAATTTCAACAAAGCTTTTACATGCGAGAACCTGAACCATTATTAAATGTTGATGAATATAAGACTTATGCGCCGCTTATTGTTGTTGATGTTTCACATCAAAATGAGGCTGTTAAAATAGGACCTATTGATGTACGAATTGAATTTGATACTGAAGCAAACAAACTAATTCCAGATAATACATCAGCATACTGTTTAGTTATTCATGATCGTTTAATCGAATACTCACCTCTAACAAGCGAAATTAGAAAAATTATTTAATTATATTTATTTTGAAATTTTTTTAATAAATGAAATAATATGTTTCTTTATAAATAAAACAAATTCTTAATCAATGTATTTTATTAAAACAATTATAGTTTCTCTTTTTAGTTTAGTTTCGAAAACAAAAACTTTAAACATAAATGACCACAATTTATTGTATTAAAATTTTGATATCTATCATAATTATAACTTATGTTTTCTCCTAAATATTTTATTAATTGTTTCGGCGGTTGCAAATTACCAAAGCTATCAAAATATTCAATTTGATTGTTGTTTTTCCAGTACGCTACCCAATGTGTGCCAGATCCCTTTGAAGTATCCAGATTAATTATTCCACATTCTTTTTTAAATGGTTTGCTTGGAAGAGTGTTACACATAAACACACCTCTAAAATTTGGAATATGTTTTGCATATTTTCTCAAGTCTACATCAGAAAGGGCTCTTTTAGGTAGCTTCATTAAAAATTTTGTTGATAAGGCTTCAAATATAATCCAAAACCTTTTTTATATGGTTTTAAGAACATGCCTTTTCCCATCGCAATGGCTTCCATTGTATTATTGTGTCGTTTTGCTTCAGTCAGCTGTTCCTTTCCATTTTTAACTGCATTGATTGCTTTTGTAATACCAGATACACCACCAGCTAAACCACCAAGTGCACCCAGTGCAGCAAATATAGGGGCAAGTGGAAGAAAACCTCCAGATTTTGGTAGCGGTATTATTCGAGGTGTTTTTATTAATGATTTTTTCTTCCCCTTGAAAATATTGTTTACAACTTTTCGTGAAATCTTTATAGCATCTTTCAAGTTTTCACTTTTCTTTATATTCTTTCTTGCACTTTTCAATGCATGTGTAAATAGTTTGTGGGTATTTACTGGAGACGACTTTTTAGTTTTACTAATAACGTTACCCATACCGAATTTTGTTTTTGCTTTCATTGCGGTAGTAACAAACCAAGCGTTTGATTTTTCACCGAAACTACTATCGCTAGCATTAACCCTCTGCCAAGCCTTTTCAGCTAAGATTCTATCAGCAATATGTCTTTTCTCTAAATCTTTATTGTTTGAGTATGCTATATCGTGCTCTCTGCAAGCAGTATCCAATGGATTGATTCCTTGATCACCTCTTTCTAAACGTTTCTTTAATTTTGTTCCAGGTCCACAAAATTGATAACCGGGTAAATGAAGTTCAAAAGGAAGTTTATTAATAATTTTATTCAGAAAACCTTTACCGATGAAGTATGGATGACGACTGAATATCTTTTTATAAATGATTGTCATATCTATTGACACTTTATCGATTAAAGTTTAAAACCAAATTGATTGAAAACAAATAAAAGAGACTGGTTTATATATTATGTTATCATTAGATTTCAGAATGCGTTTTTTTAAACAACATAAAAGGATTGATGTAAAGAATATCGAATCAAAGTTCGATTCATCATCATCAAATAAAATTCGTCATAGTTCATTACTACCGAATTCTATTCGAGCCCTTATTGTGGGTCCATCAAATTGTGGAAAAACAAATGTGATGATCAGTCTTATTGAAAGTCCACATGGATTGAAATTTAAAAATATTTACTTATATTCAAAGTCAACACAACAACCGAAATATAAGTACTTAGAAAACCTAATTAAACCTATCAAGGAGATACATTTTTCATCATTTTCCAATAATGATGATGTTATATCCCCAGACGAAGTTAAGCCAAATTCAGTATTTATATTCGACGACATAGCTTGTGAGAAACAAAATCATGTACGTTCTTACTTCTGTATGGGTCGTCATAAAGATATTGATAGTTTTTATTTATGTCAAACTTATACACGAATACCAAAACACTTGATTCGCGATAATGCAAATATGATTATAATTTTTAAACAGGATGAAATGAATATTAAGCATATTTACAATGATCATGTTGGTTCTGATATGACTTTAAAAACATTTCATGAGTTATGTGCCGAGTGTTGGAAAGAAAAATATGGTTTTCTAGTTATTAACAAAGATGATCCTATGAATAATGGTCGATATAGAAAAGGCTTCGATATATTTATAAATCTATAAAAGAAATATTACAGATATTTTTAAATCAGTACAAGATTAATTATTAAACTAACAGCTTCTCAACTATTAAACTGCTAACTGCTAAACTGATCTGTTTTGAATCTGTTTCTAATTCAATCTTTAAATATGAATACAAATCTAGTAAATAATCTTATTAAAACTCGAAATATTTTAAAAAAGAAATATAAGAATATTTTGCTTGGAGAAGTTGCAAATGATGAATTGTTGGAAAAGACATTTAAACCAATATCAAAACCATTAAAAGAATTAGTTCAATCAACTAATAATAATAACATTATAAAACATGAAAAATATCCGGATAACTCTTTTAAACATGATCTTGAGGATAATAAAGTTGCCTTCAGTACACCATATAAAAAGAGTAAGCTTGATTATAACACGTTTTCTTCAAGCTTTAATAACAAGAAAATCGAGAAAAGTTCAAACACGTTTCAATCATTTGATGATGATGAAAATGATCATGATGACTATGATGATGATGATGATGATGATAATAATGATAATGTTGATAATGAGAATGATGATAATGATGATGATAACACCATTGCAGTACATCCCAATCAAAGTATTCAATATAATTTATCAAAAGTTAACTTAAATATATATGATAAAACCTATGGTCCACATAAGGATAAAAATCAAATATGGAGACTGGGTAATGACCCCATCGCTTTCGATTCAACCAATATTACTGTAGGTAATTTAAAATGGCCCTTCACATCAGGCTTATATGAATTGTTAGTTTATAAGAAACCAATCAGTTATAATAAAACAGATTTAAATAATTATAAACAAATATTGGAGATGACTAATGTCCATAAACGAAATAACAGTATTAATGGTCAAATTAAAGGAAATCGTTCAATTAAATATACAACCATTATTAAAAACCTATTTAAACAACAGAAAATTCATAAGGGAAAAGGTTTAATGAAATTGAATAGAGAAAAGCCTAATTATGTTTATTGGGATGATCCTAATGAATTGGTTGATAGATTACGTCTTTTGATTTCATCAACAACAGCTGGTCACTCAAATCATAATAATGAAATTGTATCAATTATTGAGGAATTGAGAGAAGCAAAAATTATTATATAAATAGACTTAAAAATGTTTAACGATTCATATTCATAAAATGCCTATCGATAAGTTTGGACATTATATTGAAAAATCTGCAAGATATCAAAATCAACATTTCAAGATTCATTTGGATAGTGATCGTAATTTCAACTTTAACTTGCGGAGAATAAAAAATATTGCTAGTCCTGTATTGGAAAACGATGCTGTAAACAAAATTTACATGAAAAGCTATTTAAGTGAAATAAAGAAACAGCTGGATACAATGTATATGGAGAGAATTAAGGGAATGGAGGATCGTTTTAACGAAATAATACAACAACAAAACGTGTCGATTACAGAAAAATTTGAAAATGTAGAAACACGTTTAAGTAAATTAATACATGATCAAAGTATAATACAAAATAATCTCGATCAATCACTAAAAGAAATGAGATCATTATTTAATTACAAAATTGATTCAGTTGAAGAACGTCTTAAGCTCATTACAAAACATTTAAAAATTGAAATATAAATCGTTTTGATTTAAATCCTACGTCAACAGCATTTAAATTGATGTAATCTAAGACAGATGTTAGAAATGGAGCGACAAGAAGTGGTTAAGGAGCTTCATAAACAAGCACGCAGAAATTTCATTCGACGTCGAGTGGTACACAAGGGAATTGATGATCTTTGGCAAGCAGATCTTGTTGAAATGGGTGTTTACTCAAAATATAACAAAGGCTATAGATTTATTTTAACAGTTATAGATACATTTTCAAAGTTTGCTTGGGCTGTACCCGTAAAATCTAAAAGTAGTGAAGATATAACCAATGCTATGCAATCTATTTTTTCGCTAAAGAGAATTCCAAAAAACTTGCAAACAGATAATGGTAAAGAGTTCTATAATAAAATATTTCAAAACCTGATGAAAAAACATAATGTCAATCACTATTCTACATATAGTATCATGAAAGCATCTATTGTAGAACGATTTAATAGAACTCTGAAAGGAATGATGTGGAAAAATTTTAGTCTACAAGGAAATTATCGATGGATACATATATACAAGGATTTAATTAATCAATATAATAATAAAAAGCATAGAACAATTGGAATGACACCAAAGTCTGTTAACACAAAAAATGAAAGTTCTTTACTAAAACAAGCCTATAATCATCCCAAAATATTTAAATTTGGCAAACTAAAAGTTGGAGATCACGTTCGAATTAGCAAATATAAACATATTTTTTCAAAAGGATATACTCCAAACTGGACAACTGAAATTTTTAAAATTCGTACTTTACGGAACACAAACCCCATTACATATTTATTGGAAGACTATCAAAATAATCCAATTGTTGGTGGATTCTATGAACATGAACTATTAAAGACACATTTTCCAAATACATACTTGATTGAAAAGGTTATTAAAACTAAGGGACACCAGGCATACGTAAAATGGTTGGGTTTTTCCAATCAACATAATTCTTGGATCAATAAAGATGAACTTCAATAATATTTTATATGTACTTCAATATGAGATTTATTCTTTTTTACTTTTTTTATTATATTATAAAATTTTAAAACAAATTAATAAATAAAATATATGTATGTGAATAAATAGTATTGCTTTGATTTTTATTTCTAATCAACTTTGTTGTGTATGGTCAGTATCAAGCTTTTGTATTCAAACAGCTTAGTTATATCAACTGTTGCAAACACATTCGTACATATCAATGAAAAAACCACAACAGAATTTTTAACAAACTCAAACAACCTAATTATAGCAACTGCTTCAAACACATTCATTCATTCATATCAAAAATAAAAAAAAAAACCCACAACAGAAGAACAATACAGTAGGGTGGCACTGTACAAAAGTAATCGTTGTTAGTTTTCTCATACAAAATTAGTATACAAATCCTAACCAACCCCACCCAAAACCCGACCAAATCCCGCCCAAACCCCGACCAAATCCCGACCAACTCCCGCTCAAACCCCGACCAAACTCAACCAAGCCAAACCAAGTCGTACCAACCCATTACTCACACACAATTTCAAAAACTTCCAGTAAGTACCACCCTATTTTAAACACACATTCAACTGACCAGTGTTGCCAAGTATGCATTACACAGATTTTCATCGTTCATGCCATACAAAATTAGTATAAATTTTTTGCTCCCTGCTCTGTTTCCAGAACTGTCTTATACACCCTACTTATATCTGAAAAAAACTTTTTTCCACAAAAACTTTTTTTCTTCAAAAGTACCAAAATTTTAAAAGAAAAAATAAAAATGTATTAGGAATTCATTTTATTTAAAAACGGTTAAAATAAAAAACGACATATCGTCCGTTGGTTACTGGTTTGATGTATTTAACAAAAATGTATTTTCGAGAAAATCGATGAAGAATGTTTAGTTCATTACTTTTATAAAAATTCACGATAGAATTTTTTGTTTAATAATAAAAGTAATATAGGGTCCTCCAGATAACTTTTTTTTCTTCAAAAACAGGGCGCAAAACATCGAGTGTAGCTTCGGCTGTGTGGCACGTAGCGCCGTCCTGTTGAAACCAAATGTTGCCAATATCCTCCTCTTCAATTTTTGTGAACAAAAATTCGTTCAACATGGCCCGATAACGATCGCCATTGACTGTAGCCACTCCTTGCTCATTTTCGAAAAAAAAATGGCCCAATTATGCCTCTGGAGCAAAATCCGCACCAAACAGTGACTCGTTTTGCGTGCGTCGGCTTTTCAATGTATGCGTGCGGGTTTTCTGTGCTCCAAATGCGACAATTTTGCTTTTTTACATACCCGCCAAGATCAAAATGAGCGTCATCTGAAAAGATGATTTTTTTTGGCAAAATCGGCATCTTCTGTAAGTCGATCGCAGGCCCACTTAGCGAAGCGTTGTTCAAGCGTATACACAACCATATTCGTTCAGCGGAAGGATAAAACTAATTATCTGTCAAATCAGACATGAGCTAAGTGTTACCATTCACGAAATAAGCACTAGTTGAAAAAAAACGTTAGATGGCGGACCCTTTATAAATATGATTTGTCATCCACAAAATAAAAGAATTGGCTTGAATGCAGTTTAGCGAAGCAGCTCCAAATAAAATAAAAAGTAGCGTATCTGATAGATAATTGAAAAATAAGAAAAAAATATTAAACAAAAAATTTTTTATAAGGAACTGCGAAAAATCTCCAAAAAAATTTAATTAGCTTATCTGATAGGAAATTAAAAAAAATAAGAAAAAAAATTAAGTAAACAAAATTTGCTGCGACTCTTATTTCTTGAGTTATAAGTTTTTAAAGAAGAAGTCGGGTCAATATTTAAATTTATTAAGAGATGTGCAGAGAATCTTTAGTAAGCAGCGCCGTTTTGGGAAACACCATGGTGGAGAAAATCCTTAAGCCCGACAGTGCAGGAAAGCGTTATTAGACAAGAAAACTTTGCAATGCAGAAAATCTTTATTGGGCTGCGCCGTGTCGGGAAACATCATGGTGAAGAAAATCTTTAAGCCCTGCCGAAGGCCGGCAATGTGGAAAAACGTTATTAGACAAGAAAACTTTGCAATGCAGAAAATCTTTATTGGGGTGTGCCGTGTCGGGAAACACCATGGTGGAGAAAATCCTTAAGCCCTGCAGTGTAGGAAAACGTTATTAGACAAGAAAACTTTGCAATGCAGAAAATCTAAGAAAAGTTCAGAGGCCTATAACTCGGGAAAATAGCGTCGCAGAAAATTTTTTTACTTAATTTATTTTCTTATTTTTTTAATTTCCTATTAAATAAGCTATTTAAATTCTTTTTTTGAGATTTTTCGCAATTTCCGGCATCACATGTTTTATTTTTTTGTAAAAAGCACTAACGTGAAAAAGGAGTGAAGTTTAATAATAACGTTTAATATTTTCTAAGATATTCTCTATTTCGGCAACAGTATCATCCTAAGTCCATATTTACATTATGCAAGTCTTATTGCTAAGCTGATTAGTTTGAAGGAGAGAGAAACGAGGGGAACAGTAACGTTTCTTTTCCCCTCGTCTCTCTCTCCTAACAAACTAATCAGCTTATCAATAAGACTTGCATAGTGTAAACTAGGACTTAATAAAATATGTCAGACGAAAAAGGTATGCATACTTAATTCGTCGTTCGTCCCAGTTGTGTTCCTAGCATTACACTGAAAAAATAAATAAATCAAGTTTTTATTAAAGCAATTTTAACAAATATGATAGGAACACAACTGGGACGAACGACGAATTTTTCGGTGCGAGCTGTCATCATAAAAAATAAAACACATTTGTGCATATAAAAATGAAGGAAATTCGTCGTGCGTGACGACATATACCAACTTTATCAATTGTAAGAGAGGAATTCGTTTAGTAACTTCGTCGTTGTTGTGCTTCACACGCAGTGCTACCATTTGTCAAGTTTTCCCATTTTTTTTTGGAAGTTTTTGGAGATGCCAAAAAGTTTTTTGAAAATATAAAGTTTTGTAAAATTGTTTATACTAGTATCTACATAATTTAACTTTTGCAGTATATTGGATGAAAATATTAAGTGATGTTTGTATACAATAAAACGATCTTATATTTTCTCACTCCCTTATTACTGCAACAGTGTCTAAATAAAATGCTTGGGGTTGCCACACTTACAAATGTTTTTTAATAAAACACAATAAATTGATAAATATTGCACAAAAAAACATTGGTAGAAGAAAATAATGTCAATAAAAATAAATTATTATTTGTTATTTTATACATTTACACAATTTTTTTTGTAAACATAAGTAACATTTCTATAGAAGTGCTACCAAGTTTTTATGCATTTACAATGCCGTATAAACTGTGAGTTAATTTATAGTGCGTGTATAAATGAAGTATATATCGTCGGTTGGTTACTGGTTTGATGTATGGAACATTTAAAAAAAAATTTAGTTACCGATTGATTATATATGAATAATGTGTCCTCTTTCCAAATTCGTTATCAGTTTTATGATATCTGGACTATATCAGGATATATAGAGCTGCAATATTGAGCCATTTGCACAATTGTTGCACATTTAAAAAATTGTTTTACAGCAATCGAAAATTTTTGGAATATGTGGCACATTTCCAACGTAAAAGTATTATGCCCATTTTTTCAGTTGGTAATCAAATTGTAATTATTTTTAAGTTCTAATTAAATACGAAATTGTGTTTTTGAGTGCATAATTAAATGATAATTAAATGACCAACCTTGTGTAATTAAGTTTTATTTAAGTTTTGTGAGCGCACAATATGTTTTTATGCGTGTGTGTTTTTATTGAAAAAATACAAATGAACATCATGTGGTCGTATTGAAAACATCATATGGTCGTACTAGCAAGAATTTCGTTTAATTTTCATAAATATATAACATATACAATTCATAGTTTCATATCAAGGAACAAATAAATAGAAAAAAGCATGAGGATCGGGTTTCAGAGGATCGGGTTTCATAAAATGTGTTTTTATGCAATTTAAATTTTCTGCATTTTGATAACCTAACTTTCTTATTTATGTTAAGCAGCTGTTGTTTGAAAAGCCTTCCATAATACTGGGAAATTTTGCAGTGCTACCATACTTTCAACGTAATTTAATAATAACTTTAATTAATACTAAAAAAATTAAATCATATATAATTACAGCTTAATTTTAAATAAAAATTAGCTAATTACGTACTTAATTATTAAGTTAAAAACTAGGGGTTTGTAATGATCCCGTCTGGCAGTCTTAAGCATAGTCTGGCATAGTTACATATATTCGTACCAACGCTAGATTCATTTCATCTTTTGCTGGTCGCCATTTTTGCACTCTCGAAATTTTGTTTGACGAAGACGCAAGTAAGCGCACAAATTAAATTGTAATTCAAATCGAATAAATAAATTAAATTAAACAAAGAAAACTCAGACGGCCGTTTACAAATTCAGGTGTGGGGTACAAACACGCTAGCCATTTGGAACAAGAAATAATACGTTTGTGAGTGTTCATCGAGTTGGAAACGGACACACGGCTCACACGCCAGGAAATTCTGGAAGTACTCATCAGAAAAGGAGTACACTTCCCGCAGTCGGCTACCATCGGACAGTCGCGTACACTGTACGAGCAGTCACAAAGACCGGTGAATGCAGAGGACAAAAGTGGTTTGCCTGAAATCAGTGTGGCCTCCGGCACGGGTGCAAGAGCCGAGGCAGAGAATACGACTGCATTGCTAGATCAGTAATCGTGCGTTTGTAATACAATCTGCTGCTGCCAAATATTCTGTGGCTAAGCCTGTTGTCACTGGGGCTGGTAATGAAACAACTGCTGCCACGACAACTGCTGCCATGACAACTGCTGCCACGAAAACTGCTGAACTGACAACTGCTGTCACGAAAACTGCTGCCCTGACAACTGCTGCCACAAAGACTGCTGCCCCGAAGACCGCTGCCACGACAACTGCTGCCATGGCAAATAACCACGAGACGCCTGCTGCCCCATGTTATGTGTCTGACGTTAAATCAGATGAGCCAGAGTTATCTGCCGCCACTGAGTCGATGCATTATATGTGTTTTGAAAATTATGCAGACAAGTCTACCCAGCAGATGACGTATGGCACTGAGTCCCTCCTGCCACTTCCGTCAATTTTGGAAATTTAACTGCAGAGTTTGATACTCCCTCGCCTCATGCTTCAGGTGTTGCTGAAGCTACTAATTCATTGGAGGCTAAATTAAAAACTCTGCATCTACGCCTGGAACTACTGCGGGTCCAAGAAGAAATCCGTGCCATTGAACTAGGTAGACCCAAACATGTGGCAAGTGTGCGTCAACATATCGATCTTACCGAGATCGATGCTGTTATTCCGCCGTTCAGTGGCGAGAGCCACTATGACGTCATCAAGTGGTTCGGACAGTTCGAGGAATACACAGGAATGTGTGGCTATAGGAAAAAGGAGCAATGCCTCGGACTGCGACGTCGGCTGGCAGGGGCAGCGAAAAGCTATGCTTTCAATTTGGGTCCCGTTGGATATTCCGAATTAAAGGCTAAGCTTATTAAATTGTTTAAGCGTACTGTCACGCGGCAGGAAGTATATCGCCAACTCCAGGCGCGTAAACTTTTACCCAATGAATCTGCATTGGCTTATGTAATCGCTATGCAGACCATAGCCACACAGGCGAATATTGATGAGCAGGAGCTGGTGGACTTCATCATCGATGGCATTCCAGACTCAGGAAGCCAGGTCACCTTTTTGTATGGGGCCAGCACTATGGACGAATTAATCCGGCGCCTCGATCGCTTTGAGCAGAAACGCCGTCATGCTGTGGCCGCCTTGAAGAAAACAAATGCTGCGTTAAAAGTTATCGGCAATAACAAGACGGGCCCTGTGGTTCTGCCAAGTCTGGCTAAGATGCCTGAAGATGCCATTAGGTGCTATAACTGCTCCCAGTTTGGCCATTACCAAAGTAAGTGCCCAAAGCCTATGCGGCTACCAAATTCGTGTTTCCAGTGTGGTGTGGTTGGACATTACCGCAAAGACTGTCCAAGAAGAGGTCGTCCTATAGCTGCTATCGCCGAGGATGATTCAGATGAAGCAGAACCAGTGGACGCATTCCAAACAGTAAGTGTTGCCTTCATTATTAGAGATAAGTGCACTGTACCTAAACCAAATATTTCTCTTTTCGATTCTGGCAGTCCGATTAGCTGCATTCGAAGGTCGTTGTTACCATTTGCGGTCAATAATGATAAAACCGTCTCACTGTTTCGCGGGGTTGGCCCGAATAGAATAAGTACTTTGGATATGTAAAACGTAGATTATTATATAAAAATTGTGACGTAATACATGACTTTCTCGTATTACCTGATGAAGAGGCGGTTGTACCATTATTGATCGGCCGGGATTTATTGCCCCGATTGAATATTCGACTTTGTCGTATGAAAAAAGATATAGTAGGGAACAGCTGATGAATTTGAGATTCAGTGGATGCGAATGCAATAAATTATTGATAAGTGCACTTATGTCTTTTAATATATTTAGAGACCCAAAGGGGGATATTAAGGGGGTTCCAACCATAAATGATAAGCGCGAGATTTTGAGTTTGACTTTTCCTGACGTTGATGGTTTTGGATGTAATAGGGTTGGTCATGTGGGTAGAGGTGATATCGGTGTCATCACTTCCGGTGATTGGGGACAGGGGGTCATGGGTGGTGGGTTGCGTGGTTGCTCTGTGGGAGGGGTCGGGGCTGCATTGGGACCTTACGTCGACATTGATGCTAGCCTGGGCCGGAGCGCGGCCGCTACTATTGAGAGGGCCCTATTAGAGTGTTACGTCGGTGGCACGGGAAGTGGCCAAGGGGTTTTGATTATTCTATGACTAGTGACACGCCAGTGTATAGTGCTCCTCGGAGGTTATCGTTTCGCGAGCGTGAGGAGGTTAGGGGGACAATCGATCGCTTATTGCAACAGGGCGTGATTAGGCACAGTGCATCTCCGTATGCCTCCCCGCTGGTGCTTGTTAGGAAGAAGAGTGGGGCATTGCGCATGTGCGTGGATTACCGGGCTCTGAATAAGGTGACTTTGAGGGATAACTTCCCTTTACCAGTTATTCAGGACTGCCCCGAGTACTTGAGGGGCAAGGAGTATTTTAGCACCCTTGATTTGAAGGAGGGGTTTCACCAGGTCCGGGTCCACCCTGAATCGGTTAAGTACACGGCTTTTGTCACGCCATTTGGCCAGTATGAGTATCGTTTTATGCCGTACGAACTGCGTAATGCGCCTGCGGTTTTTCAGCGGTTTATAACCCTGGTGTCGCAGCGGATTTTCCCCGTATCGCTCGGCCTAAAAAAAAAGGATGTTGGCTTCGAGTAGACAGGGGTATGTGCTGATTCTTTCAGTAGATTGAGGAATGGTTTGATTCAGGCTCCCGTGTTGTCGGTATATAGCCCGTTGCGGGACACTGAGTTGCATACCGACGCCAGCTCAAAGGGATTCGGGTCGGTTCTTTTGCAGAAACAGGACGATGGGAAATTCCATCCTGTGGCGTATTACTCTAAGTCTGCTTCTGAGGCTGAGTCTAGATACCACAGCTTTGAGTTGGGAACATTGGCTGTCATATACGCGCTGAGAAGGTTTAGGATGTTTTTGGAGGGGATAAAATTTGTCGTGGTTACTGATTGCAACGCGCTGACCCTTGCCTTGGAAAAAAAGTGGGTAAATAATCGTCTAGCAAGATGGGCCCTAGAGCTCGAGAACTATGACTATGTGGTACAGTATAGGAAGGGTGGAAGGATGGCACATGTCGACGCACTGAGTCGTATGTAGATTGCGGGTTTTATGGATGGGGCTGATGTGGATAGGAACATTCAGGTCGTTCAGGGTAGGGATCGGGACATTCTGAGGATTAGAGAGGAGTTGGAGAAGGGGGAGGTGGAAGGATATTCCCTGGAGAACGGACTGGTATTCCGTCATGGTGCGCAGGGGCAGGACCAACTGTATGTGCCCGGTGAGATGGAGGATAATATTATCCGGCTTACACACGAGAAGTACGGCCATCTTGGAGTGGAAAAGTGTGGCAATCAGATCAGGAAGCATTACTGATTTCCGCGTATGAAGGACAAGATTCATCGGTTTGTACGTAATTGCCTGAAATGTATTTATTACTCTGCTGCGCGGAGTAATAACGAGACGCAATTGTACAGTATTGAGAAGAAACCAGTACCTTTTGACACGTTACATATCGATTACTTCGGACCCTTCCCTTTTGTGAATTCCAAGAGGAAGCATGTTTTAGTGGTAGTGGACTCGTTCACTAAATTTGTGAAACTTTACGCTGTGAACTCACCTGGCACTAAGGAGGCTTGTTGCGCCCTGGCAAAATATTTCGTCAATTACAGCAGGCCCAGGCGCATTGTTAGTGACAGGGGATCGTGTTTCACTTCTGGTGAATTCGGGCGTTTTGTATCTGGCCATAATATCGTCCACGTGAAGGTGTCTGTCGGCTCACCGCAGTCGAATGGCCAGTTTGAGAGGGTGAATCGTGATTTGAAGGCGATGTTGGCTAAATTGACGGAGCCTGTTGCTCATGCCGATTGGGTGGAAAAGTTGGCTCAGGTGGAATTCGCCATGGTACGACTAGGCAGACACCCAGCGTGATGTTGTTTGGGGTGGAGCAGAGGGGTGAGCTCTTGGACGAATTCACTGAACATCTTCGGGATAGGTCGGATAGAGGAGGGCTTGATCTTGGCATGGTGAGGTCTGAGGCGGAGGGTGCAATTAGGAAGTCCCAGGAGTATAGCTCAGGGTATCATGGGCGAAGTCACCGGACTCCTAGGAAGTTTGAGGCAGGGGATTTAGTGGTCATGAAAAATGTTGACACGACAGTGGGTATCAATTGGAAGTTCACTCGAAGTACCGAAGGCCTTATGTCATCCGAAGCTACGTTGGCAACGATCGTTATGAGATAACCGATGTGGAAAATTGTCAGGTAACTCAAATGCCCTACAAGGTAATTATTGACTCGACACGCCTAAAGAAATGGTTGGAGTCTTCTGTAGGCTTGGATGAGTTTGGGTTGGGCCCTGAAGGCAGCGCTGACGAGTGTACTGATTATGAGTACTTGGAAGATGCATACGTTGATTATAAGTCAGACGATGAGGGAAGGATGAAATGAGAAAGTAAAGGTAGAGCGATCGGGGTCGATCGTAGCCGAGATTGTAATGATCCCGTCTGGCAGTCTTACGCATAGTCTGGCAACATTAGGCATAGTTGCATATATTCGTACCAACGCTAGATTCATTCCATCTTTTGCTGATCGCCATTTTGGCACTCTCGAAATTTTGTGTGACGAGGACGCAAGTAAGCGCACAAATTAAATTGTAATTCAAATCGAATAAATAAATTAAATTAAACAAAGAAAACTCAGACTGCTGTTTACATGTTAATATTGTTATTCACAATTGTTATGATGTATATCAATGCATATTCTACTCAACGAATGGGATTCAAAGCAAAATACAAAAATTTTATTATTATGTTATGTTTTAATCAAATGAAATTTATATTTATTTTTTATTAATAAAATTTCTTTTATTAAATATATTCACACTGTATTTTATTTCTTCCGTTGTTTTTCCTTTAAATGTCATGTTGCATGAATAAAATTGATATTTTCTACTTAAATATATACAGTAATTTAACGTACTTGAAGAAGTAGTGAACAATATTAATGTTATGATTGGGATATGCCTTGACAAAGACTTTTGTCATTTTTTTTAAATCCTAATAACTTTTCATGTTGGATGTAAAAAGTTTATCAAATTTTAAGTTTGAATAAAAAACATATGTATCTAAAGGGCCCGCCATCTAACGTTTTTTTAAACTAGTGCTTATTTCGTGAATGGTAACACTTAGCTCATGTCTGATTTGACAGATAATTAGTTTTATCCTTCCGCTGAACGAATATGGTTGTGTATACGCTTGAACAACGCTTCGCTAAGTGGGCCTACGATCGACTTATAGAAGATGCCGATTTTGCCGAAAAAAATCATCTTTTCAGATGAAGCTCATTTTGATCTTGGCGGGTATGTAAACAAGCAAAATTGTCGCATTTGGGGCACAGAAAACCCGGACTCATACATTGAAAAGCCGACGCACCCCAAACGAGTCACTGCTTGGTGCGGATTTTGGCCCAGAGGCATAATTGGGCCATTTTTTTCCAAAATGAGCAAGGAGTGGCTACAGTCAATGTAGATCGTTACCGGGCCATGAACGAATTTTTGTTCACAAAAATTGAAGAGAAATATATTGGCAACATTTGGTTTCAACAGGACGGCGCAACGTGCCACACAGCCGAAGCTACACTCGATGTTTTGCGCCCTGTAGCTCGTTTCTGTAATTCTCGCATCGAAAAATTTCTCACATGAAGTGTGAAACAAAAAATTCCATCGTTTCTCGATTTGTGAGAAAAAAGTGTTTCTGTAATTTAAAGTGAAAAGAAGCAACACTAATTTCGTTTTTATTGGAATATTTCCAACAATCAAGTGTCAAATGAAAAGAAAATGTTACAAAAATATTATTTCAATAACAAAAAAAGAAATAATTTAAAAGAAAAAGAAAATAAAATAATGAGAAAGAATATAAAATGAATGCAAAATGCTTGAAAGAAGTTTTTCTATCAACTCAAAAAAATCAAAGATAATTTCCCAAAAAAAATCTAAATAAATGTGAACATATCGATTTTTTAATAATATTTTGGTCCAATAATTCGTTGCATATCTTCTTAACTAGTTTATATTTCATATTTTTATACACAAATTATAAAGTTCATATGTTTTTGTAAAATTTTGGTTGTTCTCGCACCACTTTAAAATGCGAATTGTTTTGACAGTTCTTGCGAGAAACTTTTCACAAAATATTGTTACAGAAACACTTTTTCTCACAAATTTCCAATAACATACGTCAAAAACGGTAAAATGACAAACAGTTCTCACAAAAAGTAATTACAGAAACACTTGCATGTGAGAAACGATTTTTTGTTTCAATTCACATAGTTTCTTCTTCATTGCCATCGTTTTCTGTGAGAAATTTTTCGATGCGAGAATTACAGAAACGTGCTACTGTTTTCAAAAAAAAAAGTTATCTGGCGGACCCTTTAAAAAGTATATGCAGGCCTACAACAAATAAGAAAGTACAAAAACAACAGGGGATTTTTTTGTGTAAGTATAATGTATGAATGTCAAAAACAGATGGATACAACCAGACCTGGGCAGCTTGCATTACTTTTGCATAAGCATTGATTGAAAAACAAAAATTTTAATGGGAATTTAAATTTTATTCTTATAGTGCAATATTTTTTGCAGTTAAATAAAATCTCTTAAAAGTAATGGATTAATATTGCATTAGCAGCTAATCGCATGGTAAAAAATACACTTATTTTGTATTGCCACTAAGCACATCATGAAGTAATGCAATGTTATTGCATTATCACATATTGTACACAGTGAAATTGAATGAAAAGTGAACATATTTTTAGGAGAATGGTTGCTTGGTGGAGCACAAAGGTGAAAATTTACCAAATAAAAATATGCGGTTGGATGTATCAAACTTAATAAGCTTTGATATTTGTCGGCATGGAAGATCATTTTCAGATGGGAAACATATTAAAAATATTTTTGGTAAGATTTTGCACAGACGAATTTATAAAACTAAGGGCCATTACTACAAATTGCCGATAGTTTCTTGGTGTTGCAATTTTGTTGTAGTCGTGCAAGTACCTTGTAGAATTGTATCATGGCCCAGCCTGTTAATGTATACAATGCAGAAAGTTGTCAAACTTTGTTTACAAGCTGCAAAAATGTTAATGTATATGTGTGAATAAAATGATTACAGTGTTGCCAATGAATTTGCACATTGAAGAAAATTACACTACACATGCTTTGTGTAGATTAAAATTAAAACAAAATTAAATAAAAATAGAACCCAAAGTAGAATTACACACATATTATACATGAATCTCATTACATGGTCTACAGATGAGAGTAAAAATTACAAACTGTGTATTACACACATATTGGCATCACTGAATGACTATAATCATGCATGCATGATACAATATTACAAGGTACTTGCGCAAGCCCAGCCTGTTAATGTATACAATGCAGAAACTTGTCAAACTTTGTTTACAAGCCGCAAAAATGTTAGTGTATGTGTGTGAATAAAATGATTAGTGTTGCCAATGAATTTGCATGTGGCTGTGTCTCCAATTACACATTGAAAAAAATTACACTACACATCCCTTGATTACGTTAAAATTAAAACAAAATTAAACAAAAATAGAAGTCAAAGTAGAATTATACACAGATTATACATGAATCTAATTATAGGCCTACACATGTGAGTAGAAATTACTCACTCTGTATATTACACACATATTGGCAACACTGAATGACTATAATCAAGCATGAATGCCGCGTCTGCAATTGTACTTTAGTTACCCTGTAATTGTTATTTTTAACAACAAGACATCTGTTTTTGACTAAATTCTGTTTGTTTCTAAAAACAAAATGCGTGTGTTTCTTGGTGTTGCAATTTTGTTGTAGTCGTGCAAGTGCCTTGTACAATTGTATCATGCATGCATGAATGCCGCCTCTGCAATTGTACTTTAGTTACCCTGTGATAGTTATTTTTAAAAACAAAAGACATCTGCTTCTGACAGTTATAGGTATGTTTCTACCAACAAAATACGTGTGTTTCTTGGTGTTGCAATTTTGTTGTAGTCGTGCAAGTACCTCGTATAATTGTATCATGGCTATTATCATGCATGAATGCCGTGTCTCCAATTGTAAAGGGTGTTTTTTATTGAGGTATAGAACTTTAAGTTGGCATCACTTTTTTAACTGGCGGCCATTTTGTCAGCTGTCAAGTGATTAATATTTAGTTTGGTTTGCCATTTCATCATGAACAGGTTGACAAAAGAACAACGCTTGCAAATCGTGCAAATTTATTTCGAAAATAATGGTTCAGCTCGCGAAGTTTACCGCAAGCTCCGTCCATTTTATGGTCGACATAATCGTCCATCAGAGCAATTAATTCGGTTAACCATGGATAACCTGTCAATTGGCCACCAAGATCGTGTGATTTGACACTATTGGATTATTTTCTTTGGGGATATGTGAAGTCGCTCGTCTACGCCAACAAACCAGAAACGTTAGGGGACTTGGAAGCCAACATTCGTGGCGTTATTGCCAACATACAGCCCCATATGCTCGAAAAAGTGGTTGAAAATTGGACCTGTAGAATTGGCTTTATTCGAGCCAGCCGCGGCGGCCACATGCCCGAAATCATATTTAAACGTTAATGGCATAAAATTATCCTTCCAATAAAGCCAAATTGATGGACATTAAAACGATTTTCTTGTGTTTTATTTCAATTCGAAGTTCTATACCTCTAAAAAAAACACCCTATACTTTAGTTACCGTGTGATTGTTATTTTTAAAAACAAAAGACATCTGTTTCTGACAATTATTCATTTGTTTCTACCAACAAAATGTGTTTTTTGGTGTTGTAATTTTGTTGTAGTCGTGCAAGTACATCGTATAATTTTACCATGCCATGTTGTTTTTGTATTGTTATAATTGCTGTGTCGTAATAGTACCACCTGCAAATAAAACGCCTTGTGACAAGATGCTTCAGAATTGACAACTAAGTTGGTAAAGTTGTTCTTTTAGCGATACTAATTTTTTATTGGTTTGACGAATGATACATTATAAATTCATGAAAATGCAAAACACCAAAAATGTTATGTATTTTGTAAATTATGTATTTAAAATACAAAATACTTGCATGTCATGTATTTTGAACTACAAAATACTTCTACGTCATGTATTTCAAATACTGCTCAACCCTGATTCTACCTTTATGGCTTCGTTAGTCAAATCGTATCGTCTTACTTTTAAAGTTGTCGTATCGTTTAAGTCTGTATGTTAGTTAGTAAAAACGTGAGGCTGCCAGCGAGTGTCAGCTGTTAAGGCTCAGTTAGCCGACTGTAACGTAATGTAACTGCAACAGTAGGAAATAGCTGATCGATGTTATGTGAAAAGTAATGGAAATGGTTATAGATGTAATGTAACGTAAGCTACTTTTCATATAAAAATATCGATCAGCTGTTTTCTACACTACAGTTACATACATTACCGTCGGCTAACTGAGCCTTTACTTTGCTTTATACGTGTGTGTGTATGTATGTAAGCCAGAAGTTGACGTTTGCTACGTAAAATCTATTTTCTGTAGATTGTTACGTAGCAAACGTTGCCAACACATTTTCAATAAGCATCAACATGCTTATTAAATGTTACGGATTTTGTCAGCTGACACGCAACAGCAAGATACGATTTCAGTAATTCTACCATTAGTTTATGCGTGCTGTTCCGTTTTGAATCAGCTGTTTTGTTTTTATGCAATTGAAAATCTGTGTGTGGTTAGTCCTCTTTTACATTTGAGACATTTCTTGCCGGACATTTTTTCAATTCTCTTTTGTTCTTGCCCGAAGCTTTTACATATTGGAAATTAATAGACAGACAGAAATTTTGTAGTTTGTTTACTTCTTTTCCGCGATTGCTACTCATACACATGCACATAAATACCATATGCCTTGATAATACACATCAAGTATACATAGATTCGCTGAAATGAGAAAAATCATATGAAGCAACAAGAATAAATTTCGAAAAGTTGAAAAGAAAAACAAAAAATGTTCAGTACAGAGGGTCGTGTACTACACACTCTGCATCTTCGCCCTGTCCAAGGCATAAATGTGCCTTGGCCCTGTCTTTCAATTTCCCAAATGTAAAAGGGCACTTAGTTTTTCCTTTTTCGTCTACTTTGTGGTCTTACTTTGTGCTCGTGACACCTCTGGTCTCCTGTGTTATAAATTTTTGCGACGAAGTGTATTTGTGTGAAATGTATTGGAATCCATGAAAAACTCAATTTCGTGAAAATATGAGTTAGGGCTTTTATACTTGTTAACATCGATTTGTATGTATTAATTAGAATAAATAATAAATAGAATGAATTCTGCTTATGATTACTAAAATCTAAAAATCACAACATTTTCCCTGTTCCACAGACTCTTGAGCATTAGAGATAATTTTTAAAAGCAACATTTTAACATTACGTTGCTGTGCCCTATTAAGACGTCTGGTCTCCTCATACATTTCCTTAAAAAATTCCTTCAGCTCAGGATTATCCGTTGTGGCATTTTGCGTCAGACTGCATAAGCATTTTACTCTTAATTCTGGCATAGTAATAGCATCTGTTGATTGATTCGGTGGATCTTGAATAATTTGCGATGGTAATGAGGAAGTAGGGGTAAAAGTATTCAACACGTTTGGCACATTTGGCATTTCTGCTATCTCTGCTGTTTTATGAAAACAATTAGTAGAAACAGGATTTAAAAATTGTTCTTTTACAGTAGAACTAATTAAATTTTCTGTCCTTAGACTCTCAGGATTAATTGTGTTAGGCAAACAATTTTCTTCTATAGTTCTTTGCTTCCTCTTATATTTTATTAAATGATTAATAATTTTTTTAATTCCCGTGTTTAATAAGCGAGACGCGTTTGAAGTTTCTGTAGAATCTGCAGCAGCATCTCCATTGTTTGATACCACTGGTGTTGTTCTTTCGATATTATAACGTGTTCTTTTGTCTATTTGATTCATTGATGAAATCACTTTATGGCGTTTCCTTAATTGAGAATTTAATAAAACTGGAGGAGGACTACTAACTGTTGAATCGCTAACATGACTCCCGCTTGTATTTTTAACATTATTTTGTTTTGAATTAGAAATCCATATCGTTTTCTTTGTGTTAAATTTTTGTTTATTTTGAGTGGTATTTGGACTACATATATCTGGTACCGCAAGAGATATTTCTTTAAATATATGCTGTACAGGTTGTAGGAGTAGTGTGGGTGGTTGATTTTGCACGGTTGGCGTTTCCAATTCATAAATTATAAAGCTATCATTGTGTTTCGTTGTTGTTTCGGGGTTTTGCAAAGAGTTTTCACTTTTAATTGTAACAGCATCCTCTGGAATTGTTTCCTCATTATAAGTTTCAATTTTGATCGTTTCTAATGGAAAAGTTTCATCCAAAATTGGTTCATTTTTAACCGCTATATTTGCGTCCGTATTAGATATGCTATTCATCAATTCTTCCTCAGCAGTTAGGAATTCTTGTTTTATAAATGTATCTACATCTAAGTTCATCTTAGTCGCTGCTAATGAAAATAAAGCAAAATGCATTAGGAACTTGTAATTAGGTTTTAGACGAGGAACAAATTAAATTATCGATGCTTTTTTGTAAATTGTTACAATTAATAATTAACATTAAATTTTGCTAACGCACTAGCAGGGGACGAAGCCGATCGGCTCAGAGCCGTCGCCGATAAATATTGGGCACCATGAGCCGCCGCCGACGCATACGGCTTGCATCGATTAAAATTTTTAGTCGACGGCACCGGCTGAGCCGATTCTTCACAGTAAAGGTGTCAGATTTTATAAAATCACTAAAAATTTGTGCATGTTAAATTTTTTTTCATTCTCTTACTTGTGCCTACACCTAACATAAAATGTCTAATTTGCGGTCTCCACCTGACATAAAATGACTAACTTTAACATTAACTTCAAGTTAATGTTATGCGTAGACTGCTCAAGTTAATGCTTTTTTGAAGTTAAAACATTATTGTTAGTGCATTTGTTTTAACAACTCAGTTATAACTTCATGTTACTGCTAAATTTCATGTCAGGTGGAGACGTAGAGTAACTGTAATATTAACTTAAGTTAATGATAAGTGTAGAAGATTTATTGAAACTTTATTGTCCACTGTATATCCTATTTTGTAATTATATTTTTATGATTTATACATTTCAAAAATTTGTTTTCGATTTTTTTAGCATATAATAAATAACTGAATTAAGAAAAAATTGTACAAATTGAGAAATTTATATTTTTTTTCACTACAAAGTATTATTAGTGTCTTAACAATTACTAAACTGAATTGTAACGAGTCCCAAAATAAAACACCAATTTAACATTTTGTTGCAAGAAAACGCTAATATCAAAATAATACATATTATTCATTACAAAAAATAAAACTTCAAATTAAAAAAACTACTAGAATATGTCATTACATTTTGATTTCATTTGTTCTATATGGGGTAGTCACGTTTACGTACATACATATGTATATATACATACATATGTATGTATGTACTATTTTGATACATACATATTAATTTTTTTTAATGCCGCCTTTTCAGCCGATTAAGCCGCCGCCGAAGTTTTTATATCTTAGCCGACGTTTTTCGGCTTGAGTCAACTTTCAGCCGCCGCCGAAGATTATTTTGTTCAGCCGCCGCCGGTCGACAAACCAGGTCGGCTTCGTTCCCTGCGCACTAGTCTTCTATGTCTACCCATGATGAAATAAATATTTCATCATGTGTCTACCCATACATTTCTTTTTTGTTGTATGCAGATCTGGGACTATTTCATTAAACTAGCAAATGTATTCACTATTTTTAGTAATTTAAATGGGTTTGATCATAGGTTTGTGTCTAAAATGAACGAATAAACGAGTTGGACCCAGCTCTAATTTCGATCCTTGCTGCGAACCATGAAGAAATAGCTATTATCGCTAATTTTGATAAAAAATTATAGCTAATTTATCTGACCTAGCTGTCAAAACAAAATGAGTACACACATACACATGTGTATGTACACATGCGTAAACAAAAAACAAACCAAATAAATGGATGCATGTATGAATTAAAAAAAATAGAACAAATTCTCTTATTTTGTTTTTGCTTTCAATATACATAAGTAAGCGAAAGAATCTTTCTTGTCGACATCGTGGGCCAGGCTGATTGTATTCATTATTTTTGCTTAATTTGTTTATCTACTGTAAAAACAGCAATTAACACAGAATATAAAACTCGTGCTAACTATTCACTACTAGTCATTTGACTAGTAGCGATCACCGAAACTTCGGTCACAGTCCCCAGTTAGTTTATTAAGGGCTTGGTGAAAAAAATGACCAAAACATTTGCGTACGTGTGATTTTTTATCTCTCTAACTTATTAATTTCACTTAATTAGAACACATATCGCACTTGTTTCTCAAAAGCGTAAGTAACAACTCAAAATTTTCAAATTTTCACTTTTTGCAAAAAACCAAACAACAGAGGTCATATCTACCCACTGGAAAAATCTCCCTTTGATTTGTCTTTTTTCCGTGAAAAAACCGCTATGACTCTCTTTGTGGTTTTAGAATAACTACTACTAAAGGTAGAGGTCCATAGCTCGCTTTTTGCGCGTTACGCTTTCTATGCATCTGTCAAAAAAGTAGAATCAATGTAATAGTATGTGACAAGTTACATTGCAAAAAGCGCAGAACGCGTAGGCGCGTTCAAAGCAAAAAGTAGGTCTACTTTCTACTTTTGTACGCGTTACAAGCACCATGAAAGAAAGTCAGCTGTTCTTGAATGCTAAAGATGTTAAATAATACTTTATTTCTTACGTTATCGATAAATATTATTTTGCCGTGGATAATTTTTTTCTTTTTTTACAATAAAAAAAATTTCTTAGTAAAAAAAAACTTGTTTAATAAAATATGTGAATATTTTCATTAATGCGATGTATTTTAATTAACTTTTCACCAAACTTTTCTCAGTAACAAATTTTGCATATTAGTTATCGATTACTTTTACGACTAACTCCACAAATTCTTTTAAAAACTCGATTTCACTCTCCATTTTTTCTTTATAAGTATTTATAAACAAACGCACACAGCTGATCAAAACAAAAATAAAATGACGCATGAAAGGCAGTGCATGTAACTCAACGCGAACAAAGTATAGAATGAAACAAGAGGATGAAACACGTGTAAAGCATAACGCGCAAAAAGCGAGCTATGGACCTCTACCTTAACAGAAAGAGTTTTTGGCCTCTACTGAAAATTCATGAATTTTGAGTTATTACGCTTTTGAGGAACAAGTGCGATATATCTGAACTGCTTACTCTACTTCTTTTTTGCCAGTCACTGATTACTTAACCATTGGTAAGCTATGACTAGTAAATGTTTCCATAGAAACTGGTAAAATGTAACTTTTAAATAAATAAACATAATTTTTATGTTATTTTAATTGCTTTTTATTATAAGAAAATAAATACATAAGTAAATATATGTATATACAATCCAAAATATTATTATTATTGTTGTTACTTAACTTTCTTAGTAGTTGTATAAAATTTAATTTCACAGACCGAACAAATTGTCTATTTTACAATAAAATGCGATGTCTTAAAAGTTTTCCTTAATGCACATTAGATGTTTCACCACAGAACATACAGAAGTGTCACGAGACGGAAGATAAGGGTATTTTTCTGTTCGTCTCATTTTCCCTCAAATTTTGTCGGCGTTTTTGTTTTGATTCTTCTTTCTAGTGCAATAAAACTACAACGCCTTTTATTAGCTGTGTTAATTGGTAAGTAGTAATACACTACATTATCAAATACACTACATGTTTCTCTTTTTTCCACGAATTTTAAAAAACCTGATTGAAGCTTTTTTTACCTGTCACTTTCTTCACTTCTGTGTATTCTGTGATTTCACTCTAACATACATGTTAGAGGGGAGCAACTATTATTGATAAATGTATCGGTGATCGCTACCAGTCAAATGACTGGTCATTTAAAACTCTTAAATTCAATGGAAAATTATTGCAAATATATTAGTGAAAAAATGTCGTTTGTGGTAGTTTCAGTCATTCATTTCTTGTAGGGTGTATATACATCAAAATAGTCGTGCCAACTTTTGATACTCAAAACGCGTAATTTTTTTTTTAAAAAGGGCTAAATTGAAAAAATATACGTTTAGCGGAAAATAAAGTAAAATTTTTCGAATAAGCGGGAAAAGGGGCTAGTTTTAAAATGTTTCCGTTGTAAATCAAAACATTAAAAACATTTTTGTAAAGTAATTTTTTTTAATAAATATCTATCATGAGATCAACACATACATAGTGTATAAACATACATATATAATAGAAGTGTGTAGACTTTCCCTAATACACTTTAGTTGAACTAAAAAATTTTTAACATAATTCTTTTTTTGAAAATATTGTATTCTGTTTTAATTATTAAAAAAATTTTCAACTGAGAAAAAAGAAAAAAACCAAGATATAAAATGTCTTTTAATTCTTAAATAGTATTGAATTGTATATAATTTTGTGAAACTACAGAAGTATATATACATATGTATGTATCTATGTTAACAGAAGTACATACATATAAAATTGGTTGTTATTAAATAAAATTTCGGTTTCTCGCTCTGCAAAAAACATATATACGTTTTCTGTTTTTAAGCTATATTTAATATCTTTCAAAGCATAAAATATTTGAAACAAATAGAAGATTATTCTATATTCTTCTTCTTATTTTTAATTGGTAAAGCAAACTAGCAAAATAAAATGATTAGAAAGTCCATATTGCTAGATTAAAGAAAGAAAAAGTTCACAAAGAGTAAAATGTAGCCATATTAAACAAAAACTAAAAAGCTGCTAAAAAATAATTGTAAACCTAGCCCGAAAAGGGCTAAGTTGGCATCACTGCATCAAAAAGATTTGTCAAAACGAACCACGAATGTGTCTTGTGAACGGCATGATTCGCAATCGTGGTTCAGGGAGCGAACCAAGTGGTTCATGTTGCCGTATGAACCAAGGCATATCAAACAGGTACACGCATCAGGCATATTGCTCATCCGCTGATTTTTTGTTTACACGTTTATAACGAAGAATTCATTTGACAATTACTTTTATGCCTTGTATGCATCAATACAATTTTTTGACAATTACTTTGTAAAACTATGTGAGAAGCACAGAGTTGCACCTAATGCGTGTAACTGCCCTACAAGAAATGAATGACTGAAACTAACACAAACGAAATTTTTTCACTAACACATCTGCAATAATTTTCCATTGAATTTAAGAGTGCCAGTCAATTGACTGGTAATTTGACCGGTAGTGATGACCGACACATTTATAAATTATATTTGTGCCTGTCTAACATGTATGTTAGAGTGAAACATCTAATGTGCATATACCAAAACTTTTAATACATCGCATTTTATTGTAAAATATACAATTCGTTCGGTCTGTGAAATTAAAATTTATACAAGTGCTAAGAAAGTTAAGTAACAGTAATACTGCATAAAAGAAATTGAAAATTTTAAAGTAATTTATACATTTATGTATTTCTGTTTAAAAATTTTAGATATTTACAAAAAGAAAGGTGTGTTGGAGATGGGAAAAAGCGTGAAGAAGACTAGAGTGGTACCACCTACGTTATTTGTATTTTGGGTTGTATATATAAATGTATATTATATTTCTTTATTTTCTTATAATAAAAAACAATTAAAATAATATAAAAATTGTGTTTATTTATTTAAAAGTTACATTTTACCAGTTTCTATGTAAACATTGACTAGTAATAGTTGACCAGTTTCTATGTAAACATTGACTAGTCATAGTTTACCATTGCTCATGTAATCAGTGACTGGCAAAAGAGAAGCAGAGTAAGCAGTTCAGATATATGTGTTTTAATTAAGTGAAATGAATAAGTAAGAGAGAGATAAAAAATCACACGTACACAAATGTTTTGGTCATTTTTTTCACCAAGCCCTTAATAAACTAACTGGGGACTGTGACCGAAGTTTCGGTGATCGCTACTAGTCAAATGACTAGTCAATTGACTAGTAGTCTTCTTGTAGGGTGTAGTTAATGTGCCTTGGTATGAACATCCCTACAAGAAGACTACTAGTTAATTGATTAGTCATTTGACTAGTAGCGACAACCACAACTTCGGTCACAGTCCCCAGTTAGTTTATTAGGGGCTTGGTGAAAAAAATGACTAAAACATTATTGTACGTGTGATTTTTTATCTCTCTCTAACTTATTAATTTCACTCAATTAAAACACATATATCTGAACTGCTTACTCTGCTTCTTTTTTGCCAGTCACTGATTACATAAGCATTGGTAAACTATGACTAGTCAATGGTTACGTAGAAACTGGTCAACGATTACTAGTCAATGTTTACATAGAAACTGGTAAAATGAAACTTTTAAATAAATAAACATAATTTTTATATTATTTTAATTCTTTTTTATTATAAGAAAATTAAGAAATAATTAATATACAATTATATAAACAATCTAAAACACAAAATAATATAGGTGGTACCACTCTAGTCTTCTTCATGCTTTTTTCCAGCTCCAACAAACCTTGCTTTTTGTAAATATCTAAAATTTTAAAAATAAATACATAAATGTATTAATTAAATGAAACTTTTCAATTTATTTTATGCACTATTGTTGCTACTTAACTTCCTTAGCACTTGTATAAATTTTAATTGCACAGACCGAACGAATTGTATATTTTACAATAAAATGCGATATCTTAAAAGTTTTGGTATATGCACACTATATGTTTCACTCTAACATACATGTTAGAGAGGAGCAAATATAATTTATATATGTGTCGGTCATCACTACCGGTAAAATGGCCAGTCAATTGACTGGCACTCTTAAATTCGGTGGAAAGTTATTGCAAATGTGTTAGTGAAAAAATTTCGTTTGTGTTAGTTTCAGTCATTCATTTTTTGTAGGGATAGTATAACCTAGGGTCTACACGTGCAAGTGCAAGTTCGTAAAACTTTATCCACTCAAACTCTTTTACTAACACAAATAAACTTTCGGCACTTGCAGTCTACTTCCCACTTCACTGCCAAGGAATTTTACAAAACAGTGACTTGTTTTCACTCGTAGCAAGTAAATGAAAAGTTAATTAAAAGTGTTGCCCTATTAATACTTTTGTACAAATTAACTGGACTGCAGTGTAATGTTATATAAGCTTTTTCTTAAATATTTACGGTCTAATTCATAAAAAATATTACAGGTTTATTACAGGTTTCTTTGACAAATTTCCCATAAACCTGAAATATTTTTTATGAATAAGGCATTTATAAATCAAGCAGTTAAAGCGGCCCACCCACTTGCAATATAAATGCACGATTTTTCGTATTGTACAATAATATCGCCAATGTGTATGTCATATTCGAAGGTGGCACAATATATCCGGAAATATCAAAAGACTTTTGATTTTTATTGTACAATCAAGACAATTGTGTAATGTGGGGAGAACATTGTTCAATGTTTACTTTTTCACTGCCAGAAAAATTGGGCAATATATCACTGAAACACATAGTGCAAAATATAACGTAAATGTGTAAATACATAAAAACATACGTACATAATTTTTTTCTATGTACATATCGTCACCTAAGACGAAAAAATATATCACTACGTTTTATAATTTTTCAAGAGAAAGACAAAACTGGATGAAATTGTTCGTTTATAAAATCACCATTTTTAAGATATAACTTTACAATAAAATAAACGAAAATCGAAGTTATGATCTTTTGCCAATTGAACGGGTTTTCATATAAGCTCGAGATGCAACGTACTTGAAGTATGAAACTTATTAATTTTTTTAATTTGTATTGAAATGGAGTTTGTATTTATTTTGACAATTTTTCTTTTCCATCATTTGTATGTACGTACTTACAATATACTTAGGTGCACTCAATGTGAACAGTTTTTTTTTATTTGTGCTAGCTGATAAAAATATGTTCACGTTTTATTCAATTTTAGTGTGTACGATTTGTGATAATGCAATAATATTGCGTTACTTCATGATGACTAAGCACATCAATACAAAATCAGTGCATTTTTCGCCATGCAATTAGCTACTAATGCAATATAAATACATTACTTTTAAGATATTTTATTTTAGTGCAATAAATGGTGCACTACAAGCATCAAATTTAAATTTGCACTAAAATTTTTGTTTTTCAATGAGTGCTTATGCAAAAGTAATTCAAGTTGCCCAGGTCTGATTGTATTCATCTGTTTTTGACATTCATCCATTATTTTACAAAAACAAAGCGCCTGTAGTTTTTGTATTTCCTTAGTTGTTGTAGACCTGCATATACCATGGTAAGATTATATAAGGTACTTGCACGACAACAAAATTACAACACCAAAGAACACACACATTTTGTTGGTAGAAACAAATGAATAATTGGCAAAAACAGATCGTCGATTGGTTATTGGTTCGCTGCAGTCTTAATGTATTTTGAATATACTGTGCCGCAAACCAATAACCAACCGACTAGATGTCTTTTGTTTTTAACATAGTTTCCACACCAGAGAAACAAGTCGTTAAAATATGTCGGCGGCGGCTAAAAGTCGGCTGACTTTAATTTTTTTAAAGAAATGCACCAAAAACATATGTGTATATGTTTATTTTAAAACTTATTTAAAAAATATTACTTTTACGTTAATTAAAGGTTTGGTTCAAAATTTTTTTTTGCTGTCATGAACGAACAACTACTTGGCTTCAAAGGACCTTTTTTTTATTTTATACAGGAATCCGGAATCGGAAAAGGCCCGCTCAGATGAAGCAACGTTGCTGGAATTCCAACAACTTCGATTTTGCACTAGTGAGTTTTTTTTAAGGTAATATGAGCTTATAGGACAGAGAGAAAAAATTTTGTAAATTCAAACGAAAACAAACCAAATGGGTTTGATCATTGGTTTGTGTCAAAAACGTCCGACTGAATGAGTTCGATCCAAGTCTAAAAACCATTGGTCAAATTAATATCAAAAAGTACTCTGGAGTCTAATCGTCGCTTTCAGTTTGAGATTATGGCATTCGATATCGAACCATGTTATTACATTGTACGATAGCGAATGCTATAATGTCAACGTCTTCATGTTATCTCGCTTGGATTTCAGGAAATACTCTAAAGGAGAACGTAAACGTTGTCGCAGCTACGTCTCGTTTAGATGAAGGGTGGCCTAGCTGCGACACGTCGCCGTCGAGTCGAATTTGGTGTCGTGAAGTGAAGCTTGCGGGGTAGCAAAAGTCGCACGTACTGGGAACTGAAGTGCAGTGTGACCAGATTTTAAAATAATATAAAGCTAAATCAGGTTTGAAATAGAGCTAAAAAGAGTTAAAGGAATTTTAAAGCCAAAAAATAAAGCTAATTTTTTTATAGCTTTGCAATAGCAACTTTTCATTATTTCTATATTTTTATAGTTTAAATGGTGTTTATGTAGGTATAAAAAATATAAAAATATATTTTTTGTTCATTTAAATAAAAAACATTGAATCAATAACAACATAAAATTATTTATTAAGCAAAAATTCTGTTCATAAACATAACTTAAAGAGAAAACAAAAAACAAACAAAAGGTTCTTCAACTAAAACTAAACAGTCTTATGATGGGGATAAAATTCTTAAAACTATAAAAATAAGAGGTTTTCAAAACCATCTTAGGTTTATATGTGAAATAAAAATTACAAAAACATCTCAAAAGTTTTACTTTTATATTGCATATACACAAAAAATCTTAAAGCTATGTATAATTCATAAAATAATAGCCTTTCAAAAAACCTTTACAATTAATATAGAAACTTTTCAATATAAAAAATATTGAATTATACTTGGTTTTTTTATAAAAAATATTTGTAAATAAAAAATTTTTAAAACTTCTATAACAATATTTGGCTATATATTAAACATTTCATCGTATTCTTCTATATTTTCTTCTACTTCTGAACAAGACAAAAAATCATTATCAGTTGTATAAATATCTTTATCAAACTTTTTTAAGAAATATTTAGTTATTTCAAAACTTTGGCAACATTTATTTAATCTTTTTAACCCACATCTGATGTACAGAAGTGAATTCATGGTATTTAAAGAAAATCTGTTTCTAATTTTAGTTTTTATTATATTCATACCACTGAATACGCGCTCAACTTCTGCGTTACTGAAAGGCAAAACTAAAAATTTCATCACAAAAGTTGACAGTTCCAGGGTTTTCATTAATTGCGTTTTTGTATTCAAAAATATTAATCCAAAATTCCGTAGTTGACTTTTGGTTTTTCCAATCATAGGAATTTAATTTTTGCCTTTGTAATTCCAAAAGAGTAATATCATCTACGCTAAAATTTGGCATTTCTTCTTTAAAATGTTCATACAATTTACCTTTTGTATTGCTTAGACTGTAATGAAAAGAAGTTTGTGCTTTGTAAAGTTGAAAAATTAGTAGTTTTTTGATGTTATGTTGTATTTGTCGCCCATATGCGTCCACCTGTATACGTATTACATTATGATGTAGATCAAATCTGCCGCAGTGACTGTTTCTGCGTGCCAGATTATTATTATCTTTTTTTAACTAAAGGGTCCGCCATCTAACGTTTTATTTTCAACTAGTGCTTATTTCGTGAATGGTAACACTTAGCTAATGTCTGATTTGACAGATAATTAGTTTTATCCTTCCGCTGAACGAATATGGTTGTGTATACGCTTGAACAACGCTTCGCTAAGTGGGCCTACGATCGACTTATAGAAGATGCCGATTTTGCCAAAAAAAAATCATCTTTTCAGATGAAGCTCATTTTGATCTTGGCGGGTATGTAAACAAGCAAAATTGTCGCATTTGGGGCACAGAAAATCCGCATGCATACATTGAAAAGCCGACGCACCCAAAACGAGTCACTGGTTGGTGCGGATTTTAGTCCAGAGGCATAATTGGGCCATTTTTTTTTTTCGAAAAGTGCAAGAGTAACCGTTACAGTCAATGGCGATCGTTATCGGGCCATGTTGAAAGAATTTTTGTTCACAAAAATTGAAGAGGAGGATATTGGCAACATTTGGTTTCAACAGGACGGCGCAACGTGCCACACAGCCGAAGCTACACTCGATGTTTTGCGCCCTGTTTTTGAAAAAAAAAGTTAGCTGGCGGACCCTCTACTTTATATGGTTACCGCACTTAAATTTATTCGGATAAACTGTTTTATTTATTTTGAAATAGAAATAAATTACACGAAATTGAAATTAAAGAAAAAGCTAGAAAAAGCTAAATGCATTGTTGAAAAAAGCTGAAAAAAAGCTAAGAAATCTAAATGAAATATTTTGAGCTAAACATTAAAAAATAAAGCTAAATTTAGCTCCAAAAGAGCTAATATGGCCACTGCTGAAGTGACAACTTTAACTCTTCTCTCTCACATATTTCTTTCTCTCGTATTTTTGTAATGCTATGTACAAGCAATGTTGCCAGGTAGATAAATCATCTAAACGGGCTCTAAGAGCCCGTCAATGCGTGAAGTTTCTAGCGTTGGCAGAAGAGTGTAACGCAAAATGTGTAGAAACTTTGACAACACTCATTTTTTATTTTAATGTTTTGTTTAATGCATAAAATACAGCACAATTCGACTATTCTGATGCCACTAACTTGTTTTTTATGTAACTTTACTAAGGGCTAGTTTTTTACTAATTAGTTGAACTTACATAGTTTAACATGCATTTGAGTTAACCAAGAAACAAATTTAAACGGCGTATGCTGTAAAGTTGCAAACCTATCGATAGTTTTGTTTTAAATGAAATATCGATAGTTTTTTTTCACTATCGATACTATCGAGAATAAAACAAGTAATTAAAAGTAAAAAATCGAAGTCGGTATGCACAAGGCGAATTGATACCAGGTGGTCTTAATTTGCAACTCTGCGTATTCGTCTTGTATATTTCTTAGTGTAAAATTTCTTGCTGTCAGAATATTTCCTAGCGTTTTACATTGATTGTTCTTCGACAAACAAGAGCCAAAAGTATCTTCATAATTTCGACGTCTTCGACTCAAAGATAAATTTCAGTGCTATTGACATCGCGACGGCCGTCTTGGATTTATTTTGACAAATCTCCGGTTAACATACCCAAGCATGTTTCTCTACAAATATTTTTTAATTATTATGTCCATATTACGTCAGTTGGTTATTGGGTTGGGGGCACAGTATATTCAAAATACATTATGTCTGCAACAAACCAATAACCGACCGACGTAATATGGACACTTTTCTTATTGCAATAACAAGTAATCTCTTTGTATTTTTAGGTTTTTAAGTATTGAAAACATAATAGGATTTGGTGTTGACAACTGTTCAGTTATAACGGGGGAAAGTAACTGTGTTCAATGAATGTTTGCCTAGAGACATTGACGATTTCTGAAAAGGAATAAATGAATTTTTTGCAACAGCTCATGTCGAAAAGATGATTTTATAAATTTTCGGATATATTTCAAATTCATTTAATTGTTAAGTATTCCCCAAAACGTTGGTTTTCTTATCAAAATGTTGTACATAGAGTCCAACAGTGAGATGTAATGATAAAACTTAATTTATATCAATTAATTTGATAGATGATATAAGCAAGATGTTTTGTTTTTGTTATCGTCTTAAATTATCGACGATTAATGGACAAAAAGTGGCAGAAAAGGAGCGAGAGTGCCACAGTGCCACCTAACATACAATAGTCCATATTTACACTATGCAAGCTTAAGCTGAGTAGCGTTTCTTTTCCCCTCGCCTCTCTTTCCTAAGAAACTAATCAGCTTAGCAATAAGACTTGAATAGTGTAAATATGGACATAGTGGCAAAAATGGCACAATTGTGCCACATTTCCCATCACTGTCATGCATGATTATTGTCATTCAGTTTTGCCAAGATGTGTGTAATTTATAATCTCATGTATAGGCCATGAATGAGATTCATGTATAATCTGTGTGTAATTATACTTTGGGTTCTATTTTTTATTTATTTTTGTTTTAAATATAACCTACACAAAATGTGTAGTGTAATTTTCTTCAATGTGTGATTGGAGACATAGCTATGTGCAAATTCATTGGCAACACTGTAATCATTTTATTCACATAGATACTATCAAGGCGAATAGTGTTTTCACACCGAAAGTTAAAATCTGGTTTTAACGTTAAAACCATAAACAGCTGATTTTGCGTTCCCACTGCAAGTTTCATTAAGGTTTTAAACAACAGGATGTCTTATAAATTAGTCCAAAATAAAATAAATGTACTGTAGAAATGCATGTAAACGGCACATTTAATACAGGTACACGCATTAGGTGCGACTCTGTGCTTCTCACATAGTTTTACAAAGTAATTGTTAAAAAATTGTATGCATCAAACAAGGCATAAAAGTAATTGTCAAAGGAATTCTTTGTTATAAACGTGTAAACAAAAAATCATCGGATGAGCAATATGCCTGATGCGTGTACCTGTTTGATATGCCTTTTGCATGTATTTGTTGCTGTATTTTTTGAGATTTTTTAATACTTATCTGACACCCTGTGCATCGGTTGTTTTTGTTTGCATGAAAAATTCAGAAATTTTACAATGCACCGTAAACTTTTAAATATTTTATATTTTGTAAATAAACATTTTAAAATTATAGAACTACTTTTAAAAAGTGAGGAAGTGCTTGGAAATCAAGTTATTATATACAAAAAATGGCCAAATACATTATAAGCTAAACCTTTTTTTCCGCAGAGGGATTTCAGTCATATCGTCTATTTTCACTTCCCAGAGGTCAGTGAAAATATTTTCGTTCTTTTCCGTCCAAAGGATTCCTTTTCTTTTTTATTAATTTTTTTTTTTTGATAATTATTGCATCTATTTTGAAATTGAAAATGTATCAATTGGTATCTATTCTTTTTCACTGGCATAAACATTATAAGCTGCTTCAGGTCATTTTAACTTGGCAGCACTGAATTTAACACAGCGAAAACAAGGTTGCATTTCATAAAACCAACTTAAAACCAATTTAAAAGTGGTTTTAAGTTGGTTTTAACAAAAACAATTTGAATGGTAACACCAGTTTTTAAGAGTTGGTTTTGACGTTAAAATCAACTTTTATTAAAACCATGTCAGTGTTAAAACACTAGAATACACCAGGTGGTCTTAATTTGCATATCTGCATATTCCTGCTGTCAGAATATTTCCTAACGTTTTGCATTGACTGACAGCAGAGAAGTTATGTCAGCTGGTGAATTAAGATCACCTGATGTATATCGCCTTGCATACTACATTAACATTTAGTCGGTTGGTTATTGGTTTGATGTGTGGGACATTTCTAAAAATTTAATTATTGATTGATTATATGTACAGAAACCTCGATTATACGGCTCTCGTGGGACCGGCACCAGTACGGATAATCGAAATACACGATTAATAGAGGTTATATTAATATATACAGAAATTTATTTTTTTTATTTATTTTATTTTTGCAACTGCATATTCAAATATACCATGTACTTTTATACAAAACATACAAATCGTCATAAAGAATGCAAAATCAAATACATATATGAATAATGTGTCTGTCCTCTTTCCAAATTCGTTATAATTTTTGCGATATCTTGAGTATAGCAGGATATATAGACCTTAAATATTGCGCCATTTCCACAATCGTTGAACATTAAAAAAATTGTTTTACAGCAATCGAAAATTTTTGAGATATGTGGCACATGTTCAAAGTAAAAGTATTAATATTGTTATTCGCAATTGTTATGATGTATATCAATGCCTATTCTACTCAACAAACGTGATTCAAAGCAAAATACAGAGATATTATTATTGTGTTATGTTTTAATCAAATGAAATTGATATTTATTTTTTATTAATAAAATTTCTTTTATTAAATATATTTAAACTACCTTTTATTTCTTCCATTGGTTTTCCTTTAAATGTCATGTTCCATGAATAAAATTGATATTTTCTACTTAAATATATACAGTAATTTAACCTACTTGTTATGATTGGCACATGCCTTAACAAAGATTTTTGTAATTTTTTCTTTAAATCCTAATAACTTTTCATGTTGGATGTAAAAAGTTTATCAACTTTAAGTTTGTTTAAAAAACATATGTATCTATTTCTTTTATTATTAAACAAAAAATTATATCGTGTCTTTTTTTTAAAAACTAATGAACTAAACATTTTTCATCGATTTTCTCGAAAACACATTTTTGTTCCAGACATCAAACCAGTAACGACCCGACGATTTTTGCAGCTTGTAAACAAAGCATATTTGTGACGCGACATGACGAAAGGGACCTTATCTTGCCAGAGTAAAATGTTCAGTACAGGCCAAAACGTGAATTAAAGTCTAAATTTCATGTTTTGGGTTTTTGACACCTAACGCTACCTACATATCTCGTCGTGTATCTACATCACATTATCGGTAATTTTCTTTTGTTTAATAAGCTGTGTTTGTTTTTCCTTCTACTGATAAAGCAGTTGTTCTTACCAGAACAACTTTAGATGCCATTCCCATGCGACATGTAGTTGCAACCGACGCCAACGTGATGAATGACATTTCAGATTTTCCAGACCCAATCATTCCAGCCGGTTTATCAATTCAGAGAAAAAAATATTTATATGAAAAAATTAGACCGTATTGTAGGGACGAGTATAAGGATTTACTATGCCCTAAGCCTCCCACAGCTATTGCTGAGGACCAGTCTGCACTTGGTGGTAGGGTGAGTTCAAAAATGGCAGGGGTGGATAAAATTCCCAAAATCCCAAACATAGGGCAGCCAAAATCCTTAAAACCACGTTCAAAAACATAGTCAAACTTTAACCTCAATTATCTCGAAACTACCTTTTTTGAAATAAAAACTTCAAAATGCTGTAACTTCGTCAATTTTTGAGATTTTTGCATGATTTTGGTGTCATTTTGTTCAGAATTTTTTTTGTCCTTTATCCATTGGTATCAAAAAATCGATTTTGACCCCTGGCAAGATAAGGCCCCTTTCGTCATGTCGCGTCACATTTATATAAAGTATATGCAGGTCTACAACAACTAGGAAAACGCAAAAATAACAGGCCCTTTGTTTGTATAAAAATAACGGATGAATGTCAAAAACAGATGAATACAACCAGACCTGGGCAACTTGCATTACTTTTGCATAAGCACTGATTGGATAACAAAAATTTTAGTGCAAATTTAAATTTGATTAGGGAGGCAGTTTCGAAATCCCGATCCCAAAAATTCCGGGATTTTCGGGATTCAGTCAATCCCGAAATTGTTTACTAAATTTTGTTTATTCTTTAAAAATAAATTCATCATGACCTTCCCCCCAAGCAACACAATATTGATCTCTTATAATTGAAATTTATTTGCAGGTGCTTAAGCATTGCCTATATACATATGTATGTATTTCATTGAAACTTCTTATCTTATGCACAGACTTTCAAAAACTATTTGAGAATTCACAAATAATCATTTTTAAAATAAACTTTAACAAAATCCAGCAAATAATTTATATTCGATATGAATCTGGGTTTTGTTATAGTTTCTAATGGCGATTACTTTTCTGAAAAAAATATGTTACACTATATGTATGTAACATTTTTAAATGTTACTTAAGCCGCGTTCAGACTATTATACTTTGTATTTATACTTGTCAAAAATTCAAATAATTCGTGCAAGTGTGATAGTCTGAACGCAAAATGCCATCAAAGTGGCAAATAATACGATAAAAATTTTAACATCCCATAAGACTTTTTCGTTTTTAGAAAATTTTCTAAACTATAATACTTTTCATTAGATCAGGGTTGCATTTTCACACAAACCAAATTTCCACGTCGGCTGTTTCGCCGCCGATAGCGTGTCGTCGTTTATGCTATAAGTCCTTGTCTTAAACCCGATATAAATATTGAATATGCTTATCGTATTGAATAATTTTTCGTGTAAGGCATGCCTGAAAGTAAACAAAACTGTTGTATTTTCATTTTCTTTATCTTATTTATATCAAGTACTTTAACCGCCGTCTATTTTCAAAGACCTGCACGACCACAGCTTGCTTGAAACTGCTCTGCCGACGAAAGTAAACAATTAATGTAGGCATGTTAATTCTACACAGCTGTTTGCTTTTTGCTTGCTTTGTGTTTTTAATGTAATATGAGGTGTGATGGTGTGAAAACAAAATGTAACTTTACGTTTGATTTTTTGACTGTCGAAACAAATGTCTTTAGATTTTTTTCTCGTAAAGTGTGACGAAAGTCTTTATACATGTAATAGTCTGAGTGGCCCTTTAGAATCACTCAAAGTGCTACATATTATATTACTACAATCGAACAAAATTAGCTGCTTTTATTTACAACAGTTACATTTTATCATTAATGTATTTCATTAGCGATTTTTAAGACTATTTGAGATGTTTTTCGCACACTTATGATTTCTAAACACAAATTGACATCACTAATTACGTCTAAAAATATCAAAACAGTCACAATATTTAAATAAATATTTATTTATTTTCATTCTTATAATAATAATTTTTATATTTTGTATTTAAGAAACCTTCTCTCGAAATTATAAACATGACATGCAAAATAAATCATTCGTTACAACAATGTAAGATAAGAGCGTCAAATTCAATCGCAGAGAGAATTATGTTACGTGTAGACTTCAAATTAGTGTTATCTCAATCTTATAAGATTTTTTATAAGAGCGTTGTTATAAGAAATCCTATAACAACAATCTTATGAGATGAACTGTCAAAAAGCACACGTACATGAAAATAAATTAGTGTGCATGTGTGTGTTTATTAAAATAAATGAAAAACAATGTTTTGGACAAATTTCTGGGATTTTATATGTTTAAATGTGCTTAATTTGATTTATAAATAAAAGTTTGTGTGAAAAAGTGAAAACAAAATAAATAATTATACAAAAATAATACATGTTAACTCGATGAGAATTTGCATAAAATGAAATTATTATAAGAAAAGTAAAATTAAGTGTTCCTGTTGTATGAGATGAAGAGAAATATCGGCATTTTATTATTGTTATTCTGCCGACGTTCTCTCACATATTATGTCAGAGTTAATCGCAGTTGTAGACGCTATGTAAAATAAAGTGAGGGTAAAATATGTAACATATTTACATGTTTTTCATGCAACATATCGTCGGTTGGTTATTGGTTTGCTGCAGACATACTGTATTTTGAATATACTGTGAAATTGAAAATTTTTCCCACAGTTGTATTTTTTGTACAAACGAACACAGAAATGTAAAACATGTAACATATATGCAACATATTTGTCAGAAAAGAAATCGCTATAAGCCTTCTACGCTTATTTTTCTTTTGTGATTTTCAAACATATTATTTGTGAATGTTCAAATAGTTTTTGACTATGTAATATGAAATAACTATAAAACTCTTGTTTGTGAACCTCTTTTTAGTAAATACTTATAAAAAGCATGTGACTTTTATTGTTCAAAAAACCCAGAGTCCTAAATAATTCCTGAATCTCAAAAAATTTCGGGATCCCGAAAAATCCCGGGACTTAATTATTTGAAATCCCGGGATCGTAAAAACCAGTACCGATTGGCTTCTCTAATATTTATATAAGAAACATTCATACTTGGGTATAAGCAAATAACTTTATTAAAAACTTATCGAGCTGTGTCTTTTTATTCAAAATATAAATAAGAAGTCAAATCAAATATGCTGTGAGAATACTTCTTATTGTCCGGCTCTGTATATAACTAGTACAATGAGCTTTTATTACTGTAAAATATGTACCCACATAGTTATTGCTATACGGTTAACATTTTTTACCACAGCGGAATTGGGCAGAAAAAAAACAAAAATGATTTAAGAACAACAATGGGTCTTATTAAAGTTATCGAATTTTTCACTTAGCCATGAAGAGAACATAAAAATATGTATGTACTATGTACATACATATGTATTTGCCATAGCTTACCTGCTACACTCTTATTCATATATTTAATTCCCTAATTAAGAAACAAAACAAACTATGCACTTATGTAAATGAAAATTTTCTCTACACATGTGAAAATAAACTAAATGACGCATCTAAACTTTAAAAATATGTACACGTATTGATAAAAGTTCATTTACATTTTTTTTCATTCAGCAAATATAGTACTTATTTCAATTTGGAAGCTAAAAAAAGCTTAAAGCTTATTTTGTCAAGCTAAAGCTTTAAGCTTTCGCTCAAATATACAAAAAGAAACAAAAATTAAAAAAAAGTTGACAAGAACCAAGCCAACTAAACAAAAAAGTGAAAAACAAAAGCATTTTGCATTAATTCTTAAACAAATGCCTGGTTTCTATATACATATGTATTTGCTGATATTTTTGTAAGTTTATTTAAGTATTTATATGAATAACCCTATCTAAAATAGGACAACGAATATAATTACTTAATTTTTCTCGATGAGAAAACTTCTCCCTAGTTACAGAAACGAAGCAAAGGTCTATCAATATGAAGTACAGAAATCAGGTGATTGGCTTTTTTCTTGTGTAGTTTTCATGGCTAGCTGTCAAAAGGTGTTTACAATTTTCATATGTCAATTTGTTTTGTTTTGCTTTTTTATACATACATATCGTTGGTTGGTTACTGGTTTGATGTATGGAACAAAAATGTGTTTTCGAGAAAATCGATGAAGAATGTTTAGTTCATTAGTTTTATAAAAATACACGATAGAATTGTTTGTTTAATAATAATAATAGTAATAGATACATATGTTTTTTATTCAAACTTAAAGTTGATGAACTTTGTACATCCAACATGAAAAGTTATTAGGACTTAAAAAAAATGAAAAAAATCTTTGTCAACGCATGCCACAATCATAACAACAATATTTTTCACTATTTGTTCAAGTAGGTTAAATTACTGTATATATTTAAGTAGAAAATATCAATTTTATTTATGCAACATGACATTTAAAGAAAAAACAACGGAAGATATAAAAGGAAGTTTGAATATATTTAATAAAATAAATTTTATTAATAAAAAATAAACAACAACAACACGTAAAATCATGTCTTTCCATGCAAAATTAGTCTAGCATCTTTTTAGTTTAGCTGCGAAACAACATGAGCAGTGCTTTTTTCACACGGAATTGTAACAATGTTGCATACTTTCAAGCAATAAAAGCAAGAAATTTATAAAAAAAAACCATTTAGTACATGTCAAATTTTTCATACGAAATAATCAATGGTGCTGAAAATTTTTCACAATTTTCCAGATGAATTGCGCGAATAGTCAAGCATGTAAATAATGCTACCCATCTTTTTTCAGTTCTGCGCCCAATGGTAACGTTCAATGGCCCAAAATAATCGAGTCCAGTATATTTAAAGGGAAAAATATAGGGTTCAAGGCGATCTACAGGCAGTGGTTCCATCACGGGTATTACAGGTTTGGCATTATTTTTCCTGCATAGAAAACACTTCGATACAAAACTTTTTAAAACATTCCTTATTTGAGGAATCCAGAACTTTTTTCTAATCTCGTAGATCGTTGCTTCATGGTTTTGATGCTTCATTTGCCTATGAAAATGCGTTACAAGGCTAGTGAAGTAGAGGTTTTTGGGCAAAATTGTGGGGCGACGGGTACTATATGGTAGACTACTGGCTGCGTCGATCCTACCATTCACCTTTAGTAACCCATCTTCGTCAATGAATGGCATTAATTTGGCTAAGTTATTTGCTTTCGAGACTGGTTGGCTGCTTTGAATACATGTTATCTCTTCAGCAAATGATTCTCTTTGAACGTGTTGACACAAGATTCTTTTTGCCTTTTCCAATTCTTTAGCTTTTATGCAATGACGATCTAGACTACCACATTGCTTTCGGCAAAACTTTATAAATCGGAGGACTTGCGCAATCGTTCGTTCTAATCGGCTATAGGATGAGAAACGTTCGAACTTTATGAAATAACTTTCCTGGATCAGAAGTGAAATTTTAGGTTGTATCTCTTCTTCATCCCGTTCTTCATGGTGAAGATTATTGTTGTCACTGACCGGCCAATTGTCCTCATGCTGTTTCAAAAAGGTTTGTCCGTTTAACCATCTGCATGACTTAGAAAAATCAATATTATTATAGCTGCGAGTAGCATCGTCGGCTACATTGTCCCATTTCTAACAGTCAATAGTAGTTGAGGCTAATATTTCTGCTATTCTATGTGCGACGTATGGCTTATAATTTCTATGGCTGCTTGCAATCCATTTCAAATCGCTCCACATGATTGTCGAAGATGGCTCACTTAAAACATTTTGCTTTATTCTAGTTCCGAGTACTGCTGCCTGAAATTCTAAAGGGGGAATTGAAATTTTATTAAGGGGTGAACATTTTGTTTTTGAACATATAAAACTGGCGCCAATATTGTCATTGATTGAGATGAATCTCCAGTAAGCAACGGCTGCAAAGGCTTCTTCACTAGCGTAAACACACACGTGTAATTCAATTTGTTTGACTTTGTCATTTGTAAAATAAAAACGAGGAATACGAAAATCATGAAGATTTATCAATTGTTTGCGCCATTTGTCCCACAATATATTGATATAATCGGGTATCATTTCATCCCACCGAACTGCTCTCTTCCAAATGTTGCGTGTAATTATTTTGCCTATATTTGATAAAATTACTTAAGAATCCTAAGGGGTCAAAGGTTGACATGATAATATTTAGTACTTGCCGTTTTGTAGGTTTTTTATTGCCAGAAATTAAGTCTTGATCGATCTTTTTAAATTTAAGGTTAAACATGAACGTGTCTCCCAAAACAACCCTAGCACCTTTTCACTACAGTCATGTGCTGAGATCACTTTTAAAACTGATGAGCCATCTAGGGCCAATATGACGTCGTTTGAGTTTGAAGTAAATCCTCTTAACTCAAATCCTCAATTTTTGTGAATCTTTGTTACCTATTGTGAAATTTCAATGGCTTCTTCAAGTATCCAAGCTATCTATAAAACCGTCCATATAATGATGTTCACAAATTGCTTCTACTGCCCTTGGGTGGCAGTCTGTGTGCTCTTTGGCATTTTCCTTCATGACGTGTAGTGCAGAACATGGGGAGCAGGTAGCTCCAAAGATCATTACAACCATTTCATACTCTTCAGGCTCAGCATTTGATTTACAATTTCTCCATAAAAAACGTTGAGATATTCTATCACTCGGTTGTATTATAACTTGATGAAACATTTCACAAATATCTGCGGTGACGGCAATTTTTCCACTACGAAAACTGTAAAGCATGGTTGGCAACGACAAAATTAATTGAGGCCTTTTTAACAAATTATCATTTAAAGAAGTTCTTTTTACTTTGGCGGCGGCATCAAAAACTAGTCTCAGCTTTGCATTTTCTTTGTTGTGATTTATAACCCCAAAGTGAGGTAAATACCACTTTTTATCTGATATCATGTGGATATATTCCTCTTGTACTTTACGAGCATACCCTTTTCGAATGTAGTTCTGTATTACGTCGTTATAGGCAACTGACAAATTTTCATTACGTCGTAACTTTCTTTCGATTCCCTCAAGACGATTAAGAGCCATAGTAAAACTATCTGGTAACTGCACATTATCGCTTTTCCATAGGAGGCCCGTCTGAAATCTTTCTCCTACACGTTTTGTGGATTCGGATAGAATTTTCTTTGCTCTGGAGTCATTTTCACTTTCTACTGCAGGAGCTGCTTTTACACCCATACTTTCAATATTAAAAAAGTTTTCAACCAATTTGTGAACTTCTTGTTCTTCTTCAACATTTACGAAAAGGCATGAATGAGGCCTGGATGGCAAAGACTTACATGGACCAAATACAACCCATCCCAACTCCGTGTTACACGCAAATGGTCCCTTTGAGTTGTCCATGTTCTTGTTGAATGGCAACCCTAGACTGGCATGATCCAAACCAATCAATAATTTTGGTCTGTCGTTTGTATATGGTTTCATTAAATTCGATCAGGAATTTTTAAAAACTTCTTTAATTTCGTTGACACTTACGCTTTGCATTGGTAAATTCAGGTTTGATACGGCATAAATATTTTTTAATAAATGACGCTTTTTCTTTTCCACACCACTTACTTTCAAGTTGAAGGTCATTGAATTTTCTTTTGCTGAGCGATCACCAAACCATTGGATACTTAAATTGGCACTTTTTCCACGTACACCAATGCAATCGGCTACTTCTTTATCCAACATGGTTATGAAAGAACCTTCATAAAATAACGCATAAACATCCATACTTTGTTTTTCTCCATATATTAACATTACAACAGCTCAAAACATTTTGATTAACTTCATTTGACCCACTGGAATCTGACTCCGATGAGGTATTAACACTATGACTGTCGTCATGTAATAATTTATTGTGTTTCGTTGACATCCTTGTCTCTTGTTGAGTGTCCAATATTTAGACACGAAAAGCAAGCATGGATCTTCTTCACCATGGCCCAACGTTCGTCTACTGTAAGTTTCGAAAATTTGCGACAATCATAAATTTTATGGCTTTCTTTACAGACAGGACACTGTTGATATTTATCATTTGCACGTAGCACTCGGCGCTTTGGCTCACTATTAACGTTTTGAACTATGCATATAAAATTTGCCACTTCACTTAGCAACTCACTGAGATGTTTTATTGTGGGGTAGGGATTTATATTTATTGCTATTCTGGCCCACTCTAGTCGTTTACTCGTGGGGAGTTTTAATACTAATTCTTCTAAAAGTGTGGGATTAGCCATATGTTGTTGACCATTCACTGATTTGAGAAATACTGACAAATTTTTTACTTGTGTTGAAAACGGCCCCAATTTTCTTATGTTGTTTTCGTTAATGTGTGGCAATTCTTTGACTTTTCTCAATTGACTGTGAATGAGCTGTTATGGCCTTCCAAAACGAAATTTTAACTGTTCTGTAACATCACACACATTATCAGGGTGGATGAGTAAGGCTTTTACTATTTCCCTAGCTTCACCTTTCAAACATTTCTGTAGTCTTTGGTTATTCTCAAAATTTGTATACCCGTATGTGGTGGTTGACTGGTTATAGGCTGTAAAAAAAATGGCCAGTCTTCTGGCTCACCACTAAATTCTGGCAAATCTTGAATTTTCCGAGGTACTGTAAATTCATTTGCTACACTTGGTGTTGCATTTAAAGTACTATTCATCGGCGTTTGTTGATGGACAAAAATATTTGAAGAAAATGGTGGCATATAATTATTTGCTGTAAATGGCGCGTACGAGTTTGGCAGCGACGGCGGCGCGGCGCTGATTACTGTGATAGGCTGTTGTGAGTTTACCGTTGATTGTATATATGTATGAGTGACTTGTATAGTTATGGTCACTTACCGTTTGTGTTGATGAACAAGACTCCAACTGTTGGCACTTACGTTGGCTTTCTGATAGCTGTGATTGCGTCTCGGATAGCTGGCGTTTCAATAGTTGCATCTGTTTTTGCAACTCCATTAAGGTGGCTGATGGCTGCAAGTTTTCTTGACGTAGCGTTGTCCCTGGTGGTTTGGCTGTTGAACTATGTTGAACCGGAGTGGCCTTTTCCCCAGTAGTCTTAGTAGGTTTTTCTGTGGTGACTGCGATATCTCTCACGTGGACACTAGTTGCTGCGTATTTGGGTGGCAGTGTATTGTCCACATTTCCACTGCGTTTGTCAGATACATTTTCATCATGATCTGGCTGATCTGATGTGACAGTTTCTGCACTGGTTTGGCTGGTGGAATTTCCTCTTTTGACGGCAATAAAGGCAAAGTGTTAATATGCCTAAGCGGACTTTGGCCGGTCTTTGTGCTGTTCTCCTCTACGTATGCGATTTTATTGAGTACAGGTTTGTTTTGCCTACCACTCCTATCACCAGTTACAGTGAAAATTCATACTAAGCGGAGCCGTTATTCGATATATACATAAGTACATACATATAGGTGTATGCATTTATGTATGTATTTACATACATACCTCGACAAGAGAATCCTTAAGCCAGGACGAAGTCCAGCTATACAAGATATATACATACGTATGTTTCTATGTACATACATATGTACACAGTAAACATTTATTGCATCTATTGACATTTTCGAAAAACCTAAAGCAGTGAAAATCACCCAAACGGCAATGAATAATGACCCAAATAAACGGTCGATTGTTAAATATTCTACTTGGGTAATTCTTCGCTAAATTCTTCAAGACTTATGTTTTTTTAACATAATTATTTATCTATACACATTTTTTATTTATAAAATTATTTTTCTTTCTGCCACAGCCTATAATATATATTATAATTACAATGCAAACAAATCCACAGACTTTTTAGGCATCACATGTTTCACACATACAAATGGATTGCTTAATAAGTTTTGGAGAGAGATGGACAATTATTTTGGCCTTTGGTATGGTTATACATATGTAAGGCAACTATCGAGTTGTTTCATATTACCATTTATTTCATTCATATGTATATCAGACCGGGCAGTGGAGCAGTTCCAATTTGTATGGGATATTGTCACATTTCATTTAAATTTAAAAAATTGTTATTGATTTATTTGTTTATTATTTTTCAAATTTATTTTAATGTCATTTGTTGCAAGTTCATGCTATAAACACAATTGGGACGAACGACGAAGTTTTCGTAACGAATATTCGTCGTTGAAAATAAAAAAAAACATTTGTGTATATAAAAATACACACAATCAGTGCGTCTGCCGAAATTCGTTGTACATAACGAACTCTGCGATAGGTTTATTTCTATTTCATACGCCGACGAACGACGACTGAATTGAGACAGAGTGGCCATTATTCTTTTCAATTCGTAAGAGCCTTTGTAAATAAAACTACTTTTTACTTTAACAACAGTTTTATGTTTTATTTATAGCATATAAATTCAATTACCAATTTTTTAATTATAAAATATTGTTTTAAATAGTTTTTTGTTAATATATAATCTCGTTAAATTTTCGTTTCTTTTTTGTTGAAATATGGTCATACTGTCACCTGCACAAGCAAGCAACAATTTATTTGGAAATAAATAACTGATAAAAATTAGTGTGATTTGATTAAAATTTAAAAAAAAAAAATATGGATAACAGCGAAATTATCATAGAGGAAGTGAAAAAACATGAATGTTTATATAATCTCGCACTTAAAGATTATAAAAATGTCCAGAGAAAGGCTGAAATCTGCCAAACAATTGGCAGCTCGTTAAATCTATCTGGTGAGTAGAAGTGAAAGAAAAGTTAAATGCAATCATTTTTATAGGGATATTTATTTATGTATTTTTATAAATTGTAATTTTTAGGTGATTCGTGCAAGAAACGTTGGCGAGGTCTTCGTGATACTTACAAACGATACAAAAGAGCTGCTCCACTTGCTTCCGGTAGTGGTGCACCAAGTCCAGCAAAAAAATGGAAGTACATGGATTCACTGCGTTTTTTGGATGACTACAAGGATTCCCGACCGTATGCTCACATCAAAACTGTTTTCTTTCTATATCGTTTTTGATTAAAAATTTATTGTTTATATCTATAGAACTATTGGAAGTGTTGTGGAAGAACATATAGGTTTTGAGTACTTGTTCGATTGTTCATCATCTCCTAGTTTCACAGACAACAAATAGCACACAGAATATAAATGACAGTAATGACGTGAATGAATCTCGTCCGAAAAAATACACTAAAAAGCAAGCTGATATGGAGGTAACAAACGTTTTTAAAGGTGCTATGAAAGAGTGTGTCGATACTGTGAAGGAACTCGCATCTAAGACCAATCCTAAAGAGAGAGACCGTGATGGAACATCCATGCTATTTGAAAGTTTGCTATAAAGATTTCGGAGGCATATTTACCACAGGTGGAAGTGAGAAGAATTGAAAGTAGAGTCATCACTTTGGTGTATGAGGAACTGGCCCAAAGCTGTATCACATAGAGGAAACGAGAACAAAGTCTTAGATTGCTTTTTTATAATTTGTTGGAATAGCACAGTGTTATGTTTTTAATTTATTATTTCTTTATTAAATAAATATATTACATTTAATTTAAATTCAAATTATTAGCGATTTTAATTGTTGACTAAATAATCTGCCAACTCATCTCTCATTGCAAAAACGTCTGCTGATGAACGGTTGGCGTGAGAAATGATTGTATCCATGTTCCGGGAATCAAAATTCCATTTTCATCATGATCGACCAAATTTTCGTCAAAGTATCCGCTGCTTCTATCCAGCATTAAGTAATTATGTAAAACTATCGTTGCCAGTACAATTTTATCTACGTTTTTTGGTGAGGCGTGAATAGTTGTATGAAGAATTCTCCACCTGTTTGCTAAAATACCGAAAGTGTTTTTTATATGTACACGAGCAGTAGATAATTTTTTATTAAGATCTTGCTTCACGGCTGGCAGGTTACGTCCAGGATATGGGCGCATTAGATTACGTTTCAGAGGAAACGCATTGTCTCCCACATAAAAATAAGGGAAGCATTTATCTGCACCTAATTGGCATAAACAAAAATTAAATTATTGTTATCTTACATACACATATACATATCGTTGGTCACAAGTAGAAAGGCCCTAACTCAAATAATTGTAACTTTACAGGTGAAGGTAAAAACATAATAGAAACAGTACAACTGCTTGTAAAAGCGTAATTTTTTACACTATTGCAACACATTTTTGTGACGAGGTGTATTTGTGTGAAATGTATTTTAATCACAGAAAAACTAAATTTTGTAAAAAATACTTGAGACCATCGATATGCAAATGCATATGTATCTTTTACCAGGTAGATTATCATCTGGGGGAAGCTCAATGTTGTTTCTCAAAATCATTTTTCCAAATGCACTGTGAGCAAAAATTTCACCGTCACTTTGACTTCCCAAAGCCCCAATATCAACAAAAACAAAGTTATAATCAGCATCACTAGCCGCCATTAAGACAATGCTAAATGTCTTTTTATAATTATAATACAGAGAACTACTGTTTCGTGGGCAAACAATGCTGATATGCTTGCCATCGACAGCTCCAAGGCAATGTGGCATTCCTGTTTTTATGTAACATACAAGATATTATATTATAATATATTTTTGTTTATTATTTTCAAAACCTGTCTGCAATGTTTTTCCACTCATGCTGATGTGGCTGGGAAACATATACAACATGGAGCTCACTCGAAATCGCTTCGCAGGTGTCGTAAATAATTTTTCTTACGGTTGATACACCCATCTTGTAAGTCCACGCCAAGAACTGTAGATTGCAACCTTGAGATAGGTACCTAATAAACCATTTATATAAAAATATTAAATTTTGATCTTTGTCTTGCGATGGATTTTTTCGAAAGCACTTACATAAGAGTTATACCCAAACGTGTTTCTTCATCAATGGGCTCTCTTCTGGAAAACTTTTGCAGTCTCTCTTTAAGCAAAGTTAGAAGAACGTTAAACTTTTCCACTGTCATTCTCGTTGCTTGAAAAAAATGTTCTTTATCATTTTTCTTTAGTTGAGCAAAACCTATTCTTTGAAAGCCAAGGCCATTTCTAGAAACGTTAACTGGCCGTACCCACCATCTCCTTTTTAAACGCTGTCGTACAAAAGTATAGGCTTTAACCAACATGAACATAATGTTTATAATTTTAATTGTTTGTACAAAGCGCACAATTTTTTTCATATTGTTTTTATGTATTTATATAAATTTCAAATAATTTAAAATGACATAAACAGCTATTCTTATCGCACTAATTCTGTCTCATTCGACGAACTTACGCAACGAACTCTTGCCGACAAGTTCGTCGTGCGGTGCGAAATTCGTCGTTCGTCCCAATTGTGTTTCTAGCATCAATTAGAACAGGGATTAATTTTTTTAAAGTACAATTTACACATTTGAACGATTTTTTATTCCTGTTTGACGATGAATGTGTGAAGTTGTTGATGTGGCAATATGGATATTTGACAACGGGTATACGACTTACGTTAGGAACATAAACCCAATCGAACGATAAGTCGAAAGATAGGGGAATACTTTTATAGAAGAAAATGAGTGACTTACTTTCGTTCTCTTAAGTTTTCATTCGACATCGTGGGGGAGGCAGTTAATTAAATATCAATTTTTGTTACTTTTATGAAGTTGGCAAGTTCCAAAATATAGTTCAAACTTTTAAGTTTTATGAAGTCAATAATGTTGTGAAATTTTTAAAAAATTTTGTATTTTTTCCTTTTGTCTCTGTATTTGTTGCATGTAAAAATGATGTGTTGGGCAGAGTCATCACATTTTTCAGGTAGACATTATCATCGGTGTGACCTGTCATAAAATAGTGTTCACACCTGATGATTTTATATCATAACTCGTAATATGACTCCGGCAGAGCAACTGTCATTGTTTCATTAATATCAACACAAAGGGACAGACGTTGATGAATTTTATATCATGATGTATCAAACAAATATTTGAAAAATACTTACCAAAAATATCTAATTTGCGTGTTGTTTAATTTTTTAGTCACAAATAATTATTGTGCCGTCTTTTTAAAACGAAATTGTTTAATAAATAAACGTTAAGTGCACAGTAACACATAAAATGACATTTGATATCAAGATGAATTTATCAGGCCGTGAGCTCTGATGGTTATATCATAACGCTGCTATAATATTAATAAATTGAGTCTATACGTGATGAATTTTCATCATGATATCAATTTGACATTCATCATGATATAAATTCATCAGGTGTGGACACTATGTAAGTCTATTGACAATCTTCGTGTCTTTAGCAGTTAATTTGACATTCATGTACCAAGGCTTTGGAGGGATTGTAGGAAGAATGGTAGCAAAATATCTCCCCTTCAATAAGGAGGCTACAGCATATTAATTTTGAAAATTTTCAAAGAGTATATTTTTAACAGCATTAATCATCTCTTTAGTTGTGAGAGGGGTCAATAAAGGTGCGCCAATATCAGTAGCAATTTTAGCCATACTATCGATCGTTTCATTGATAGTAATACCTGAGTGAGCTGGGGTCCAAATTTGACATTTTTTATGTTAGCTTTTTTGATGTTTCTGAAAATTCTTGCAACACAGTAGTTATCAGATTTCTCTTTTCCAAGGGACTTGCATGCAGACAGACTATCAGTAAAGATGGCAATTTTTTTATAACCCGATTCAACAATATATATCGCCTTATTAATGGCCTAAAGGCAATACTGAAATAAAATGTTTCGTTGTGAGACACGTTATAGGTAGCAACGCCAGTAGTGTTAGTTTCATTAGATGCAAATGGAACTAATGCAAAAAAATCATCTTTTTTATACTCATTCACTTCATACTTGTAAAGCATTTTAATTTCATATTTTGACATATTCATCTTTGTATCTTTTAAAAGTTTTTTTCTTACCGTGATTCCCTTTTTTTAAAAGCAGTATCCGATTCTAGTTTGCCAAAGAGTTCCTTGAATTTTTAATAAACTATGATGTAGCTGGATTTAACTTCAGGATTACAGGAAATCAATTTATACATCTTAATGTTGTTAAACTTTATGGTTGTTATTTCTCTCACGGTCAGAAATAGGTGGTAATTCATCAGCTAAGATATATATGGCTTGGACACGTGTGGATGGCACCAGAGCACTTTTATAATGTGTTGTAACTGACATAGAAGAGTTAATAATTCTCCCCAAATACTTTAAACTGTTTACCTGATTAATACAGATGCCATCAATGTCAATATTAATCTTCATTTTGCTGCCCTTAGCAGGATACATAACACTTGTTTTTTCAAGATTAAAATTCAGGTTCAGGGCCTTACATATGTGTTTAAATTTTATGGTTTTAAATTTTCTTCAGCAAGATCCAATAATTCGTTATTTGATACAATCATAAAATCATTTGCATATTGATAAATTTTGATATTATCATCTTCTAATGAGTGCAATTGTTTAGTATATATGTTAAAAAGAGCGGAGATAGGCAACTACCCTGAGGGAGCCCATCATTTATGGTTTCTTCATGACAGCCAAGTTCGAGAGTCATATTGGAATGAAAGTTAAAGAGCCACATACAGTAGTGTTTATTTATTCCAATTTTAAGTAACGTATTTATCAAAATATTAGTTTTTACGCAGTTATATGCATTTGTCACCTCTATTGCCATAATTAGAACTTTTTGACCGCTGTTTTTAAGAATAGTAACTCTGTATAAGAGTTGATTTATAGCCATAGCCGTTGATTTATTTTTCCTATAAGCAAAACATCTTTCCGGTAGAAAATCCATCTTTTCTAAGAAACTCATTATTGTGTCCTTTCATCATTAGATTAATAATCTTGAGGAATACAAGAATTAGAGAAATCGGACGAAAGTTTCTGAAATCACTAAAATTCTTATTAGGTTTAGGTATGGAGAATATTTTTACCATGCGCCATTCATCAACTATGCAGTTCTGGATAAAAACATTATTCAACGCTGCCAAAAGTGCACGCTAAGCCAGACCCGAAAGGGCTTTCACCATTTCATACGTTATACGGTCATGTCCGGAAGCAGACAATTTATTTTATGATCCTCCAATTTCTCATACGAGAAACCAGGAAAAAGAGCACCTTTATAACGAGACCAGTCAATAGGGGTGTTGTCATTGTTTACTGGAACCTGTTGCTGTAAATATACAAGGCATTGACCATTATTTTCATCGTCCCACAGGATGTTTTCCGAAATTTTACCAGCATTTTTTACATTTCTGACAAATTTCCAACCAGCTCGAGCACTGGAATTTTCATTTAATAGACCAATTTTAGGCAAGTATTCGATTTTTTGCTGCTGCTAATTCACGTTACCACTTGATCTAATGGAATATTCAAAATCTTCAGGGGTCGGATGTCTTACACATTTGTTTCCAGCTGCTACATGTTTTCTGAAAATTCCAGTTAATTTTTCATGTCACCATCCCTTCGGAACCCTCTCATGTCTCATTAAAAATGTTGCCCCACGAAATTCATTTCTAAATACACTGTAAATTCCAGCAATGTCTGAGTCGAGTTCAATCGTATTGAAGCTTCTTATTTGCCAAAAAAAATTGCTTTCCTTTATCCTGCATGTAAAAGATGCAATAGAGATCGAATAGTGATAGCTGCCACCTAAGAAACCCGAAATAATTTTCCACGTGTACCTTCTATCTCCGTTGTAAAATGACAAATCAGGAACCGTAACAATATTGTTTTTCAATTACTTTTATTTTATTTTTTATTTTTACATGCATACCTATAATTTATTTATTGTATCTTAAAAAAAATGAACTGTGTCAGACATAAACTTAGTGATAGTAATCAATAATACATACCTTTGTAAATGTCGTATTAAGCACAAAAATATTTTCAAGCAGTTTCATCTGGAGTGTTGAGTATTAGAGCCGTAGTGTTCCTCTTTTTTAAGCGGAATGTTCTCGCTGAACCTCCATAGTGGAGTTTTTTTTATATATGTACATATGTACATACTAAACAAACAAAAAATCATAAAAAAAATATTCGTAATACATAATAACCGTAATACGTATTAACTTTGATAAATAAGCAAAGCAAATAGTGCTGATATTTTTTTTCGTCAGCGATCAACTTCGCTTTGTCCAATGCCAACTAGTGATTCGTTAACATTACAATTGCCTAGTACTTCTTCATATGTCAGCGATATCATCCCCTTCGGGCTCGTGTACATCACTTAACAAAGTTATCACTAAAGATAACAGTAGCACTAAACCCAAAGTCCAACGCTCACGGCCTGATAAATTCATATTGATATCAAATGTCATTTTATGTGTTGCTGTGTATTTAACATTTATTTATTAAAAAAATTTCGTTTAAAAAAGGCGGCACAAAAATTATTTGTGACCATAAAATTAAACAACACGCAAATTAGATATTTTTGACAAGTATTTTTGAAATTTTTTGTTTGATTCATCGTGATATAAAATCATCAACGTCTACCCCTTTGTGTTCATATTAATGAAAAAATTACAGTTGCTCTGCCGGCGTTATATTACGAGTTGTGATATAAAATCGTCATGTGTGGACAATATATAACGGACACTTCCTATAAGCGGACACACCCTTTAGATGGACATTGTTGGCAGATCCCGGCAGCGCTCCATAAGAAAAGCATTGCAATCTCTCCCCTTGAACGGACTCTCTCATGAGCGGACGCGGACACCCGCTTGACAAAAAAAATTCTCTTGAACGGACATTTTGTTGCTTTTCCCGTCTTTTTCATGTTATAATTTAAAAATAAGCTTCTCAAAATTCCTAATATGTTCGCCTTGACAACAAGCCTCTGTTTTTTCATATTTACTACATCACATAACTTATTTAAATGTGTGTATGGTAAATATTTTCTCTATCACAAAGCGATACAGAAGCTACGAATATATTTTCATCGCTTGACTTAAAATTTCAAAATGTTATTGCCAAGTCGAAACACATCAAACTAGAAGGGAGGAATATCTATTGAAATAATATATGTAGTATGTACTTATAAAACATTTTAAACTTTTATACCCAGCAAAAGAAAACTGAAGTAGTTGAAAGAGCTTGCAATTTTAATGCGTTCTAAATTATTACATGTAGTGAATGAAGATAAGAAATCATGCATGTTTCCCCTAAATCGAATCAGTTCGTCATGACTAGTACTCAAGTCATAATGATCTTATTTTTGCTGGTATGGAAATACATATTTACATATTAATGATTTGTTTTATTAAACCCAATTAAATTGTTTATATTTTTAATAAAAGTATTTTTAAATAAAAACTAACTATCCTAGAACAATTTTACTCATTTAAATTGGTAGTTTTTTCTTGACCCCTTGTACGGACACATTTCAATGGTCCCCTCGGTGTCCATTCAAGACAGATTCCACTGTATATCGTTTTAGATTCATACGAAATATTGTTTTCACATTAACACGTACCTTTCCTTATAATATCGCTTTTCTAAAAAATATGATACCGTTAGTTGTCATATTTTTATGGTTTTTTAATAATATCGATTAATGAAAAAATTTTTAATTTTTTTTAAATGTTTGTGGGAAAAGTAAGAAAAATATTTGGGACATTCAAACGATAGTCCTAAATGCTATTATCATGTTTTTGCTTTCAAACAAAAATTTTAGAACATTCTGACAATATGAGCGTTATGACAACCATTTGAATCCCACAATTGAATATACATATTTGGAGTATACCAACGGTAGTCATAAAGGTCATAGTGTCATGTTTTAAAATTTTTGTTTGAAAAAAAAACAAAAGCAAAATCAATTACATATCTTTACCTTAATATAGAAACGCCCTGAGTCATTGTTTTTTTAAATCCGATTTGTTTGCATATTTCTTTAGGTTAGAGGCTCATCTATCGAAATATGGAAAAAAAATCCATTTGAAAAAAAAATATTTAGTTAGGGCGTTTCTATATTAAGGAAACGATATGTACATAGGTATGTATGTATATTAAAATAATTTAAAACATTATGACAATATGGCCTTTATGACTACTGTTTGAAGCACCCAATTGTGTTACAACTGTATCGCAACGATAGTCTTCTATATTATTTGTAGTAGGTTCATAAGGTTATACCGTTTTCTTTATTACGTATGTACATATGTATGTATGTGTATCGTTGGTTTGGTTTATTGGGAAGTTAAAATACGTGCATATTAAAAGGGAATTCCAAACTTAACTTCGTTTTCTGCGTGAACTTTTTTGCAAACGTTTCGTCATCCCATTCCCACAGATTTATATTTATGTACATATGTATGTATATCTACAAAAAAATTTTAAAAAGTTATTTGCCTAATGTAAGAGTATATATATACATATGCACATAACTAGGTATAAAGACAATCCCAACCAACCTGGTGGTAAATATGAGTATATATGTATGTACATACATACATTCATGTAGTATTTACAATGTATTTTACATAATATGCATGTATGTACATATGTATATATGCACACATACAAAGTATGTATGGATTTGTATGAAATTTATTTGTAAATATTTATACCTATGCATATATAAAAAGAGCTGATACAACACCCTGGCACCGGCGCACTATCACATCTTGTTATAACAATGATAAATGAGAGCAAGAGTTTAAATTGGAAAAAATCTATACTAATTGATACGAGTAGTGTTATACATATGTATATTTCGCTTGGAAAAACTTTCTCTGACAAGCCAATGTACTCTCCGCTTAGCGGTGAAACGCAAAATTGACACAGTGAGCACCATAAAACGATGGAACAAATACACGGGTTGTTTCCGCTTTTGAATAAACGCAAAGTTCTAGTTGTATATTAAACGTCGTGTTATAAACGTGTGTGGTGCTGGGAAGTGAATTATACTAAAAATTAAAAAAAAGAGTATAAAACTGCTGCACGCATACATTCGTATGTATGTATGTATTTTTTTTTGTCTCTAGTTGTGTTTGCTTTCAAGGCGTAAAGAGCCCTCGGTTTTGCTTATATCTATGCATACATACTACATACTTATCAGCCGTATTTGTATCTTTGTTCAATCTGAAAAAAAACCATGCGCAAAGTAGGGAGGAGGAAAGAAATCTAATAGAATCGAAATAAGAAAATATTCAGCAAGTGAAAATATTTAAAACAACACACTATCAAACATATTCCAAATTAACTATTACATGAAATAGAATCAAAAAAGGGAGAAACGTCACTTAAAGAGAAGTGGACAAATAAGTATTTATATATGTACATACATGTGTACGTACATACAACCGTATTTATGCAATTATGCTATTTTCATAACTACAAGTCCACACTAAATACCTAAGTACATACATATGTATGTACATAGTTATTAAAATAATAACTAATATTTTAAACACTTTTGTGAAAGTGTATTTACTTATCAGCAAAAATCTATTAAGACACAAGAATAAAGAAATTTTCACACTTAAAATTATCAGTTTTGCTAAATTTGCATTAACAAAATCGCAAATTGTGGTCATTGTTGTGGCTGATTGCGATTAACAACGACAACGTCATGAATGCCTCCAAGAGAACAACAACAAATAACAACAAAGATGTTACAGTAACAACTATCAATGACCATAATAAGGTGAGTTTTATTATTTTTATGCTTGGGCTTTTCTCACCCCACTTGTTATTTCTTAATTTTTATTTTTTTTTTTGGTATTCAATTAGTTTATGCCTAAGAGTTTATGTTTTTTTTTCTGAAATGAATGATGTAGACATTGATACTATCTACTGCGCCGAAGCAGAAACTATAATTCGTTTTACAGTGTTGACTTGCTTGAATAATAAAGTTTTTAAAGCAGATAGGGTATAATTAGACACATGTGATTTATAATCACCATTCATAATTATGAAATGTGTCAGAATTAGAATTATTGTAACAGTTAGAAATATACTCTGCCTTACGTTTACATATCGCTCATTTACTCAAAGAACGTCATAACTCAAAATAACTAATTTGCCATAAAAAGAGTTTGAAGTTTTCAATTTGCACACAACTAATGGAAAAAGAAAATTTTATTTTGCTTTCAAGAGTTAAGTAACCAAGATATTTTTACACAGTATGATGAACGATATGAGGATTAATTCTGCATCATTAACTCAAAAACTTTATTTTTTGAGTTATGACGTTCCTTGAGTACATATTGAAGTTATAAAGTAAATTTGCTGCAAAATGATAATACATATCGATGGTCGCAATTAGAAAGGACCTAACTCGTATTTGTTAGGAAATTAAGTTTTTCAGTGATTCGAATACATTTCACGCAAATACACCTCGTCACAAAAATTTATTGCAATAGTGTAAAAAATAACGCCCTTACAACCAGTTGTACTGTTTCCATTATGTTTTTACCTGCTGTAAAGTTACAATTATTTGAGTTAGGGCCTTTCTACTTGTGCCTACATATCGCGCCATAACCGCCAAAAAAGTTTAAGCAAAACATACCTACATAGGTATGTATTTTTCGAACTTAATTTTTTTAGATTTTCGTCAAAAAAAAACGACGCTCAATAAATATGTGGCTCGAAATGTGCCTAGTATTTCAAGAATTATTTTTGTTATTTTGTTTTATTACAAACTTGGGTTGTTTTAACCATGGAACGGGTGTGAACAACGAATTTTATTTCCAAAAGTTTACTAGGTACCTACCTATTAATTCATAAACAATCCTCAGATCCTCAATCTTTTGTTATAAAAAATTAATTTTAAAATAAAAAACTTCACCATGCAAACAAAACTAAAAAGAAAAAAAAAAAGAAGTCCAGCCGCCGTATTCTGTAACTCGCTAAAACTATATCTCTATCGCTAAAAATTTATAAAAGTCGATTTATCGTATTTTTCATACGTGTATTGCTAAATGAGGCAGTGGCTTAGAAATCTAATCTGCTAAAATTTTACTGTTTTATGTCATCGCCAAAAATTTTAAATTTTGTATTTGCTCAGCATTTTAGCGATCGAATTTAGCTTTAGTTTTATCGAATTATAGAATACGGGGGCAGTAGTCTGGAATTCTGTTAAGTATTGAATAACTAGATAATTGAAATAAGTAGTTTCATTATCGATAACACATAAAACAATTATTAAATTCAAGTGCGGAACGTATCGACTTTTAGTCGGGAAGCATTAAAAATCGAATCATAAAATGTTCTTAACAATACCTATTATCTCCGACTATAAAAATCACTATGTTTCACATTCGGATTTATTATTTGTTTTATGTGTGTTTCAATCATGAAAATATTTAAATTGTGTATTTATTCAGCATTACTGAAGATAATTAATTCTAGACTACAGGATTTGCTTTTTTTCTTTACGTTGTCCGGTTTTAATGAGAATGGTTGCTGACCAACTTTTTTAAACTATTAAAGATAAGAGAGTATGTGTGTACATCGTTCTTTTTCACAATATGGTGGCAGCAGCGTGACGCTTTAAGCAATTTCACTGCCCATTTTTTCACACTAATATTTATTTATCACCAATATGTATCTTCAAAAATTAACTAACAATAAATACTCAAATCTTAAAGTTCGTTAAAAGTATGATTTTGTCGACGTATAAAAGAACGCACATTGTTAAAAATTTAATATAACTTACAATGGGCGTGTGTCGAATTTTTCCAACACGACACGACCGGAACACGATTACCAAGATGTCCAACACGTACGAAACATGCACGCACCCATCTCTACTCACTACTATTATAATGACAAACTTTTCGATAAAATCCTACTTTTAACTAACTTTAAGTTGTAATAATTACCCTTAATGTCTTATTTTATGAATATCGCTCATTTACTAAAAAAATTTAATTTTTAAGTTAATGATCAGGGCAAGGCAAAAAAAGCACAAAAAAATTTAAAAAAAGTAAGCTAAAAAGCCCAAAAAACCCTTGGAAAAAGCTCAAAATAAGGAAAATATAGCAAGAAAAAGCATAAACGAAAAACACGAATTATAAATGTATTTTTATTCAAATATATGTTTATTACATATTACAATCATATGTTTTTTTTTAATTTTCGAATAGGAATGATCTCCGATTGTCGCACAATACCGTAGAATATATAGAAAATATACGTTCAACTTCAGTCGATGTTACCGGGGCATATTTAAAAGCTAACAATTCACATGGGGATAATGTGTCAATTATTCATCTTTTTCTTTTATGTTGAAAAATATGTTATTTTTAATCTTAGCTAATGTTTTGAGTCCAACATTTTTATTGAAAACTTTAGAAAACATTTTGCATAACTCCATATGAAATGGACTTATAGTTGGATCATCTGAGTAGTTATGGCTTCGTTAGTCAAATCGTATCGTCTTACTTTTGAAGTTGTCGTATCGTTTAAGTCTGTATGTTAGTTAGTAAAAACGTGAGGCTGCCAGCGAAAGTGTCAGCTGTTACTTTGCTTTGTGTGTGTATATGTATGTAAGCCAAAAGTTGCCAACACATTTTCAATAAGCATCAACATGCTTATTAAATGTTACGGATTTTGTCAGCTGACACGCAACAGCACGATACGATTTCAGTAATTCTACCATTAGTTAACAATGACTGAGTGCTATTAACATTTTTCTTCTTTTCAGAAGCTGTTTTATGTTTTGATGTGCCAAAATGTTGTTGAACATTATACATTTTCATCCCACTTATAGTACAATTACAAATTACACAAAGCAAAACAGAATTTTCGGCCTTTAATAATCCCGGGTAATTTTGTGCCACACGGGTATTGAACTCTTTTTTTTCGTTTCTTTTGGAATTCTATTTCTAACTTTTAAACGTCAATTTTTTTACAAAACTACAAGCGCTTTACTTTTTTAATATTTTACCGTTGTTTTACAAAAACAAATTCAATGAAAACTGATGAAGTTTTATTTGAATACTCAGGCTTAAGAAAATACATAAGTAAGAAAAGGTACAACATATTAACTTATTAACAGAATGACTCAAAACCTTTCTTCTTTAAAGAAAATGATTGCCAACTTGCATAATAAGCAAATATAAGCAAGGTGTATCACATAAAGCATTTCTCATAAAAAACTAAGGAAATAAGCAAAAAAAAGTTTTTAAAGCAAAATGCTTTAAAAACTTGCCCTGTTAATGATGCATATCTTTCTTCATATTTTGTAAACATTTCATACCAATATCTTGTTTATTCAACTCTTGAGAAAAAATTAAATTTTCCTTTTCTATTAATTTGTGTGTAATAAATTGAAAACTTCAAACTTGTTTTCTATCAAACTGGTTTTTTTGAGTTATGACGTTGTTTGGGTAAATGAGCGATATGTATATCTTTGTACCTATGAAGAAATATAAATTCTAGCCACTTCTCATTTCTTTTCAGATACCCCGCGTGGAAAAAGTGGTTTTTGATAACCGTATTAAACGCAAAAATGTGTTAGCTTTGAATGAAAAAGTAGCAGCTATTCGAGAATATGAAAAACGTCCGGTTTATAAACGGATTGGACGCATGTTTCACTGTAGTCCCGATCAAATTAAACGCATAGTGCAACAAAAGCAAGCCATACTAAATGCGTGGGAACAGAGAACTCGCAAAAGTCGAGATGCGAAAACACTTGAAATGAAAGTAGTGAAAGTATCAATGCTAGGAAAAGCCGTTTATGAATGGATACGGCGGATGATGTACTATAAAGACATTTTAATAACGGATGGTCTCATACAAAAGATGGCTTTACAATTTAAAAGTTCCATGGGTCTGCAGAACTTCTTCCCTCACCAAGAGTGGTGTGACAAATTTCGTTTAACTTACAATATACCCACATGTGATAGCAAAATGTTAGATATCGGCTACACCCAGGGACATTCAGTGCAAATTAAGGATGTTATAAAAGATATCCTATCCGAATGTTCACCAGATCCAGATGATGACGATGATGATGATGATGAACCAGTATACATTGATGGTGGGGAAGAGGAAGAAAATTGTAATATCGAAAATGATTGCATCAGCTTGGATAGCGATGAAGGAGATACTAAAGTTAGAAACGAATTGAGAAACAAAATAAATGAGAAAACTGTTCAGAAATCGCCAAGTAGTGAAAGCAACTGTAAACCAGTACAAATAATGACAACTACACAGTTACAAGGAATAAGACAGTTGGTGGCATTGCCCATACCATCAAACGGCTTACCGGGTTTGTCTCAAAAAGTACTAGTAGCCACGCCTATTGTTGCACCAGGACATACGCAGGGTTCTAAACCCATGACAATGACAATTATACCATTGGCATCCTTAGCTCAACCACCAAATGCAGTAAACACATCCACAAATATAGCAGTTACTGCTACCTCAAACTCTCATAACAATATTAAAAATTACAATTTTTCTAAAGATCAACAAATTACTATCCCAGTTCCCATCCCAGAAATAAAAAAAGAAATTAAAGAGGAGCCAAAAGATGAAGAAAGTACCTCGGAAAAGGACATTGTGGAAGTACAAATAAAAAAAGAATATTTAACAGATGATGAAGACGTGTCAAACCCTCCTGAAAAAACTTCGGAAATACAAAATCCCGCACATATTGTAGCTATACCTCTAGCCCATAAGGATATGACGGAAGAATCCACAAATGACTCCCTCGACGATCTTTCACTTTCATCTTTAAGAAAACGTATCAAAACTGAAGGACCTAACGCGGTAGAAAACGTATTAGAAAAAAATATTACACCACCACCACCGACATTGTCAATATTATCAGCAACATCACCAACTTCAAAATCTGTAGAAATCCCACCTATGCCTCCTTTAACCAAAGCACCAACCCAAAGAAATCTTCCCCCCTCAACGTCATCGCTACTAACTCCAAACGCGGTTCCTTCGCTTACTCCTTTACCACCTTCAAATCGCTCTAGTCACAAGCGTCTCAGATCCAACGATGGTCCATCACTACCACCCATTCGCTCATATGCCGAGGCTAGAAAATATTTGAAACTTTTGGAAGATTTCGCTTTAGAGCGTGAAAATTTCCGTTTGATTGGTCTTATCACCAGAGCCGATGAAGTACTGAGAGAATTGGATCGTAAGGAGAACAATGAAGATGAAGATGTTGATATTGATTAAGTAATGCAAACTTAGTTAATTAATTCCCCGTTTCCTCTATTTTTATACCAAAAAACAAAAATGCCAAAGCATTTTTATTGTTACCCTAGTTCTGTAAGATTGCATTGCAATAATTCTTGTAAATATTATTACATACATACATACATACATAATTATTGATGGTCACAAGTAGAAAGGCCCCAACTCGTATTTTCACGAAAACGAGTTTTTCAGCGATTCCAATACATTTCACACAAATACACCACGTCACAGAAATTTATTGCAATAGTGTAAAAAATAACGCTTTTACAAGCAGTTGTACAAACATAGTTGTACAAGCGGTTGTACTGTTTATTATTATGTTTTTACTTTCCCCTGCAAAGTTACAATTATTTGAGTTTGGGCCTTTCTACTTGTGACCAACGATATATACTTATATTATTTGAATTTGAATTGAATATTAATTTTCTAAGAAGAATAATTTCCATTATTAATGTATTTAAATATGAACATACATATGTATGTACATATATTTTTTATGTTTATACATATGTACATATGTATGTACATATATGTACATACATATGTATGTATGTGTCTTTACACTATCTGAATTTTCGGCTAATTTTAATAGTTAAAGTTTGAATAACGTTTCTTTTATACAATTTTGTATTTTTCACCTTATCTCAGTTGAAAATAGAGCGTTTTCTATTTTCATCTGATCAGTGATGCCAATTTAGCCATTTTCTGGCTAAATTTTGCCATTTTTCATCCCATTTAGCCAGAAGAAAAGTCAATTTAGCTATTAGCCATTTTTTTAGACACTTTTATTTTATGTTTAGCTATTTTTATAACAAATTTTAAGGAAATACAAAAAAAAAAAATACAACAGAGTAACATGTTGTATTTTTTGGAATTATTATCAGTAACAGAATAAACAAAAATGGCCTTTAAAATAGTGTGTAATCATTTGTTATGCATTTTAAGATGCAAAATTGGTAACAATACGATTTGCTACCACTTTCAAATAATCGTGGTAATGTCGTAAAACAAGTGTCATGTTTGTTTTATCCAAGTGATAAAGTTGAAATAAAAGTTCAATAAAATAAATTGAAAATTTTAAGAAGCCCAGACGTACAGACCAAGCGGCTGGGCCGATTTTCTTCAAATGTAAGCGAGAAGATATTAGATCAAGTCACCTTTAAAACGAAAAAAATTAAATTCAAATCGCTCAATCCATTTGGGACCTAGTGCGTCAAAGATACACATATTCACCAGAATACATCTGAAAAAGATGTGAGATCTTCTAAGTCCTAATTTACACTATGCAAGTCTTATTGCTAAGCTGATTAGTTTGTTAGGAAAGACGGACGAGGGGAAAAGAAACGTTACTGTTCCCCTCGTTTCTCTCTCCGTCATACTAATCAGCTTAGCAATAAGACTTGCATAGTGTAAATATGGACTAAGCGGCTGAACCGATTTTCTTCAAACATAGCTAAGAACACTCTCGGATCAAGTCATCTTTCAAAAAAAAAAAACTAAATTAAAATCGGTCCAGCGGTTTGGTCTGATATGGACTCGTGTATACACAGATACACAAACACTCACTACAAACTTATAACACCCCTTTTTTGGTCGGGGGTCAAAAAATAGAAAATGGACAAAATAGGTTTGGATTGAAAATATCATGCAGTTCTTGTAACGGCTATCAAATTTCTCAATTTCTTAAAATTTATTGGCACAAACGACAACTATGACAAAAACAACAATGATGTTAATTATGACGATCTAATTTTTTAATCAAAAATAATTTATTATTTTTACATTTATTTAGTTTAATTTTTTTTCCCCCAATTTGCATCAAAAAATATAATATGAATTACCTTATTATTTTTGTTTAATACTTATGATTTTTCCATTCGATCTCGCTTAGCCATTTTTTAGCTAGTTTTTAGCCAATATTTCGTCTACATTTAGCCATTATTGGTGGAAGCATTCTGGCATCACTGCATCTGATATACAATATCAATTTTAACTATGAAATTTTTTAAGTGAGCTGTTAAAATCAGAGTAGAACCCAAAAAATGTATAGTATAATTACATCGATAATAAACTAAAAATTCTTTTTGGATATGAACTACCAGTCTTTTTGTAAACTCGTTAAAGAATTTATTAGAAAAGCGACAAAACCACAAACAAATATGGGTGAGAAAGTTTAATAAGAATCACTTGAATAGAAGTAATGGGTGAGCAAATTCGAAATTATGAAGTCAGTGTACTTATGCTGAGGTAGACACTATAGCATTTTGTGACATCGCAGTAGTGTGTACTAGTGGCATTGCTTTCCACATAAAAAACAATGTTAACGACGATGCTTGCATTTTGAATATGACAACACAAAAATACCAGATGTGTACTCCATTAAAATCACACTTAATACCAATATTAATCCTAGATGTGCATATGTGCACAAAGCTGCAATATACTTTTCACTTATTGTATACACGTTATGTACGCTTTGAGCGAAAATTAAAAAAAATGGGTATTGGACATAAATACTCGTATTATATAAATTCAGCAAAAAAACACTCCTTTACTAAAAATTTCATCGCGTTTGGTGCGTGAACTTTTTTTTAGCGATCGCGAAAAAATAAAAATGCAGTTGTTAATATTTTTCCATGCTCTAGACGATTTTACCTTGGAAGGTATGATACTTGCAAAAAAATTAAAAAGGTTCTGACCCTAATGTACATACTTACATACATATGTATGTATGCATGTGTATACATCTGTGGCAATAAATAATAATGGCTTAAATCGAAATTTCTTGTTTGGAGATATTAAGGGGTTTGTCTAAAATAAATTGTGTTTGGTTTTTATACAAAATTTTTAGCCACCGAAAAAGATGCACATTTATTTAGAACAAAACTGTTAATTTTATTTTTAAAAAAACGTTTTATTAGTTAATATTCCTTGTTTTTTAGTTAAGATGTTATGAAAAAAACCCTTTACAGAAAAATAAAAACTAACGTGAACTTAAGCTACTATATTGTTAGGCAAAATAATTTTTATTGGTAGTAAGTCGAGATAAGTGCTTTAGCTTAAATTGAAAAATGCGGAAAACCTGAGATAAGATAATATCCCTTATTGTGAATGGCGTCGTTGACGTCTCATCGAAGCGATGGTAAAAATTCTCACTTGTCTACTCTTTTTCGACAACAATTGACTACTATTAATATGCTACATTAATTTACAAAGCCTTAGAGATTAGTAAGAGATTGTCAATAAGAGCCAATTGTTGCCGACAAAGAGTAAACAAGTGACAACATTTACTGTCGTCTTGATATGACGTCGACGACGCCATTTACAGTAAGGGGGAATTTTTTAAAAACTTAGTTAAATATAAGGTTTTCTTTTTATGAGGGATAATTTGAATGGGCTGTTAGTTATTGAACTTAAGTGTATACAAGTTTTAATGCTCAAACATTTTAATATTGATGTAGCTACCTTAAGTTGAGTTAAGATGTTATGGCTTATGTATTATTTTCCAATAAAACTTAAGTTAAAATATAAATGCGTATAGTTTTATTAATAATAACATTTTATAATTGAAATTTAGCTGAGTGATAGATCTTCAAGAAGAGAATAAGAATATGTAATAAAATGATAAAGCACTTACTCGTATGTCAACTTAAGCCATTATTATTTATTGCCACAGACATAAGCTGTGGCAAAAAGGAAAGTGCTTAAGTCAAGATAAGCTGTTTTTGAGTTAACGGTAATCTCCATATTTGAAAAAATTAAAAAATTAATTTTTTTTGCACTTTTTCAGGAAGTTATAGCGCAATTACTTGCTTCTTATCTTTTTTCGTTTTATAATTTCATATGGAATAACAGCTTACTTTAGCTTATACCTACTACTCTGGCATATTTCAAATCAAATGTATTATTTATAGTGTGTAAAACGAAATTTAAGTGAATTACCGAAAGTAATAGATTTCTGAAAATCGACTTGAAAGCTTAAAAGTGCTCTACTGCAAAATAAATAGGTGTGTTCATTTACTTTCCTAGCAGAAACTTGCAACGAGAGAGCAAGGCAGAAATTTACAAAATTACTCTCCCAGATACGAAAAAGTAAATAAGCGCTTTACTTGTAAAAACTTGCAAGAAAATTTTATTCATGTCAGAACCATGGATGGAACTCATGATACAATTGTACTTTTTCTAATGTATTTTGGATAATCTTGTTTGATAATATTTTAAATTACAAAATTTTTACAAATCGACATTTAATATGAAATACTTTACACAGCTTCATGTATTATTTACTATTTTTTATGCATTTTTCATTATTTTTTAATTCTATTCTATTAACAAATACAAAAAACCCATTTTCCATCTCTGATCATATATGATAAAGAAACAAAATTCTTTCACAATAAAATTGCATTTATGTGGCTTTGAATAATTATTATGTGTCTTTGAATAATTATTGCAAGTAAAAATTTTACTTGTAAAAACTTCCAAGAATTTTTCTGTCTCAATTTTTTACGCTCTTTCGACGCTCTCTCGTTGCAAATTTTTTGGGTTAATGAACGCTTTCTATGTAGTAACAATTGTTACAAATTTGTAAAAAAATTTAGTAAATGAACACAACTAATATGACTTAAGCACTTTTTTCTTATTGCCACAGATATGTTTCGCCAAAAAACTAGTTTTTTCCGCTACAGAGAATTTGTAGATTTTAAATTGACTTCCTTTAGACTCTAAAGTTTAGAGGAGCGCACACATACATACATATCGTTACCTTAATATAGGAAGGCTCTGACTCATTATATATTGATATCGTGATTTTTGCAATTTTCGATACATTATATGTTCTGTCGAAATCAACAAAAAAAAATTTTTCAAAAAAGTAGTCAAGGCCTTTCTATATTAAGGTAACGATATGTATGTGTATTTTAGATTTAAACGTTAATGGTACAAACTTTGTTTAATTAATCAATTACAGTCAACTCTGGATACATTAAAATTCAAGAGACTGGAGAAAAGTACAAATAAGGGAGAGTTTATACTAACAAGAGTTAAAATTATTAACAGGTATATAGAAAGAAATTTAATATAATAAGAGTTATAGTGTTTTCACACTGACATGGTTTTAATAAAAGTTGATGTTAACGTTAAAACCAACTCTTAAAACCTGGTTTTACCATACAAATTGGTTTTGTTAAAACCAACTTAAAACCACTTTTGAATTGGTTTTATGAAATGCAACCTTGTTTTCGCTGAGCTAAATTCAGTGCTGCCAAGTTAAAATGACCGGAAGCAGCTGATGTTTATGCCAGTGAAAATGAATAGATACCAATTGATATATTTTCAACTTAAAAATAGATGCAGCGGCAATAATTATCAAAAAAAATTGAAAAAGAAAAGGAATCCTTTGGACGGAAAACAACGAAAATATTTTCACTCTGGGAAGTGAAAATAGACGATATAACTGACATCTCTCTGCGGAAAAAAAGGTTTAGCTTATAATGTATTTGGCCACTTGATTTCCAAGCACTTCCTCACTTTGTAAAAATAGTTCTATAATTTTAAAATGTTTATTTAAGGCCGTGATACACTATCATACAAAGTCGTGCGAGCTACGAAAAAATACAACCCTGGTATGATGGAGTTTATGAAAATTTTCAAAAGACAATAACAATTCATCACACCAGGGTTGTACTTTTTCTTAGATCGCACGACTTTGGAAGCTATGTACATATGTACACTTAAAACTTGTGAATGTTTTGTTATTTGTTACTCACTAATAATGTTAAATAAAAAGATAAAATCCGACAAAAAGGCGATAAAAAAGTAAAAAACTGAATAAAAACCGGTTTAAAAAATGGTTAAACAATCAACCCCGAAACGAAAATTACGCTAACCAGCCCAAAAATTTGTTTTTCGGTAAAAATCCCTACCAAATATAAAAACCTGTTCCGAATCGGCTATGTTCGACGCTGCTAATGTACCTTTCCATTGGAAAAATATTTAAAAATTCAGTCTTAAAGCAGTTCTGGGCGAGTCAACATTAAGCGTCGTTGGCAATTATCTCTTAAGTGCAACCAGGCCACTGTTGTTTATTGGCCTTCGAGAGTTTTGCGTCTCACTCGCACTGGTTGACTGATCTGCCGTACCGTATATTCTTGCGGTTCTTTTGTAAATTTCTTTAACAACCACGTTGCTACTTCCTATGTGAAGGCATAGGTCGTGTACAGTCAGTCACAAAACCTTTAAAAAAAAACTGTTAATAATATCTTGGGCATATGGTCTAGCTACCCCCCACCCCCCCATATTTGTGCAACAATACTTTGCAAATTTACTTTGTAAAGTATTTAAATAAATAAATAAATATTTAAAAATTGTAGCAAATAAACAAATTCAATTTCACATTTATAATATTAGTAAGGATTATTTAGTTTTTTTTTGTTAGTTTACTTTTATTGTAGGCCAATTTATGATTTCCTCATCATAGAGGGGACGTCATCCCAGCAAAAAATAAATTGAACGCGTTCAAAATGAAATAATGTTTCATGATTTCTTGAGCATTTGTTTCTTCGAATGCATTCTGAATGTCATCGCAAATTGTAAATAATGCTATAGTTTTTGAATTCATTAAAAACGCATGCGACAAACCGGGTAATATATTGAAATAAATACCCAGCAAAAACGGAATTAAATCATCACATTGACACATTTTCATTAAACAAGTTTTATCTCCAACAAATATCAAAAATACAATGGCTCAGTGGTAGAGAGTATGCCTTTACAGTCTGAACGGCATCGGTCGTATCCTGGCTGCGACAATATATTTTTTTATGTTTTGTATTTACGTGAAAAAACGTCATCGAATCAGGGAACTTGCATGGGTTCTAAGCACTCATTTAAATGATGAGCAATTTTGTTAAATGTGAACCCATGCTCGTCAATGACAACCCTGTGTTAAAATCATGCGTTCTGCACCTAAATTTAACCAATTCATTTGCAGTGGAACCCATGCATTAACTATTTCTTTTGCATGTCTTTTTTTTTTGCTGGGATATTAAACCGCGGTTACAGCAGTGACAAATTCAATTCGCTTTATTTTTAAATGAAATTACTCGTATGGAATGAAGAATGAATATTTCATATAAAAGGAGGAGTACAGTATCTATTTCAACACGCAAAACTGAACTTATGCTCAGTACACAACTGACATTTCTTGTGTCGGCATTTTGTGGTGTTATTTTCAAAATGTGCAAAACGTCGTTCACAATAAGTTTTTTATATGGAAAGCAATGTCACACAACGAAAAATATTGGAAATAACTTATTAATAATAATCACATTCGACATATGCTTTTATCTACCAAAACACCACAATAGTGTATGTTTAAGGCCATTCCGCTGAGTGCACTTGTTCAAAAATTTCCACTTTTAGAAAACGAAATATTGATCCAAAATATGAAATGATTTTTTTCAAATACGAGTAATTTCACTGCACATTTTAGATTAATTTAAAAATGGCCAAATAGAGCCATATTCAATATTTGTCTTATTTAAACACTTCATCGCAATAGGCTCGATGGTGAAAAAGGTTCTTAACTGTTATTATAGAAGTTAAAGATTCCTCTCTTTAACTTTTTCAGTTTTAATTGTACAAGAAGTTTGTTTTTAAGTTGCCTAAAAGAATATTATTATTTATTATTCGTATACGTCTGAACGACAGAATATTCGGGATTTCGAATACGAATATTAGTACATGATTAAGTACATTCATTTCTACATAGCGTTACCTTAATATAGAAAGGCCCTAACTCATTTTTTTAAATCGAGTTTTGTATATATTTCGATAGAAGAAATGCAAAAATCACGATTACAAAAAAATAATGAGTTAGAGCTTTTCTATATTAAGGTAACGATATACTTCGTGTATAATATACATGCACTGTATATCCGTATAGTACAAAACTTGTATTTTTAACCCCCGATCAAAAAAGGGGTGTTATAAGTTTGTAGTGTGTGTCTGGGTATCTGTGAGTATATACGAGTCCACGTATAGACCAAACGGCTGGACCGATTTTGATCTAGTTTTTTTCTGTTTGTAAGGTGACTATGTTTGAAGAAAGTCGGTCTAGACGTTTAGAAGATACGATATCTTTTCTAGATATCAGGCGGTTTTAAATTTTAATTTTTGTTATTAATAAATAATTTTTTGTTAAATTCAACAGTAATATCGGTATACCGGTATTTTAGATTCAATAACGGTATGTACCGGTAGCAGGGACGGCATTGAGAATTTTAAAATTGTACTAACAACTTTCAAAAATTTTACTTTTTTGTCCTGAATTGTACGAAAAAAATTTTTTAGCTTAAATTACATACTTTTATTTGTTTTTATTAAAATAATTGACTTTGTTCTGACTACCGAATAGTTTTTACAAATTTGCTCGTAAGTTAAGTTGAGATTTAAAATATACAAGTTAATAGCATGTGCTCTATCATTCGAATTTAAAAAAAAAAAGATTTGGAAATGGACGAGTTCACAATTTTTTGATTTTCTCACTGCGTTTTGCTTTCACAAGACTGTTTTCAATTGAGAAGAATATTAGTTTCATTGTTCAAAAGTGAAAATTGTCATATGCAATCGCTTGAAAAGAAACTGGGGAGATTCGTTGGTGTACTATTGTACTTTCTGAGCTTGAATAGTACCAAAAAAATTATAATTGTACCAACTTTGCCATAACTGACCGGTAGTACCGATACCAAAATAAAATAGATACCGTTACCGTCACCGATACCGAAATTAAAAAAATAATTATAACGGTATCAATACCGATAACGTTATTTGTTTCCGTTTCCAACCTTGATATAAATTCAAAAGTTTATACCTACTACGTGAAAGTTTCGTCTTTGCTTTGAAAATATTTGAATTTATCACTTACCATGCCTTTTCTTCCTCAATTTCCATTTAAAATATAAAAAATATTTTACGAAATCATTCTTTTATCAAATAGAAAACTCACAAAATAAATTACTTCTTACGAGGGTGTATCATCAAGGCTGATGCAAAAAGCGTTATGGAATGTTTTATACCTAATTCTATGAAGCCATTTTGTAGTTAACTACTGTTTCCACTTTATGCAAGCCGGTCGAAAAGGAACGTAATTGTACGGCTTGGGCATTTTGAATAAAAGCGGGACCAGTTTCATCCCAACTTTCTGGAACATCGCAAGTTTGCAGAGTATGAATCATTACGTCAAAAGTGCAAATACAATCTAGCAGCGGTAGATAGGTAACCGTGGCTGAAATTTGACGCATTACATCACGTATCTCATTTTGTACGCGCTTCAGTTCTTTGGAAGAAGTAAATTTATTTGCATCACTTGTATCGCCATCTCCTAGTTCAGCGTTCATTTTGAAATCCCAGCATTCAAGAACTTCTTTCGTATGGGCATTCGTTATTACCATCGATATTTTATTTATCATGTTTTTGGCCAACCATTCTGTGAATATAGTAAAATTATTTCCTTTGTCTATTTATTTTTTCAAACATTTCTTTACCTTCTGTTTGCTCCAAAACTTTTAGCAAAAATTCCTCTATTTTGGGATCTGTTGACATAAGGATTGTCAAACCATATTGTTGTGTACTTTCAAATGTTTCCGCCGGGTAGATGCCTCTTTGAAAGAGAATCGAATTGATGCCGTACTTTAGGTATTGTGCAATAATCTGTGCTGAGCCTTTCAACGTAATACAGTTTTTCGTGGCTTGCGTGGTAGACATACTTCTTGAAATATTCCGCACTTGTAATTGAAGTTAAATTGTATTCTGCGGTTAAATAATATTACTAAAAAACAGATTTTCCGCCTTTAACAAAAATTAAACATCCATCAGGAACAGTGTTGTCAGATTTATTTTCAGCCTCCTCGCCAAAGGACTTGTGGAATATCGCCAAATATCGCCAATATAATAAAATATTAAATTTTAGCTACAAAAAATATTTTTGATTGAGACAATTTTAAATTTAATTGAACTATAGTGAATTTTAATCAGAAATAATTTCTTAATCTGGCTTAAGTTCATTAATTTCAATCCTTATTGAATGAAATACATATTTTTATCTTTTGGAATATGTTGTTGTTAAGTAATTTTATACGCCAGTATTTATATGTTAATATATATGTTTGTTACAGTAACAGAATAAAGACGAAAAAAACAATGTAACTTTTATGTCTTACAATAGACGTTACAGACTGAATTTTAAATTTAACAATATTTGTAATTTAATTACAAAAGAAAAATATTTTTTAACTAAAACTTACGGCCTATCCCACGATGTCCCCAGAAATCGTTTGATCGACAAATTGTATTGCAAACAACAATAACAGAAAATTTGTTGTTTTCAGTGTACGAGTAAGTATTTAATCGAACGATTTCTAGTGACATCGTGGGACAAGCTGTTAATATTTTATTAAATTGGCGATATTCGAAAAGTCATTTGGCGATCTTCCAGCTGAAAATAAATCTGACAACACTGGGCGCGGCGGATTCAACAATAATTCAAAGTGTATTAATACCAACCAAGGCATATCAAACAGGTACATGCATCGGGCAAATTGCTCATCCGCTGATTTTTTGTTTACACGTTTATAACGAAGAATTCATTTGACAATTACTTTTGTGCCTTGTTTGATGCATACAATTTTTTGACAATTACTTTGTAAAACTATGTGAGAAGCACAGAGTTGCCACAGTGTTTTCTCTAATGCGTGTACCTGTAGTAAATGTGCCTTGATGGCAAATGAATTCTTCGTTATAAAAGTGTAAACAAAAAATCAGCGGATGAGAAATTTGCTTGGTGCATGTACCTGTTTGATATGCCTTGTGTGTCATGATACCAACCAAGGCACATTTACTACATTACAATTGATATGCCTTGATACCAACCCTACAAGAATAGTATCAGTCAATTGACCAGTCATTTGATCGGAAGTCATGCAGGATATATTCATCATTGCGTAGAACAAAGTTTCTATCACATTATTAAGGGCAAAATGAAAAATGTGATGGAATCTTTTGTGTATGTGTGATGTTGCATCTCACTCTAACGAATATATAGTCGCACTGCTCACTGAACTGTTTTTTACTTATCAATGATATTAGTCAAGTTTGAATGATCATAATTGACTAATAAACCCCCCCCCCCCCCACCAATTGAGCAATCATACATACATGATTGATATACTGACAATAAATATAATTTTTATTCACCTAAAAAATATAAAAGTAAACAAAGTATTCAAAGCCAAAGATATAATTAAAAAAACCGAATAACCTAGGCGGTATCTAGCCCTCTTCACACCTTTTCACGGCCAACGCATCTTGTTTTTTACAAATACCTAAAATTTTGAAAAGAAATATAAAATTAAATTTTGTAACAATTAATGTTGTATTATAGATATTGTATCTATTCAGGCTTTTAAGGTCATTCAATTTCTTCAAATGAAAATATGAAAATTTGTAAATTTATTTTATTCACTATTGTTTTACTTATCTTTTTTAGCACTTATAAATTTAATTTTTACAGACAGAATGAATGTATTTTTTTTTTAATAAAACTCGTTGTTTGAAAAGTTTTGGCATATGCACATTAGATGTTCCACTCTAACATATATGCTAGAGTAGAGCAACTATAATTAATAAATAAATCCATCATCAGTTCCGATCAAATGACTAGTCAATTGACTGTCAATATTGATTTCAATATAAAACTGTTGCAAATGTGTTAGTGAAGAAATTTTGTTTGTGTTAGTTTCAGTCATTCATTTCTTGTAGGGAAGTGGCCAAGGCACATTAAATACAGGTACACGCACTAGTTGCAACTCTGTGCTTCTCACATAGTCCTACCCGCAGTTTTTAACTTAATATTTAAGTACGTATTTAGCTAATTTTTATTAAAACTTAAGTTTTATTTAAATAGGGTTTCAGTTTTTCAGTGTGAAAATGTGTTTGGCATTATGCGCATTTTTTAACTTAAAAATTAAACTGGTTTTAAGCTTAAGTTCTATTTAAGTAAAAAATTAATTTTTACAGATCCTATTTAAATATGACTTAAATCGCCGACCCCATCCATTTTAGTGAAACTTAAGTTTTTCATACTACCATATGATTTTGACAGTTCTGCAAATTATGAAAATTGCACATTGAAATTTTTACTTATTTTATAAAAATATACAATAAATAAACTCGTGATTGTGTTATTATTAATATCAACTAAAACAATGAATTCAGATGAAGAAGATATGAATGATGCTGCACTCTGTGCAAGATTAAGAAGACAAATTATGCGGCGTCCACGTACAATAAGAAGTAGACCAAACCATTTTCATTTTGCAGCTGTTAAGTGAAAAAGTTGTTTATTTTTTTTGACATTTAATAGTGGTACCGTACTTTTATTACAAATATATGCACAATTTAATAGTGCTACCATACTTTTATCACAATTAAATACCAAACACATTTTCACACTGAAAAAATTAAACCCTATTTAAATAAAATTAAGTTTTAATAAAAATTAGCTAAATACGTACTTAAATATTAAGTTAAAAACTGCGGGTTATAAAGTAATTGTCAAAAAATTGTATGCATCAAACAAGGCATAAAAGTAATAGTCAAATGAATTCTTCGTTATAAACTTGTAAACAAAAAATCAGCGGATGAGCAATATGCCTGATGCGTGTACCCAAGGCAAATTAATGACAGGTAAAGTTAATACTACAACAAAGCACAAACAATAAAAACAATATGGTATTTTGTTTTTGCATTTCGTAGATCGTATTTCAAAAGCAGCTGATTGAAGACACTAAGGCAAAGACCTACGCCATGATGACTCACATCCGGCTGAGCCGAGCCGTCGATAATTTTAGTCAGCTACGCCGCGGCCGAAAAACGTTTGGCTTGTCGTTGGTTGGTTACTGGTTTGATGTATATAACATTTAAAAAAATTGAGCTATTGATCGATTATATATGAATAATGTGTTCTCTTTCCAAATTCGTTATAAGTTTTCCGATATCTTGAATATATCAGGATATATAGAGCTGCAATATTGCGTCACTTCCACAATTGTTGAACATTTAAAAAATTGTTTTACCGCAATGGAAAATTTTTAAGATTTGTGGCACATTTCCAATGTAAAAGCATTAATAGTTATATTCGCAATTCGTATGATGTATATCAATGCATATTCTACTCAACGAACGTGAATCAAAGCAAAATACAAAAATTTAATTATTGTGTTATGTTTTAATCAAATGAATTGATGTTTTATTAATAAAATTTCTTTTATTAATTATGTATATTCAAACTGTCTTTTATTTCTTCTATTGTTTTTCCCTTAAATGTCATGTTACATGAATCAAATTGATATTTTTACTTAAATATATATATACAGTAATTTAGCCTACTTGAACAAGTAGTGAACAATATGAAGTTATGGATGCGTTGACAAAGAGTTGTCATTTTTTCTTTAAATCCTAAGAACTTTTCATGTTGGATATAAAAAGTTCATCAACTTCAAGTTTGAATTAAAAACATATGTATCTATTACTTTTATTATTATACAAAAAATTCTATCGTGTATTTTTATAAAATTAGTGAACTAAAGCAGGTCGTACACGACATGTTTTTTACATCTGACATGTCAACTTTTCAACTCAGATGTAATTCTGCATGTCTGTAAAAAATTGTGCTTTACAGAAGGTTTATAATATTCGGTCACAAACGTGCATGTACAAATACGTCTGACATTGTATGTGTTTGTATCCAACAGCTGATCTGTGCTCAAATTTTATTAAATATTTTGTTAAAAGTGGTTGTAAAATGAATTCAGAAAATAATACAATTGCAGTGCAGAGAAACAAGTCGAGGCAAAATTATCGGCGGCGGCGCAGCAGTTTTGTGACCGGCGGCGCGCCGAGAGAATTTTCGGCGGCTAATATAAACATGAAAATTTAATGAGAAAATTAGAAATTGAAAATTTTCATAATTTTTTCTCCGAAATTTGTCTCCTTGAACAGATAAAATTTCGGCTCATTTTGAGCCGATCCAATCGGCGGCGACGGGATAAACACAAAAATAACCGGCGGCGGCGCGCCGTCGGCTTCGAGCCGATCGACTTGTTTCTCTGTTGGAGTGTGCAGCATTATTTCAATTATAACTGCAATTAAAGCAACATCAAATATAAAAAAATTTAAATATTTTTGCACAAACCTATGTCGTTCTCCGTTTCAAAATGGAGTGTTGCCGGCACAAAAATGTTTCTTTACGCCGTAAAAAGTTCACTCATTTTAAAAAATTTTTCTTTAAATTCGAAGAAATCATGTTAGGAGATAAATATGGAACGCAATTTTATTGCATGTACATGACTGTTATTTAATAGTTTAAAAAAAAACATAAATATATCAATGTTGTAATATATCAACTTTAGGCGGCTAATGCTTCCGTATCGGAGCGCCGCTGAATCTTTCCTCACGGCATAGATTTATGACGACATATTTTGCTTAAGAAAAACGCTGATGTCAGAAATTTTGTCAGAAGAAAATAGAACACGCACTAATTGAAATTTTGTCAAAAGACTTTGCGTCTGACTTTTACAGAAGCAATGTTTTAAAGGTACCACACGACATGTATATGTTTTATACTAGAAAATATGACAAGTCAGATGTAAAAAACATGTCGTCTACGGGGGGCTTAAACATTCTTCATCGATTTTCTCGAAAACACATTTTTGTTACATACATCAAACCAGTAACCAACCGACGTTATGTCGCCACCTATTCTCCATGTACAATATAAACTAATAATTATTTAATTTATTTTTTAATTATTTTTTATCTTAAATTTGATTTTCATGTTATTTGTTCTCAGCCGCCGCCGCAAAAATAATCACCCGTCTCAGGTCTCTGTACATAGACAACTTTTGACATACGAGCCAACAGTTATATGAATTCGCCTTGAAGTAGGCAGAAAAAAAGTAGATCAGCTGTGTTTTCAACTTGACCTTAATAATCGCCCTTGCGTGTACCTGTTTGATATGCCTTGCAAGTGGCCTTATCATTACAAGAACATATATATACAAATTTGTTCTAGGATATTTTTTATTTGAATGTTGATAGTTCAGGTTAAAATGTTATGCTATTTTATACGGAGTTTGAAAGATGGGGTAAAGTCAGCTGACGATCAGCTGCGCTGATAAGGAAACTTGATATTAATACACTTTGCAATAATTCTGTCCTCTTCTATTTACTTAAGGCTCAGTTAGCCGACTGTAATGCAATGTAAATGTAATGTAGGAAACAGCTGATCGATATTTTTGTATGAAAAGTAGGTTCCGTTACATTACGTCTCTATAACCATTTTCATTACTTTTCACATAACAATATCAATCAGCTGTTTCCTACAATTGCAGTTACATTACATTACAGTCGGCTAACTGAGCCTTTATTCACTCTCTTCTTGTCGTATTCACAACAACATGAAAATATCAAAATTTTTTGATTTTTTCAGGCCCATGCACGTACAAACCAAGGCAAATTCATGACAGGTAAAGTTAATACTACAACAAAGTACAAACAAGAAAAACAATATGTTAATTTGTTGTTGCCTTGGGAGGCTCGTATGTCAAAAGCAGCTGATTGAAGATACTAACCCCCCGTCTAGACTGGCAATAAATATGTTGGCAATATAGCAATAACGCCGGTAGAATAGCGGAACAATATTGCTGAGTGTTTTACTTATGTCAAGGCTATGGGAAATCGAAGCCATAATATGGGATAAGTCAACAAGGAAGGTGCAGAAATATATTTCACTTGTAAATATCTGGTTAATCCAACAAATTTTTATTTTTATAAACTTATAACAACACAAATTATTTCACTACACACGTTTCTACGAGAGTATTTTCTTTTTTTAATATACATATATGTATATTTACTCAATTTCACTAATATTATATAAATGTCAAACGCAATACAGAAAAGTCGAACATAAATTAACACCGAGCTTGACGTTTCATGTTCGCAATAATTGTCAACGAAAAACTGTTGACAATTATTGCCACCACAGGCAATGAGCTGTCTCCATTGGCAATATCCATATTTTGACATTTGCTGGGGTAAGGCAGAGACCCACGCCATGATGGCTCACATCCGGCTGAGCCGAGCCGTCGATAATTTTAGTCAGCTACGCCGCTCCGAAAAAAGTTTGGCTTATCGTCGGTGGTTACTGGTTTAATGTATTGAACATTTAAAAAAAATCGAGTTATTGATCGATTATATGAATAACGTGTCAACTTTCCAAATTCGTTATGAGATTTCCGATATCTTGAATATATCAGGAGATATAGAGCTGCAATATTTCGGCATTTTCACAATTGTTATATATATTTTAAAAATTGTTTTACAGCAATCGTCAATTTTTTGGAGATGTGGCACATTTCCAACGTAAAAATATTAATATTGTTATTCGCAATTGTTATGATGTATATCAATGCATATTCTACTCAACGAACGTGAATCAAAGCAAAATACAAAAATTTAATTATTGAATTATTGTGTTATGTTTTAATCAAATGAATTGATTTTTATTAAGAAAATTTTTTTTATTAAATATGTATATTCAAACTGTCTTATTTCTTGTGTTGTTTTTCTTTTAAATGTCATGTTACATGAATAAAATTAATATTTGATATTAAATATACACAGTAATTCAACCTGGTTGGTTGGTTGGTTTACATGGCTGCCCACTACACGCAGGCATTCAAGTAGAATCTAGAAGATTCCTTTTTGAAAGGACCACTACACTCATCAGTGTCAATCTATGTAGAACCGTACCTGAGTATTCTGATATGGTGATCGTTACTAGATCCAACCCGTCGTGTTGAGATATCTGATAAGGTCATTCAACCCAATCTCAGATAGATCTGATAGATCATCTAGTGCATGACTGCCTAAAACTTTGTGTCTCGAGAGATGCAAAGCTGGGCATTCGCAAAGAAAGTGAAAGATTGTTTCTTCTTTGCTTACTTCTCGACAACTTCGGCAGAACTTATTATAAGATAGACCTATCCTACTAGCATGTCTGTCGACCGTCCAGTGCCCCGTCATGGCTGCAATGAATCTCGAGATGTCCCTACGGTTTCAATTTGTTAATTGTATTGAGCACCTATCATTGTATCAAGGTCACATTTTCTTAGCAACCTTGCACGTAAATATATTGCGACATCTACTTTCAGCCTTATAGAGATAGTGCTTGAAAATACCGATTTTAATAGCACCAAACGGCATGGCTACCGATTCGGCATTGGAAACATTCATAGCAGAGCCAGCTCGTACGCCCGTTCGTTACCTAAAAAATTGCTTTGTGCTGGAACCCAGATGAGGGTGAGGTCAGTCTGACCACCCAGTCTAGATAGCAAACTCTTGCATTGCCCGACTAGAATAGACGAGGTGATATGTGATCTTAGAGATAGTAGTGGTGCCTGGCTGTCGATAAAGATACCAACTTTATCCTGTATCTGCCTATCAATCAGGATTCTAGCCGCTTCCCTAACTGCCAAAGTTTCAGCCTGAAATACAGTTGCTTCGTTTGGGAGACGAAAGAGCATTCTATACCAAGATCACCTAAAAAGACTCCAGAGCCAACACCGCAGATCATTCTTGATCCATCAGTGTATATACTGACGTCATATTCTCTTACCATTTTGCCTCCCTTCCACTCCCGTCTGGATAGAATCAGAACTTTGAGCACCTTGTCAAAGTCCAGATGAGGCACCATGTAATCAGTAGATTTCCTCAGCATGGGGGTAGTTGATCCAGGATTCTGGCATGGCCATAGGACCTTGATCTCCACAGCCCATATGCCGCTAATCTTGCCGCACTACTTGAGGATACCGCCAATATATGAAGGTCGATCGGAATAAGGTTTAGTATAATATTCAAAGCCTCTGAAGGACTAGTACGTAAACATCCTGTTATTCCTACGCAAGCGGATCTTTGTATTCTATAAAGTTGATCTACCACGTATTTCTTACTTGTGGCAGGCCACCAAACTACAGAGCCGTATATTGGTATTGGACGCACAATTGCTGTATACATCCATTTAAGCATTTTGGGGTTTAAGCCCCATTTAGATCCAAACATCCTACGACAGGAGTAGTATGCTACCGTTGCTTTTCTAACCCTTTGTTGAATATTCAGTTTCCATGAAAGTTTTTGGTCCGTATAACTCCTAGATATTTTGCGTTGTCTGATAGCGTCAGTTCATGATTATTCAACCGAGTAAGTCTAAAGTTCTGTACCTTGGTCTTTGTGGTAAATAGTACCAGTTCCGTTTTGTTTGGGTTCACTCCCAGTCCACAGTCTGTAGCCCAGTTGCTAAGTGTGCTCAAGGCGTTGGACATGATATCACTGCTTACGTCCATGAACATCCCTGAGACCATTATTACCACATCGTCCGCGTACGCTACAACTTTAACCCCCAAGGCATCTAATCTGAAAAGTATTTTGTTAACTATAAGAAGCCAGAGCAAAGGTGAGATCACCCCATCTTGCGGTGTCCCTCGGTACGCCCATTTCGACCTCTCACTGTTGCCTAATTTAGCAGTGACATTTCTTGCCCTCAGCATGGTTATTATCCAGTTGCGGATGTAATTCTCAACATCAGCATTCTGGAGACCATTTTGGATGGCTGTCACTGATACATTATTGAAAGCGCCTTCAATGTCTAGGAAGGCAGCCAGGGTGTATTGTTTATGCTCCAGGGATATCTCTATGACCCTTACCACTTCATGTAGTGCTGTTTCCGTAGAGCGTCCCTTAAGGTGAGAGTCTTGACGATCCTAACAGCCGTTGCCTTATATGACTGTCTATTAGTAATTCAACCTAGTTGAAAGGCAGTGAACAATATTGTTTTATAATTGGGACATGCGTTGACAAAGATTTTTGTAATTTTTTCTTTAAATCCTATTAACTTTTCATGTTGGATGTAAAAAGCTTATCAACTTTAAGTTTGTCAAAAAAATATATGTATCTATTACTTTTATTATTAAACAAAAAATTTTATCGTGTATTTTTATAAAACTATTGAACTACATATTCTTAATCGATTTTCTCGAAAACACATTTTTGTTTTATGCATCAAATTAGTAACCTACAGGCGTTATGTCGCCGGAAAAACAGCCACCTATTCTCCATGTCCAATATAAACTATTAATTAATTAATTAATTTTTTAATTATTTTTTATCTTAAATTTGATTTTCGTGTTATTTGTTCTCTGCTTCCTTCGACGATTTTCTCAATAGCCGCCGCCGCCAAAACAATCACCCATCTCAGCTCTCTGTACATAAACAGTCCTGCAGGAAACATGGGGTTAAGTGTCCCCAAGTCACCACTTTTGTCGACTATTTTGGTGACATTGTCAACAGAGCGTATATTAATAATGGTTTTAATGCGTAGAAAATATTTTTTCAGATACACATAACTATGCTTCTTCTTAATGTTTTATTGGTTTGTTGAAAATAATCGTAACGTCAAGCAAAATTTAAGTGTTTATAAAAATTATCTTAAGAAATAGAATTATAAGGTTAATATATATAAATGTATTTAACAATAATTAAAAACATAATACATAAAAAAATAAAAAAACAAATAAAATAACAATCAATATTGTATAAAAATATAAAATGTGAAGATTGAAGAGTTTTAAGTGAAAGGTGCCAATTATGGAAATTTTGACCCTGTGGAAGATTTTGTGCCATCAGGTAAAGATGTGTCACATTTTAAGATCCATACGTAAGTGTTTGATTTTACTAAGTCAGCGAAACATACAATTTTTAATTTTAATATACATATGTATTTAATGGAAATAACAATAAATTTTTTGCAGGTTGTGACAGTGTATATAGTGAATCAGTATAGTTTTACTACGGACATCGAGCGAGGAAATATCGATTTTCCTCGCTCGATGAATCTTTGGTGCCAATGTCTCCATGTGGTCCCAAAAAACCTACTTAGTCAGTAGTTCTACAGTCTAGTGGTGGATTTTCAATGACAAGCTAATGTTAAATGTCAATAGGCGATTATATTGGCTGGGGTACACCTGGTTAGTAGTGCTACTGACAATGTCAATAGTAAATCACTACATTTTCAATATTCGCTATTACTTCAGTGAGCTTTTGATATACATGCCAACAGTTGTATGAATTCGCCTTGAAATAGACAGAAAAATGTAGATCAGCTGTGTTTTCAACTTGACCTTATTATTCGGCCTTGGTACAAATATTTAAAGAACATTCAAAATATGAATGTCTAACGTTCAAACCTTGAACATAGCACCAATGGTGCGGCGAAAAAAATGGGGTACGGTAAGACATAAAAGTAAGCGCCAAGATCTACATTAATTTTTTAAAATTAATATATATTGATGATATTATATTGCGGCAGTTGTTGCAAATTGTGTACGCATTTTTTATCTGCTTCTTTTTTCTGTATATGAAAGCGTATTTTATTTTATTTACGTGTCTCACGCACTACCACCGACCAAGTTGTTCGATGATAAAAATCCACTTCTGATTTGACATTCCAATAATTACCAAAATGACGTCTCTAGCAGTGTTGTCTTCAGTCACCTCGCCAAGTGACTTATCGTATATCGCCAACACAACAAAACATTAAATTTTAGCTAAAAAATATTTTTATTTTGTAATTACATTAAAAATATTGTTAAATTTTAAATTCAGTAGGCAACGTCTATCGTAAGACATAAAAGTTATATTGTTTTTTTCATCTTTATTCTGTTACTGTTACAAACATATACAATAAGATATAAATACTAGCATACAGAAAATACTTAAAAATAACTTATTCAAAATATCAATATAAATAGGATAAACTCAGCTTGAATACCAAGATAAAAATTATTATTTAAATCTTTTGATAAAATTGAAGTAACATTTACTTAAATGTGTATTTAAGTACACATATCATATCCTTGAAGTGGTAAGTACCAGCAGCATCGTCGTATTCATACATTCTAGGCGAGTACTCGTGCAGGCTTTTTGGTGCTTCATTATAAAAAAATAGGTTCTAATTAATAAAAGAAACTTCCCCACTGTGTTTCATAAACACCAAATGGAATTTTGTTGGCCATATTTTTTGTAAACTTCTTGAATTTTGTTTGAGATAAAGAGTCACAACATTTAGAATTTCATGCACGAAATATTTACGAGTATGATGTAGAAAAAATTCCTTACAAAAAAAATTTTATATTTTTACCATTATTCTATTTAATTGAAATCGTAGGTATATCGTCGGTTGGTTACTGGTTTGATGTATGGAAAAAAAATGTGTTTTCGAGAAAATTTATGAAGAATGTTTAATTCATTAGTTTTATAAATATACACGATAGAATTTTTTGTTCAATAATAAAAGTAGTAGATATTTACATTTGTTTTTTATTCAAACTGATGAACTTTGATGAACTTTTTACATCCAACATGAAAAGTTATTAGGATTTAAAGAAAAAATTACAAAAATCTTTGTCGACGCATGCAACAATCATAACAACAATATTTTTCACTACTTGTTCAAGTAGGTTAAATTACTGTATATAGTTAAGTAGAAAATATCAATTTTATTCATGCAACATGACATTTAAAGAAAGATATAAAAGGAAGTTTGAATATATTTAATAAAAAAAATTTTATTAATACAAAATAAATATCAATTTTATTTGATTATACCATGAAATTTTTGTATTTTGCTTTGAATCACATTCGTTGAGTAGAATATGCATGGATATATATCATAGCAATTGCTAATAACAATATTAACCCTTAACTACAGACGTCAAATTATATGAACGTTAGTACAGACCACCGGTAATTTTTACCAGTTATATTAAATTTATAAAATTTTTTCAAATAAAATTTTTTTTTTTTAAATTTTTTCAATATCTGATGAATTTGCAAAGAGGACACATTATTCATATATAATCAATCAATAACTATTTTTTTTACATGTACCATACATCAAACCAGTAAACAACCGACGATATAGCAAAAAATATCGCCAAGGAGTTCAGATATCGCCAAGTAAATCGCCAATCGCTATTTCATAATTTTCATCGCCAAAAACAAATTTTCGTCGCCACATTTGGCGAGATATCGCCATATCTGGCAACACTGGTCAGGTATACAAAGCAATTTATTCGTTGCATTTCAAGGCACATTAAATACAGGTACACGCGTTAGGTGCAACCAATGCGTATTGTTACCAGGTGGACCTGATTTGCAACTCTGCGTATTCGCGTTGTATATATGTTAGTGTAAAATTTCCAGCTGTCAGAATATTTCCTAGCGTTTTGCATTGATTGACAGCAGAGAAATTATGTCAGCTGGTGAATTAGGATCACCTGATGTGATTTCGCCCTGGGTGCAACTCTGTGCTTCTCACTTAGTTTTACAAAGTAATTGTCAAAAAATTGTATGCATCAAACAAGGCATAAAAGTAATTGTCAAATGAATTCTTTGTTATAGACGTGTAAGCAAAAAATCAACGGATGAGCAATATGCCTGATGCGTGTACCTGTTATGCCTTGTTGATTTTCCTCAAACCTGTCATGTCATTCACTATGTTATCAATTATACACAGGGCGTTTCACATTCTTATAAAATAATATCATTATCAGTGTGACCAGCCTAAGAATTTTTGCAGCTAAATTGACTTCAAAATAAGCTAAATAATGCTAAAACTTGATACTTCTTTTTAAACAAACATTTTTTTTAAGTTTTTATTTTTCCGATTTCTGCACATATTGCTTTACATATTTTTACTTCCTATGAACGAAACTTTATTGCTTAGACAATAACGAATTATTTATTGAGAGTAAAAAGTATTAAAAACAAAACAATAATATTAAGTGACAGACGGTTCTTAGAAAACATAAGCCTTTTCTAACTTTTGTTTCGTTTATAAGCAATAACGTTCCAAAAGTGCTGCTTAAAAGAAAAATTTAAAGCTTTCATCTATTCCAATTTGACTTAAACAGAGCTTTATTCGTATAACCAAAACACATAGAAAAACTGATATCTCTTTTTTGTCACTCACATGTTACAATAACATACACATGTTTCCGTTCGTTATTTTTAAGATCATATATATTAATTTTCAAAAAATAGCCTTTCAGATCCTTACCTGTTTTCTTCCAACCTGGCATAGCTCAAACGTTTTGAAGAGAATTTGTTTGTTATTTTGAAGTACTCCTTAAATTAAATACCACATGCATGAATACATGTATATATTTCAGTAAAATTATGTTTTTGGTACATCGCTACACAATTAATATAAAAAAATAAAATTTCAAATTCTTATGTATCATCAATTATTACATATTAAAAATGAATATTCGTCATCAGAATAGTTGTTCAAATTATCGGTGTAAGATAAAATTTTTCTATAAAAAATACTTCATATGCTATTGAGAATCCCATATAAAAACATAATAAGATAAGGCTTTTACCAAACAAACTCTTTACAAAACAAACAACTTTGTTCGATTTTGCATCTTTTTAATTTTTTAGAACCTTTTAAAATTAGTTTCATTTTCTTTTCGTCTTTTAAATACTTTTATTGTTTTATTGTTATACTGCAACCAATTGTGAAAGGTTATGAAAAATGGATGAACGAATCAAGTTCATTGTTTGCTAATACTTGTATATAGATAGTTGTGAAAATACATGACAAATAATAACTCTCATAATAATTTTACTCGTATTATAACATTTGTAGGTCTTAAGAAACAGCCTGCAGATTAACGCTAATATTATTACACGTGAAAATTAAAAATATACCCAAAATAGCATAGATAATATTTCTAAGAACTTAATAGGTTATATTTTTAAAAAATGCTAAATAAATAATTGAAAAATGCTAAAGAAAATGATGACTGCTAAATCGAAAATTTTGCAGCTAAATCAGTAAAAAAAATGCTAAATTAGCTGCCAAAATGATAAAATGGTCACGCTGATATTCACACATACATATCATAGTCAGCCTAGACCCATTTGTCTCTTTGTCAACACTCTTTTCTCTAGCGACAACTGCACTAGTTAAAATGTCGACAACTTTTCTTTTATGCGCGAGTAGGGATTAGTTAGAGACAACAGTTCTAGTGTATTTCTGATGACTTCGTCAACGAACGCGTCAATAGTTTGTTTTCTTTTTTTATTATGCTGTGCATTCAATAGCAGAGTTGGCTGGCCGCTGTCGCTTCTGATATACTGCTTCAATTTTAAATAAATGTTTTAAGTATAATAATATAATTTTTTTATAGACGAGGGTCACTAAAATGTACTAGTGAATCTTTGGTTCAAATGTCTCCATATGGTCGTAAAAGAACTACCTTTTCCATAGCGATAAAGTCTACTGGTAGATTTTCAATGACAACCCTATTAAAAATAAATATGTCAATAGATGATTACATTGGCTGGGGTACACCTGGTCACTAGTACTACCGGCAATGTCACTAGTAAATCACTACAATTTCACTATTCGCATTTCCTGCAGGGTAGCTTACACACCCATACACATATACCTATTTTGTTTTGATTGCTAGTTCAGTTAAACTGGCGATAAAATGCAATAAAAATTAGAGAATATACCAATTTTAAGTGCTACGCAATGAATCTACTTGGTTCGCTCTCATGATTTTGTGTGGTGAAGCAAGTTGATTCGCTCATGATTGGGATGTGAATTATGAATAGAGAGCGAAGCACGTATCGTGGAAACATACTATAAGCATAGGTTAATATCTAACTATAGTTACGGGACTGGTACAAGAGTGAGTTGGAGGTATCATTGGAGGGAGCAACGTACATTATATTTATACTATTTGATAGGTCCTGCATCCAACCACATTGAACTTGTTCAGTGCCGTTTACTATATTACTACTTCGATTATCAATTAAATTGACTAAGATTAAGATGATATATCACGAAAATGGTGAATATGTAACAATTTACACGATATGGCTTTTTTTCACCATAACACTACTCCCTACTTTTAGTAACACTCCCATTTTCTCAAGTCAAAGGACGAGTACGTTTGGATCAATTGTCACCAAATTTTCTGCAGGGTACATACATTTTATGACTTGTGCAGGGTGTATTAGATTCGGCACAGCCGAATATGAATACATAATAGGTTCTTGAGACAAACAGAATTACATGAATATATGTATGTGTGCACTTATGTATGTATTTGTGCAAGTATGTAATTATGGGCTTGTCTTGAAATTAATCTGACTAAACTGTGATAAGCCTTAATTTTTCTCATTTAAATGCAAACATGCAGTAGTGGGTTGTGTGAGTTTGTGTGATAAGCACACAGAGAGAATAGATTGGTTAAAAATCTGTTGGAGCAACAAATATTTAATTATGTATTCCAATATTCCATATTTTCTACCAATTATCAATCAATTGTACGATTTTTTCATATTTATAAACAAAAAATCATAATTACAATACAAATAGAATTCTCGCAATAGTTTTATTAGTAATAACAATTGATTCCGTTTATTTCTAATAACCATTTTAAAGTATTGGTAGACACAACTGATTTAAATTCAAGTTAGAAAGTAAAGTGACTGAATATTGGCTTTTGAAATTAAAAAAACTATACCCGTAAACAATATTTAATTTGAAAAAAAAATCGGTTATTGTAACTAATTAATTTTCCGTCGTACTGAAATTCTATTGAAATAAAAGAAAACAAAATTAAATACTTTATTGATGTTCTCAACCGAATTTTTTGTTCTGAATACAAAATTAAAAACATATTTTGTTGTTGCTATTGAATTATTCCTTATTTGGGGAAAAATTTTAATGTTTTATAAACAAAAAATAAAAATTAGATAGAAATGTCATACAAAAAATATATTTTGCAGAATAATTAACAAAGAAGGTAAGGACATTATTATATATATCGCAAAATAATCGAAGTATTATTACTATTATTCTGAAGTGAAATTATTTGTGCAAATAATATGTAGTTTCTTGATAGGAAAATATCTCTGTGTAATTAAGCCGAATACCGGCAACGGATGTTACGATTAGAGATGTGCAAATGTCGTGATTTTATCGTGTCACGCGTGAGTCACGCGTGAATCACGCTTGATCGTGATCAAATTTGACCGTGACTTAAAAAAAATTACTCGTGCGTGATCTCTTTTTAAGAATCACGCACGAATTCTCACGCTCTCATGAGGTAACACTCCTGCGTAGGTATATAACTGTATTGAAAATTTAAAATGTTCTTATAATAAATACTACAATCTATGTCTGAGCTGCACAAAATAGCACCAGAGTGCCGAACATCAATCGACTTCTTATACAAATGAACACACATACGCGAATACATTACTCTCGTGTTTTTCTCGGTGGCCAGCTCTGATTTATGTACATTAATATGTATATACATACATATAGGTAGAATGAGCCTGCAAACATAATGCATACATAGATATGTACGTATGTATAAACATACATATGTATATATATGTAAGAACCTATTTTTCAACTAACAAACATAAAAAATCGTGCGTGATCGTGATAAGTTGTACACCCCTCGTGCGTGATTAAGAATATTTTATACGTGAGCTTGCGTGATCGTGAAAATTTTCAAAATCATTCGTGCGTGAAAGTGCATGAATAAAATATTTTTATGCGTGATCGTGAAAATTTTCAAAATCATTCGTGCGTGAAAGTGCGTGAGTAAGATATTTTTCAGCGTGAGCGTGCGTGTCGTGAGTCAAAAACCGCTCACGTGCACATCTCTAGTTACGATGCACCACGCGAATAAAAAATTTGCACATTTCATTCACTTCAGAATATAAGCAAAAACTTCAACTTTTCAACAACTTTTCTGTCCGGTCTCTCTCCTTGAGAGAGAGAAAATATTTTACCTCGCAGCTTGAGTTGGTTTAATTTTATATTTTGTCCGGACAAAATCGAACTGAGCTGCCAACTATTTTAATTTTTCAGCCAAAGTTGAACTGAGCTGCCACATCATGTTTTACGAATAATAAAAGCACAGAGTACTTGTTTTTATTAGAATAGAAATAAAGAAAATTGAAAAATAAAACATATATATATGGAGTTGAACGGAAGAATTGCATTAAACAATTAAAAATATGTGTGTGACACAGCAATTGTAAACATTTGCCGCTGTGCTGCCACTTGTAAAATGAATACGCATCGTTTACACACGTATTTCATATGGTAGCTTTGATTTTCCAGACAAAATGTTCGAAATAGATTATGTTGCAGAACTGTCAGTAAAAAAATGTTTGTCTGGACAAAAAATTTGTTCGGAAACAATGGATGTATCCAGCTTTAGGGTTTGGGAGATCAGACGTCTGCACCGATCTTCCTGAAATCTTCACAAGATTTACCTGGAACTCTGCAATGAATTATGGGCTACTTTTTTTCAATCACGCCCACCTTTGCGTCATCTTTTTAAAACTATGGTACTACTTTAGTTTTTAACAGTTAACAGATTTTATAATATAAATGAGCATAACTTCGCTATTTGTGGACCAATTTTCGAAATTCTTTTTGCATATAAAAATGTCCACTAAATGTTTTTTTTTTTTTTGAGAGGGGGAAGGATGCCGCAAATTACCCGCCCCACTAAATGATAATCAAATAAATTCGTTATTTATCGACCAATTTTCAAAATGCTTTTTGCATATGGAAGAGGTTCACTAAACTAAACTATTCAGTAGAATAGTTTGTTTTTAGAAAATCTGGTAGGGGTTACAAAGCACACCGGGTTATAATATAAATGCAGTTCTAAAATAAATTTTTAATACTTTTCAAGTAAATTCAAGCAAATAGAGTTTATAGCAGAGATCTTCAAAACAGCGCACATGTGCGAGTGTTCTCACAATAATGAAGAGAGTAATAAAAGATAATTTTTATTTTTATTTAATATGTAGTCTCTTGTTATCACAAACAGGGCTACCACTTTCATCTCAGACAATTCGTATGTGCCGGTTGTGTAGTCGCATTTTGCTAGACAACAATGGATTATTTTTATATTACTTTAATTTTAGGTTTTCCTATTTTTTAGAGCTTGAAAGGTAATATCTGAAATTAGAAATTTACTCGAGTTAGAGTTTCACAAATATGACCCAAATGTGTCTTGGCAACCCTGATATGATGAGAGAAAACTTTATTTCGCTCAAAAACTAACCACCAACACAAACATAATGTGAATGTATGAGTGTGGGGATCAGTGTTTTATAGTTATTACACAGTAAGATATCATATAAACACTAATTGACTATTAAAAACTATTGTTTAAGAACTTGCTTTGCTTCCCTGCAGGAAATCGAACGGACACAAGGCTAGTCATGTCATCGGTCCCCAAGTGGTAGGTACCAGTCTGAAGTTCTAACACTTCCTATGAAATGGACCAATAACTTTTACATGGGGATGGCCTAGGATGGGGTTAATTGATACTTTGTATGCACCTTGTGACTTGTCACTGAACTATCGCATAGGGACCTAATGGGTGTACAGTAATATAAATAAGATATAAAAGTCATTTTTACATTTAACTGTAACAATGAAGACTTAAAAAGTTTTGTATTCTTTATAATATATTTTATTTTTAAGCAGAGAGTTTTTAGGGATTCGAACTGACAACCTCCAGCAGGACAGCTTTGCACACTACCCACTTGAACACAGGGTCACTCATATTTCAAAATTATAAACACTAGTTAAAGGCTCAGTTAGCCGACTGTAATGGAAAGTAACTGCAACGTAGGAAACAGCTGATCGATATTTTTATGTGAAAAGTAATGAAAATGGTTATAGAGATGTAACCACGAGCTGAATCACATGCTTCGCTTCCTCAATAGTGTTTATGAATCATGCTGTTTACACGCCGTATTCGTGCTTCGTTTGGCATTTTTTATGTATATTCACCAGTGTGACCAGATCCTAAAATTTTTGCAGCTAAATTGACTTACAAAAAAGCTAAAATATGCTAACAAATAATTTAATTGCTAAAAAGTAATGCTAAAACTTAATACGTCCTTTTAAGCAAACATTTTCTTTAAAAGTTTTTATTTTTGCAATTTCTGCACATATTGCCTTACAAATTTTTACTTCCTATGAACGAAACTTAATTTCTTAAACAATAACGAATTATTTATTGAGAGTAAAAAGTATTAAAAACAAAACCATAATATTAAGTCACAGACGGCAAGGCCGATTAATAAGGTCAAGTTGAAAACACAGCTGATCTACTTTTTTCCTGCCTGATTCAAGGCGAATTCATATAACTGTTGGCTCGTATGTCAAAAGTTGTTAATGTACAGAGACCTGAGACGGGTGATTGTTTTGGCGGCGGCGGCTGAGAACAAATAACATGAAAATCAAATTTAAGATAAAAAATAATTAAAAAATAAATTAAATAATTATTAGTTTATATTGTACTTGGAGATAGGTGGCGACATAACGTCGGTTGGTTACTGGTTTGATGTATGTAACTAAAATGTATTTTCGAAAAAATCAATGAAGAATGTTTAGTTAATTAGTTTTATCAAAATACACGATAGAATTTTTTGTATAATAATAAAAGTAATAGATACATATGTTTTTTATTCAAACTTAAAGTTGATAAGCTTTTTACATCCAACATGAAAAGTTATTAGGATTTAAAGAAAAAATGACAAAACTCTTTTGTCAACGCATGTAATATAAATAACTTCATTTTGTTCACTACTTGTTCAAGTAGGTTAAATTCCTGTATATGTATGTATATTTAAGTAAAAATATCAATTTGATTCATGTAACATGACATTTAAAGGAAAAACAACAGAAGAAATAAAAGACAGTTTGAATATACATAATTAATAAAAGAAATTTTATTAATAAAAAATAAATATCAATTCGTTTGATTAAAACATAACACAATAATTAAAATTTTATATTTGGCTTTGATTCACGTTCGTTGAGTAGAATATGCATTGATATACATCATACGAATTGCGAATATAAATATTAATACTTTTACGTTGGAAATGTGCCACAAATCCCAAAAATTGTCAATTGCGGTAAAACAATTTCTTAAATTTTCAACAATTGTGGAAATAACGCAATATTGCAGCTCTATATCTCCTGATATATTCAAGATATCGGAAAACTTATAACGAATTTGGAAAGAGGACACATTATTCATATATAATCGATCAATAGCTCAATTTTTTTATATGTTCCATACATCAAACCAGTAACCAACCAACGATAAGCCAAACTTTTTTCGGCCGCGGCGTAGCTGACTAAAATTATCGACGGCTCGGCTCAGCCGGATGTGAGCCATCATGGCGTAGGTCTCTGCCTTAGTATCTTCAATCAGCTGCTTTTGACATACGAGCCTCCCAAGGCAACAACAAAATACCGTATTGTTTTTATTGTTTGTACTTTGTTGTAGTATTAACTTTACCTGTCATGAATTTGCCTTGCTTTCTGCATTGTATACTTCAAGGCACATTAAATACAGGTACACGCATTCGGTGCAACTCTGTACTTCTCACATAGTTTTTCAAAGTAAATGTCAAAAAATTGTATGCATCAAACAAGGATTAAAAATAATTGTCAAATGATTTCTTCGTTATAAACGTGTAAACAAAAAATCAGTGGATTAGCAATATGCCTGTTGCGTGTACCTGTTTGATATGCCTTGGTATACATAACAGGCTGGGCTTGTGCATGTAAATTGTATAATTTTACAATGGCTAGTTACATAAAGAAGTTTGCGACGCGCGTACCTCGTATCATGATGAAAATTCATCACGTATAGACCCAATTTATTAATATTATAGCAGCGTTATGATATAATCATCAGAGCTCACGGCCTAATAAATTCATCTTGATATCAAATGTCATTTTATGTGTCACTGTGCATTTCACGTTTATTTACTACACAAATTTCCTTTAAAAAAGGCATTACCACAATTATTTGGGAACTAAAAATAAACAACACTCATATGAAATATTTTTGGCAAGTATATTGCAAATATTTGTTTGATTCATCATGATATAAAATCATCAACGTCTACCACCTTGTTCTGATATTAATGAAAAAATGACAGTTGCTCTGCCGGCGTTATATTACGAGTTATGATACAAAATCATCAGGTGTGGCCACTATGTACTGTACATGGAGAATCGGTGGCTGTTTTCAGGCGACATAAGCCAGACTAAAATTATCAACGGCGCGGCTCAGCCGGCTGAGAGCCATAATGGCGTAGGTCTCTGCGTTACAGACCAACCGAAATTACCACGCAAAGCGCAACGTAATTTAGCGCTTAGTTTTTACACTGAAATGAGTAACCTAAATTAGAGCCTTAACGTTGCGCCAGAAACAGTAATGTTTACTCACTTTGATTAATAAAAAACTCTACATAGAAATAACCTGAAAGTAGCTAAAGTTATATTACTTAACAAAAACAACAGTACTTTTGCAGCCAATTTCACTTGTTTACGCGCTGTCAAAATTGGATTTTCCAATTGCAAAGCGTTGACGCCGCGTTATTTCGGTTAGTTTCATAAATTTTTATGTGCATGAGAAATTTTGACAGCCAGACAACGCTTTGCGTCGTAATTTAGGTTGGTCTGTTAGTATCTTAAACCAGCTGCTTTTGGCATACGAGCCTTCCAAGGCAACAACAAAATACCATATTGTTTTTATTGTTTGTACTTTGTTGTAGTATTAACTTTACCTGTCATGAATTTGCCTTGGTAACAAACTTATATAACTCGCCTCAAGGCGACTGGCCTTGGTCTCTAAATTATGATTAGAGTGACCATTTTAGCATTTTCGCAGCTAAATTTAGCTTTTTTTTACTGATTTAGCTGTAAAATTTTTGATTTAGCAGTTAGCATTTTTCAATTATTTATTTAGCATTTTCTAGCATTTTTAAAAAATATAACATATTAAGTTTTGGAACTATAATCTATGCTATTTTGTGCATATTTTTAATATTCACGTGTAATAATGTTAGCGTTAATCTGCGGGCTGTTTCTTAAGACCTACAAATGTTGTAATACAAGTAAAATAATTGTGAAAGTATATTATTTTTCATATAAATATTTTCACAACTATTTTACTTGTATTAGCAAACAATGAACTTAATTCGTTCATCCATTTTTCATAACCTTTCTACAATTATTTGCAGTATAACAATAAAACAATAGCAATAAAAGTATTTAAAACACGAAAAGAAAATGAAACTAATTTTAAAAGGTTCTAAAAAATTAAAATGGATGCAAAATCGCATAAAGTTGCATGTTTTGTAAAGACTTTTGTTTGTTATTATGTTTTTATATGCGATTCTCAATAGCTTATTTCAAAAATTTTGGTTGAAGTCTACGGATGGGTGCCTTAAGCAGCATAAAAATATATATACATACATACATATAGACGGTGGTTATCTAACGACAATTTAAACAACTATTCTGATAACGAATATTCATTTTTAATATTTAATAATTGATGATACATAAAGGTTTATGAATATAAAAATATCAAATCTTATTTTTTCATATTAATTGTGTAACAATGTACTAAAACATTATTTTACTGAAAGACATGTGTTCATGCATGTGGTATTCAGGGCTTAATTTTGTAAAACGCAACGCCAAGCAATGACAAATTTTATATGGAAAAAAATTTAAATTACAAAAACAAAATACATGCAAAATTTTTCAACGCGAAGCGTCAACGCGTTGCGTTTTACCCTTAATTCAATGATTACTTCAAAATAACAAACAAATTAGCTTCAAAACGTTTGAGCTATGCCAAGTTGCAAAAAGTTATTTTTCGAAAAATAACGAACGAAAACATGTATACGTTATTGTAACATATGAGTGACAAAAAAGAGATATCAGTTGTTCTATGTGTTTTTAGTTATACGAAAAAAGCTCTGTTTACAATTGCAATAGATAAAAGTTTTAAATTTTTCTTTTGAGCACCACTTTTTGAACGTTATTGTATCGCAACAAAATTGAGAAAAGGCAGAAAAGGCTTACGTTTTCTAAGAACCGTCTGTCAAGGCAAATTCATGACAGGTAAAGTTAATACTACAACAAAGTACAAACAATAAAAACAATACGGTATTTTGTTGTTGCCTTGGGAGGCTCGTATGTCAAAAGCAGCTGATTGAAGATACTAAGGCAGAGACCTACGCCATGATGGCTCACATCCGGCTGAGCCGAGCCGTCGATAATTTTAGTCAGCTACGCCGCGGCCGAAAAAAGTTTGGCTTATCGTTGGTTGGTTACTGGTTTGATGTATGGAACATATAAAAAAATTGAGCTATTGATCGATTATATATGAATAATGTGTCCTCTTTCCAAATTCGTTATAAGTTTTCCGATATCTTGAATATATCAGGAGATATAGAGCTGCAATATTGCGTTATTTCCACAATTGTTGAAAATTTAAGAAATTGTTTTACCGCAATTGACAATTTTTGGGATTTGTGGCACATTTCCAACGTAAAAGTATTAATATTTATATTCGCAATTCGTATGATGTATATCAATGCATATTCTACTCAACGAACGTGAATCAAAGCCAAATATAAAATTTTAATTATTGTGTTATGTTTTAATCAAACGAATTGATATTTATTTTTTATTAATAAAATTTCTTTTATTAATTATGTATATTCAAACTGTCTTTTATTTCTTCTGTTGTTTTTCCTTTAAATGTCATGTTACATGAATCAAATTGATATTTTTACTTAAATATACATACATATACAGGAATTTAACCTACTTGAACAAGTAGTGAACAAAATGAAGTTATTTATATTACATGCGTTGACAAAAGAGTTTTGTCATTTTTTCTTTAAATCCTAATAACTTTTCATGTTGGATGTAAAAAGCTTATCAACTTTAAGTTTGAATAAAAAACATATGTATCTATTACTTTTATTATTATACAAAAAATTCTATCGTGTATTTTGATAAAACTAATTAACTAAACATTCTTCATTGATTTTTTCGAAAATACATTTTAGTTACATACATCAAACCAGTAACCAACCGACGTTATGTCGCCACCTATCTCCAAGTACAATATAAACTAATAATTATTTAATTTATTTTTTAATTATTTTTTATCTTAAATTTGATTTTCATGTTATTTGTTCTCAGCCGCCGCCGCCAAAACAATCACCCGTCTCAGGTCTCTGTACATTAACAACTTTTGACATACGAGCCAACAGTTATATGAATTCGCCTTGAATCAGGCAGGAAAAAAGTAGATCAGCTGTGTTTTCAACTTGACCTTATTAATCGGCCTTGGCAGAAAGTTTTCAAACTTTGTTTACAAGCTGCAAAAATGTTAGTGTATGTGTGTGAATAAAATTATTACAGTATTGCCAATTAATTTGCACATATCTGTGTCTCCAATCACACATTGAAGAAAATTACACTACACACATTTCGTGTAGGTTACAATTAAAACAAAAAAATAAAAATAGAACCCAAAGTATAACTACACACAGTTTATACATGAATCCCATTACATGACCTACACATGAGAGTAGAAATTACACTCATATTGGCAACACTGAATCATAATCATCCATGAACTCCGCGTCTGCAATTTTTAGTTTAGATACCTTGTGATTGTTATTTTTCAAAACAAAAGACATCTGTTTCTGACAATTATTCGTTTGTTTCCACTAACAAAATGCGTGTGTTTTTTGGTGCTGTAACTTTTTTTGTAGTCGTGCAAGTACATTGTATAATTTTACCGTGGTAACTTGCTTTATAAGAACACAATATTTCAACTTTTTTGACCGCGTGTTATGTACTTCCACCTTAACAAATAATCATGTAATTTTTAATAAATTTAACCAACATCAAATCAAAAAGAAATTAATAAGAAAAAGAGTTGAACAGTCAAAAGTGCATATATTTTTCAACACTATGTGGAGTTGGGGTCAGCTGTTTCCTTAATTTTCGTAAATTTTGTTGCTATTTTTCTTTTCGCGAAGTTTTTTTGGCAGCAACTCTTCTTGAGAATAAATTTTATAATTGTTGCAGTAACTACTCATTTACTGCATTTTACTACAGGGTTCCCAGTTTTCATTCGACTGACATCCCCAATTTTTAAATTTGTATCCCCGAAATTCCTCAAAAAGTAATTTGTACTCATTTTACCATATCTGGATATGCAAGCGTTGCTGTTGGTAACAAAGTAAATTGCTATTTTTCTTTTCGCGAAGTTTTTTCGGCAGCAACTCTTCTTGAGAATAAATTTTATAATTGTTGCAGTAACTACTCATTTACTGCATTTTACTACAGGGTTCCCAGTTTTCATTCGACTGACATCCCCAATTTTTAAATTTTTATCCCCGAAATTCCTCAAAAAGTAATTTGTACTCATTTTACCATATCTGGATATGCAAGCGTTGCTGTTGATAACAAAGTAAATTTAATATATACAGTTCTTTAAACGGGTGTGATTCAGCGGCATCTTGATGTGAATAAACTTCTGCCACTTCTGCTTTCCACCTTGTTTGCGGTTGATTGTAGTATTTTTATGTTTGAGCACATTGTTTATGTTTTCAAAATTTTGAGATTTGATGGAAAAAACAAGTCTTCTTTAACCCAAGTCCACTGAATCTAAGGATAAATACGATTCATTAAGTTCCATTGAACATTAAGTACAGATACTAGCATTAGATGCGCTTTTCAGAACGTAAATGTCAACAAATTGTAAGCATCAAGCAAGGCAAAGAATTAATTGTCAAATAATTTGTAAGTTACATATATACGTGTAAACATAAAAACTACCTGATGAGTAATATCCTCAATGCGAGTACCTTTTTGTCTTGTAATAAACCTTATTTAAATCTAGCCAACAACAAATGTTAAACACAAGTTCATTGTTACCATTTATCATTTTAAATTATTTATGAAATAAAAAAGAGCAATTGAAATATGTATTGAAATTGCAATATTCCGAGAAATAAAAAAGAAAATATTAAGAGCCAATTTCACCAACTTATTTAAATATCAATTCATATTTAAAAGTCATTTTTCCATGCAAAAATTAATGAAAATCGACATTTAAATATGAATTGATATTTAAATAGAGTTGGTGAAATTGGCCCTAAGTAAAATACCAATTCCCAAACCAAAATTCTTATCCCAATTTCGAAAAAATCTCCGATTTGGAAATAAATCCTCTAATCTGCCAACGCTGTTGTACTACAAAAGTAAACATATTATACAAAGTAAATTTGCATAATATGGTTGCACTCATATGGGCGGAGTAACTAGACCATATGCCCAAGATGTTATTAACAGTATTTTAAAAAGTTTTGTGACTGACTGTACACGACCTATCCCTGCAAGAACACTCCCAGTCAAATTACCGGTCATTTGACCGACAGTGGTGATGGATTTGTCTATCTAAGTTTCTATCAGTTTGTTAAGGGCAATGTGGAAAAAGTGATGTGAACTTTTGTGTACGTGTGATTTTACATCTTTGCCTAACTAATTAAAAATATATACTCTGCCGTATTTTCACTCATCATTAATGATGCAATCGGTAGTCACGTCTGACTGATCACACTTGATGTATATAACCGTCATAGCAAACTAGTCAATCCTGCATAATAATATTAATAAACACAATTTTTATATTGTTTTAATTGTTTTTTATTAGAAAATAATAAAGATATAGATAAGTTAAATATTTAAGACCATAAAAACAAGCACAAACACAAAATAACGCATGTGTCATTTATCCTCTTCACGCTTTTGTCAATCTCCAACACGCCTTAATTTTTATAAATATCTAAAATTTGGACAAGAAATATATATGTATATTTAATTAAACTTTGGAAATGTCTTTTATTCACTATTGTTTTTACTTAACTTTTTTAACACTTCTATAAATTTTAATTTCACAGACCGAACGAATTGTATATTTTGGAATAAAATGCAATGTTTTAAAATTTTTTTATGTGTACATTAGATGTTCCATTCTTATGTTAGAGTAGAGCAACTAGAGAAATTTACTGTCGCTGTTGATTTCAATATAATATTGTTGTAAATGTGGTAGTGAAAAAAATACGTTTGTATTAGTTTCAGTCATTTATTTCTTAAGGTAGAGGTCCATAGCTCGCTTTTTGCGCGTTACGCTTTATATGCATCTGTCAAAAAAGTAGAATCAATGTAATAGTATGTGACAAGTTACATTGCAAAAAGCACAGAACGCGTAAAGAAAGTCAGCTGTTCTTGAATGCTAAAGATGTTAAATAATACTTTATTTCTTACGTTATCGATAAATATTATTTTGCCGTGGATATTTTTTTTCTTTTTTTTCAATAAAAAAAATTTCTTAGTAAAAAAAACTTGTTTAATAAAATATGTGAATATTTTCATTAATGCGATGTATTTTAATTAACTTTTCAAAACACTTTTCTCAGTAACAAATTTTGCATATTAGTTATCGATTACTTTTAAGTACTGAGTGTCATCTCCGCTAAATCTGTATTATTTACTTTGTGTTCATTACATATTTTTAAACAATAAAATGGAAGAAAATTTAATTAATGCTGTAAAAAAGCACGAGCTTTTATATAACAAAAGCTTGCTGCTATATAGAAATAAAATAAAGAGAGCAGAGCAGACATCTGCAGACATTCTTGTCGCGGTTCGAAATTGCTCAGCGTCAGACGTTTTAATTTTTTTAAATGTGGTTTCAAAAAACCCACTTAAATAAATTCCGTTCTAAATACAACGGCCGTACCCAAAACCTTTTCTTTTTTTGAAATTGTTCATAGGCATTTTTTGCACATAAAATTAAATATACAAACTCGACTAACTCCACAAATTCTTTTAAAAACTCGATTTACTCTCCATTTTTTCTTTATAAGTATTTATAAACAAACGAACACAGCTGATCAAAACAAAAATAAAATGGCGCATGAAAAGCAGTGCATGTAACTCAACGCGAACAAAGTATAGAACGAAACAAGAGGATGAAACGCGTCTAAAGCATAACGCGCAAAAAGCGAGCTATGGACCTCTACCTTTACAGGGATGCCTTCGCATAGGAAGTAGCAACGTGGTTGTTAAAGAAATTCCACGAAAGAACCGCAAGAATATACGGTTATCCGTGACAGATCAGCCAACCAATTGGAGCGAGACGAAAAACTCTCGAAGGCCAAACAACACACGCAAGCCTGACCGCACTTAAGAAATAAGATAACGCGAGAGCTGTTCTTCAGCCCAGAGCTGCTTACCGACTGAGCTGTTGTATTTATATGTATATTTTACTGGATTTTTATATTCTAACGTTTTTTTTTTTTTGAGAGTAATTTCTTCATTACCCTTATTCTGCGTTTCGATTACCTTTCCGCATTCTGCCAAAAAACTGAATCGAAAGAAAAAGAAGAAGAGAAGAGTATGTTTAAACCAACAGCTTTGATATGAAATGTGTGAAATAGGAACAGAAAAAATAAACAATTTTGCAAAACTTTTTGAAAAAAGTTAAATTCAGTGCAAAAAACATTGTTTTACAATTAAAACAAATAAAAATTATTTATTGTGAAAAATTTTATTAAACAAATTACAAGTTATGTACTGAAAGGTCAGAAAAATCAAGGAGATAAGCAGGAGGTATTCGTAGCCAAAATATTCAAGTGTGAAGAATTATGTGGCATTGGAGGTGATATTTTAATTTTTTATACATAATTGTAACACAAAATAAAATTTCTTTGTTTTAATGCAATTTAATATGCAGACAATGTCGTCCTTCGTTGCCATCAAATTTGCCAACTTCGAAGAAGTTTCTCCCTGTAATAAATTAAATAAAAATCACATTTCAGTAGAAAAAAATAAATAAATTGTGTAGATCATTATTTAAACCTTCTTTTGCATTTTATACTTACATTATTTTTTGAATTAATCACTTTTTGAAGCTAAGCAAACAAAAATCGAAAAACTCTCCGTCACTAAAATAACAACTTACAAAAATGTAGTTACAGAGAAATCGATGAACGGAACGCGGACTACCAAAGTTGCAAACGGAGAAAATTTCGATTCGAACCGAAACACAGAAGAGGGGTGTATATTATTTAGTACTTACTCAGTTACTTGATTTTAAGGACTGGAACACTCAAGATATGTATTTGGTTTTGAGTTATAAATCTATTGCAGCGAAGTCTCGATATATTCATACAACATACATAAGTATATGTACATTGTACATACATATATTTATATATATATGTATTGTAGTGGAACTCCCAACCCTGTATATATATTTAAAAATGCAATACTCAGAACACTTCCTTAACTTAGTAATATCGTAATAATACGAACACTAACAAGAAGAGAATAAAATAAAAGCAGTTGATTAACAATAGACTTTTGCCATTTAGTTCATTTCAGTGACCGGTCATGTTAGTTCATTATATATATAGGGTGTTTTTTATTGAGGTATAGAACTTTAAGTTGGCATCACTTTTTTAACTGGCGGCCATTTTGTCAGCTGTCAAGTGATTAATATTTAATTTGGTTTGCCATTTCATCATGAACAGGTTGACAAAAGAACAACGCTTGCAAATCGTGCAAATTTATTTCGAAAATAATGGTTCAGTTCGCGAAGTTTACCGCAAGCTCCGTCCATTTTATGGTCGACATAATCGTCCATCAGAGCAATTAATTCGGTTAACCGGTCAATTGGCCACCAAGATCGTGTGATTTGACACCATTGGATTATTTTCTTTGGGGATATGTGAAGTCGCTCGTCTACGCCAACAAGCCAGAAACGTTAGGGGACTTGGAAGCCAACATTCGTGGCGTTATTGCCAACATACGGCCCCATATGCTCGAAAAAGTGGTTGAAAATTGGACCTGTAGAATTGGCTTTATTCGAGCCAGCCGCGGCGGCCACATGCCCGAAATCATATTTAAACGTTAATGGCATAAAATTATCCTTCCAATAAAGCCAAATTGATGGATATTAAAACGATTTTCTTGTGTTTTATTTCAATTCGAAGTTCTATACCTCTAAAAAAAACACCCTATATGTATATAAATGAACTAGTTCGTTCATTTAGTTCAATCGCTCTTTTAGTTCAATGAACTAACAGTCTTTTTAGTTCAATGATTTTACAATTATACATGCAAATGTATGTATGTATGTGGATATGTTGTATCTGTGACTAAAAACTTTATGAAAACTAAAATTAATTAATTAATAAATTTGCTTTATAAAGGGTTTATAAAACAAATTAAGTTGAAAATCTTTTTCAAAAATCTCACAAATCTAGGGTAGTATAAGTGTTAACTTGTTTATTGAATTTGTGGCAGTCAGTGTTGCCAGAAAATTATGATGAGAGAATGCTAAATCGGTCAGAAAATTCTGCTAAAATGTTCTACAGAAGAAAAGTATAATGCCAGATTTAAATGTAGAAAAAATTATTGAAATGACTTTGAATTTCATGTTTATTCAAACTTATTAGTATTTGCAGGTATTTTTAGAGCACATACAAATATAAAATAGTTAATAATAGGTGTTTTTTGGAAATGTTACAATTACGTTTTAAGTTTTTTTATGCACTATAATTCCAAAATATTATTTTACTTATTCAGTAAAATATTTGTTTAATTATAAATACATTGAAATTGATTATTGAGGGGTTAGCTGGATCCTATGTGCATTTCACTGTTGCTAGTGCAGATCATCAGGGAACCTTTAGCCTTCAATACATGTACATTTATGAGAAAAATCCTCTATACAGAAGAATTTTTTTTAACAAATTACAATTTTTTATTTTCAACAAGTTCTGTCAGAAGGCATCTAGCAGAATTTTTTGAAAGTTTAATGCTTTTTAACTAATGAAAATCCCAGATCTGGTAGCGAAAATGCCAAAATGGCAACAATGGTGGCAGTAGCCAGCGATGAACAAGAACTAAATATACATACATACATATGGATGAGCATAGAAGCAAAGCACACAAACATTAAAAAAGTAAAGCAAAACGTTGAAAACATTTAGTTCATGGTGTCTGTGTTAGTTCATTTTGTGCCTTAGTTCTTAGTTCAAAAATTGAACTAGTGATCGTAAAACAATTGAACTAGTTCATTTAGTTCAAAGTACTGAATCGTTCATTTGAACTAGTTCGTTCATGATCTACACAAGACTAATTAACAACCACCAAAAGTGAAAGATCTCTTTTTTTTATGATAAATACACGACAGTATATATATATATATAGCAATATCACATTTATTTAAATCTTATTTGAAAAACCGTACAAAGTATTTGAAAACTTAACTAATCTAGACGTTTACGTTTCTTGGCTTTCTCATAAACTTGAGACAATTGATTCAAAAGATTTATAGCTTTAAAATCTTCTTCGAATATGGCAAACTCCTCCAAAGGGCGCATGAATCTTAACGCTTCATCGTAAGTATTTACAGATGAGGATAAAGGTTTAGATGAGGTAGAAGCGGATGACGAGGAGGAGGCGGGTCGTTTATATGCTGGATTAGGATAATTACGCTTAGAATTGTTGTCAATACCTAGAAGGCAGCTTTCTAATATCGATGGATTTTCATTACTTTCTTTTTTTACGTTTTGAGCAGCTTTAAATCTTTTTGCATCTTTTGAGCTCTTAAGTTTTTTATCCAATTCTTTAATATCGGGCTTGACATCTTCCTGTGACTCATCATGATAATCTTCATAGTCACCATAGTTTATGGTGGGACCTTCTTCGTTTTCATTAATCGTCTCATCATCATCATCTCCGCAATCCACCTCTTCTGGTCCTTCGTCATCATCTAAGCTTTCTAACGGATCATCTTCGTCATTATTCTCACATTCACCGACTAAATTAATGCTATTGCGATCATATTCTGGTATCATTTGATTTCTCGAACTGCCCGGCTGTGAAGACAGTGCATTATCTACTTCTTTGGCACAATAGGTTATAATATCTTTACAATTTAATGACTTTTGTGGTTTTCTTGTTATTATAATCTGATTGATATGTTCCAAATTGATATTAAAAACAGATTTGAAATCTCTTATCCAAGCACGGTTCGGAAAAAATTTCTCTATATTAATGATTTCTTTGAATTCCATGGCACGGTCTCGTATAACATCATCCGTTACTGTTTGAATTTTATGAAAATGAGCACGTTTTATATACTCATACATACAATTACCCAAAAAATTTATTTTCTTGTGACGGACCACTTTTGGTTCATCCTTCATGATATCTATAATTTGGCAACTGGCGTAATATTTTAAAATTTCTTTACGATTTGCAACAACATTTTTAATTTGTTCCCAACTGCATTTAAATGCTGATGCTACTCTTTGATACACCGGTATTTCATCGTACATACGTATGGCTTGAACACGTTCTTCCAAGTTTAGTATTTTTCGCGGTTTGTCTTTCATTTTTCTACGTTCCAGGACATAACGGCATGGCTTAAAGTGAAAAGAGCAAAAACAGTATGAAATTAGTAAGTTTTTAATCAAAGAATTTTTTAAATGGTTACATATCGTCGGTTAGTTACTGTTTTGATGTATGGAACATTTAAAAAAAATTGAGTTATTGATTGATTATATATGAATAATGTGTCCTCTTTCCAAATTCGTTAACAGTTTTCCGATATCTTGAGTATATCAGGATATATAGAGCTGCAATATTGCGCCATTTCCACAATTGTTGAACATTTAAAAAATTGTTTTACAGCAATCGACAATTTTTGGGATATGTAGACTATTTCCAATGTAAAAGTATTAATATTGTTATTCGCAATTGTTATGATGTATATCAATGCATTTTCTACTCAACGAAAGTGATTCAAAGCAAAATACAAAAATTTTATTATTGTGTTATGTTTTAATCAAATGAAATTGTTATTTATTATTTATTAATAAAATTTCTTTTATTAAATATATTCAAACTGTCTTTTATTTCTTCCGTTGTTTTTCTTTTAAATGTCATGTTACATGAATAAAATTGATATTTTCTACTTAAATATATAAAGTATTTTTTTTATGATTGCGAAATGCCTTAACAAAGATTTTTGTCATTTTTTCTTTATATCTTAATAACTTTTCATGTTGGATGTAAAAAGTTTATCTACTTTTAGTTTTACTAAAAAACATATGTACCTATTTCTTTTATTATTGAACAAAAAATTCTATCGTGTATTTTTATAAAACTAATGAACTAAACATTCTTCATCGATTTCCTCGAAAACACATTTTTGTTCCATACATCAAACCAGTAACCAACCGACGATATGTGTACATATGTAACTTGAATAGAAAAGTTCAAATTAATCAAACGAATACTTTGAATTTTTCAGACACCAACTCATGAATCAAAAAACAAGATTGCGCATGTCCATTATTTTATTGTCTGCTTGTGTGACCTAAGGCTCAGTAAGCCGACAGTAATGGAATGTAACTGCAACGGTAGGAAACAGCTGATCGATATTGTTATGTGAAAAGTAATGTACAGATTCTTACATCAGAATTAGTAAAATCGTATCGTTCTTCTTTACAGTTTGCTGTATGGTTCAGCTTTGCGTACAAGTTATAGAATATGTAACAGTTTGCGCAGCACATTATTTTTGTTTGGCTTTTAATGCGGTTCTTTTTAACAATAGCAACAGAAAAATCTGTTTTTTGTAGATTTCTAAGTGAGCAATGCTACCACCACACATCTTATAACTAGTAACGTGCATTGCATATGGTACTGTTGCTGCCAGCTGCTTACACGCAACATGACGATACAATTTTACTAATTATACCTTTAGACATAGAAAGCTCTGTTTCTTTAGTTTTTGGGTAAAGTTCGGCAAAATGAGAGCAAACGATAATTTCTCTCAATAATATGCAAAAATGCACAAAAGTACTGGAACGTGAAAAACCAAAAATTTTAACATGAAAGGAAACGTCGGTGCATGTATGCATACAGCCTGCAAGAACACTCCCAGTCAAATGACCGGTCATTCGACAGACAGTGGTGATGGATTTGTCTATCTAAGTTTCTATCAGTTTGTTAAGGGCAATGTGGAAAAACTGATGTAAACTTTTGTGTACGTGTGATTTTTCATCTTTGTCTAACTAATTAAAAATATCTACTATGGAACATATATATCTGACCTGCTTACTCTGCCGTATTTTTACTTATCATTAATGATGCATGTGGTAGTCACGTGTGACTGATCACACTTGATGTATATAACCCTCATAGCAAACTAGTCAAATCTGCATAATTATATTAATAAACACAATTTTTACATTGTTTTAATTATTTTTTATTACAAAATAATAGAGATATACATCAGTTAAATATTTAAAAGCATAAAAACAAACAAAAGCGCAAAATAACGTAGGTGTCATGTATCCTCTTCGCGCTTTTGTCAATCTCCAACACGCCTTAATTTTTATCAATATCTCAAATTTGGAAAAGAAATATATATGTATATTTAATTAAACTTTGGAAATTATTCACTATTGTTTTTACTTAAGTTTTTTAACACTTCCATTAATTTTAATTTCACAGACCGAACGAATTGTACATTTTACAATAAAATGCGATGTTTTAAAATTTTTGGTATATGTACTCTTACATGTATGTTAGAGTATAGCAAATAGAGCAATTGACTGTCACTGTTGATTTCAATATAAAATTGTTGTAAATGTGGTAGTGAAAAAATTACGTTTGTGTTAGTTTCAGTCATTCATTCCCTGTAGGAAATGTCACTAGTGAATCAGTACTGATTCACTATTGGCTTTGTCGCCAGTACTACTGACTAATTATACCCCACACAATGTTTTTTTCTATAGACATTTAACATGTGCGTGTCATTGAAAAGCAACTACTGACATTGGTACTACTAATTACATAGATGTTTCTATTTAGAAAAAAAAGGAACAATACTGTTTTGCAAAATAACAAATGTTTGCAACTAAGTGTATTAAGTGCTTAAGTTGAAGGAGTACAATATAACCATCAAAAAGCTATCAATAAGTTTCTTAAATATTTATGGCAAAACCACCATGATATCCTGCTTTTCGTAAACTTTTACTGGCTGCTTCTGCATAAACTTACTTATTAAAGGACTGAAGGACGTGTTCAATAATATTTGTGGAGGTAATACGGGGATTGTCACATTAACTATTTTGCGTTCTTCTCGTACAGATACTATTTTTGGGCGTCTAGATCGCGGCTTAGAAATCAATAGTATTTTTGAAACTACATATATATAACGCGTTGGACAGACGAGTATGTTCTCTTAATTGTCTTATTCAGAAGATATTGCCTTCTTCCCACATTTTTATAATTTGTATAACTTTTATAACACTGACATATTTGCCTTTGGTTTCCATATTCGAAAATCTATCTTTACTCGTAAATAAAATATACCACTTATCTCATCAAACGATCACTTAAATTATAACAAATGAGGTAATTTACACGAAAACAATTTTTAAGCCGCACAATTTTTGTTCTTTTCCAATTTACACGTGACTAATTCATCTGGCTTTGTGTGTGTGAAGGTGGAGGTACATACCACGCGTTACGCGGCAACGCGTTTCTGGCTTGTTAAACGTTTAAAGCCTGGTACTCTGTTAAAAAATTTCACATGAAAATGTTGCAAAGCTTGTACTCTGTTTAACTCGTGAAAAATGTATGCAATCTGCCAAATAATGTGACTGGCATTTATTTCGTGTGAAATATTGACAGCTGATGTTTTTGTTTATAAAAGTTGATCAATGTTGCATACTTCTAACCAATAAAAGCGATTATTGGAAAAAGTAATATGGGCATCACTTGCTACGTGTCAAATTTTTCACTCGAAATAATCAATGTTGCTGAAAAATGTTCACAACTTTGAACACAGTACTACGCTTAAAGCTATAAAAATGTAAAGATACACACCACGTTTTTGAAGCTTTTTTAGTTGTAAAATTTCAAGCCTTTGCCGGCTATTTTTTGTCTTTCATTTACGTTTTATTTTTCTTTAAATATTTAGTGAATTTGTTTATCTATTGTTTAATAAAACAATAAATTTCTAATAATTTTTGTGTATGTTAGCATGTGAATCTGGCAAAACTAGCTGTCATTTTGTACCCAACGAGTGAAAGTTGAAGAATGTTCAACTTTTTGCGAGGTACGCGCGTCGCAAACTTCTTTATGTAACTTGCCTTATGAAAACACACTATTTTAATATTTTTGACAGAAGTTTGTGTCGCATTAGCGCATTGAACGCGTGTTTTGTACTCCCACCTTTAGTGTTTTTCGTATTCATTTAACATTTGTTGTTTTTTAAGTTGTGTGTGTATTAGTTTTGTGCTTTTAATGCGGGGTTGTAGTTGGTTGAAAAATTATGCCAACAACAAAACCACTCTCTTTGCCTCTCTCACCAACAAACTGGCATGTTATGCCAGCACCATTATGCCCGAGTAAATCAGCGCAATGAAAATAAAGCTAAAATGGATACAGAAAATCTTAAAAAGTAACGACATTATATCCCTGCAAGAAATGAATGACTGAAACTAATACAAACGTAATTTTTTACAACAATTTTATATTGAAATCAACAGTGACAGCCATTTGCTCTACTCTAACATACATGTAAGAGTGGAACATCTAATGTACATATACCAAACATTTTAAAACATCGCATTTTATTGTAAAATGTACAATTCGTTCGGTCTGTGAAAATAAAATTTATGGAAGTGTTAAAAAAGTTAAGTAGAAAAAATAGTGAATAAAAGAAATTTCCAAAGTTTAATTAAATATACATATATATTTCTTTTCCAAATTTGAGATATTGATAAAAATTTAATTAATTAATTAAATTGACAAAAGCGTGAAGAGGATAGATGACACCAACGTTTTTTTGTGTTTTTGTTTGTTTTTATGCCTTTAAATATTTAACTTATGTATATCTCTATTATTTTGTAATAAAAAACAAAGAAGACAGTGTAAAAATTGTGTTTATTAATATTATTATGATGGTTTGACTAGTTTGCTATGCCGGTTATATACATCAAGTGTGATCAGTCAGACGTGACTACCGCATGCATCATTATGATAAGTAAAAATACGGCAGAGTAAGCAGGTCAGATATATATGTTCCATAGTAGATATTTTCAATTATTTAGACAAATATGCAAAATCACACGTACACAAAAGTTTACATCACTTTTTCCACATTGTTCTTAACAAACTGATAGAAACTTAGATAGACAAATCCATCACCACTGTCGGTCAAATGACCGTTCATTTGACTGGGAGTCTTCTTGGAGGGATACTCGTATTAACATAAACGCAGTGATCGCAGTCTTTTTGATTGCCTGATTAACGTATTGTTAAACTGAAGTTCCGATATAGGAAAACTGAAGAGAGAATGAATGTAGGTTTTGTTTTTGGTTTTTTAGTTATAGCTTAAAAGTAGAAAATACATACATATGTATGTAAAAATTTTTATTAGGAACATTTTTGCATGTTAGTTTTATTACCTATCCCTAAAAAACCTTGAACGTATGTATGTACTAGTTATGCACGAATATTCGTATTCATATTTGAATTCCCGAATATTCGTCCATTTTTCGATATTCGCATTCATAAAATAATAAATAAATAAATAAATGCATAAATCTTAACTAAATCAAAAAAATGGCATACAAATATTTGTATATTAGTTTGTAATAACTAAAACAAGAATTCAATTCAAACAAAACAATTCAAAACAAATGAGAGAATTCAAAACAAACTTCTTGGACAATTAACATTAAAAAGATAAAAGTACTTTTCTTCACCTAAAGAGAGCAATGTTTTACTTCAAAAATAATAATAGAATTAGTCGATTCGTATCGTGTTACTTTTGAAGTTGTCGTATCGTTTGACAGCTGACATAACTTCTCTGCTGTCAAATCAATGCAAAACGTTAGGAAATATTCTGACAGCAGGAAATTTTACACTAACAAATATGCAGAGTTGCAAATCGAAACCACCTGGTATCAACTCGCCTTGGTTTAAATCTGGATGTTAGATTAGCTTTGGTTTTATTAAGATTTGTATTTTTAATTGATGGTTATAATATATATAATATGATTTTTATTTTTAACATTTCCTATATTTTTAGGATGATTTAGCATTTCTTTAGCTGAAACTAATCGAACTCCATTTGATTTTGCAGAAGGTGAATCAGAATTAGTATCAGGATTTAATGTAGAATATAGAAGAGTGGGATTTGCTTTACTTTTTTTAGCGTGTCAGCTGTTATTGTATTTCTCTTTGCTTTATATATGTGTGTGTATGTATGTAAGAGATAGAAGTTAACGTTTGCTCCGTAAAAATCTGTAATGTAGGAAACAGCTGATCGATATATGAAAAGTAGGTTACGTTACATTACATCTCTATAACCATTTCCATTACTTTTCACATAACAATATCGATCAGCTGTTTTACACTGTTGCAGTTACATTACATTAATCCTAATTTACACTATGCAAGTCTTATTGCTAAGCTGATTAGTTTGTTAGGAAAGAGGGACGAGGGGAAAAGAAACGTTACTGTTCCCCTCGTCTCTCTCCCTCAAACTAATCAGCTTAGCAATAAGACTTGCATAGTGTTAATATGGACTTACAGTCGGCTAACTGAGCCTTCACATACGTTACGATACAAATAAAATAAGCAAGGCGAATCCATAACAGGTGACCTTATCGCTACAACAATAGAACAATACCAAAAACAACATGCAATTCGTCTGGCTCAAGGCGAATTCAATAGACTCCATCTGTCAAAAACAGTTGACTAAAATACCAACACATACATATTTATAAAAACATACTTTACTATCTGTGTACATTTATCATCAACAATAAATGTGGACAGTTCTGCTTAAATGATACTGATATTTTGGGACAACGTAAAGAAATCTTACTTGCTGCCTTATTGCATTCTCTCCGATGGTTTGTTGAACGCGAAATCAGTGGTGTAAAATGTGTTTTACTAGCTCATCATGGTAAACACAATATTATGCTTAAATGCATGAAATTATTCACAAAAGTGGACAATGGGATAGTTAAAAGTGTACAACAAATAAACGTGCGCCTTATTTATAATTACATACATATATAAGAAGTCAGCTAGTACTAGCTGAGCCTGGCAAAAGTTGTTTTATCCCCACATTTAAGAATTTTCGTTGTGTTGAGTTGATACATGAGGAAATGCAGCGCATTGTGCAACGTTGTGGCATTGAAGTGCAACATGAAATGTTATGGTATGCTTTAATATTTATTTCTATAAGCTTAATTTATAATATACATATGTATATATATATATCTGTTTAAGGTTTCCCAAATTGCACGGAAAAATGGTTGATGTGGTGACAACGCCATTGCGTCGTCGTTTACCATCCACCAATGTCATGGTTGAGAATTTGGGAGCCATTGAATTGGCCTATATAAATACTAAACATCCAGATTTTCATAAACATCCTAGTCTACTAAAAGCTGATAACATAATGGAACCATATGGATATCAGCATCCACAAAGACGTGCCGTAAAGTATTAATTCTTTGCCTCAAGTAATGCAGATTGTTTGATAAAATCTTATTTCTATATTGTGCGAAAATCCATACAAGATTCTGTACCAAAGGCTATTATGCATTATACGCGAGATACATGTTGTAGAAATATTTTGTATTCGATAAAATTTTTTTTAAATCATCAATAAATGAACTAATGTAGTTAATTTAGAATGCATGAGTATTCATACATTATAAATCTTTTTACTTTAAATTAATATTTTTTAAACATAAAGAACAATTTAATTTTTTTCACTTTAAATGTAAATAAACATTAGATAAAAGAGATTTTGACAGTCGGTGTCTAAAGCAGTCTTCGAACACCTGATAATCATCTGTACTGTTAGGATCACCTGTTATGAATTCGCCTTGTTAAATAAGCAGCAACATGTTTTATTTATGTTACAGATTTTGCCAGCTGATTCGTATACTCACGATACGAACCGACTAATTCTATCACAAAAGTTTAGAAGCTTTTTATACACCAAGCCTATTACGATGACGTGTTCTTAACTTAATAATTAAGTACGTAATTAGCTAATTTTTATTTAAAATTAAGTTGTAATTAAATACGATTTAATTTTTTAGTGGTTAATTAAAGTTCTTATTAAATTACGTTGAAAGTACGGTAGCACTGCAAGATTTCCCACTATTATGGAAGGCGTCTCAAACAACAGCTGTTTAATATACATAAGAAAGTTACGTTATCAAAATGCAGAAAATTAAAATTGCATGAAAACACATTTTATGAAACCAAAGGAGAATCAGAATGCATTTTTCTATTTATTTACTCCATGATATGAAACTATGAATTGTATATGTTGTATAACTATAAAAATTAAAAGAAATTCTTTCTAGTACGGCCACATGATGTTTTCAATACGACCACATGATGTTCATGTGTATGTTTTCAATTAACACAAACACGCATGAAAACATATGGTGCGCTTACTCTACGTCTCCACCTGACATGAAATTTTGCTGTAACTTGAAGTTATAACTGAGTTGTTAAAACAAATGCACTAACAATAATGTTTTAACTTCAAAAAAGCATTAACTTGAGCAGTCTACACATAACATTAACTTGAAGTTAATGTTAAAGTTAGTCATTTTATGTCAGGTGGAGACCGCAAATTACAAAGCTTAAATAATACTTAATTACACAAGGTTGGACATTTAATTATTATTTAATTGTGCACTCAAAAACACAGGGCCTGACCAACGATACCGACAACGTTCGACTTGTTTTTGTTTTGAATGTAAGTGTGCGACATGTCGAACGTTGTCGACATCGTGGATTTGGCCTACAACGTGGGTTTGGCCTACAATTTCGTATTTAGTTAGAACTGAAAAATAATTACAATTTGATTACCATCTGAAAAATGGGCATAAAAATACTGTTCTTTATCCAACTTAGTTTGAACCATGTTAGATGATCGACGTCATTTGCTATCCGTTTTTCCGCTAAATAGTTTTCCGTATTCATGAATTTACAGAATTTTAAAACCTAAATATTATTTAATGACGAAAATTAAAATTTAGGATAGTTTTTACTTACTTTAATGAACGCGAACAGGAGTATGAAATTCATTTTATTAAAAAAAATTTTCATATGTAATTTTGTAGCCGTAAATAATCCCCAATTTCACATATAATATTCGTATTCGCGAATATCATTTCAAATATTCGTATTCGCGAGTATCAAAAATTTACCTTCGGCACATCACTTGTATGTACATACATACATACTATGTACATATTTTTTATGACTGCGTAAAATTCAGCAGAAATACGCATTAGACTTTATTAACCCTGCTGTTAGATTTGGTCCATTTTGGTAAATTTTTGTTTTCTTTTCGCTTTGACTACGGAACGGTTCAATATGTCAAGTTAAAACGTTAGCTAATGTGGTGTTTTTATATTCGATTACTTCTGCAAAAATTTTAATCATGAATGATGTAAAGGAAATTAGAAATATAAAAAATTACGAATCTAAGGCTTAGGGCCATTTTTGTCAGTTCTTGTTTGTCGATTTATTGATAAGAAAAATTTTTTCAGAATAAGTTGAAAAATTAAATTTGCTCAGTACGTGATGAGCAAATTATCTTCCGTTGCAACTTAAATATAAATTTGTTGCATATGATGCATTTGCTATCACACTTAGATTTGCTGCAGCTTTCTAGCAGCTGTTATTTTTGGTAAACTGCTTTTAGATGTTGTACAATCAGAAGATGATGGTCTTATTTCAGTAAGAAGCTCAGCTGAAAATTTATTTGTAGGTAGCTTAGATCTTTGTGTTATATAGTCTTGAGCTAAAGATAGAGCTGACTGCAGTAAAAACTCTGCTCTCTTACGATTTTTATCCATTGGCGCCCACGAAACATCAATTTTATAAGACAATATACACGCGTTCAATGCGAATGGTCATCGATTTGTTTTTTATTTTGTACTATAGTAGCCAATCATTTGGGCTTCCTAAGAAAAAAAAATTATTATGATAAAGATATAAAAAAATTTTGTAGAGTTATAGTAGGAAACTATTTCCACAAAGTACACAGAGGTGAAGAAAGTGAGTGATGAAAAAAGCTAACATCAGCTCTGACATAGGTTCGGCGAGAAAAGGACAACTGTAGTATATTTGTTATTAAGTTGTTAATGATATAATCAAAACAAACAAGAGAAAATGTGTAATTTGTGAAATGAACAAGAGAACATTTTTACAAAATTAAATGAAAGATTTTGTAGTGTTGAACTAAAAAAAACCATGTGTAAAACATTATTAGTATTAAAAAAGTGATTAAAGTTAGTTTCCAAATGCTTACAAACTCAATTTTAAACATTTTCCTACAAAAATATTAATTTTTAGCTTCAACTTACAAAAAGCCGACAACGAATGAGAAAACAAAGCATAAAATGAAAATACATTTGAGTACATGAACATTTGTACAAAATTAAATGGAGAAACTTGCGGTGTTGAATTAAAGAAAACAATGCGAAAAATATTATTAGTATTAAAAAAGTGATTAAAATTTGTTTTCAAATGATTAGAGACTTCGTTTTAAGCATTTTCGTTCACAAATATTAATTATTACCATTTATTTACAAAAATCTCATAGCGATTGGTTACACAAAGCATAAAATGAAAAACGTTAAATTAATGCCACTACGAAAGAAACATTAAAGAAGACACAGACTCAGTGTGAGCGAGACGTCAAGAATTCGCAATTATCTTCCGTCTCGTGTCACCTCTGTGTACTTTGTGCTATTTCTTTTTTTTTCTTTTGATAGCTGCTATCGACCTCTGCAGTTTTATGCATGGTGATCAAAAATTATCTTTATTTTTATGGCTGATATATGAAACCAATGCAGCAGTTTTGTTGGAAACAAACGTAGATTTGTATAAGGATTTTTTTTAAATTAGCAATTATGAGTAATAAATGTTTTATTTTTTCGAACTGTGCCAACGTATGTTAAGCTGTGATATTTTGACCTTTCAAGCACTCAGTGAGATCCAATACGACAGGATGTTCATCTTTTGGTTTTTCAAGGTATGGATGGATTTTATACATATCCTGACTTTGAATCGACTGCTAGCCAAAATTTGAGACCATACTTAGCAGATTTTGATAACATATATTGCATAAAAACAGCGACCACGAAAAGACATCAACTGTTCATCAATAGTAACATTTTCGTGAAGTTATAAAATGCTAACTTCCAGCGATTCCATACATTTCGAATAGGTGCGAGCTTATGACTTTGTCTCTGTCTTTGGGCCATGGTATCGTCAAAGCGAAGAGCACTTGAACTCATATGAAAATTATCCTTGCTCATTTTTGGTCGTAAAATAGGGCGACCAAAACATGCGTCAAATAAACCATGCGGTAAACTCCTGCAAGAATTATACAGAAATGTATTTCTTTCAAAGTAGGAGTTTCTAGATCTTTCTATTGGTTCTCGAATTTGACAATGCCGTACTTGTTTGCATTTTCCATTATTATTTCTTCTAGTGTTCGGGAAAAATAACAAAAACGAATGCATATTGCATGGCATCTGGAAACGGCAAGTCTTGTTGGCCTCGGTTCTGTGGATATGATATTTTTAGCTGAAGTTCAACTATGTAATGAAGATGAACTCATACAACGACAAACAATTTTTCTATGTAACCGATAGCTTAGAATTATCTTCGTTTTCTGAATCAGAAGAATTTCTCCCGGTGATTTCATATTGACCGTTATTTTAAATATTATTTTTCTCTTTTTAAATAAATTGTTCGTTATTTTAAAACAAAATCGAAAAAGATATGAAAATTAACTCAATTTGTCTGCAGACTACTAAAAAAATAAATTTGTGTACTTAACTATTAAAAAAACAATATGGACCAAAATGGTCCCATACCTAAGATTCGTAAGTTTTTCTTAAGCTAACAGCAGGGTTAATTGACACTTGCTACATTTTGAAAACGATTTCACTTTTTCGAAACTCATTTCAGACCATACGGCGACCCTGTAGAAACCAGCTATGATCAGTGTTGTCAGATTTATTTTCATCCTCCTCGCCAAATGACTTGTCAAATATCGCAAAATATCACCAATGCCATAAAACATTAAATTTTAGATAAAAAACATTTCTTTTGTAATTAAATTACAAATATTGTTAAATTTAAAATTCAGTCCGTAACGACATAAAAGTGATATTGCTTACATTAACATATAAATACTGGCGTATAAAATTACTTAACAATAACATATTCTAAAAGATCAGTCTAAATAGGATAAATTGAGCCTGAACACCAAGATCAGAATTATTATTTTAATCTTGTGATAAAACTGAATTAACGTTAACTTAAATGAGTGTTTAAGTACATTTTATTCTTGAATTGTTATGTACCAGAAGCATTGTTGCTTCATTATCAAAATATTGGTTCCAATTTATAAAATGTCGTTTTCTCTACCAAATAAGATTCTGTGGTTCATAATTTTGTTTGTAAGAATCTTGTGCACGAAATATTTTATGTTGTAGAAAAAAATCCTTAAATAAAAAATTTCTCATTTTTAATATTATTCTATTTTATTGAAATCGTAAGAATATAGCCAAAAATATCGCCAAAGAGTTCAAATATCGCCAAGTAAATCGCCAATCGCCATTTGAAAATTTTCATCGCCAAAAACACATTTTTGTCGCCCCGTTTGGCGAGATATCGCCATATCTGACAATACTGGCTATGATGAAGGCCGTTTATTAAAATAGCAATTATTGAACATATTACTGATTACACACACAGTGTGACAAAACAAATACCTGTGACGTGTTACTATTTTTCAGGTAGGTATTGTCGAGTATAACAACAATCTGTATTTAAAATTTTCCAAACAATCCCAAAATCTTGAGGTACGGCTAAAAACTCGGTTTCTCGTACCCGTATGGTTGTGTGAAAAATGTGACACTCAAGGAAAAAAGTTTGGCGACCACTACTGTGCCAATTTTATACTTAGTGGTGATATACAGTCGCACAGGAAAGTCTGCATACCCCCTTTGAAAAGTGAGGCTGGGAGTTTTTTGTGAACAATGCAGCATTAAAATATATTCCAAACAAACCAGTCTAGCAACAAATAATAAATTTTGACAAAAAAATTTTTATTCCAAAAATATTTATTAACAAAGACAAATAAAATTCATTTTTCAAACACAAAAAAGTCTACATACTTTGCACAATATATTTATTTTAGATAAAATTAAATTAAAAAACCAACAAAATTAATACTTGGTGGGCCCGCCTCGGTTTTGCAGAACAGCATTTAATCTATTTTTCATAGAATTTACCAATGCTTTTGTGTAATTATTGGAAATTAAATTCCATTCTTCAAGTAAAGCGTTTTTAAGATCTTGTTTATTTTTAATTGTTCTTTTTCTAACGCGCCGGTCTAATTCGTCCCATAAATTCTCTATGGGGTTTAAATCCGGTGACTGGGGTGGCGAATGAAGTTGATGAGGCACGTTGTAGAGTAGCCATTCTTTAACAACACCAGCGGTATGCTTTGGGTCGTTATCTTGCTGAAAGTACCATCCTTCTGTAAGACCCAATTTACTGGCAGATTGCTTCAGATTATTTTTGAGAATATTCAAGTACATCATGCGATCCATATTAATATCGATAAATGTTAAATTACCCACTCCAGCCGCTGACATGCAACCCCATACCATAATGGAGCCACCGCCGTGTTTCACTGTAGGATGCAAGTTTTTGGGCAACAATGCTTCATTATTTCGACGCCATACTTTTTGCTTTCCATCATAACCAAACAAGTTGAACTTGCTTTCGTCACTGAATAAAACATTATCCCAAAAAGCTTCATTTGCATCAAAGTATTTCTTAGCAAATTCGACTCGTTTTTGCATATTTACTTTACTAATGAACGGCTTCTTTCGAGGTACACGGCTGTGAATTCCATTGCTTCTCAATAAATGTCTCACTGTTTCTGGGTGCACTGAAGCAATATCCTGTGTTTTCAAAGAGTTTGCAATTTGTATTGCAGTAATTTTAGGATTTTCTTGGACATGAAGCAAAATATTGCGCTTTGCACGTGGAGTCAGTTTAGGTGGACGACCACTCCTTGGTTTATTTTCTACACTATTTGTTTGATTATATTTCCGAATTATTGTCTGGATGCTTGATTTTGGATGGCCTACTAGTTTTCCAATCTCTCTTAAAGATTTCTTTTCTTTATGGTACTTTACAATAAGCTCACGCACTTTAACACAAATTTCTTTGCCCATTTTGGTTAAATGAACACAACTACAATATTCACATTGATAACGGTATCTAGTAAAGACGCCTGAAGTTGTTGATAGCACTGTTTCAGTACAGAGTTGCATTTTGCATACTCCACTACAAAGCCGTATGTAGACTTTTTTGTGTTTGAAAAATGAATTTTATTTGTCTTTGTTGATAAATATTTTTGGAATAAAAATTTTTTTGTAAAAATTTATTGTTTGTTGCTAGACTGGTTTGTTTGGAATATATTTTAATGCTGCATTGTTCGCAAAAATCTCCCAGCCTCACTTTTCAAGGGGGTATGCAGACTTTCCTGTGCGACTGTACATACATATGTATGTCTATTAAATTCTATTTTCATCATACTGGAAGCTTATATATGTACACATAAAGTGCATAAATAGAACGCCATGGTTAAGTTATACAAGGTACATGCCCAAGCCCAGCCTGTTAATATATACAATGCAGAAAGTTGTCAAACTTAGTTTACAAGCTGCAAAAATGTTAAGGCGGTGTCAGATACAACTTTAAGGCTTTGCGTGACATTTCTAGCGTTGGCAGAAAAGCGTAAAGCAAAATGTGCATGGCACAATAAAAACTTTGCCAACACTCACTTTTTGTTTCACTGCTTTGTTTAATGCATAAAATACAGCACAATTCGATTAATCTGATGTCACTAATTCGTTTTTTAAAGTTTAACAAAACTTCATACTTACACAAGAGTTTGGCCAAACAAATTAAGATAATTATACCAACTGATTGTCAAAGCACGCAATAAGATGAGAGTTGCCTAACTTTTCGCTTTGCTTTGCGTTAAAAGTACTTTATCTGACATGTTTCATATAAGTAAATATGTACATTTCATTTTAGATGTCAAAGCGAATCTTCAACGCAACGCGATGCAAAAGTTGTATCTGACATGGCCTGTAAGGTATGGTTCCAGTACAAAAATACTGCCTAAGAACGAATTCAAAGTAGGTAAGTGTACCGAAAAAATTATGTTTGGTGAAAAAGTACACACACATATCTGAAATTTACTGAAACAAAATATACATATATGTATGGTTCGAAAGGTCTTCTTAGTCTCTTCTTCCTAAGTCCGTTTATAAATTTAAAATTGCTTGATATTTAAGTTAGTTAGAGGTTGTTAAGTGCATAGCGGTACGAAAACCCGGTTTTTTTTACACGTAACTCGAGATTATGGAGGTGTTTGGGAAATTTCAAATACACATTGTTGTTATACTCGACAATACCTACCAGAAAAATAGTATCAAGTCACAGGTATGTATGTACCTATTTCGATTTCATTAAAATTTGTCACACAGTGTTATCATTGAAACAAAAGCCTTACATATTATTAAGCAAAACTAAAACTAACTCTTCACTCTACAAACGCATTCACAATTAAAGATTCAACATGATACCTAATCAATACAACGCCAGCTCTAGAACTTTAATCAATACGCTTTATTGTTTCACTCAACTTGTTTTTCTTTCAGTTGCGTATCTTAAAAACATGTACATATGTACATACATACATACATACCTTTTTTCCCATTTTAATAGTAGCTATGATTTTTCGTATGACTGCTAAATGTACCTTGGTCTAAAAAAACTCCACAATGCCAGCTAGTAGTGAGTATACACAATTTGTTTAACCCCTCCTCTTAGTTGGCACGAAAATAAAACGGTGAAAACGGCAAAAGATAAAAAAAATACTCCCGAATCCGCAAAAACAATGGCAGCACGTGAACCAACGAAGGACTGTGAAACACAACTAAATTAACAAACTGTAAAAATTGTCTCACAAAGCAGCGCCCGTATAGAAACAAAACGAACTCGAAAAAGGTGAGAGTGACAATTCACACAATACACTTGTGAGAGCAAGAATGAAAAAAGAGATAAAGATATACAAAATGTTTGAACTAAATAAACCGGCCGTAACTGAAACTCATAACAAAGCTCTAGGTAAAGTGTATGAAAAGAAATGCCCGCCTGTACGCCTGGCAAAGTCATGACAACTGTTTGTGTTTGTTAAGGGGAGAATGATGACGATAACAATTACGCTTTGTACGAGTTTGTACGTTCACATTTCGAAAAATTCTTCCATTACACCACCCTTCTTGCAACATTGAATTCAAAATTAAAACAGAAGAGTGCCTGTCAATCACACAGTGTGAAGCATAAAATTGCACACAGTGTGCTAAGTATGCGAAATTGCCTTTTGCATATAGTATATATATACATACATACATATATATGTATGTATATATGAATGTATTTACATACCCACGAGCATGCATATTGGATGTATGGATGCTTTGTATAAACAGCTTCTCACTGTTTGATATATAGAAAATGTATGTTGGGTTTACGTTGCGAAAATACATAAATACCCTGAAGGAAGCGTGGGATTAAGTGTCCCCAAGTTACCACTTTAGCCGACGCGTAGAAAAATTTTTGTCAGATACACACAACTATGCTTATTCTTAATGTTTTATTGGTTTGTTTAAAATTCAAGTGGCATCAAGCCAAATTCAAGTTTTTATAAAAATTAGTTTACGAAATCATTTTAAAATATAAATGTATTAAAAAGTAATTCAAAGAATCAATTAAAAAGAAATTGCAGAAGGCGAATAAAAAAGCAATCCATTTTGATGGTGTAAAAGTAGAAAATGTGAAAATGAAACAATTGTTGAAATTTGTATGAGCCTGTAGAAGATGTTTAGGGAGTTCACAATAGCATTTTAAAATGTGTCTTAATATTGCAACGTTTCAACTTTAATATGGTCTGGCAAGTTTGTTGTTTTTGTTTGTATGTAAATCAAATTTATTACCAGGTGGCAAATTTAAAAGTATAAAAAGCATGTCATTTTCTATATGGCAAACTAAACATTTTAAAACTGTCAGCGCAGCTGTAGTTGGTGAAAAATATTTGTATTTTTCGCAGAACAAAAGTTATTTTGAAAAATTTATCCAACAGTAATTTCTAATTTAACAAATTTTGTTATTTTAATATGTACGGAAGAAAATAATTCAGTCTCTCATAAGCATTCGTACAAACATGCATTTTATTCTCCTTCTCTCATATTATAAACTAATATGTAAATATTATAAAGATGTATGTGTGTTTGCCTGACTTTGATATACACAGTATATGCATTTATGTCGTTGCCTGCTCACAATAAAAAATTAAGATGGCTCAATGTTGCCACATTAAAATTTTAATATACTCATTGTGAATTCCCTAGTTGTGGAATTAGCTAAAAATATGCTTTTTACTAACTCAACAAAACACTTATGTACATACGAGCTGTGTTCAAAAAGTATCGCGAATTTTGAATTTTCGCGGATTACGTATATTCGAATTTTGATTTTTTTATGGCGTTATGTTGGTACTCATGTCTCTCACTTTGCCGACAATTTCGGCCATTTTTATTGTTCAGTTAATTGTTGACAGCTGCGTTGCTTGCACGTGTTTTGGCTCGTCTTCGATTTTTACCTATTAAAAAAAATGGAAAATTAAGCAATTTGAAGTGAAAGTTGCCAATTATGGAAATTTTGTTTGACCCTGTGGGAGATTTGTCATATCCATACGTAAGTGTTCGACTTTACTAAAGGTCTCATTAGTTTTTACTTTTCGTTGACGTTCTTTTCTATATAAAATATTTTGCAACTACTTTTTGTGTGAAAAAAAAATCAGCTGGCAACCTATAGAACTGATTACACTTTTGGGATCATATCGAGATACTGGAAACAGATAGTCACTAGTACATTTTAGTAATACTAGTATAAACTTTTGATAATGAAATTTCATATTTTGTTCTCATTTTGGTATTTTATTAAACAAATTTATAAAAATTGGAACTAATGCATAAAAAACATACATACATACACATTTGTCATTTCTATTAAACAAATATATCGACGGCTTATATTCAATACCCGCCATACGCCAAAACACAATTTTTCAGGAGAGAGAAAAAACTGTTTCATTCCAAAATTCTTAAGGTATGAATTAATCTTTCTTCTATAATATTTTTTAAATATGACTACTGAGTCACCCTTATAAAAAAAATAGAAATTTTTACTCTATTCGTAGCGATATAGGTATTGCAACTGAAATCTTCAAATATTTTTATGGCGTATAGCGGTTATAGCACAGTAATAAAAATATGTTTTTTTGCTCTAATATGTAATTTTATTAAATTAAGCATTTGTTTAACGTTTTTCTAACATAAAAGAATTCAATAACAAAAAAATAAACATAATTAAAAAAAAGGTAATTCAAATTGGACATTGTCATATTGCTTCTTATTACTTTGACTCCATCTGAACTATATTATCATACAAGTAATGATATTCTAGTGGTATAACTGGTTTCAATTCTTGAAGATGTTTCCATTTACTAGGCTGGATTGGAAGCTGAGCAGTATGCAAAGGCTTTGGTTCAGTATATACTGTGTACTTTTTAACTCTGTTGGGCAAGTTATTGTATTTTTCATTAAAGTTAATTTTAAATTGAACTTCTCCACTTGGCAAATACTTTAGTGATCCTAATTGAGAAACTGTTGGATCATTTTTGGTTCGACCATGTCTAATGCTCGAAAAGCGAATAAGTTTGGCATCATTGAAGTTTAAAAAAAAAACTGTAATTTAAATACATGGCATCGAATGGTTTAATAATTACTGTGTCATTAATTTTTACTGTTTTTCATGATTCTTTGGTTATTCTGATATAGTCTATTTTTACCCTAAATTAATTATTGTTCAAACATTTTTAAATAAAACAAACGAACCTGTTATTGGATGGTCTCCACTATCTTCATCATTCGACGATGGATAATCAATAGCAATAAGTCGTAAGGAGTTATAAGACATTTTAACCTGTTATTAGAACTTGTTTATTGCATTAAGTTAGAAATTGCTTGGTACACACAAAGAAAAAATAATTTAAGGCCTGTAACAATAATATGATTTCCTTGATAAATAATTAAATTTTTTCATAAACTATTTCATTAATTTATAGACATAAATAAATAAGATAGGAAAACAGCTGATAAAAAATTTATGGGAGAAGGAACGGGTGGAAATTTATTCGTTCCGTATTCTCAATGTATGGCGTATAGCGGGTATTGCATTAAAAAAAATCGTGCGGTTGATAGCGATATCACAAATATTTAAAAAAAGGACTTATATTAATTTTTTTTCGGAAATTTTTGTCAGAGATTAAGCTGGCATCAGTGAACAATTTCCTATCAAAAAGTAATTTTCATTTTATGTTTCGCTGAATTAGTAAAGTCAGACACTTACGTATGGATCTGAAAGTGTGACAAATCTTTAATTTATGGCACAGTCTTCCACAGGGTCAAACAAAAATTTCCAGAATTGGTACTAGGGATGCCAATCGGGACTGGTTTTTACGATCCCGGGATTCGGGATTTCAATAAATCAAATCCCGGGATTTCGGGATTCCGAAATTTCTTTAGATTCAGGAATTATTCGGGACTCTGGGTTTTTTGAACAGTAAAAAACACATGCTTTTTATAGGTATTTACAAAAAAGAACGTCTTTGAAAGAGGTTCACAATCAAAAGTTTTATAATCATTTCATATTACATAGTCAAAAACTATTTGCGAATTCACAAATAATATTTTTGAAAATCACGAAAGAAAAATAAGCTTAGGCCGGGTTTACATCTATGTGCCATGTGCCAGACATGAGTAAAAAAAACGTAACCCCTAATTTCTAATAAAAAACTGTTTGATTCAGGCACGTATTTATTATGTTAAACAATTTTATAGAATCCAACATGATTGGCAACAGTTTAAATCAATAAATACATGTCTGAATCAAACAGTTTTTCATAAGTAATAAGTGGTTACGCTTTATTTTTTGGCACATGCCACACAAGAAATGCCAGATGTAAACTCAGACTTAGAAACTTTAACAAAACCCAGCTTCATATCGAATATAAATTATTTGCTGGGTTTTGTTAAAGTTTCTAAGCTTACTACGCCTTTTATTTTTTTTGTGATTTTCAAAAATATTATTACACATTTGGGAATTCTGAAATTGTTTTTGAAAGTCTATGCATAAGATAAGAAATTTCTGACTGTTCAAAATATGTGGTTGAAGTCTACTAATGGTTTGGCAAAGCATCAATGAAATACATATAAAGACAATTCTTAAGGTAGAGGTCCATAGCTCGCTTTTTGCGCGTTACGCTTTCTATGCATCTGTCAAAAAAGTAGAATCAATGTAATAGTATGTGACAAGTTACATTGCAAAAAGCGCAGAACGCGTAGGCGCGTTCAAAGCAAAAAGTTGGTCTACTTTCTACTTTTGTACGCGTTACAAGCACCATGAAAGAAAGTCAGCTGTTCTTGAATGCTAAAGATGTTAAATAATACTTTATTTCTTACGTTATCGATAAATATTATTTTGCCGTGGATAATTTTTTTCTTTTTTTTCAATAAAAAAAATTTCTTAGTAAAAAAAAACTTGTTTAATAAAATATGTGAATATTTTCATTAATGCGATGTATTTTAATTAACTTTTCACCACACTTTTCTCAGTAACAAATTTTGCATATTAGTTATCGATTACTTTTACGACTAAAGGTAGAGGTCCATAGCTCGCTTTTTGCGCGTTACGCTTTCTATGCATCTGTCAAAAAAGTAGAATCAATGTAATAGTATGTGACAAGTTACATTGCAAAAAGCGCAGAACGCGTAGGCGCGTTCAAAGCACAAAGTAGGTCTACTTTCTACTTTTGTACGCGTTACAAGCACCATGAAAGAAAGTCAGCTGTTCTTGAATGCTAAAGATGTTAAATAATACTTTATTTCTTACGTTATCGACAAATATTATTTTGCCGTGGATAATTTTTTTCTTTTTTTTCAATAAAAAAAATTTCTTAGTAAAAAAAAACTTGTTTAATAAAATATGTGAATATTTTCATTAATGCGATGTATTTTAATTAACTTTTCACCACACTTTTCTCAGTAACAAATTTTGCATATTAGTTATCGATTACTTTTACGTACTGAGTGTCATCTCCGCTAAATCTGTATTATTTACTTTGTGTTCATTACATATTTTTAAACAATAAAATGGAAGAAAATTTAATTAATGCTGTAAAAAAGCACGAGCTTTTATATAACAAAAGCTTGCTGCTATATAGAAATAAAATAAAGAGAGCAGAGCAGACATCTGCAGACATTCTTGTCGCGGTTCGAAATTGCTCAGCGTCAGACGTTTTAATTTTTTTAAATGTGGTTTCAAAAAACCCACTTAAATAAATTCCGTTCTAAATACAACGGCCGTACCCAAAACCTTTTCTTTTTTTGAAATTGTTCATAGGCATTTTTTGCACATAAAATTAAATATACAAACTCGACTAACTCCACAAATTCTTTTAAAAACTCGATTTCACTCTCCATTTTTTCTTTATAAGTATTTATAAACAAACGAACACAGCTGATCAAAACAAAAATAAAATGGCGCATGAAAAGCAGTGCATGTAACTCAACGCGAAGAAAGTATAGAACGAAACAAGAGGATGAAACGCGTCTAAAGCATAACGCGCAAAAAGCGAGCTATGGACCTCTACCTTAACTCCACAAATTCTTTTAAAAACTCGATTTCACTCTCCATTTTTTCTTTATAAGTATTTATAAACAAACGCACACAGCTGATCAAAACAAAAATAAAATGGCGCATGAAAAGCAGTGCATGTAACTCAACGGGAACAAAGTGTAGAATGAAACAAGAGGATGAAACGCATGTAAAGCATAACGCGCAAAAAGCGAGCCATGGACCTCTAACTTTAAGCACCGGCAAATAAATTTCAATTATAAAAGATCAATATTGTGTGACCACGGTTACTATCATTACCTTCCCCGGGTTATGATGCATTTATTAAAAAAAACAAACAAAACTTAGTAAACAATTTCGGGATTGACTTAATCCAAAAAATCCCGAGATTTCGGGATGGCACTCCTAATTGGTACCTTTCACTTAAAATTGCTTAATTTTCAGATTTTATATTTTTATACAATCTGGATAGTTATTTTATTTGTTTTTTGTGTATGTTTTTTAACTATTGTTCAATACCTTTATATTAACCTTTTAATTTGATTCCTTAAACTTATTTTTATAAACACTTAAATTTTGATTGACGTCACTTTTATTTTCAATAAACCAAGCATAGTTGTGTGTATCTGAAAAAATGTTTTTTACGCATTGAAAACAATATTAGTAGACACTCCGTTGAATATATCACCAAAATAGCCGACAAAAATGGTGACTTGGGGACTCTTAACCCCACGTTTCGTTTAGGGATACTAGTGTTTATCTGTTTCCAATGTCTCCATTTGGTCCCAAAAGAACTAACTAATCAGTAGTACCAACGTCAGTAGTTTCTTTTCAATGACACGCACATGTTAAATGTCTATAGCAAAAAGCATTGTCTGGGGTATAATTAGTCAGTAGTACTGGTGACGAAGTCAGTAGTGAATCAGTATGACATTTACTACATGTATGTATGTACACCTGCATGTATGTATGTATGCATTCATACATATAGTGTCCCTGTCGGAATTTGATGAACTAATTAAAAATTAATTAACTTTTGGCTAACTCATTTACATCTAACTTCTAAAGTTTATAATTTTTATATTATGTAACATTTTAATTTTGAGTTGTACTAGTCTCGATTTATATAAATTTAATTACTATTTATTAAATATTTATGGAAGTTTTTTAAAGAGTTATTTAATTTTTCGAAGCAAAAACACATATGGTTTAGACCACTTTCATAATTAAGGGCACATATACTATATATATCGTCGTGATCGGTTATGTGTAGATTTTTAAATTTTCTTATTTCACCATTATAAAACTTGATGTGTCATACATTCACCCACGAAATCGTTTAAAGATATCTTAATTGGTTCAGAAGTTAGCAAATAGCGTAGCAAAAATATTGAAAGTTTTCAAAATTAAACAGTTTTTTTGCTCTCCTGAAAAGTTAGTAAAAATCACATATGTAGCTGATTTTGTCGAAGCAACGACGAGATATAACTTATGAATTTAAATTTTTATTTTAAGAAATATTTTTATTTTTTTTATTTTTAAAAATATGTTAAAGAAATACAAGTAAATAAATATAAATTAAAAATTGACTTTTTGCGATTGTTTGTCCAGGAAACCCATATTTGAAGACCTTCCTATTTGTATTTAAAACTATTCCTTCAGAAAGGCCTTTCGTAAAAAGCCTTTTCTGATGCCTTCATTCGAATACCTCCTAACAACCCTTCGTTAGAATGATTTTTAAAAGGCCATTAGAATGCCTCTCAAGAGGCCTTTTTTGATGAAGCGAGTGTGCAAGGCCTACTCCGCAATGACATCGCGTGTAAAAAAGATGCAATGGGAAGTGGAGTCCTTGTGCCTCCTATATAAAGTCTTCTAGAATTCCTTTTTACTCCTCTTTTTTTACCGCCGGGTTATTTTAGATGGTACCTTAGCTGGGTAGTAGCGCGTTGATTACACCACGTGTGATGATACATGTTCGAACCTCAGAAAATTTTTTTAAATTTACTGACTACCAGGTGATTTAAAAAAAATCAACTTAAGGTTAGTTGAAAGTTATGCAGAGTGAGACAATTGACTACCGCCTGGGACATCGCGCGAATGCGCAGTGTAAACGGCATGATTCATAAACATGATTGAAAAAGTAAAGCATGTGATTCAACCCGTAGTGGAAACATATACTATGTAAATAATCACTAAAGAAATTAGTTCAGGGGGCAAATTACGGCATTCGATACGATTCGAAATTTATAAATATTTCCATATAGACTCAATTGAAATATTTCGTTCGATAACGAGTGCCGTAATTTGCCCCCAGCTTTTTGGATTACATTAATTTAAAAAAAGAGAAGTAAATTACTATTAGAAACTTGTTTCTAATTATTTTTAAGATTCAGTTCGAGATGTTGGAAAAGATAACTAAGAAGCCATAAGAAATGCATACAATTTAATTAAAAATCATGATTTGTTTCCAGTTTGCCTCTTAAAGAAAAATAGTTCTAATATTTAAAATTATTACAAAACTTTTATTGATGAATTAATGCAATATATTACTTAAAAGTACAAAAACATCTCAATAAAAATACAAAATAAATGAAAAAAAGTTAAAAATCAAATAAAGAAAAGCCAAATTGAACTTTTAATTCCAATTAGAATGGGCAAATGGGAAAAAATTATCGATGTATATATATCGTATCGATATTTTTAAACAGTATCGATATATATTTTTTTAAAACATCGATATTACGATAACTCGAAACATTTTTACCTAAAAATTTTGCAAAAATAATCCAAATTTACACAGTCGTTAAGCAGCTCTGGGCTGAAGAACAGCTCCCGTGTCATCGTAACTATTCTTAAGTGCGGTCAGGCTTGTGTGTGTAGTTTGGCCTTCGAGAGTTTTTCGTCTCGCTCGGACTGGTTGACTGATCTGTATAATCTTGCGGTTCTTTTGTGGAATTTCGTTGACAACCACGTTGCTACTTCCTATGTGAAGGCATAGTCAGTCACAAAAACTTTTTAAAAATACTGTTAATAATATCTTGGGCATATGCTCTAGTCACTCCGCCCATATTTGTGCAACCATAGTCTGCAAATTTACTTTGTGGAATATGTATTGTAAATAAATAAATAAATATTCCAAATTTAAAAGAAATACATGCACTAATATATACATACGAGTACAAATATGAGAGAAATATAAAATTTCCTTTTTCAAATCAAGAAATTTCATGATTTTGGCCAAAATCAAGTTGAAATTAAATAATTTCCCATACATTTTGACATATCCTAAATTAAGTAATTTTACTTAATTTCAGCGAAATGAATATAAAATTACAATGGACAACGCTGTTCTTGTATGAAAAACTCCTTTTTTTCTAACCATGAAGCAAAAAAAAAATTTTAATGCGTCAATTTGGTTAGAAATTGTTTTTTTAAATCTATATACATATGTACCTATATAAAAATTAAACGGTCCATGTATGTTATCGCATAACATGAGAACGGCTGGAGCGATTTGGCTGATTTTTTTATATGATTCGAAATTTTCAGGAGATGGTTTGTAAAGAAAAACAAAATTAAAAACATTACTACTACTCATTTTTTCTAAGCACAAACTAACAAAGGGAAACGTAATATTTTTAATATACTGCCTCCTTTTCACTTCTCATTTTTCTTCATAAGAGAAAATTTTAGCGGAAACTCGATGAGTTAATGAGTTTTTAATGTTTTTAAAATTCGTAATTGTTTTTATTATATTTCTTCTATTCACTTCTCAATGTTCAATGTAACATCGTATTAGTGAAAACACGATAATAAATCATTTTCACTTCTAAATTTTTTAAATTAACCAACGCTTAAGCTTTAGTGGTATTTGCTTTGTGATTTAATTTAGTCCTGTTGGATAATATCAAAAGTCAAAATTTTAATATACATATGTAAATTACCCGTGCTTTCAAATTATTGTGTGTGTTTTTATATGAAATATTCAATGAGGAGTTGATTTCAATTGAATACTTATGCTTAGGAATGTCTGGAAAAGTGTTGCAAGAATTAGGAATGCCAGCTCGAAATTGTCCTGCAAAAGAAGCATTTACCGAAAAATTGATCGGAATTCATTAAGCCAGTCAAGTCAGTAAGAACAAATGTCCAACTTTTAAAAAACCAGCAGAAAAACGCGTACAAAACTCTTATGATAGCGGTTAATGCAGGTTATGGAGGAATCTTCTTTCTCGATGCAGCTGGTGGAACAGGCAAAACGTTTTTACTTTCCCTCCTTTTGGCTTCGGTTCGCTCAGAAAACCAAATTGCATTTGCACTAGCCTCTCTGGGATTGCTGCTACCCTATTAGAGGGAGGAAAAACTGCTCATTCTGCCCTAAAACTACCTTAAAACTTACAAACGGTAGATGAGCCAACATTTTATTATTTGGGTTGAATGTACAATGGCTCTCAAACGAGTATTAGAGGCACTTGGCAGAACATTAAAAGACTTGCGAAATAATCAACAGATATTCGGAGGGATGATGATTCTATTGGCTGGAGACTTTCTCCAAACGCTGCCAGTCATTCCAAGATCAACTCCTGCTGATGAAATTTACGCTTGCTTGAAGTCATCACCTTTATGCAAAGAAGTGAAAACTCTCAAATAACAGAAAATATGCGAGTTGCTCTTCAAAATTATCAATCATGGTATATGTTTTCAAATCAATTGTTAGACATGAAAATACTGACTGACTCTACTACAGGCCAGATTTCATTTCCTAGATTGGTTGTTAAAATACTGAGGAGAAACGAAACGCTGCTAAAGCAAAGATAACCATAGGAAAGCTTAGAGGTGAAGAAGTGCTTATTCCAAGGATACTTATGATACCAAGTGATCTAGCAATTAAGTTTGAACGCGTACGTGCATTCGGAATGACGATTAATAAATCTCAAGGACAACCGTTAAAAGTGTGTGGGTTAAACCTATAATCCCAATGTTTTTTCCACGGTCAATTGTATGTTGTGTGCTCGAGTATCGCGTCGGTGCAGCGTCAGCACTATTCATTTTCTCTCCAAATAGAAAAATAAAAAAATATTGTGTATCATCAAGCTCTAAAAGAATTATATGTTTAGCATTTTTTTGTTTGTTTAATAATAACCGAATTTAGAAGCAACTTTTTAAGTAATAAATCTAGACAAATTAGTGTCTTTGCACTGATAATTTTGTTTTTTAATTTTTAATTCTATATGAAGTAGCTACTATTCATTAGTAAAAACTTTCCGAGCAAAGCCGGGGTGATCAGCTAGTTTTTAATATAAATACGTACATTTATTCACAATATTTCGGGATTTTGTAAGTCCCGAAAATCCCGGGGTCCCGGTTCGGGATTTCGAGACTCTATCACTAAATCCCGAAGCCCGGCATTTCAAAAAAACCTGACCCAATTAACATCTCTAAATCAGTGTAATTGTATGTGGCAATTTACAGAGCAAAACGCATAGAACGTATAGACGCATAGGACAGATAAAAGTAGGTTTACTTTTTTCGTCGCATGCATCATGAAAAAAGGTCAGCTGTTTTTGATAGCCAAAGATGGCAACTAATATTATATTTTCAATGATATCGATAAAAATGTTCGTGTGGTGGATATAAATTTTAATTTTTTTTACATAAAAAAAGTTTTTAATAGAAGAAAAAGCTTTTCTAATAAAGCTTACAACTATTTTCACAAACGAAATTTACATTTTAGTTATCGATTGCTTTTATGTACTGAGTGTCACCTCTGTTGTGTTTATTATTTTTTAAACAACAAAAATACTTGACGCACCAGACGTATTGCATGTAACTTGAATTTAGAATCGGAAAGAACACAGAAACGCATACAACGCATATGCATATAATGGATGGTACGGACCTTCAGCTTTAATGTAAAATTTCCTGCTGTCAGAATATTTCCTAACGTTTTGCTTTGATTTGACAGCAGAGAAGTTATGTCAGCTGGTGAATTAAGGACACCTGATGTGAAACGCGTTGTCACCGTACAAATTTGGTATAAGAATTAAACAAATTCTCAGCTATAAAAAATATATGTATGGCAAAATTTTAAATAGAATCAAATAAGTTACGGTAATAAGAGCATAGTCTTATACCGAGTGCACACTATGGCATTTTGTGACATCGCAACAGTGTGCACTAGAGGCAAACGTTTGTCATTCCCGATATTTTTGTTGTGTGGAATTACTTTCTATATAAAAAACATAATGTGAACGGCATTGCACACATTTTGAAAATAACAACACAAAATATGCCAAATACATATGTATGTACTCAGCTTATGCCTAAACACATTCACCACAGCAGGCTATCGATTAAAACTTGTGAAAAATAGAATGCATGTGTGTACATCAAAATGATTATTTTCGTGACAACATGGCTACACAACCACCGTTGTAGCTGTAGCACGAGTTTAGACTTAAGGCCCCGCCAGATAAAACTTTTGCTTTGCGTTGCGTTGAAGATTCGCTTTGACATCTGAGGCAGTGATGCATTTTCAGTTTTTTCGCTTAGGGCCAAATTAACGATTTGAAAGGGCCAAAATGCCTTTAATAGGACCAACAAAAATTTTAACGTATTTGATTCTAATCTTTTGATTTATATGAATGCAAAAGTAGTGTTTTATTTTGTTTAGAGCAACAACAAAAAATTAACCACAAAAATTCAAATTTTTTTGGTTAAATTAAAGTTAATACATATTTTATATGTAAGTTGCTTAAATAATAATATTTTAGCTACTATGTAATTCTAGTTTTATTGTACACTATTTCTTTAATAGATCTCTTTTAAAACGATAATTAATATTTTCTTAGTATAGGACGTTTAGCCCCCTGAACCATATACTAAGCACTAAGTATAAACACACAAGCATAGAATTATACAAACTTTCAGCTTTATAATATAGGGTGTTTTTTTAGAGGTATAGAACTTCGAATTGAAATAAAACACAAGAAAATCGTTTTAATGTCCATTAATTTGGCTTTATTGGAAGGATAATTTTATGCCATTAACGTTTAAATATGATTTCGGGCATGTGGCCGCCGCGGCTGGCTCGAATAAAGCCAATTCTACAGGTCCAATTTTCAACCACTTTTTCGAGCATATGGGGCCGTATGTTGGCAATAACGCCATGAATGTTGGCTTCCAAGTCCCCTAACGTTTCTGGTTTGTTGGCGTAGACGAGCGACTTCAGCGGATGCGTATTATCACATAGAGTAAACGTAGTGCGAAAACGATCCATGGTTAACCGAATTAATTGATCTGTCGACCATAAAATGGACGGAGCTTGCGGTAAACTTCGCGAACTGAAACATTATTTTCGAAATAAATTTGCACGATTTGCAAGCGTTGTTCTTTTGTCAACCTGTTCATGATGAAATGGCAAACCAAACTAAATATTAATCACTTGACAGCTGACAAAATGGCCGCCAGTTAAAAAAGTGATGCCAACTTAAAGTTCTATACCTCAATAAAAAACACCCTTTATTAGTATAGATATTAGTATAGAAGAACTTAGGCATTAGTTCTTAGTCCAAAAGTTCCCCAATTTGTTCCTGTTTGTAAAATTTTCTTCTGTTAAGTTTCAAAATATCTTTATCATAACAATTATTAGAATTATGTTTCTTTCATTAATCCTTGCGGTTGTATTACAGATGACACAGTACTTATACGATTTTATATACATAAATATCAGTCTTAATCATATTTTGGGAAGAAAAGATTCTTTCCACAAATGCTGGGGTGTGTTGAATAGAAAGAGTTCCTTGAACAATTCTGTATAAATTTGTATGCAAAGGTTAATATCTAAACAAATTTTATTTGTAAAATTTTTTTTCCAAAATTTACTTCTACTTAATAAGTCTTTGAACTTTTTAAATTCTGGAACTTCCTGTAGTGGAAAAAGCTTAGTAACAAGTAGTAAAATACTATTGCCTGCCCCATTTAAAGTATGATAACTCCGGATCAAAAATAAATAAAAATCTCCAAAAATAAAAGTTTTTAAAACGGAGAAAACTACATTTAAAAATGTACACTAAGGTTTGAAGTAGTTAGCTGAATTTTGAGCTGAACAGATGTCCCAATTGTGCTACATTGTGCATCACTGATCTGTGTGTAATTTACACAAGAACAATTTTTAAGCCGCACAATTTTCGTTCTTTTCCAATTTACTCGAGACTAATACCCTTTTTAGACACGGAAAGTTTACTTTGCAATGTTTTAATTCAGCTGGGAGAAAGACAGAAAGAGATATTATTCCTGCCTCTGTCTTTCACACAGCTGAATAAAGACTTTGTAAAGTAAACTTTCCGTGTCTAAAAGGGGTATAATTCATCTGACATAAAATGTGTACGTATCAGGGATGATAAATGAAAAACTTATTTGTACAAACTATCTGTAAAAACTTAGGGCCTTTTAATAATTCTTTTGTTTGTATTAGACTTTCTTTTTTTCGTTTTGATTATGCAAAAATTCTTTCCACATTCTCTCATGGGTGTGGAATTGACAATATTCTTTTAATAACTTTGAAAGCTACGGAAACATTAGCTCATTCAATTAATATTTCAAAGCTCGAAACTCGTTATTTATAGTATCACAATTTAAATTTTCTTCTGGGAATATTTTTTAATAAGAAAGGTACTATACTATTAACATTTTCGGGAATGAATTTTGCTAGCCAGTTTAAAATTTCGTCATGAAAAGTATGTTAGGTTAGGTTAGGTTAGCAGGCTGCTGGTAAGGAAGGGTGAAATTTAGAGTCCAGCGCACTTGGGTCCAATACAATGATCCCTTTGTGCTACCTGTTAGTTGAAGAGAAGATAGTGAGAGAATGTGATAGGGAAGGGATAGTGATAGAGAAGACAGGTGGTGAAGGAAGAGATAGAGGAAAGCTTCATTCTTTTACAACTCGGCTTTTTTGCACGCTTTTTGATAATGCAGTGTTGCAGAGCCTTCTGGTGTCAAATGAGGCGTATTAAATTTTTGAAGCAATGATTAGTAGCCATTTTATTTGTTATTTTACTTCGCCGATGATTCTGCTACACAACGAAGGAGGGCGCTCTGATGTTACTTTAGGATTAGTATCTGATGAAGCCGGTATAGTTTTTAATGACCAGTGCCTTATGCCTGCATTACTAGAATTTTTCCCACAACAACTGATACAAAGGATACTAATGCACATCAGAAAAATTCGTGGTGTTGTTATTTTTAATGACCTTCGGTTTTGTAGTCAACGTGCTAACTACTTCTGCCAACACCACCCTCATGAAAACTTACTTTATTTAGTTTGGCAAAAGGTTATATAGAATTGTTTAGCATTTCTTTTAAAATCCAAACTATACAATATTAAATTTTATTTATAGATATATAAAGTTTTTCATTTCAAAGTAAATTTTAGTTGTTTTCATATAGGAATTTAAACGAGAAAGTCCACTTTTTTGTCGCTTGCGGCAGCAAACAATTAAGCTTGTATTTCGGAACAATGTGACTCGATTATTCTACACAAATATATAAACAAGTAAAAAAAATTTCGTTTTCTTTGAAAAAACAAGCATATTTGTTTGATGTCGCACGCGACAAAAAGTTGACATTCCTGTGGAAATGCCCACATGTATGTAGCATACCTAGCTTCATTTAATTCCATCACTTAAACGATTTATATGTTATTACTATAGCAAGTTTTTTATTTCTTATAAATTTTAAATTAATACCACAGATAAAATAAATGAAGACGACGCTATCATATTTAAAACGAAACATCGGTTAAGTTAGATGTAGTTTTTTATAACAAATCAAACAAGTGCAATTCATATCTAAAAAGGTGGTTGCTCTCAACAACAAATCAAATTCGTCACTTTTCTGTCAAACTGGATACACTTTCAATTATCGCTATTTATTTTTTGTATGAAAAAAGAAACAAGAGATAGTCTCTCGGGATTATCTGTTATTTATTATCATGTGCAATTCATTAATAAAAATAAATTGGAAAAAAATAAATTGGTAAAGTTTTCAAATAGTACCAAATGAGTCACGAGGGTACCAACGTACTTTTAAGGTTTGAATTGTACCAAAAAAAAAGTACAAATGTACCAACTTTATCATCCCTAATCACTGCTATATAATCGAAAAGAACGGCATATCAAATGTCAACACGCTGACATTTTGGTTTTGTGTCTGCAATGCTGCCAACTTGTTCTCAGATACCTAAAGCTGAAGGTCCATACGATCCGTTCTATGCATATGCGTTTCTGTACGTCCTCTCCGATTCTAAATTCAAGTTACGAGTACATGCAATACGTCTTATGCGCCAAGTATGTTTGTTGTTTAAAAAATAATTGTTTCTGAAATAACTATATTAAAAACTGATTTTAATGTATTTTATTCTTGAAAATAGTTACAAGCTTTATTACAAAAGCTTTTTCTTCTATTAAAAACTTTTTTTATGCAAAAAAATATAAAATTTAAATCCACTACTCGAACACTTTTATCGATATCATTGAAAATATAATATAATTTGTATTCTTTGGCTATCAAAAACAGCTGACCTTTTTTCATAATGCATGTGACGGATACAAAAGTAGAAAGTAAACCTACTTTATGCGTCTATATGTTCTAGGCGTTTTGCAATTACACTGATTCTACTTTTTTGGCACATGCATAAAACGCAAATACGCATGGAACGGATGGTATGGACCTTCAGCGTAAACAGTTTGTGAGGTAATGCCACACAACGAAAAATATCGGAAATGACAAACGTTGCCACTAATACTCGTACACACTTTTATTTTTGCTTGCATTTTCACAAAATGCCATAGTGTGTACTGAAACGGTAAACGGCTAACTCAGCATTTAGTCGCAAAACTCTATATACGGCATGATACACAAAAAAAAATTTAGTTATGAAAAGAAAATCATTAAATTTGTCAACTTTTTTTGTTTTTACATAGGTAGAACCAATTAAATAAAATAAAAATATCGCATTTCATCTCAGTAAACAATACTGAACAAACAAAAAATAATAAAATTCAATATTTTTTCGGGCAGTTGTTTCCGCTGACTCATTTTTCGATTATTCCCTTAAAATTGTAATTATTTGAGATAGAGTCTATTTTTCTTAGGTCTCTGCTTCAAGGAAGCCCATAAATATTCTATCACATTTAAATCTGGGGACTGTGGAAGATGTGAAAGCTTAGGTTTTACATGGGGTTGAGTTGTGCATGGGGTCGTTATCATACATACATAATTATATCGGTTATAACTCAAAATATGGAATGGAATGATGCAGAATTAATCCTCCTATCGTTTTTCACATTGTGTAAAAATTTCCTACAAATTGTCGGTTGGTTATTGGTTTGCGACACGCTATATTCAAAATACATTATGTCTGCAGCAAACCAATAACCAACCGACGAAATATCTTAACTCAACTCTTGAAAGCAAAATAAAATTTTCTTTTTCCATTAAGCTGTGTGTAAATTTAAAACTTCAAACTCGTCTTTCGACTAACTGGTTTTGTTGAGATATGACGTTGTCTTAGTAAATGAGCGATGTGTAACTAGTTTTTGGAGTTGTTTTATGGAATTTTGTCTTAAACGACGCTGCTCCCTATATGAAGACATATGTATGTACATTAGGGTTGCCAGTCGGGCTTGTTTTGGCTGGATTGTCCAGCTTTTTAAGTACCTGTCCAGTTTCAAGCTAAAATAAAATTTGTCCAGCTAAAACAATTTTCCACAAAATGTTTTTAATATTTATTGCCTCAAATTTGTTGTATAAATTTCCTTATGGGAACATAATAATATAGTTGCAATAGTGTCACCCTTTCTATTTTCGCTTTTTTAAATCGTATTGTACAATACTGATTTCATAGTTTCTGTAACTACTTAAGTATATGGTGAAAGTATCATCTCTTGTGTTCTCCATGTTCTACCATCACTAACCTGACCAGACATCCCGCTTTTCGTGGGTCAATCCCGCCTGGAATTTCTATCCCACTTTATCCCGCTGTTTAGAGTTTTGAAATTTTCAATTTCTTATTAGATTTTTATTAAAAATTTTCTGACAAAAATTCATTCCAAATAATTTTTAGGGGAGTTATTGCTTAACTAGCCAAAACTAGCTTCGCTACACCCCAAATACGTTTTGAGATGAATGAACAAATGTTTATATTACGAGTAGAAGTGCCATGCTTCCGGTTCAACTTTCACTATTTTGTACAACACAATTCTCATTCTTAAGACAAATACGAGTAGTCATGACTGGTTTAAAAATTCTCGCTACACTCGTTTCCAAGCTATTTTTTTAAGTAAACATTTTCTTTATTTGAGAGAAGGCATGCTCACTTGTCGAATCCCGATTATTTTCTATCATCTGCAGAACCAGCAGAACACACACTTTTCGTTCCATTATTACTCCTTTTTATAATACTATCATCGTTACGAAAACATTTAAAATTGTTTACTGTTTTGGCTTCCAAGATATCTTTAAACAAGTATATCTTCTATGTGGGAAGTACCACGCCAACTTCAGTCATTCAAAAATTAATATCACATTGCTCCTTCTAGACCATCTGTAATACGCTGTAAGTAGGTTTCACACCCACATGTCTAATTCGAATTTTTTTGTAATTGATGCGATTACCAACGTAAGACATTTGGTTTTTATTTATATAGATAAATATTTTTTTTTTTATTTAAAAGCGTTTATTTGAGTTGAAAACTGTGTTTGTGCATATTACACTCCCGCTTTCTAAAATATATGTATTTTAAAATCCCGCTTTTTAGCGGTATTTTCTTCAAAATCCCGCTTTTTGCAAAAACAATCTGGTAACGTTAATCATCACTAACATCTTCAAACCCCTAACATAGTGTCCACACCTGATGAATTTATATCATGATGAATGTCAAATTGATATCATAATGAAAATTCATCACGTATAGACTCAATTTATTAATATTATAGCAGCGTTATGATATAATCATCAGAGCTCACGGCCTGATAAATTCATCTTGATATCAAATGTCATTTTATGTGTTACTGTGCATTTAAAGTTTATTTATTAAACAATTTTCGTTTAAAAAAGACAACACAACCATTATTTATGACTAAAAATTAAACAACACGCAAATTATGTAGATATTTTTGGCAAGTATTTTTCAAATATTTGTTTGATTCATCATGATATAAAATCATCAACATCTACCCCTTTGTGTTGATATTAATGAAAAAAATACAATTGCTCTGCCGGCGTCATATTACGAGTTATGATATAAAATCATCAGGTGTGGACACTATGTAAAGGTTTGTAGTTAGCAAAATCCGTAATCGCCAATACAAAAAATATATGATTTTTTTTCGTTTTCGTTCAAAACAATATCAGAACGAAATAATATGGACACCTAACGTTAAAATTCAAAAAGGCTATCTTTAAAACTAAGTCGAACATTACTTAAAAATAAAGTGTTTTATAGACAATTTATCTAGTTTATACTTTTATCTATTCTATAGCAGATTATACATATAAGTAATGAATATGCTACGATGGTCGAACTGGAAAATCAAATTATTTTATATATTTGTTTTTCGTTTTTTTTTCAAATTCATAATTACATATGTATTTTTAGTACTAATCTAGTTGATCATTTCAGTCATCATATAATTTTTCTACCGACGAACAAAATAGTTACAGACCGGATTTATATTGTTAAGGAACCCCGTTTTCAGTCCTTTTAATTTTTGTCCTTCAATTTTTTATTAGCTAAGGAAATATTTTTTGGCTTATTTTTTATTACTCTAAACAAAGATATAATAAGATTAATAAACAATAGAATACTTCCTTAGTTATCAAAAATGTTGAAGGTCAAAATTAAAAGGATTGAAAAACGTGTTTCTCTAACAACACAAATCTCGTTATACAATCTGTTCTAGATAGTCGAAGACAAAAGCTAGAAAAATTATCTACAAAACACTTTTTATTTTTCCGTAATGTTCCATTTCGTTTTAAAGATAAGCCCTTTTAAATTTTAACGTTAGATGTCCATATTATTTTGTGCTGATATTGTTTTGAACGCACATATATAAATATGGATAAATGAACTGAAAAAATTCAAGTTTAGTTATATTTTGCTATGTTAATAGCATATTAGAGTATTCTATATATGTAAAATCGCAGTGTGTGTTTGATCCTAACGCATGATCTCTGGAACTATAAGACCTGTGGAGCTGAAATTTTCATCACAGGTGCGGGTCAATGTCAGGTAGGTTTTCGTTTTGTTTTTGACCCAACAAGTGTCCACTGTGTGAAGTAATTTGTAGTTAAAAAATAATTGAGGGTAAGACAACGTTTGCCGGGCTCATCTAGTTTTTTAATAAAATTGTTTGTATAACAAAAAAAGTAACTCTTTTTTCGTGAAAATTTTATTTCAAAATGTTCAGTTTTTTTTAATATTCCCGCTTTTTTAATTCAAATGTCCAGCTTTTTGTTACCCTCAATCTGGCAAGCCCAATGTACATACTTATGTGTGTAGGTCGGTTTACATTTACAAAAATACTGGTAATGTGTTCATGGCCATATAGTATACCCATTTTTGTGCAGCCATATTTAAGAAATTCACTTTGCAAAATATGTTATATATATATATATATATATATATATATATATATAAATCGTTTTAATGTCCATCAATTTGGCTTTCTTGGAAGGATAATTTTATGCCATTAACGTTTAAATATGATTTCGGGCATGTGGCCGCCGCGGCTGGCTCGAATAAAGCCAATTCTACAGGTCCAATTTTCAACTACTTTTTCGAGCATATGGGGCCGTATGTTGGCAATAACGCCACGAATGTTGGCTTCCAAGTTCCCTAACGTTTCTGGTTTGTTGGCGTAGACGAGCGACTTCACATATCCCCAAAGAAAATAATCCAATGGTGTCAAATCACACGATCTTGGTGGCCAATTGACAGGTCCATTCCGCGAAATTATGCGCTCATCGAATGTTTCCTTCAATAAATCGATTGTGACGTGCGCTGTGTGGCATGTAGCGCCGTCTTGTTGGAACCACAACTCATCCACATTCATGCCATCCAATTCGGGAACAAAATAGTCGGTTATCATGGCTCTATACCGGTCTCCATTAACGGTAACTGACTCTCCAGCATTATTTCGGAAGAAGTATGGCCCAATGACTCCACCAGCCCATAGAGCACACCAAACAGTCAGTTTTTGTGGATGTAATGGCGTCTCAAGGGTCTCATGTGGATTCTCTTCACTCCAAATGTGGCAATTTTGCTTGTTGACGTAGCCATTCAACCAAAAATGAGCCTCATCACTGAACAAAATTTTGCGATGAAAATCAGCATCGAGATCAATCTCATTTTCGGCCCATACACCAAAATCACGACGCATTGCATGGTCTCGCGGCTTTAATTCTTGCACAAGCTGGATCTTGTAAGGTCGCAAGCCAAGATCTTTGCGCAAAATCTTCCATAAAGTTGATGGACAAAGCTCCAATTGCTGTGCACGGTGGCGAATCGATTCATTCGGGTCCTCTTCAACACTTTGCTCTACAGCGGCAATTGTTTCTTCGGTGCGCACTGTTCGACGTCTCTGCGGATGCGTATTATCACATAGAGTAAACGTAGTGCAAAAACGATCCATGGTTAACCGAATTAATTGCTCTGATGGACGATTATGTCGACCATAAAATGGACGGAGCTTGCGGTAAACTTCGCGAACTGAACCATTATTTTCGAAATAAATTTGCACGATTTGCAAGCGTTGTTCTTTTGTCAACCTGTTCATGATGAAATGGCAAACCAAACTAAATATTAATCACTTGACAGCTGACAAAATGGCCGCCAGTTAAAAAAGTGATGCCAACTTAAAGTTCTATACCTCAATAAAAAACACCCAATATATATATATATATATATATATATATATATATATATATATATATATATATATATATTATGTTAAATACTCACATTTAGACACTATACAAAATAGTTTTTCACTCCCATTTTATGTTATTTAATTAATATCACGCTTTTAATATCCTATTTTTATTAAATCATCCTAATTTCAACCACCCGTCATTTGTATGATCCTTAGAATTAGTGAATACGTTAGTAGTTATGGTTACTGACTTCCCAGATCCAATACCAGAAGTTGAAGAAGCCAATGAAGCTATGATAGTGGATTGCTCGTATACTTCACTGCTTTCCACTTCTTCGTTAGAAGAAACTTTGCTAGTTCCATGATTTGTATAGTCGTTGCCATTAATAATTACTCTACCATTTGATTCAATAGTTAAATGGCCCATACATCCCTCAAAAAGAATATCATTTATAGCCTTTCGCGCCAAAAGTTTTTGATCTTGGCTTAGCTCGTCATATTGTACAGCCCATGATTTAGCTAGAATTTCCGATGATTCTGATAGTTTACATTCGCCTTGAGAACTATTCGAAGTCATAGTCTTCACGTCTCGAACAAATTTCGTAGAGCTATTATCTCTAAACTTATTAGTACTAGTAATGGCTGCATTACCAACGTGCAAATTTGTTTTCTCAGCATGCGGCGTTGCTGTATTTGGTGAATTTATCTCTCTTATACACCATTGTGCAGTTTCATTGTCAGCCGTATACTCATTGAATACTTGTTGGTCTTCGGATGCACTATTTACTTCAATTGCGCTTTCATTAATATTTATTTCTTCGTCGAGTTGCGACACATTATCGGCGGTAAGATTTATTTTTTTATTATTTGTTCGAATGTTTCTCTGCAGCGTGTAATTTGGAAACTCCTCTTGATGGCTGTAATTTTGATACGACTGGTCATCTTCATCGTCATCTTCGTCTTGGTAATTGTTTAGAGCTAAATGATCCTGTTGTGTATCAGTGGTGTCATCGTTTTTACTATCTACAAAAGGATGTGCTAATTTATCGGTTACATAGTCAAAATCGGTTTCCTCTTCAAGATCGTACTCAAATTCGTGTGTTGAGTGGGGTTCATATTCGATGATATTATCCTTTTTTGGAGCGATAATAAACTGATCATCGGATTTTTTAACCATATTATTGTTGCGCCGTTTACGCTGAAAAATATGTTTTTATTAAAATGGAAACTGTTTTCTGCAAATACATATGTATGTATGTACCAAATAAATAAGAAATTAATACCTAGTATGTTTGTGTTACATTAAACAATTGTATTTATATTTAATTTCTATTCAGAAGCTTTAATTTTTAAATTATAATAAGATTTTCGGATATGTTTGGTGAAATCGAAAATAACTAATTTAAAAGATGGTAAAAATTATAAAAAAAATTGTTTATTAAAAGTCTCGGAAAGAAATTCAGAGAATTAATTATAATATGTGTACATATCGTCAATTTATTATTGGTTTAACCCACTGACCATTGAAAAAAAATTAGTTAGGTATGGAATAAACATACATACATATGTATATATTTTCAATACTCCCTTTCGGAATCATTAAGCAATCTTTTTGGCGATTCCCTCAAATTATTCATACAAAAACGTAAAAAATTAATGTAACTTTTGTTTTGCTTCATTTCCGTCACTCATTTTTTTGAGTGACTGTATATTCAGTGTTGAACACATTTTATTAACTTATATAAAATAAAAATAGGAAAAAACTTGCGCAAAAAAAAAAAGATCGTAAGTTTTAAACAATGTTTATTCTTTATTAACTTCGAAAAAGGAGGAGGTTATATGTTCGTCATGTATGTATGTATGTATTTTGTTTGCTATGTTCACAGATTTCTCCGCCGTTTGTGCACCGATTTTAAAAATTATTTTCTTTATGAAATGGTATACTCCACAGGTGGTCCCATTTTCAACAGGGTCCGATACCACCCACACACCACTCAAAGTAATTATTAATTATGGCATATATGGAATACTATATCATTGAGAGACTTAAAAATTGCTGAGAATTACTTTATAGTTACTACGCGTAATCCAGCGGAAAATTGGCGGTGCAAGAGTAGGGGAAAGGCTCCCTTCCAAACAAAGTTATCACTAATTATTGCATGGTGGTGTAAGCAATATTGCAACAAATTAAACCGATTTTAAATATATGCACTAAAAAGTAAAAAACTAAAATTTGAATAAAAATTAAACCGACTTTATGCACTAAAAAGTTAAAAATTACAAAATATTATTATATGAGTTAACTGCTTAACTATTTGCAATCGGTGACAAGAAGGTTGTTAACTAAGCTCAGAACTAAATATCTAGGTTTTTAACTAATAAGAAATTATTCTGCATTCTTGGCACCGACTGCAAATAGTTAAGCGGTTAAAACATATCATAATATTTTGTTATTTTTAGTGCATAAAGTCGGTTTAATTTTTTAAGTTTTTAAACCTCATATGAGAGTTCAGATTCAAATGTTGTCACTAAATATGCCCCTTATCGAGGTTGGCGTATTTCGAATTCGACTACAACGTTTTTGTAATAGATTAATATAGGACGAAAATGTCGTGGTTGAAGTCAAAATACGCAAACCAAGATAAGGCCCATGTTGTAACTTTAAAATTTTTATTACGCTAAAACCCAATTTTGCACTCAGTGCGCACGGAAAAAATAAAAAAAGAGAGGTGTCTTAGGACACCCGGTTATAGATAAGCTGCTCAGTTATATAAAACAAATTTCATGTGTGAAATAACAATGCAATAACATTATATTATATGCTGATGTCAAATTCGTTTTCATTTATTTCCCATTATTTTCTTTTCTTGCGGCATACCACTAAATTAATGTATTGTTTGCGACCGGTGGCGGCTGTTAGCCGGCTTACAGCCGATCGACTGTGTTCTCTGATTTGTGCTCATGTACAAAAACAATTCAAAAACAAATTGAGCAATCGTTATCACTGTTTTTGTTTTGTTTTGGTTTCACTCACTTGAGAGAACGAAACAAAACAAAATTAAAAATTTTTTCGTTTATTTTCGTACTCTGCTTTTAAGTACAAAGAAATCAAAACAAAAATAAATTTATGACTGTAAGTGTCCATTATTTTTGTTACGAAAATCACGTCCTAACTCCTGTATCGTGCAATATATAAAAAATTTCGATATGTATTTACATTATAGTAGGGGTTCTCATTAAGTTCCTGTTCACGGACCCCTTGAAGTCTAGGCTGGCTTTATATTGATTTTTAGGTTGAATTAACTGCTAGTTTATTAAAGACAATCAAAAATTCAATTATGTGTCATTTATCTTTAAGTGCCATTTAAGTAACAAATTATTTTTTTCAGTGCAAAGTTGGGAGACATTTAAATAATACTTAATGTCCAACCTTGCGTATATAAGTTCTATTTAAGTTTTTCGAGCATACCATATGTTTTTATGTTTGTGTGTGTTTATTGAAAGCATGGACATGAACATCATGTGGTCGTACTAAAAAAAATTTTTTTAATTTTCATAAATATATAACATATGCAGTAAATAATTTCATACCATGAAATAAATAAATAGAAAAATCCGTTCGAATGCTCTTTTGGTTTTATAAAATATGTTTTTATGCCATTTTAACTTTCTACATGTTGATAACCTAACTTTGTTATTTACATTAAACATCTGTTTTCTTTTAGAACTATTGACATTTCTCAGTGCTACCATACTTTCATAGTAATTAAGTGAGCATTTAATTTTATGACTGAAAAATTTAAACTGCATTTACATAAGTGCAACTTAAATTTAAGTGGCAACTAGCTAAATGACATATAATTGAGAACTCAATTATCACAACGCGAGATTCACGCGTGATCGTGATACAATTTATAATTAATCACGCGTGAGTGCGTGACCGTGTTATTAAAAAAAAAATTACTCGTGTTTTTTTAAGAATCACGCACGAATTCTCACGCTCTCACGAGATAACACTCCTGCGTGGGTACATAAATGTATTGAAAATTTTAAATTTTCTTATAATAAATACTACAATATATGTCTGAGCTGCACAAAGTAGCACCAGGGTGCCGAACATCAATCGGCTTCTTATACAAATGAATACACATACGCGATTACATTACACTCGTGTTTCTCTCGGTGGCCAGCTCCTATCTATGTACATACATATGTATGTGTATATATACTAGGGATGTAACGAATGTTCGCATTCGCGAACTATTCGTTCGCTAAAACGCATGCGAATATTTCAAGCGAATACTAGACAAAAAAAAATTAACTTCTTTTATGAAAATAGTTTTCGATTAACAAACGTAAAAAAACGAAAATTACTTTAAGCCAGCATAAACAAGATACATATACTTACAAGTAAAGAATTCTAATCAAAAATTAAAAGTTTTAACGGAAAACTTTTCAATAAATAAGTTCTCATAAGTATCAAAATTAAACCAAAATCCAGCGGTGTTTGGATATATTTTTGCGTTTTTAAAAAGAAAAGGCAGTGTTTGATTTGCGCGAAAATATTTTCTGCTTAAGACTAGTCTGTTCAAACGTTTGAGAAATGTTGAGCACCATTCATTACTTCGTACAGAATATTTTAAATGACAACAATATTAACTAGTCCTTGTTTATTTTAAATTCCATGCGAAACAAGTGCCACTCATATTATTTCTCATGTTGAAGATATATTTCATATGATTTTCCCAAGATGAACAGAGTATTACTTCTGCAACATTTTTTCAGGAACAATTCAGTCCAGGTTTTCTTAATATGTATGTATTTTGATAGCATTTCACATGAAATGTCGAACAGAGTATCAGGCTTTAGGGCCAAAGTACGAATGGATTGATTGCTTAACATTTTGTAATCTTATTTGTAATAATTATCTATATTTATCTTATCTTAATATATATAAAAATCAAAAACACGTTTATTTGTTAGGGGTGAACTCTTCAATGCCCCAACAGATTTTCGCCTTCCAACACACAAAATATTTGTAAAAGACCGGCGCGTGTTTTTATATATAATCTAACCCGGTAAATGCTAGGCCCCTTTCAGAAATAGTGATTTTAATAATATAAGTTAATCTATAATATAAAAATTAATCGCTGAATGTGTTGCTAAGCGCAAATCTTGAGAACAGCTGGACCGATTTCGCCATTTCCGCGATAGGGGGGAAATTTCTGCCCCCCTGAAACGTCCAAACCGAGTTTAATTAAATTTAGAACATAGATAGATCTGCGTCCAAAAAGTCACATAGGCCATGTACATTTTTAAAATTAGGACCAGGAGGGCGATAGGGGGAAATTTCTATCCCTCCAAAAAGTTCAAACCGATTTTAATGAAGTTTAGAACATAGATTTCCATCTAAAAATTCGCATGGTCTATGTACATTTTTCGAACAAGGACCAGTAGTGCGAGGGGGGGGGGGGGGGGATTGCAGTCCCTCCGAAACATTCGAACCGATTTTAATGAAATTTAGAACATAGATAGATCTGCGTCTAAAAAGTTACATATGCTATGTATGTACATTTTTAAAACTAGGATCAAGAGGGCGATAGAGGGAAATTTCTCCCCCTCCGAAACGTTAAAAATCAATCAAATTACTGAAAATTAATTAAATATTTGTGTAATGTCTTTCCTTCAAATTTATTTTAGTTGGTGGCGTAGCAACGCGCGCAGGGTACAACTAGTTTTAATATAATTTCATAAATCTTTCTGTTTTAACAATTTGCATTTTTATAAATTAATAAATATTTGCTCCGTTCAAGACTCAATTTAAATAAAATGCTATATGTAGTACAAGTAACAATGTCAAAATACAGGCAAATTGATAACCTCCTCCGTTTTATTAGAAGTAGATTTAAAAGAATTACATACTCAATTTTAGCATTACGTTTTAGCACTTTACTTATATTTTAGCATTTTTAAATTCAATTTAGCTGCAAAATTTTTTGGAATCTGGTCACACTGCAACCAACACAGTAAACTTACCATGATACTCTTTTCACCATCATCACCAATTTTACGTTTTCTATCTCTTCGCTTATCCCCCGTTTGCAGAAAACATAATAAATCAAAATACCACAGAGTGGAATGGTAATGTCTGCCCTCTTGCAGACTCATGTTAATCCGTGAACACTCACGCCTGAAATTTGTACGAAATATGTTGATTTTACGCAAAACATCTTCTCGATCTGCTCTTGGCTCGATTTCCCTCATCTTGTCGACCATTATGTTGTATGCATCACATTTGAACTGACGGTTTTTATACAGCGGATTGTTTGTATCCCAAAGAACTGGCAAAGATTCGTATAAATGAAAAAACTCAGTCCAAAATTTTTTATTGTGTATGGAATGTATTGTCTGTCGTTGCGAAGACATTTAGAATTGTTATTTTGCTTGTTTACTCAGTTCTTCCTCGCTGTCGGCGTTTTTGTTTATTTGCTCATAATTTATGTGTATGTAGTTGTGTGATTACAATTATGTACTATATTCGTTCAAACTAAAACCACTAATACTCTCCAAATAACTTGCTTGACAAATAAACCGATTGGCTTGAGCGACAAAATAAAACTAAATTTTGAAGTGCGCGCTCGAAAATGCTTGTGTATCTCTTTGCTTGAAGTATTAAAAAGCTGAGAAAGAACGGTGCTTCTACGTTTGTTTTGTTATTTCCTTTTATATATTGTACAGTGACAGTGTTGCCAGAAAACTATTATGGTAGCATGCAAAATCAAATCGACCCAAAATTTCTGCTAAATTGTTCTACATAATAGCCCGTTCAGCGTGCCACCAACTCAAGTAATTTCATGATTTCGGCAGAAATCAAGTTGAAATTAAATAATTTCCCATACATTTTGACATATCCAAAATTAACTCATTTTACTTAATTTTAACGAAATTAATATGAAATTGCAATTCACAACGTTGTTTTTGTATGAAAACCTCCTTTTTTTCCAACCATGAAGATATTTTCAATCACGAGAAGCAACAAAAAAAATTTAATGCGTCCGTCAATTTGGTTAGAAATTGTTTATTTTTTAATTCAATATAAAATGAAAATATGAGTAAAAACCATTATATTGAAAAATATTGTCATGTGAAAAGCTTATATTTAAATGTGAAAAGCCTTTATTCAACTGAAAATAATGCTCCAATGAATGCCGCAATGAATCAGATGTTTGCAAAATTAACTCAAATGTCATTTAGCACCAGCATGAACACTTAATTTCGTTCGTAACTTCATCTTGAAATTACTTGATTTCGTGGCACGCTGAACGGGCTATAAGAATAATATAAATGCTAGCTAGGTTTTACATACATAGATTCTTTTACCAGTTTTTTGAAAAACTTGAATGTTTTTATGAAAGAATATTCTAAAGGTGTATTCACCCATTGTTTCGGAGGAAAATTTTGGTCCGGAGAACAAATTTTGCTCGGAACATTGAATTGGTTTAATTTTAATTTATGTCCGGACCAAAGCATATTTATATAAAGTATACGCAGGTCTACAACATCTAAGAAAATACAAAAACAACAGGCGCTTTGTTTGTGTAAAAATAATGAATGAATGTCAAAAACAGATGAATAAAACCAGACCTGGGCAACTTGCATTACTTTTGCATAAGCACTGATTGAAAAAAAAATATTACCGCAAATTTAAATTTGATGCTTGTAGTAATGAATTAATATTACATTAGCAGCTAATCGCACATTAGCAGCTAAATGCACTAATTTTGTATTGCACAACATGAAGTAATGCAATATTATATACAAATATAAAAAATACAGTAAAGTTCACATTGAGGGCGCCTATGTACGTACATAAAAATTAAAGAAAAGAAAAATTGCCAATATAAATACAAACTACCGGCCAGGTTCTGAAAACCATTTCGTTTTGAAACCAACAAATTTCCGGGGAAAAATCAACAAGAAAGCCCACTTATTGCAGCTTTTTATTTGGTTTTAAGATTTCATATGCTTGGGATATTTCGTCTGAACTTAATTTCGAACGCACTAAATTATCTGATAAAGAGAATACTGTTTTCCGTTTCAGAAACTTTGCGATTTAAAAAGGAAATTGTTTTCAGAACCCGTCCATACATTTCAGAACCAATTAAAAAAAATTAATAAGTTTCATAACCGTTCAATTGACAAAAGATCAGAACTTGGGTTTTCGTTTATTTTATTTTAAAGTAATATTTAAAAAAAGTTATTTTATAAATTAAAAATCCTACCGCTTGGAACAATTTCATCAAGTTTTGTCTTTCTCTTGAAAATTTTTAAAAACCGTAGTGACATGATTTTTCGTCTTAGGTGACGATATGCACATAGAAAAAAATTTACATATTTATATATAGTTGTGTTCATTTACTAAAAATGTTTACAAATTTGTAACAATTGTTACTAGAAAGCGTTCATTAACCCAAAAAATTTTGCAACGAGATAGCGTCGAAAGAGCGTAAAAAATTGAGAGACAGAAAAATTCTTGCAAGTTTTTACAAGTAAAATTTTTACTTGCAATAATTATTCAAAGAGCTGTTTTGCGTTTTGTTTTCAAATTAATTATTTCAAAAATATCTGAAAAAGGAAAACTCAAAAATGTGAATTTCTTTATTGAAAAAATATGTATACATATCTAAAAAGAAAGCGTATTTTCTTAATTTATTGTTTTTCTTTCATTAAGCCACGTAAATGCAATTTTATTGTGAAAGAATTTTGTTTCTTTATCATATTTGATCAGAGATGGAAAAGGGGTTTTTTGTATTTGTTAATAGAATAGAATTAAAAAATAATGAAAAATTCATAAAAAGTAGTAAATAATACATGAAGCTGTGTAAAGTATTTCATATTAAATGTCGATTTGTAAAAATTTTGTAATTTAAAATATTAGAAAACAAGATTATCCAAAATACATTAGAAAAAGTACAATTGTATCATGATTTCCATCCATGGTTCTGACATGAATAAAATTTTCTTGCAAGTTTTTACAAGTAAAGCGTTCATTTACTTTTTCGTATCTGGGAGAGTAATTTTGTAAATTTCTGCCTTGCTCTCTCGTTGCAAGTTTCTGCTACGTACACATTTACGTTCTATTTTGCACTATATTATTCTGTGATAATGCAATAATACTCTTCATGATGTGTTTAGTCGTAATACAAAATTAGTGCATTTTTCGCCATGTGATTTGGTGCTAGTGGAATATTAATGCATTACTTTGAGGAGATTTTACTTTAGTACAAAAAATAGTGCACTACAAGTAACAATGCAATATTCACGCATTACTTTGAAGAGATTTTAGTTTAATGAAAAAAAAAAATGCACTATAATTATTAAAGTTGTGCTAATGTAATAAATTTGCATTTGCATCGATTTGGTTAATTTGTGGATAAATGAAATTTGATTATTTAATGCAATAGTCCCAGATCTGCATACAACAAAAAGGAAATGTATGGATAGACAAAACCAAAGTAAATTTATTAATTGATAAACCTGGATATATATTTTCAAACGATTTTAACGAAAAGAACATTTTGAACCGTTTTGAAAGAGAAACTATTACTAAAAAACTAAAAAATTATTGCATTTATTTCATAAATAATGCGAAATGTCGAAAAAATCCCTAGATTTTGGAGAATATAACAAATCTGTCCGATTTTCCCTACGCTTCTGGTTTAGTATCGAAATTAACTACATGTAAGGATTTTCCCTCACTTCTGGCAACACTGTCCTTGATTGAATGTACACATCTCTTTAAAAATCATTAAATAGATAAATGAGAAAAACATATATATTTTTGTACGAAATTAGTAATTCTTTTTGTTACGTAATGTGTTCAAAGGCCCCACCCCCCAACCATAACCCTCCCACTCCATAGAGCGTTACGTAATATGTGAACGGCCTCTTACATTCAGTACGTGTCCGTCAACGCAAAGTACAAAAATTGGTCAACATCTAAAGCTGAAGGTCCATACCATCCGTTCCATGCATTGTTGCGTCTTATGCATGTGTCAAAAAAGTAGAATTAGTGTAATTGTATGTGGCAAGGAAAAGTGTTAAGTTCATTTGTGAACTTTTTATACTATGTAAATTCAGCGAGTTTTATTTGATATAAAGCTTTCAAGCTCTAAGCCAAAGCTTTCACCTTTAGAAGCTTACACCCCTTTTCCATACGCAAAGCCGTTTAATTAATCACGGAAGAGTTTGAACAGCTTCAATAGGTTTGCTCTCCATTTTATTAATTTAATTTAATTTTTATTTGTTTCGTTTATTTCTTTTGTTTTATTTTTGCTGCCGAAAAACACAAAATTCTAAAGGCCATGTCAGATACAACTTTTGCTTCGCGTTGCGTTGAAGATTCGCTTTGACATTTAAGATGAAATGTATATGCTTATATGAAACATGTCACATAAAGTACTTTTGCGTGATTTGACAATTAGTTGGTATAATTATCTTAATTTGTTAGGCCAAACTCGTATGAAATTTTATTAAAATTTTGGGAAATTTACATAAGAACGAGTTAGTGGCATCAGATTAATCGAATTGTGCTGCATTTTATGCATTAAACAAAGCAGCAGTAAAACAAAAAGTGAGTGTTGTCAAAGTTTTTATTGTGTCATACACATAGTCTTTCAGTGTTGCCAATATGTGTGTAATACACAGTGTGTAATTTCTACCCTCATATGTGGGCCATGTAATGAGATTTATGTATAATCTGTGTGTAATTATACTTTGGAATCTATTTTTATTTATTTTGTTTTAATTTTAACTCACACAAAAGATGTGTAGTGTAATTTTCTTCAATGTGTAATTGGAGACATAGCCATATGCAAATTAATGGGCAACACTGTAATCATTTTATTCACACACATACACCAACATTTTTGCAGCTTGTTTGACAACTTTCTGCATTGTATACATAAACAGGCTGGGCTTGTGCATGTACCTTGTTTAATTTACCATGGATGGCATCAATTTAATGTACCTTGAATGATTCCATCCAAGGCATATCAAACAGGTACATGCATCAGGCAAATTGCTCATCCGCTGATTTTTTGTTTACACGTTTATAACGAAGAATTCATTTGACAATTACTTTTGAGCCTTGTTTGATGCATACAATTTTGTGACAATTACTTTGTAAAACTATGTGAGAAGCACAGAGTTGCCACAGTGTTTTCTCTAATGCGTGTACCTGTAGTAAATGTGCCTTGGCATGTACCTTGTTTAATTTACCATGGATGGCATCAATTTAATGTACCTCGAATGATTCCATCCAGTTTAATTTTCTGCTTCTTACCGGGAACGGGCTATTTTGCAACACATTTTTAATTATTTACATTTATGTATTTATTATTTTGACAAAAATGTCTCATCATGCAGACAAAAAGGCATCAACCACACATTTGCGTCTACGGCAGCTCACACCCTGGACACAGGATCGCTGTATACTTCTCATAAGAATTATGAGTAAACATCCCAGCCTCTACAAAAGTGAACTTTTGCGTAAGCCTTTTTTGTGTCGTCATGAAAAACAGAGAATGTGGGAAAAAATTGCAAAAGAATCGGGTTTTAAGAAGAGTGAGTATGAGACTTAATACAGCTAATGGGTAAGTGTGAATAAAAAAAGTATTGTACATACATACACTTAGTTGCAAAACTCTACATACGTTTTTAGGTATTTCATGTCTTTTATTCATAATTTTTATTTAATGTTTAGTTTTTGAAAATATTGTATCTTGAGTATTATATTGGACCCACTTTATAACTTCGAGATAAAAAACCTAACAACACACTGTTACTTTTTGGTCTACTGAAAAATGGTACTTAGCCAAAGTCGCAAAAGTGTACATACGGCTTTGAATTGTATTAATTTAAATTTGCTTAAAGAAAGTTGGATTATAGTAGTGTATAGCCAGAAAAAGACCATACATACATAAGTCCCATAAACAAAACTAAACGATTATACTCCCGAGTACAAATACGTCCATCTTAACAAATCTAAGTTTTGGAAAAGACTAACTTTTACGGACGAGCGTAAGTTCAACATATTTGGAAACGACGGACGACCAAAAATATATATAAAATGTAAGATTGGCTCAGAAAATAAAACGTATGCAGTACTGTCAAACATGGTGGGGGCTAGGTAATGGTGTGGGAGTGCATAAGTGCTGATGGAGTGGGATAATTAAAATTTTTTGATAGAATTATGGACCGTCGTGGTTATTTAGATATTCAAAAAAAAATATTTTTTGCGGAGTTTGGACAAATTACACCCCAAAGATAAATATGTATATATTTATGATGATAATGACCCCCAAGCACAACTTAAGGCTGGTTAAGGAATGGCTTCTCTATAAAGTAAAACCGAAGCTTCCACAGTCCCCAGATTTAAAAGTGATCGATTATTTATGGTCACCCTTGAAGCAGAGGAGTCAAAAATAGACGGCCATCGTCTCTATCTCAAATAAGTACAATTTTACAGGAATAATGGGAAAATGTGCCAGCGAAAACAACTAAACATCTGGTTTCTTCGATGCCTAAAACGCTTAGAGAAGTTTTTGATCAAAAGGAGGACAAACAATCTATTAACATTTAAAATTATGTTACACAATATATTCAACATTACATCAATTGTACACTTTTGCAATCGGATAAAATATTGAATTTTCTTGCTTGTTTAATATTGTTTATTGAAATTAAATGTGATATTTTTATTTAATTTAAATAACTTCTATTTTAAAACAAAAAAATTACTGATTACGCAAAAATTAATGATTTTCCTTTAAAAACTGAAATTTAGTCATATGTAGAGTTTTGCGGCCAAGTGTATGTATGTATTTGTTTTTACTTATTTTTTTTAAACCACAAATATGTTGTGTTAATTTTGTGTTTTAAAACAAATTTTTAAGTAAAAAGCAAATACTTGTTTTATTCATACTGCCCAATGTATATGTATGTATGTATATGTATATATGTATACATACATACATACATATGTAACATATGGCGATAGGAAGTTTTCGCACCATCTATGTCTTGCGGCGGGTGGTCAAGTGTGTTTGTGGTACGATACAGCAACCATTCCTTCACAATTTTTGGGGAATGCTTTGGATCGTTGTAATGTTGAAGTATCCAGTACTGTGGCAACAGCAATTTCTCCACACTAGGGGCAACATTGTACTTTAAAATGCTGAGGTAATCCTTTTTCATTGTCGATTCAATAAACACAATATTAGCGACCCTCGATGCCGTCACGCATCCCCAGACCATTACAGAGCCTCCACCATGCTTTACAGTTTAAATCACATATTTATCATTAAATGCTTCATTTGCACTCCTCCATATCTTCGGTGGTTTTTTGACACCAAATATTTCAAATTTCCCAAAATGTTGAAGGCTGATTTCTATATTTTTTTTAATGAAATTTAGGCATTTAATTTGATTGGCCTTCTACACATAAGGATTTTTACGGCGTACTCTACGATGTAGACCATTTTGGTGTAGCCATCTTCTGACGGTGCTAGCACTTACTGATTTCTCAGAATTTTGTTGTATATTTTCTGCTATTTACAGCACTAGAAGCCAGAGTTGCTTTCACTTCTCTAACAACTCCTAACTTTCTTGTTTGTAAGACTGTTTGGGGGTCTTCCACGCGCCAAATTTTCCACTGTCCTTTATTTAGGGTATATATATATATATATATATATATATATATATATATATATATATATATATATATATATATATATACAGCCCAATCATGAATATTCCCTCGGAATTCATTTCTCACGGAAAAAAATAATTTTCTCGAGAAAACATTCCTCCAATCATAAATTTCTTGGGAAGAAAAAAGGGTAATACGTGGCATCACCGCATTATGAAGCTCGTTGTTTTGCTTGTTTGTTGACATTTTGTTTCTCCCTCTTTTCAGTGAGAGCAAAAAAATATTATTAGTTAATTTAATTATTATTATTCGAACTGCATTTGTTTCTATATTTAATGAATTGAACAGGCTAATGTTCGTATCGCCTTTTAAGCCAAATTACATGTGATAATTATTAATGAACAAATAACATCAAAGTTAGTTGTAAATATTCTGACAACACATAGTTGAACGGAACAGTCAGCCGTTTTCGAAGGCCACTAAACCTTCATCATCAGCGTTCTTCTGTGTTTGGTCCACTGTGTGTGGTGTCAGTTGATGTAGATTTCTGCCTTATATACGAAACTTTTCGGCAAATGGAATATGTGAATTGGTTTGATTCATCGTATTTCAATTTGCTGAAATATGTTTTGTAATGAAGGCCGAAATTTACCATCACTAAATTTACAACAGTCTTACCATTGTCGTTTTTTCATTACTAATTATGCACATGTTAGTTAATTTGCTTATTTTTGTTCTACTTAAGACAAACTTTTTTGGTTTGTTACTATTAAGTATATTTTTATTTAATTTTTGCCACAAGCCCATGACTATTAATTTTAGTTAATTTAATTATTATTATTCGAACTGCATTTGAACAGGCTAATGTTCGTATCGCAGTGGACCAAACACAGAAGAACGCTGATGATGAAGGTTTAGTGGCCTTCGAAAACGGCCACGTTCACAAGGAGCAACATTATTAAAAAATCACAGTATCGCTTAACTAGTGTTGTTCGGATATTGCGGCTTGTATTGCCAATGAACGAAACTGTAGTTATGTTTGGCTCACAAAATCAATCTTAAAGTAATAGATGCGTTTATGAAAATAGTATTCATCAATTTCTAAGTTAGAAGCATATAAATTTAAACCGAAATCGCGGTTTTTCATTTTATAGGTTTTTAGCAAATTCTAACCACAACAAAGAAGTTGATAGATTTTTTTACAGTTGCTCTGCCGGCGTCATGTCATGTCCAAGTCGATTTCTCTGGTACTTTCCAAATTACATAAAAGATAAATTGTAGATTTTCTTTGAAAATATGTTTATCATCGAATAAAAGGTCTGTTCCACAAGATTTCGTACAAGTTCGGACTAATGAGAGAAAAAAGTAAATTACTCTCTGAATATGCAAAAGTTATCCAAAATTGCTGGAACGCAAAAAACCATAATTGCACATCTTGAAATACTAATGTTGCTTACATTTTACATTAAATTTAATTTAAGTGATTTTAGTCGCTTAAAACGCATAACATTATAATAACAAAAATTTTGCATCATTGGCAACAGCTGTAAAAAGTAAATGAAAATAACTTCCAACAAAGTAAAAGCTACGAGAATTATTGAAAAAAAACATATTTTTATATTAAAGAAATGGAGAAATATGCACAATTGTACTTACAACTTCAACTTTGTTCAAAAAACCTTCCATTTTGCTTTTTAATAAATTTGTATGTAAAAACTTTTTTCCTATATTTGCAAATTTTCTGATTAATTTTTCAGTTTCATATGTAAATAAAATACAGCTGATTATTTAATTCTTGTCCGAACTTATCCAGAAGAAAAAGTTCGTACTAGTTTGTACAGGAAATGAAAAAAATTACTCTCTCATTCGCTCTCACAATTGCACAAAAATTGCTATCTGGAACGCTTTTGGATAACTTTGTACAAGTTCGGACTGTTTTGTTATGCATCTGGAACTGCATCTGGAAATTTGATATGCTTTCATGTGATACACATATTCCGTTCCGCTGATTTTAGCTGTAGAGAAAAAATTTAAATAGATATGGGCCATACTAAAAAAAAATTAACTGATTTTAATTATCTGATCGGGAGTGTATATTATATAAAATTATTCTCAAAGGTGTTTTTCTTTCTTTTCATTTAAGCTGAAGACGCAAAATACAAATGGAGATCCTTAATAAATTATCTGCGACAACATTTGTACAATGTGAGTCAAAAGAAGATCCGCCGTTATATACCCAACACTGGTAATCCCGAGGACAAATATGTGCAATTAACTGATTGGGCGTTCTTCACCGAACTGGAATTTATTGTTCCATATGTTAAATATGTAGCAAGTAGCCTCGAAATTTCTCCAAGTGAAATGGATCTGGTAAAAGAAGGGCTCCAAGCAGAGGCAAACTGTAAAAGCGATCAAAAGAAAAAACAATCATGCCAACATGATCTCAAACAACACCAACAAACGAAAGATGAAGTTGATAGACTAACAACAGATAACATGAATGATGATGAAATTTTAAAGGAATATTTTCAAAATATGTTAAAATCTACACTTAAATTACCCAGATTTCATCAAAATCGCATTAAGCAACAGTTATTAGATTGTGTAAATGAACAAAAATCATTAAATAAAATTAATTAGATCTGTTTATTTTCATACAAATAAAACTCTTCCGACTTTCACATTGCTTACGCTTTACAACTTAAACGAATTTGTATGTAAGAAAGATGATACGTCTAGGCTACATCTACACGGTGTATTACAGATTTACACTCATCATTACGGGAAACACGGTGATAACTGTTGATTTTTCCCAGAGTAGAAATAAAGGCTTCATCATGAGTAATTATGATCAACATGAAATTGGATTGAGCCTGGCGGTCCTCGACAATGCGATTAAGGGCATCGCATAATGATAAAATATTCATGCGATCTAAATTTGTAGTGGGCTCATCTAAGGCCAGAACACCACAGTTGCTGCTAAAGGTTTCGGCCAGAGCCATACGTATTATGAGAGAGGCTAAAACTCTTTGACCTGCACTACAGCGACCACGCATCTCAATTTCAGAATTGTTTTTCGATTGAATAACACGATAGTTATAACTGCGGCGCCGATCCATCGGTGACGAGGCAGACTCTTTGCCCTCTTCCGTTTGTATTTGAATGTAATCGATGTCGTTACCACGATAAATAAGACGCCAATATTCACGTATTAAACGATTGATCTCTTGCATCTTCTCCGTGTGGAATTGCATAAGCGCCCATTCCAAAGCAACACGATGTTGACCTAAATCGTTGGCTATTTTCTTCGTTAACTGGACTTCGTAATAGATACGACGGTAATTTGCAAGGGCATCGCGATACTTGGGTTCAGCAAGTTCTTTTTCCAGCTTTTGTATCTGATGCTTCGTTTCGCCCCGCTGGCCTAACAGTTCACCCTTGCGTACGGTAATTTTATCACGCTTTTTCGTCAATTCTGATTTTTCTTTAGAAACGTTGGGGAAATCCAATTTACCAATCTCCTCGCAGAGTGCTTTATACTTTTCATTTAAATCTTTTTCCTTCTCCCCTAATATCTTCAATTCCCGATTGTCTTTAAAGTCACGATCTATGGATTCCTGGTTCGCAATTCCAGCCTTTACGTTATCTAACTTCTCTGTTGTTTCGTTAATGGTGTGTGACTGAAAATATCAAGAGGTTTGAATTTTAGAAGCAACAATTTTTAGTACTCTTGAATACGAACCATTTTCTTAAGATCTTCTTTGCATAAATTTAACGATTCTACTATATTTTTCAATTGACCTTCCAAGTTTAAATTTAAATAATCCAAAACTTCATTGTCCAACCTTTAAATACTTTTGTTTGAATACTTTTCAAAGGAAACTGATAAAAAAAACTATGTACATACCCATTAATGTCGTGATCCATTCTTCTATAGTTATCCAATTTCTTCTGCATTTGATTAACTTTAACGCGATTCCCTTCCTTTAGTTTTGCTTTTTCTGATGCTGCAGCAGCGAGTTGCTGCTTTAGAGGAAGCACTTTAGACTGCTTATCTTGCATTTCTGTCACGGTTGCAACTAGCAGATTACTAAGTTCACTTTTTCGTTCCTTAAGCTGCGGCAGATTTTGTATGCCTTCTTGAAGTTTTATTTGTTGATCTTTTAAACTAATTCAAGCAGAAAATTAGTGTGAAATAAATAAAAATAAATACACCCCTTTTCCACACGAAAAGTTTACTTTGCAGTCTTAATTAAGCTGGGAGAAAGACAGAAAGAAACTGTACTACTACCTCTGTCTTTCACACAGTAAACTTTGCGTGTGGAAAAGGGGTAATAGTAAACTAAATTTACACTATTGTTTTTAGATGCATAAAATTTTTCATATTTCTCAATAGGAAGCATGGAGAAGCATGCTAACCAGATCAAATGAGTTGCCAAAATGCTGCAAATAATCGAACTCAATAATTTTTTTTTTCTGTATCACTCACTTCTCCACCTATCCTATTAATAACTATGTATAAAAAATCCATAAAAAATACTTTTTCATAAAATATGATGAAAAAATTCTCGATGTGAATTTTGAATTGGAAGGCTTAGAGATTTAGAACTTACGAATTTTTCAACTCTCGCAATTTATTAAGAGCATCCGTATTTTTCTCATAGTATTGCTGATTCTTTTCTAGTTCTTTACGTTTCTCTTCTAATTGCGCCGATATGGCAGTTTTTTCAGCTTGTACTCCATCAATGGACACATTGTCGCTTTCAGTACCTTGCGGTAGCTTCTTTTTTAACTTTTCGATGTCATTTTTAAGGCGATTTGATTCTTTTATAGACTCATCTAAAACCGACATATCTCCCATCATAGAATTGGCTGTATCCATAATGTTAGTTGGTTCGCCTAAAAGATTCTGCGTCTCTTCCATTTCTTTGCTGCATTCGGTTAACTGATTTTGAAAAATGTTCAAATCTTCCTTCTTTTTAGGTATTTCAACTTCTAAACGGCCCACTCTGTCAATTACCGGCTTCAATTGCAATAAGCTTTCGTATTTCTTCTGTTCCTCCTTTAACATTTTCTCAACTCTTTCAATATTTTGCGGCAAATCTTGAATTTTGTCAGTGAGTTCTGACGTAAGATTAGAGGCCTTTTAAATATATAAAAACAATTAATTATTTTATGACAATCACAAAAGAAAACAGAATTTTACCTCATCCGTGTCCATACATTTCTGACACAACGGACAATAGGGTTCTTCATCAATCTTTTGTAAATAATTTTTATAAAAAACTTCTGCTGATTTTTGAGCACCATGTTCCAATTGATATTTACTAACGGCTGCCTTTGATTTGGCAAGCAATTCTTCATATGGAGTAGAATGACATTTTTCAAAAACTTTCTCTTTGCAGTCCTCCAACTCTTTTTCGCATTTTTGTATATCATCCTTGAGATTTTTACGCTTGATTTCAATTCTTTGTTGCTTAAGCTTTAGAGAATTTAGCTTATCATTATATTCTTTGATTTTGATACGTGATTTCTCATACGAAACTTTTAAATGACGTTGGAAATTAGATTCTATATTACGAGTCTCATCAAAAACTTTGCGAAAATTGTCGCTGTGTTTACTTTTTACTTTTCGCGTTTCATCTTCACGTTTTAATAATTCTTTCTCTTTAATATTTAACTCAGCCACCAGTTTTGAAATTGAATTAAGGAATGTTAAACGTTCGTCTACTTTACGAAATTGGGATTCTAGTGTTTTAATAATTTCTTTGTCTTTATTTAAAGATTCCCGAAATTCAGTTTGGTTAAATTTAGCAAGTGATTCTTCGTAACATTGTTCGGTTTCCTTAAGCTTTTCAGTAACTAATTTTAGTTGTTGAGTCGCTTTTTCCGTCTGCAAGATGCTCCTTTCAAGTTGATCGGACTCTTTTTCGTATGATTTTTTCTGCTTTTGCAAAGTTGAAACAGACTCTTGTAACTTGGTTAATTCTACTCTTAACTGATCGATTTTAGATTGACGGTCTTGATCATCTTTATCGTGCTGATCAATAGTTTCACTAATTTTTAGTTGTTCGGCTGTTAATACTGCTTGTATTTCATCTAATAACTGCGTAATTCCCTCCACAGAGTTCATGATATCAAATGTAATGGGTATATTTATTTCTTTGCAAAGCGCTTTTAATTTTTCAGCACGTTTTTGTTTACACTCTAATTCCTTTTTCATCTCTTGTTCCGTGAGAACGCGTTTTTTATCAATATCATTGTGGCGATTTTGAATCTTCTTTTCCTCTGCTTTGTGTCGTTTAAGTTCTTCTTCAACTTCTTTGCGCTCCATACGTTTTTCGATTATTCTCTGGCTGAAGGACGATATCTCTGTTTCCAGTTCTTCCATGGAACCTTCAAATATTTTTTTAATTTTTTTCTGCAAACCTGCCATTTGGTCCGTGCAATTTTTTTGTCTGAAAATTTTTAAATTATAAATTTATTTTATGACATTATTCTTTATATGTATGATTATAGCTTAAGTAGATTTAAAACCTTCCATCCAGAGACATTATAGGGTACATTGTGAATCTCGTCTAAAAAAGAACACGTAGCTCTTCCATAAGAAGTAAAATTCAGGTAGGTAATATCTGTTATTTTCCCACATGAGTTTATAAACACCGCGATCTCCCTTAGGCTGAGTTTACATCCGGCATTTCTTGTGTGCCATGTGCCCAAAAAATCGTAACCACTAATTACTAATGAAAAACTTTTTGATCCAGACATGTATTTATTGATTTAAACTGTTTCCAATCATGTTGGAATCTATAAAATTGTCTATTAGTTATTTATGACACTGTTTAAATTAATAAATACGTGTCTGAATCAAACTGTTTTTCATTAGTAATTAGTGGTTACGCTTTCCGCATGTGTGACACATGGCACACAGATGTAAACCCGTCCTTAAGGTTCAGTTAGCCGACGGTAATGTAATGTAACTGTAATTTAGGAAACAGCTGATCGATATTTTTATATGAAAAGTAGGTTACGTTACATTACATCTTTATAACCATTACATTACATTACAGTCGGCTAACTGAGCCTTTAATCAAGTGGAACATTTTTTCTCCCAAGCAGAGGATGAAACCGATCGGCTGCGAACGGCTTAAAGCCACAGCCGGCAATTATTTATCACAATGAGGCGCCACCGATGTCTCCCGCTCGGATCGAGTAAAATTGAGAACCGACTCACACGGCTCACCCGAAATTTTTTGAATTTTTATTACAAAAATTTTTCTATTTCGTTGATGTAATTTTGATTGCAAACAATCAATCTGCTCAAAAATAGGCATCACTGCACTTGAAATGTAATCGAGGATGCCACCTAGTAAAGTAGATACCCCTGACAAACGTTTAGATGTTGAACGCTTTATGTGTTGACACTTTTTACCCTGCGTCTACAACTAACAAGAAATTCTGCTATAACCGATCGATTTTTGAAAACGGAGCAGTTTAAACACCTTTTTAATAAAAAAAATATCATAAAACACATCTTTTAAAATTGCTTCGCTATTGAAACCGATTTCCATCACATATCTGTGTATGTAAAACTCTAATCAAAATCATTCAGTTATACTTTATTTACACTTTCCTATAAGCGAATGCAAACAAACTTATTCAAAACCTTAACAGAATTTTTGTTCTACGGAAAATTTTCAAAACTATCGTCAAAATTTTACAAATATGTACTCGTATATGAAAACTGACTCCCAGAATCATTAATTGTTTGCAATACCATTCATAATGATATTTTATTAAATCTGAGTATGAAGTGTTCTTTGCCGAATAGGGAATCTAACCCTCTTCAAAGCAGTATATCATCACCTAAAATCTAAAAGTCCGTAACAATCAAATAATTCAAAATATACTTTTTGATTGATTACGATGTTATTAACCAAAATACATCCTTCCTTAAAATTTTACTCACATACATATGTTCAAAAATACTGATTTTATTCATTATTCAATTTGTAACCTAACAAATACATAGTCTTAAATTTATAAGGTTTTTTGCTTCTCCTGTAAAAAAAGCAAAAAGTGTGGAATTTAGGTGACGATATTGACTTTCAATGTAACTAAAAATTAAATACAATTTCTAATGGACTTTTTAAGAATTATGCCTTATTGTCTGAGTCGTATCACCAAAGTGAAATCTACATATGTATATGGAAAGCAAAATTAAAATTTTAGCTAACGGTTTCTCGTTTATAATACAATTTCTTCACAAACAAACGCTTAGAAATTTAGGTAATACTTTCCCCGGTCTACACTTAAACCTGCATCGGGTTAGTCTTTCAAAATGTTTAAAATTTCTAAGAAAATAAAAACAAATTTTTTAAAATTTGAAATTTTTGTTTTTCCTCCATATAAATATCAATTTCATATTTTCATTTTAAATATCAACGTCATTTCTGATAAACATCGTTTCTCGTATTAATAGTCGTTGAACAAAAAGATTAAACAATTATTTTATTAAAATATTTTGAGCTCTTACTTGCGAACCAGCAGGAGCTACACCAAAAGTTCCAGAGTAATTTTGAAGAATATTGAATTCAAAAAAACCAATTTAATTCAACAGACTGTTGAATATTAGAAATATAAAATGTACGCACCTACTTCATATACATATCTGTGCCCACAAGGAACATCAGCTAAGGTCGAGTTAGGACAATTTTAGTTATACTTTTGTTTAGTTCTCTTAACTGCAGGTCTCCACGCGCAATAATTATTTCCGAACATAAGCAATAACGTCAGCAGAATAACAGTACAAAAATGTTATTATTATTATTATTATTTCTTCGAAATAAGTTTGAGCAACTATTTTGCAATCTATTTGCAAACAAATGTTTCTTCGGTCCACACGTGGACATATGGTGTTGGAAATAGAATTTGACAGATGAGAATATAATTATTTCCAAGTTTATTGAACGTGGAGACCCCAGTTAGTTAATTGTTTTTTCATTATGAATTAAATTGCAAATTGTTATGCAATAAAATTGCTATTATCGAGCATAAAAAGATTATTTTAATCGTAATTCCCTCATTTTATAAAACTATTTAAAATTGCTTATTTTGCCAAAACAAAGGCAAACGAATTCAGTTTTTGACTGAAATAACATTCTTACGTAACTTCTGAAGAAAGTCCCATAGAACACTTCGGCTCTTTAGTAAAAGAAGATGGGATACAAATTCCCCATTTCCTTCCATAAGGGAGAACAGAAGTAGTAGTGTTTTGTTTTGCTTTTTTTTTTTGCCAAATCAAAAGCCCAAGAATTAAGATGCCGTTATAAAAAAAATCCCATATAAAAATACCAAATACAAAGAAAACGTAAATCATTTTGAAAGCTCATATTAGATCACTCTCTAATACAAGAAGGAATAAGAAGGAAAGAAAGGTCGTTTGAAGTGTTGTAAGTAAATCATTTTAGTTGAGTTTTGTACGTTGAAAAAGACAGTTGTTTTGTTCCATCAATTCACTCTTCGTATTAAATTTAAAACGCTTTTAAATATACTACGATTTTAAACCAGTGAAGCGCACGCCATACCACAATTGTGTACAACAAAATCACACATGTGCTTATGCTATTTCATTTAGTCGTAACTGAGAAAGCGACGAATGTAGTTGTGCACGCATGCACGAATTTTTTCATGGATTCTTGTTTAGTTTTTGGAACACACCGAACGAAATTAAAGTTTAAATTTAATATATTTCGTGATAAAAAATGATTTTGGCAATATGAAATGCATTTTATATTATGCCATTATAAAGACATTTTAATAGTTTTCACAGAGCTGTGAATAAATTTAATTTGGAATTTATACACTACATTGTTGAATAAATTATTAGATTTTTTCCTTTTTACTTAAGTTTTTATTAAATTGTTTATTTACAAAAAATATTCAAACGATGAATAACCACAGCATGTATTTTAAATTAAAAAACTTTTCTTTAAGTGTAACTTTATTTTACTCTCACTTTTCTCACCAATACAAACTGTTTTAAACGTCCAAGCGTGAGCGACCTTTTCTTCCGTATTGTAAAAAAATGTTTAGTGTTCAATTTAAAGAGAGAGACAGAGACTTTGTGAAAGTATTTGTATCCCTGTAATGAATAGTAAAGGCATTGTTGCCATTTTAGCATTTTCACTGCCAGATCTGGCATTTTCATTAGTTAAAAAGCATTAAACTTTCAAAAAATTCTGATAGATGCTTTTAACAGAATTTGTTGAAAATAAAAAATTGTAATTTGTTAAAAAAATTCTTCTGTGTAGAGGATTTTTCTCATAAATGTACATGCATTGCAAGCTAAAGGTTCCCTGATGATCTGCACATGCGCATAGGATCCAGCTAACCCCTCAATAATCAATTTCGATATATATATATATAATTAAAAAAATATTTTACTGAATAAGTAAAAATAATATTTTGGAATTATAGTGCGTAAAAAAATTTTAAACGTAATTGTAACATTTCCAAAAAACACCAATTATTAACTATTTTATATTTGTATGTGCTCTAAAAATACCTGCAAATACTAATAAGTTTGTATAAACATGAAATTCAAAGCCATTTCAATAATTTTTTCTACATTTAAATCTGGCATTATATATACTTTTCTTTCTTCTGTAGAACATTTTAGCAGAATTTTTTGACCGATTTAGCATTCTCTCATCATAATTTTCTGGCAATACTGAGTAAAGCAGAAGAACAGAATTCATTAAGGTAGAGGTCCATAGCTCGCTTTTTGCGCGTTATGCTTTACAGGCGTTTCATCCTCTTGTTTCGTTCTATACTTTGTTCGCGTTGAGTTACATGCACTGCTTTTCATGCGCCATTTTATTTTTATTTTGATCAGCTGTGTGCGTTTGTTTATAAATACTTATAAAGAATATATTTAATTTTATGTGTAAAAAATGCCTATGAACAATTTGAAATTTATTTATTATAGTTTATTATAGTTTCTATGCCTATTGCTTGTGTTTTTTATTTGTGAATTCTCAAATAGTTTTTGAAAGTCTGTGCATAAGATAAGAGGTTTGTGACTGTTCAAAATGTGGTTAAAGTCTACTGATGATTTGGCTAAGCACCAATGAAATATATAGACAATGCTTGACCTCCAGCAAATAAATTTCAAATTAAAATAAACTTATGACAATATGTCGAATAATAAATTTCCTATGAACAATTTCAAAAAAGAAAAGTTTTTGTGTACGGCCGTTGTATTTAGAACGGAATTTAAGTGGGTTTTTTGAAACCACATTTAAAAAATTAAAACTTCTGACCCTGAGCAATTTCGAACCGCGACAAGAATGTCCGCAGATGTCTTTGACTATTTATTCAGCATTTTAAAAGATAGTCTTGAGAAGAACTCGGCCAGGGCTATTCCAGCAGATTGTCGGCTGTTGTTGACTTTAATGTAAGTAAATTGAAAATTACATATAAATGTATGCACATTATTGGTTTAAGCAATAACTTTTCTAAGCAGCTATTTAATACAGATTTAGCGGAGAAGACACTAATATGCAAAATTTGTTACTGAGAAAAGTGTGGTGAGAAGTTAATTAAAATACATCATTTAATGAAAATATTCACATATTTTATAAGTTTTTTTCACTAAGAAATTTTTTTTATTGAAAAAAAAAGAAAAAAATTATCCACGGCAAAATAATATTTATCGATAACGTAAGAAATAAAGTATTATTTAACATCTTGAGCATTCAAGAACAGCTGACTTTCTTTCATGGTGCTTGTAACGCGTACAAAAGTAGAAAGTAGACCTACTTTTTGCTTTGAACGCGCCTACGCGTTCTGCGCTTTTTGCAATGTAACTTGTCACATACTATTACATTGATTCTACTTTTTTGACAGATGCATAGAAAGCGTAACGCGCAAAAAGCGAGCTATGGACCTCTACCTTTACTGTTAACACAGAAAACACGTCCTAGGAAAGTAATGAATTATTTTAATACGCCCGAGGAATGAATTCTATAATTCATAACAGTTACAAGCAAAAACTATAAATTCTTCTTCGTCAGATGTGGTAATGTACGTGGTAATCAAGTGTAATTATTGTGTTTGATCGAATCACCCTCTCGTTTCTAAGGGAATGCATTGCCTTACTTTGGAAAATAATACATTATTTCTCCCATTATTTATGTAATGAATGCCTACTTTTCCAGCTGGGATGCAGCTTGTTCTTCTTTTGTACAAACTATGGTAAATAAATTCAGCTACAACATCTACTAGTTTTTAGTAGGGTTTGCTGTTCGGTTTTGACCGAAATCGAAACAGCGGTTTTTAAGTCCAAATATTCGAAACCGAAAATTGACAAGAAAACCGTCGACTTTCGATTTTTTACTTCCCGTTATTTTAAAATTTTTTAATTTATTTTTATCAATCATTAATAATGATTTGAGAGCGGTACATAATATTGGCGCTTAAAATAGGCAAAGCTCATGAGGAAATTGTTGAAATCTCTTTACAGTGTGGACAAAAACACTGCTAGTTCAAAAATGTAACAAGCCGGGGACCCGGTGAGTAAACCTAATAGATCTTGTTCAAAAACTAATTAGGAAAAATTGGTTGGAAGTACCAAAAAATCGTTCCACTTTTGTAACACTTATTAATTTTTATATCGATTAAAAGAATATATTATTGATGAACATGCGTCCTAAAGAAATTTTATTTTTTTTTTAATTTCCAATTTTTTTTAATTTCCAATTTTTTTTAATTTTTTTTTTTTTTGAAAAATTGAGTTTTTTAAGTACTTTTAGGTTAAGTTTTCAATTTTAATTAGTTTTTAAACAAGAGCGAATCTAAAAAAAAGCTGTTAGCACCACTGAATTTAGCGTACTCGAATTAGGTTTATGCACCGGTTCCCCGGCTTGTTACAAAAAAGTTTCCGATTCGAGCACAGTGAAATTAATGGACGTATTTATAAAAACTGATTCATTAGAAACTACTGCTGTATCAAAGCCTGCAGTGGGTTGATGGGTTCTCCGTTAAAATTATAGAACAATCTCAATTTATAAGATAATAAATTGTAGTTAAATGTCTTTGAAGGCAGAAGACAAATTGTAGCACAACGTCTGAGTTATAAAAAATCAAATGATCAAAATTATAGTTTAACAATAGATGAGTGAATTAGTACTAATTATATTTCAAATGGCAAATGTTATAGTTTGGAATTTATGTTATACCAAAAAAAAAAAAACTCAAGAACCTTGTACGACAAAAATTAATTGAGATCCATTTCATTGGGTTCGGATATTATGGCTTGTACTGACAATGGAACAACACTGAATATCAAATTTGGATTAGAAAACTGAACAAAACTGTACTTATGTTTGGCTCACAAAATCAATCTTGAAGTGATGGATGTGGTTTATGAAAATATATTATATATAATAAGCCAGAGAAAAAGCTTTCGAATTTCTAGGTACAAATTTAAACAGTTTTGCTTTCGAATCGAATTACACAATAAACCCCACCCCCAGGGTTAAAAACCCGAAACCGAAACCTGTCGGTTTAAGTATACTTTAAACCGAAACCGCGGTTTTTTCATTTTATCGGGTTTTAGCAAACTCTACTTTTTAGTATAGTATATGGTGTAAGCATTTATACCCCTTTTAGACACGCAAAGTTTACTTTGCAAAGTAAAAAAACAAGTGGTTGAAGATGTTTTTGATACAAATCAATTAATTAAAAAATTATAAAAAAAATTTTAAAATTCTTAGCTAGAATTTATAAAGTAATCTTCAAATTCGGTTTTAAGATAACAAATGCACAATTTTGTTATTTTCAAAAGACCTATGGCCAAATTGTTTTTAGAGTTTTGTTAAATAATAGCGAATTAATTACAGTACTAATCAGCAAAGTTCTAGCACTTTGTTTCAACATTTAGCGAATTAATTACAGAACTAATCAGCAAAGTTCTAGCACTTTGTTTCAACATTTAAACAAAATCTTTTAATAATCAAGAGTACGAGTACAATATATCTACTTACATATACAACTAAACAAAATGGGTTGTTCACGTCACAAATGTAATTATGCCCCGGTTCACACACTTCAACTTTTGTTGATCAACTCGTAATTCAGCTGTATGAAAAAAGAGATATTTGTATTTCCTTCTCGGTCTTTCTTACAGCTGAATTAAGAGTTGATCAACAAAAGTTGAAGTGCATGAACCGGGACTATGCATTTTACACAGTTGCAAGAGTTGACGTGAATACCTTTACTATGTGTGTTATTTTCAGAAGTTTCCTTTCAATATTTTCGACCCTTTGAATCACAAAATAAGCGTCGACACTATATGTATGGATGTGTAGGCCTTTTTGAATACTTCGGACCTGTTTATCAAAACTTACAAGTAAAACAATTGGGAAAATGTTTTATATTCATATAAAAAAATATATTTTCACAATTATTTTACTTTTATTTCAACACTGACATACAGCCCAAGCAGTTGAAAACACCTTTCAATATGACCTTTATTTGAAGGCCTTTTGACAGCCATTCTCTGGAAGGCCTTTAAGAGCCATTAATATAAGAGCCATTAATATAAGAGCCATTAATATATATATATTAGAATAACCGCCGAAAGCGAAAACGGAAGGCCTACCTCGCAATGATGTGTGTAAAATAGATATGAATATAGAATGGAGCGAACACGCGTTGTACATCCCAAAAGAGTACAGAGGCCTTTTAGAAGGCATCCGTACTCCTTCTTTTTCCTGCTAAGTACAAACACACCCACAAACACATGTTTTGTTTCTTTTTTAAGTGTAAGCTACTCTGTCGGAAACTCAGTTAACTTTAAACTAGGGATGCAACCGATACCGATACCGATATATCGGCGATACTGCTGGTTTTCCGATATATCGATATCGGCGATATTTTTCTGTCGATACGCCGATACTTCTTATATTTTTCTTTAGAGTTTTTTTTAAGTCTTATTAATATCAATTTTAAATCTTGAGCCAATCTAAACTGAATGCCATCGTTTATTTTGTAAAATCATAAATATTGCAGACGTTTTGCAGTTTGAATCTTAGAAACTGAATTAGAAAATGTATTGAAAATTTTGATGATTTGAATGGCTCATTAATAAACACTTATTTTGTATAATAGAAGAATTACTCTACTTGAGTTTTGTTAATTTTTTACTTGAGCTCAATTTCAATATGCGTATCGGTATCGGAATGGGCGATATTTATTTTTGAATATCGGTATCGGTATCGGATCGGCGAAATGGCGTATCGTTACATCCCTACTTTAAACCAACTTTAAGCTATTTTGCAACTAGTACAGGTTGACACATGGATTACTTTCCAATGGAAACAATTAACGATTTTAATATTGCGATGTCCTATGCGGTAGTCAATTGTCTCACTCTGCATTACTTTTCAACTAAGTTAGTTGATTTTATTTAAGTCACCTGGTAGTCAGTAAATTAACAAAAAAAAAATAAAAAATTCCTGGGTTCGAACTATGTATCATCACACGTTGTATAGTCAACGCGCTAGTACTCAGCTAAGGTACCATCTAAAATAACAACAGCAAAATGTTAATATAAAATTAAAATTAGTTTCAAAGTAGCTGAGAGTAAATTTGTTGGCTCTCACCAAATTTTCGTACTCAACTTAAGAATTAATTTTGGATCTGTTCTGTTTTTTAGTCAATTCACAAATAATAAATAAATACATAATTGATTACTCACTTGGTTTGCAATTCCACCTTTTGGGTCTGATACTTGCCCACTTCATATTCAATTTTGTAAATTTGCTCTAAACGTTCCTCAATGGGAGCCATTTCCTCCTCGCATTGTTTGCATTGGTCATCAATACTCTTGGCTTTTTGCTGGTATTTCTGGAGACTTAGAGATTTTCCCTCCATTTCTTGTTTTAAATGATCAACAAAACGTAAATCGGACTCTGAAAACCACAATCAGTTTTTATGTTATTAGATTTTAAAGCGTAAAGATCTCACCCTTAACTTTCAACTGCTCCATTTCTTCTTTACGCATTTTTATAATACGATCCAAAGCCCTATTGTATTCGGTAATACCAAATATGGCATCGAACTTTTCCTTAAGTTTTTTCGCCTCATCCAGAGGCCAGCTTGAATCCTCCTGATGACAGAATAACACATTATTTATAATGGCTTTTGATACACCCATAAATTGACTCATGACTAAATCAACATCGGCACAACGTTTGCTAATAGACTCGCCACTCTTCTTGTCGTCATCATTCAAGTAGTTCAAAGTAGCGTCCAAAGTTTCAAACGTTATCTTATTACGTTTCATGCCCAACTTCATGGAACGACATATCGACAGGCGGGCACCTTGTACATTACGCACTTCAAGCTTGATTTGACCCAAAACATCCGTGAGACCAAAAATCTTAGGATCATGGACAAAATTTTTACCTCGGTCACTACCCGGTGGAACTTCGCCAGTTAAAGCATACTTAAGACATTCTATCACGGTGGTCTTACCACAACCATTTTCACCCAAAATCAAGGTAACCGGCGAACTAAAACGTATAACCTGTATTTTTGTTGTGATTATTAGCATAGCATAGTGTATGTACATATGTATGCATGAACATATATACATATATATATTAAAAAGAAACAATGTATACCTGTGCATCACCAGCGTTACCACCAAAACTGCGTATGCCTTGTATTGATAGTCTCTCTATGGTAGACATCTTAAAGAAAACACTTTGTTTTATGCTTCGAGAATTTTAAAAGGTTTATTTTTGAAAAAAATATATTTAGAGTTGTCTTATTATTTAGAATAATTAAAAAACACAAGCATTAATCTTCTAAATTAGTTTTTTCGCACAGCAAAATGAAATTTCACAACACAGCGGCAAAATTTGCGCGTCTGCCATAGAATAATGACTTAAAAATAGTGTTGTAAAACACTCGACTATAAATGTATTGTCATATTCCGTGTAGAGTTTGTACAGAGGTTGCATCAGAGCTCCAAGCTGTCCTACAATTTTCGGCACCGGCGGTGGCTCAAAGGCGGCTGCAGCCGACGATTTCGTAAAAAGACATCGAATTTTTTTAATTGTCATTGTAGGTATGTATGTATATATACATATTCGAAACTTTTACACGGAGATGAAAAAAAATTTTCAAGATAATTGAAGTGAAATACTTCTTTTTACCCGACTGCTCGACGTAAAGAAGGGTATTGTGTTTATCAGCCTATGTATGTATGTGTGTTCCTTTGCGGCCTTATGTAAACCGAACGCATGGACCGCTTTTAATGATTCTTACGTCAATCGATTTTTCTTAATTCCGAGAGTGTCAATAAAGATATGACAGTAGTAAAAATTCAATATGGCGGACAACAGACGCCATTTTGTATATACATAAAGAAAAAAGAAAAAATTGGGGAACTATATCAAAATGGGTATCATTCGACATGTATTTTAAAATTATCTTTAGGTTTCTCTTATGATTTTTCATTTCGAATGACCGTTTAGGATATTGAACGGTTCAAAGTTGGTCGCAGTCGGGTGATTTTGATTTTTTTTAATAACTACTTGTTTCGTTTGTAATTTAGTTGTTTTTCATAATACAAGCTTTAATAATGAATAAAATTAAAATGTTGTCTCTTTGCAATAATTTCCACAAATTAAATTAGCAAGTTCGAAAAACTCACAACACTCACAACCTCTAAGAAGTTTCACTAGTGAAACAGTACTGGTTCACTACTGACTCTGTCAGCAGTACTACTGACAAATTATACCCCAAACAATGCTTTTCGCTATATTAGCATGTGCGTGTCATAGAAAATCAACTACTGACTTTGATATTACATATGTATGTACTGATTGAATATAGATAGTCACTAGTACGTTTTAGTAATTATAGTCTAAGCTTTTGATAAAGAACAAAAGAACCAATTAATTCACTCATTTAGCAAGTAGAGATTTGGTTTATCGTTTCTATTAAATATAAATTAAAAATTCAATGTTTCGTTGATTTAGTAAAGTCAAACTCTTACGTATGGATCTGGACGCTTAGTAAGTTTTTAACTAGTCCAATAGAGTCTTCTATAAGCTCAAAAAATTTCCACACTTAGCAATTTCACTTAAAATTGGAACAAATGTTTTTGTTTTTAGTAAACAAGTCTGGTTTTTTATTTTCTTACACATTTCTGTTGTTAGTTTTATGAATTTCGTTCGAACTAAATTTTGAACGGTGTGTTCCCCAAAGGAACATATTTATAAAAATAAATATGCTTTTGTTTACAGAAAACACCTCATTGGTGACTAGTCTAGAAATTGAACGCACTTAAATCTTGCTTTTTACGGCCCTTTTCAAAACAGCTAACAGGGACTTTAACGGCAAGTTTTGTATGTGGAACTTTCAGTTAAAGTTCACGTTAAGTCTTAATCATACATTGTGGAAAGGGACGTTATTAGTATATGATTCCAATGTTATCTACTTTCTACACATTTTTTATTTTATTTTGGAGTATCAATTTCAATTTTATAAGTTTGGCCCAAGTGGCTAATAACGCCACTAGTACCTTAACACAAAATAGTTTTTGCACAAAAATTACATTTTCATTTCTTATCAAAAATTAATTGACAGAACTACTTACAAAATCCACTACTGTCATCTTATTATTGGACCATCGCATTCATAAAATGAATAACGAAACTCATCAAGAAATATGTTCGTACAAACTAAATTTGCCATAAAAAATAAAAATTCCCGAAATTCTTGCACAAACTTCCCGGAAAATGTGCGGGATCCCGGAAAACTTTTTACAGAAAATAAAAATGTATAAAAATCACTAATCTTAATGTACATATTAAAAAATTGTATGCAGAGTTTTTAAAGTCGTCGGAAAAATGTTGATCAGCTGGAAATAAAAGCCGACTTTTACTTGTTATGGTAGACTTACTGAAATCGTATCGTGCTGTTTCGTGTCAGCTGACTAAATCCGTAACATTTAATAAGTATGTTGATGCTTATTGAAAATGTGTTGACAACTTTTGCTACGTAAAATCTACAGAAAATAGATTTTTACGTAGCAAACATCAACTTCTGGCTTACATACATACACACACGTATAAAGTAAAGTAACAGCTGTTACTTTCGCTGGCAGCCTCACATAGGGTTTACACCTAACATAATATGTAAGATAAGAGCGTCAAATTCAATCGCAGAGAGAATTATTCAAATTAGTGTTATCTCAAATTAGAGTTATCTCAAATTAGTGTAATCTCAATCTTATAAGATTTTTTTATAAGAGCGTTGTTATAAAAAATCTTATAACAACAACTTATGAGATGGACTGTCGAAAAACACACGTACATGAAAATAAATTAGTATTCATGTGTGAGTATTTATTAAAATAAATGAAAAACAATGTTTTGGAAAAAATTTCTGGGATTTTATATGTTTAAATGTGCTTAATTTGATTCATAAATAAAAGTTTGTGTGACAAATTGAAAACAAAATAAATAGTTATACAAAAATAATACATGGTAACTCGATGAGAATTTGCATAAAATGAAATGTTATAAGAAAAGTAAAATAACGTGTTCCTGTTGTATGAAATGAAGAGAAATATCGGCATTTTAATTTTATTATTCTGCCGACGTTCTCTCACATGTCAGAGTTAATCGCAGTTGTAGACGCTATGTCAAGTTTGTGCTAACTAACATCCAGATTTAAGGCTCAGTTAGCCGACTGTAATGTAATGTAAGTCATGTTTTGGACTTGGCAGTTTTTCTTGAAGCAAGTCTGAGTTTATTGGAGAGAGGGGAAAGAAGAAAGAAGAGGGGTACTAACTTGCTTGTACAGAAAAGTTACTTCAATTCTCTTTTGATATTTCATTCGCTGTATTAAAACAACAGCAAAATTTAACAAGAAACCGTCTGAGTGTAAACAAACGAGCAATTTTAAAAGAGAATTGAAGAGAACTGCCTCAAGAAAAACTGCCGAGTCTAACTCTACGTCTCCACCTGACATGAAATTTTGCTGTAACTTGAAGTTATAACTGAGTTGTTAAAACAAATGCACTAACAATAATGTTTTAACTTCAAAAAAGCATTAACTTGAGCAGTCTACACATAACATTAACTTGAAGTTAATGTTAAAGTTAGTCATTTTATGTCAGGTGGAGACCGCAAATAAAAGAAGACTAATTGCAACAGTAGGAAACAGCTGATCGATATTGTTATGTGAAAAGTAATGAAAATGGGTATAGAGATGTAATGTAACGTAATCTACTTTTCATATAAAAATATCGATCAGCTGTTTCCTACATTACAGTTACATTGCATTACAGTCGGCTAACTGAGCCTTTAAACGATACGACAACTTCATAAGTAAGACAATACGATTTGACTAAGTCCTCTTTTACATTTGAGACATTTCTTGCCGGACATTTTTTCAATTCTCTTTTGTTCTTGCCCGAAGCTTTTACATATTGGAAATTAATAGAGAGACAGAAATTTTGTAGTTTTTTCACTTCTTTTTCGCGATTGCTACTCATACACATGCACATAAATACCATATGCCTTGATAATACACATCAAGTATACATAGATTCGCTGAAATGAGAAAAATCATATGAAGCAACAAGAATAAATTGCGAAATGTAGAAAAGAGAAACAAAAAAATGTCCAGCACAGAGGGTCGTGTACTACACACTCTGCATCTTCGCCCCTTCTTCTACAAACTTCGTCTGTCTGTCTTTCAATTTCCCAAATGTAAAAGGGCACGATGTGAGCCATTGATTTCAGCGACGGCTCGAGTTTGAAAATAAGGTTGGCGGCTTGGACCTCTGGGTTGCATACATGAATATCAATTAAAACTTCAGTTTTGATAAATTTTTATGGTACAATTGGTTATAACTTTTTTTATATAATATAAATAATAGAACGTTTAATGCTACATCAAAACAGTAGCATTATTTCTTAAGCCAATATGAAACATGCTCACATGTTTTGCAAATCAAGTAAATCTTTGTGGTAAAACAGTACATCTCTGTACTTTTTCAACATATTTTTTCACTTTTAAGCACTGATTTGTAGACTTTCAGCTTCAATCCGGCATCATTATACATTTTTTCTATAAATTAATTGCTTACATACAAATGAATAAATTGCTTTATAATTTCGTCTATTTAAAATAAAAATTAAATTTTAATAAAGCTAAAAGTTTGAAATGTCTAACTTGGCTAATGATTCCATTATAAGTGTTTATCTCTTAATGCTTGAGTGAGAGAAAAGTTTTTGTTTACATTTTTGAACACTGAAAGAAATTTTACTTTTAATTTACAGTAAAACTCAGTCGGGTCTTAAGTTGCCTGAATTTAGTGAAATATATTTACGTCTGGCTCTAAAAGAAGTTTGTGGTAAAAATTTTGTAAGTGTAACGAAACCCCCTATTTAAATTTGCGGTCATATATTAAAGTCCTGTTTATTTTCAAGGCACTTTCAGCAGAAATTCTGCATTTATATCGTGAGCTTCTCGTTATATACTACTGTGAACAGTATCCTGCTCTTACGCCCGTATTAAATATAATGGACAGGTGCTTCGTAAAGGTAGAAATATATGATATAGTAAGCAAAAAAAGCGACCTGATAGGAAAATGGATGAAATTTCGAAATAATTACACCAAAAAAACGTGCTATTGAAGAAGATGAAAGAAGATCCACCGGAAGCAAAATCACTGTAAAAAAAATTTATTTATTTCATAAATACTTTACAAAGTAAATTTGCAAAGAATTGTTGCACAAATATGGGCAGGGTAACTAGACCATATGCCCAAGATGGTATTAACAGTATTTATTTTTTTTTTCCTTCTATTCTGTCACTCCCGCTAAAGTCAGGAGAATTATTTGGCCAGTTCGTAGAACTATTACGCCATCAATTATTCACACGATTTGTCGTGCTACAATTTAAGAGACTCTCCCAAGAATCACGCTCCGATCTGCACTGTCGTGTAGAAAGCCGGAATCCTCAAAATCCTCTCCTGTTTCAATGAGTTTTACTTGATACTCCACCACAGAGGAGACCACGTGTGTACTGCACCACGATTTCAAAGTATGCTTTCTTAGAAAGCTAGGTTATTAATATAAGTTTTTTTGCATGCGGATAGCAACCGACGCCGCGAAACAGTAACTCGGTACCGTTAACTGACACCAACTACTAATCACATGTGGGGGGTGAGACGCAAAACTATCGAAGACCAGTAAACGAACAGTGGCCTGCAAGGCCAAATGACTTGTCGAATATCGCCAATATAATAAAACATTAAATTATAGCTACAAAAATATTTTTTTCATTTTGTAATTATATTACAAATATTGTTAAATTTTAAATTCATCAGGTGACGTCTATCGTAAAACATAAAAATTATACTATATAAGAAAAATTAAGAAAAGTGTTTACATTAACATATAAATAGTGGAGTACAAAAAATAATTAAAAATAACTTATTCCAAAAGATCAATCCGAATAGGATAAATTGAACTTGAACACCAAGATAAAAATTATTATATAAATCTTGTGATAAAACTGAAGTAGCATTTACTTAAATGTGTATTTAAGTACACATATCATGTCTTTGAAGTGGTAAGTACCAGCAGAATCGCTGTATTCATACACTAGAGTAAATATCAAAACGATTTTGATATTTCCTCAAGTTTGTAAAACTGTACAGTGAACTTGTGTACTATATGTTGCAACCGCTCAGTTGTGTCGTGATTTTTTAAGAGTTCAAAACTAGAAATGAGCGCCGAAAAAATATTCTGGACAGTTTCTAGAATTATTATACAAAGAATCGCCTGCATTATGGAACATTAAAATAAAAACTGCACAGTTTACTTGTATAGTGTGTGTCACAAGCTTATTTTACTTAGTGCCAGACTTGAGCACTGAACTTGTGTAGTGTATGGCTGGCATAGGCGAGAACTCGTGCAGGCTTTTTGGTGCTTCATTATCAAAATGTTGGTTCTAATTAATAAAAGAAAGTTTTCCCCACTGTGTTTTATAAACACCAAATGGAATTTTGTTGGCCATATTTTTTAAACTTCTTGAATTTCAGAAAAATTTGTTTGAGATAAAGTCACAACATTTAGAATTTCATGCATGAAATATTTTATGTTGTAGAAAAAATTCTTTACAAAAAAATTTCATATTTTTAACATTATTCTATTTTATTGAAATCATAAAAATATCGCCAAGTAATTCGCCATTTGAAAATTTTCATCGCCAAAAATAAATTTTCGTCGCCACGTTTGGCGAGATATCGCCATATCTGACAACACTGTTTTACAAAGTAATTGTCAAAAAATTGTATGCATCAAACAAGGCATAAAAGTAATTGTCAAATGAATTCTACGTTATAAACGTGTAAACAAAAAATCAGCGGATGAGCAATTTGCCTGATGCATGTACCTTGAGCCGTACAAAAATCGACGCAAGTGAAGAAAACAAACTGTGCCTTGGTACAGACCATGATACAATAAAACAGGTAACTTCGAAGCGTCAGCTGATGGAGTTTGTTAGTGATGTGATCTGCCAATTTCTGTTTACGTTTTACCTATATAGTGCCTAACGGCCTTATTCATAAAAACTATTTTTGATTTATTACAGATTTATTTGACAAATTTCCCACAGAAATACGTCAAATAAGAGCTTAATAAACCTGAAATATTTTTTATGAATATTAAACTATACTAATATAAAACAGCTTTGCATATACAAGAGAACATGCAATCAATTTATTTATTGTAAATTTGTTTTAGATTTGCGGCTACCTGTATTATTGTATCATGGTACAGACCAAGGCGAATAGATACCAGGTGGTCTTAATTTGAATCTCTGCCTATTCGCCTTGTATATTTGTTAGTGTGTAAAATTTCCTGCTGTCAGAATACTTAATAACGTTTTGTATTGACAGCAGAGAAGTTATGTCAGCATGTGGTCTACAGCTAACATAATATGTAAGATAAGAGCGTCAAATTCAATCGCAGAGAGAATTATGTTACGTGTAGTCTCCAAATTAGTGTTATCTCAATCATAAGATTTTTTATAGGAACGTTGTTATAAGAAATCTTATAACAACAATCTTATAAAATGAACTGTCAAAAACACACGTACATGAAAATAAATTAGTATGCATGTGTGAGTGTTTATTAAAATAAATGAAAAACAATGTTTTATAAAAAATTGCTGGGATTTTATATGTTTAAATGTGTTTAATTTGATTTATCAATTAAAGTTTGTGTAAAAAAGTGAAAACAAAATAAATAATTATACAAAAATAATACATGTTAACTCAAAGAGAATTTGCATAAAATGAAATGTTATAAGAAAGTAAAATTACGTGTTCCTGTTGTATGAGATGAACATAAGGATCGGCATTTTATTTTTGCTATTCTGCTGACGTTCTCTCAGATATTATGTCAGAGTTAATCGCAGTTGTAGACGCTATGTTAAGATCACCTGATGAGAAATCACTTTGGTACAAACTTAGCAATGTGTTTATGCAACCAAGGAGGTTGCATTGACGCAATTTACACTGCCTTTTCTGCTTGCCTGTGCAGGCAGGCTTTTCTAGTTAGTTGGTGAAAGCTGGTGATAAGCTTAAGAATTAAAACAAAAGACATGTAATGTAAATTCAAGGGGATTTTTGACTTTTCCCTTTGCCCTTTTCGTACTCTGAGCATTAATCGTATATATGTATATAATTCGTCGGTTGGTTACTAGTTTGATGTATGGAACACAAATGTGTTTTCGAGAAAATCTATGAAGAAGGTTTAGTTCATTAGTTTTATAAAAATACACGATAGAACTTTTTGTTTAATAATAAAAAAAATAGATAGATATGTTTTTTATTCAAACTTAAAGTTGATAAACTTTTTATATCCAACATGAAAAAATATTAGAATTTAAAGAAAAAATTACAAACATCTTTGTTAAGGCGTGTCCCAATCATAACAACAATATTTTTCACTACTGATTCAAGTAGGTTAAATTACTGTATATATTTAAGTATATATAAAAGTTGAAAATATTAATTTTATTCATATAACATGATTTTTAGAGGAAAAACAACATAAGAAATAAAAAACAGTTTGAATATATGAAATTTTGTTAATAAAAAATAAATATCAATTCATTTGATTAAAACATAACACAATAATTAAATTTTTGTATTTTGCTTTGATTCACGTTCGTTGAGTAGAATATGCATTGATATATGTACATCATAACAATTGCAAATAACAATATTAATACTTTTACGTTGGAAATATGCCACATATCCGAAAAATTGTCGATTGCTGTAAAGCAATTTTTAAAATATATAACAATTGTGAAAATGGCGCAATATTTCAGCTCTATTTCTCCTGATATATTCCAGATATCGGAAAACTGATAACGAATTTGGAAAGAGGACACATTATTAATATATAATCAATCAATAACTCCATTTTTTTTTTAAATGTTCCATACATCGAACCAGTAACCAACCGACGAATTGTCAAAAAGGCATGAAGAACAAAGTCTCAATGTAAATGTGCGTATTTTCGTAGGGGGCTTAAAACAAAATTGTCAAAACCAGGCAGGATAAAAGGCATAGTGTGAAATGGCACATGTCGGTCTCAAAATGTGTAGCCTTGTTTATGGTTGCGTTCGAAGTTTCAAAAATATCAAAATGTTTTGATGTTTGTAGGTTGCAGTGTCTATTACAAAATATGCAACATGTAATATAAACGTGTTGCGTAAACAAGTTGCAAAGTGTGTACACACTATAACAATTCATCAGATCAGTGTTGTATTTTTTATTAAATCGTGCGATTGTGTAGGTTGGTGATCCCAGCCTTAAATGTCAACAAAATGTGTATTGATATCCAACGTATATTCAACGTATATACCAATCGACGCCTTAACGTCTACAACTGCGATTAACGCTGATATAATATGTCAGAGAACGTCGGCAGAATAACAAAAATAAAATGCCGATATTTCTCTTCTTCTCATACAACAGGAACACGTAATTTTACTTTTCCTATAACATTTCATTTTATGCAAATTCTCATCGAGTTAACATGTATTATTTTTGTATAATTATTTGTTTTGTTTTCACTTTTTCACACAAACTTTAATTTATAAATGAAATTAAACACATTTAAACATATAAAATCCCAAAAATTTTGTCCAAAACATTGTTTTTCATTTATTTTAATAAACACTCACACATTCTTACTAATTTATTTTCATGTACGTGTGTTTTTTGACAGTTCATCTTATAAGATTGTTATAGGATTTCTTATAACAACGCTCTTATAAAAAATCTTATAAGATTGAGATAACACTAATTTGAAGTCTACACGTAACATAATTCGCTCTGCGATTGAATTTGACGATCTTATCTTACATATTATGTTAGGTGTAGACCCTATGTTATAGAGATGTAATGTAACGTAACCTACTTTTCATATAAAAATATCGATCAGTTGTTTCCTACATTACAGTTACATTACGTTACAGTCGGCTAACTGAGCCTTAAGTTTTTAGGAGTGCGAGGAAAAGAGAATGACGAGTACAGACTTGATCGTACCAGTGAAGATTCTTTCTTCGTTTTGTTTTATCATTCGTAATACTCTACGACAACGCCAATTGATGGAGCAAACTTGACGGTGTGTATGAATGAAAATGCAGGTTCAAAAGAAAATGATCAAAAACTGATCAGGTAAACTTTATGTGTGTAAACCAGGACTAGCGAATTGGACCAGAGCAAGGCGAAAACAGTATCAGGTGACCTTATCACTACAACAATACAACTACACAAAAAACAACATGTAGTTTGCTATGCTACAAAACCAATCTATCAGAAGATTTATAAGCAAATTTTGACATTTTGGTTAAAATTGTTCAATTTGGCATCAACAGCTGAAAATCAGCCGGACGGATAAGGTCACCTGATTCTTATTCGCTTTGGACCAGAGAAACAAGTCGAGACAAAATTGTCGGCGGCGGCAACGCAATAGTTTTTTGACCAGCGGCGGAGAGCTAAGAGAAGATTCGGCGGCTCAAATAAGCATACGAAAATATTATGAGAAAATTAAAATTTAAAACCGATTTTCATAATTTTGTCTACGAATTTGGACGTTTTCGTTTTGTTGAGCAGATTAAATTTTGGCTGTTTTTTAGACGATGCAATCAGCGATGGCGGGAGAAATAAATAGAAAACCAGCGGCTTCGCGCCGTTGGCCTCGAGCCGATCGACTTGTTCCTCTGAATTGGAAATCTGCTCATTTACTTAATAAAAGTACACAAGTTTTTTGTTTAATAATAAAAGTAATAGATATATGTACATACATACATACGTGCATATACATACATATATGTTTTTATTCAAACTTAAATTTGTAAAGTTTTTACACGCTTCATGAAAATTTTAGGATTTGCAAAAAAAAAAAAAAAAATACAAAAATCTTTGCAGCCGCATTTACCAATCATAATATTTTTCATTTGCATTTGCTTTGGTAAATATAAAAGTGGGAAAAAACATACATTTATTCTGATACCGGCTTTGCTTGGAAGGTTTTTACTAATGAATAGTATTTCATATAGAATTAAAAATTAAAACCGCCGAGTCCTAAACAAGACTTAGTTTCCGAGTTATGAGCCTCTGAAATTCTAGTAAAATATTCTTATCATACGGTGTTTTCAAACGAATATGATCAATATTGGTATCTTAAAAATTAAAAAAGCGCCCTATCCTATAGAAAATATAAAAATAAGAAAAAAAATTAAATAAAAAAATGGCGGCGAGGCTGTTTCCGAGTTATGAGCCCCTGAAATTTTGGTACAATATTGTGAGTATGTATACGGTGTTTTCCAACGAATGCGACCAATATTGGTATCATCTTAAAGTTTTTGAGAATACCTTTCATGAAATGGTAAAAATAACTCTTGGTCAGCCATGCAGGAAAACGTTATTAAAGGCTCAATCAGAGGTGCCATAGCCATAACCAAACTAATGGGCAACACTATTTTATTATAGGTGACTCGTCATAACGCCATAACTCTTACCACAGAAACCAATTGAATTTTGGTTTGGTTATGGCTATGTCACGTCTAATTTAAGGTTAAGCAGGAAAACTTTGCTAGGCAGCCTAATAAAGGTTTTCTACCTTGCAAAGTTTTCTTTCCTAACAAGGGGAGGGGTGCACAACTTATCGCTATCACGCACGCTTACGAAAAATATATAATTAATTTTTTATGTTTGTTGGTTGAAAAATAGGTTCTTACATATATGTACATATGTATGTTTATACATACGTATGTATGTATGCATTATTTATTTATTTACATTATAAGCTATAGTAAGGAACTAGTTAATATAACTTATATTTGAAAGCAATGGCTACTAAGGCCTTCAGCTTTTTTGATGAGAAAAAAAGAAAATGGTAAAATTAAAAAGGATGTGCAAATAAGTTTTTATGAGTGTGCGTGGTTTTAGATGTCTTTGTATACATATATTGCTGGCTTTAAGAAATGCTATGATAGGCTGAATGTTGTGGATGGAAGGATTAGTGAGGTATATGGTAGGATTCATCAGAAGAAAACGATTTCGGTTTGTGCTGAGTTTTGTGCAATGTATTAGAATATGTTTAATAGATATTGTATTTATCTCGCAGTAGGGGCATATATTTGAAGTGTTTGAGTCTATTAAAAATTTTTTTGATATAAATGTATGACCAAGTCTGAGTCGTATGTACTTTTTACAGTCTGTGCTGTTAGAGAATAGATTTATATTTGAATTTAGGTAATGGTTTATGTTGATATTATCGGTAAGTACAAGTGGGAAATTTTGGGCTTCTTTAGTGGATTTATCGTCGAATTCATTGCCAGTGATAAAGGAGTGCCCTGGAGTCCAAAGTATTATAGTTCGAGGGTAATTGTTAATTAGGTAATTTCTAATGTAATTGGCGTAATAATTATCGTTGTGTAAGTTTTTTATTGCATAGATGGATGAAAGGGAGTCAGTGCAAATCACGGTTTTTATGGGTTTATGCCCTATATGTTTTATAGCTTCAAATATGTCAATTAGTTCTGCGGAGAAGATGGATGTGTATTCTGGTAGTAAGGACCTTTTTATTATAGTGTTTTCAGTTGTGATGCTATATGACACGTTCGTGTCATCTTTGGATCCGTCAGTGTATATGAAAGTATAGTTTTTATAAAGGGAGGATGTTTCTAGGAATAATTTTCTATAAATTTCGGGGGAGGTGTTATCCTTTGGATATAGGCTAAGAGAGGTATTTAACGTATCATTTTGTAAATGCCACGGAGGACATGGAGAGATAGAATAGTCCGTGTAAGGTATTGTTGGGATATTGTTTTCTTTAGCAAATTTCAGTATTCGGTTAAGGACTGAGGGGGTATGCATTATGTTTGCAGGCTCATTCTACCTACATATATGTATGTATGTATGTATATACTAGAAGTGTGCGCAACCTATGAAAAAGTGCACAGTATTGTATTTTTTTCAAGAGCGAATATTGTTTTAGTGGTAAAAGTAATTGAGTGTGAAGCAAAAATAGAGAACAAGGAAACAAAAAACACACAAAACCATTGTACAACAGTTGAATGGACAGTTGTGTCAAGTGTGCAATATTTTTATTATATTATATTTTTATTATAGTGCACCATACTTCATTTCACAAACTCAAAATTTCATAAAATATTAAGTGATAATAAAACTTTTTACTTTTATATCCATTTTGAAAGATATTATTTTTATAGATACTCATGAAATAAATTAAAAAATTGTAACTTTCAGGGAAAATGGCGGGAAAAAGAAATGTCCGATTTGCAGCAAAAATCACCCTATACGTTTTTATTACAAGTTTCGTGACATGAGCATGGAACGTACACTACGCTTAGTGGCCTTTCATCGTATGTGTCCACGTTGTTTGGCTACCAGTCACTTGGGGAAAGATTGTCTTAGTAAAGCAAAATGTAAAATTTGCAATCAGCAGCACTATGCTTTGCTGCATGAATATAAAAATAAAAAACCAGACAATCGGAAAAAATCAACAACAGCTGCACGAAATATTTCGATTCGACAATCCCCTTTTCGCCTACTCTACGTCTTTATCTCCTCCAAGGTCGTTCGAAAATTCCATTGCGAGCGGTTTTGGACGCGTGTTGCCAAAATAGTTATATATTTAAAGAGTTTGCATCAAAATTAAAATTGCCTATTCAAAATGTAAATAATTAGCAGTTTTGTCGGATTGAATTGGAAGACAATCATAAAAATTCGCAGCGCATTTTTGTCATGCCTCGCTTATATAATATGAAAGGCATACGCACACCAACAGTATCGGTAAATGATTCAATTTTGGAATCCTTTCAAGGTCTTCAACTTGCTGACCCAAATTTTAATCATTCGAGCAATGTCTGTTTGGTGTTAGGTCCTGAAGTAATGCCATTGATTATGAAAGGCCGAATACAAACAAGTCCGGGTCTTCCACTTGAACAATACACAATGTTTGGTTGGGTTATTTCGGGTTTGTCGCCATGTTAATTTTCCATTCTTCAAACGGTTTACAACCGCAACAGGAGTCCCTCATGACTCACCTCGTAAATTTTTTCATCAGGAGTCCCTCATGACTCATATAAACATATATTAATTGAATCATCAGGGGTCCTTAATGACCTGTTTATTATGAATTAATTATAAATCTATTTATTTAGAATACAGTCCACAGGAGTCCTTAATGACTCATTTCGTCAGACATTAATATGTATTTGCGTTGCAACGTCCTCTATTGTTGCAAGGTGGCCGGCAATGTTTAATTATCAAGTAAATTGGTTAACTGGGTTATTTATTAACTTTATTTGATTTACATATAAACAGCTAATAATATTTATTATTAATATGTATATATATGTATGTATATATGTATACGTATATACATATATGTATGTCTTTGTATATACATATATACATTTATCGAATATATCTGTCTTTATCGCATAAACCGATAGCGGTTTTTAAATATTGCTGGCCAGTTACATGTACATTATATTTTATGTTACAAATTACTGCATCTTTGGAAGCATTCCTATACACTACTTGTGCACTCTTTATTGTAAAATAAATACAAGAGATATAGTTCTATATTTAAAAATATATCACCAAATCTGAAGAATAAAACTATTGTGTTTTATTTGACCATCGTGTGTGTTTTATTTAACCAGTTAATCGGATATACGCCGAAACAATAACAAATGCCCTCACTTGGTCCTAGTTTACACTATACATATGTACATACATATTTATTTTTTTTGTCGCACAGTGTTATTATTGGCGGAGGAAAACTTCGACCAGTGAATTGTATTCTGTATCAAAAATCAGCTTTATGTTGTTAAAAATGGAAATCGCAACAGTTAAAAATATAGTTTTGAAAAATTTGACCGATTTGCTAGAGGAAACACCACAAAATAATTTAAATCATGTGCGAAAATATATAAAAAATCGAAGGAAAAAACGCTATCTTGCCTTATATGCAATCTTAAACAAACCAGAGCGAAGAACTGGACCGAAAAGGAAGAATTTTGTCAAAACTGTCGAGGAAATGCCTAATGATGTATTTTATAACAATTTTCATATGGAGACTTCAACATTTAAGGTAAAACAAACAAAAAAATTCATACATATGCAGTATAACTTATAAATTTCACTTTCAGAAGTTGTACAATATGCTATTACCTTTATGGAATACTTCTAAAACTGGTCGTCCCAGTATTTCACTGAAGGATTCCTTGTATGTAACGCTTTGGAAACTGGAAAATCAAAACAGCTTCAGAGAAATCAGTAACCGTTTTAATATCGGTCGTGGTACAGCCTATAGGGTATTCAATAAAACTATATGTATGATTGCACAATTGCAGGATGCAACAATACAATTTCCAACAATAGAACTTGACCAAGAATTAACTATTCAGGGCTTTGAGTCGACGCGTTCGCCTCCTTTTCCTTTTGTGCTGGGTTGCATCGGCTGCACACACATTCGTATAATGCAACCAAAAGTACACGGTACAAGCTATTATAACCGGGAAGGAACACATTCCGTAGTTCTTCAGGTATGTAAGCAAAAAGAGAAAAATTTTATAATTGCCATAAACTCCATTTCTTTTGGCGCTATTTTTAACTAAGGCCGTCGTGAATAGTGAAATGATGTTTACGGACGTTTTTGTAGGCTCTCACGGTCGTTGCCGTCATGATATCATATGGAAAAGTAGCCCACTAAGAAGGGCAATAATAAATAACTTAATAAGCTTTCCACAGCAATGCCATTTACTAGGAGGTACCGATTATCCACTAGAAACTTTTATGATGGTGCCCTATGAAGATGATGGGTCTTTATCTACTGAACAGATTCAATTTAATACTACTCTTAATTCCACAAGGATGTTGGTTGAGCAAGCATTTGGTATTTTAAAAAAGAGATTTGGCATTCTTAAGTATTTGCAGATCACAAATTTAGAATTGATTAAGCACATAGTCATGTCATGTATGGTCCTGCACAATATTATTTTAAAAAATGAAGGTTTAATCGGATTTGATGCGTTGAAAGAGAACAACATTCGAGAGAATATAGATATCATTGTTAACCGCTTGGTACCTGAACCTGAGGAAGCAAAAAGTAAGAGAATTCGATTGACAACACTGCTTTCAACCAAAATTAAGCACGAAGTTTAATTTTTTTAAATTTTTGTTTAATATGTGTAACTAAAATATGTATGAAAAACATGACCCAATTTATATCAACATGTTTTATAAGATTACTAGAATGTACTTATGTCATAAACGAATAAAACTCGAACGAATTTGATGTTATAATCAGCCTGATTATGGCTAGCGGATTTTGACCACGCCTAGTACTAGATTGAAGAATACCGCAACATATTTCTTCAATATAGTGCTAGGCGAAGTCGAAATACGCCAACCGGAATAGGGCTTATCGTGTTTGGAATATTTCTACGTTGAACGTTGCGGTATTCGTTCATCCAGCGATGTCAACTTGGTGCTTTTGGCACTTTTTTTAGTGCTTTTTGAAGACTCAAAACGCCAAATTTTGAGCGTTAGTGCCAAACTGAGAGCCAATTTCACCAATTTATTTAAATATAAATTTATATTTAAAAGTAATTTGGACATACAAAAAATAATGAAAATCGACATTTAAATATGAATTGATATTTAAATAGAGTTGGTGAAATTACCCCTAAGAAAAAGCCCTATGTCGTGCTTTTAAGAAATTTGTGTAGTTCTTAAAAATGTTTTAATAAAAACTTGGTGTATTTATTTATTTTTTTGTGTAAAGCATAAATTTTTCATCTGATATATTTCATTAAATAGAGAATAGCTTAGAAAATATTATACATTATTAAGGTTCACTCGTTTGGATCTTCACTTGTTTTTCACGTTAGTGCTTTTTACGCTTTTTAGATCTCAAAATTACGCTTTTTAGTGCATTTTTTAGTTTTGATTTGCTTTTAGAGCCAAAAAAGTTGGCATCACTGCGTTCAAATATTACAGAAAAGTCGCATTCACGATAAGGCAGATTAAATAATGGGTCTTATTGTGGTTGACGTATTCCGAATTCGGTACGACATTTCGACTCTAGATTAAAGAAAAATTTGATGCGGTGATCTGTAATCTATTAGATATATGTACATACGTCGTAGTCGCAATACGCCAACTATCATAAGGATTATTTTATATTCCATACTGCTGCACATTTCGCCATTAAGTGTATTTTTTGTTTAAAAGTAGCAGACGTTTGCGTGTACGTAGTACATACTATGATGATTTTCGCTTTTGCATTTGGCTCCCCAGCCAATTTAAAGAATTAATTAGTTATCAGCAAAATAAAAAGAAACAAAGAAAAATAACTTCTGGAAATAATTACCAGCAGATCCATTAGAATTAGAAAAAGAAGCTGGTTTGAGACGAAACACATTGTCAGTATATGTAAGAAAAGATTCTAGGTTCAAACAGTAATATATTCCACCAGCGCGCAACTCGAACAAAAAACGACATACCAAATGTGGAACAGGTAATTCTAGGGATCAATATACTCTTAGCAGAACGAGTAAAACAAAACCTATCATATAAGACTTACAAAAGAATAATATAGTTCGGATTTTAACAAAATCTATAAGCATTTCTGATTGTGATTCAGAAATTTTTCTTCCACAATGAAGCAAAACTTGATATTTAATTAAGTGCTCCATCATTTTCGAAGTGGAGTGGAGTGGAAGAAGAATAGAAATGGGTCTAAAATCGTTCAGACTTCTAATTGTTCTATATTTAAGAATAAGTACAACACGCGTAGTCTTCCAGTAACTAGGAAATATAGAATATGTTAAAATAAAGTTTAAGAAATACAAAACTATATCATAAATGAGATACATCATCTTTATAAAGCGTATAGGAATTCCATCAACTCCAGTTGATTGGGATTTGACCCTGTCAAGAGCATCCAGGAACTCGTGCTCATCTATGCAACGCTGAAGTAGTTAGCGCGTTGGCTGAAGTAGTTAGCACGTTGACTACAAAACCTAAGATCCCGGGTTCGAGCCCGGTCTCCGACAGTCATTAAAAATAATAACACCACGCATTTTTCTGATGTGCATTAGTGTCCTTTGAATCAGTTGTTGTGAGAAAAGTTGTAGTGATGCAGGCATAAGGACTGGTCACTAAAAACTACACCTGCATCATCAGATACTAATCCTAATGTAACATCAGAGCGCCCTCCTTCGTTGTGTAGCAGAATCATTGGCGAAGTAAAATAACTAATAAAATAGCTACTAAACATAGCTTCAAAATTTCATACGCCTCATTTAACACCAGAAGGCGCTGCAACATTGCATTATCAAAAAAAGCGTGCAAAAAAGCAGAGTTGTAAAAGAATGAAGCTTTCCTCCATCTTCCTTCACCACTTGTCTTCTCTATCACTATCCCTTCCCTATCACCCTCTCTGACTATCTTCTCTTCAACTAACAGGTAACACAAAGGGATCATTGTATTGGACCCAAGTGAGCTGGTCTCTAAATTTCACCTTTCCTTACCAGCAGCCTGCTAACCTAACCTAACCTATGCAACGCTTAAAAACCAATAATTTGGGTCTGATCATGGTTGGCGTATTTAGGCTTCCATCACGACATTTTGGTCCTAAATTAAAGAAAAAAAGTTACAATGTTCTTTATTCTTTTACAAAAACAAAGTACATAAGAAGGAATGGCTCGAGAATAAGTAAGAACTGATCTGAAATGCGGGTAATTAAAGGCTCTTTTAAGTGGAATCGAACGTGGGTACCGTCAAAAGCATCTTTTATGATCAGAAAATAAGCGCTATTCTTTCTGATGGTTTTAATAGCGTACATATGGATGTAAATCAAAGGTTCGAACATTACAAAAAATTCATAAAATGCTAGTTGGATATCAATTATTTTAGGGCAGCTGTATTTATAAATACTAGGATCGCCCTGTGGTCTAAATAATATCACTTGACACTTTATTATAAGCACGTGTATACAAAACAAAGAAAGCAAATTTAATCGCTTTTTATCGTTTTTAACTACTTTTGAGCCAAGAAATTTTAAAAAACATTTGCATATATTGTGCACATTTACACAAAAATACCTTTTACATACATATGTTTCACCAATATTGGTGGACGATAAGATACTTAAAAGTGTACGACAAAAAAATGTGTGCCGTATTTATATATGTATGTATGTACATACCTATAAGATATCATCATAAAAACACGATCATAATTCACAAATATACAAAAAAGCAGCTCTGGGCGAGTCAACATCAAGCGTCGTTAGCAATTATCTCTTAAGTGCAACCAGGCCACTGTTGTTTATTGGCCTTCGAGAGTTTTGCGTCTCGCTCGCACTGGTTGACTGATCTGCCGCGGATAACCGTATATTCTTGCGGTTATTTGAAAAAGCACAATATAGCCATCGAAAAGCTATGAATAAGTTGCTTAAGTACTTGACAGGCTTTTCATTGATTTTTGACAGTAGTTTAAGTCAGTATAAGCACATTATAGTTAGGCCTTAAGGCGAAAAACATTAGTTGTGTTCGCGTACGCAAGTTTTTAAAAATTTTTACTGCATTTTACTAAATCGCGTTTGTTTACTCAAAATACAGAAATTGAGAGTAAAGTGACATTTCTCGACTAAGTATTTTGAAAAAATTTCCTGCAGTAAGATAAAAACATGATTCAAAAAGTAAACAAACAAAAGTAAGCAAAAATTGTGAAGGTCTTTAAAAAATAATTCATTTATAAAGTATGGTAATAAGAACTGTTAATATACATATATATTTTGTAGTTTACTTTAGGTGCATTTGAATACTTTTCCAGTAAAATCCAGTAACTGAATAATTTACAGAAATTACTCTCAAAAAAAAGTTTGCATATAAAGTACGCGAACGGAAAAGTTGTAAAATCCAGTAAAATATGTACAACAGCTGATTGGCAATTTGGGAGCTAAAAAATTATACATACATACATATATGCAAAAAAAATAAATACAAAACTATACACATGTATGTACATGTGTAACTGCAAAAAATATACATATCGTTGGGTAGTTACTGGTTATCCGCACTGAATAAATATTTGTTTTCGAGAAAATCGATGAAGAATTTTTTTCATTTGTTTTATAAAAATGCACGATTGAATGTTTTGTTTAATAATAAACAGTAATAGATACATATGTACGTTTTTTTATTTAAACTCACGGGCCTGAACCGCGATGTCGACAAGAAAAATTTGTTATTGTTTGCAATATAATTAAGCGATAGAAACTTTCTTGTCGACATCGCGGTTCAGGCTGTTAGAGTTTCTAAGATTTTTACCCTCAACGTGAAAAGTTATTAGGATTTACAGAAAAAGACAAAAATCGTTCTTGCCGCACATACCAATCATGACAATAATATTGTTCACTTCCTTTCAAGTAAGTCAAATTAGTACATTAAGTAAATATTAAAGGGGAAAAGAACTTTATATGTATGTATATCCAGATATATTCAAGACATCGAAAAACTTAACAAACAACAAGTTTGAAAAAAAGACACATTATCCATATATAATCGACCAATAACTTAATTTTTTGTTTACATATTCCATGCCGCAAACCAATAATCACCCGATGATATGTATAAACAAAAAATTCACTATGTCCTGGTTCTCTATTGCTAAGCTGATTAGTTTGTTAGGAAAGAGATACGAGGGGAAAAGAAACGTTACTACTCCCCTCGTCTCTCTCTCCATCAAACTAATCAGCCTAGCAATAAAACTTGCATAATGTAAATATGGACTATAATAATCTTTTTTACTTTATTCACGCTTAAAAACAATGAATTCTACGTAAAACTTAATCGTTCAGACTAGCCATCGCATTGTTATTGTAAATACATATGTACATATTTCCAACAATTTTATGAAAATTCTGCACGTTTTAATTTCACGTGGAATACAGAACATACCCGAATATTTTTCTGGCATCAAACTTAAATTAATGTTATAATGATTACAACTTAGTTCATTTATATTTTGTTATTTAAAAAATTTCATCAAAAACTAAAAAATTTTGTTTTGCTTTGCTTTTGTACGTTGATATTTAAAAACCATATGGTTTCGTTTTACTGGCAAAAATTTGCCCAGTAAAAACTTTTATTTACTTAGTAAATCAAATGTAATTTTTGTATCTCAATTCGTCCTCATTGGCATTTCACATACGAGACTAATTTTTATGCTGCACAATTTTTGTTCTTTTAGAACACACAACTGGCATAAAAATGTATACGTGCACACAGCTTTGTGTGTATTAGTGTTTTTTTGTATTCATTTAACATTTGCAGTTTTTTAAGTTGTGATTGTATTGGTTTTGTGCTGCTGATGCGGGGTTGTACCTGGTTGAAAAATTATACCAACCACAAAACCACTCCTTTGCCTCTCTCACCAACAAACTGGCATGTTATGCCAGCACAATTGTTCTCGTGTGTGAATGGTGATTTAAGCTTAAATTAAACGTGACATAGCCATAATGCCATAGCCATAACCAAACCAAAATTCAATTGGTTTCTATGGTGAGAGTTATGGCGTTATGGCGAGTCACCTATAACCAAATACAGTGTTGCCCTTTGGTCTGGTTCGAACGGCTGTTTTTTATGGTTATGGTTATGGCACCTCTTATTGAGCCTTTACTGGATTTCGTGTACGTCCAGTAAAAAATAGTAAAAACTTTTGAGTTCTCGAACGCACTTTTTAGTAATCCTTTTGTTTTCAAATTATTCTAATTACTCAGAGTTGTAAAACTGTAAAGTACTGCACTTGCATTTAAAGTAATCAGAAACATAACCAGTCATGTAATTTTTAATAATTTAACCGACAAGAAATCAAGGGAATCAAGAAGAAATTAGTTACAAACATTACATGAAATAACCCAGGCAGAAATTGCCAACCGTACAAAAATTTTAGCACTGGGAAAGTACTTTTACTCAAGAAACCAGAACGGTTTGCCAACGTTACGGTTTGCAATCTGAAAAATTATTTGCCAGTGCTTTTAAAAAAAATTTTATTTTTTTATTTTTATATTAATGTACATTAAGTTCTTTATGTAAAAGGGTGATAGCAACTGTCTCATTTTGGCATTTGGTAAAAATACACCTCACATCTTCTGTTTCGGCGTATATCCGATTAACTGGTTAAATAAAACACACTCGATGGTTAAATAAAACTCAATAGTTTTATTCTTCTTTATTTTGTAACATAAAATATAATGTGCATGTAACTGGCCAGCAATATTTAAAAACCGCTATCGGTTTATGCGATAAACACAGATATATTCGATAAATGTATATATGTATATACAAAGACATACATATATGTATATACGTATACATATATACATACGTATATATACATATTAATAATAAATATTATCAGCTGTTTATATGTAAATCAAATAAAGTTAATAAATAACCCAGTTAACCAATTTACTTGGTAATTAAACATCTTCCATGTTTAGCTCTATTTCAACTTTTTTCTGGTCTAAATCTTCAACGATACATAATCGTAGGTCCCTGGATGACACTGGATACGTAAAAAATTAAGAGTATCGTTAAATATGTTGCCTTTTGAGTAAATATCACATTTGTTTACAGAAAGTTTGCTAATAAAAATTTTTGATATAACCATGATATTTCCATTACTTAGTCAACAGATATTATCGGGAGGAACGGTTGTAATTTTATAGCCATAAATGTTGACAAAAGAAAATAGTGTTTCCGAGTTAACTGTGTCTATAATTTTTCGTAGTGATTGTTTTCTATTTTTAACAAAAGGAAATACCTACTAATATTATATTATTGGAGAAACTGTTAGTATGGAAAATGTGCAATTTCTTTTGAATTCGCTATTGGATTTGTAGTTGATTTAACAATTGAATTTAAATGCCCCACACTATTTTCAAAGTCAAAGCTGAAAATTGTGATAAAGGAGCTCCTAAGTTAATTACATCATCTGATATATGGATTACATTATGTATATTCATAGTTTGCGAATTAGGGCCGTAATATCGTGGCATAAGTTCATCAAATGATTTTAACAATTCTTCAACGTATTTTGAATTTAATATGCCTAACTTGGTTTACGACAAAATACGAAGTAAATAAAATAAAAAAAATTTTGTACATTTCAACATCTAATACCTTTTTTAAAGTAATTGCAACAGCATATAGCAAGAAGAAACGGAATTCTGTAGCTTTCCTCAAACTTAAAAGGTATATTGTTAGATACCATTAGTAAGTTCTGTTGCGGGTTTGATTTATTTTTAAATGAATATAAGCGTTCCTCGCAATTTGTTTCCTTAAATTCTTATTGACTGTCTCCCCTTAACGATACACCTTTCGCAGGAAAAAATCCAGTGTGACCTCTGTAGCATTTAACAAAACCTGGGGCTAGCTTATCGCAACAAAAAGCAAAATTTCAAATTTTAAAGTTTTTCGTTCAGTTGTATACCTATGTAAGGATAATAAAAAAAATATATACATACATATCAGGTTTAACATTTGAAAGTTTTTCTTTATACCTGTGCTAATGAAATTATTGGCTTCTAAAACGAATTCTGCTTAAAACTGCTTAGCTGAAAAAAGCTTAACATTTTTGGATAACATATTCATTTTTGAGTTTGAAGTATTGGGAATATATTACACTTAACAAAAAAATTATGTTGGCAAAGCACTTAAATTGTGGTTTTCATAGTGTTTAGCCAACGACGTAAAAAATAGTTGGGCAACCCCATCATGTGGTTATCATTTGTGTGTTGGCACAACACTCCAAAAGTAGAATTTGTGATCTTTTGCCAACGTTTGAACCACCTTAGGAAACGCTTTGCCAACGTTAACCCCATTGTATTTTTCTGCGTGGGAAATTACAAAATTTATTTTTAGATTGTTCATGGTATAAAAAATATTGTATCGATTACCAATAAGAAAAAGATTTCAATAGTCAAAAGTTTATATACTTTTCAACACTATGTAGAGTTCGTGTCAGCTGTTTCCTTAATTAGTAATTTTTACTATTTTTCCTTTCGCGTCCTTTTTTGGCAACAGCTCTTTTTGACAGTAATTTTTAAAGTTTTGGCAATAATTACTCATTTAATGCTAAGTAAAAAAACACACTTATTATTGCTATGAGAAAATATACGTAACTCATATGCAAGGATGTTCCAATGCGCCGCTCTCACAACAAACGATCTTTCAAATAAAGAGCTTTTAATTTTCTTTATTATTTGCTTATTTGTAACATACCGGGAAAAAGTAAAAATATTACAAATGTTTATTTATATATTTCTGGCACATGTGTTTGTCAACAACAAAGAATTTAACAATCCCAAAATTTAACGTTTGCAAGAATTATTAAATTTTTATTCGCTCCATCATGTTTGTCGATAGTTCATTTACGAATTGGAAATGGGACTTATCGTGGTTGTCGTATTTCGACTTTGACTACGAAGTTTATGTAATAGAACATCGTATACAAGGGCGAAGTACGCCAACTACGAAAAGGCTCATAAAGCGAATGAATAGTGTAGTTGTATTCGCGAATATAATTTTTCTACTCTGGAAACTAGTCAGTACTTCTTTTTTAAAATATCAGAAAGAACTTCACGCAACTTTCGGATTTCTTCAATTTTTTCTTTTTCAACAAGTAGTTTCTCTTTTTCACACATGAGGATCTGATTCAAGAGTTCCTTGTCAGCAGCACTTTCATTTCGCAGAAATTCCACTATTTCACAATTTTCTCGTTTTCGTGAAGGTTCTGGTGGACTTGACGGAGCGTCCAGAAATGCCGTTGAATCATGAGAGTCAGTGAGTAAACATTCATACGAATTTATAGTGTTTTCTGGAATCATTTCATTATTTCGACTGCCATAAACTTCATCTATTGCATCGAAGAACTCCCAAGAAGTTGACGATTCTCCTAATGAACACTTCCTTTTTTTTATTCGCTTGTAGGTTACCATAAAATTTAAAAATTTCCTCATAATATCATCCCGGCTGAAGGGAAAGTTTTTGTCAACACTTTTTATTTCCCGAAGGACCTTCTCCCATAACACGGTACGTTTCTTTGTCCTTACTAAAAACTCATTTTCATATTGAAGGCGAGTTGTCAGCAGCAAATGTTTCCATTCGTATGTCCACTTTTTCTCCTTTTCTTCATTTTGATGCTCTTCAAAATTTATTTCTTCTTTTTCGCACTTGATAAACAGTTTTATTTGTTCTTTGTCATCAATACTTTCTTCATTTCGCACAAAATCGTTTATTCCACACCGTATTCGTTTTTGTAAAGGCTCTTCTGGTGTTTCTCTACCATCGAGGAAGGCTGTTGAATCATTATCGAATATGCATTTTATTGAACTATCTGAAACTACCTCATTTCTTGTGCCATAAACTTCATCCATTGCATCGAAAAATTCCCAAGAAGTTGACGACTCTCCGGATGCACAATTTCTATTTCTTATTCGTTTGTAGGTTACCATAAAATTCAAAAATTTCCGCATAATTTCATCCCGACTGAAGGGAAAGTCTTTGTCAACACTTTTTATTTCCCGGAGAACCTTTTCCCACGAAACAGAACCATTCTTTTTTTTTCCTGAAAAATCTTGTTCATTTTTAAGGCGAGTTTTCAAAAGCAACTGCTTCCATTCGTGTGTCCACTTTTTTTCTCTAGATTATAAAAAAAAATAATAAAAACTATCGGGCCTATTCTCGTTGGCATTATCTTTTATAGAAAAAAATAATAAACACTATCGGGCCTATATCTGTGTTTTCTTTTACTATAAACATTAGCTTTTAGATTGACGCGGTTGTGTTAAGTAGTAAATATTTCAGTTTTAAACGATAATGCAAACGAAAATAGACACCAATATTTCAAGTTTTTAAGAGATAAATATTTTAAACTTACATATACTCCATTCACAATTTATGTATGTATGTGAACAATGCATCAATAAACTTTATGATGCCTTGTTTTTTCAAGTATAAGCATATAAATTTTTGTGTGTGTATGTATAGTACTTTTTGGAACATGCTACAATGCAGGGGTCGCCACGGTTGCATTTAGAAAGGCCTATCTTTATTACATTAAAAAGCAGATGCAACAAACTGACTTGTTGTCATTTAACATTTCACTGCTAAATTTTCATTATTTCCTAAAAAGCATTAACGTTAAAAAACTGCTAAATAACATGTAAATTTAAAATTTTAATATTTCTTCTGTGGAACATTTTAGCAGAAACTTTATCATGATTTTCTGGCAACGCTGGTGTATTTATATATAATGCTGAGTATACACGTTACTTAATTGCGTACTTAACTTGAAGGTTACACGATCAAGTTTTGCCTTTCAAATTTCAATACACAATTTTTCTCTAATACATTAATGCACATTTTTTGATTTGGTAATAAAATTGTAATTATTTTATAGACTCAATTTATTAATATTATGGTAGCGTTACGTAGTGTCCACACCTGATGTATTTATATCATGATGAATGTAAAATTAATATCACGAAAATTCATTACGTATAGACTCAATGTATTAATATTATGGCAGCGTTATGTTATAATCACAAAAGCTCCCGGCCTGATAAATTCATCTTGATATCAAATGTGTCACTGTGCATTTAACGTTTATTTATTACACAATTTTCGTTTAAAAAGGCTGCACAATTATTTACCAAAAAATTAAACAACACACAAATTACATATTTTTGGCAAGCATTTTGCAAATATTTGTTTGATTCATCATGATATAAAATCATCAACGTCTACCCCTTTGTGTTTATATTAATGCAAAAATGACAGTTGCTTTGCCGGCGTTATATGTTATATTACGAGTTATGATATAAAATCATCAGCTGTGGACACTATGTAACGCTCCAAAAAGTAGCTTTAAATGCGGTGTCAGATACAACTTCAACGCTATGCGTGACGTTTCTATCGTTGGCAGAAAAGCGTAAAGCAAAATGTGTATGACACAATAAAAACTTTGACAATACTTTTTGTTTCTATGCTTTGTTTTATGCATAAAATAAAACACAATTCGATTACTGTAATACAACTAACTCGTTTTTTTATGTAAATTAACCAAAAGCTTAACTTCATATTTTCATGCGAGTTTGACCAAACAAAATAAGATAATTATACCAACTGATTGTCAAAGCAAGCAAAAAGTTGAGAGTTGCCTAACTTTTCGCTTCGCTTTGCGTTAAAAGTACTTTATATGACATGTTTTATATAAGCATGCAGTTGAATCACCGGCTTCGCTCTCTGAATCATGTTTATGAATCTTGCTGTTCACACGGTTCATTCGTGCTTCGTGTGCAGCGTGCCAATTTAGTGCTTTTCGCCCTAGATTTATTGCTTTTCGCACTATATTTAGTGCTTTTTAATTCATAACAGTGCAGAATTTTTTAACTTGGGGTTTTTTTTTTTAAAAGAGGCACTAAACTAGTACTTTTTACCTTCGATTTTAGTGCTTTTAGTGTGTTTTACAAATTTACTAAATTTATAAAAACACCAAATAAGAGTTTTCCACTTTTCAAAAACTATCTGATTGCACTCCTTTTAGAAAAGAAAAACTTTCTCTTCCACAGAGAGAAAAAAACATATTTCTAGAAATTACAGAGGATACCATACACACTATAAAATAACATAATTACAATAATCCCAGTAACAGAATTCTGATTTGGAAGCACTAACAACTGAGAGAAGCAATGTCGTGCTTTCTTGATAACGAAAAATGCTTCTGAAAATCACTAACGTAAGGTGGGCTCTATAATAAACTGGGAAAAAGTAAAAAAAATGTAAACCAGTAACTTTTGCATCTGGGTACACAAAGACTATACATTATTACTTCTGTGAAACGATTTAGTAAGGCAAAAAATTAATGGCTTTTTTGAAGCTGAATGTATTGCTTCTAGCTGGCTTACAAAAACTCTTCTGGGAAGCGGTAACTGTTGTTGGGATGATGAAGTTGAAGAAATAGAACGAAGTATCAGAAATTTAAGGCTACATAAATGGAAAAATTAACTCAGAATGATTTAATTTAGGCAGTTATATAAAAGAGTACAAATAAAATTTTAATTGAAATCTTTATCCTGTAAATAAAATTCAGTTGTTTCTGAAATATCTGTTCCTTTAGTCAGTACGTTTCTCGTTGATCATTCTTTTGTTAAAATAATACACCATAATTGGAGCGTCTTGCCAAATAAACTTGAAATTATTACAAAAACCTATGAAATGTAGTAAATTTAAAATTGCAGTTAACTTAAGTTTATAATTTTTACTCATGCAATACCTATATAATTGGCCATGTGGGCTTTCTCTGTACTGAAAATAAATAAATAAATAAATAAAAAAATAAATAAATAAAAAATAAAAATATAGCTATGTGCATACTATGTGCAATATACTTATTGCATTTAGTGCTTTTTGCTCTGAAAAAGTTGGTATCACTGTTCGTGTGGCATTTTTTATGTATATTCACACATACATACGTATCATACGCACGTATTACGTACATACTTATAAGCATACATACTTACATATATTCAACTCATTCAAAATCTTGTTTTTGAAGGCATCCCTATATTTTCTTCTTATTTTTCCTTTTTATACTATTCATAACTAAATTAAATTCATTTATTTTAAACTCACATCTTTGTTTTTTTGGTTTGTTTTTATTTGTTCACAAACACACACATGCACATATACCTATTTTGTTTTGATAGCTAGTTCAGTTAAACTGGCGATAAACTGCGATAAAAGTTAGAGAAGATACCAATTTTACGTGCTTCGCAAGTAGATTCATATTGAATCTACTAATTCGCTCTCATAATTTTGTATGGCGAAGCAAGTTGATTCGTTCGTGATTGGGGTGTGAAGCATGAATAGAGAGCGAAGCAGGTACCGTGTGAACATACTATTAGCTGTCTAAGCGAATCTTCAACGCAACGAGAAACAGAAGTTTCATCTGACATGGCCTTAATATAAAAAACTTTGAAAATTAAATGACTATGACAACACTTTTTTTAACTATGTGGAGCAGTATTGCCAGTCGAATTTTCTTATTTACAAACAATAGTTTTAACATAACAATGAGCATATTTGTAGCAATGCAATTAACGAAATAGAGTTGTTTTTAAATAAATATTTATTTTAATTAAATATATGTAAAACCTTGCACGATCATATAGAAGTTATGGCTCGTCTTGGGAATAATGGTGAAATGGATTTGGTATGTTATTTCAAGAATTTAAGAATTTTTCTGTGGCTCACAAAATAGAAATAGTGCAAACAATGTAGTAAATTAGGAATTTTTGCTTGTTTTGTCTATATGCATTTCGTTCCCACTTAAAACTCTTCACTAGACCAACCCAAAATTTGGCTTAAATGCAGTATAGTGAAGCAGCTTCTTTGCTAGGCCGAAAGCCGGCTGTACAAAGAATCAGCAGCGCCCTTTTTGGGTGGAGAAAAATCTTAAGCCAGGCTGAAGTTCGACTATCCAAAGTATCCGTTCCGGCCGAAGTTCGTTTATCCAAAGCAAGCAGTTCCGTTTTGGGAGATGCCATAGTCGATAAAATCCAGAAAACCAGCCAAAGGCCGGCTAATAAAAGAATTTAGTAAGCGGTGCCGTTTCGGAAAATACTATGGTGGAGAATTTTACTTTGTTTTTTCAATTTTAATTAACTTTACTAAAAATTACAAAACTTTATTTTGAATTGAAAAAAAAGTAATTTTAAAAACTATTCGTCTTCGGGATCACTTCCTGATAATTACTCTATATCTTCCTCCCACGCCAGTAAAAATCAGAAATGTAATGAATGTTCATGTAAATACATGTTTTCTGTCGTTTGTCGTAATTCAATGTATGTAAATAAAATAGCTTTGCGAATCAACAAATTTCCGACAAAATGTCAGCGATTTGTTAGTGCATATTTTGTATATTTTAAAATAAAAACATATTTTTGCATATTTCATTATAAGTGTATATTTTTATTAAATTTTTTAGTTTTTTTTCATGCTATAAAACAAATATTGGTGTTTATCGACTGTATCGCAAATTATATAAAAGCTGCAGGTTTTTTTAAACTTTGTAAGAAAAGCAAAGGGCAAAACGAAAGCAATTTCAACATGAATGGACAATTTACGGTCGCATTTTGTATTTTTACGATCTGAGAGAAACCCACAACTGTTACTTCCAGTAAGAAACCATGTTATTCATGAAAGATCTTTTCATGTGCGAGTTATCAAGTAATGGAACTCTTTACCCCGTTCTCTAAAAGAATTTCACGTCGCCCCGATTACATTTAAGAGAAAGCTTGTAGAATATGCTTCATCGAATAGTTTCTGACACATAAAAATTATTTTTACTTAATTTTCAGATTTAAACATTTCTACTTAACAATTTAAAGCGCATTACATATTGTCATTTTGGAAGACTTTAGTTATCTATATTTATATATTTATATACATATGTATAGGGTGTTTTTTATTGAGGTATAGAACTTTAAGTTGGCATCACTTTTTTAACTGGCGGCCATTTTGTCAGCTGTCAAGTGATTAATATTTAGTTTGGTTTGCCATTTCATCATGAACAGGTTGACAAAAGAACAACGCTTGCAAATCGTGCAAATTTATTTCGAAAATAATGGTTCAGTTCGCGAAGTTTACCGCAAGCTCCGTCCATTTTATGGTCGACATAATCGTCCATCAGAGCAATTAATTCGGTTAACCATGGATTGGCCACCAAGATCGTGTGATTTGACACCATTGGATTATTTTCTTTGGGGATATGTGAAGTCGCTCGTCTACGTCAACAAACCAGAAACGTTAGGGGACTTGGAAGCCAACATTCGTGGCGTTATTGCCAACATACGGCCCCATATGCTCGAAAAAGTGGTTGAAAATTGCACCTGTAGAATTGGCTTTATTCGAGCCAGCTGCGGCGGCCACATGCCCGAAATCATATTTAAACGTTAATGGCATAAAATTATCCTTCCAATAAAGCCAAATTGATGGACATTAAAACGATTTTCTTGTGTTTTATTTCAATTCGAAGTTCTATACCTCTAAAAAAAACACCCTGTACCTATATGAAGATAAAATTTTTCTTATCATTATTTGTTAAAATCTTTATATTACTCTACCAACTATATATGTATATATATGGGCTCTATGATCTCAGTTGGTTTTTTGAAATAAATAAATAAATTTTAGGACTCCTTCAACTAATTTTGAAAAATTCAATAACTTGAATTAAGGGGCCATCCACATATTACGTAACGCCATTTTTTCCGATTTTTGACCCCCACAGATCGTAACAATTCTTAGACCACCCCCCCCCCCCCCCCCCCCTCACAATAACGTAACAAGAACTTTAAAAAAATTTAAATTGTTTTAAGTTTTTATTAAAAAAAATTAAATTTAATTCATACACATACATATGTATGTATTTTTAAATAACTTTTTGTTTGAATTGAAGTAAATTTCTTTATTTAGTTATTACAAACTAATATACAAATATTTTTATGGCATTTTCTTAAGTTTCCTTTAGGATTTATGCATTTATTTATTTTATTTATGGGAAAATGCAAGTAATTGAGAATGGACGAATATTCGGGAATTCGAATACTTTTGTTCCTTTATTTTTATTTTCTGTTAGACTAACACAGTGCGTAGACAAAAATCAAATAAGCTTGCAAAATATAAATAATAACAATTATGTATTTATGTACATACATATGTATGTATATGCATATCTTTATATCTATTTAACACTCATGATTCTTGATTTATTATGTATTTCTTTGATAAATTAAATACATAAATAAATGAAAAATCTAAGTGTTTTTGTACGAAATTAGTAAAATTTATGTTACGTAATAATTTTACAGACTCCCCCCTATCCCCCCCGTAACAAATCATAACAAAACTCGAACCTCCCCCCTCCCCCCAAGGGCGTTACGTAATATATGGATGGCCCCTAAGTAAAAAATACCAATACCGTCGAAAATGAAAAAAAAGATTATCATGGGATAATAGCCCTTTTAAACCTTAAAATGTTTGTGTAATTTTTTTTGCGCTCTAATGGTTTCGTACTATATTCATATGTATAGAAAGAGTTTTTGAAGGCTACTTTGCGTGTTGCAGCATTTAAAGAAAAATTTCCACAGTTTATACTAACTAGATGGGGACCGTGGTTGAAGGCTGAATGATACTATGGGTGTATTCATAACACGTAGTTGTTGCGCAACCTTTGAGTGTTGTCTTAGAAACGCATAATTGAGAGTAGTTCCGCTCCACTCAACAGTTGAGTAATTGCTATAATTTTTTTAATGATTTGAGGGGTTACCCTGTAGCCCCTTGTTATTACAAGGAATGAGAAAATTTAACTTGGCCGAACACAAGGGTTATAACGCCATCAACAATTTATTTATTAAGGAGACTCCTCCGAAAAAATTCCAAACGACATATGTATACCATCGCATACGAAGAGGGAACTCCCAAAATCGTCTCCTTACTTGTTTAAAGTGAGTTTATTTTTGGTTCTCCAACCACTTTTCAAAATTTTTTCTTTATAATTGTTTTTGACTACATGAGTCCATGGAGTCCATACGAATGTGCTATATACTTATATTTTTTCATCATAAAATCTTTTCGCTACCTATAGTCAGGGTTGGGCAGTATTGGAAATACATGTATTTGAAATACGTATCTAAAATACAAAATACAAGTATTTAATATTTTGTATTTTAAATACATACTTACAAAATACATTTAGTCAGGTTATAGGTATATTGATGGTGTTTTGCATTTTGATCAATTTATTGTACATTACTGCATTAAAATCTCAATTTCTAAAAAAAAGCGGACTTAGAGCCTTAGATCCAGCGATATATTTTTTATGTTGTATTCTGTGTTCCAAATGGAACAAAAAAATGGCAAAGGCACGTAGCCAAAGAGCCAGGGTATTCCACGTGTAGAAGCTTCCTTCGGTTGCTGCGAACGACCTATACCTTCGTATAGGAAGTAGGAGTTTCCAAGATCCACTCCTAGAGTTTTTTATGGTCTCCACCAATTAAATCTTAGTAAAAATGTTTGCACTTGATAATGGAAAATACCACAAAATAACTAACTGTAAACGATACAATTAGTTGCGGTACCCATTAACAAGTGCGAGTGAGACGCAAAACTCTCCAAGGCCAAACAACACACACAAGCCTGACCGCACTTAAGAAATAATTACGATGACGCGAGAGCTGTTCCCCAGCCCAGAGCTGCTTTACGACTGATATATTTTTTATGAAGGAAATAATTGTTTCTGCTCATAAACAAAAGGCATATGTTGTGAAATTGATTTTCATACATATAAAGAAGTATTTTCAGTGAGCTTCATTTTATTTAACAAGTCAAACTCTTTTTTCTTCCATTTAATTTTGAGCCATTATATGTATTAAGGTAAGGCTAGACTATATGTTGAATCAGCATATTTATGATAAAAAATTTGTTACCAGTGCCAACATATCGTGTAGACACTAAATTTTTTCAACATTTGTTTGCTTAACCACATGTGAACGGCATTTGTTAACGTTGTCAGCAAACGTATGTCACAAAGTAGACCAGAGTTGTAGAAAGTGACTTATGAAAAAAGCTAAAATCCGCTGATTTGATCACTGTTAAAAAGGGACAAATATAGTGTGTTGGTTATTAAATATTTTTAGTACAATAATCAAAACAAACTACAGAAAATGTGTACTTAGTGAAATGAACAATTGAACATTTTTACAAAATTAAATGAAAGATTTTGCAGTGTTGAACTAAATAAAACAATGTGTTAAATATTATTATTATTATTATAAAAGTGATTAAAATTAGTTTCCAAATGCTTACAAACTCAATTTTAAAAATTTTCCTTCAAAAATATTAATTTTTAACTTCAACTTGCAAAAAGGAAACAAAGAATGAGACCACAAAGCATAAATTGAAAATACACTTGAGCACATATTTGCACAAAATTAAATGGTGGAATTTGTGGTATTGAATTAAAAAACACAATGCGAAAAAGATTATTAGTATTAATAAAGTGATTAAAATTTGTTTTCGAATGATTAGAGACTTCGTTTTAAGCATTTTCGTTTGCAAATATTAATTTTTACCATTTATTTACAAAAACTAGGCTGCGAATGAGACCACAAGGAATAAAATGTAATTACTTTAAAATAATACCACGCGAAAGAAAAAGTAAAGAGGATTTGATGACTGTGTGAGCGAGACCTCTAAAAACACCACAAAAACACAATTACCTTCCGTCCTGTGTCACCTCTGGTCTACTTTGTGCGTATGTTCACGCTTTTAGCATATCGTGTATAGACACCATATTTTTACTCTGTAACAATTTTATTATGTATACTGACATATATGTGATTTGTTGAAAAGTTTAGGCAAGCTTTTCAGCATACTGCAAATTTGATAGCGATAAATTTGGTATTTCAAACCTGCTCATGTATGAGCAGTACTGCCTGGAGATCTACTCTGTAATTCGAAATGAAAGAATTTCGAATTTGCGTGTTATTAACATACAAATTGGAAAGTATTTGCTTTCGTTTCGAATTACAGAGTAGACACTAGTGTTGAGCGATACTGTGAGTTTGTAATAATGTTGCTCCTCGTGAACGTGATTTCTAAATCGCTGTTCTTTTAAACTGTGACTGTGATCACAGTTTAGCAGTCTTTTGCTTGTAGCAGTTCTGTTATTTTGATAAAATCGAATAAGAAGAGCAGCAGTGAAATTAGTATTATTATTAGTATTTGTATGTATTTTGATAAATACTAATAAAAAGAGCGACAAGAACAAACAATTAGCAATCAACCCCATCCAAATATTGAGAGTTGTATAAGAGGCAGAGAGACAGTAAAATTGCAAATACTTTATTTGCTGTAAAGTAAGCATACAAGATCATTCACAGTTTGTATGAAAGAACTATATTTCCAAGATTTGTTACTTGATAAACTCAGTCACCGTTGCGATTAGGAATTTTTTAATTTATGTGAAAAAGTAACAGGTTTCGAAAAATCGCTCATCTCTAGTAGAAACCCTGATTTGATATTACACCTATGGCCCCATTGATTAAAACGAAACGGTAAATGTGAATTTTGACATTTTGTTTAAAAAAGAAAACTAATATTATTATAAAAATTAAAATATATATATAAATAAACGATTATTTGTTGGAAGATATTTGTAATGTGTGAGTTAGGGCAGAATTAGTTTTTACTTTCTGTTCTGTTTATAGCAATCTAATACAAGTAGTTTGCTTTTCTCTTTCGGTTCAACCTGTGAAAATAAAAAAATTGTTAAGTAATTGTGACAGCATAAATTAAATAAAAACATTTTGAAATAAATTGTCATTGTGAGTTTAGATTTAAAAAAAATGAATTTTAAAAAAAAAAAAATATAAAATTATATTGCAACATAACAATGGACGATCCAAACTCATCACTTTAGTGCAAAACTGCGAACGGCACAGCACAGAACAGCAACAGAAAGTAAAGACTAATGAAGCCTTTATCATACATAAATATATATTTTTAGTATTACTATTCCTTACAATAAAAAAATTTCGTCTTATTTTCAAACATAAACATATCGTTGGCTTAAGCCACTAAAAGTGATAATTGATAAAAATTAGTAATAAAGAAATAGAATTGTCAAATTTCCCAGGCAGAAATAGCCAACTGTACAAAAATTGTAGCACTGTGAAAGCACTTTTACTCAAGAAACCAGAACGGTGAGCCAACGTTACTATTTGCCATTTGGATGACAAGAGTACTTTTTTCAAAAAGTACTTTTTCCAAAAAGTACATTTTTCAAAAAGGACTTTTTTTTAAAGTACTCTTTTTAAAAAGTACTTATTCCAAAAAAGTGCCTCTCTCGTAAAGTACTTTTCCCAAAAAGTACGTTTTTCAAAAAGTAATTTTTCAAAAAAGTACAAAAAACCACTTTTCATTGAAAGTACGTTTTCCAATAAAGCATCGTTTAAAAAAGTATCTCACCTAAAAAGTTCTTTCTTTGTTTAAAAGTACTTTTCTTAAATAAGTGCTTTTTCCAAAAAGTACCTTTAAAAAAATGTATTTTTCTTAATGCACCTTGTTAAATGTAAATATCATTTCCTAAAAGTAATTTTTTTGAAAGAGCACTCTTTTATAAAATACCATTGTCAAAACGTACATTTCTCAAAAATTACCTTATCCAGAAGTTTTTATATTCCTAAAGTACATTTTCAAAAATTAAATATTTAAATATTTAAAAGTGTAATATCCTAAAACCACGTTACTAAAAAATGCTGCTTCCAAAAATGATATTGAAATTATTATTATTTTTTTGTTGAAAAAGTACTTTTTTTTCGAAGTGTACCTTTTCCGAAAAGTATTTTTTGAAAAGCAGCAATCTAATATTTAAAGTACCTCTTTGATGACAGTATTCAAGAATATAGTCAGTTAACAAAGTTTAACTCAAATTTAAAATATTTCAATTATATGAGATTACATTTTTTAGCATCTTTTCCTGTATTTACCCTTTTTGGTACCTCTTCTGGGCCCTTCGAAAAAACATAAATTTTATTATCCCAGCTTCTACTGAGTGGTAGGAATTCATAGTAAATTATTTTTACATGTATGTATGTCATATATATGTACCTTATCATTAACATAAAAGTACCGAAAACGGGAACGATTTTACCCCTTTTAAGTAAGAATGATCAGATACTGATAAAACTCATTCGAGATTCTGTGCAGAAGAAAAGAACGCACCAAAAATCTTTCTGCTACGTTCAATAATTTAAAAGATATGTCAAGTGCAAGGTACCAAAATTCAGTTTTTACCCCCTTTTAACCCTTAACAGTATACATTGAAAAAAGTACCAAACACGTGTCCGTTTATTTTTTAGCAGCATTTTTATGCTTTTGAAATTTTTAGTCCATCTAATGTAGTTTATGAGATATAAAGATACTGAGTTTACCCTTTTTAACCCCCTTAGCACTCTTTGGGCCATCGATCATAAATTTTAGTATCTCAGCTTCTACTGTGCCGTATGAAGTCATTGTAAACTATTTTTACATGTATATCATTTGTACCTTATCATTAACAAAAAAGTACCGAAAACGGGTGCGATTTTCTCCCTTATAAGTGCGAATTTTCAAAAAGTACTAAAATCCATTCGAGATTCTGTCCAGAAGAAAAGAACGCACTGAAAAGCTTTCTGCTACGATCAATAATTTAGAAGATATGTCGAGTGCGAAAAAGGTACCAAAATTCAGTTTTTACCCCCTTTTAACTCCCAAAAAGTACACATATCGAAAAAGTACCAAACACGTGTCGGCTAAAAAGCAGCATTCGTGTGCTTTTATAATTTGGATACAGATTTTACCCATTTTTTACCCCCTTGGCATTCGAATTTCCAAAAATCCCTTCTTAGTGGATCTATGGATTGTAAGAGGAACCTACAGACCAAATTTCAGCTCTCTAGCTATAGTCGCTTGGGCTGGGCGATGATGGAATCAGTCAGTCAGTCAGTCACTCAATAACGTTACTCTTTTATATATAGATTGGCTAACAGCATTGGCATGGAATTGAAAATGTGTATAAATATTCGGTTGGTTTAAATAAATCAATAGCAATTTGTATGGAAATAATAAATATTTTTGGCACATATGATGTTTTTTCGCACAAAACTTTTAAGGCTGCTGAATATATCTAGTGCGCCAGGCCAAGTTCCGGCCAATACACACAGTGCGTATATTTACAGGGAAGCCATTCGTCGTGTTTTTCCCCCCTGATAATTTTGTACCCGGACATCGTAAAATTCTAAAATTTAATTCATAACTAAAATTAATTCATCTCACCTCATACGAGTATCCGAAGTTTGAAAGTTTTGCAATGAAAGCTTCCTGAGATATGGAGGTTCAAAAAGTGCATATTTTAAGACATACTCACTGACTCACTGAAGCACTTCCGCTCTAGCCTAGGTGAGTAACCACCTAGAAAAATCTAGAAAACACCGAAAATTTTAACGTCAATAAAGCTCAGAATTAAAAAAAACGAATCTAAGGCGTTTAACTCAAGCGATTTTATTTAAATTTGGCACATATGTTGCAAGGTTATAAATTTTTGTCGAAAAAAGTGGGAGTTAATAAATTTAAGCCTCATATTTCATGTAGTTCGGGTCAGCACATTTAAATGTATATTTATGTATTTACTATTATCCGTTTCCAACGAAACTAAACAGGAATGATAAGCACCGGCCAAAGAAAATCTTTAGTTTAAAAAAGTGGACAGGATCACGCCCATAATAATAAAAAATTAAAATTTGCCCTAGAGAGCTGAAATTTGATAAATAAGTAGGTCTAGGTTAGCAACTCACTAGAAAAATCTCCAAACCTGGAAATTATAGCCAGGGGCGGGGCTACGTCCATAAAGCTCAGCATTAGAAAACAAATGTAAAGCGTTTAACTCAAGCGATTTTATTGAAACTCGGCATACATATTGCAATAATGCAAGGCTATAAATTTTCGTTGAAAGAAGTGACCGTTAAGACGCCCATAAAATTTAAACCTGCTATTTCATGCACTTCGGCTCAGGACATTTAAATATACGAGGTTTGTTCAAAAAGTATCGCGAATTTTGAATTTTCCCTGGTTACGTATACGAATTATGATTTTTTTGTGGCGTTATGTTGGTAGTCATATCTCTCACTTATGCCGACAATTTCGGTCATTTTGAATGTGTAGTTAATTGTTGAGAGCTGCTTTGCTTGCACGTGTTTTGGCTCGTCTTGGATTTTTACCTATTAAAAAAAATGGAACAAAGAACGTGTATCAAATTTTGTGTGAAAAACGAAATTAAGTGCGCGGATGCATTCCGAATATTGACTGTGACATACGGAGAAGCTACCTTGAAACGTTTATCGGTGGTACAAAATGTTCTCAGAAGGCCGAGAAGATGTGAACGGCGAAGAGCGTGCCGGACGCCCAAGCACTTCAACAACAGACGAAAAAATTGATGAAGTGAAGAAAGTGGTCGAATCACTATTAGAAAAGTTGCTGAGGACCTAGACATATCGATTTGCTCGTGCCATTAGATTTTTATCAATGATTTGGGCATGAGACGGGTCTCCGCGAAATTCGTACCAAAATTGCTCAATTTCGACCAAAAACAGCATCGCATAAACATTTGCTAATGAGCTGTTGGACTCTGTCCGAGACGACCCAAATTTGGTCCAGAGGGTCATAACTGGTGACGAATCGTGGGTTTATGGTTATCACGTGGAAGCTGCCGCACGAACCAAGGTAAAAATCGAAGACGCCCAAGCACTTCAACAACAGACGAAAAAATTGATGAAGTGAAGAAAGTGGTCGAATCACTATTAGAAAAGTTGCTGAGGACCTAGACATATCGATTTGCTCGTGCCATTAGATTTTTATCAATGATTTGGGCATGAGACGGGTCTCCGCGAAATTCGTACCAAAATTGCTCAATTTCGACCAAAAACAGCATCGCATAAACATTTGCTAATGAGCTGTTGGACTCTGTCCGAGACGACCCAAATTTGGTCCAGAGGGTCATAACTGGTGACGAATCGTGGGTTTATGGTTATCACGTGGAAGCTGCCGCACGAACCAAGATAAAAATCGAAGACGAGCCAAAACAAGCTCAAGCAAAACAGCTGCAAGCAAAGCAGCTGTCAACAATTAACTGAACATTCAAAATGCCCGAAATTAACATCTTAACAGCTTAAATTCGATACACAAAGAAATCTCAATCAGAGATCACCAAGAAAAATCTAATAATCATATAATTTCTAGATAATCTGTTAACTTGACAACATTTTTACCTTTCTAAAAAAGGAAAGAATAATGTGTGTTTGTTCATTCCTTATATCAGAAAAAATGTTGTAAGCAGATTATTTAGAAATTATATGATACCCTTACGACTACAAATTAATATAATGCATAGCATATTTCAGTGATAGGTATTGTGCCAAACAAGAACTTGGTCAAATTTTTATCTCACTACTTTTGATAGCCGAAGTTTTGGAAAGGAACTTGGCCTTTTTTCACGTATATGTTTTTGTGAGGATTTAGTACTTACGATACATTTTTAATCAATTTAAATTACTTATAGTATCAAAAAAGCTTACAAAACTCAGGTTTATTAATTTTCTTCATATTGGGGGCTATTCTGGAAAACGCGTCGAAAAAGTGAAACTTTACATTAAAATAAAAACAAATTTTCAAAAATTGTTTTTGTTTGTAATACATTTCTAAAATGAAATAAACGTGAGAATTTCAACGCGTTTCTCTCTCTTTTAAAAACGGTTAATTTTGTATGCTAAACAAAAACAATTTTTTTTACATTTACACAGTTTTGTTTTTGTTTTGCATGTAACTTTCACCAATTCGACGCGTATTCCAGAATAGCCCCCATTATAATATTATTTCAACGTAAAATATGTACTTATGTATATGTATTTAAAATATATTGAAAGGAATTAATATTCGTCGTCAGTTTCATTTAACGAATCTTTTATTTTTGAAGTATGCTTTAAATTTAAATATTCTTTATGATATTTAGGTGGCATACTAATAATAATAATAAATAATAAACTTTTACTGCCTTATTTATAAAAAATATTTCTGGTTTATAAAAGGTTAATAAAACAAATTTTCTATGGAAATTTGATTAATAAACCTTTCATAAAACCAAACTATTTTTTATGAATAAAGCCCTTAGCATATAATATTTCGATTTTATAAGTGAAATTTAAACTGGTTATAAGTTTTTTTTCAGAATTATGAAAATATCCATAAACTAGTTTAATTGAAGTTGATTTTTTTATTTTTAATGTTGCGTAACGGAGGTCATTGAAATTAAGTTTAATTTTGTTGGGCAGTAACGAATTAGCATGCTAAAATTGGAAGTCACTTGTCACTTCCAATTTTTGAAATCGTAGCCTGATGGGTTAGTTCGCACATTACGGATAATAGTCGGCCATTCATTAGGCGCACGAAAATTCAATTGTGCTATGTACGGAATCTACTGGCATCATAGTATGTCCCGAAGTAAATAAGTAACATTAATTTTGTGGACAGATGTCAAAGAATTTAAAAAATATGCCAGCATAGACATTACGGCTTTTTTTGCTGTTCTGGCCAGCGCACCTGTCGCAATATAGACTTCATTTGACTGTTTTTCTGTTGCCAGTAATAAGGAAATATATATAGAGAGCTGAGCATATTTCAATACAACTGCGTTTACCATCACGCACACCCCACAAGAAACAATATGCATTTCAATGCTAAAATTATAATAGGCGTATTTGCGGGAGTAAAACAGTGTAATATTTTTCTCCATAAGGAGTGTTTAAAACTTTCTGCATATCAAAACTGGCACATGAGAAATCTAAACACTTTTTGCAAAAAAGTTTATTTTTAAGCAAGTACTCTGTACAAAACAATTTTGTATTGTATATGGCAAACAGGGCTGCTAGATAAAGTTATCGAAAAATCGTCGAAATGCCGATAAATATAAAAAATCATCATTTCATACTCGACAAATCGTCAAAAAAACCGGACAACTCAAAATGAAGTTTTTTAATATATAGGGTGTTTTTTATTGAGGTATAGAACTTTAAGTTGGCATCACTTTTTTAACTGGCGGCCATTTTGTCAGCTGTCAAGTGATTAATATTTAGTTTGGTTTGCCATTTCATCATGAACAGGTTGACAAAAGAACAACGCTTGCAAATCGTGCAAATTTATTTCGAAAATAATGGTTCAGTTCGCGAAGTTTACCGCAAGCTCCGTCCATTTTATGGTCGACATAATCGTCCATCAGAGCAATTAATTCGGTTAACCTGTCAATTGGCCACCAAGATCGTGTGATTTGACACCATTGGATTATTTTCTTTGGGGATATGTGAAGTCGCTCGTCTACGCCAACAAACCAGAAACGTTAGGGGACTTGGAAGCCAACATTCGTTGCGTTATTGCCAACATACGGCCCCATATGCTCGAAAAAGTGGTTGAAAATTGGACCTGTAGAATTGGCTTTATTCGAGCCAGCCGCGGTGGCCACATGCCCGAAATCATATTTAAACGTTAATGGCATAAAATTATCCTTCCAATAAAGCCAAATTGATGGACATTAAAACGATTTTCTTGTGTTTTATTTCAATTCGAAGTTCTATACCTCTAAAAAAACACCCTGTACATACATACGAGGTTTGTTCAAAAAGTATCGCGAATTTTTAATTTTCGCTTGTTGCGTATATTCGAATTTTGATTTTTTTGTGGCATTATGTTGGTACTCATGTCTCTCACTTATGCCGACAATTTCATCCATTTTGAATGTTCAGTTAATTGTTGACAGCTGCTTTGCTTGCACGTGTTTTGGCTCGTTTTGGCTCGTTTTCGATTTTTTCCTATTTAAAAAAATTGAACAAAGAACCTGTATCAAATTTTGTGTGAAAAACGAAATTAAGTGCGCGGATGCATTCCGAATGTTGACTGTGGCATACGGAGAAGCTACCGGAGCAAAGTTTATCGGTGGTATAAAATGTTCTAAGAAGGCCGAGAAGATGTGAACGACGAAGAGCGTGCCGGACGTCCAAGCACGTCAACAACATACGAAAAAATTTATGAAGTGAAGAAAATGGTATTGGCCAATCGTGGAATCACGATTAGAGAAGTTGCTTAGGACCTAGATATATCGATTTGCTCGTGCCATTCGATTTTTATCAATGATTTGGGCATGAGACGGGTCGCCGCGAAATTCGTACCAAAATTGCTCAATTTCGACCAAAAATCATCGCATGAACATTGCTAATGAGCTGTTGGACTCTTTCCGCGAAGACGAATCGTGGGTTTATGGTTATGACGTGGAAATCAAAGCTCAATCATCTAAATGGAAGCTGCCGTGCGTGCAAGCAAAGCAGCTGTCAATAATTAACTGAACTTTCAAAATTTCCGAAATTGTCGGCATAAGTGAGAGACATGAGCAACCAACATAACGCCACAAAAAAATAAAAATTTGAATATACGTAACAAGCGAAAATTAAAAATTCGCGATACGTTTCGAACAAACCTCGTACATACATATCATTTTTCATGTTGCACTTGTGTAACAATAGAGTATTAAATCAAATTTTCAAAATCGTTAGTAAAAGCAAAAAACTTTTTATTTTACATTGAAGGTACCTACCTACTCGTATGTCTACACAGAGAAAATAGATTTGTTGTGATAACCGAATTTGTAGCCAATCGAATTTTTTCGGTTCCAACAACGAATACAAAATTCTGTTTTAATGAAAAAATTTAGCTTTGGAATTAAATTTTAATTGTGACTATAGAAACAATTAATTGATACAACCAATATAATTGATATTTCTAAAGGAATCATTGGTAGACATGGCTCATATACATGCATACATACATACTTAACAACAATTTCTGCAGAATAAAAAAGGTATGTAAGTACGTTAGTATATATATCGTGAATTACTCTTAATTTTTTGCTTATATTCTGAAGTGAAATGTGCAAATTTTTGATCCGCGTTGTTCATTGTAACATCCATTGCCAGTGTTCGACTTTAATACACAGAGACATTTTCCTATCAAGAAACTATTTTGCACAAATAATGAAATTATTTGCACAAATAATCTCCCTTCAGAATAATAGTAATATATATGTATATGTATATAATAATGTCCTTACCTGTTTTGTTAAATCGAGTTTTTCTGTAATTATTCTGCAAAAGATATTTTTTATATGACATTTCTATCTAATTTTTATTTTTTGTTTATAACATTCAAACTTTTCCACAAATAAGGAATAATTCAATAACAAAATATGTTTTCCTTTTATATTCAGAATAAAAAATTCGGTTAGGAACATCAATAAAGTACTTCATTTCCTTTTCTTTTATTGCAATATAATTTCAGTGCGACGGCAAATGATAAGTTAGTTACAATAACCGAAGTTTTATTTCTTAAAACTAAATATTTGGGGTATTCACACGGGTGTCTTAAGTGTTATCAAGTCATAAAGTCCTAACATTTTAAACCAGTTTAAAATTATTTTTACTTTCTTTCATATAAAAGGTGTTCTATATTAATACTATTCTTCACTCTATGTATTTGTTACTGTCATAATTAATTATTTTGCTTTTACTTTCCTTTTTCGACAAAATTTCCATTTATGTTTATATCAAGGTTGGAAACCGAAACGAATAACGGTATCGGTATTGATACCAGTACAATTATTTTTTAAATTTCGGTATCGGTATTTTTTTTATTTCGGTATCGGTATTACCGGTACATACCGTTAACGAGTCTACAATACCGTTATACCAATATTACTGCTAAATTTATTAATTCAGGCGTCCACTGCAAAAATCATTTTTGTATTAAATTACTTCAAAAAGGAAGTATGTATTTTACATTAACATATGAAAAACATATACACTTATTATATACACATACTTTTATTAAAAAATAATTAAAAAAAATTAAAATAAGGAAACCGCAGTTCAAACCTTGCATACCTATATAAAGTATATATTTTGGTTAATTCAACAAAATAATAAAAATAAAAGTTTTCTACTATACGGATAATACAGTGTATAATATACACGAACTGTTTGTAGAAAATGTAAGTACTTGTTGATGTACGAATGAACATTTGTATTCTAACTCCCGAATATTCGTACGTTTTTAGATATTCGTATTCTTACTCGCCAAATTCAGAGCAAAACAAATATTTTTATTTGTTTAAATTTGCAAAAATTAAAAAAAAATAATTTATTTTAATTCAAAGAATAAAAAATATTCTTGTTGCTAACTTAAAAGCAAACAAAACAAACTTCTTGTACAATTAAGGCCCAAATTCACAGTCATTAGTTAAATAATAGCAATAGTTTAATATTTGATTCACAGCTCTTTGATTACCATTAGTTAAACCGCAAAGTGTCATTGGTTAACAAATAGTTAGACAACAGCTGATTCGTTGTAAACTTTATTAGTATTGTTGTTTGTGAACAATTTTAAGCACATTTCACACATACGTTGTCAAGCATATTCTTTGTAAAGTAAACAAACAGACCTCATATGTACATACATCTCAACTGGTCTAATTTAGACCACTGGCGGCCCTAGAAGTTTAAAAGCCTTAAACTAAAATATTTACCAATTCTATGAGCAGGAACGAAATGCATATAGGCGTTGCTTAAGAAAAAATCAAATATATCAAATAAAATAAAGACTATCGGCCTCAAAATGTCGAGCCCTAGCCGGAGTATAACCCAGCATACCAGCGCCCCCAACAGTTTGGACACACCTGACAAATTCCTTTATTTTAGTTTTCTTTTTTAGACACCATCTTTTACAAAAATGGGTTGGATTTAATTCCGTTTCCGAATGGAATTGAACTCTGTGACATGGTTGTATGTCAAATAAATATACATACATACATACATATGTATGCATGTGCCCTTAATATTTAGAAACTCACAGGAGCAGTTTATGACGAATATGATTATTTGAACTCGGGATGTGAAAGTGACCTTTTTCTTAAAGTTAAAATGTTCAATAAAAATGTTGTTTATAAAGTTTTGCATAAAAGTACAAAACACATTCTATACCCAATTTGCAAAAAGTTGGATCTTCCATCCTTAAATAAGACAGTCACAAAAGTATTTTGGTATTTTGTTTTATTTTCTTTGTAGCCTAATGATCCAGCAGTATTAAATGCACAAGTTCGTATCATACAACAGTACAAGCATATTAGGGATCCTATGGACTTAAAGGATAAAACTGGCGTAAATAATGACTATATACGTTATGTACTTCAAAATAAAAATGAAATAATAAACAAATGGAAAAGATTTTGTAGACATGCTGATGATTGTGATGGAATTGATGCCCTTCTACTACAGTATACATCGCACTGTAAACAGCGTAAAATAAAACCGACAGTACCAATGGTAAAGTCAGAAGTAGACAATTTATTGAAAGTTTTGAAAGTTCATCCTTATAATATAAAACCATATATATGGACTCTTATCGCTCATATTCCTTTTAATAAGCTAAATTTAATTGATCCAACGAATAACAAAAGTATACAGATGTGTTCGCTCTTCGACATTTTAGTGGAAGATGGCAAACGTTTACTACAGCCAGAAACACACAAAAGCTTTTTAAAAAGAATGAATGAAAGAAAAACTGTTTCTAAAAGAAAAAAAGAGAAAACGAAAAAGTCGTCAATAGAGGCAGCAGATAGCAATAGATTGCTTGATGTGGCAAAAAACACTATTAAAAACGGTTCAACATCTTCAGACGGTAAGTGATCTTAAATTCTCACTTTAATATACACGTGTATTGGTATGCATATGTTCATAGTATAAGTATATGGGCGCAATATACCAATTTTCGTCGGCTCACTGCAATAAAGTCATAAGTAATAAGCCAAGATAGCATAATTTCTCAGTTAATTGAAATATAAGGACACGATTGCACTACACTGCATTGGTAATAAAGCCATATAGACTAAATTCGGTCATTTTAGATTATTATTGAGTTATGACTTTATTGCAGTGAGCCGTCGAAAATCGGTACATTGCGCCGATAGTGTAATCTCGTCTTTACGCTTATTTTTAACCGTTTAATAAAATTGTGCGAATTGTTTCAAAATGATTTTGAGTACATTCATTACATCCAAAAATTCTTGTAACATTGCAGATCATATATTTTGATCTTTTATCGGCAGTACAAAAACTGTATAATCTGAAGATATCGTATTTAAGTGAGCTCAAAAACGTGTCAAACATATTTTGAAATTAAAATTGAACGGTGTTTTTAGCACAATTATTTCCAAAAATTAGGGAATTGAAACTCAGTTGTTTTGCGTATTTGATTATATCCGTTAAACTTATTTTACCTATAAGTATAAGTTCGATTCTACTACCAAAGGGAGTAAAACCATATACTCAGTTTGGCGATTTTGTTGACCACGTCGCTATTGCGCAGGTGGGCTCATTGCGCCATCTGTCTTGAGCTGATTCAAGAAAGGCAACATCGAAGCGTCTCTAGCAGGGTGAGAGTGGGAGCCCACAGAGATTATGGATATCGAATTCTCTGAGTAGGGTTCCCCTAATTGCCAGGTCATCCGCAACTATGTTGCATGAAATAGTCCGTGTCCACGCAGCCTGTGAGCGACTTAATTGCATTGCTCTTTTAATGGCAGATATCTCTGCCTGCAATGTGCTATATTCGTCCGGGAGTCTGAAGGGCATGTAAATTCTGAATTCCGGAATATATACGAACCCACCAACTCTTCCCCCCTTTTTGAGCCGCCTGTGAAAACCTGTATGGTTCCATCCAGTGGGGAAACACCTTTTGTCAATAAAATTCGAAAATTCCTATTGAAGTAGGGTTTCGGAGTGTGGTAGTCAATAAGAACAGATATGTTGTTTACTGTATTTCGAATGCTAGCATGTCTCCAAGTTCGGTAGTTCCATGCGCCTATTGTATTTAGTCTGATGGCGGTACGTAGAGCTATAATTATAATAATTTTATGACCATCTCTAGTATCCAACCGACTCCTTTAGGACTTATTCCCCAAGTAGAATCGATTGCATTCCTACGGATGTAGATTGCCGTTTGGGCTTTGGCTACTCTTGCCTAAAGATTTCTTTCCAGGATAATTTACTGTCAAGAACAATACTCAGATATTTTGCATTATCCGACAGGGTGCGGGTAATGCCATTTAGTTTTAGGGGGACTTTGAATCTCCTGGAACAGAGTACCAGTTCCGTTTTGGTTGGGTTGACACTGAGGCCGCTTCGTGACCACCAAGCACTAAACTCATTTAGTACCGTTTCCATTCTTTGTGATGTCGTACCCAGATGAAATCCTGATATTGCTATCGCTATATGTTTCTTGGTCAACCCCCAGCTCTATAAGAGACTGAATGATTGCGTCGGATCAATATTATTAATGGCCAAGGCTACCATGGTGTAGTTTTTATGCTCGATTGACTTCTTTATGTGTCCTACAAGCGAGTGTAAGGCAGTCTCAACCGATTTATCCTTAATGTATAAGTATTGAGAGGCTGAGAGGAGAGAGTTCCATCTATTATTGTTCTAATATGAACATCCATCGCTCTTTCAAGGGTTTTTAGAAGGAAGAAAGTTAAACATATGGGTCTAAAATCTTGCGCCTTGGTATGTGATGCCTTCCCTCCTTCGGGGATAAATATCACATCGCATTTAGTCCATGCAATTGTAATATATGTATGACCATACGATACAGGCCTTGTATATGGCAAGTAACCATGGAATTACTAGATCTGCGTTATGTTGAACGGATGGGAGCTTTTAAGGGCAAATTTCAGTTTTTGCGTTGTAATGTCTAAGGATACAGTGGGCTAGGCGTGTGAAGGATATGCTTGTAACATATCAATGTGGGGTTGACATCCCGTAAAGTGGGTGTTCATTAGGACCTTTAAAAATTCGATACCATTAGTGATCCAATTTCCATCATTATTTTGGATGTAGCCCTCGATACCCGGCTTTTTGTCTAACATCATTCTTGACAGGACAGTTACCTATCCTTTTTGTCTGCAGTTTTTACGAGTTTCTGCTAGGGATGCCAATCGGGACTGGTTCGGGACTCTGTGTCTTTTGAACATTAAAAGAAACATGCGTTTTATAGGTATTTACTAAAATGAGGTTCACAAACAAAAGTTTTATAATTGTTTCATTTCAGTCAAAACATATTTGAAAATTCACAAATAATATTTTTGAAAATCATAGAAGAAAAATAAGCGCAGCAGGCTTAGAAACTTTAACAAAACCCAGATTCATATCGAATATACATAAGGTATTTGCTGGGTTTTTGTTAAAGTTTCTAAGCTTACTACGCATATTTTTCTTATGTGATTTTCAAAAAATATTATTAATTGTGAATTCTCAAATAGTTTTTGAAAGTCTGTGCATTCTTATGTTTGTGACTGTTCAAAATATGTGGTTGAAGTCTACTAATGATTTGGCAAAGCATCAATGAAATTCGTATATAGACAATGCTTAACCACCGGCAAATAAATTTCAATTATAAAAGATCAATATTGTGTTGCCACGGTTACTATCTTCACATGGGGGAAGTTAATGATGAATTTATTTAAAAAAAACAAACAAAAATTAGTAAACAATTTCGGGATTGACTGAATCCCGAAAATCCCGGGATTAAAAAATTAAAATCCCGGGATTCACTGAATCCTGAAAATCCCGGGCGCACGAATTGTGCTACAATAAGAAAACGTAATAACTTCTTTTCTGTGTGAGTAATCGGTTTATTAATTTTTGTAAATGACAAATTTCTATTAAGATTTATTAAAATGTATGCTTGTAATATTGTAAAATACTGCCGTACCATGCTTTCCAGTCCATTATTTCCATTCAAAGGGAATTTTGGCGAAAATTCCTTGAGTAAATTGACCGTTGTGAGGCTGGTAAGCATGTTTGCTGAATCTGAAAGTATTGCACAAAGAATGTACCATGGAAATCCCTGTGTTCGAATTCAACACACCATCGCGGCTCAAGCACGGTCGGTCGGTTCCTTGCAAAGTTCAAATTACAAGAAAAATAAACCCACTTGATTTACCTTCTTGCCTGGAATTTGGCCAACAAATTATTGAATCGACGGATTTGTACAGCATATAAATGGGCATGGGGATAATTTACAGTCTATCATCTCCAAAAACAGTTAGTTATATAAAATTAAAAAGAATTTTCTATAAAATAAAAATAAAAACGTTTTCGAAAAAGGTAAACCGACTTTATACATTAAAAAGTTAAAAATAAAAAAGGATTATCATATGCTTTTTTTAAAACGTTTTTATTTTTTACTTTTTAGTGCATAATTAATAATTATCTACTCTTACACCACCACTTTTTGCTGGATTCCGCGCATTAAATAAATGTAAAGTAATTCTCACAAGGTTTGAAGCCTCTCAATGAAATAGTATTCCATATATGCCATAATTAATAATTGCTTTGTATGAGGAGTACCCATTCCCTTGCTCCTATTGCATATTGGTGAAAATGGGACCATTTCATATAGAGAAATAATTTTTAAAATCGATTCTCAAATGACGGAGAAATCGTTGAACATAAAAAATATATGTCCATGACGAACATACATATCGCTACCTTAATATAGAAAGGCCCTAACTCATTGTTTTTTTGAAATCGAGATTTTTGAATTTTCCGCTAACTTAGGTGTTCTTCTATCGAAATACATACATATGTATATGAAAAACTCGATTTCAAAAGAATAATGAGTTAAGGCCTTTCTATATTAAGGCAACGATATGTATGTATAACCTTATCCTTTTTTGAAGTCGGTTAAATATAAATGAAATACATTGATAAAAAAGGGTTATTTGAATTTCTTATTGTAGCACAATTGGTGCGCCCCTGTATATGTACAAGATGGGCCAAAAGAAGTCATCCGATGTTGTTTGGCGCTCATTTCATGTAAATGAAAAACTTAGATTCTGTTTTTTTGATTATGTTTATTTGAATCTTTAGAATTTTATTGGTCAAGTCGAGAATGTGATATCAAAAAATTGGCTCCGTCACATTTAATTGCTCGTTTTATGTAATTTTTCATCACTTCGGGCGACAGATTCTCGCACTCGTGTCGAATGTTGTCCTTGAGGGCTTCCAGCGTCTCGGGCTTGTTCACGTAAACACGGGACTTCAAAAAACCCCATAAAAAAAAGTCTGGAACGGCTAAATCGGGCGATCTTGCGGGCCAGTGTAAATCGCCAAAAGGAGAGATGAAGCGACCCGGGAACGCCACGACACGATTATTCCGCGTTATTGCAGAGTGTATCGCTCCATGGCTTGTTCACTTGTATTCTACATCTGTCTAGTTCACAAATGTCAAAACAGATTTGCCATTATATGCCATTTGCAAAAATAAGAGCATCTTCCAATAGGGTGATTTCTTTTGGGCCACCTTGTACAGGGTGTTTTTTTTAGAGGTATAGAACTTCGAATTGAAATAAAACACAAGAAAATCGTTTTAATGTCCATCAATTTGGCTTTATTGGAAGGATAATTTTATGCCATTAACGTTTAAATATGATTTCGGGCATGTGGCCGCCGCGGCTGGCTCGAATAAAGCCAATTCTACAGGTCCAATTTTCAACCACTTTTTCGAGCATATGGGGCCGTATGTTGGCAATAACGCCACGAATGTTGGCTTCCAAGTCCCCTAACGTTTCTGGTTTGTTGGCGTAGACGAGCGACTTCACATATCCCCAAAGAAAATAATCCAATGGTGTCAAATCACACGATCTTGGTGGCCAATTGACAGGTCCATTCCGCGAAATTATGCGCTCATCGAATGTTTCCTTCAATAAATCGATTGTGACGTGCGCTGTGTGGCATGTAGCGCCGTCTTAATGGAACCACAACTCATCCACATTCATGCCATCCAATTCGGGAACAAAATAGTCGGTTATTGCTGTGCACTGTGGTGAATCGATTCATTCGGGTCCTCTTCAACACTTTGCTCTACAGCGGCAATTGTTTCTTCGGTGCGCACTGTTCGACGTCTCTGCGGATGCGTATTATCACATAGAGTAAACGTAGTGCGAAAACGATCCATGGTTAACCGAATTAATTGCTCTGATGGACGATTATGTCGACCATAAAATGGACGGAGCTTGCGGTAAACTTCGCGAACTGAACCATTATTTTCGAAATAAATTTGCACGATTTGCAAGCGTTGTTCTTTTGTCAACCTGTTCATGATGAAATGGCAAACCAAACTAAATATTAATCACTTGACAGCTGACAAAATGGCCGTCAGTTAAAAAAGTGATGCCAACTTAAAGTTCTATACCTCAATAAAAAACACCCATTATGTATGTATGTATAATAACCCAAAAACATCAACCAAAACTAGTAACAAAACACTTTTTTTGCTTTTTTCATTTGTCTTTGCTTTGGTCAATTTATTTAATTTCTTATGTGCCTGTTTTTTTTTTAAATAAACAATAAAATATAAATTAATAACAAAACCAAATGAAAAATTCACAGATATGCCGCCATTGAAGTCCATAAGTTTGACTTCAGAAAATAAGGACACAGAAGTTTTGAAAATCAAAGAGGAACCTTTTGACTATATCGATTATGAAGCCAACACAAACAATAATTTGAGTTCGCAACCGATAAAAACCGAAATTATAGGTGATTATGAAAAAGTTATTGCAGAACAAGATGAATTTATAGATTTTTCTCGTGAACCATTGATAAAAAGAGAAACTGTTTTATCAGAGAATAATGGAATAAAGTTCAAAATTGTAAGCAATATTGAATCAAGTGGTTCCAAACCAGCTGCAGTACAAATGCAAAATTTGAATCATACGTATAAAAGTTGTAAATATAATCAGGGTGAAAGTGCTAACGAGGACAAAGAAATTAAAATAGAGCCAAGCGAAAACTCTTGCCAACAAATCAAAATCGAAGCAACCTGTAATATATTAAAAGTTTTTGGTAATAAAGATAATGTTGAATATGATGAGAATGATGAAATAGTATTGGAAATAGAAGATTGCGATAATGAGGCGCTCGAAGAATTTCTGGAAGCGATAAATAAATACATTGAAGAAGGCTCGATGACATCCGAGCAAGATGTTAAAATAGTCGAAAGCAATATAAATCAGGAACCAATAGAAATCGAGTCTGATGAAGATGATGATGGTGAAGTTGTGAGGATATTAGAAATAATATCTGATGATGATGATGACGACATTAAAATAAAAAAAGAATTAAGTAGTAACCCTGAAAGTTTCATAGAATATAAAACGAATATAAAACGAAGTAGAAATGCAATTGAAGACGATCCCTTTTCAATATCACATTCATCGGGGGGATTAACAAAAATTCATAGGTAAATTCTACAGACTCTCAAGATACATTTAATTTATCCATTAACAGTAGATTGAAGGCTTTTGAATGTCTTCGTCGTATGCAAAAGTGCCAAAAGTGGGTATCGAGCTTGTACCTCATTTAACGATTTAATTTGTTATGCGGCGATGGATATGGTCACAACTATTTTATGTATATGTATTAGACAAAATATGTATAAATACACATATATTTATATATTCGTAGTATATAAAGCCTAGATCTCACTATCGGCACAATGTGCCGACTTTCGTCGGCTCACTGCAATAAAGTTATAAGTAATAAGCTAAATTGGCCTTAATTTTCAACTGATTAAAATATAAGGACATAATTTCACCACATTTGGTAATAGAGCCATATAGACTTATTCCGGAATTAATTGAGAAATAAGGAAATTTTGGTTTATTATCTACTTATGAGTGTATTGCAGTGAACCGACGAAAATCGGTACATTGCGCCGATAGTGGGATCCCGGCTTAAGGATTATTGGCTTAAAGTTAACGAGAATTTAAATTATGTGATATTTACACTTATTTCGTCAAATATTACTCACTAGCCCATGATAATTTAAGTGAGACATTTTAATCATACTTAGGTAGAGTGATATAACTTCGTGCTATTACTCACTAGTTTATAAATTTGCAACTTTTTCCATAACTTCAAAAATAAGTGTTTTCTAAATTAATTTGGAGTCGAATATGTCACTTATTTATTTTTCCAAAGAACCTTACAAGAACAGTATCAGTCAATTGACCGGTCATTTGATCGGTAGTCATGCAGGATATATTCATCATTACGCATAACAAACTTTCTATCACATTATCAAGAGTGATGGAAACTTTTGTGTAAGTGTGATGTTGCACCATTCTCTAACTAATGAATTCTGTCGACTATATAACATACATATATTCGAAATGCGCACTCTACTGCTTTTTACGAATCAATGATAGCATAATATTAGTAATTATTTTAACTGTTTTTTTATTATTATTATAGAAAGTAACTTAGAGATATACAAGTAAATAAATTCAGTGAAATTTTTTTTATTAAGCTTTAGGTAATTTATATTTATTATTTATTTCATAAATACTTTACAAAGTAAATTTGCAAAGTATTGTTGCACAAATATGGGCCGGGTAACTAGACCCAAGATTGTATTAACAGTATTTTAAAAAAGATTTGTGACTGACTGTACACGACCTATGCTTTCACAGAGGAAGTAGCAACGTGGTTGTTAAAGAAATTCCACAAAATAACCACAATGTTATATGGTTATCCGTGGCAGATCAGTCAACCAGTGCGAGAGAGACGAAAACTTCTCGAAGGCCAAACAACACACACAAGCCTGACCGCACTTACGAAATAGTTACGATGACGCGAGAGCTGTTGTTCAACCCAGAGCTGCTTAACGACTGAGGTAATTTATGTATTTTTAGTTTTGTATTTCGATATTTCGTTAACCGATGCTAATAAAATATATTGTGACGATTTTATCCTTTAAAAACGCTTTCCCGTGGACATGAAGATTTGCAAATGAATAATAGACCCCACCCCAATGTAATAATTTCCACAAAATCAAAGTTCAAAATTTGCAAAAGATATGGGAAAATAATAAACTTTAAAAGGATCAGAAAAGCTGGGAGATTATCAGCACGAGTGAAGTTTGACACTATTGACCAAAACTCTTCACAGCTAAGATTAACTATACTTGCAAAATGGTTACTAAATTTGATAAAACAAAATTCTCTAAACCCTTAATTCAAGTTTTGAATATCGTTTTCATCAATTAAATTTTTTTATTTCTCCCCTTGAATTTTTAAAATCTATGCTGGCTTCTTCATATATTTTTAAAAATACCCCCAATTTCCGCCACTTTTTTTTTTTTTTAAATTTCCAAAATCGACGATATTCGTCGACGATATCTTGGCGCTTAACAGTTTGTGTGGCAATACCACACATGGAAAAATATTGGAAATGACAAACGTTGCCGCTAGTTCTCACTTTTATTTTCGCTTGCGATGTCACAAAATGCCGTAGTGTGTGTGCGGCATAGTATTAAAATTTTTTTTACCAGCACTAAAGTGAGGTACACATTACCGGACATGAGTGACAGTTTTGCTAAAATTTTACATTGATCGATAGTGTGAACACGAATTTCGTCAGGCAACAGTCAACCACAAAAATTTTTGTGGTTGAGTGACAGCCAGTGGCCATATTTGTTGTTGACTGGTAGTGTGTACCAAAAAGCGTCAGTCAAGAGATATTTTTACATATTTACATATTTTGATGAAATGCAAGGCTGTGTGTGATGTTAAAGACAAAATATTAAGACAACGTCGTGCGAGGAGTTGTTAAAGATAAGAAAACATTAAAATAATTCATTATAAAAAAAATTTTGTTAGCAATAATGCGCATCCAATTTGTGTTTTTTCTGTGTGTCTAATTTTTTTTATTGAATGAATGTTTGAGTGTCGAACATGATCGATAGTCTGAACTGCCAACACTTTCATTCAAAACTGATGAATTTTTGACAGTCACTCATGTTCGATAGTGTGTACCCCACTTAAGGGCCAATTTCACCAACCCTATTCAAATATAAATTCATATTTAAATGTAAATTTTCATTAATTTTAGGTATATTTTTTAAAATGCCCTACCCTGCAAGAAATGATCCCTGCAGAAAACATGGGGTTAAGTCACCCCAAGTCACCACTTTTATCGACTATTATGGTGACATTGTCAACTTGTCAACAGAGCGTCTATTAATAATGGTTTTCATGCGTAGAAAACTTTTTGTCAGATACACACAACTATGCTTCTTCTTAATGTTTTATTGGTTTGTTGAAAATAAACGTGACGTCAAGCAAAATTTAAGTGTTTATAAAAATTATCTTAAGAAATAGAATTATAGGGTTAATATTGTATATAAATGTATTTAACAATAATTAAAAACATAATACACAAAAAAAAAATAAAAAAAACAAATAAAATAACAATATTGTATAAAAATATAAAATGTGAAGATTGAAGAGTTTTAAGTGAAAGGTGCCAATTATGGAAATTTTGAACCTGTGGAAGATTTTGTGCCATCAGGTAAAGATTGTCACATTTTAAGATCCATACATAAGTGTTTGACTTTACTAAGTCAGCGAAACATACAATTTTTAATTTTAATATACATATGTATTTAATAGAAATGACAAACAATTTCCTGCAGGTGGTGACAGTGTCTATAGTGAATCAGTACAGTTTTACTACGGACATCGAGCGAGGAAATATCGATATTGTAGACTAGAGCCCCTAAAATTTACTAGTGTCTCCATGTGGTCCCAAAAAAACTACTTAGTCAGTAGTCTACAGTCTAGTGGTGGATTTTCAATGACAAGCTAATGTTAAATGTTAATAGGCGATTACATTGCTACTGATAATGTCACTAGTAAATCACTACATTTTCACTATTCGCATTTTCTGCAGGGGAATGACTGAAACTAACACAAACGTAATTTTTTCACTAACACATTTGCAACAATTTTATATTGAAATCAAAAGTGACAGTCAATTGCTATAGCTGCTCTACTCTAACATATATGTATGTAAGAGTGGAACATCTAATGTACACATGCCAAAAATGTTAAAATATTGCATTTTATTGTAAAATATAAAATTTGTTCTTTCTGTGAAATTAAAATTTATAGAAGTGTTAAGAAAGTTAAGTAAAAACAATAGTGAATAAAAGAAGTTTACAATGCTTAATTTAATACATATATACATACGTATGCATTTCTTTTTCAAATTTTAGATATTTATAAAAAGCAAGGTGTGCTGGAAGTTGAAAACGACATGAAGGGGCCGATACCACCAACGTTATTTTGTGTTTTTGGTTATTTTTCTTAGTTTTTAAATATTTTACTTATTTATCTATTTTTTTTATAATAATAAACATTTAAAACAATGTGAAACTTGTGTTTATTAATATAATTATGCAGGTTTGACTACTTTACTATGACGGTTATATACATCAAGTGTGATAAGTCAGACGTCACAACCGCATGCATCATTAGCCGTAGCAGGTCAGATATATATGTTCCATAGTAGATATTTTTAATTAATTAGACAAAGATGCAAAATCACACGTACACAAAAGCTTGCATCACTTTTTCCACATTTTCCTTAACAAACTGGTAGAAACTTAAGGCCCCACTATAATATGAATAAGCAAACTTAAGCAACTGTGCGATTACATTCAATACGTATGTGTGCAACTATAATGTACTTAATGAAACTTTTCGTCAAGTTTCGTCAAATGTCATTTGCTTAAGTAAAGGCTCAACTATAATATGAATAAGCTGGCTTAAGTTAATGTCAGAATTGAACGATAAGCCTGTCAAATGCTTAAACATTTCAGAAGTGACTTTTAGGTGGCCATAATGTACTTACATGAACTTAAGCACTCCTTAGCCATAGCTGCACATCTAGGTATTGTTCATAATTTTGCAGTAATTTTGTTTCTTCTCATAACTCCTAAATGAATGCAATTCAATCTAATTAATTTGTTATAATGTGCTTATCTATTAAAAATTCACAAATAATTATATCTATCAATTTATTACATGTTTTATTTGCTTTGGCTACTAAAACTACAATAGTGAATATACATAAGCAAACACATGTGTATGTGTGTATATGTATGTTGTAAAAAAATAAGTGCAAATTAAAGTTTTGCTTTATTTTCTGAGTTTCAAATTAAAAATCAATAAAAACAATATTTAAAAGCAATGAATATTTTCTGCTGCTGTTTATTTGAGTTTAAAAAATGCACAAACCGTTGTTTCCGTACGGAACGTGCGTTCAGTTTGGCACTTTACTTAAGCAAATGACATTTGACGAAACTTGACGAAAAGTACATTATAGTTGCACACACACGTATTGTATGTAATCGCACAGTTGCTTAAGTTTGCTTATTCATATTATAGCTCGTTCAGCGTGCCACGAAATCAAGTAATTTCAAGATGAAATTACGAACGAAATAAACAGTGTTCATGCTGGTACTAAATGACATTTTACTTAATTTCGCAAGAATCTGATTCGTTGCGGTATTCATTGGAACTATATTTTCAGTTGAATAAACCTTTTTAATATTTAAATAAACTTTTCACATGACAATATTTTTCAATATAATGGCTTTTACTCATATTTTTATTTTATATCGAATTAAAAAAAAACAAGTTCTAACCAAATTGACGCATGCAATTTTTTTTGTTGCTTCGCGTGGTTGTAAATATCTTCATGGTTGGAAAAAAGGAGTTTTTCGTACAAAAACAGCGTTGTTCATTGCAATTTCATATTAATTTCGTTGAAATTAAGTAAAATGAGTTAATTTGGGATATGTCAAAATGTATGGGAAATTATTTAATTTCAACTTGATTTCGGCCGAAATCATGAAATTGCTTGATTTCGTGGCACGCTGAACGGGCTATTATAGTTGGGCCTTAAATCGTTCAATTCTGACATTAACTTAAGCCAGCTTATTCAAATTATAGTTGGGCCTTTAGGCCGGAGTAAAAATAACGTAACCACTAATTACTAATGAAAAACTGTTTGATTCAGACACGTATTTATTAAGTTAAACAGTTTCATACATAACTAATAGACAATTTTATAGAATCCAACATGATTGGAAACAGTTAAAATCAATAAATACATGTCTGAATCAAACAGTTTTTCATTATTAATTAGTGGTTACGTTATTTTTACTCATGTGTGGCACATGGCACACCAATGGAAACCCGGTCTTAGATAGATAAATCCATCACCACTGTCGGTGAAATGACCGGTCATTTGACTGGGAGTGTTCTTGCTGGGTACCGAATCATAGCTACACGACCACTTTTGTAGCTTTCGCCAACTTATGCTGAGTACACATCTGACATTTTTTGTGTTGCCATTTTGTGGTGTCTTTCAAAATGTGTGCTACGGCGTTCACATTAATTTTTTTATTTGTAAAGCAATACCACACAACGAAAAATATGGGGAATGACTAACGTTGCCACTATAGTAGACACTATTGCGATGTCACAGAATGCCATAGTGAGTACTCGACATAACATATAAAAATGCATGATTGTTTTGAGCATAAGATACTTATATTATTATTTTTTCGTAAAAAAAAAGGACATATTTTGGCCCGGTTTCATAAACCAAAAATTAAAAATGTAACAGGTATGTATTTATTACTAAAAGGTAAAATTAATGTACACTACATACATACATACCTACTAGGGTTTGCGATTTTTGCACTTCCCGGGAAACGGGAATGAAAAAATCGCGTTCCAGGGAATCCCCGGGAAAAGCAAATTTTCTACATTAAGTACATTTATTAAATGAAAGTTGGTGAAATTTCCATTGTTTTATTAATGTAAGCTTTCTTTTTAAATAAAATTTAATGGAAAAACAGTTTTAAGACAAACTTTTAAGTGAATTCAATCAGAATATATATAGAATATGAAGTAGAATATAGCTATTACTTAGTAAGAGATCATATAAACTTTATATTATAAAGACTTATTGATGGCTGTTACCGCAATTAGTAATCAATTTTATAATAAGGTTTCCAAATAATTTTATTAAGAATTTTCCTTGCTGGTTTCTCATTCTTCTTGAAAAATCTCCAGGAGGATTCTTATCGTTAAGTACAAGCAAGCTACAGTACTATGCTCAGCTGCGCCAAATTTTATATAGCTTGAGCCACAGTCTGTATAAATGCCTTTAATTTTTCATTTTATTTCTCCTAATATATTTCCTTCACTAGCCGTCCACACGAGCAATAATCTTGGCAATTATTGCCGTCGCAATTGTCAAATTCGATTGCCGACACAAGATATCAGCGTGTGGACCGTATAAATATGTGTTCAAATATATATTAAGCAACAAATGTTACTTCAGCAGATACTAATCCCAATGTAACATCAGAGCGCCCTCCTTCGTTGTGTAGCAGAATCATCGGCGAAGTAAAATAACCAATAAAATGGCCAGAGGCGCTGCAACACTGCATTATTTAAAAAAACGTGCAAAAAGCAGAGTTGTAAAAGAATGAAGCTTTCCTCTATTTCTTCCTTTACCATCTATCTTCTCTATCACTATCCCTTGCCTAAAGAAGGTAACACCTAGTAATAGTAGTAGGCATTCATTGCCTGAGTGTTACATCTCTTTAAAAAAAAAAAAAAAAACAAATGTTAAAATACATTGCTGAGCAATAATCTCTTAACACATGCTGTCAAATTGAAATAATATTAATATTTTTTAAACAAAAAAGTAAGAAAAATTGTTTTAAATAAATAAAATAAAAAGAAGTTCACTTTAAAATTAGCAAAATATCTAATTAAGGATAATTTAGGTATGTATATGCTTAAAAATGCAAATATATTTGAATGTATGTACGTGTTCGCTACCTCTAGATACATTGTTGAACATAAGCAATTTGATGTCATTATTCTGCCGGCGTTATTGCTTGTGTTAAGAAACAACAAATTGCTCGTGTGGTCGTAGTGTCAGGGTTTCAATAATAGCGTCGACTTATAATAAATTTAAGTATTGTCAACTCAAAGTTTTTACAGCTTCTATGAGCTTAAAATTTTCACTACACTTTCCAAAGCACAGAGGAGACCTGAGGTGTCACGAGCACAAAGTAAGACGGAAGATAATTGTGATTTTGTGGTGTTTTTAGAGGTCTCGCTCACACAGTCATCAAATCCTCTCTACTTTTTCTTTCGCGTGGTATTATTTTAAAGTAATTACGTTTTATTCCTTGTGGTCTCATTCGCAGCCTAGTTTTTGTAAATAATTGGTAAAAATTAATATTTGAGAATGAAAATGAGTTTGTAAGCATTTGGAAACTAATTTTAATCACTTTTATATTACTAATAATGCTTTACATATTGTTTTATTTAGTTCAACACTGCAAAATTTTTCATTTAATTTTGTAAAAATTTTCAATTGTTCATTTCACTAAGCATACATTTCTGCTCTTTGTTTTGATTATTGTACTAAAAATATTCAATAACAAACACACTACATTTGTCCCTTTTTAACAGTGGTCAAATCAGATGATTTGAGCTTTTTTCTTAAGTCACTTTCTACATCTCTGGTCTCCTCTGTGTTCCAAAGTTTGTTCCCTAATTCGGCTAAAAATCACTTCAAGTTTGTTTAACATTAAATTATTTACTTTAAGAAACGATTTCATCATTGCAATCATTGATATTTATACAAAGTATTATACTTTCGTATATTATAGTGATTAAAAGGCAGTCATTCTGTTTCAGACTATAATACAACTATTAATACTTTTGACTAAAATGCATCTTTGATCTAATTTCAGTTTAAAAAATGTCAAAAAACAATAACAACTTAGCATGTCAGAGTTTAATTTTTCACAAAGGTGTTATTTCACAAAGGTGTTATGAGTCAAGCAATAATTTTGCTAGTAAACGAATTAGGAGAAATGATATGACTTCATTTTTATGAAATTTTCGTATAAATTTGAACAGCTCACATTTTTATATTATATTAAAAAAAAGCGCATCAACTTTAAAAGAGAACTTAAACAATTTCGTCGTGTGAATTTATTCATACCATCATTCAAACGAACTTTTTTAATTTATACAAAAAAGCACTGAAAGTTCTGATATTAAAGTAAAAGAGGATTACAGTATAAATTTCTTATATGAATGAAAATAAATTTCACTCACGATATTTTATAAACAAAAGTCTATCGGTCTAATTCATAAAAAATATTTTAGGTTTATTACAATTTTATTTGACAAATTTCCCATAGAAATATGTCAAATAAGCGCTTAATAAACCTGAAATATTTTTTATGAATAAGGCAGTATATATTTATGAAATAACGTGTACTTTTAATTTCCCGTTTTCCCGGGAAAATCTCCAAATTTCGCGAGAATATTAGGCAGACATTTGACGGGATTTCCCGTTTCCCAAACCCTAATACCTAAGTAGATTAGTAATGGCGGAGATAGTCCAAGTTTGGGAATTCAAAACCGGGAAAAAACAAAACTTTTGGCAACCCTGTTACGAATGAGGGGATTTTGGGCATTTGAGATTTCGTTAGGCTGGTAGTGTGTGTGTGTGAGTTTGATTCTTTATTTATGTGTATGTTTGTATACTTGTTTGCACAGCTTTTGTTGTTATTGTAGAGAAACGTTGTGCTTACAGCGGATGGATATATAAATGGATGTTTGTATGTGTGTATGACAGTGTGTGTGTGTGTATGAGTATGTGTGTGGGTGTGTGTGTATTTACATGTTTGTTTGATGGTGTCCGATACTTTTGTTGTACTGGCAGACAATCATTATTATATCCAGTAAGAAATGTTGATGGTGAAAATATGCTGACTAGCTTTTCACTTTCACTTGTCACCAGTACTACCAGTCATTGAAAATCTACTAGTAACACTAAAACAATTGATTAGGTAGTGACTACGTAGTTCTTATGCGGTCATGAGACATACCAACCAGACAGTTAGTTACTAGTACATTTCTATAATTTACGTACATACAAGTGTATGTATATTGACAAGTTATTGACAATTCCACCACAAATACACCATATCTGTTTTTTCTCCTTCTTTTATACTGACGGATAGAAGAAAACTTATTATCCCAAATTGTTACTAGAATTTTAGTGTTGACACAAAGACACTTGCTCCCAGTCTGACTGTAGGGTAGTGACAAGGGATCGTGTGTATTCGTGTGTATGTAGTGATTGTTATTTGATAGACTTTGGTTTGCTGTTTTGAGTTATCGTTGCTATGCGTATGTAGGGTTATTATATGTATGCATTTATGTTTGCGATCTCTGGGGAAATAATCTAATAGCTGCAGAGAGTGGCAACCCTGTTGGAAGTGGACAGGGAATGTATTTGATAATGTATGTATATGTTGCTGGATTCATGTATGTGATCGTATCTATTTCTGCTTTGAAGAATATCATTGCTTGTGTGAATTACATCAACACTTTTTCATGCATATTTACAAATTAATGTATATATGTTTTCAAGGCTATTGACGTTGCTATTCTTATGGAGATAGAAAATATTGTGTTTACATAGGTTTTATATCTACAAGTGAATTTCAGATATTAAATGTTTTGAGTCCAATCAGGTTGATAAGAAGGGCTTTTGAAAAGGGGTAATGATATGTTTATTTCAGTATATTTTACTTTAATGTAACAATTATAAGAAATAGGTTTTGGAGAAATACAGCAAAAACTTATAGAAGCTTTCACATGGTCCGATTTTTCTCGTACCTTTATATTGCAAACTGATGCTAGCGATTTTGTTCTGGATGTTGCTGTGTATATGAATTTCATCATATATCGTAATACCAACAGAGAATTGTGGAAATGTGTATGTCCGTGTGTATGTATGTATATATATATATGTGTGTGTGTGTGTGTGTGTGTGTGTGTGTATATGAATTTCATCATATGTCGTAATAAATTAGATTCGATGACTACTACGCGATTCTCATATAATGTATATAAGTAGAAGAAATAATGTAGATTGTCATCAGTTACTTTGATATCTCAATAAGTCACAACCTATTTTCCAAACCAAATTTTTAAAGTGTTTGAAAACAATAAAAAAAAAACTACAAAAGTGTTAAAACTAATTATTGTTTGATAAACAAGTTATAGTGTATAAAAAATAATTAAATAAATTGTTTATAACTAAAATAAATTGCTTATAAATAAAATAATTAAATAAATTGTTTATAAATAAAATAATTAAATTAATTAATAAACAAATAAATAATTAAATAAAATGAATACCGCAAGTTGTACCATCTGCAATAAAGTCTTTATGACTCAAACAAAACTAAATCAGCATATGGAAACGCACTCATATGCTAACCAATCGATGGCTATGCTTGGAACTAGTAAGCTAAGTCTTCAAAACAAATATTGTGAGGATTGTGATGAGATGATCCCATTAATTGGTTATATGGCTCATGTCAGAGCCACAAAACATAAAAACAGTTGTCAGCAAGAACGGATTGGAGATTTTCTCACTAAAAGAGTAAGTAACTTCAATGGGAGGATCGAGACATATATTCTCCTCAACAAAAATGTGGGCGTCTTGTTTCCGGAGGAGTTTCTCGCATCTGCAAAGAGCTCCATAGTACAACAACTCAATGAACGTAGTAGGATACATACTACATTTAAATTTAATATGGAGCTCACATGGGCTTATATGAAGATGGTGAATGATGAGATGAATGTTTCCCAACTTGTACATATTTCGAAAATGATGTTGGTGACTTTGTCTGATGACATAGAGGATATGTACAAGAAACAAGCCGAGGAGCTAAGAGCCAAAATGGAAGAATTTCAAGAGAGGGATAGCGGATGGACATTGATTTCAATAAATTCCCTTGAAGTTAATATAAACAAGGCATCCATAATAAGAGGATCGAGCTTTATCCCTCTTCCAAAAAATATTGCAATGAAACGTGCATGCATAAATATCGAGAACAATGATATTTATTGCTTTAAATGGTGTCTCATTGCGGCTTTGTACACAAATAGCGGTCTGAATCCTAAACAACGGAAAAACTTTAAAAATTACAATATTACAAATATTTCTGATGAGAATATTAATACAGGGGAAATTGTATTAAATTTTAAAGACCTAGAGTTTCCACTCCCGTTGAAGCAGATAAAACAATTCGAGAATCAAAATGATGTGAGCATAAACGTATTTGGTCATAATGGAACATCACTTATAGGACCATAATATGTAACGAAAGGAGAAAAACAAATTCATATTAATCTCTTATTGCTCCAGTCCAATGAAAACTTCCACTATATACTCATCAAGGATATATCAAAGTAAGTTTCATTTATGCATTTATGAAAAATCTGCTTTCATCTCTATTTAAAAAGTTACTTCCTATTGTTATATTTATTTATATCGTATTGGTATTTTCTATATTTTCTTCAGACTCCTTCGTTCCAGCATAACATCGCATAATCATAAGATCATGATATGCAACACCTGCCTATATCATACACATGATGATTATGTGTATAATCATCATAAAAATGTTTGTGTGAAAAAAGTCATCAGAATGCCAGAAGGTGAATATATTATCAAGTTTAAGAACTACTACAAACAGTTAGATGTACCATTTGTAATCTATGCGGACTTTGAGTCTATTTTGGAAAAAGTTGATGATGCTATAAGTAAAAGTACCACAAATGTACAGAAACATCACGCTTGTGCATTCGGTTATTTTATTAATTGTAGTTTTAAGAGAGAAAATAATTTATTTAGACATTATTTTGGTGAAGATTCGGCGAATATATTTATCAAAAAAATTGTTGAAGATTGTACAGATATTTATTTAAATTATTTACTTAAAGTTAAGAAAATTTTCATAACCCCAATAGAAATAGCTCAATATAATAATGCAAAAAACTGTCATATATGTAAGAAAATATTAAATAACGATAAAGTTAGAGATCATTGTCATCTTACGGGCAATTATCGTGGGGCATCTCATAGCGAATGTAATTTAAATTATAAAACACCTCAGTTTATACCGGTTATATTGCATAATCTTTCCGCATATGATATACACCTATTTTTCAAAGAACTTTCTTCTATAAAATATTCTACAATAAAAGTGATTCCCCAGAACACAGAGAGTTATATTTCTCTTTCAATTTTCATCAGATTAGATGAAAAATATGGATTCGAAATAAGATTTATAGACTCGTTTAGATTTATGGCTTCGAGTTTAGATACGTTAGCGAAAAATCTTGATAGCAATGATTTTAATACTATTCGGTCATGTTTCGTTGATGAAGCTCATTTCAACCTGATTAGAAGAAAGGGTGTATTTCCGTACTCTTACATGGATTCCATGACTAAGTTTAAGGAAATTAAACTGCCTAGTAGAGAAGAGTTCTTCAATATTCTAACGAATGAAGAATGTGATGTAGTCGAGTATGAACATGCTCAAAAAATATGGAGAGAGTTTAACTGTAAAACCCTCCTTGACTATACTGAACTCTACTTAAAGACAGATGTTCTTCTTCTAACCGACGTGTTTGAAAATTTTAGAAAAATTTGTAGAGATATATACGATTTGGACCCCTGCCACTATTATACAGCACCAGGTTTATCTTGGGATGCAATGTTGAAAACCACAGAAGTTTCACTGGAACAGTTCACTGATTCCGAAATGTATATGTTTATGCAAAACGGAATTAGAGGTGGATTAGTTCAATGCTCACAAAGATATTCGAAGGCGAATAACAAATATTTGGAAGATTTTGATGCATCAAAACCATCAGAATTTCTTGTATACTTAGACGCTAACAACTTGTATGGTTGGGCGATGTCGGAATATCTTCCTTGCGGTGAATTTGAGTGGGTATGTGACACTGATTTTGATGTTAAAAAAATTTCTGATACTGCAGAGTATGGGTACATTTTGGAAGTGGATATAGATTATCCCGATTCAGTGCATGATCTACATAATGATTTGCCATTTTGCCCCCAAAATAAGGCCCTGGGGGGATCCAAAATCAAAAAATTAGTTGCAGACTTACACTCAAAAACAAATTATACCATACACTATAGAATTTTAAAACAAGCCATTTCAAATGGCCTCATCTTAAAACAAATCCATAGAATACTCAGATTTAAGCAATCCCCTTGGCTTAAAAAATATATTGACTTAAACACATTTCATAGGACAAATGCTAAAAATAATTTTGAAAAAGATTTCTTCAAACTTTTAAACAATGCTGTTTACGGGAAGACAATGGAAAACATTGAAAAACGTAGGGACATTAGAATTACGTCATCTTGGGAAACGACAAACAGGAATCATTTAGGTCTCAGAACATTAATTGCGAAACCAAATTTCAAACACTCAAAAACAAATTATACCATACACTATAGAATTTTAAAACAAGCCATTTCAAATGGCCTCATCTTAAAACAAATCCATAGAATACTCAGATTTAAGCAATCCCCTTGGCTTAAAAAATATATTGACTTAAACACATTTCATAGGACAAATGCTAAAAATAATTTTGAAAAAGATTTCTTCAAACTTTTAAACAATGCTGTTTACGGGAAGACAATGGAAAACATTGAAAAACGTAGGGACATTAGAATTACGTCATCTTGGGAAACGACAAACAGGAATCATTTAGGTCTCAGAACATTAATTGCGAAACCAAATTTTAAGCAGTTGACAAAATTTTCTGATGATATGTATGCGGTAGAGTTAGAAAAAATGGAACCATTATATGATAAACCCATATATGTTGGTTTCACAGTACTGGAGTTATCGAAGTGGAGAATGTATGACTTCCATTATGGCTTCATGAAGCCTAAATTTGGAGAGAACATTTCTCTCAACTATATGGATACTGACTCATTTATTTATTCAATTAAAACTGATGATTTTTATGATGACATCCGTAATGATATTAGTTTGAATTTTGATACGTCAGAATATCCTATAGATAATCAATTTCGTTTGCCGCTACTCAATAAGAAGGTTTTGGGAATGATGAAAGATGAAAACAATGGGGATATAATGACAGAGTTTGTTGGTTTAAGAGCAAAAATGTATTCTCTGTCGACTCTTCGCTCGGAATCTGTTAAAAAATCAAAAGGGGTCAAAAAATCTGTAATTAAAAAGTTGTCCATTAATGATTACAAAAGTTGCTTATTCGAATCCAAAATTATCTCGGATGAAATGTTTTTGTTTAGATCTAAAACACATCAACTATATACCCAAAAACTACATAAAATAGCACTTAGTTTTTCTGATGATAAAAGAAATATAATGAAAGATAAAATAAAAACGCGCGCTTGGGGACATTACATAGACCGAAACAATGAAAAAATGGATGTAGAATGGAATGATTCCTAATAAATTGCATGTAAGATGACAACGAGAATTTAATTTTGTACAAATTGTATTTATTTATTAATGTATTTATTTAATTATTTATTAATTTATTTATTATTTACTTATTTGTTTACTAATTTATTTATTAATTTATTTCTTTACTTATTTATTTATTTATTTATTTATTTCTTTATTTATTGTTTATATATTTGTTTATTAATGTATCTATTAATTTTAGTATTTTATTCACCCAAAAGCATGTTAAACTTGAATGGTTTAAAACTTCTATCTTTTTACCTGTACCTAAATTATTTGTAAATAAAAATAAAATATTAGATTAATGATGTATTTTTCTTTTTATATCTGTATATTTTTATTTATACATAGACTTGAATTTGTATTAGTACTAAGATTTTTAAGAAAAACTGTTAAATAAAATATTGAAAAAATAATAAAATATGTAAATGGTTTTTATTTCAGCTTAAATTTACTAAATAGAAATTTTAACTACAAATGTCTAAATTTTTATATTTTGCTTATCTATTGGCTTTACTTCACTAGATCAAAAAAATTTTCTTTTTGTTTATTTGCTAATTTTTGTTGTTTGTTTTCATATCGCTTAAACATGCACAGTTTTGTTATTTTTGAAAGGTTCTACACAAGAGGAATTGAATTTCACAATATTATGAAATTCCATTAAATTTCATTAGATACTTTCTTATCGATACCAACTGTTTTAACACCATATCAGATAGTGTTTGCTAATAGCAAATAGTAGAACAGGTATCAGCTATTAGATCAGGTATCAGATCAGCTTATCAGGACCTGGTCTGGTTTTCAGATCAGCTTATCAGGACCTGATCTGGTTTTCAGATCAGCTTATTAGGACCTGGTCTGGTTTTCAGATCAGCTTATCAGGACCTGATCTGGTTTTCAGATCAGCTTATTAGGACCTGGTCTGGTTTTCAGATCAGCTTATCAGGACCTGGTCTGGTTTTCAGATCAGCTTATCAGGACCTGATCTGGTTTTCAGATCAGCTTATTAGGACCTGATCTGGTTTTCAGATCAGCTTATTAGGACCTGGTCTGGTTTTCAGATCAGCTTATTAGGACCTGGTCTGGTTTTCAGATCAGCTTATCAGGACCTGGTCTGGTTTTCAGATCAGCTTATTAGGACCTGGTCTGGTTTTCAGATCAGCTTATCAGGACCTGATCTGGTTTTCAGATCAGCTTATCAGGTATCAGATGAGGTTATAGCAAATGGATGTATCAAGTTTAAAGTTAGATTAATAACTAGAGATAATTTTTATGAGTAGTTGCTTATATAGTTATGAAATAGTCAAATTGCTTTCTGTAGCGACCATCATTTAATTCATTATCTGTGCTTATATTCAAAATTCCATATTTATCCTTCCAACACTTTACAAATTTCTTGAAACTTTTTAAAATTCATATTACTGACTGCATGATCCCTATAGACGTGCTTAATATTTTTCTCATCTTACTTAAACATTATAATAACATTTGCATGGGCTCTTATTAAATGCTTACAGCCGAATTCATAAAAATTTTAAACAACATTTCGAATGTTGTTTAAGCAAAATTCACAAAAATTGTATTCGTAATAGAATTTTAGCTTAAAAACGTTTTTTAAACCTTGTATAAACCACCAGATTTTAAAATTGACTACATCCATATTTAAAATAATTTTGAGTTGACCTTGTTATAATTTTGCTTCATCTTTATTTACATTTTTAACTTTGCCTGTATGTATGTATATATGTATGTATGTGTGTATTAGGAATTATGCTATAAGTTTGACACAAGTAGAATGAGTCATCATTCTTCTGTCGCTCCATACAGAAATATACACGTACGAGTACATATGTATGAGTATTATTCTACTTTTCACATGCAACATCAGCAAATATAATTGAAATGCTTTAAGCTTCATTAGGAGAAAAAAAAAACGGTTTCAGTAACGATAAATGTGTATTATCCCATTCCTTTAATTAATGAAATTATGTAATATCTTTAAGTATCCATATTTGGGTTGATATAGATAACTTGAGTATAAATATATGTTTTCAAACTTGAGATAGTAGTAGGGAAATAGCGGTTCGGCCGCAATTAAAATTGTTAAATTGTGGGCTGAAATTGTTAAATTTGGGTAATTAAAATTTGAAAATTTTAAAATTCTTGGAAATTTGTGAAATTTGATACCTACGAGGGTGGTTCAATAAGTCCGTCCGATTTTTTGTTTACATTAAGTGTTTTTTGTTTACATAAGGAATTTTTTTTTATTACTACATACGAGGGCGGTTCAATAAGTCCGTTAAATATTTATGTCATGCCGATGGGAAAAACGTACAAATAAATATTTTTGTAATGTCGACGGGAAAAACGTGAAAATTAATTGTTTCTAAAGCCTACGAAAAATGTTTTGTTGTCTGTTTGTCTGTGAGAATTTGAGGCTGTCAGTGATTTGAAGTATGTAATAATTTGCGGGTGTCCTTTGTCGGAGTTATGGGTAATTCAACTTTAAAATTTTAATCTAGGCCGAACCGCTAGTTCCCTACTACTATCTCAAGTTTGAAAACATATATTTATACTCAAGTTATCTATATCAACCCAAATATGGATACTTAAAGATATTACATAATTTCATTAATTAAAGGAATGGGATAATACACATTTATCGTTACTGAAACCGTTTTTTTTTCTCCTAATGAAGCTTAAAGCATTTCAATTATATTTGCTGATGTTGCATGTGAAAAGTAGAATAATACTCATACATATGTACTCGTACGTGTATATTTCTGTATGGAGCGACAGAAGAATGATGACTCATTCTACTTGTGTCAAACTTATAGCATAATTCCTAATACACACATACATACATATATACATACATACAGGCAAAGTTAAAAATGTAAATAAAGATGAAGCAAAATTATAACAAGGTCAACTCAAAATTATTTTAAATATGGATGTAGTCAATTTTAAAATCTGGTGGTTTATACAAGGTTTAAAAAACGTTTTTAAGCTAAAATTCTATTACGAATACAATTTTTGTGAATTTTGCTTAAACAACATTCGAAATGTTGTTTAAAATTTTTATGAATTCGGCTGTAAGCATTTAATAAGAGCCCATGCAAATGTTATTATAATGTTTAAGTAAGATGAGAAAAATATTAAGCACGTCTATAGGGATCATGCAGTCAGTAATATGAATTTTAAAAAGTTTCAAGAAATTTGTAAAGTGTTGGAAGGATAAATATGGAATTTTGAATATAAGCACAGATAATGAATTAAATGATGGTCGCTACAGAAAGCAATTTGACTATTTCATAACTATATAAGCAACTACTCATAAAAATTATCTCTAGTTATTAATCTAACTTTAAACTTGATACATCCATTTGCTATAACCTCATCTGATACCTGATAAGCTGATCTGAAAACCAGATCAGGTCCTGATAAGCTGATCTGAAAACCAGACCAGGTCCTAATAAGCTGATCTGAAAACCAGACCAGGTCCTGATAAGCTGATCTGAAAACCAGACCAGGTCCTAATAAGCTGATCTGAAAACCAGACCAGGTCCTAATAAGCTGATCTGAAAACCAGATCAGGTCCTAATAAGCTGATCTGAAAACCAGATCAGGTCCTGATAAGCTGATCTGAAAACCAGACCAGGTCCTGATAAGCTGATCTGAAAACCAGACCAGGTCCTAATAAGCTGATCTGAAAACCAGATCAGGTCCTGATAAGCTGATCTGAAAACCAGACCAGGTCCTAATAAGCTGATCTGAAAACCAGATCAGGTCCTGATAAGCTGATCTGAAAACCAGACCAGGTCCTGATAAGCTGATCTGATACCTGATCTAATAGCTGATACCTGTTCTACTATTTGCTATTAGCAAACACTATCTGATATGGTGTTAAAACAGTTGGTATCGATAAGAAAGTATCTAATGAAATTTAATGGAATTTCATAATATTGTGAAATTCAATTCCTCTTGTGTAGAACCTTTCAAAAATAACAAAACTGTGCATGTTTAAGCGATATGAAAACAAACAACAAAAATTAGCAAATAAACAAAAAGAAAATTTTTTTGATCTAGTGAAGTAAAGCCAATAGATAAGCAAAATATAAAAATTTAGACATTTGTAGTTAAAATTTCTATTTAGTAAATTTAAGCTGAAATAAAAACCATTTACATATTTTATTATTTTTTCAATATTTTATTTAACAGTTTTTCTTAAAAATCTTAGTACTAATACAAATTCAAGTCTATGTATAAATAAAAATATACAGATATAAAAAGAAAAATACATCATTAATCTAATATTTTATTTTTATTTACAAATAATTTAGGTACAGGTAAAAAGATAGAAGTTTTAAACCATTCAAGTTTAACATGCTTTTGGGTGAATAAAATACTAAAATTAATAGATACATTAATAAACAAATATATAAACAATAAATAAAGAAATAAATAAATAAATAAATAAATAAATAAATAAGTAAAGAAATAAATTAATAAATAAATCAGTAAACAAATAAGTAAATAATAAATAAATTAATAAATAATTAAATAAATACATTAATAAATAAATACAATTTGTACAAAATTAAATTCTCGTTGTCATCTTACATGCAATTTATTAGGAATCATTCCATTCTACATCCATTTTTTCATTGTTTCGGTCTATGTAATGTCCCCAAGCGCGCGTTTTTATTTTATCTTTCATTATATTTCTTTTATCATCAGAAAAACTAAGTGCTATTTTATGTAGTTTTTGGGTATATAGTTGATGATCTAAACAAAAACATTTCATCCGAGATAATTTTGGATTCGAATAAGCAACTTTTGTAATCATTAATGGACAACTTTTTAATTACAGATTTTTTGACCCCTTTTGATTTTTTAACAGATTCCGAGCGAAGAGTCGACAGAGAATACATTTTTGCTCTTAAACCAACAAACTCTGTCATTATATCCCCATTGTTTTCATCTTTCATCATTCCCAAAACCTTCTTATTGAGTAGCGGCAAACGAAATTGATTATCTATAGGATATTCTGACGTATCAAAATTCAAACTAATATCATTACGGATGTCATCATAAAAATCATCAGTTTTAATTGAATAAATAAATGAGTCAGTATCCATATAGTTGAGAGAAATGTTCTCTCCAAATTTAGGCTTCATGAAGCCATAATGGAAGTCATACATTCTCCACTTCGATAACTCCAGTACTGTGAAACCAACATATATGGGTTTATCATATAATGGTTCCATTTTTTCTAACTCTACCGCATACATATCATCAGAAAATTTTTTCAACTGCTTAAAATTTGGTTTCGCAATTAATGTTCTGAGACCTAAATGATTCCTGTTTGTCGTTTCCCAAGATGACGTAATTCTAATGTCCCTACGTTTTTCAATGTTTTCCATTGTCTTCCCGTAAACAGCATTGTTTAAAAGTTTGAAGAAATCTTTTTCAAAATTATTTTTAGCATTTGTCCTATGAAATGTGTTTAAGTCAATATATTTTTTAAGCCAAGGGGATTGCTTAAATCTGAGTATTCTATGGATTTGTTTTAAGATGAGGCCATTTGAAATGGCTTGTTTTAAAATTCTATAGTGTATGGTATAATTTGTTTTTGAGTGTAAGTCTGCAACTAATTTTTTGATTTTGGATCCCCCCAGGGCCTTATTTTGGGGGCAAAATGGCAAATCATTATGTAGATCATGCACTGAATCGGGATAATCTATATCCACTTCCAAAATGTACCCATACTCTGCAGTATCAGAAATTTTTTTAACATCAAAATCAGTGTCACATACCCACTCAAATTCACCGCAAGGAAGATATTCCGACATCGCCCAACCATACAAGTTGTTAGCGTCTAAGTATACAAGAAATTCTGATGGTTTTGATGCATCAAAATCTTCCAAATATTTGTTATTCGCCTTCGAATATCTTTGTGAGCATTGAACTAATCCACCTCTAATTCCGTTTTGCATAAACATATACATTTCGGAATCAGTGAACTGTTCCAGTGAAACTTCTGTGGTTTTCAACATTGCATCCCAAGATAAACCTGGTGCTGTATAATAGTGGCAGGGGTCCAAATCGTATATATCTCTACAAATTTTTCTAAAATTTTCAAACACGTCGGTTAGAAGAAGAACATCTGTCTTTAAGTAGAGTTCAGTATAGTCAAGGAGGGTTTTACAGTTAAACTCTCTCCATATTTTTTGAGCATGTTCATACTCGACTACATCACATTCTTCATTCGTTAGAATATTGAAGAACTCTTCTCTACTAGGCAGTTATGTCATGGAATCCATGTAAGAGTACGGAAATACACCCTTTCTTCTAATCAGGTTGAAATGAGCTTCATCAACGAAACATGACCGAATAGTATTAAAATCATTGCTATCAAGATTTTTCGCTAACGTATCTAAACTCGAAGCCATAAATCTAAACGAGTCTATAAATCTTATTTCGAATCCATATTTTTCATCTAATCTGATGAAAATTGAAAGAGAAATATAACTCTCTGTGTTCTGGGGAATCACTTTTATTGTAGAATATTTTATAGAAGAAAGTTCTTTGAAAAATAGGTGTATATCATATGCGGAAAGATTATGCAATATAACCGGTATAAACTGAGGTGTTTTATAATTTAAATTACATTCGCTATGAGATGCCCCACGATAATTGCCCGTAAGATGACAATGATCTCTAACTTTATCGTTATTTAATATTTTCTTACATATATGACAGTTTTTTGCATTATTATATTGAGCTATTTCTATTGGGGTTATGAAAATTTTCTTAACTTTAAGTAAATAATTTAAATAAATATCTGTACAATCTTCAACAATTTTTTTGATAAATATATTCGCCGAATCTTCACCAAAATAATGTCTAAATAAATTATTTTCTCTCTTAAAACTACAATTAATAAAATAACCGAATGCACAAGCGTGATGTTTCTGTACATTTGTGGTACTTTTACTTATAGCATCATCAACTTTTTCCAAAATAGACTCAAAGTCCGCATAGATTACAAATGGTACATCTAACTGTTTGTAGTAGTTCTTAAACTTGATAATATATTCACCTTCTGGCATTCTGATGACTTTTTTCACACAAACATTTTTATGATGATTATACACATAATCATCATGTGTATGATATAGGCAGGTGTTGCATATCATGATCTTATGATTATGCGATGTTATGCTGGAACGAAGGAGTCTGAAGAAAATATAGAAAATACCAATACGATATAAATAAATATAACAATAGGAAGTAACTTTTTAAATAGAGATGAAAGCAGATTTTTCATAAATGCATAAATGAAACTTACTTTGATATATCCTTGATGAGTATATAGTGGAAGTTTTCATTGGACTGGAGCAATAAGAGATTAATATGAATTTGTTTTTCTCCTTTCGTTACATAGTATGGTCCTATAAGTGATGTTCCATTATGACCAAATACGTTTATGCTCACATCATTTTGATTCTCGAATTGTTTTATCTGCTTCAACGGGAGTGGAAACTCTAGGTCTTTAAAATTTAATACAATTTCCCCTGTATTAATATTCTCATCAGAAATATTTGTAATATTGTAATTTTTAAAGTTTTTCCGTTGTTTAGGATTCAGACCGCTATTTGTGTACAAAGCCGCAATGAGACACCATTTAAAGCAATAAATATCATTGTTCTCGATATTTATGCATGCACGTTTCATTGCAATATTTTTTGGAAGAGGGATAAAGCTCGATCCTCTTATTATGGATGCCTTGTTTATATTAACTTCAAGGGAATTTATTGAAATCAATGTCCATCCGCTATCCCTCTCTTGAAATTCTTCCATTTTGGCTCTTAGCTCCTCGGCTTGTTTCTTGTACATATCCTCTATGTCATCAGACAAAGTCACCAACATCATTTTCGAAATATGTACAAGTTGGGAAACATTCATCTCATCATTCACCATCTTCATATAAGCCCATGTGAGCTCCATATTAAATTTAAATGTAGTATGTATCCTACTACGTTCATTGAGTTGTTGTACTATGGAGCTCTTTGCAGATGCGAGAAACTCCTCCGGAAACAAGACGCCCACATTTTTGTTGAGGAGAATATATGTCTCGATCCTCCCATTGAAGTTACTTACTCTTTTAGTGAGAAAATCTCCAATCCGTTCTTGCTGACAACTGTTTTTATGTTTTGTGGCTCTGACATGAGCCATATAACCAATTAATGGGATCATCTCATCACAATCCTCACAATATTTGTTTTGAAGACTTAGCTTACTAGTTCCAAGCATAGCCATCGATTGGTTAGCATATGAGTGCGTTTCCATATGCTGATTTAGTTTTGTTTGAGTCATAAAGACTTTATTGCAGATGGTACAACTTGCGGTATTCATTTTATTTAATTATTTATTTGTTTATTAATTAATTTAATTATTTTATTTATAAACAATTTATTTAATTATTTTATTTATAAGCAATTTATTTTAGTTATAAACAATTTATTTAATTATTTTTTATACACTATAACTTGTTTATCAAACAATAATTAGTTTTAACACTTTTGTAGTTTTTTTTTTATTGTTTTCAAACACTTTAAAAATTTGGTTTGGAAAATAGGTTGTGACTTATTGAGATATCAAAGTAACTGATGACAATCTACATTATTTCTTCTACTTATATACATTATATGAGAATCGCGTAGTAGTCATCGAATCTAATTTATTACGACATATGATGAAATTCATATACACACACACACACACACACACACACACACATATATATATATACATACATACACACGGACATACACATTTCCACAATTCTCTGTTGGTATTACGATATATGATGAAATTCATATACACAGCAACATCCAGAACAAAATCGCTAGCATCAGTTTGCAATATAAAGGTACGAGAAAAATCGGACCATGTGAAAGCTTCTATAAGTTTTTGCTGTATTTCTCCAAAACCTATTTCTTATAATTGTTACATTAAAGTAAAATATACTGAAATAAACATATCATTACCCCTTTTCAAAAGCCCTTCTTATCAACCTGATTGGACTCAAAACATTTAATATCTGAAATTCACTTGTAGATATAAAACCTATGTAAACACAATATTTTCTATCTCCATAAGAATAGCAACGTCAATAGCCTTGAAAACATATATACATTAATTTGTAAATATGCATGAAAAAGTGTTGATGTAATTCACACAAGCAATGATATTCTTCAAAGCAGAAATAGATACGATCACATACATGAATCCAGCAACATATACATACATTATCAAATACATTCCCTGTCCACTTCCAACAGGGTTGCCACTCTCTGCAGCTATTAGATTATTTCCCCAGAGATCGCAAACATAAATGCATACATATAATAACCCTACATACGCATAGCAACGATAACTCAAAACAGCAAACCAAAGTCTATCAAATAACAATCACTACATACACACGAATACACACGATCCCTTGTCACTACCCTACAGTCAGACTGGGAGCAAGTGTCTTTGTGTCAACACTAAAATTCTAGTAACAATTTGGGATAATAAGTTTTCTTCTATCCGTCAGTATAAAAGAAGGAGAAAAAACAGATATGGTGTATTTGTGGTGGAATTGTCAATAACTTGTCAATATACATACACTTGTATGTACGTAAATTATAGAAATGTACTAGTAACTAACTGTCTGGTTGGTATGTCTCATGACCGCATAAGAACTACGTAGTCACTACCTAATCAATTGTTTTAGTGTTACTAGTAGATTTTCAATGACTGGTAGTACTGGTGACAAGTGAAAGTGAAAAGCTAGTCAGCATATTTTCACCATCAACATTTCTTACTGGATATAATAATGATTGTCTGCCAGTACAACAAAAGTATCGGACACCATCAAACAAACATGTAAATACACACACACCCACACACATACTCATACACACACACACACTGTCATACACACATACAAACATCCATTTATATATCCATCCGCTGTAAGCACAACGTTTCTCTACAATAACAACAAAAGCTGTGCAAACAAGTATACAAACATACACATAAATAAAGAATCAAACTCACACACACACACTACCAGCCTAACGAAATCTCAAATGCCCAAAATCCCCTCATTCGTAACAGGGTTGCCAAAAGTTTTGTTTTTTCCCGGTTTTGAATTCCCAAACTTGGACTATCTCCGCCATTACTAATCTACTTACCTACATATTTTTACATGTGCATAAATACTATTAATTTACCTTCATTTGTAGCTGAAAGTAAAAATTCCTTCACATTCGTAAAGCAGCTCTGGGCGAGTCAACATCAAGCGTCGTTGGCAATTATCTCTTAAGTGCAACCAGGCCACTGTTGTTTATTGGCCTTCGAGAGTTTTACATTTCACACCGCATGTGATTAGTGGTTGGCGTCGGTTAGCGGTACTCCTTGCGGTATCCCGTTGGTTTCAATTAACCACAATTATAAAGAATATATTTTGGAAATTGGTTGGAAAACCAAACAAAAACTCATTTTTGGACATATAAGGAGAAGAATTGTGGGATTTCCGGCTTCGTATGCGACGGTATATTTCGTTTGGAATTTTCTCGGAGGAGGCTCCTAAATAAAGAAATTTTTGATGGCGTTATAACCCTTGTGTTCGGCCAAATAAAATCTCCCATCCCTTGTAATAATAAGGGGCATGGAGTAACTTCAAATCATTAAAAAAAAAATCCTTCAATCCGAAATCGAAGAAATTTTATTTGAAGATCATATAGTAGACAAAATAAACATAATGTATTAGTATATAAATAAATTCTTCGTTTTACACTTCGAAAGCTAAAAAACGTTAAGTAAACCCATCTTGGATGAATAATTTTAGCAGCTGGCGAATTTATTAGGCGAGGAAGAAATTCTTGCAAAATAAATAATTTAATTTTGAAATGCTCTCCAATTAAGTGGATTCCTAACAGAACACAACCTACCATTTTCATGTATAGAACACTTAACATTCTTTTTAAAACCAGATTATAACAACATGAATCTCAATAATGAACTCTGCAAAGTCGAGATAAAGATTTTTTTTTTTACAAAACGAGCATGTATGCGGTTTGTTCAAAACGTATTGCAAATTTTGAATTTTCGCGGTTAATTGTTGACAGCTGCTTTGCTTGCACGTGTTTTGGCTCGTCTTCGATTTTTACCTTGGTTTGTGCGGCAGCTTCCATTGAGATAATTGAGCTTTGGTTTCCACGTCATAACCATAAACCCACGATTCGTTACCAGTTATGACACTCTGGAGCAAATTTGGGTCGTCGTGGACAGAGTCCAACAGCTCATTAGCAATGTTCATGTTTGTCGAAATTTAGCAATTTTAATACGTCTTCCCACATCTCTTGGAAATTTTGAATTTTGATTTTTATAGAAATTGTTTTTTTTATATATTTTAAAATAAAATTGAATTTGTGATGATTCTTGTCCTCAAAATATGATTTTCTTCCCAAGACCAGGGATGGCTAAGTTGGTAAATTGTTCTTTTTTTTGTACTATTCAAACTCGTAAAGTACAATAGTACACCAATGACTAATTTAGTGCATTTAAGCAATCTACCCAGTTTCACTCCGCATTTTTTTTAAAACGATTGCATATGTCAATTTGCACTTTTGAACAATGAAACTCATTCTTCTTACTTGAAAACAGTCTTGTGAAAGCAACACGCAGCGGGAAAACCAAAAAATGTGAACTCATCGATTTCGAAATAATTTTTCTTCTAAATTCGGATGCTAGAGCGAGCACATGCTATTAATATGTACATTTTAAATATCAACTTAATCAGGGTTAACCATATGTTTCACATCCCAACTTACAAGCAAATCTGTGAAAACGATTCGGTAGCCACAACAAACTCGATTATTTTAATAAAAATATGTAATTTGAATTAAAAAAATCTTTTAGTACAATTAAGGTCAAAAAAGTTAAACTTTTTAAAGTTGTTGGTACAGTTTTAAAATTCTCAATGACGTCCCTGGCGTAGACTTAACTGCTCTAGCTACTTTTAACTTAAAGCTGTTAAAAAGTGCTTTTGGCTTGTGCCTATGTCCCAGCTAATAAAATAAGGCATGAATATTCTCCGCTTTTTGTTCAGCGAAATTTATTCACCACACAGAAGGTTCGAGGATGAACTAAATGTGACGCTTTGTCCTCAACAGCATAAACTAATTTTCTTGCAAATGTTAGTAGTCTTCCCAACAGATGGCGCTTTTGCTCAAACAATCATTTAAAAAGGCTCCATTTCCGTTAATTATAATTTAACGTCCGTTCTTTTATGTCAGTACCTCGTGATCGGCGTTGTCAACTTTTTTTTAAATTTCAAAAAGCTCTGAAACTAGAAAAACCTGTAATTTAAATAAAACAGCACTAAATTTAAATTTTTGCAGCCTTATTATTATAAAAATTATTAAGGCTCTATAAAGGGTTTATAAAAATGATTTATATAAAATTTTTTACTTATTAAGCCTGTATAAATAAAGCCTTGATAATTTTTATAAATAAGGCCTTTAAATTTAGTTTAAAAAACTGAAAATCACCAGTCGTAATAATAAAAAGGCATTGCAAAGAGTCGGGTGCAATATCAAAATATTGCTGGACCTTCTGTAAGTAAAGAATCTCCATACAAGTGAAAAAAATTGTATCTAAAGCTGTTCAAAAGGTTGCAATCACCAAGAAAGAAAATAGAGGGGGTAACCGAACTATAGCATAAAATGAAGATTGGTCTATCCGAGATTCGCGATAAGATTTTCAAAGTTTTGTAGTCTGAGGCGAAAATAGTGCTGCTTATGAAAGACAATCCTTCAGATCATAGCAAATATGTATGTCATTTGCAGCGATGGTCCCATCATCAGAATTTAAGAACTGTTATGTGGTAGAACTAACACAATGTTCCTTATGATATTCTCATAAGGAAGTCTAGAAAAAAATACCACTCTAGTATAACATGTTAGACTAAGGCCCAATTCATACGAGGATTTAAAAACCTTGTTTTATTTTAAATTCACTTTAAAAGTTGCTTCCAAAAACATTTTATATTCGTACGATGATTTTTTCCATGTTTCTAGTTTTGATTTCTTTGCCTTAAAAAAATCCGTTTTCCCTATATGTGAAAAAATTTTCCCATACGAAAATCTACAAATTTAGTGATTTAATTTAAAGGAATATAAATTAAAAACATTTAAGGCTTTATTCACAAAAAAATCATTTTGGATTACAAAACGCTTAGCAAACAAATGTTCATAAAAAATTTGTTTTGTAAACCTTTTGTAAACTAAAATTATTTCTTACCTAATAAGTAAAATAATAATTTGGGATTACTAGTGCGTTAAAAAATTTTAAGCTTAAATTGTAACAATTCCCACAAAAAACACTAAAATTATTTCTTCTGAATACAACTGCATTTATTATTTTATGGAAGCTACAGTAGGTTACTTAAAACTTGACATATGTAATTCTTTTGTATTAAATTATTTAAAGTGACTACTTCTTTCTGCATTTAAAATTAATGCATACTTTTCTACAGTTTTTCAGAAAAATTTAACATATACGGGCCTGTTCTGCAAATCAATCAAGACATGTCAAATCACGGTGATTTCAAAAAATTAATGAAAGCTAAATCATTGCTTTTGTAAATTGCACGATTTATAGCGTTGGAAGTTGAAGAAAATATTCTATTATCAATGACAAAAACTTAAAATACAATAAAAACCCACTATCAAGTCAGCTTTTAGAAGTTTACTTTTGAAATCACGTGATTTGAAATCACCGTGATTTTCAGAACAGGCCCGATAGCTATATTTGGGTTTTCTCCACTCATGGAGTAATATCTTCAATTATTAAATCATTGTTTAATGAGCATCTATCATTTTCTCTTTCCTGATGCTTCACATTAGAAGAACAGGGGAAGATCTGCACTGCGACACCACAATAATTAAATAAATGTCTATGTAACTGTTTTGAGTATAATTATTTTTTACATTTATGCACACAAAATGCAATCTGAGAATAAATATACTCCTATCTATATTAGTGACAAAAATACGTGCACGTAACACTGTTTTGTATTATTAAAAGCACGATACAATTATACAAGGTACTTGCACAAGCCCAGCCTGTTATTGTATACAATGCAGAAACTTGTCAAACTTTGTTTACAAGCCGCAAAAATGTTAGTGTATGTGTGTGAATAAAATGATTACAGTGTTGCCAATGAATTTGCATGTGGCTGTGTCTCCAATTACACATTGAAGAAAATTACACTACACATCCTTTGTGTAGGTTAAAATTAAAACAAAATTAAACAAAAATTTAAGTCAAAGTAGAATTACACACAGATTATACATGAATCTAATTATAGGCCTACACATGTGAGTAGAAATTACACACTCTGTATATTACACCCATATTGGCAACACTGAATGACTATAATCATTCACGAATGCCGCGTCTGCAATTGTACTTTAGTTACCCTGTAATTGTTATTTTTAACAACAAAAGACATCTGTTTTTGACTAAATTCTGTTTGTTTCTATCAACAAAATGCGTGTGTTTCTTGGTGTTGCAATTTTGTTGTAGTCGTGCAAGTACCTTGTATAATTGTATCATGATTAAAAGCTTTTGTCACATTGAATGAAAAAAATAAAATAAAGCAACATAGCAAGAATTTAAAAAAGTGTAAAGTAAAGAAAAATTAAAAAAAAACTCGGAGAACGGAATGCTTCTGAAAGATGCGATTTAGATACGTCTTTTGTGGCATTTTGAAGTTTACGTTTTTTTGTGTACTCCGAACACTCGTTTTTATAGTTTTTGCAGGTCTTCATCTTCTGCTGTCACAAGATGTATGTAGTTCTTTGATGTTTTCAAATGTTGTTACTCCATTTAGCCAGTCTGAGTTCTTTTCCATAAAGCTTTTTGTCGTACGGTTTGAGGCAATCCATTTTTTTAAAATAAATTTTCAAGCAAACGAAATTAATTGTGATTGTAACAGCCTTTTCGTCGTATCCTGGTAAATCGTGTAATTTTTCCACAATAGCCAATAGAGCAAAATATTGCTTATTATTTATACGTTCACACGATGTCTTTTTGCCGTGACTTTTCTAGAGTTTATTGACGAACGGGGTACAAAGGTGCTGAAAGGGGTGGCAACATAAAAGAGAATTCAAGAAAAATGCTGGGGAAAAAGCCGTCGTTTAAATCCCGTATTAACGAGAAGCAATTAAGATTTATTTTCAGCCTCCTCGCCAAATGACTTGTCGAATTATCGCCAAATATCGCCAATATAATAAAGCATTAAATTTTAGCTAAAAAAATATTTTTCTTTTGTCGTAAAATTTGTATCTTCTCTCAATTTTATCGTACTGCATCGCCAGTTTATCTGAACTAGCTGTCAAAACAAAATAGGTAGGTATATGTGTGTGTAAACAAATAAAAACAAACCACACGCACGTGCGTATGTATGCCGTGTAAACAGCATGATACATAAATATGATTGAGGAAGCGAAGCATGTGATTCATAGCATAAACTACAAGTATTGTTCAATTTAAAATTCAGTCCGTAACGTCTATCGTAAGACATAAAAGTTATATTGTTTAAGAAAAATTAAGAAAAGTGTTTACATTAACATATAAATACTGGTCTATAAAATTACTTAACAATAACATATTCCAAAAGATCAGTCTAAATAGGATAAATTGAACCTGGACACCAAGATCAGAATTATTATTTAAATCTTGTGATAAAAGTGAACTAACGTTAACTTAAATCTGTGTTCAAGTGCAAATATCATATTCTTGAAACAGCATCGTTATAATCATACACTTTAAGCGAGAACTCGTGCAGGCTTTTGGAGGCTTCATTGTAAAAATGTTGGTTCCAATTTATAAAAGGTCGCTTTCTTCCCCAAATAAGATTGAGTAATCAATAGTTTTGTTTTTAAACTTCTTGAATTTCAGAAAACTTTGTTTGAGATAAAGGGTTACAACATTAAAAGTCTTGTGCACGAAATATTTTATGTTGTAGAAAAAATTCCTTACATAAAAAATTTCACACCTTCAACAGTATTCTATTTTATTAAAATCATAAGAATATAGCCAAAAATATCGCCAAGGAGTTCAAATATCGCCGAGTAAATCGCCAATCGCCATTTCTAAATTTTCATCGCCAAAAAGAAACTTTTGTCGCCACGTATGGCGAGATATCGCCATATTTGACAACACATGTAACAAGTAAGTGTTGCAGGGAAAACGATTTTGAAGAGGCTTTTTTATTATTTATTTCTTTTCACATTTTGAACAAATCTTTATTAAATGCCTTAAAAATGGGGAATGTAATTTTTCGTGGACAAGATTAATTAAATTATTTAAAGTATCGTGTAGCAAATATGCTCAGAAAATATGGGCGGGACCATTTTTAGATATGCTCTATTTTATTTGTAAAAATTAAAAGTAGGCCATCTGATAAACATTTCATACCTTTAAAAAAATACCAAAAAAAGTAATGATTTTTTTAAAAGATTTTCAATTTGGTTTTAGAAGCGGACTTTCCTGTTTTCCTGTTGCCAGGAATCTGAACAGGAGATGCCCGACCATGGCGGTGGATTTGGATTTTGCCAAAGCTTTTGACACTGTTTAGCATGATGGGCTTATATGTAAGATGATAGACTTAGGATTTGGTACGGGCATCTGCCGTATGATTTATAGCTCTTTAAAGGACCGTTCGTATAGAGTTCGTGTTGGGGACGCTGTTTCTCAGGAAGGATTGATTTTCGCGGGAGTGCCACAAGGCTCATTGCTTGGACATGTTTTATACAATATCTTTATATCAGATATACCACAACCTCCTGAAGGGGATCTCTTGTTGCTATAGGCTGACGATATTCTTATTGCCTCTACGGGAGCCAGGGCAAGGACTATAAACCAACGAATGAATCAATACTTAACTGTATTGACAGACTACTTTTCAAAGTGGGGCCTTAAATTGAACATACAAAAATGTGTAGCCATGATGTTCAAAGGAAGACGTAAGTACATCTACCCGAATTGTAGATCTTACATAACATGTTTAAAGATCGGACCGGACATGATTGGGATATCGGACAGAATCAAATATCTTGGCGTCACATTCCATGAAAACTTTGAATTTTATCGCCATATTGATGACATTCTTGAAAAGGCCAAGAGAATATACTCGTCATATCAGAGTGTTTTAAAGCGTAAAGGCGGTCTTGATAAAAAAGTGCGCCTTTTAGTATATCGCCAAATTGTTCGTCCAATCGTCTCTTATGCCTTTCCAACTTGGTTTGGAATTTCTTCATCCCAGATGGAGAGGATAAGGAGATAGGAGCGAATGATTCTGGTAGCGTGTCTTGGGCTAAAACCATACATCGGACAGAATGGTCAGTTTCGAAGGTCCATTTACGGATCGGTTGATTTTAGGCGAGTGGATGTCTCTTTTGGTCGAAAGAGCTTTAAGGTTTCTGGAAGGTGCACGTTCTCAGGAGAATCCTTTGGTAAGAAGATGTTTTGATGGCTCTAGAAATTTGCAGATCGTTCAAATGTCTAGATATTTTTCTCCTATGGACTTGTTAACCCTTGGGTACAGAGGAGACCTGAGTTGTAGAAAGTGACTTAAGAAAAAAGCTCAAATCATCTGATTTGATCACTGTTAAAAAGGGACAAATATAGTATGTTTGTTATTGAATATTTTTAGTACAATAATCAAAACAAAGAGCAGAAATGTATACTTATTGGAATGAACAATTGAAAATTTTTACAAAATTAAATGAAAAATTTTGCAGTGTTGAACTAAATAAAACAATGTGTGTGTAAAATATTATTAGTAATATAAAAGTGATTAAAATTAGTTTCCAAATGCTTACAAACTCAATTTTAAACATTTTCCTTCAAAAATATTAATTTTTAAATTCAACTTGCAAAAAGCAAACAACGAATAAGACCACAAAGCCTTGAGCACATGAACATTTGTACAAAATTAAATGGAGGAATTTGTGGTATTGAATTAAAAAACACAATGCGAAAAAGATTGTTAGTATTAATAAAGTGATTAAAATTTGTTTGATTAGAGACTTCGTTTTAAGCATTTTCGTTCGCAAATATTAATTTTTACCATTTATTTACAAAAACTAGGCTGCGAATGAGACCACAAAGAATAAAATGTAATTACTTTAAAACAATACCACGCGAAAAAAAAGTAAAGAGTATTTGATGAATGTGTGAGCGAGACCTCTAAAAATCACAATTATCTTCCGTCTTACTTTGTGCTCGTGTCACCTCTGGTCTCCTCTGTGCCCTTGGGAGTGCTGGTGGTTTGTATATATGAGGGTGAAGAACTCTTGTTCTGCCATAGGAGGATAAGATCGTTAAATATAAATGACACGGTGTATAACACTAGTCAATGAACTTTTTAATTCCCTTGTTTGTTTGTTTGTTTTGTTTTACTTTTAATTTTTTGCTATTTCATGAATTTAGTCATAAGTTTATTAATTTAAGTGCCTCCCTTTTTTTCCTTTTTTGGGGAATTATATTAAAATTTAAATTCCTTCAACAATGGCTGTATATATATATAATGTAAATTTTTTTCATAATTTGATAGTCATTGGTAAATGTTTTAGCATGTAAAGAAATTTTTGTATAAAAGATTTTTAAATTTAATTTTTAGAATTAAATAATTTTTTGTAATGTTTTGGAAAATAATAAATACAATACAATACAATACAATACCTTTTTTTTGGCTTTCTAAAAAATTGTCAACTTTAAGTAGCTCCACCAGCTATAATTTTTATCCTATTACGAAAAACGTATTTGAATTGGGATCAGTAAGAAATCTTTATACGATGTTTTCATTCATTTTACAAAATTTGATGACATGATGATTTGCCCCGAGTTTTGGGAAAGGCGCCATGATTGTCTCCTAATGGACAGAATCACAGAGTTTGTATTATTTCTTCTTATCCTCCTGACCTAGACAGCTGGAATAGTACTCGTAGCCTTTCAACATGGCCATCGAAGACGCAATATTCCGCGACATGAAAAGTTGCAGTGATATGCTTATATCGAAGCGAATTCACTGGGCTCGCACCATACAACATGTTCATGAAAGATTTTTTGAAATCGGATAATTGGTTTCTGAATTTTTCTTTACACATGTACATTAGACCACCCAATGTGCCGAAAGTTTTTATTTTATTCCCTCCACCGGCAGTTTCTGGTAGACTGGCCTTACAAAATGACATACATATGCGTAAAAATTGCACTAATAGCGTGCAAACCGGCCATGAGCATTGCACTTTTCACCCCCCCCCCCCCAAAAAAAAAAAAACTATTTTCCTGTACATCCTTTTTCCCTAACTATGGCTTGTCATGGTCCTTTAATGAGATGAAACTAAGTTTTTTGGGAAGACTTTTTTTCAACGGCTCTCGCTAAATGTTGGATAGCGATAATCATGATACGTTTTCATTATTTTGTGAATTAAGATCTGTAGATTATATAGCCCCATTACATTTGGTCCTAATATGTATCATATAATAATATAAGGATCAAACCATCACACACGAGTTAATTATAAAATTTGTTATGTATTTGGAAATTGTGCTACAGCTCGTGATCCATTGAATATATCTCAAAAAAACTGGACTCAAATATAGATGATGGAGGAAAATAAATTTTTTCATAAAAAAGTCTGCGTTCATACTTGCATATATTCGGTGTGTTTCTTTGCCCTACGAGTACATTGGGACCCGCGGCATCCCAATTTGCACGAAAAACGTTCCCGTTAGAGATGCTAATCGGGACAGGTTTTTTGAAATCCCGGCCTTCGGGATTTAGTGATGGAGTATCGAAATCCTGAACTGGGACGCCGGGATTTTCGGGACTTACAAAATCCCGAAAACATTGTGAACAAATGAGCACCTTTATATTAAAAATAATATTTTTATTTAACAATTTATTTTTTAAAACGTCGTTTTCGTTTCTAGAAAAAGTGTCGCATTTTGCAAAAATGTGCGTTCGTAAGGTGTGATGCAATAATTTCTAATAAACTCTCTATTTCAAAACACCATTTTATTGAAAATTTTCATTGAAAAGTGCAATTTACATATGTAACATGTCGAGTGTCGTGATTTGACTACGACTGCGACGATTTTGTACTAGATTAAAGAAAAAATGTTGAAGTGTTCTTTAGTCTAGTACAAAATTGTCGTAGTCGAAGTCGAAATACGACACTCGTAATAAGGCCCATTATCTACTAAAATATTTATTCAAAGCAAATTTTTTATTTTAACTTTTTATAACAGGGAGTTTCTAAAAATTTGTAATATAGAAGATGACAGTCAAAAACATTATTTATGCAAAAACGGGATTCAGAAAATCCCGGGCCAGAAATTCCCGGGATTTCCGGGCTCGGGATTTCCCGTTTAGCATCTCTAGTTCCCGTACTCGAAAATTGGGTAAAAGAGAGATGTTTTTTTGTTTGTGAGAGTAATGTTCATCTTTTTCTTCTTGCACGAAACAGTCGGAACTTTTTCTTCGAGCTAGTTTGTGCAAACAGAAAATCAATCAGCTGATTGAAAAATAAACAATAATAAAGAAAAATTACATTACAAAATTTTAATATGGTTCACCAATGATGAAAGTATTGATCTAAATGAAAATGCTAATAATTTTGATGAATGCATCGAAAATACAGTAAAAAAGTTTAAAAAGAATAAATGAAAAAAGTAATACTAAATGGGTTTAATAACGAACTCAGAAATTTAAAAAGAGAAAAAGTGTTTAGATATCAAACTGCAGTTTTAGAGAATACGAATGAATCATGGAATAACTATAAAACGATAAGAAATAAGTATAAGTTAAAAATTGAAAATGAAAAAAAATAAATATATTAATAATAGTATTAATAATGCAACTAATCAAAAAGAAATGTGGAGTAAAATTAAAGAGCTAGTCCTAAGAAAACCCAAAAATGTGATAAAAAATGTGATATTTAATCAAGTAGAACATGAGGACAATTTTCAAATAGCCGAGAATTTTAATAAGTATTTTTATAATTAAAGAAATCAGATGCTCTATTGAAGATGTGCAATATGAAAATAAACCTTAAATTCAAATTCAATGCAATATCTATACAAGAACTAAAAAATATTGTTAAAAGTATAAAGAAAAAACCTGATTATACAAAACTATCAAGTAACATAATATTAGACAATTGGGTCATAATCGGAGATATTATATTAAATATTATAAATAGATCACTGGAGACGGGTGTGTTTCCTAAAAATTGGAAAGAATCAATCATCAAAATGTGAAGAATTCCGACCAGTTAACAGTTTAAAATATGTGATAAGATAATTGAAAAGATAGTAAAAGATCAATTGGAAAAATATTTGGAAGAACATAAATTATTGTCGAAATTTCAATCCGGTTTCAGAAAAAAATACTCATGCGAAACAGCGGTAAATTATGTTATAAATAGATGGAAATGTAAAAAAAAGAAAAACAAAATATTGGCAATTTTTTTGGACTTCAAAACAGCATTTGAAACTATAGATAGAGATATCCTAATACAAAAACTATATAGATACGGTATTCAAGGTACAGAAATTAAATTGATTCAATCATATTTAACAAATCGTAGACAATTAACTAATGTAAATAATGAAATATCAAATGTAACAGAAAACGGTTTTGGTGTACCGCAAGGCTCAATTTTAGGAGCTCTTCTTTTTGTTATATGTGACAGCGCATAGAAAAAGGGACCTAAGGGTAAAATTCATCAATTTCACTTTTTTGTTTGTTTTTGATGTGGACAACATCTGAGCATCGAATGAGACCGATCCCATGCCCCAAAAGTGTTCCCTCCCAGAGATATGCGCGTTTCATGAACTCGAAGTCGACGATTCTAAGCGCAAATAGAAAGGGACCTAACGGTATATCTAACCTAACAGGACCTAAATAATATATCTGATTGTACCGTTTCTTCATAGCTCGCGATCGCTCACCAACTTTTGACCTGAGCATTGCATCGTCACGGTGAGCTGCCAGATGTGCGAGAATAATTAAATCTTGGGATTCCTTATCTAAATTCATGAAAGACGTACGAAAATCCACAGCCATCTTCTTAGGGATCACTTCATTGCATTGATTTGAACAACACGGAGGTATTTTTGAACCATACAGTCGAGCTACTACATTTTCTTCGCGTAAATCAAGATCAGATTTATCAAGGTACATATTATCGGTATCATCTTCAGAGTCACTATCCGATGATTCTGAGAAGTGATCGTCATCATCCTCGTCATCAGGGAAGCGATAAAGTAAATCTACTTCTTCGAATTCGTCCACCATTTCATCCTAAAACAGTCAGTAAGAATGTTATTAGTTTTAAATTATTTTCGCGAATAACATAATAAGGTTATGTGAAAAAATGTTCGTACTAACAGAGTGATATTCACTATTTAAAAGAATTATAAATGAGTATTTATTATAATTCACAATTAATAATTTCAGAAAATAAACCTGGATTCGTCAAAATGCGAGCAAAATTGATATCAAACTCATGGAAACAGCGCGCTAGGTAGAAAACAGTAAAAACCAACTATACAAAACAAGAGGTAGGGACGACCTAAGCGCATTTTCAAGGTTGACCAACACGTTCCTGACGTCATGAGATGTGTCGCTTTCAAATGCGACCAATACCAACACGCTCAGTGATGGTACACCAAAGATACACGTATTTAAATCTTTAAAATGGCTCTCCTGAACAAAACCGGTTTTTACCCTTAGGTCCCTTGCTATTTTGCGCGTCACATATACATAATATATAAACGATCTTGAAAACATATTAGAAAAATGTGAAACTGTAATGTACGCAGACGACACATTAATTTTTACTGAAGCAACAACTCAAGAGTTATGCTATGAAAATTTAAAAAATGAAATGGATAATATTAAAAAATGGCTAAAAATGAATAGACTAAAGCTAAATGAAAATAAAACCAAACTAATGGAGATCAGTATGAACACAAATAAAACATTCAAAATAAATAATGTAATAATAGAAAAAGTAAATAATATAAAATATTTGGGTTTTCTAATAGATAAAGACTTAAACTTTAAAGATCATATCGAATTTAATGTAAAAAACTGGGAAAAAATCGGGGCTTTTAAACGCTTGAGAAACAAAGTAACAACACTAACTGCAATAAACATATATAACACCATGATAAAACCACATTTTGAATATGGATCAACCATATTATATACATACATGCTGCGCTGATCAACAAATGACAAGACTACAAAATAAGACCATGAGATCAATTTTAAAGTGCAATCGCTTTACGTCAGTAAGATATACATATGCTAGAAACACTGAAATGGATGAATATACAACAAAGGTTACAATTTAATACAATATATTTTATACATAAGATGAAAATGGGAAGAGCACCTGATTACTTGATTGAGCAAATAAGATATGTTGGGGACGTACAACCGTATAACCTGAGGAATGCCCTAGATTTTAGAACACAACGAGCAGACACCAATGCAATGCAAAAATCTCTGTTTTTTAAAGCACTGAACCTATACAATATGATACCAAATAATATAAAGAATGAAACAAGCATAAACATTTTTAGAAGAAAAATAGTAAATTTTACAAAAAATTCTAATTTTTTAATTTATTAACTTTTTAATTTATTAATTTGATTTATAAATTTTTAATTTTTAATTTTTAAATGTGAAATGTCATTTGAAAAGTATTTTAAATACTACTAATAAATACATACATACATACATACATAAGTTTCTACTCAGCAGGAAAAAGAAGGAGTACGGATGCCTTCTAAAAGGCCTTCAAATTAATGGCTCTTTAAAGGCCTTCCAGAGAATGGCTGTGAAAAGGCCTTCAAATAAAGGTCATATTGAAAGGAGTTTAATAAAGGTTTTCAGCTGCTGGGGCAGTGTTGGAATACAAGTAAAATAGTTGTGAAAATATATTTTTTATATGAATATAAAATATTTTCCCAACTGTTTTACTTTAATTACAGCACTTGTAAGTTTTGAGAAACAGGTCCGAGGTATTCAATATACACATCCATACATATAGTGTTTTAACGTTTATTTTGTGATCAAAATGATCGAAAGGAAACTTCTGAAAATAACAAGAAGCCACATAGTATGCATAATATTGATCGACCAAAACAAACTGTCTTATTCAACGTACAAAACTAAACTAAAATGATTTACGCTTTCTTTCCTTAATCGCTCTGTATTTCGTATTTTTATATGAAATTTTGTTTCTTATAACGGCATCTGAATTCTTTTGCTTTGGCTTTGCCAAAAAAAGCAAAACAAAATACTTTACTCCTTCTGTTCTCCCTTCATAAAGAAGGGAATGTGGAATGTTTATCCCATCTTTTTTTACTGAAGAGCCGAAGTCTTCTTGAGGTCTTCCTCAGAAGTTACATAAGAATGTTAAGTGAGTCAAAAACATGAATTCGTTTGCTTTTGTTTTTTGGCAAAATAACAAAACAAAAAATGTTACTCCTTCTCTTCTCCCTTCTCATAGAAGGGAATGTGGAATGTGTACCTTATCTTTTATTGCATAAAAACCGAGGCCTTCTATCAGGCATTCTTTAGCAGTTCGATAAGAATGGTAATTGAGTCGAAAAAATTCCTGAGCAGGCCTTTAATAAGGCGTGAAGTAAGAAGGTCTTCTTAGTTTTACCGCTGGGTATATGAAATTAAGAAAATAAAAAAAACCTATATATGCTGCACCATGTAAGTAAATACGAACGTGTGTATGTAAGTATGTGTTTAGTTATGTGTATACGTATATATGTATATGCATGCATGCATGCATAGACGTTTCCTTTCGGTGGGGTGTCAAAAAGCCATGGGACATAAAGCCATACCGCGTCAAGTCTCATTCCATTGAGACATAAGGGCATATGCTATTAAGTCTCAATATAATGGGACTTAACGCCATAATTTTTTCCCCCAAAATGAGACATAAAGCCATATTTTTGATAATGATGTTCTGCTAATTTTTTCTTAAAAGTTATATATAATTCATTTAACTAACTACATTATTACTTTGTTTTTGTTAACATTCTGTTAAAGGAAAAATTTTATTTTATTTTTTGTTGTTAATTTCATTTATAAGAATTATGCTTAAGTTCCAAAAACAATAATAAAAAAATTATATAGAAGTAAACATTCTGTAAAAGGGAAAATTATAGTGGAAAACTATTAATTTTTCCTTTTACAAAATGTTCGCAGCTTTAATTCCTGGAGCCTAACATAGACAAGTAAATAAGTAAAATAAAGCATTTGTAACGCAAAGCATCAAATGGGACATAAAACCATAATGGCTTTATGTCCCATTCAACTAAAATTTATATGAGGCTTAAGGTCATATTAAAATTATGGCTTTATGTCCGTTTGAATTGAGACATAAAGCCATTATGGTTTAATGTCCTATGGCTTTATGACACCCCACCTTTCCTTTCATGTTAAAAATGTTGGTTTTTCGCGTTCCCGTACTTTTGTTAATTTTTTTATATTATTGAGAGAAATTATAGTTTGCTCTCATTTTACCAAACTTTGCCCAAAAAGTGAAGAAACAAACCTATTATGTAAATTCACGAAAAAATCATTCAGTGCAATTTTTACGTACATATGTGTGTATCATTTTTTTGGCCAGTCTATCAGAAACTGCCGGTAGAGCGAATAAAATAAATACTTTCGGCATCCCATATATTTGTTGGGTGGTCTAATGCACATACAAAATTAAGAACATGAGAAAATGAATTTTTTATAAAATTATTATACTTAAAATAGGTTGATGAAATTCAAATCTTCGTTAATTTTGAATGCTCATAGTTTCTCTTCCCGCAGTGGTTTCCTTTTCACAACTGTTACAGACTTTTTTTTAAATTTTATAAATAAAAATATAATTAGTTTGTGGTTAACGCACTTTCCTATCTTTGATATTTTCCTCAGCAAGTTTTTGTGGGGTTTCTTATGGATGTTAATTTCAAAAGGTTTTTCTAAATTTGCGAAGAAACTAGCAGATGTTTCGGGCAGATGTTTCAACTAGGATCATCGTCATCCTGAAAAATGCTGTAACAGAGCCAACAAACAACTCCCCTCTTTGAACAGCAAATATTAATAGGTTTTCATAGATAATAATGGAAACAAGTTGTTGCACTAGCAGTAAGGAATCCATATAAATTAGGAAGCCAAAATGTTGAAATATTGTGGTGGCTCTTAAGAGGGGAGAGTACTGAGTTGTTCTTGTTGTTGATGTTGTTGTTGTTGTTGTTATTACTATTCGTTTGCAATTATATTCATGTATGTAGACGGTTTATGCAAGTGTTTATTGTGGCAATTGGGTGCATTTGTGGCGACAGGTGCAAATAGTTTTGTTGTGTGGTAGTTAGGAGGTATCAACTGACAGTGATTTTGTTGTTTATCATAAATTCATATGTCTATGGTTGCTGGCAGCCAGCGTGCTAGATCGCTTGCTTGGCTTATTAACAAGTTGGCTAGTTAAAGATATTAGTCACTATACTAACTGCGGCACTAGTAATAATAGTAGTTGAAGCATTTTATTGAGTGTGTGTATTTCTAAGGCCAGGGAGAACGGGCTGCAGAGTAGCGTAGCATTGTAGCTGCTTAGAGCAGAATTAAGTTTGGGTGGCGGGCCTACGTGGCGTAGCACTATGCGGTACAGATTGTGCTTACACACACACGCGATGTATACATGTACGTGTACATATGTGTTTGTAAGAAAACAAGTGTATTTACTATTTATTTAGTTGCAGCTGCATTAGTTGCCAATTTATCAATTGATGCTTTTTATAGCTGTTGGGGTAGTCGATGAAAAACAACCTTGCCGTGTTTATACTAGTACATTAAATTATGGAAGCTAGAGCAATAACAAACACTCAGACATGAATATGCAAGTATGCACACATGCATCGCCACACCAGAAACCCACTAACTTAACAAATCATTGCAGAACTGCTGTTAACCAAAAAAAAAAAAACAAGAAAAAAATATCAGCTGAAAATTTTACAAAAAAAAGTCACAAACCAATTGACTAGTCAAGCACACAATCACCACATTTCTTATTGGTTACGGAGGGAAAACTGGTTAAACACTTAGAAGCACAGGTGCATTTGAAATATTTCGTTAATCGTGGTTGTGTCCCCTCAGAAAAATGCGACTTAAAATGCAAAAATCCAATGAAAAAAAACAGAGCACTTTAAAGAAAAATCGTCATAGAAAACTGGCGTTAAATTCAGCTCACACACATGAAAATTTGAACAGCAGGTTTATGACACCGGCCGGATGGGTGTCTATCAAACCGCACGCATCCATTGACATCATAATGATCAGCAACGGCGGCAGTAGCAACCGCAACAGATTTAAAGTCCGTAACAGCATCAGCATCAGCATCAGCAACAGTAACAGTAACAGCAACAGCAATAACTTGTTGTCGTCAGCCAAGTGATCATACCACATTTTTTATTTAGTTGTTGTTATTAATATTGTAACAAGTATTTTATGGCACCTAAGCTCCTCAGCATCCGGTGTGACTATTTAATGTGAATTCAATTGCCTCTAATGGAGAAGCAATTCTTATAAACGCATAATGTACTAGCAGTTTAATAGTTAAATTAAATTAGTTATGTAATGCACAGATATACATACGAGGTCTGAACAAAAAATAACCGTTATTTTCAAATTTCGTGAGTTACGTATGTATGTTCGATTTTCGCATTTTTTTTTCTGTTATGTTGGTACACATGTCTGTTATATATGTTGGCACTATCAGCTATTTTGGATTGTCAGTTTGTTTTTGACAGATAAAAAGGTTAGTCGTGTTTTGGTGTGCTCTTCGATTTTTTACTAACTTTTGAGCAAAAACAACGTCGCATGGACATCGCTCAGGAGCTGTCGAACATCGTCAACGACGATCCAGATTTCCTCAAAAAGGTCATAACTGGTGACGAATCTTGGGTGTATGGCTATGACATTGAAACCAAAGCCCAATCATCCCAATGGAAGCGTCCAGAAGAGCCAAGACCGAAAAAAGCACGTCAAGTTCGGTCAAATGTGAAGGTTTTTTGCTCACTGTTTTCTTCGACTGCAATGGCGTGGTGCATCATGCTTTCTTGCCACAAGGTCGTACGGTCAATAAGGAATACTACCTTAAAGTTATGCGCCGTTTGCGCGAAGCAATTCGTCAGAAACGCACAGAATTGTGGAAAAAACAATCATATATTTGGCACCATGATAACGCACCAGCTCACACATTGATTCTTGTGCGTGAGTTTTTGGTCAAAAACAAAACCGTTATCATGCCTCAACCGTATTCAGGAAATCTGGATCTTCGTTGACGATGTTCCACAGCTCCTGAGCGATGTCCATGCGACGTTGTTTTTGCTCAAAATTTAGTAAAAAATCGAAGAGCACACCAAAACACGACTAACCTTTTTATCTGTCAAAAACAAACTGACAATCCAAAATGGCTGATATTACCAACATATATAACAGACATGTGTACCAACATAACAGAAAAAAAAAATGCGAAAATCGAACATACGTAACTCACGAAATTTGAAAATAAGGGTTATTTTTTGATCAGACCTCGTATGTAAGTACGTATGTATATTTTTGTCTGGTAGTTGTTTCGCTTAATGTCATTTAAGGGCATTATAATAAATATTTGCTACTAACAACACTATTTGACTATAACTTAAATGCATAATTAAAATAAAATGAAAGTTTCCGATCATTGGAATTGAAGCCAATTTTGTAAATTCTTTTTCTATGGTCAGGTGAGAATTCAAAGCTTGAAAAAAAAAATAAAAAGCCTTAAAACACCTATAAGCTGTATCTGGATTCAGTAACTTTTTGCGAACCGAAAATCTTAATATTTATCGATATATTTATGCGTTTGCGGTAACGATAACGCGATGTTGTAATTTATTTCTTACGATAGTGTACATCTGTGTTCTATTCACCATTTAATTGTATATAATGTGGCATCTCTGCTTACAAAATGGCAAAATAAGCAAAAAGCACAAAGAACGATTAAAGAAAAACTAAATGAATTTGAGCTTGCGATTTTGCTTTGATTACTTCAACCGACAGCGAATATCGTTAAAATATGTTACTGGATAGCAAAGTCGATAAATTTTCGTTGTATATGTTATAGCGATACGATTATCGTAATAAATGTTACTGAATCCAGGTGCTGGTCTATTATATCTTTCCATCTACCTTATGTACGTACATATGTACCAGGTACATGTGTACACATAAAAAAAAAAACAATGTAAAATCAACATGCAAAAATTTTTATTTGAAATCATATTAAATTTAATAGAAATAATCACCCTTATTCTATTTGGCGTCGGTAACATAACACGACGTCGTTTTTAATGTTTTTTTGGCAAATCGGTATTCCCCTAGATAGTATTGCCATTTATCGATGACTGTCAACATATGTTTGGTATTCTGTAAGAAAAACTGATGTTGATGTTGCCGTTCATTTTGTCGTCAGTGTTTTTGATCAGCGATGCCAACTATTTATAACCAAAACGCGCTATTCCCCTTCGCAAAACGCGCTAAAACGCGCTAAGTTACTGCATTGTCAACTATTTATAGCCAAAACGCGCTATTTTGTCGATGTATGTACATTAGACCGACTCACTGAAAAAAAGTTTTTGTTTACTCAAATCAAAGATTGTTCTTTTTAATGAGGATTCCCAAAACATTTGAAGGGTCTAGCGGTCATCGCAGACCGTGTCTAAAAAAGGTCTATTTTTGAAGTTTTTTTTTTGCATATTTTCGTATTTTGTCCGAAGGCAACATATTAAAAAAGTACATGATTTGAATGATTTTTTCAAGCCCCTTACAATGGTGAATTAAACTTTACCATTCGTACAATCAGCAACGCGTTATTCCAAAAAAAAACTACGATTTTTTAAGCATTTTCATAGCAGGTGCTACTTGTATTAAAACAAATTCTATTATTTTTTAAGGATTATTAAATTTTAGTCATTATTAATTTATATCTGTTGTTAGTTCTCGCGCGAATTTCTGCGAAAACTATTAACAGAAATAAGTCAAAAGGACTTTTTTTATACACGGTCCAGCTCACGAACGGTCATCGCTAGACCCTTCAAATGTTTTGGGAGTCGCGGTTTTTACCTCCATACAACGTGAGCCGGTCTAATGTACATGTGTTTTAGTAAATATAATTGATTTTTTTCGGTAGCTCTTTTCAGACTTTATAATATTGTTTCTTCGAAATTATATCCTAAATAACTAAAATCATTTAATACAGAATCAGAATTGCCTTCCAGTACATATTTTTAGTTGTGAAATTTCAAAAAATTTGCCATTTACAGTACTAAAATGCGTTTTTAATTCTAACCACAGTCAACGGAATTTTATTTGCGACAGCTGAATCATTAACAAATTTAAAAAATTTTATGAGTTTTGAATACTAGAAAATTGTGCAATTTAAAATGATGATGACTTTATTCAAAACGCGCTAATTTAGCGCTTTTTTTTAGTAAACGCGCTAAGATGAAAAAAAGCGCGCATAGTTTAAACGCGCTAAATCTAGCGCGAAACGCGCTAAATTGGCATCGCTGTTTTTGATATCGTGTTCTGTGGTGTGTATACCTCAACAAATTTGAAAAATAATTTAAATACATAGTAAAAACGTGAAATATAAAAAATATCAAAGTATACGTATATATTTATTTGAAAAAATTTCTTAAAAAAAGTGAAAAATATAATACCGATTTGAAAAGCTTGTGGAAGAGTTGGAAAAGAATCCTTCTCCTGTTAGAGGATTCCGCAGGGGCAGTGTTTCTACTAATTTCAAGGAACAGTGGGAAATTGTTGCGACTACACTTAATGTCCTCGGTTCAGCAATTAGAAGTAGTGGTGGATGGCAAAAAGTAAGGCAAAACATTAGTTGGGAAGATATACTGTATGATATAATTATTTTTACAGATCTGGTGGGAATTGAAAGCTGATTGCGAAGCAACAGGAGGTGGCGTATATAAACAATTAGTACTGAGAGCCTTTGGAGGAAGCTCCAATTTTCAATAAACGTTGATCTGATCGATTTTTTTTCCAAAATTAAGCTCTATTGTATCCAACACATGCCTAAATGATGTTTTATTCAGCCGAAAATTACCTTAAAATATTAAAACGATGAACATTACTCCAAATATATGACTGAATTTATCACTTACTGTTCATCGGGTAACTGACAAATGCATGATTTCTATCTGAGAAATCTTCTTTTCACTATTAATTTTTTTTATTTTCTTCATCCCAATCGTAAAGAAAATCATTTTATTTTAATTTATTTACAAAACTTTTACTTATTCAAAAACACTTTTACCAAAAATAGTAAAAACAATGTATTTATCGATATGACTCAAATACTAGATATGTGTATTGTATTTATCGATAAACAGGCAACGTCGTCATAACACTGTTAGGGAATACAAAGTTAGCATTTACTACGTTTATACGCAGGGCTTATTTGCAAATAAAATTGTAAATTGTTGCCATATTATTGTTTTTATTGCGACTTACTAATTTAGAAAACTATTCACGACTAGCGCACTATTTGCAAATAAAATGCTTGAGGTTGCCACACTTACAAATGTTTGCTAATAAAAAGCAATAAATTGATAAATATTGTACAGAAAAACATTGATAGAAGAAAACAGTGGCAATAAAAACAAATGATTATTTGTTACTTTATACATTCACACAATTTTTTTGTAAACATAAAACTTTTTTATAGAAGTTTTTATACCTTCACAATGCCGTATAAACCGTGAGTTAATTTATTTTCAAATATTTTTATTTGCAAATAGTGTCCCTATAAACATAGTAATAAACAGAGAAACCGCAAATATGCAATTGCATATTTTTTCTTGTCTAACGTATTAATGCAGAAATAAGACATTTATCCGTTTCAGAACTTTTTATGCATTTTGGCATCGATTTGTTAGTGCATATTGTTTCATACTTTACCGTTTAAGGTATGTTTATGCATATTTTAGTCTAACATACATATTTTGAGCATTTTTCGAATATTCAGAGCATATTTGAAGCTTTTACGGCATATTTTGGTACTTTATATATTTTTTATTTTAATATATTAATAATAAAAAAAATTTGGTTAGACTTTCTACTTTTCTCCGTCTAAATTTAATTTTCATTATTCTATGCATGTAGTGAAAGAAGCAGTAGTATGGGAAAGCAAGATTTATAATTTTTTGATATTTAAATATTTTACTCACTTGTAAACAGTCTTGTGAAAGAAAAACGAAACAAGAAAATTAAAACAATTTTAAATCGTCCATTTCCAATTTTATTTCTACTAAATTTTAATGCTGGAACAAATACTACTGCAGTACTCATGAGTTGTATTTTCCAAATTTTCAACTTAAACAGGTGTAACATGTGTTTGAACATCCTCACTGGACATTAATTTCAATAAAACTTGGTCTGGCCAGTGTGACCGATTACATCAGTTGAGGTTGAAACAACATTTTCAATATATACAAGTTTGTTTAGATGTGACAGTCAGCGATATTTGTTTCAAAATCTAAGTGAAAATTTTTTGTTTATTGCAATAACAATTATAAATAAAAAGCTTGTCTTAAGTCCATATTTACACTATGCAATTCTTATTGCTAAGCTGATTAGTTTGATGGAGAGAGAGACGAGGGGAACAGTAACCTTTCTTTTCCCCTCGTCTCTCTTTCCTAACAAACTAATCAGCTTAGCAATAAGACTTGCTTAGTGTAAACTAGGACTATGCATTAAACACATTCACCACAGCAGGCTACACGAACACACGACTTCAAGTGCCGCTAGCAGCATTTGTCGCCTCGTAGCCAGCTACTTAATTGTTTTGGATACAGCAGCAGCACCATCTGCGCCTCATATTTAAGTATAAATACATAGTTCAGTATTGCAACCTTCAAATATTTCGGATTTGTAAAAATGAAATTACTCTTTCAAAATGTACTTATATGACTTAAAAGTATAAAAATTAATCAATTTATGCTTTTCATCAATTTTTGGATAGAGTTTCTGTTAAATAATATGAAATAATTGTACGATATCATTTGTGTTATGCTGGCAACACTGAATTTTCTCATTGTAGCCAAAGAAATAGAAATTAGTTTAATTGGACTACAACGACAAAATTAGCATAGACACTCTCATATAAACATGTGTATTCTATCCTTGACATTTTGTAGTCGGTAGCCTGCTGTGGTGAATGTGTTTAATATATTATTCTTCAGCATACAGTTCCAAGGTTTTAATTCTGATATCGTGATCCCTTTTAAAGTTGAAGTTAAATTTTTGTTCTTTATTATTTTTTTTAATTGTTTTCTTTTTCTGTTTATTTTATTTTTGTCTTTTTTTTATATGGAAATTTTATTGAATTGTTGAATTAAAACTAGATTTTCATTTCCAAATAATCCGAGGTGCGCATAAAACACCTTTTCTGGAGAATATTTCTGGTTTCCTTGTTTACAAATGAACTAGTTCGTTAATTTAGTTCAATCGCTCTGTTTAGTTCAATGAACTAGTTAAGTATACATAAACTGTCAAAATATGTTCATGAAGTTCAATCATCTTTCAGATCTGTGATTAAATAATTTTACGAAAACGAAAATTAATTTCTTTGCTTTATGAAACAAATTTAGTGAGCAAATCTGTTTTAAAAATCTCTTAAATCAAACATATTTTTTGTGAATAAGGTAGTATGTATAAGTGATTACTTGTGTTTTCTTGTTTATTGCAATTGCGGTAGTAGCAGCAACTAGCAAAGCACACACACACACACAGTAAAAAAGTAAAGCAAAACGTTGAAAACATTTAGTTCAAAGCGTCTGTGTTAGGTCATTTTGTGTCTTAGTTCTTAGTTCAAAAATTTAACTAGTGAATTAGTGAGCGTAAAACAACTGAACTAGTTAACACAGTTCAAAGTACTGAATCGTTCATTTGAACTAGTTCGTTCATGAACTACACAAGACTAATGTTGTTTAAGTGTGTTGGTGCTAACTTGCTTTATTTCTACAATGTACTGTATTGTTCAATTGTGTGAGTTGTTAATTGCTTGGATGTTCGTGTTGTGTAAATAGCCGACAAACTTCGCATTACCAGCCAAAACCTCCTACTGCTGGTTAGTAGGCAGTGTTCGATTCATGTCCGAGACCCTGGGTCTTTCTCCAGACAGGCCAAAGTAGCTTCGCAGGTTGTGTTTGTTAAAAAAAAAACTTGGATTAAATAAATTGAAATAAGTTTTATTGTAAATCACCCATCAACTAAATCATGAATTAAAATTTAATTCATGATGGTGTTTATTCAGTGTGTATCTAAAGAATATTTAAGTTTGTTGTGTCTGATGAGGTCTTGGTTGGGCAGCACACTACAACACACATTTTCCTGATGCATGTGCGAATACACATCACGTAAGTTACATTAATTTTGTTTCAACTTGAAATAACTTTGATTCAACATGACTCTTCGTGTTATTTCGTAAATGTTATACTAATCACGTTGTTTCAACTTGAAATAACTTTAATTCAACTTGGTTCTTCATTTTGATTTAAATCATGTTGAATTAACATGAGACACATGTGAAGCAAAATCATTACCGAACAATTTTAAATGAACCGTGTTTACGTAGATTTTAACATAAAAATTTTTCTGTGAGTATGTATGTATATACATATATATATATAAAACTTCACGTAATGAACGTCTAATTTGCAAAATGAGCCAATTGGATCCATTTATCAGTTCAAAATAATGAAATATCTGGTCAACTATATCAAAAAATTTCCGATTGCACTGTAAGGACACGGCTTCTTCAAAACGAATTGCGAGGACGTATTGCTAGAAGAAAACTATGTACATGTATTCTACGTTGAAGAAATTTTGCTAGATATCATAAACCGTAGGAATTTTGGAAAAAATTCCAAATTTAAGTTAGTCGATTCGGATGACAGAAAGTATGTTTACTAAACCGAGAAATAAGCCCTTGCTACACATTAAAAACTATAAAGCATGGTGAAGATAATATTATGGATCGGGCGGCATTTTTAGGATATAGTATTGGTCCCATTTGCCGTATAAATGAACGTATAAGCCAAAAATGTGTACAAACGAATATTTTTAATAAATAAATTTGCCAGAAAATTATATATTTATGCACGACAATAATTCAAAACATACGGCCAGGGGCGTAAAACAATGGTTTCTTCCAAAAATATTAATATTTTTTATTGGCTTGCCCAGAGTATTTTATTTTTTTACCCGACTGTGTTTATCAGCCTATGTATGTATGTATGTGTGTATGTATGTGTGTTACTTTGCATCAATCGATTTGTCTTAATCCTGGAAGTATCAAAAAAAAATATGTCAGTAGTCAAAACTCAATATGGCGGACAACAGACGCCATTTTGTAAATACAAAAAAAAAAATACAAAATCGCGAACTATATCAAAATGGGTATCATTCGACAGGTATTTTAAAATCATCTTCAGGTTTCTCTTATGATTTTTCATTTCAAATGACCATTTAGGATATTTAACGGTTCAAAGTTGGTAGCGGTCGAGTTTTTTTAATTTTTTAATAGTTTTAATTTCAAGAAAATTGATTGTTCTCTGTTTTGCAAATAAATACATTTTTCACTGATAAATTAGCTTTCCGTTCTTTGCTTGCGTAAAGGTTTGAATAGTCGGATGAAAATTTTCCCTGCATACCCAGGAAGAACTTGTCTCTAAATAGCTGACTATAGCATAATTTAAAGATCAATATATTTTCAATTAAACGTCAATATTGTTGCTTAAGTTACGTTTCTCCTCTTTTTTTTGTACATCCACCCCTTAAAACAACAATACTAGTGTGTGTAAAAATCACACCTGTGTTTTCAAATATTTAAGTTTCACATGTGCACCACTAATATGCATTTGTTTTTTTTTTGCAATTCATCTGCGATAAGGCTAAATTATGTTTTTGTAACACAAAAAGGCTTAGCAATATTTGTTCGACTATTTAGGGTTATATTATTTACAGTCAGACACGCGTTCCTATTACTTGTCACGTGCTTGTGGGAATATAAAATTTAATAAATCTCTTAAATGACCGTTCGTCCCTTTATTTTGTATGTACGTTTGAAAAGTTTTTTTTTGTATAATTGAAAGGTTGGCTTGTCAAAGAACCGACTGCTTGTTTGGAGAGAAATACATACATACATATATATTCACATAGACACTTGAACAGATGTTTGGTCTGCATTTGCGTTTGTGATGTATGTACGTGTGGGAAAATTACATACAAGCAGGGATTTCTGGGATCATTATTTTTCCAAAGTTATTTTAAGTCTTAAAAGAGTATTTAGGTGTTAAAGTGTGGTTATGGATTCAGGACGGAATGTGTTAATCAGATCAGATATTTTATTTTATATTTTAACTTTATATATAATTTGAATAAATGTAATTAATGAGCTTGGTGATTATCAATTTGGTCGAAAGTTTTCTAGACTGCTGAATTTCATCTCACATATAACATTTGCAATAAACAAGGCTAGAGGTACACTTGGCTATATCAAACACTGGCCAAAAGAGTGGAAAGCATTGTACTTGTCACTGGTGTGTTGTTGGTAATAAAACACGTCAGGTTATTTATTTTTGACACCGGCTTAAGACAAATAATGCCTGTTATTGATATCTTACAATGACGCCATACATCTATAAAGTATACATATATATCGTTGTAGGAATACCATGCAATTGGTACGTCAGATTCTGGAATATGGATCAATAATATGCGACCCTATTTACAAAATTCACTATTGAGTCGGTGCAAAAGCAACTCCTGTTATTTTGTCTTCGAGGATTACGATTTAACTCAATTAAGTTGCGTTCTTACTCTGTTCGACTTGCCCTTATTAAGCTGCCTACCCTAAACAGCAGTAGAACTATGCTGAACGTATCATTTATGTACGCAGAAAAAACTCATATTCCAATTCAAACACAAAATTCCTTGAATCAAATATAAACTTGTTTAATTCAGGTACTAGAAAGAAATTTTTAAATTCAAATGCGATCTGATTCAACAAATTTTTTTACTGAAATTAAAAAGCAAATAAAACAAATAACTTTTCTGTACAGTATGCAATTTCTATATTGGAACAGACCTCTTTTCTAAACAAGCTTGTTGCAAATGTTATTTTATATTAATTGTATGAATTGGAATTTTTCACTTTGTACAGTTTTTTTTGCATAAAATCAACAAACAATGTACTGGAACAGTATAAAATATTTACTAAAATTAAATTTTATTTCAAACAAACGTATGTTTGAAAATTTTTTTGGAAATAATTTTTTCTCTGTATCATTCAAGAGATTTATTATTCGACATATTGTCATAATTATATTATAAGTGAAATTTATTTGCTGGTGGTTAAGCGATGTCTATATGCATTTCATTGTTGCTTTAACAAATCGTCAGTAGACTTCAACCAGCAAATAAATTTCACTTATAATATAATTATGACAATATGTCGAATAATAAATCTCTTGAATGTTTCATTAAAATATTATTTTTCATTTTGCCTATAAATACTTTTTTTGTTATCCAATGGATTTCTAATTGTATAAAGGTGTAGAAAAATAAAATAGATTCATATCGAATAAAAATTATTTGCTGGGTTTTGTATAAGTTACTAAGCCTACTATGCTTATTTTTCTTTTGTGATTTTCAAAAATATTAATATTTGTGAATTCTCAAATAGTTTATGAAAGTCTGTGCATAAGATAAGAGGTTTGTGACTGTTTAAAATGTGTGGTTGAAGTTACTGACGATTTGTTAAAGCAACAATGAAATGCATATAGACATCGCTTAACCACCAGCAAATAAATTTCACTTTTCTGTGTATCTTTAATATTTTTAATGGTGATATCTGTGCTGGATTTTTGATCAACGAAATTTCGTTTAATGTTTCTCAACGCATATCCCGTAATTCCATTCCTCAATCAGTAAAAGTTTATAGAGCTAATTATGTTGATGCCGATTCTCTTAGTTAATCTAATAATTTTCGGCAATGGTTTTGCTTCATATGTGTTTCATTTTAATCTAACATGATTTATAGTAATTTTCAAAGAAAAAATTTCCTTTTGAAATAACTTTATTTCACGATGATTTATGAAAATCAAAATGAAGAATCATGTTGAATCAAAGTTATTTCAAGTTGGAACAACATGAATTTAATTTAATGTAATAATTGTATTTTATTAATTATTTAACTTATGTGTGGTTGATATAGACATCAGAAAACTTTTTGTTTGTATATTCCTTAGAGATGTGTAAATGTCGTGATTTTATCGTGTCAGGCGTGAGTGCGTGACCGTGACTTAAAAAAAATTACTCGTGCGTGATCCTAAAAAAACTCACGCACGAATTCTTACGCTCTCACGATATAACAGACCTGCGGGGGTATATAACTGTATTGAAAATTTTAAATTTTCTTATAATAAATACTACAATCTATGCCTTTGCTGCCCAAAGTAGCACCAGAGTGCCGAACATTAATCGGCTTCTTATACAAATGAATACACATACGCGAATACATTACTCTCGTGTTTCTCTCGGTGGCCAGCTCTGATCTTTTTACATTAGAATTTGTCTTTTCCCGGACTTTTTCATTTCCCGGGAAAGCGGGAACGACTTTCCATTTTCCCGGGAATTCCCGCCCAGTGCAAAATTATACAAAATATTTTTTAATTAAATTTATTTCGACAAAAAACAAATAACAATTTATGAGATCGATTAAATAATAACGTTTTATAAACACATTAGTCGAAAAACTAATATAATTTCAGTTCTTTATATAATAGTAATGCATAAATACCAATATTATATGTAAATGGAAAGTCAAGTGCATTGATATAACGCAAAAAAGAAAACAAATTACATTATTAAAAAAATATTACAAAATCTTGCTTTGAAAATAGGACTTTAGTACAGAATAAGCATTAATAGAATCGTTCGACAGTCTATTTCTAATTTTATTTAAAAAAAAACTCCTGTTATTGAAGAAATACGTTCACTTTCTACGGATGTTTGCCTCATAGTCTCTGGACACTTTCAGTTTTTTTCCACTTCCTTCAAAAAATTGCAATTCCTTTTTGAATGAAAATGATTTTCTTTGAATCGAAACAGCGTTTTCTTTACTGCAAAATCAACACAATATAAGTTGTTGTTGTAAAATTTTAGCTATTGTGCTAGTACCATCACCTTATTATTGCACCATCACCTTCATAAGTGAATAATGACACTCATCAAGGAATGTGTACATATGAACTAAAGTTGCCATAATAAAATCAAAACAAAAAAAATCCCGGGAATTCCCGCAATTATATCCCGGGATTTCTTTTTCGGAAATTGTGTGGGATCCCCGGAAATCCCGTATGAAAAACACTAATTTACATACATATTAGAGTGATCGACTCAGATTTTCGTTCGGTTTTAAAACCCGGTTTTTTACAATACGGCTGAGTCGAATACTTTTCGATTTGTATATTTTGCAATAAAATTAGTTTTTACTATGGTAAAACTTAGACCAATGTGTTCTGTTGATTTTCCTAAGTATTTTTTCAGTGTAAAAGTTCTAAGCGTTTTTTGACCATAGCAACACTTACTGAAACATGTAATTAAAGCGAAATTATTTCATAAGCTCATAGCAGAGGCGAATTAAATTGGCCTTATGGTGTGGAATGGATGTCAAAATCCATTTGCAAAAAGCGTTTTTTAGTTTTGTTGACATTCTGCTTCATATTTTATATAAAAGTAGATATCCACCTTGTCCATAGATTCAATGTATATATATTATACACGTGTACTATACATAAGTATATGAAATTAAGTTTTATGTTTTACCACCTTTAATTATTGTATTGTATTTACATGAACTGTTAACTCTTTTTTTGAATAAAGCAATTTAAAATCAAAATTTTTGTATAATAATTTTCTTACTTAAAATACCGGTTGACCGGTTTTTAATGAATTGTAATTTTAATAATTGTAATTTTTCATAATTTCAAATATTCGAACTATTCGAAAACCGGTTTCTGGAAAAAGTCGAATAATGTATCACCCTAATACATATGTATATATGTACATATAGGTAGAATGAGCCTGCAAACATAATGCATACATACATAGCTATGTATGCCATATAGGACCATGGGATCTGTAAATTGGGTTTCTGATAACACGGATACATCGGCGATATGGAACACCAGCACCTTAACACTACGGGATAGAATAACATCACAATGTGGGTATGCCCGAGCCACTATCTCTGGTATCACATTATAAAGCTGCTATATTCCCCCTAGGTATTCTATAGAGGACTTTCGAAGCATAGTTGATAATATAGTAACAGATGCAGCTACTAAAAACCCAGTCATAATAGCAGGTGACTTTAATGCTTGCGCTGTTGAATGGGGCTGCCCCTTGACGAATGCAAGAGGTAGAGTGCTCTTGGAAGCCTTTTCTGCATTGAGTGTTGTACTCATGAATAATGGAGTTGAACAAACTTTCAGACGAGGTGATACTGGTTCGGTAATTGACATTACGTTTGCCAGTAGCAGCATCACAAGCCAGGTGAACTGGAGATTATCTGACATTTATACTCATAGCGATCATAGCGCTATAATCATAGATGTACAAGATGAACAGCACCATGTGTCTGTACAAGCACGAGGCTTGACAGGCTGGAAGGTAAATACCTTTGATAAGGATATCTTTGCAGCTTGTATGGAGAACATGCAACTGAATGGTTCGGCTGAAGATATGGCAGAACAATTAGTAAGCCATATCACGAGTGCGTGTAATGTAAGCATGACGAAGCGTAAAAGGTCACCAAATAAGCCTCCAGTTTACTGGTGGAATGATGAAATTGCTAGGTTGCAGTATACAAGAACGCGAGGTAGTCTAGAGAACAGTGTACACCATCAAATATATAAAGATAAAAGGAAAGCGTTGAAGATTGCAATACGTAGGAGTAAGCGCAGCTGTTTCCTTAATATATGTGAGGAAGTAGATGGTAATCATTGGGGCCTTGCATATAAACTGGTAACCAAGAGACTTAAATGTCTTGGTCCATCGCCGCCAAGAGAGGAGCCTATCCTCAGGGGAATTGTAGATCATCTCTTTCCCCAACAGGAAATTCCTACGCGGCAATACAGCTATTCCGCTGGATTTTCCGATATTCCTCCGGTTACGATTTCCGAGATAGAAAGCGCTGTCTCAAAATTTAAAGACAAGAAGGCACCAGGCTTAGATTGTATTCCAAATATGGTGCTAAAAGAAGCTTTCAAACTCCACCCTGAGTACTTTTTGAAGGTAATAAGCGCATGCTTGAGCCAGGGAATTTTTCCAACAATGTGGAAAAGACAAAAGCTGGTACTGTTATCTAAGGATAATAAGCCGCTAGACGACCCCTCCTCTTATCGTCCACTGTGTATGATATATACGAGTGGGAAACTGCTAGAAAGTATAATCTGTAGAAGATTGGAAGGCTGTGTTGAAGCTAAGAATGGTTTATCAAATAACCAATATGGCTTCAGGAAAGCAAGATCAACAGTGGATGCTATCAAGGTTGTAGTAGAAACTGCTGCTAGGGCTATACAAGGAGAGAGGTTGAGAAATGGAACTAAGGAGTATTGTGTAGTTGTAACCCTAGACGTAAAGAACGCCTTCAACACGGCAAACTGGGGACGTATTGTTGAAGCCTTAGCAAGATCAGACATCCCAGGATATTTACTGGCAATTATACAGGATTATTTCCGAAATAGAGAGCTAGTTTATGATACCGATAAAGGTACTAGGAGACGCCAGATAATTGGCGGGGTGCCTCAAGGATCAGTACTTGGCCCACTACTGTGGAACGTCATGTACGATGGAGTATTGAGGTTAAATCTACCTGAGAAGGCAAAGATAGTTGGATTCGCAGACGACATAGCGTTAGTATGTGAAGCAAAAGAGTTACTAGAGGCGGAAACCATTGCAAATGCCAGTATTCAGATCGTTAGGTCTTGGCTCAGGTCAATGGGTCTAGCTCTAGCTGACCATAAAACAGAGGCGGTTCTGATTAGTAGTCGGAAAAGTAGGGAAATCATTAGGCTTAATATTGGTACGTGTAGCATAGAATCCAGGGAATGTCTAAAATACCTTGGAGTCATGATTGACACACGTCTATCTTTCCATGAGCACTTTAAGTATATAGGTGCCAGAGCATCGAAGACCTGCTCAGCTCTATCCCGGATCATGCCGAATACAAGAGGTCCAAAATATCTGCAGAGGAAATTGATCTCTAGTGTAGTTAAAAGCATTATCCTATATGCATCCCCTATATGGTCAGGTTCACTGAGATATTCTACGTATGTGAATCTGATATCCCCTGTGTATAGGCTGGCCGCCCTGCGAGTATGTAGCGCATTCCGAACTGTGTCTGACGAGGCAGCTTTTGTCATTGCCGGTTTGATGCCCATCGAATTAGAGGCGATATCGGACAGTACGGATGGTGTGACAGATTTGTGCCTACGTAAGTGGCGGGCACGATGGACAGCGAGTGATAAGGGAAGATGGACTTACTCACTGATACCTGACATCAGTACATGGTTATCAAGAAAGCACGGTGACTTGAACTACTATATTACACAGTTTTTGACTGGACATGGTTGCTTCAGGTCGTACTTGTACCGTTTCGGACATGACAGTAGTCCATTTTGTCCGAGCTGTGATGGTAATGTCGTGGAAGATGCCGAACATGTGTTCTTCATCTGTCCACAATTTGATAGTAGAAGAGAGTGCTTAGAAGTGGATTTAGGGCGTAGAATTAGGCCGGACAACATAGTTCCAACCATGTTGGAATCTTTGTATAACTGGACGTGTGTATGTAATTTTGCAAAATTCGTTCTATTAAAACTTCGTAGGTTAGAAGAGATTCGCAGAAGAATCTCTTTAGGTTAGATTAGGTCTAGGACCTATTCCCACCCCGTGATGTAAAGCCTTGCGGCAGTACCACGGGGAAGGTTTGGATCAGTGCAAAGGGGTGTTTTAGCGTGTTAAAGTCTCGCACTCCTGGCAAACACCATCACTGCCAGGGTCTTTCGATGATTTCATCCCATGAATAAAAAAAAAAAAAAAAAAAAAAAACTTATGTATGTGTAAGAACCTATTTTTCAAAATTAATTATATATTTTTCGTAAGCGTGCGTAATCGTGATAAGTTGCACACACCTCGTGCGTGATTAAGAATATTTTATACGTGAGCGTGCGTGATCGTGAAAATTTTCAAAATCATTCGTGTGTGAAAGTGCGGAGTAAAATATTTTTCTGCGCGAGCGTGCGTGTCGTGAGTCAAAAACCGCTCACGTGCACATCTCTAATATTCCCCGGCCAAGATTTGAACTCGGAACTCATCGCGTGGTAGTCAACGTGCTTACCCCTGCAGCCAGAACAACTTTAAATATTCTTTAGATACACACTAAATATGTACCATTATTAATAAAATATTAATTCAACATTAATTGATGAACTCAACCCGAAAAAAGCTCCGGGTATTGATGAAATTAGTAATAAGATGCTGATGAAGTTGCCTCGTATTGCAATTAGAATTCTGCTATTAATTTTTAATGCCATTTTAAGACTGGAGTATTATCCACACAGCTGGAAGCTTGCCAAGGTCAAAATGATTCCAAAGCCGGGCAAAGATCTTACCAAGGCTGAGTCATACAGGCCAATAAGTTTACTGCCAACAATGTCAAAGCAATTCGAAAAGTTACTCATGATCAAATTGTCCCCAATTCTAACTGATAATGCGTGCATACCGGATCATCAATTTGGTTTTAGAAGTGAGCATAGCACCATTGAACAAACGCATAGATTGGTTCAATTTATAAGAAGAACACTCGAAGAAAAGAAGTATTGTTCTGCCCTCTTTATTGATGTTTCTCAAGCATTTGATAAAGTGTGGCATAGAGGCCTAATTTTAAAATTGAAGACATATCTACCAATAAACATTGTTAATCTTCTGCAAAGTTATATTCTTGCTCGAAAGTTCACTGTTGTGGAAGGAGACTTCATGAGTGCGTCCGAATCAATCTCATCCGGTGTGCCACAGGGGAGCATACTGGGCCCAGTCTTGTATTTGATTTATACTTGTGATATGCCTTTGAGCAGCAATATCCATACATCTACATTTGCTGATGATACAGCCTGCCTTAGTATGCACGAAAACCCTCACGAGGCTTCCCGATATCTACAAGAACATATTACACAGCTGGAATTATGCTTAAACTTATGGAGAATTAAGGTAAACGAACAAAAGTGTGTTCAGGTAACATTTACTCTGCGAAAAGATACCTGTTCACCCATTCGAATCAATAATCAAGTTGTTCCTCAACATTCACATGTAAAATACCTTGGTATACACCTTGACCGACGGATAACATGGAAACACCATATTGACTCTAAGCTAACACAAATGAAACTAAAATTAACTCAGTTACATTGGCTGATTGGTAGCAATTCAACCCTGAGTCTAGATTGCAAACTTTTGATATACAAGTCGCTTTTGAAACCTATATGGTGCTACGGAATTCAGCTATGGGGCACTGCTTCAGCTTCAAATGTAGAGAAAATCCAACGAAGACAAAACAAAATTTTACGGTTAATAACATCGGCTCCATGGTACATAAGAAACTCAAATTTACATCGTGATCTAAATATGCCACAAGTGACTGAAGAAATTGCAAAATACTCAGGCAAATATTTAACTAAACTCGAGTCACACCCTAATCCGCTTGCTCGAAATATCTTGAACTTTACCGGACACATCCGCTTAAAAAAGAGGGACACAAGGGCTCTAATACCACACCAGATGAAACTGTTTGAAATTATTTTTTTATTTTTATTTTTTGCTTTGCACAACTCTTATGTATTATGAATTACTATCACTAAGTTTATGTCCGACACTGGTCGGGCCTAATATTTATATTTAGATTTAAGATTTGAATACTTATTGTTAGTTCATTTTTGAAGATACAATAAATAAATATATGTATGCAAAAAATTAATTAATTGATAATTTAAAATAAAATTTATTTGAAGTTTTAGTTAAAAAATATACAAAATACTTTGACTTGTCTCCAGTATTCGAACCTGCGGTCCTCCGACTACAAGACTAGTACACTACCTACCAGCCAGCAGCACTTTGTCGGCTGTTTATAAACATAAAACTAAACAACAACAATACAAAAACAACTCACAGAACTAAGCACAAAACTTTATTGCAGCTGTGAACAAAGCAAATAAACACCAACACACTTAAACATCATATTATTTCTTGTAAATTTACATCAAAACTTTTGCATGGTGATTTTACATTGGTAAATTTTTCTGTGTGTACCCTTTGAAATCAGTCTAGAAGGTACCGAGCTATGAAGTAAAAATATAAAAAAAACTGAATTGATAAAGTAAACCCTTTTTGATGACGGTTAAAAATGAAACCATTCAAAGAAATCTGAAAACGCACCTCCAATTACATACATATAAAAATGCTATAAAGTTCTTTTCATTGCACATTTCACACAAAGTGACCATTCGCGCTAATGTGCAATACCATCATAATTTGTTTCTCATCGGAACATTATGGAATTAATAAAAATCACACGAGAATCTAAACATTCGCTGCGTGTTCCGTGAGAAAATAATCACAATGATAATCATGGTATGTAAACATGTACATACATATGTGTGTATGTATGTATGCATGTATGTATATGTGTGTGTGCGTGTGTTCGGAAATGTTTGGCAAGTATGAGGGTGAGTGCATTAGTTATGCTTTCTTGTGTTTCATCACTATGTCTACGAATGAAATGTTTTTTTAACGTTTTCATGTTCTCACAACTTTTGCAAATGATTGAATGAATGACTGAACAAGGGCTTATTGCTTGAAATTCTTTTTATAAATGCACATAATAACAATCACGACGCGACGCACGATGATACTTAAGTAATTGTTAAAATTATTGTAAAATGTGAAGGTGAGTTTCATACAGTGGAAAAAATAAATAATCTTAGGCCGGGTTTACATCTGTGTGCATTTGCCAAAGAAAGCGTAACCATTAATTAGTAATGAAAAACTGTTTGATTCAGACATGTATTTATTGACTTAAACAGTTTCCAATCATGTTGGATTCTACAAAATTGTCTCTTAGTTATGTATGAAACTGTTTAACTTAATAAATGTCATTAGTAATTAGTGGTTACGCTTTTTAGGGCACATGTATGCCAGATGTGTACTCAGCATAATGGTAGGTACAGACTTAGCAACGTGTTTATGCAACCAGGCAGATTGCATTGTCGGTCGCATAGTGTGTAGTCTTGTTTATGGTTGCGTTCGAAGTTTCGAAAATATCAAAATGTTTTGATGTTTATAGGTTGCATTGACGGTTGCATTGTAGGTTGCAGTGTCTGTGTCAAAATATGCAACACGTAATATAAACGTTTTGCGTAAACACGTTGCAAAGTGTGTACCCAGCATAAGAGGCAATTGTTGTGTTCGAAATTTAACATATTTCCTTTCTACAATGATCAAAGGTCAGTGTTGCCAGATGTAGTGATTGATAGCCAAATGTAGCGAAAATATTTGATTTTTTCCGATGAAAATTTTGAATGGCGATTGGCGATTTACTATTTGAACTCATTAGCGATATTTTTTGGATATATGTACATATTTCTATGATTTCAATAATATAAAACAATATTATATGGCATTTTTTATGTCAGGAATTTTTTCTCCAACATAAACTAGTTTGTGGATAAGAGAGTTGTTTTCTATATTTTAATTAGTTGTTATCAGAAATGTTTGATCGACTTCCAGAAAATATGAATATATGTGACCTGCTCCACGAAAAGGGGCCTTGAACTTGATATTGAACTTTTTTTAAATTTCAAATATTATATATATTATCTGTTTATATCACATTTTGAAATTTTTTCATTAATTATGTTCATTTTTACAGGTGATTTGTAAACTTGCGGTTTGTGGCTCAAAAAGTAAAAAAAATTTGTTCGGCGCAGAGGTCCCTTTTCGTGGAGCAGGTCATATATGTAAATCAAGTTTATGATCACTTTTCAATTTCAAACTGCTGTAACTTTTTATCTCAAACAGAAGAAATGGAACCCAATAGTTCATTTGGTTCATTTATCTTTATGCTTTTCGCTTATTTTCACATTTTCTATACAGAGATACCACATAAAATTGAATTAAACGGCGATTAAGATAAAGCTGGAGACTATTGTGAAAAAATAAAATTACGGAATCACATTATCGTTATCGCAAATGAATAAATATGTCGAAAAATATTAAGATTTTCGGTTCGCAAAAAGTTACAGAACCCAGATACAGAGCTGCTTAACGACTGTAATCATGTAAATAAATAACTTTATTCAGTTGTTTGAATAAAAGATAAAATAAATTCAATTCCAATACTCGCATAAGATATGTATAACTAGTATTTGTTTAATAGAAGTTTTCGATAGTTAACACCGACGCATCAAAATCGTTTATTTTTGAACCATTATATCCGATAATTAATAAAATTACTCAACGCATTACAAAAAAGCCTTCAGCAAATTGTAATAGGATGAATCAAAATGATTCACATATTCCATTTCCAATAATGGCTGAGTATATAAAGCAGGTCCACACACAATGTACCAAACACAAAGAACGCTGATGATGAAGGTGTGGTGGCCTTCGAAAACAGCCGGTTGTTCCGTTCTACTATCACATGTAATTTGGGTTACAAAGCGATACGAACTTTAGCCCAATCAAATCATATAGAAAGCGACCCAACTTTTTTCGAAAATGCTTTTGTACTGTAATTACTAAATATGTATGTATAACGTTTCAATGATAAATTGGCCTGTAGAGGGTCACTTTAGGAGAAAATAAGCAAACCGTTCTCGTCACCAGCATTTTAGTTAATATATTTTTTTTGTTGTGAATGTTTTAATACGACCTTCATACCCCTTTTATACAAAAAAAAAAAAAAAAAACAAAAACAAATAAGTTGAAAAGACACTCGCACTACTCTTGATTATTGACTGAAAGAAATTTAAATAAAAATTTTTGAAATCATTTTCACACGCCATCATTTGGTGGGAATACTTGAATTGTGTGTGACTGAGAAAATTCTGTTTTCAAAATATAAGATTTCTTTTGCTTTCTGCTTGTTATACTTGTACGAGTATGTATTTAATTTTATTTTTGAGTGTGTGCGTGTGTGTTTTTTTTAGGAAATTTAAAAGTGATTTAATTCTGGCCTCAAAATTTTGATTATGAACTGGAATTTCGTTTCAAGTTTGTTTAATTTTGTGTATTTTAGGCCAGCGAGTAAAAAAATGGAAAAATGGCAAATATTTCACTTTGAAGATAACGACAGATTTACGTGAAACATCTGCTTGAAAATTTCATAATTAACATTCTTTAAGCTTGAATTATACTTGTAGTTTAAACAGCAAAAAAAAAAAAAAAAGTGAAAATACTCGTATAAAAGAGGCGGCTTGTGTTTGCTCTTTGCATTTTATGCCAAAAAAACATCCCACGTATTTGTTAAACTTAACCCTTGAGTGCTTTAAGTGAAACTTTAGCCAGATCGCTATAAGCGTTAATTTGTGTGGATAAATACATATGTGTTAATTTTTGTGTCTGAGATTATATTGTGTTAATATTTTCTGTGCTAAAATCTCTGGTGAAACTAACTTGTTATTATACCGCAGTTACTTTAAATAAAATTAAAATATGCAGTGCTTATTTATGCAAATGCACATACGTACTTACAAAAAACGCATTAAAGGCTAAAATATAAAGCAAAAATATGTTTATTGATATTTCTTCTTCTCTAAAGGTGAAAGTACATAACAGCGTTAGTACCACAAAGTACACAGAGATGTCACGAGACGGAAGATAATTGCGAATTCTTGACGTCTCGCTCACACCGAGCCTGTGTCTTCTTTAATTTTTCTTTCGTAGTGACATTAATTTAACGTATTTTCATTTTATGCTTTGTGTCCTCATTCTCTATGAGGTTTTTGTAATTAAAAGGTTCAAATTAATATTTATAAACGAAAAAGCTTAAAGTTAAATCAGAAATCATTTGAAAACAAATTTTAATCACTTTTTTAATACTAATAATCATTTTCACATTCTGTGTTCTAATTCAATACAACAAATTCTTTTATTTAATTTTGTACACTTTTTTGTTCACTTGTTCAAATGTATTTTCATTTTATGCTTTGTGGTCTCATTCTAATATGCTTTTTGGAAGTGAATGGTAAAAATGAATATTTTTTTAATCATTTTGAAACTAATTTTAATAACTTTTTTAATATTAATCTTTTACAAAATGTGTTTTTAATTCAACACCAAAAATCTTTTATTTAATTTTGCAAAAATGTTCTCTTGTTCATTTCACATATTACACATTTTCTCTTGTTTGTTTTGATTATATCGTTAACAACTTAATAACAAATATACTACAGTTGTCCCTTTCTCGCTGAACCTGTGTCAAAACTGATTTTAGCTTTTTTTCATCACTCATTTTCTTCACCCCTGTGTACCTACTTTGTATTAGTGCGCGCGAGCTGCAGGCATCTGTCAAAAAAGTTGAAATAGTGTTTTTGCATACAACAAGTTACATACGACAACTAATCAGCCGACAATAAATAAGAAAAAATTAAAAAAAATTAGAATCATGGAGTAAAAACTTATTCAAACGCGCGATACTTGTAGACGAACTGACGCGTGTTATGTACTTCTACCTTGAATAAATCTCCCAAAAAATTATACTCATGGATTGTTATTCTCTATGTGTTCTCATAATCACTTTCATGCATTCGTATTATTGACTGAAGGAAAAAATCGTGTACAATCCAGTCCATACGCAATTTTAATAAAATACAAGGTGGGCCAAAAGAAATTACTCTATTGGAAGATGCTCTTATTTTTGCAAATGGCGGCCAATGTCAAATCTGTTTTGACATTTGTGAACTAGACAGATGTATAATAAGTAAACAAGCCATGGAGCGATACACTCCCCAAGAACGCGGAATAATCGTTTCGTGGCGTTCCCGGGTAGCCTCATCTCTCGTTTTGGCGATTTACACTGTCCCGCAAGATCGCCCGATTTAACCGTTCCAGATTTTTTTTGTGGGCTTTTTTGAAGTCCCGTGTTTACGTGAACAAGCCCGAGACCCTGGAAGCCCTCAAGGACAACATTCGACACGAGTGCGAGAATCTGTCGCCCGAAGTGATGAAAAATGCCATAAAACGAGCAATCAATTGTGACGGCACCCATTTGGCCGATATCATATTCTCGACTTGACCAATAAAATTCTAAAGGTCCAAATAAACATAATCAAGAAGCAGAATCGAAGTTTTTATTTACATAGAAAAAAAGAATGAGAGCCAAACAACATTGGATGACTTCTTTTGGCCCAAATTGTATTTTACAATATTTTAATAAGGTTCCAGACTTTTTATGTCAGAGGTGAGAACAAAATTAACGTGCATCGGCGTTTTGACATTTACGTTTGCATGCATTAAAAAAGGGGAATGGGCTTAGATCTCCCCACCCTCTTTAAGAACGTTGTTGTGGCGAAGAAAAGGACAAAGTAAAAGTAAACAAAAATATCACGATTTAATATTCTCAAAATCTCGAAATTAATTATAAGAAATTCTCTGTCAGACGTTTAATTGATAATTTTGTACTTAATGACAGTTGCATTTTAGACATGGATATGTTGGACAGCTTTATTATTCTCCATGTATCAAAAAAAAATGATATTGGTTTTCTTTTGAGACATGGGTACGAGAATCGGTAGTGTTGCTATGAAGCGTTTCATGAGGCAAAAACGCTCATTACACATGCGATAGCCTAACAAAAATGGTGATTTGGCCACTCCAGCGCGCAAAAGATTCTACAATATTAGAGCTTTGTGATGATGATGCGACAAGCGTAATTTTTTTAAGACACCTTGTATAACAAAACAAATATAAATACAACCATACAAAAGCTGTTAATTACTCTGCGATTTAAAAAAGTTGTTTTTATCTCACAAGGTATAGCTTAAAAAAAGGGGCGGTGCTTTGCCCTAAATTTTTATTTTATTTTATGGATATACTCTTATTTATGCGGCAGCTACGAAACTGGGTACACACCTTAAGCCCTCCAAAAGATACAATCACGAGTTGTACAACTAGGTGAAGCCATGCCCATTAAAATTTAATATTATATTTCACTTGCTTCTACTTAACCCTTAGTGACGCAACATCGAGAAAATGATATTTTTCTACAAATTCTAGGAGCTCGTAGTACAAGTATAAAGTTTTGTTCTAGAAATTTTTATTTATTGGAGTGAAAAAGGGCAAAGAATTAATAGGAAAGAAAGTCAGATATCTTGGCAATAAAAGTTTCAAATTAGAAATAACTTTGCTGGTAACATTCTAACAATAAAAACAATAATTGACTTGCACATTCACAAAACTTTACAGCGTAAAACGCTGGAAAATATGTTTTAAAAAAATTGCACCATGGTAACATTGATTTAGTAAAATCGTAGGGTTTTTTAAATCTGTTGTAATGTAAGAGACACAGTTAAATTTAGTATTAAAATAAAATGAACAAATTGCCTTATTTAGTGCTTTTTATAAGGATTGAATGGTTTGTTGCATATCTGCAATATGGCGTTACAAAGGGTTAAGCGATTCTTATGAAAATTAGCACACATTCTGAGCTTTAAGAAGGTGGGCGCTGCCACGTCTATTCAAGTTTAGTATTATAATATACATATGTGCTTCTACTTATCCGATTCCAACGAAACTTAAAAAACAGTTAGGGCTCTGGGAGCCCACTGAGCATACTCCCGAGCCCGGAAGCAAAGCTGGAGGTGATTTCTGCCTCAGGTCAGCCTCCTCGGGCAGTGGTGACAGCGCGCTGTCCACCACCCGTCAATTCAATGCAAAAAATACTGTCGGTACTGGAAGCGTAGAACTCGCGTCTCAGGACAAAAAAAAAATCAATCAATGGATCTAAAATCCATTGAGCCTTTGGCCTCAATGGATTTTAGAGAGAACGCAAATAAAGATCTTCGTTTTGCCGTAGATCAAGAGTCTCTAAAAAGAATGCAGTTGTTGGGGATGTCGTGAAGCTCGGCCTGCGGATTGTCAGATTTAGATCGCAAGAAGACGTGGCTCTTATTCAAGAACTCTGGATTAATAAAAATAGGGTTTGCGCATTAAAAGTCACGGGCTACACATTATATGTCCCTGTCACAGAGGATAAGGTAAGAACTTGCATTTTGGCAATGGAGGAGCAAATATTAACTTTATATAATTTTTTCAGTAGCGGAGACCTTACAGTCGCTATAGGAGAGCCAAGGGTAAGCAGAAAATTGTGCTTGCATCGGTTTATGTACTCCATGATGCTGTTGCGGGGGCTGGCATGCAGAAGCTGACGGAGCATACGGTAATGGGCATCATAGTTAGTGGGGGAGCAGCAACATTAACAAAAGAGGTGAGTTGGTGTTTGATTTTATTACTTCTAGTAATATGTTTATTTGCAACAAGGGTAATGTACCCACTAACTGACAGAGATAGGAACATGCTAGAGGATGTTACATAAAGACTGTACGTTTTCAGATCACAGTAAGATATCATTCATTCATTTTACAGGGGAAAGGTGTGACCCATATAGGAATCAAAGACTTTCTAGTGGAGTGGATAGTTATTATGCTTAGTAGCAGAATCATCAACTCGAGTATGGGAAGGGGAAAACTGAAGAGATTAGTGACAAGGGGTACACCACTGGAAGGAGTTTTATCACCTCTATTGTGGATGTTGACGTTTTGATAGGAGCGGACGGAAGATGGTTGCTTATGCGGATGTCGTGGTTTTACTGGTAACGGGAAAGCTTTTCCCCCTTTCAGTTAAGTCATGCAGTCGGCATTGGACGATCTATCCTGCTGGGTCAGCAGCAAAAGACTGGGAGTTACCGAGCTATTCCTCTTTACCAGGAGATACAAAATAGAAAGCTTTGCACTGCCCAGGTTAGGATGGGTAGAGCTGAGACAAGCTGAGGGAGCGAAATACTTGGGAGTTTCCCTAGACAGTAAGCTTTCTTGGAAAGGGAACACGCAGGAAAGGCTAAACAAAGGGCTCAATGCATAATACGCATGCAGGAATTCGATAGGAAAGAATTGGGATCTGCAACCGAAGATAGTAAACTGGATTTACACATCGGTTGTCAGACCAGTTATGTCCTATGGTTGTGTGGTATGGTGGGAGGCATCGAGGAAAGAAAGTCATAAGAGATTACTTGCCAAATCTCAGAGGTGTGTCTCGCTGTGTATCACATGTGCTCAGAGGAGCACACCTCGGGCTGCCTTGGACGTCATTCTTCACATACTTCCTATAGAGTACTTTATGGTAAGAACGGTGACTAGAAGTCTCCTTAGACTCGTACAAGTATGTTTGGTGGGGACAGGAATAACAGGTCACACATAAATTTTAAATGAGATCAGTTTTAGTGATCTGGGATCCGTAAACCATGGTTTCACGGACTATAAAGGCGTTGAATTTGATTTTAGTAGAAGAGCCTCAATGGTAATTCCGGATAGCGAGTATTGGGTGAAATTCGATAAGCTATATGAGGGTAGTGCGGTCTTTAAAGACTGGTAAAAAATAGAGGAAGGCACAGGAAATGGTGTCTATATCTTGGAAAGGAACATTCGTAGTTCTTTCAGACTGCCGAATTAATACAGTGTTTTCCAAGCTGAGATCTTTGCGATCTTGAGGACTATGGAACTACACCTTTTTCAGTTGTAATTTAGAAAGTGTCAATTGTAATTTAGATTTGTCAATCTAAATTCAATACTGTATATTGAGCAATTAAAATAACAAAATTTTTTAAATTAGAAATTATTGTTGGATAAATTTATAAAAATAACTTTTGCTCAGCAAAATGCCTAAAGACATTTTCATCAACTACAGCTGCGCTGACAGTTTTAATTTGTTTAGTTTAACATTACCAGGTTGCCATATTGAAAATGACATGCTTTTTATATCTTTAAATTTTCCACAAGGAAATATGTTTGATTTACACACAAACAAAAACGAAAAACTCCCCAACATGTTTAAAAAGATATTGTGCACTCCCTGGTTACTTAGTGGCATTAAGAAATCGTTTTCATTTCCAGGCTTGGACATCAGGTGAATATTTTTCATTTTTATTTCCTCTTTTCAATAATAACGGCAATGGGACATCTTCTTCATTGGATAATTTTATGGATACTGTCCTTTTCCTTATTTTTAAACAGTTCAGACAAACAGCAACGTTTTTCAGTTGCACTTTTCTTTTTCGGTGACGATTACGATTTATGCGGAAACCCGGCTTAAAAGAAACTCTCCTTGAATACTTTGTATAAAAAATCGGCCAGAAATCGCTAACTTCCTCTATTTGATAGCGGTAAGTTCAAACCCACTCTTTTTTTGAAGCCGATTAAATATCAACCACTTCCAAATTATCTGAATGTGTGTACATGCAAAAATATGTATGTATACCCTACGACACTAAGGAACTGTATAATACTTGCAATCAAAATGTGTCCTGCGTATTTAAAACTAATTAAAAATTAATTTATAAATGTATACATACACCCAGAGAAAAAACGATTTAAAATTAATAAAAACCACATTGACTCAATAAAAAACATTAACGAAAGTCTAGTCATGATGAAACTTTTTATTTCAATATTAAACAATATTAATTTATTTTGATAATTTTAATATATAAATAAATATAGAAATAATATTTTTCAGCACTGAATTAATTTGAACTCTTATGGAACAGAATTATCGTCTTATTGATATGATATGGTTTACACATTCATTTAAATTGGTGCCCTTTAGATTTTAATAAGTTTTTTATTAATTCAATATTTTTCAATTTAAATTTTAACTTAACTGAGAATCGAATGAAATAAAAGTCTTAAAATAATATGTTAAGACTTTAAAACAATATTGATTCAATGTAATTCAATAAATAAGTCGAATCAACATTAACTCGAAGTTTAAAATTATTGATTTAAAGTATTTTAATATAGTTAATTTTAATTATTGTTTTTTGTACTTACAAAGCGATACGAACTTTAGCCTGATCAAATCATAAATATAGAAACAAATGAAGTTCGAAAAACAATAATTAAAATTAACTAAAATTAATAGCCAAGGGCCTGTGGCAAAAAAACTAAATAAAAATATACTTAAGTATCAAACCAAAAAAGATTGTCTTAAGTAGAACAAAAAATAAGCAAATTAAGTAACATGTGCATAGTTCAGGGATGGAAAGGTTGGTACAATTGTACCATTTTTAGCACTACTTGAATGCCAAAAGTACCGTAGCACCCCAATGACCGTTTTAGCACTATTGAATTTCTTTTTCTATTATGTAATATAAATACAAATACCATTAAAAATATAGAATATATAAGTAACCAGTTTCGAGCGCAGGTTAATGTAGAAGTTATTAAGTCCTTAAGAAACGACAGGATATGTATGTACCTTTTGCTCGAAGGTATTAGAAATGAAAAATTAGGTAAATGAAGCGATGTTTTCCGATATTTCAAAAATATGTTGGAGGAATGTTATCTATTCCAAATTCAACTGCAAACGTGAAAAATATATTTCCAAAGGAAGGAAAAGTATATCCTAAATGTTACTTTTATATTCAGATCTCAGCAACTAATAGTCTTTTTTTATACGTTATGACATTAAAGGCCGTGATACACTATCATACACTATGTGATGAATTGTTATTGTCTTTTGAAAATTTTCATAAACTCCATCATACCAGGGTTGTATTTTTTCGTAAATCGCACGACTTTGTATGACGGCCTTAAAGAATAATATTAATTAAAAATATTATAATCATTGAACTTCAAGTGCCTTTTTGTCAATTGTTAAGCTTTTACACATATACTATGTGTACCTTTTTAGTTAATTAATAGAAGTATTAAAAAATTAAAACTAAAGAATTTGGTACAATCGTACTGAAAAAAGTACAATTTTTCTTGAAAATTAGTACAATTTCTAAATCTGATTTCGCATCCCTGGCATAGTTAGTAAAGAACAAACAACAATGGGAAGACTGTTGTAAATTTAGAGACGGTAAAATGAGCTTTCATTACAAAAAAGCTTTCAGCAAATTGTAATACGATGAATCAAAACAATTCACATATTCCATTTGCAATAATGGCTGAGTATATAAAGCAGAAATCTACATCAACTGACACCATACACAGTGGACCAAACACAAAAGAACGCTGATGATGAAGGTTTAGTGGCCTTCGAAAACAGCCGGTTGTTCCGTTCAACTATGTACATATGTGTTTGTCAGAATATTTACAACTAACTTTGGCGTTATTTGTTCATTAATAATTATCACATGTAATTTGGCTTACAAAGCGATACGAACTTTAGCCTGATCAAATCATAAGTATTTTAATATAATTTTGCTATTAGATTGAAATTTATTGAATTAATATGACGCGTTGTTATTTGTAAGTTGCAGCTTTTCCCTGAGTGTACATATACATATGTATGCAAGTGAAATAAATTTGTAAACATATAAAATTATTTTAATTGCCGTTGAAGTATATATAACTCCACCTGATTGTAAAAATTTCTGATCAAAATTATGGCTAAAATGATTATTTGCCACTTAAATGCGTTTTTTTTTCATAAAGCAAATATGTAAATTCATAACATATTGTATTTTAAATGACACCTTTTAAAAACGTATGAAATTAATGTTTCCACGCTAATAACGTGTCCCTTAAAAGCTCATCCATTATCCTCAGTAGTAAAAATAAAAAATAAAAACAAAAATTAAAAATGCAGCTGCCAAAAAGACTCTTAGTGATGTTGTCTTCTTAATTGTCAAAAATGTTTGAAACCAAAAACTGACCACAAAAATCAAACTTCTTAATATAAATAAAAATCAAAAATTAAGCTGATTCAAACTTGATGATTGTGTTCTCTTATTTTTCGTTTGTGTGCAAAACAAAAAAACAAAAAAATCAAATATGAAATGTTAAAAAGAATCTACTTTAGTGAGATTTTTGACATGTTTAAACATGTTTTGCCAATCTGAAAATCACCTAATTTACCACAACATCAACAGCAGCACCATCGAATGAGCCGAAGGATCATAAAATTGTGTGAAGTGGCTGCTTGTAGCTTAGAATTGAGCAAATAAAGCCTGAAGGAATGCTCATCAACCATCAAATAAACAAAAAAATTTTAGTTTTATAAAACCAAAAAAAAAAAGTTAATTAAGGCGGAGGGATATCCTTAAGGTAGCAAAAAATAGAAAAACTCATGCATATTTTTCATGAGTTGTGAAAGTTAAACACTTCGACTTTTTCAACTGACATCTTAGTTCAAATACAGGGTTCCTTAGTCCTGGCTTACACACGTCAACTCGTATTTCAGCTGTAGGAAAAACGGAGAAGGAAATACAAATATCTCTTTTTTTCTACCAGCTGAATTAAAAGCTGACCAACAAAAGTTGAAGTGTGTGAACCGCGACGTATGAGCTAAATACATATGTCCAATTCAATACGTCTCCGTTAACGCAAAGTACAAAAGTTGAGAAACTTTTTATCTTTAGCGTACGTTGAGTAGTTTGCCAGCTTTTAGCTATTTTGCTTGTATGCTTTGATTTAGAGTTTTATGTTTTGTGGGAGCAAACATACAACAAATCAAAAGAAAGTTTAATTTATGAAATGAATAGCAAATGCATTGAAGCTGCTCAAATGTTTCCCTCAACAAAGTATTTATTGTGTCAACCTCCTCCGTCATTGCTTTAATGTCAGTTGAATAAGGCGACGCATAACGTATGAAGTATTCTATGTGACTCGGCCTTTAAGCCTTAAACACATTCACCACAGCCAGCTATAGACTTCAATATATCAAAAACAGAATACATATTTTTATATGAAAATTTTTATTTTGACGACAGGAAGGCAACAAAGCGGCATATTGTTGTCTATGCTGCTTTTGTCGATGTAATCAGATTAAACTAATTTCTATTTTTGTTGGCGACAATGAGTAAATATTCTGCTAGACATATAATAAAAAATGTGGAATGAATGCATTAGTTATTTCATATTATTTAACGGAAAGATCACCCAAAAATTCTTGTATTTGGACATTTACATTAGCATAAAATCTAGTTAATTTAAATTGAAATCTTTATCGTAGTCTTGACATTTATCAAGATTTCTGATCCAAAACAAAAACCATTAACTTAAAATATTCCTAAACTACAACCAAACAACTGCATTGCAGCTAATTAACGCACCTTTTTAAGTACAGAAACTAACTTTTTAGTACAGTTTTGAAAAAAAACATAACTGCATAGTTACATTTGAAGTAGATTTCGGCAAAATCTAGAGACAAAGTAGATTTTGTTTTGTATGTCAAATCTACTAGATTTTGCCCGAAATTTCGTAAGCTCAAATTTAAATGCATAAATTTTAAAAGTCAGCAACATGTATTACCGCTAGCAACAATTGTAGCCAACTTAATTATTTTGAAAGCGGCAGCGACATCATAAGCATCTGATATTGAAATATACATATACACATATTTCAGTTGTGGCACTTTCAAATACTTGACATGTATAAAAATAAAATTACTCATTTAAAATGTTCTTATATCGCGTAAAAGTATAAAAACTAATCAATGTATGCCGTTATATGAGTTTTGAGATTTTCTTTCTGTTAAATAATATCCAATAATTTCAAGTTATAATTCATTTTACATTTCGTATTATATTGGCAGCTCTGTATTAGTCTAATACTACGTTTATACGAAGGGCTTATTTGCAAATAAAACTGTAAATTGTTGCCACATTATTGTTTTTATTGCGTCTTACTAATTCAGAAAACTATTCACGATTAACCCACTACTTGCAAATAAAATGCTTAAAGCTGCCACAGTTACAAATGTTTGCTAATAAAAAACCAAAAATTTATAAATATTGCACAAAAAACCATTGATAGAAGAAAACAATGACAATAAAAACCAATGATTATGATTATTTGTTATTTTATACATTTACACAATTTTAAACATTCTATTTCTATAGAAGTGCTAACAAGTTTTTATACATTCACAATGCTATATAAACAATGAGTTACTTTATTTGCAAATATTTTTATTTGCAAATAGTGCACCTATAAACGTAGTATAATAAATTGGCTACAGCTACAGCTACAGCGGTGGTCGTGTAGCCATGGTGCCGTGTTGTCACGAAATAATAATTTTCATATAAACACATGTATTATATTTTTAACAGTTTGTAGTCGGTAGCCTGCTGTGGTGAATGTGCTTAGAGCAGAAAGCTGCTACGCCCGCCTTATAAAGTACTTGCATAAATTGAATACGGAAATTCGAACAACAAATCACTCACAAGCTAGGTGGAAGCAGTTTGAAGTGATTTACTTAAACCTAATAGATTTAAAGTCGGTGGAAACATACTATTAATTATTTTTATACGCGTGGCGTTGTAAACACTAATACCTCGCTTTGCGTCGTTTCGTTTTGCGTTTTTTCGAAGTTGCGTCGCTGCTGAATTAGTACTAATTTTCACTGTGCATCGTTAGATTCTCGAAGTTGCGTTTTGTGTTCGAGTCTTTATTTTTTTTTAAATTTTCTTTTTTTTTCAATTAAAAATTCGTTTTGCAAATATCTATTTCCAAAGCGATGTGTTTGATTGATGAAGCTATGGAGATTAAAAAAGCGATCCTGACAGCGGAAGGAGCTTTAAAGTGTCCCAGGCGGTATCTACGAATATCAATTACTGCAAGGAAATTTATTTTACGCTGAAAAAAAACTGTTCAGCAAACATTTTACCATTTTTTTGTGAAAGAAAGCTGACTTACGGCAAAAGTCACTATGGACTCATCAGACAGTGATTAATTTTTATTTTGTTTCTTATAAATTAATTGAATATTTTGATTTGTTTTAATTGAATTTATTTTTTGTTTGTTTGTTATATGTATGTAATGAAATTTTATATTATTTTTGTTTTTAAATGCTTACTTTGTTCAATTTTCTTTTTAAAAAGTAGTATTTTCGTAACCCTGGAAGCTATCTTCGATCTTTACATGGTTTGCTATAGAAAATCATAATTTACTTTGCGTCGCGTTTTTTTTGGAACGTTACCACGACGCAAAGTGAGGTATTGGTGTACTTCAAGTCTGGCTATAAGTAATTTGGGTTTTTTTTAAACTGATCCAGTGACCAACATCCCGAATTTGTAGAGTAACAAAAAAATTGCCTTGCCAAATTTTAAACTCTTCCGATATCAACTAAAGATTTCACAAGCGCAATTACAATTCTGTATGAGCAAAATTGTTTATTGCTAAAACATTTTTTGCTTTTGCAGGAAAAAATTCAATATCCTAGATAGAGCGGTTTGAGTTTCTGGTAACGACGTGATGCACTTATTTTTTGCCTTACTTTTATTTTAAAATAAATTATTTTCCCTCATAAGTTTCTGCGATATGAATGAAAAAATTTGACAACGCAAGTGCAGTGACAAAATTTCAATACAGCCAGAAAAGTACTACACTAAATTTCGAATGAAATTTTAAAATATTTTCAGGTAAACTTTATTGAAATGTCTTGAACTCTCATTATATGATATCGAATACCGCCTCAGCAATTATATGACCGCAACATAATTTTTTTTAGCACCGGTTTGCACATGTGTAAATAATTTTTTTATGTATTTATGAAGCCTATTTTAATTTATCTTCTTTTGCTAATTCTTTACCTTTTATTAAAAATATATCTTTTTTATTCCAAAATAGCAGGCCCAACGCCTTAAACGTAAAATCGGCAGCCCAGCTAAGCTAAGCAGCAGCTGCATTTGCTTCTGTTATGTTTTGCATCTTTTATTTTTTTTTTTGTCTTTCCATTTACAAATATACAATGGGTAGCTGCTGCTAATTTAAAAAATTGCCACTGCTTCTTGTTAATGCTGACGAGGGCTTCTTGTTTTATTTTTTTTTTATTAATTTTTGTTGCTGCTTTTAATCGTCTCAACATTTAATGGCTGTGATTCAATTTTAAACAATACGCTTTCTTTGACTTTTATCCTACAACTACTCACTTGTTTTGTATTTTTATTATTATTTTAATACTGGAGTGCGACCAAGTTATGCTTCATACGTGTGTGCCAATTGAATTTGTTTATAAGCAACAAGTTTCTTAATTGAAATCATCAATTTTCTTTAAAATATTAATATTATGATTGTTTTGCACCAGCCCAGGTTATGGTGTACGAGGGTGATCCCAGATCTACCCAAGCTATGAGTATAGAATGATGAATGAAATCCAACATGTTAAGAGAATGTTTGCTACTTCATAAGTCATTATGATTTATATCTACGGAGTTCTGCAGATTTTAACTTCGGACTAGTCAGATGTCGAAACTTATATTTCCGCCTGTTCTTCTTGTTCTTCTGCTCAGACGAAGCAGTCTCTGCAGAGTCCATCAAGCTACAAGCCTATGAATGCAAGAGTTAGGAAGGAGCAACTCTATTTCTAACAAATTTAGATATTACAAACCTTTTATAGAACTCTTCACGAACGCAAAGGTACCAACTAGAGCCCCAGTGAGCTGGTTTTGATCTTTAAACTGCCAACCTGTGCAATGTAATCTAACTTAAGCCTTTATAGATGAAAAGAGACTGTGCTAAGCACTAAAAACAAACAGATTCTCTTTTTATCAAAACTTTTTGTATCTAGAAAATTAAAAAATTTTCGTCCCCCTTTTTTTGCAAAGCTTAATTACAACAAGTTTTAGCATTAATATTGATAATAATTTCAAGTGAACATGTCGCAATTTGTTTTCAACTTCAATTGTCTTACACTTAATTGTTACAATTGTCGGCAATAGTTTTTAAAAGTTACAGGATTTTTCTTTTTATAATTTTATTTGTTTGGTAATTTCGTTTTAGTCGCATTAATTCACAAACTAAAAGTAAACAAGAGGATCCATAAGAAAATGAAAATCTGGCGGCTTAAATTTTTTATACTTATGTAAGTGTTAAGAAATGCGAAGCCAACAGCTGCTGCTTGTAAAAGTATTCTTGAAAACTGACAATACGATAATATCGCTCACTTGATCAACTAGAGGATACGAGTATTAACTCGCAGTTTAAAACTGTTGACTTTTTGCAAAAAATCAATTGATAAAATTTATATCTATCGACAGTAAAAATTTTCCCTTTATTTCCGTCTATTCTTTCATCTCTAAAATTACGTTGTGATAATTTTCGTGATATTTCAGTGACTAGTTTATATCAAACAAGTAGTAGTAGTTAAGTATCCTTAATGGTCATTCGAAATGAAAAATCATAAGAGATAATGGTATAAATTTTGATATAGTTAGCGACTTTTTATTGTTTTCTTATTTACAAAATGGCGTCTGTTAGCCGCCATATTGAATTTTTAGTACTGTCATATCTTTAGTAACACTCCCGGTATTCAGACAAATCGATTGACGTAAGAATCATCAAAAGCAGCCTATGCGTTCCGTTTAGATAGTGCCGCAAAGCAACACACATACATACATACATAAAAGTTTTCAATTTAAATAAAACTAAATAAAGATATAAAACTATTTTCTTTCCTCAAGAGGTGCGTGTACAAGTCTTTTACGTTAAATTTTTACACAAGATTAAATATGATATAACGATTTTCTCTGCATTATAAACTCCAAACACGCATTTTTCGCGATATGTTTATATCGCTGAAAAGGGGAGATACGTAAATAGAAAAATAAAATTGTTTTTATATACATGAAATACCGAAGTATATTTATTTTACATAAAGTCTTTATTTAATTTGAAAATTTTGCTTTATCGCTTAACGATAAAAACAAGCAAAATTTTCAAATTGTTTTTATATATTTATTTTAATTTACAAATTGTATATTTTCTATATTTGCGAATATGAAGTTCAAACAGTTGGTTCTTAGAAAGCTTTTGTGCATTGAAAAAGGCCTTGTAACGTATGTGGATGTAATCGGCTCAAATTTAAATGATATTTTTTTTATATAATCTTGTATATTTATTTAACTCAACCATTACAATGAATTGAATATTAGAGCTTTTAGATTTGGTTTTTAAATCCGTTACCATTTTGAAAAATAATATCAAGTTTCCACAAAATTGTTTCACAAAATGACAATTTCCATGAAAGTTGGTAGTTGTGTGTGCTTGTATAATCGTTCTACAATTCTACAGGAATTCAAGCGAATAAATTTGCTGAGAACCTCTCATAAAGAGGGCAGAAAAATAATTTTTTCTTCAGATGTCCTTCCCACAACTTGAACCAATATAAGCCTTTGTGCAATGCTGCTGTGCTGACTTCTAAAACCAAATTGATGGTCCAGGATGCACCCATTATCAGTTAGAATTGGGAACAATTTTGTCATGAGCAGCTTTTTGAACAGCTTTGCCATTGTTGAAAGTAAACTCATTGGGCTATATGACTCAGCCTTGGTAAGATCTTTACCCGGCTTTGGAATCATTTTGACTTGGGAAAGCTTCCAAGTACGTGGTCGTCGTAATGTGGCATTAAAAATAAATAGCAGGATTATAATTGCAATACAAGGCAACTTCATCAGCATCTTCTTACTTATTCCATCAATACCAGCATCTTTCTGCGGGTTGAGTTCAGCAATTAGTTTTTGTACATAACGCATCTTAAACTTTAAGGGTCGAGCAACTACACTCGGAAAATCAACAATACCCGTACATGTGTTTGGGGTAAATACGTATTTGAAATGCTCAGCAAATATGTTACACTTTTCAGTATCGCTTCTTGCCCAATCTCCGGTAGAAATACACAAAGGTGGCTTAGACTTAAATGGTCTTTTAATGTTTCTAGCAGCGCGCTACAAAGAGTAATAAGATGCTGGTGTGACATCCAGACCTTCCAGTCAGTGCACGCTACGAACAATTTTCATAAGTTTGAAAATATTTTTCTCAAAAATATTAGGTTTTTGGACCTAATTACATACATACATACATATGTATAATGAAGCTATTTCAAATTTACATATATACATACATCTGTATGTATTTTAATATGTACACATTTAAGTACATAATTTCTTAATGCATAAATATCACCCCTAATTAAAGTGTAATAAAATGTTCCCACACCCACCAAATGAATTAAAACAAAATATACATACGTACATACATACTTACATAGTATGTATGTATTTACGTGTATCTATCATGCTTACATGGGTACCCATTTGACCTGAGATTCGATAAAAACGAATGCTCACTAAAGCGAATAAATTTCGAAACAAAATTGTTCGATACTTGTTCGCAAATCTAAACAAATTCGAATGCTCGCTAAAGCTTCGAACTTCGAACTTCTCTCGATAGTTTTTCGAATGTGAGACGTCAGCAGAGTGGATATGTGCTAGCGTGTTAGTCTAGAGATACCAAGTTCAAACCATGACAGCACTGTAAGAAAAAAAAAACAAAAAACAAACACATACTTACATAGGAGGTCTGATAAAAAAATAACTGTTATTTTCAAATGTTAGATTTTCGCATTTTTTTTGTCTGTTATGTTGGTACACATTTCTGTTATATATGTTGCAATATCAGCCATTTTGGATTGTCAGTTTGTTTTTGACAGATACATCTGTACTACGATAACTTCAGAATTTATTTAAAACAGCAGTCAGACAAACAAAACTTTTCGATCATGTCGAAAGCTGAAGCTCTTCGTTTTGTATAGCTATTCGTTTATTGTGTTAACTTCTACAACGGCACTTGAATTTTCAGAAGCAGGAGTATGAACAGAAGCAAAAGAAAATACACGAATGGGAAGTTTTTAAACGAAGGGTATAGGCCAATTTAATATACATACATATGTATTTAGTTCTTTATTTATCGATATTTCTTTCGTTAACCTTTACAAAAACTTTTCAACAAATTGTAAAAAAATATTTATGACACACAATGTTATTTAGATATATCAAAAATAACTTTTGTGATTGAAAGGAAAAAATTCAAAAACTAAATAGGTATCAAAAAAAGAAATATCCTGAAGAAGTTAACCAAAGGTTAACGAAATATCGATAAATAAAGAACTAAATATAGGTTTTTACTCTCAAATTAACACTTTTTCCATTCAAATTAAATTTTTTACAAATCAAACTCAATTTTTTTCAAAGCAAATTCAATTTTATTCAGAACAAATTAAATTATTTTCAACACATATTAATTTTTTTTCATTTCAAATTAATTTTTTTTCTTTTAGAATTAAATTTTTTTTTTCAAATTAAATTTTTTCCACTTCAAATTAATTTTTCCACGAATTCAAGCAGAAAGATTTAAAAACTTGTTTTTTTTCTTTTATTCGTGATTCCTTTTCTATTATTGTGTTATTTATAATACTGGAAAATATTTTCCAGTACAATAATGGAAACGCCGGTTAACCCTTTCACGCACAAAACTGGTACGCAAACATTTTTGAGAATGTAAGTGAAATTTGTGAAGTATTATGAGCTATTTTAAACAGTCTATAATTACCATTCCAGCGAAATCAATCCAAAATCTCATTTGAAAACTGCTCTAATATACTACAAGGTGCTTTTTTATTATAAAAAACAACGGTTGAAACTGCCAAGAATAAAATCTAATTCCTCGTTTCATTTTCAGTGATTAGTGTTAAAAAACTTCAAACAACTTAAAGTTTAGTTTACAATGAGTCGGTTAATGACTACTGAGTCAATTAGTTGGCAGATAAAGTGAAATTAAAGTTCTTACAATTTTAAAGAAGTTCTCATTTTGTAACTTATATTAATACTAAATAAATAAAAAAATGTCATCTAGCGAAAAAAGTAGTCGCGCTGCTAGTTCTGGTGTATCGAATGTACGAAATTATCATCGGCTTCAGTTTGTAACAGATAGTTCTTCCGAGGAAAATATATGTGAAATATCATCGCCTGATCGTCATCGCAGAAGACGTGGAAAATATAACCATATTAGCGTAGATAAAAAAAATATTTTGATCAAGTTTTATAACGAAGGAAAAACCATTGCTGAATCAGCCGAAATAGCTGGTATAAACAAAAACAGCTACATCCATTATAGCAAATAATTGAAGCTTATTTTAAATTTAATTTTGTATAAATAAAAATTTTTTTTAAAGTATTTTGCGTTTAATTAAAAAAAATTAATTTGAAGTTAAAATAATTTAATGTAAAATGAAAAAAAAAAAATTATTTTGAAATGAAAAATATTTAATACGATTTGTAAAAAGTTTAATTTGTGTTGAAAATAATTTAATTTGTTTTGAATAAAATTGAAATCACTTTGAAAAAAATTGAGTTTGATTTGAAAAAGTTTGAATTTGAATCGAAAAAGCGTTAATTTGAGAATAAAAACCTATATATTAAATTGGCCTAGGTATAGCTTAAAGAAATAGTTCCATTGAATATACATATAGAAAAGGTCGAAAAATTAGATAAACAATATAAAACAAGTAAGTTAAAATAAATAAATAAACAAAGACAATTATTTTTTTTACTTTTTCTGCTTCCTTTTTGCGATATAGAAATTAGTTCGATATTCTCTCACTTTTCATATTGTTAGCGAAATTCGAGATCGAATGTTTTTTTGGGACAAAACTGAGCGACAGGTGAACTTTTTTCGATTCATTTTTGAGTGTCACTCTCGATAGTTTTACACGATAAATGTTCGAGTTATATTCTAAATCGATATCAATAATGAAAGTCTTGGCCAACTGGGTACATACAGCCATACATATCTACATATGTATGTATGCAGACATTTTTTAACTGTAAACAAATAAAGTGTTACAAATGCAAACACGTGTTCGTTATTTTTAAGTTACTTATTTATTTTCATTGTAAAATTTCAAGCAGCTTGCTCTTTTTTCTCTATATTTCACTTCATAAATTTGTACATATGTATGTATGTACATATATTGTTAACACAAATCCACCATCATCCCTCTTGAGAGAATTTAACAATGATCCCAAAAAGTGCAAAACTGGCTTTAACATTTCACAAAAGTTGTATTGTGTGAAAATAAATATGGGTATATTTGTGAGGGGACGCTTGGGAAAATTATCCCCGTTTTCTTACTCCCATGTGAATTGTGTAGAGTTTTAATGATTTTATAAGGTATTTTATTCGATTGAGGGGAAGATGAGGGGATAATGTTTAGGAAATTTTGTTGAGAGGCTTAATCCCTTTTGAGTTCTTATTAAATTTTGGACACAATTCCCCAAGAAATGGTAAGAGCGTGCTGCGAGATGTCTCCTCCAAAACATCAAACACATTCTTACAGGTGCAAATACCCCTTTTTTTTAAATATCCCAATATAACGTTTTAATGTGAAATGTTCAATGTGATATGTTTTTTTCTGGGGAAATTTAATGTTTACTTCTCTCTTTTTCTTCTGCCTTTTTGAAAATGTCGTTTGTTTGATTTAAGATCCGTTTTTTCTCCTTTCGATATTTCTATGTAGGTACACTTATTTTCCTCATCCATAAGAGTTCTATTATCGATAATTATTTGAAAGCCCTTCACTTTTTAAATTTTGTTTGTCATTTATGTATTAACGGAGTAGAAGCCTTGCTTAGCAACATATTTTATTAAGATAATGTTAAACAAAATTTCCTTCTTAAGTTCCCACTAATAGGAGATTTTTTTTTCTTGAGGAGACTTGGTATCTCATCTTTTAAATTAATTGTTCTTCTCCTTTGGCTGGCTTTATGAGCCCTAATATTTAATTTTTCAATTTCATTTTTTTCGTAATTTCTAATATTGTTCAACAAAATCTCAATAATAAGTTCGTTTTTTCACCCCTTCATATTTCTAACGTTTTAGATTTTTGCACCATTTGTCTTAATTTGTCTTCTTAACGAGATTTTAATATTTTTTCCGTAAGGAGAATGAATTTCGGGAGATTCCCTTCGCTTCATACTGCCCACTTTTTTCTCCTTTTTAAAGCTACTACTTCTGACTGTTGCTTTTACTTTCAATTCGACATAATTCCCAGTGTGGTTGTTTTTCCTTATAAAACTCCCCTGACTGTGTTTAAAATGGTCTTCATATTTCCCAGCTTAGTTTCTCCTTTTTAAATCCACTCCTCACTTTTGATTTAACTTTTTTCTCCTACATTATTCCCAGTATGGTTATAAATATTCTTCTCATAAGACTCCCCTGTTCGTGTTAAAAATGTCTACAATACTGCCCATTTTTCCTTACTTTTGCTTTTAAAATTTTCCCCTACATAATTACCCATGTGGTTATATTCCCCTCTACATCTACTCCTTATTTAATACCCCTACACAATCAACAGTGTGATTAGTTATACTCTCCTTATAAACTCCCCTGATTGTGTTAAGCATTTTCACCAGAGGAGATACAATTTTCTCCACTCTTCAGTATTTTTCTCCTTTCACGCAAGTCAGATTTCTCCTTAATATTTTTAAAGCTCTCCTCTTAATTTGTATGGTATCTCTTTTCAAGAGTAGATGTTTTCCCACCTCCCCTTTTTTTCAGAGTCAGAAATTGTATTATTATTGCATGTTAAATAGCACTATCGGACAATTGTTGATTACTTTTTTACCCTTAGAATAGAATAGGGGAAGATCTGGTGCAAAGACCGGCACTGCGACATCTGATGGATATTTTTTGCCATAGATCTGTAAATTAAATCAATCTCGGTATGACTCTCCTTATGAAAGTCAGCACATATATTGGAGAAGTCCGCCTAATATCATCTGAAAGAATGTCTCGTTGTCTCGTCATCTTCCAAGCATAAACGCCACAAGGGTGAACGAACTTAGTTACTTTTCCACAGAAGATAGTTCAGTCCAAAGTAACTAGAAATAAAACCAGTAACAAGCCGTAAATTATTGCTGTTGAGGTTCAGGATGCCATTATATGTAAATAGCTGCATCAATGCTTTGGCCTGCCTTAAACCAGAGGAAGTCAGCCACATTTCCTTAGCGGTCGAAGTGTCATCTCCAAGCACGCCATTTTAGCACTTTCAGTGCTACATTTAGTACTTGTTTGTCGTTCAGCACTAAAGATATTGAAAATAATGCTAAGTGCTAGTTTAGCACTTTCTTAAAACTCTTTGACATTTTTTGCACTTTTTCATTTCATTAAATTTATACATTTTCCATAGATAATTAATTCCTTAAGACAAATTGCGAGCCAATTAATATTATATGTTTACCAAATTTATTTATCGTCTTATATTAAGTGTTAAGTACGACAGGAGTCATATAACTGAACCGCTCTAAGATACACATACGGTTACAAATATATTAAAGTACACCATTTGAAATACTAAATTAACAAAACTGGTTTTAAGTTTAATTCTTTTTGAGAGCTTATGGTGTTAATAGGGTTATTTGTCTATGTTCTGGCTTCCAAATCGTTTGCACATGTTTTCTTGTGAGTTCGGATGTTAAAACACATGCTACACTTGCTTAAGTTGAAATTTAGAATATACAAATTAATAGTATGTGTTCTAGCATTCGAATTTAGAAGAAAACAATTTGGAAACTGATGATTTCACACTTTTACATTTTTTCGTTTTCAGTTTTGAGCAAAAAACTCGTATTCTTTTCACAGGACTGTTAACAAGTGAAAAGAATACGAGTTTTTTTCAAAAAATATAACAACAATATTTATTTTTATAAATTTTTATTTTTATAAACTTATTACTATACAAATTATTTTACTGCACACGTTTTCAAGAGCCTATTTTCCTTTTTAAATTTATTCTCTCAATTTCACTAATGTTATCTAAATGTCAAACGCAATACAGAAAAGACGAACATAAATTAAAACCGAGTTTGACGTTTCATATTCGCCACAATTGCGAACAAAAAACAGTTGACAATTATTGCCGCAATAATTGCAAGCACTGGAAATGAGCTGTCTCCATTGGCAATTTCAATATTTTGACATTCGCTGCAATAGATACATACGAGTATATGTTAATCAATTTATTGCCAGTCTAGACGAGTGGTTAGTCTTACGAATTATTTTGATATGTTGCTCATTATGCTCTTACCACAATTCTCATTATTCTCTTAAACAATTCAAAGCAGTACCATATCGCTCCCATGTTTCAAATCGATGGTCATACGTTAACATTAGTAATTTTTAGTAACTGGATATAACATTAGATATATCGCTAAAGAACATTCATAACTATGAAATAAATATACGCACATGTTAAATTTTACTTTCCTAAAACTGTTCATTTCTTCTGAGCAAAATCGAGAATTTCTCTAGGAATAAAATGTTTACCTAATATCGCAATATAAATGGACGTATAATATTTGCAATGGAATGTTAGAATTGAGGCATTAAATTTTTTTTCATATTATATTTAATTGAGTATCAGAAAATATGAAATAAATCAGGTTATTTTTATGCAGGTACAATAATAAAATAATTTAGGAGTACCAAGTAGTAACGCCTGTTTTGAACATCGTAGGTTATCAGCAAAATTGCAATCGCATCAACTTTTCCGTCGCTGCCATAGCTTATGTTGCTTTTTGTAAAAAGTATAGTTAAATTTCGTCAGATTTTACACTCATCAGTTTTTGTTGCTCGAATTTTTATTTTAGAATACGAAAGAAAATGTAAGGTATCGGTGATAACTTCTCTCGATCCTTATCGAGTTTCATCAGGTATCGCACTATAAGAGTTGTTATAGATGGAATCTCATCAAACGAGTTCAAGGTGAATTCAGGGGTACCAAAAGGTTCCGTTCATTCACTAACTCTATTCCTCATTTTTTAAATTACCTTCTATTTATTCTTTCGCGGACGAAAGCAGCATTTGTCATTCTTTCTCATTCAGCAATAGACCAAACCTGCCGGAGGTTGAAGTCATGCAACAAAATATGAATGATACATTGAATTATGAGTTAACAAGAATTTCTGAAAGGGGTCATGCCATTAGGGTAGATTTTAATGTTCGTAAGAACCAATGTTTTATGATTACTCGTAGACACATGGCCGAAAATGCTGCTCCATCTGTAACTATGGGGGTATAAATATTAAGGCATCAGAAGCTCTTGATGTTCTTGGCATGAAAATCCAAATGTTTGATGGACTGAACACATTTTTCAAGTCTCAAAAGAAGCATTCAATTGCCTAAAATTTTTGAAAGGGTGCAAGCAATAATTCACTCTCTCTGATCTCCTTACTATTTATACTACTTATATCCGACCGAAAATTAAATACAACTCTCATGTATAGGCCGGCGCTTCAAAGTCCATCGGTGACAATAGGGTATTCAACTCTATTGATTCATTGGACCATCGACGCAATGTAGGGTGCATTTCCTTGTTCTATTGTTACTTCAACGGAATGGTAAATTAAGAAAATAAAAAACAAGTTGATTATTGAATTCTTGTTTCAACTCTGATATTTGTTGGGCTTCCCATCTGTTTAAATGAAGGTTTGACATAATAATTCTAGTTGCTCTAAGAAAATTTTTGGGTAAAGAAAGGTTCCCTGATGATCTGCATTAGCAACAGTGAAAGGCGCATAGGATCCAGCTAAATCCCTCAATAATAAATTTTAATGTATTTTTAATAAAAAAATATTTTACTGAATAAGTAAACTAATAATTTGGGATTACTAGTGCGTTAACAAATGTTAAACTTAAATTGTAACAATTCCCATAAAAACAACAAATAAAAATAATGTTTAAATTCATTAAATTTAAATTCACGTTATTCCATTTTCGATAAAATTAACAAGGATGTGCACTTATAATGGCGAAAAAGAGCGAGAGAGGAACACCTACATGTTCAAGAATTCCTGCATCCAAAATTGCAAGTCTGGACCGGGACTAGAGCAAAAAAACAAATAAACAAAAAGTTGTCTTAAACGAAGTCCAATAACCATACTGCAAATGCAATTTAATAAAGTCAATAATAAATACTTTTATAAAACAATTACAACAAAGGAAAAAAGTAAAGAGGTGCGCCAAATGAAAGTGTATGATCGTCTGATCTATTTCGGTGCATTAGTTTCAATTTAGAAGTCTGTTAGATGGGAGTACGTATTTGAGAACAACAACTACAGAGGATGCCCTGTGTATTCTTTCGTTAAACAGGCTATGGGTCAAAAACCTAATTTAGTTCCAGCTCAATCAACTAACGCTTACTCTGTCACTTTTCCTCCAATGAGCCAACCTAGTACCTCACGTGTATCGTATGCCGATGCTGTTAAAATAAATTCTATTCCCACGCAGAAAGTGTCCCCACCAAGTAATTCAACAAATGCGAACACAAGTTTTAATTTCAGTCGCCTTGAAGCCACTATTGATAATCTGGTGCAAACTATAAACAATTTCACAACAAATATGACTAATATGATGCAAGAAATGCTTCGAATGCAGAATACTCTGCTTCAAGCATTAATTAACAAGCCATGAACACGTTAAAAATATGTTTCTGGAACGCAAACGGCATTCGCCAACACAAAAATGAGCTCGAGCACTTCCTTACGGAAAAAGATATTGATATAATGTTGGTCTCTGAGACTCATTTGACTTCGAGAAGCCTTTTCAAAATCAATGGCTACAACTTATATGATACAAAAGACCCTAGAGGAAGAGCATGCGGTGGATCGGCAATTCTAATAAAGTCAAGACTCAAGCACTATATTCTTGACAACGTTTGTGAAGAAAATCTACAAGCAACAAATATTTGCGTCGAAAATTTTTGTACAAATTTCGTTATATCATCAATTTACTCCCCTCCCAGATTTTCAATCACTGAGGATCAATACGAGGATTTCTTCAAATCTCTTGGACCTTGTTTTGTAGCAGCTGGCGACTACAATGCAAAGCATACGTTCTGGAGTTCGCGTCTTATTACACCTAGAGGTAGAGCGTTGTTCACCACAATTTCAAAAATGGGTTTGGACGTCATTTCGAGTGGGCAGCCCACTTACTGGCCTACTGACATACAAAAAATTCCGGATGTTATAGATTTTGGCGTCATGAAAAATATTTCTAGAGATTTAGTTCATGTTGAAGCTTCTCTAGATCTCTCCGCCGATCACTCTCCCACTATCGTTACAATCTGTAATCCACTAAGAAGTGATTTACCTCATCCATATGTGAAGATGGTCAATCGTGTTAATTGGCTGAGATTCAAAAAATATCTTAGTAGTCATTGCACAGAAAACATAACGCTAAGTGCATCCGATGATATTGAATCTAACATTGCGAATCTTAACGGAAATATTAAACAGGCTGCTGAACATGCTACTACCTCCCACCCGCAGACTGGGTTTAATAGAATTTATTCTACGGATATTGAACGTCTCGTAAGTGAAAAAAGAAGAGCTAGAAGGGAATGGCAGCAACACAGATCACCCCAACATAAAATCAGGTTTAAAGAGTGCACTAAACGACTCCAAGAGTTGCTTGCATCTGAAAAAACTGCATCTCTTAAAAATTATCTGGAAGGTCTTGATGTTACACCAGCATCTAATTATTCTTTGTGGAGCGCTGCGAGGAAGCTTAAAACACCCGTTGAGTTTAAACCACCCCTGCGCACTTCTACCGGAGGTTGGGCAAGAAACGATACTGAAAAAGGTAACATATTTGCTGAGCATTTAAAAACCGTATTTACCCCAAACACATGTATGTGTAGTTGCTCTACCCCCTCGTCCCTTAAAATTTAAGATGCGTGATGTACAAAAACTAATTGCTGAACTCAACCCAAAAAAAGCTCCGGGTATTGATCAAATTAGTAATAAGATGCTGATGAAGTTGCCTCGTATTGCAATTAGAATTCTGCTATTCATTTTTAATGCCATTTTAAGACTGGAGTATTATCCACACAGCTGGAAGCTTGCCAAGGTCAAAATGATTCCAAAGCCGGGCAAAGATCTTACCAAGGCTGAGTCATACAGGCCAATAAGTTTACTGCCAACAATGTCAAAGCTCTTCGAAAAGTTACTCATGATCAAATTGTCCCCAATTCTAACTGATAATGCGTGCATACCGGATCATCAATTTGGTTTTAGAAGTCAGCATAGCACCATTGAACAAACGCATAGATTGGTTCAATTTGTAAGAAGAACATTCGAAGAAAAGAAGTATTGTTCTGCCCTCTTTATTGATGTTTCTCAAGCATTTGATAAAGTGTGGCATAGAGGCCTAATTTTAAAATTGAAGATATTGTTAATCTTCTGCAAAGTTATATTCTTGCTCGAAAGTTCACTGTTGTGGAAGGAGACTTTATGAGTGCGTCCGAATCAATCTCATCCGGTGTGCCCCAGGGGAGCATACTGGGCCCAGTCTTGTATTTGATTTATACTTGTGATATGCCTTTGAGCAGCAATATCCATACATCTACATTTGCTGATGATACAGCCTGCCTTAGTATGCACAAAAACCCTCACGAGGCTTCCCGATATCTACAAGAACATATTACACAGCTGGAATTATGCTTAAACTTATGGAGAATTAAGGTAAACGAACAAAAGTGTGTTCAGGTAACATTTACTCTGCGAAAAGATACCTGTTCACCCATTCGAATCAATAATCAAGTTGTTCCTCAACATTCACATGTAAAATACCTTGGTATACACCTTGACCGACGCATAACATGGAAACACCATATTGACTCTAAGCTAACACAAATGAAACTAAAATTAACTCAGTTACATTGGCTGATTGGTAGAAATTCAACCCTGAGTCTAGATTGCAAACTTTTGATATACAAGTCGCTTTTGAAACCTATATGGTGCTACGGAATTCAGCTATGGGGCACTGCTTCAGCTTCAAATATAGAGAAAATCCAACGAAGACAAAACAAAATTTTACGGTTAATAACATCGGCTCCATGGTACATAAGAAACTCAAATTTACATCGTGATCTAAATATGCCACAAGTGACTGAAGAAATTGCAAAATACTCAGGCAAATATTTAACTAAACTCGAGTCACACCCTAATCCGCTTGCTCGAAATATCTTGAACTTTACCGGACACATCCGCTTAAAAAAGAGGGACACAAGGGCTCTAATACTTACCACACCAGATGAAACTGTTTGAAATTATTTTTTTTATTTTTATTTTTTGCTTTGCACAACTCTTATGTATTATGAATTACTATCACTAAGTTTATGTCCGACACTGGTCGGGCCTAATAATTATATTTAGATTTAAGATTTGAATACTGATTGTTAGTTCATTTTTGAAGATACAATAAATAAATATATGTATGCATAAAAAAAAAAAAAAAAACATTCATATTCCAGTACTTTACTGTTTGTACTGTTTGTCGTATTTCATATTCTTTTCATATTGCATCTGTTATTTTGATTTTATTAAACATGATCATTGAAAATTGCATTTTGAGCGCATGTACATCATGTACAAGTTATAACCCGCATGTCTTTTAGAGTTCATACATGTCTGTTGCATGACACAACTCAGTAGATCGGTGCAATGTCAGTGTATGAACGAACAACTGCATGTTATTGCTCTATAGACTCACAGGCATTAGAAATATATTATAGTTGTTGTTAATCTTTATTGATGTATAATGTACGAGTATTTTGTATTGAAATAAAATAACAGTTTGAAAAATGTTTTTGATTACGAGAAAGCGTGTACGAGTAAATTGAAATTGTGAAGGAAAAACATGAATTTAAACTAAAAAGCAACCGTATAATAAAAAAAAGAACTTACCGAGAAGATAATATGATGATATTGACCAAAAGTAGTGCAACTGCCAATTATTGTCGTTGCAGGAAGTTCTCTTTTTCGGTCCATTTTCATAGGATTGGAAGTTGTGTTAAAAATGTTGTGAAAAATAATGTGCTTTGATGTTCCCTTTTTTCATTGGGACAAAAAGAAAATAAGTTTTATGTTAATTTTTGTTCGAAGCTTTTTTGTTTTATATTTTTATTAAGCTAAATTACATGTGATAATTTTTAAGGAACAAAAAACACCAAATTCAATTGTAAATATTCTGACAAACACTAGCAGAACAGAACAACATGCTGTTTTCGAAAGACGCGATGACTTCATCATTAGCGTTCTTGGGTTTGGTTGAATGTGTGTGGTTTCAGTTCAGCTTTATATGCATATTTTTTTTAGAGCAAATGGAATATGTTAATTGTTTTGATTCATTGAATTCATTATATTAGTTTTAATATAGTGCATCAAACGAAAATTTTATCATATTATATTACTACCTACAGTGTATAAGATTCGAGTACTTTTTTTTAATATACGAGTGCGGGCCGAAAACAAGCCGGCCTGACGTATAGATGGAGGCTGTAGTTAGAAAAAAATTACTTTGGTGAAAACTGGCAACTGTTTTAATTTTTTGGAAAAATTGATAACCAAAACTTAACTTTTATGTACGAGAAGTACAATTTGTGCAGTTCGTACCACAAAACTATTGATCTGTTTTCAAAAAAGGTTATGACATAAATTGTAGGATACATTCGCTAGTTTAATTTTATATGTTTTGTCATAAAACAAGTCGAAAAGGAGATATTTGCTGAATTCACAATAGACTTGTATCGAACTCTTTCATTACATGGGTTTAATCGTTGGTTTGTATCAAAAACGAGCTACTGAAAGAGTTCGATACAAATATAATTCACAACCTATTGTAGGAGTCGTAGTTAGACTTGGGTCAAACTCGTTCACTAGTTCATTTTTGCCGCAAACCAATGATCAAACCCATTTGATGAAAGGTTTGTGTCAAAAACGAGCTACTGAAAGAGTTCGATACAAGTCTATTGTGAATTGAGCAATTGTTAAAAATAAATTTAAATTTTTGAAACATTCAGAACACTTTCTGGGTTAGACTGCCAAATGACTGTACTAAGAATGCTCTCCTTTTTTTATATCTCCTAGTGGCTTAATGTATTTTTCCTTTTAATTTTTGTATCATTTATTACATGTCATAGTATATTAATACGTTTTATATCTGTTGATTTGTAATCATGCGGAAATGATCACAATGACCTTTCGGCAAGATCATTTATGTTTAAAGTCTTAACAGACAATTGTTGTAAAGTTGTATTTTTACTTTTAGTTGATTATTCTATTCTTTTTCAGCTAAAGTTAATGCTGTTGGTAATGATGATCATCATCGTCAACATCTTCAAGATTTCTGTCGGTTGGTTAGTACGAGTAAGTATGTGAACAAAGATCAGTTAAATTGTTCATGCTTGAATTTTTTTTATTTTTATAATAAATGAAAGTTTTTTCTGGTTTTGCAAAATTTTAGCTTTTATTTGCAGATGCACTTATTGGCAGCATATTGTTTAGAATGATGATTGTAGATTTAAATATTTCTTTTGGCGGCTGCTGTTGCAACAGTTGTTACTATTTGCTACACTATGCCCAACAGGAACATTGACTGTGTCTCCTTCACACGTTCGTTATGTGAGGTTAGAGTGAAGGTCATAACTATAACTACTGTTGGTTGGCTGTTGTTGTTGTTTTATAGATGTTGAGATTAGAATGATGTACAATATCGCCCACTAAATCGTAAGCAGTCACAACAAAATTATCAAAATGGTTTTGTTATTTTTTTCATAGCAAGTTCACTGAACAACTTTCTAACGAGCGAAAATGTTTCTTTTACAACGCAGTCTTTTTGCCACTCCTGAATATGTGGAATTTTTTGAATTGTGACTGCTTAGGAATTAGTGTGCGATATGATAAATAGTGTGAAAGTTGCTACTTCTATATATACTTACATATTATATTCAATTTCAACATTTTATGTCATTTGCTGGGAAGAAAGATTTGTATTTTTATTTTTGCTTTATTTCTCACAAGTTTTTCGTTCTTGTTATCGAGGTAGATATGTATAATAATTTCAGTATAAACTCTAATTAAAGGCCCGGTCCTAGATTGAGCCATACATTTAGAGTTATGCTTAGTATCATGACACATAAAATATTGAAAAATGTTTTGATCAACAAATAATTTTAAATTATGCACCCATGTCATGTCATTTTTATCAGAATTGCAAAATGTTAATTAATTTAATTTAAAATAATAACAAAAAATATATTAAGTTTGAATCAAAATAATGCTGACAAGGATAAATTAAAAATTGCATTGAGTAAATTAGGCAGAATAATTGAAACTAAATTAATCAATATGTTAATAGAAATTTAATTTAAAATCAATTAATTCTGCTCATACACAAAGTCTGTAATGCTGATTTCCAAAACGTCAATTAGCTTGTCTTCGAACAAAAAAATCTTAAGGCGTTCAATCACAATATCTTGGTGGTCAATTGTGATCACCTGTTCGAGAAATCACACGATCAGGAAACGTTTCACATAAAAAGGCGATGATATCGTTACTTCTCTTGCTCGTAGTATCATTTTGTTGAAAATAAACATCGTCCACATGAATATTTTCCAATACCGGCATACGGATTGCAGAATTCCAAAGATCGATGATGGAAATGGAAAACCTTTGGTTTTCTCAACACTACAGGCTACAACAGCAATACATATTTTTACAACACTAACTTGTCCCAACAGCTCAAAATTTTCCACTAGCTTCACAAGAAGATGCTTCACGACGACCCAAAAATACTTTAGGTTAGAGAACTGTAACCGCTAAATTTTCACAAGCTTTGTGGTGAATTTATGGTCCAGTTTGTCAATGTCGACAACGTTCGACTTGTCGCACATTTACATTTGAAACAAAAACAAAATTTTAAAATTTGTTTTTGTTTTGAATGTAAGTGTGTGACAATTCGAACGTTATCGACATTGACAAACAGGCCCTATATAATTTCGTATTACATTCCATTTTTACTCATGACATAGTTTTTACTTGTAGTTGAGTGATGCCAACTGTTAAAATGACGAACTATTCAAAATGAAACGTTTTATTGGAACAACAAGACTGTCTACAGCACTACAAACATTCTCAGAGACGTCATACATTGCATATCGCCGAAACTGTTGCTGCTGTAGTGCGTAGTATAGAAATAAATCCATTAGTGTCCATAGTGCTCAACAATTGCAATTGCGTCTATGCACGTTGTGCAAGAACTTGCGGCAAGATTCGGGCTGCGGCATTTCAAAACGATGGCGTAACATGCACTCTGTAAGCCTGAAAATTAATTGATCGAAAAAAAAGCGCTGGGTTAAACAATAATTTCAAGATCGTGTAATGTAATACCGCTTTTGCCACTATTTTTAGTGCTTTTGAGCGTTGGTGCCAAACTAAATTAAAACTACTTTAATAAAAACATGATGTATTTATTTTTTCAGCTGTACATAGAGATGGGCGCGTGTTGAATTTTTCTTACATGACACGACACGAACACGAATGCCAAGATGTCCAACACGTACGAAACACGCACGCGAAATTTTTTCAAAACACGAAACTGCACAACACGCACGAAATCAAATTGAATAGCAAAAAAAGCATTTTTTATATTCAAATAGATTCATACTTTTGTTTAATTACAGAACTTAAAGCTTAAGAGACCCCTACACTATCAACAAATTTGATGGTTTTACGTGTTTGACGATACAAAATATTAAATTTTTTCTTTACTGGAAATTCATGCATACATATTTTAACACCAAAAATCATTTCGTGTTTATCGTGTAAATTTTGCTCAACACGATACACCACGAACACGCACGAAAACAGATTTTCTGTCACGAACATTTCGTGACCTTTTTCGTCTGACATATTTCATTAAAGATAATACTATTGCCGAAATAGAGAAAAGCTTAGAAAATATTAAACATTAATAAACTTTACTCGTTTGGATGTTCACTCGTTTCTCACGTTAGTGCTTTTTACGCTTTTTAGATCTCAAAATTACGCTTTTTAGTGCTTTTTTTTAAATTTGATGTGCTTTTAAAGCCAAAAAAGTTGTCATCACTGCGCTGGATTATTATTTGTGATCTATACAACATTCGCCAACTTATCACTGACAAGTGGCCTCCATTGGTGCTGAGGGTGGCGTTGGCTGAAATAGTTAGCACGTTGACAATAAAACCGAAGGGCCTAGATTCCAGCCCGGTCTCCGAAAGTCATTAAAAAACAACTTTTTTTTTGCTTTTTTCTGATGTGCATTAGTGTGTTCATTTGTATTAGTTGTTGTAAGAAAATTCAAGTGATGATCACTGCACTACAACGGCTTCAGTGGATACTAATGCTAATGTAACATCTAGACCGCCCTCCCTCGTCGGTATTGTGTAGCAGAATAACCGGCAATGTAAAATAACCAATAAAATTGCTACTAAGCACGGCTTCGAAAAATTTAATACGCCTCAATAAAACCAGAGGCGCTGTAAAACTGCGTTAATAAAAATGTGCAAGGAGCAGGATTGTAAAAGAATGAAGCTTTCCTCTATCTCTTCCTTCAGCACCTGTCTTCTCTATCACTATCCCTTCCCTAAAGAAGATAACACCTAGTAACAGTAGTACGCATTCATTGCCTGAGTGTTACTTCCCTTAAAAAAGATAAAATAAAAAAAGTGATTGAAAAGTGGACTTTTCGGGGTGACCAAATGCCGGAAACCAAATCATAGCAATTATCATTACTTATCTCTCATTTCATTTCTATAATGCAAGTCCACAAGAAATGGAGCTACTTTTCACCATTTAAAGTTCCAGAAACAGACCTTTTGAGAATAAGGAATTGATTTTATTCATATTTTAAACAAATCAAAAAAACAATCTCTTTTTTTGCAATCATCTTCACAATAGAGCTGCAATTGCAATCTTTCTTTCGTTTTTGTTTTGTTTTATTCAGTTTTATTACTGTTTGTTGGTTTATTTCAACTAAAAATTTATTTATTTTAAACAACAATAGCCTGGTGCAATTTTATTACCATAAATCTGGCTGAATCTTTTGTTGTAAGTTCGGCAAGGTGAACCTTTTCTAAAAAAAACCAGTACGAATTGTTGTATGAAGCTGTATGCCTGGAAAATTGAATTGTTCGTTTATTTTTTTGTTTTTGGGTTATTAAGTTGCAGTTGTAAATACGAAAGGTACAACTATTATGTGGCCTCTTCTTGGTCGTCTTCGCCATCCACATCATAAATTTATTTAAGTGGTGTTGATCTTTTGCCCGGCTATGATGACGATCATCGTCATGATCAATCCAATCCAAGCATGTAATGTTAAGCTTTTTTTATGGACCATCATCTCAACTTAAAAAAAAATGAAAAGAAAATAATAATCGTAATGATATAGAAGTTGCAGTGGAAGTAAATGTATTGAACTTTATTGTACAATTGAGCTGCACAGAGAGATCAATGAAAATATTTTTTGATTTTTCATTTAGAATGTTTTGTAATTTTTTACAGGTTTTTGATCTTTTTCATTTTGAAATTTTTAGTTCACAGCCGGTGTAAATGTATATGGAGTTGGTAAATATATGTATATTTTTTTTGTATTAAAAGTAAGAAAAAAGACACAAGAGATTGTAGAAGATGGATCATTACAGATCATAGGTCAATCACGTTAATATTGGATTTTTTTTGCTGATTAAACAAAACGTGTTTCAATATAATTTCAAGATCACGCACATACGTGAATAATTTAAATATCTTGTTTTTTCTTTTTTAAATAAAAATTCCATTTTTATGCGGTAATCTAAACTTTAAAAGGAATTTTGTTTCTTTTTTAGTTAATTGAAAAAAAAAACGTTACACATATGTATATAAGAGTGATTCTTGATAAATTTTCCATATGCCCTGGAAGAGTGGTCTGTTACTCTATCAGTTTGGAGTTGCGGGTTTAGGTTTTTATTACAACAAATAAAGTTAAAATTTAGTGACAAACATGTACTTAAATATTTCAAATTATTTTAATTTTATTTGGTACCAAAGTGACGACCACTAATCTTCTCAAGGGAATGATTTTTGTTTTAAATCTAATTTATTGGCACTACCAAACAAATTTCCAACATCCTCTTATTATAATATCAGTAATTACCTCTTAGAGCAATTTATCGAACAAATTATTTACCGATCTTGCTCTAGTTCCAAGGACTTGGCATGTATGTTAGAAATTATGGTTTCTGTCTCTGCTAGTTAACTTCCAATTTAACTTAAACTTGACCCTTTGTAGGTTAAAATATAAAAAAGTGTCCAAACCCATTTGAAATATTTTTGAAGGACTACAATTCCATTTAAATTTCCACTATTGTTTTGCATAAATTTAGATTAAGTTGGATTTTCGGTGATAGCTCTATTATTTTCAAAGAAGTAGATATACCGATTTTAACCATGTCTAGCTCCTTACAATTCAATTTTCTAAAAATCCCTTAGCGAAATTTCAAACCATAGAAATTAGAAAAATTAGAAAAAAATTTTGTGTAGTAATTGAAATTTATTTGCTGGTGGTTAAGCGATGTCTATATGCATTTCATTGTGTAGTAATAATAAAACATCGGCTTCACGAATGTCCTTAAGAGTCCGTAACGCGACATAGGTTGAAAGTTTGTTTGTGCTTTATAAAGGGTGTTTTTTTATAGAGGTATAGAACTTTGAAATGGGATAAAACAGAGATGAGTTTTTTAAACTGACATGAAATTTAATTTATTCGAAAGATAATATTCTGTTATTATAATTTAAATACGACTTCTGGTATATGACCGCCACGGCTGATTCGTAACGTAGTCTAATCTGGAGGTCCAATTTTCGATGACTTTTTCCAACATTTGTGGCCGAATGTTGTCCTCCAAGTGCTTAATTGTTTCGGACTTATCGGCGTAGGTTAGCGACTTTACATATCCCCACACAAAACAGTCTAGCAATGTTAAATCGCTCACCAAATGCGCTCACCAAATGTTTCCTTCAATAAATCGATTATGACACGAGCTGTGTGACATGTTGCGCTGTCTTGTTGAAACCACAGCTTCTGCACATCATGGTTGTTCAATTGATTAACGAAAAGGTCAGTAATCATGGCCAAACTAGACTGACTGGGGTCTTCCAGTACGCTGCGCTTTACAATAGCAATGACTTCTTCTGTACGCACTGTACGATGTCTCTGTGAATGCGTATTATCATTTAGAGTAAATGTGGTACAAAAACATTCCATAGTTTATCGAATTAATTGCTCTGATGGACAATTATTTTTACCGTAAAATGGACGTAGTGACGTAGTATTTGGAACAGAACCATGACTTGCAAAATAAATTTGTAAAATGTTGAAGTGCCAAACCAAACTTTATACATCCATAAAAAAACATTTTATAAGCAGTCGTAAGACAAAACGTGCTTTTTGCTTAATTAAAATTTTTGGGAAGTTTACTGCTTCTGGAGATTTCAACCCAAATATTATAAAAATAAAAAAGAACATTTAGTTAAAAATGCGAAAAATAACCTTTTACCTTGTGACTCCTTACACATATACATATACTCGTATGTATTGTATATAGATTAAGTTCGCAAAATTTATTATAAAGTTTTTATTTTTTAGTTTTTTATGATTTTATAAAAGCAAAGTTATTATTTCAATGGCTAATTATCCATCAAATATGGCTTACCCACAGAAAAATTTGATAAGTTCATCTAACCATGTTTGCAATTAATGTATTCGTTTTTAGAATTTTAATCAACCACGTTTTGTGAGTTAATCTAAACCATCTGGATTTGTTATTTTATACTTAGTACAAATTGTTGTTGGAATTAAATGAAGAAACTATTTTCCTGGTTGCAATAAATAATTTGAAAAAGTTACTGAGTTGGCATTGTAAATGATGTTTTGAAAAGGATGCATTTAAAACTATTCCCAAAAAAAAAAAAAAAATACCAATGTAAAATCACCATGCAAAATTTTTGATTTAAATTGTTTGTTGGTGTTTATTTGCTTTGTTTGAATCCTGGCGACAAGTCAGAGTATTTTGTATTTCTTTTTAGCTAAAACTTTTCAAATAAATTGTATACTAAATTACACAGGTCAACAAAATGAAATTTATTGTGTAAGGTCAAAGGTTTCGTAGTCAATTTGTATACACTTGATATTGAGTATCAATGCCTATTATTAAGTTTTTTTGAATTGACTCTGTATCTCGAGATTTTCCGTTATAAAGAATAAAGAGGATGCCGCATCACATAATTTGTGTTTTTTCGAGAACTAGTTTTCCGATTAAATAAAAAATATACAGAAGGATAAACAACAAATTGATTTTTAAATTACGCCCATATTAATTTTTTAACAGACTTATAGTTTCGGAAATATTCAGAAAGTTTTATAAAAAAAATACATTTTCTTAAAAATAATTTAAAAAATCTTATGCTAAAAGACACATTAAAATTTTAAACTGAAGAAGATTTTAAATTTTATTCTTAATTATGATATCTTCATATTTTGCAAATAAAATCATTTCATTAATTCTAATTTTATTTTCAACTTTATATATTTTAAATTGATTTACTAAAATTACAAAATGTTGTTAAGAAAAACTACTTGAAAGGCATTGGAGCTCAGTATCATATGTACGCAAATTGAGTAACAAAGCACAGGCCTTACAAATCGTGTTGACCTGTGTTATCAATTAAATAATATTGAATTAAAATTTTATTCATGATGGTATATATTTACAGCCTTATTCATAAAAAATCATTCTGTCTTAGTAAGGCTTAATAAAGCAAATTTTGTATGAAAATCAGTTTCGAAACCTTTCATGAAGCGAAAATATTTTTTATGAATAAGGCTTTTAGTGTGTATCTAAAGAATATTTAAAGTTGTTGTGGCTGCAAGTGCAAGCGCATTGACTACTACGCGATAAGTTCCGATTTTAAATCTTGGCCGGGGAGGCCAATTACAACAACATACAAACATTTTTCTGATGCCTGTGTCAAACTTTAAATTAAATTCATCTTGTTTCAACTTGCAAAACCTTTGATTCAACAAAGCTCTTCATTTTGATTTTGACAGTAAGTAAATGTTAAATTAACGTGTAATAAAGTTATTTCAACAGGAAAACTTTTCTTTGAAAATTACTATAAATCATGTTAGATTAGCATGAAACATTAATGAAGAAAAATCATTGTCATAAAAGATTAAATAAAATTTGTTTACGTAGATTTTAAGTTGAAATTTTTCTGTGTGATTGCGTTTTATCAGGTTGTACATTGTTGCATTTGAATCTTATTTTTTTTTGTGATGATAGCCAACTCTTATATTTCATTATTTTTTATAAATTCACAATATCTTTTTAAAATTAATTTAATGGAAATACTCCAAATCAATAAAACTCGTTGCATGTGATTTCGGTGGTTAATCTAACTAATTAATTTGCTATTTTTTGGCAAAACGTAACATAGAAAAGTAACGAAGCTTAATGTAACCAATTTGAATTGTATATTTTACTGAAAATAAAGTTTTTGTTGCGTTTCTGTAAAACAAGCAATTTTGGTTGATTAATACTGCCAACCAATTAAATAACCAATTTAAATTGTTAATATACCGTCTTGTTGGTTAAAGGTTCTTTCTGATAAAATTCACTATTTGCTTGTTTGATTTACTAAAAATAGTACAAATCTATGAGTAAGGTTAATCTAACTAATTGTACTGTAAATAAATTTCTTTGTAGCGATTTAGATGGTTAATCTAAGCAGTTTTAGTTATTAAGCTGCTATTTTTGGCGTTAATATAAGACATACTCGTATGTATATAATTAGCAAAATGAAACACAGAAATGTAACTAAGATTAATCTAACCAATATGAGTTCTTAATTTTACTGCACAAAAAATTTTTTTATTTTGTTTAATTAATTTTAGTTTAAATAAGTAATTGAATTTTTAATATACTATAATGTCTTGTTATTTCAAATGTATTTCTTCTTTATGTTTACTTTATGCTATTAAATTTGAATGTATTATTATGGGTGAGGCAGTAGAAGCGTTTTCTTACAAACATGATATGAATTTGACAGCCTGTGTCTAACTCCGATATTAGTTAATGCATAAAAGTAGGAAGTTAGTTATTATGAAACCAGTTCAATATAAAAAAAAATATCAAAGAAATGCTCTCTGTCGCAACTCTCCTTTAGGTATTGGAGACACTAAGAGGTTGGTAATAGTTTTAATTTAAATAATTCATGTTGATGGCTTTTGCACGAATGGCCTATAATATAATAATGTAGTTAACAAATTCCACTGCTGGGTCATCGGTTCACTTAAAGATTTTTTTACGAGTAACTTCATCACAGAATTCTTAATGTAAGAGATTCGTGTACCAAATATTTTCACCCGCTTCATATTAGTTCCTTTAGCCAATTTCGTTCGTTAGTGCAATTTCCATCGCCTCAATTGCTTGAATTTACCTTTAACTTTTTTTCTGTGCTATAATGAACAAAATAAGCGCACTGTTATTAATATATTATATATTAATATATTTAAAACATTGAAAATTAGCTAATTAAATTAGCTAAATCTTCATTTTAAATTTTTGTAAAAATTAACTCTGCCAGGCCCACTGTTTAGCATTTAGGATATAATTATTGGCTAAATAAAGCTTACATTAACAAAAAGGTGAAATCTTTAAAAGGAAAAAAAGACTCTAAGCTCACTACTGTTAATCATTCTCAGAAAATCGTGACCATGATCGCAAAAAAGGTTGACGGTGATGATGCCACTTGCTTATTTCACTAAAAAAACAAAATGTTTTGTTGTTGCATATAAATTTGATGATGAAACTGGCTTAAAATAAAGCGAAAGCTCAACATTTGTACACGTTTTGTCTAAAAACAGCTTCAAGGTATATTTTGTGTTTTATGTATTTTTTTTATATTTCTTTAATGTTTGTTTGCAGTAGTCCCTTTTGATTTAAAAGCAATCGGCACAATTGCTGAGATCGCATAAAAAGGGCAACTTATTGTGTGGGAACAACTGAAATCTTTCTAATAAATTCCTAAAAAATAATACTTAAAATTTCAATTGTTTTGCTGAAAATATTATTCGATTTCTCTTGTGATTATTTATGTGATTTATTTATTTCTCTTGTTTCGTGGAAGTGTTAAATGAGATTTCCTGTTTGTGATGTATTACTTTTATTGTGTCTCCGTTCAGTTTTATAAATTCAATTTATTTCTCACACCAGATTTGTTAACATGCTTTTGATTTTATTTTCTAGGAATTTCAATTAAATGAGATTTTGTTAAAAAAAAAATAGATGGAAAGTTTCGAATTTCATATTTTGGGTAGACAAAGATTAATAAAACTTTCAGCCTTATTTATGTTTAAGCCTATTAAAACTACATGTGTAGCTGTGTGTATGATGTATGTGTGTATATACACATACATACATACGCACTAGTGTGTATAGAGAAAACAAAAGACTTAGGATAAGAACTTCATATTTATTCTCCCATAAACTTAAAAACTAAAATAAAATTTGTTTGGAGAAGCGGCAAACAGAACTTTGAGATCCTTCATTCACCTTTAGGCAATTAAGTAGCTGGCACTTGAAATATCAATTGAAACCCAATATATATCGAATATAATTTGTGTTATTTCTCCTGTATTTGCGGCATTTTAAATACTTCCCCACTGGCCAAAACAATATTTGTATGTTTGCAATATTTTCTCAGCTAATGTATTGTTATTTAGAAATAAAATTTATTATTTGATCTTGAGCCGTAAGTGTTGTAAGCACCTGCCCAATTGAAATTCTAGTAGTCTAGTGCTTTTATTAATTTATTAAATAGGATGGCAATTGAATCGAAACGAAATATGGCTTCGAGGCTAATTAATTAATAAAAATCACGAAAAACAGTTTTAAATATCAGCAAGTTGTTATTTAATTGAAACAAAATGATCGGAAACAGACTCCGGGAAAAACCTGTTGAACGCCATCTTCATGTGCTTGCATCAATTATGTTGGAGATGATGGGAATCATCGTGAATAATATTTATGATTTTCATTAAAGCAGGTAAATTAAATTTCATGTATTAAAATAATGTGTTTTTTTCTCAACTTAACTGTTGGGCAATTTGCAGGGAACTTAAAGCGACTAAGTTAAAAAATTATGTGTTGTACAAATAAAAATGAAAGAAATTGTCACTTGTATTTGTCTACTCGAATGAATAGGGGATAACAAATTTTATTCGAATAATAAGCTAGTAGCTGGACAAGGGGATGTAAGGTATACAATATTGGAGAATCACTTGCTGTTGCGCATGAATAAGGCATTTTTGTGTTCGAGATGAGCCAGCTAAAGAGTACTTTTAATAACTTTCTTTTTCGCAACATTGTTTTTGTATCACGTTACTGTTATATAATTTAACCATGAATCTATAAGTTAACCATGAATCGACTTACAAATGCACAACGCTTGCAGATTATAAATTCTTTTTTTTTTATCAAAATTCATGCTGGACTGGTTGACATGTGGTTTCAGTAAGACGGTACCACATGCCACACATCATGTGCATAGAGACAAGCCGGCAACGGTTGACGTACTGGAAGACCATATTAAAGAATTTATACGTGAGATACTGGCCGATATGTCGGCGATCTATTGTTCTTCGAATTAGCCGCTCTGAAGGACGATTATGTGCGCCATAAAATGGAAGAAGTGCACATTGGGTTTGACGAATAGAACAATTGTTATGATTACAAATTTCAAAAATTTGCAATTTGGTGTAAGTCGATTCGTAATGAAATTTTAAAGCAAACTAAACAAAAAAGTAACTATCAGCTGTTGAATGGGCGCTCAATAATGCAGTGATGCCAACTCAAAGTTGTGGCTTTATTTGTATTTAAATTGAAAAAAAAAATATTTCAAAAACGAAAATAAGAAAGTCTTCAATTAATCGCATAAATTCTGTGGGAATGCAAACCCTAAGTAACATCTTCTGTGCACTGTAAGCAACTAGTCCAGTTACTTCAAACTGTCATACATGCTAGTACCGTCAAAGAACACTTTTTTTATATTTTTTTGCCCTGGCGACAGAAAATATATAAACTTTTCTGAAATTAATTATTCTTCATACATTAAAGGCTGAATGTCAAATAAAAATACTTCGGTATTCTTAAGGCAGAATGAAAGCCAGAATTAGTTTTTACTTTTTGTTCTGTTACGAATCAGCTGACTCTTTTTTGTTTATGGAAATCTAATACAAGTCGTTAGTTTTTCTGTTTCGTTCTGTTCTGTTTCGGTTCAACCTGTGATAATCAAAAAATTGTTAAGTATTTGTAAGTGACAGCATAAATTAAATAAAAATATTTTGAAATAAATTGTGATTGTGCTTTGAGAATTAAAAAAAATTAATTTTTAAAAGAAAAACATAAAATAACTAATAAAAATAACAATGGACGATGCAAGAATCATCATTTTAGTGAAAAACTCTGACCGTTCTGGTCAGAAACAGCTGATAAGTTACTACAGAAAAAGTAAGCACACAAATTTAGAAGCAGAACGGCACAACACAGAACAGCAACAGAAAGTAAAGACTAATGAAGCTTTTATAGGTATATACACTAAAATTAAATAGTATACAAAAATTTAAATTTCCTTAAGTGTTTAAATAACACTTCAATTTATTATAAATATTTTGTGTTATTACGATTCCACAAATAAATCTTCTCTTATGTTTTAACTTGATGAACTTACTATGGTGTTAATTAAAATTTTCATTAGTTTAAATAAAAAATGTCATATCGAAATACATTTTTTATGTTTTCACATAAACATCCTGCCAAATACGAAAATCCCGAAAAATTCCGTATTCCCGGGGCTAGAGGTTGCCAAACTTATAAATCTAGACCAGTTTGGCATCCCTAATAAATGCATAACATATGTAGATAAATAAGACATAACGGTTATTTATGAACACTATCGATTTGTAGTTTAATTTAATTCCCAAATCACGTTGTTGTTATTGTCAGTTTCGCTTTGGTCCATTATTATTGTAATTGTGTTTGCTGCAGCAGCAGTAGCTTATTTAAGTTCCAAACTTCAATTTGTCTACTGAAATTACTCTTTTTTCGAGGTCATGAGAAACTAATAAAAAAACAAGAGAAAACATGACTGCATTATTTATTTTTTGTCTTCAGCAGTTTTTGGTATAAATGAAACTTATTACGAGTATTAAATTTCAAGAAATAAATATTATTGTTTTACATTAATTTGTATTCCATTGTTAAATATACATAATTTGCATGATATCAGTTGCTGTTGTCATATTAACACAATTCGCAAAGAAATATAAGATATATAGCAGCAACTTATAAAAATTAATCACAAATAAAAATGTTATGCCGACTACACACTATGGCATTTTGTGACATCGCAAGCAAAAATAAAAGTGGGTACTACGGGCAACGTTTGTCATTTCCGATATTTGTGGTATTACCACACAATTTAGACAGTTGTGAGAATAAGTTGGCAGCACTGTAGACACAAAAATAAGATGTCAGCGTGGTAGCATTTTTTCGCATTTAAGTGCATACAGAAAGAATTTTAAATGTATGCGGGTATAAAAATTTAAAAGTATGGAAAACAAAAAAGAAAGTGGAAAAGCACAGCACGCATGACATGACGACACAGCTTATTAAACTTGTGGAGGTTCATGAATCTATGTACATGGAATCATCTACATATGTGGCATTTATAAGGATAGAAATGCAAAGGAAACTGCATGGGCAGACATTTCGGTGGAATTAGGCTTCATGAACACATAATTTTAAACCAATTTGAATCCTGCTTCCGTAAACTGGAATGCGGAGTATAATAGAATCCTTGGTGGCGCGCATATTAAGCCCTGGACTTTTCCATCACTTTTATTATATCAAAATTATATTCTTGATGTAGACAATGATGCCGCATTGCCATTATTTATGGATGGGAAACTTCCCCGTCACTATGTCACGAAAAATTGATGGGAACGGTCTTGCACACATATGAAAATTACACCACAAAATGACAACACATAAAATGCCAGATGTAAACTCAGCCTAAGCGTTAAAATGCCAACTCTACTGGAAAACACTGCATCGCGGTTAACTTCACCTTTAACGACAGAGCAGTTGGAAAAAATAAATAACTGAAATTTTGTAGATTATCTGTAAATGGGGATGTAACCATCACATCACGTTAGTGCTTTCAGAATACAAACAAGTAACCATAAGTCAGTCATCTCAATATAAAAGTTTGTTCATGGTGTCATTAGTTTCGTAGATCGTAACTCTGCATCAACAAGTTTTGAGGGCATTTAGATTAACTCAACCTCAGGATCGAAAATTTTTTGTAGGTCACTTATAAAAAGGAAACGAATGCTTCAACACAAGATTTGTTTAATTTTATCGAATCAGAAATAAAATTTATATATTCTATTTCAATTGAGATAGAGAGATAGAGATAGGAATAGAGATAGAGACAGAGATAGAGATAGAGATAAAGATAGAGATAGAGATAGAGATAGAGATAGAGAGAGAGATAGAGATAGAGATAAAGATTATTCCTTCAATATTTTTTTGACATGAAATTAATTAAAGAAACACAACACCTAAATGAAATTATTTCATATGTGGAGAAAAGAAATTCCAATTAGCGAATTTCAGACTTAAGCTGTGTGACGCCTCTTCAAATGTCGTATGAAATTTTATAACAAACAAACGGACCATTGAGAAAATGCAGAATTATTTCTATTAAAAAAAAAATCCTCACTGTTAATCATGAGAAAGACCGTTATATTAAAAATTACTTAATTTGTAATTATATCGCTAATTTTCCAAAAATTAATATTTTTATTCACAGAAACTGAATTTTAAGCACAAATAATACCAAACATTTTTTTTTTATTGAATAATTTCCTTTGAATGAAAAAAAATATAGGCCCACCGAACCAAATGCTCCGAATTCTTTACGAATTCGTAACGAAATCTTCCGTACAAATTTTTGTATGAAATATAATTTCATATAATTTTTATTTATCATATTTATTTAAAACTAAAAAATTAAAGTTTAACGGTCTAATTCATTCTTATTTGACATATTTCTATGAGAAATTTGTCAAATAAACCTGTAATAAATCTAAAATATTTTTTATGAATAAGGCAGTAAATGTTTTAAAAAATTTTTATTAAAAAATATATAAAAATTTTAACGAATTCGGTACGACAGTCCTGACTTCAGAAAAAGTCGAAAAGTTTGGTTTGAGGTGTTGTTAACGGAATTTTGAAAATTTTCTTCCATGTAAACATTAAACAGCTGGTCTGGTGGTGGTACTTGATTGACGAGCCTTGCTCATGCTGATATCATATCGCAATAGTGTGTACTAGAAGCAACGTTTGTCATTTTCCATATATTTCTCTTTGTGTGACAAAAAAAAACATAATGTGAACGTCAGTGCACACATTTTGAAAATGACAAATGCCAAATGTGGACTCAGCATTGTGGATAAGATAGGAGGTTTGTGACTGTTCAAAATGTGTGGTTTAAGTCTACTGATGATTGAGTAAAGCACCTATGAAATGCATATAGAAATGCTTATCCACCAAAAAATTCATTTAAATTAAAATAAATTTATGCCAATATGTTATATAACAAATTTCTTAGGTTAGGTTTAGTTGAGAAGAGGAGCCATTACACACGTTTCCGGAGACATACACATAAGCCAGTATAAAAGCTCAGTCAGCCGACTGTAATGCAATGTAACTGTAATGTAGAAAACAGCTGATCGATATTTTTATATGAAAACTATATTACGTTACATCACATCTCTATAATCATTTCTATTACTTTTCACATAACAATATCGATCAGCTGTTTCCTACTGTTGCAGTTACATTACATTACAGTTGGATAACTGAGTCTTAAGACTGTTATGGGCTCCCATGGGAATTAAAAATCAACTCTACCTTTATAGGAACTCAATATTGTTCACGTAGTCTATATGCATTTCGTTCCCGCTTTTGGAACTCATCAGTAGACTTCAACCCAAAAATTTTTTTTAACCCTAAAATCAAGCCGTATTTTCGGGTAAAAAGGGATGTTTATTTAGTTTTATTCGTAATTTTCGTTTATGATTGGTCTGAATAACACCGGACCAAAAAAATATGAAACAAATATAATAATAGGTTTGAAATTTTTTGTTTGGAAAAAACTTGAAAATTTCTGAGAAAAGTTGAAAAATTGAGCAAGTGTAATTGATGTATTCCTCATGCCTTGTTTTCACTTCTCATATTTGCGATGTGAACAAAAAACTGCTGGATTTTTTATAGAATTGCTGTATTAGAAAATATTTCAAACATATGTACCCCCCAAACCAAATGTTTTGATTTTTTCTGAAGTCGGACTTGTCGTGCCGAATTCGTTAAGACGTTTCGTAGTTTCTCTGAACAATTTTTTTAACAAACATTTTTTAAATCAGTAAAACTTTGATTTATATGTTTTGTTTTAAATAAATGTAATAAATAAAATAAATAAAAAAGAATTGTAAAAAATATTAAAAAAATTAATATGTATGCTTATGCAAATTATTTCGACAAAAGCAGCAACATAACGGTGAAGTGGTACTCCACTGTATACAAAAACCGACATACCGTATCGATATCTTACCGACATTTCGTTACGATTTCGTAACTACATATCGTTGCAAAGTCGTGTCAACCATTTCATACAAAAATCGTTACGATTTGGATAATATTTCGGTTCCGAAATCGAAATATTTTGTCGGCATTTAAATTGGTGGGTACATCCGTACTTATGTATGTATATGAAGTATGAAGTAACGAATAAAAAAATACTAATAAGTCCTTTGAATGAGAAAAACTAAATATCAAGTTGAACTTATGAATTACTGTTTAATTTTTCTTATTCATCGTAGTTATTAACATTTACAAATATTTTTTTTTCAACTTTTTCCATGTGATTTATTTATTACTGAACAATAAACATTTCAAGTTGTTGTATTTGTTGTCACTATTCATTTCGTATGCATCTACCCACATGTGGCAACTTTAATTTGCCACTACCATTTGCGTTTTGCATTGTGCGATAATGCAAATTTGTTTTATTTGTTGCATGAAAATGCACCAAGTTGAAATTTGTTAACGTTAGTGTTAAAGTGTAAATGAAACACTAATAATGACATGTAGTTAATTTAAAGCACACCTTAATGATCATTATTAATTTACACACATAAATACGACACCGTGCACAGGTGACAAAAAAAATTAAAATATTATTAAAAGTAATATAAACAGCAAGTATCAACTGAAATAATAAATTTAGCCAAATCACAACATGTTGCAATGAATAAGGTTCTATTTTATTTGTGTCTTACGAATGAATGAATGAGTGGCGTAGGTTGTTAAACAAATTTTTAAAATTTTTCTCAACTCAAGGAAACTAATTTAAATTTAGACATAATAAACTTAAGCTTTGCCAAGATAAGGAGGGAATTTAGAAAATTAATATTGTCACTGAAAAATAAATATTAATATTTTATGGTTGCAGAAGAAAGATGTTTGACTAAAAGGTTTTGCGTTATTTGATGTCTTATTGCAAAAATTTAAAATAATACATATTGAAGTGTGAATTCTGTACATGTGTGTCTGTCCGTTTTTGGAATCATAATTTCCAAATGGCTGCTACAACTTTATATTGATTGTTTTTATATTAAAGAAATTATTCGATTGGGGTTGTTCCTAGAAATGTTTGAAGAAAACCGGTGCATCCGTTTTCATCATTTCTCTTCTAGTGGTGTTCTCTCGTAATTGTCTGTCTGTGCCACTATAGCTCCCAAAAAGCTGACCGATTTAGAGATAATACATAATTTTCCTTGCTTGAAAAGTTATTTTATCTCTAGTGTTCTTTGAATTGGTTTATCAAGTTGGAAGCTGCCAGTTCATTTCTGCAGCATCTCTTGTGTCGTAGGTTTCTTTTATTTTAAATTTAAATTTACGGTTATTATTATTATTCACCCTTATTCCACGACGTCACTTTAACACTATACCAAAAAATTTGGCTTTGTTTACTCGCTCTCGAGAACAATTTTCTGCTACTGACAATCTGTTTCCGTTCCCTAAGGTCTAGAAAATAGCATAAACCTGCCAATATGAGTCAGTTGTTTTCGACAAAGGGTATACAATCTGCAATTTTTGGTATTGTGTTAAAGTGATGTCGATGTCAACAACTGGAATAAGGGTGATTATTAATAATATAATCATAAAGTGTATTATACAAAAAAAAAAGATTTGTAAATATAATTAATTTATTTGTGAATACAATTAAAATATTATTTAAAAAGGCACCTACAACGATTTTTGTAAAAAAAACACACATTTGTAACATAAGAAAACAAAATCAACTCAATTATTTCCAATTAAAATTATTGTGTTATTGACAATTGAGTTGTTAACGGAAAACAAAAATTTTTAATGAATTTGTTTTTCAAATTCTAATGTGTGTTTCTGTTTGTTTTTTTTTAAATTCTTATTTAGAATTTGGTTTTTTGTTAAATTTTAAAGTTATTTATTTTCCACACAACTCTCGAAACTAAATGCGTTTGGGATGAGTCGAACTGGCAACCTCTTGACTAATAGACTAACGTACTTACCAGCTACAGAGCAAATTGTTATTGGATATGCGCAAATTTTATTTTTTTTTTAAACAAACACAACCCGCAAAGCGATTAGTTTAGTTTGTCTGCAGAAAGAAAACCACCCAGTGGTGGGAATCGAACCCACGACCTCTGGATTGAGAGGCTAGCATCGCTACCACTCAGCCACAGGGGCATCATTAATAAATAGACGAAAAACATGATTCCTTATGTTTCTTCTACATGTGCGCATTGCGTTAATATAATTTAAAAATAATTTTGTTGAGTAAAAAAAAACAAGTCACGACGTTTTTCGGCTGCTTGTCGGAATTCACACGTACGAGTATACAACACGAGCAATCAAAATATACAACAACAATTGCAGATCACCGCATTGTGTCCACCAACAAGCAAGATAAACACCAACACCAACACAAACAAATTAAATTAAATGATATTTTAAAATGCGAGGTGTTGTTAAATATTGTATTAAGTTAATGACAAATATTATTAAAATTAAATTTTTTTTCAATAACATGGTTTTGTTGAATATAAATAATTCTTGTCTATTTTTGTCTGTGTATATTTAAATCATTAAAATTTGGAAGGTCAAAATCCCTTAATCTCTTAATTAATAAATAATCAGTTAATAACACATTTATTCCTTTGTTAGTTTGCTCTTACTATTATCGAAATGTTTGTTTTTCACTTAGAAATTTTCTGTGTAAAATAAATTTTCATATGAAAAGTTTTTGACAGTTATTTTCACTGCTACACAAAACAAGTATCGAAGTGCTGTGTAATTGTGAAAAACTTTTGTTTCATTCCAATGTTTTTCATGTGAAAAAATATTAACATTACTTTTCAGTTTTTTATTAAACGAGAATCAAAACGCATATGAAAAGGTGAAAAAGCTTTTCTTCGCCGCCCTCATGTTATGACAGCACAATTCGTCGGGTGGTTATTGGTTTGCCACAGTAATAATTTATTCTTATTATACTGTGCAGCAATCCAGCAACCACCCGACGAATTGTTCTCATTTGTGAAGGCCCATTAAGCATCCAGTGGGAAATTAAGCGAAGTACTTCGATAATAATCACTGATGTTATAGTATGTTCCCACTACACATGCTTCGCTCTCTATTAATTCTTCACACCCCCAATCATGAGCGAAGCATCTTGCTTCGGCATACTGTCGGGTGGTTACTGGTTTGCCCCACAGTGTATTAAGAATACATTATTTCTGCGACAAACCAATAACCACCCGACGATACAATATTATGAAAGTGAATGAAGTAGATTCAATATGAATCTACTTGCGATGCACGTAAAATTGGTATCTTCTCTAACTTTTATCACAGGTTATCTGAACTAGCTATCAAAACAAAATAGGTTATGTGTGTGTGAACAAATAAAAACAAACCTACAAACTGTATATATATATATATATATATATATATATATATATATATATACGTGCGTTTTATACGATGTGTATGTGAATATACATAAAAAAATGCCAAAACGAAGCACGAATGTGCAGTGTAAACCATGTGATTCATAAACATGATTCAACTCGTAGTGGAAACATAGCATCAGTATGACATATGAATAGACAAAAAACATCGATGTTTTAAAAACGCTCGATGTATTGTGTCGAAACATCGATATAATCAGATTTTGTTTGCTCCTTAACAATCGGAAAACATCGATGTTTTCTTTCGATGCATCGAAATACAAATTGTATACAGAACGTGTAGATTGATATATAAGCGTGTATATCATGTTGGCATGATTCAAATTTTGTACATGTAAACGTGATAAATGTTATGTGAACAACTGGCAACACTATTATTAGCTGCGAATAAGCTCGAAGATATATTGTCTGATGCAATTTCAGTTTATTGGAGGAGTCCTGTTGGAAGACTGGACGAAAATCCGTTGAATATTTGGAAAGATTATAAATGCCAGTTTCCCAAACTTTACAAGATCGCTTTTCAATGGTGGGAACATCTGTTCCGTCTGAAAGATTATTTTCGCAAGCGGCGCAGGTGATGACTCAACAAAGTAACAGATTAAGGTGTGGAAGACTTGGTAAACTTTTATTTCTAAACAGTATTGTAAAAAAAGTATTTGGAGATATAAAATAAACTTAAGATTTTTTTAAAATATAATAATAAATAAGATGTATAAAAAACATCGATGTAGTTTATGAAATGCAACATCGAAAAAACATTTAGGGAGTTCATAATAGCATTTTAAAATGTGTCTTAATAATATTGCAACGTTTCAAATTTAATACTATAATATGGTCTGGCAAGTTTGTTGTTTTTGTTTGTGTGTAAATCAAATTTATTACCAGGTGGCAAATTTAAAAGTATAAAAAGCATGTCATTTTCTATGGCAATATGGTAATGTTAAACTAAACATTTTAAAACAGTCAGCGCAGCTGTAGTTGGTGAAAAAATATTTGTAATTTTCGCAGAAAAAAGTTATTTTGAAAAATTTATCCAACTATAATTTCTAGTTTAACAAATTTTGTTATTTTAGTACGTATGGAAGAAAATAATTCAGTCTCTCATAAGCATTCATTCAAACATGCATTTTACTCTCACTCTCTCATATTATAAACTAATATGTAAATAATATAAAGATGTGTGTGTGTTTGCCTGACTTTTATATACACAGTATGTGTATTTATATCGTTGCCTGCTCACAATAAAAAATAAAGATGGCTCAATGTTGCCACATTAAAATTTTAATATACTCATTGTGAATTCCCTAATTGATGCTTTTTTACAGTGTCCATCCCTGGTATGACGTCGTAAGCGAGTAATCCAAGGCTGAGTTTACATCTGGCATTTCTTGTGTGTCATGTGCCCAAAAAAAGCGTAACCACTAATCACTAATGAAAAACTGTTTGATTCAGACATGTATTTATTGATTTAAACTGTTTCCAGTCATGTTGGATTCTATAAAATTGTCTGTTAGTTATGTATGAAACTGTCTAACTTACTAAATACGTATCTGAATAAATTAGTTTTTCATTGTAATGTACGTGTAATCTCAGATTCATTTACTGTTTAAAACAAACAGTTTGTTATAAAACATAATAAAAATACTGGTCTACTTTAGGCTAAATTTATTATTATGCTTGCTTAAAACTGCGCTATCGTTTTTAGTGCAGTGTTAGTTACATTTACTGACATCGTGGCTCACACAGTGGGAAAAGTGGTCATGGATTGCATAATAATGGGAGAAATAATGTATTATTTTCCAAAGCAAGACAATGATTCCCTTAGAATCGAGAGGGTAATTTGATCGAACACAATAAATTCTCATTGATTACCACGTGCATTACCACATCTGCAGAAGAAGGGATGTACGCATTAAAATAATTCATTACTTTCCTAGGACATTTCCCACTGGGTACTTTGTAAGCGAGAGCTCACCACTTACGCTTCCTGTGACACTTTTATGTTAAATCTAAATAGCAAAATAAGCGAACGAACGAATCATCACTGAATGTTATTAAGTATTAATGATATCATCGATTACGTAATGTATACATATATTTTTACAACTGGACAAAGAAACAAAAGCAAAAGAAAAAAAGCGTTGCCGCGAACTATTTTTTCCACTCAAAATACAAAAATTTTCTTACTTATTTTTTCGGACAGTTGTAATAATGAAAAAAAATTAAAGCCATTTGAGTTGAGTTTTGCTTAACTTAAGATTAAGTATCCAGAAGCTTATTACTAACATGTAATACTGGCGCTAAATGGGTTTTAAAAATAATATATTTTAATTGGGATCCACGCTGAGAAGCACGTTTGTGTCATCTTAACAGAAAGTTATTCATGACTGCATGCAAGGTTGATGTCGGAATCGGTTTAGTATCGATTGAATTGACTGTTTTTAATAATTTAAATTTGATGATATCGTCTCTTTCGAGAAAAAAATCTGTTTCAGTCAGATCTGGAGACTGGGGAGGTCACATGGCTGTTATCTTGAAATAATTTGAGTTGGAAATTTTGCGATGTAACTCTGTCATGACTGCCTCATCTTGTTGCAACCACATAGAACTGAAACTCTACTAACTCAAGATATGGGCACGACTCTGAAGTCCCACAAACCCTTTTTACATTTTCAGATATTGAAACTTATTGGAAATGAGTATTTGTAATGTGTTTTCTTTTATTTCAAATATCAAATGCCAAATTCCGACAACAATGCTGATATTATTTAGTAGTAGAAGTTTATCAATAGATATTAAATTGCGCATAATTAATGTTTCTCTCTTATTATGTAGATATTTTTTAATATTTTGTTTGCTCTTAACTCTTAATCGCGATTGATGCTGAATATGTAAATGTCTGCTAATGACACCGATGTATTTTTGCCAGAATAATTTTAATTATAGTACGAAATAGACAGAAAATTAATTAAGTTAATTTAAAGGTGGCGTTGGCTGAAGAGGTTAGCAAATTGACTACAAGACCGCAGGTCCTGGATTCAACAAAGTCATTAAATAACAACACCACGAATTTTTCTAAAATGCATTAGTGTCCCTTTGTGTCAGTTGTTGTAAGAAAGTTTAAGTGATGAAGGTATAGACACTGGTCACTGAACTACACCGGCTTCAGCGGATACTAGTAGTAGAAACATCGGCGAAGTAAAATAATAAATAAAATGGTAGCCATTTCACATTTACACAGTTACAAAAACGTTCAAAAAGTAGAGTTGTAAAATAATGAAGCTTTCCTCTATCTCTTCCTTCATCACCTGGCTTCCCTGTCACTATCCTTTTCCTTAAGAAGGTAACACCTATAAATAGTAGTAGGCATTCATTGCGTCTCTGTTACTTCTCTTAAAAAAATAAAGTAAAGTGCGACTTTGACTGGCACACGAAGGATTTCGTACGCGGCTTGTTTTTTTGAAGTTTTTTTCGGTTTTGGCGTTTTTTTTTAGATTTTGGTGATTTTTTTAGCATTGACGCTTTTGTTTTGTTCTGACATATTTTTTCCTTTTGGAGGACGTTCTTGGTTTTTTTATATTGTTTTTGTTGTTGTTATTTTACAAGACATATTTTTGGCTTTGGCGATTGTTAATTTTTTGGCGATTTTTTCGGTTTGGGCTATTTTTTTGGGTTTTTTGCCCTTTTTTAGTTTTAGCTATTTTTTGTTTCGGCGATCGTTTTCTGTTTTTTAGATTGTTTTTTTTTTGTTATTTTATATATTTTTAGTTTTAGCGATATTTTCGGTTTTGGCGATTATTTTTAGTTTTGGCGATTTTTTTAGTTTTTTTTGGTGGCCTGCTTACTTTTGGTGATTTTTTTTTTGCATTTTGGCGTTTTTTTTGGTGATATTTTCCATCTAAGCGTTTTTTTAGTTTTAGCCGTTTTAAACATTTCAAGAGTTTGCCTCATCTGGTTTTCAAGATACAGCAAGTTGACAAAATTACATAGTCAAAATTACATTAACTGATAGAATACCTTTTAATTTTGATTTTTTTAAATTTCAAGTGTCTATATATAATTGTGTTTATGTATATAACATTAGGATTTCAATGTTTTAAGTTGCTTGTTGTTTTTGTTGTTGTAGCGGCCGAAGAGAGAAACAGACAGACGCACGGACGGACATCGCAGCGAAAACAATAGGGTTTCTTTCAACTTTCGTGTACCGAACCTTAAAAACGTTTGCTTTCCTTTTGTTTAATCTATATGTAAAAGTATAAAATCGCAGTTCGTAATTCCGAGTACACACTATGCTATTTTATGACATCGCAAGTGTGTATACTGCTGGCAACGTTTGTCATTTCCGATATTTTTCGTTGTGTGGCATTACTTTTTTTTTTATAAAATACACAATGGGATCGGCGTTGCACACATTTTGAAAATGACACCACAACATGACAGCACAAGAAATTCTAGATGTGTACTCGGCATAACGCATGATCTTCAGAAATGGGGAAGAAATGTTCAACACAGGTTCAGCTCAATACCGGGTAGGTTTTAGTTTTACTTTTGACCTAACAAGTAAACAATGTGTGGATTAATTTGTAGTTAAAAAAATATTAGGGGCAAGACAACGTTTGCCGTGCTCCGCTAGTAATTTATAGTGAAACAATGAGAAAAGGAACAATGACAACGATTGAGAAATTTAATTTAGTTCTGTTTGTTTTTGCCCATGAGCAGCTAGAAAAAAAGAGCAAAAATTAATTGTTTTGAGATAAAACTTTACGCTTGCGAAATTTTTTGTGTACTCTCATACACTGCCTTTAATTCATTTTAGTAAGTTTGCATACACAATGTGCATTACACATACTCGTACATATGTTGCTAAATTTTTTCTCTATCGCTGTTTATCACACATTATTAAAACCATGCCTTTCTTTTTTTAACACTTATTTAAACACCTGCTTAAATTAAAAAATATAAAGAGTCTATCTACAGAACAGAAACTTAATAACACATTAAAGCTCAAATACATTGTGTTAAAAATATGTATTTCGTTTTCTCAATGATCTTTTAGGAAAACAAGCAAATGATCCAGACACATTAATAATCCCAATACTGCAATTTTCAAGTGATTTTCTGTTGTATAAATTTAAAAAAAAAAAAGGAAAAATACTCAGTATGTGCTTGCAAAAGCCATACTTAAATCATATCAAATAACTTGCAAAGGGAGTTTAAATCGTTATTTCAAATTATCATTTGTAATTATATTGACGTTTGCCGTGTTCACCAGTTTGTCTTGTCCTGTACTGCGTTGTCTGAATCTGTTTTAACTTGTTTGCTCTAATAAATGCTTAAGCATCAAGGGCCGCAAGTAGATAACACCTTGTTCGAACTTTATAAATCCGTTAATTACAGTACAGTGGCGAATTGTCGGTTTGTTTTATTAAGGACTTAAGCTCATATTATGTATAAATGTGTTTGGGTTTTCGTTAAATTCTTGGAATTTCATGGTATTTTGTGTTAAAGTGTTGCAAGACAACACTTTTACCACTTGTCTTAATAATTTTGTGGGATTTTTTTTCGCTTTAATTTTTTTTGTGTATTTTGAATTATGTTCAAGATTATGTATAATTTTAAGATTGTTTTCGATTCATCAGTATGAGATTTTCAACACTTTTGAGGTGTCCTTTTTCTTTTGTAGTTTTCACCTGCAAATTATATTTGCCATGTTCGTGTTTTAGTTGCAACAAAAAAAAAAAAAAAAAATAATAAGAAACCATACAATTATAATATAACAAAATTTGGCAGAATTTGTGGTTTGTTTTTAGTTTCACTCAAAAGTCAAAGTTAGTGAAAAACAAACTGTTTAATTTTGAATAAATATCTTTTAGTATGTTTTATTTCACAGACTGTACTGGATTAATCAGCCGGAATTTCGAACCTTGAATTTCCTTTTAGGATTTTTCGAAATTCATGTTTTAACAAATCTTTTCAGGTACTTGGTTTTATATTTTATCACTTCTACTTTTAACAAATTTTGTTTTTAACAAACGAGTATATAATAATTACATTAAGTCTTATTTTCGTTTATAAAAATTTTTGATATGATTTGAGCAATTATTAATATTAGCAAGATATTCAGTAAAAAATTCGAGATTGAATTAAATATTGTTTGCCAGGCCAGGTTACGGCCTTATCCCTCATAACATTGTTCTTCTTAACTGCAAAATTATAAAACTTAAAGCATAAGGGCACACTCTCCGGGTCACCCCATATGAAAGGATTGAAAGTTTTATAATGAAGGACTTGTGAGATATAAAGATGTAAAAAGTCGATATTTTTTTAAGGCCTAGTCTTCACAGTATGACGCTACTCATTATGCTAAAACTAAAAAAATAGCTTGTGGGGAGGACGATAGAGGGAGTAGTGTCTGTAGCTATTCTAAAGGCTTTTGCATACGAACAGTACGGCTAAAAAACAATTTCTCTCTGTAATGCGTAGTGCAATTTCTTGACCAGTAGACCACAAATGGGTGTATTTCTAATGAAGCAGGGTCTGTGCGAAAGAAAGTGCAGGTTTTACGAACAATTTCTTTGATTTCATTAGAATACATTTCATTGCAATATCGATAGAACAAGGAAGTGCATCCCATATTGCGACGATGCTCTAATGAATCAATAGAGTTGGATGTCTTACTGCCACCAATGAGCTTCCCCCCCCCACCCCTCTTGTACGTCTTTGTCTTAAGGTTCTGAGATGTGCCTCGCTGGACATCACAGGTGCTCAGATCAGCACAGCTCTGGCTGCCTTAGACATCATTCTTTACCTACTTCCTATTGAGGACTTTGTGGTGAGAACGGCGACTAGAAGTCTCCCTAGACTCGTTGAAGAAGGTTTGGTGAGGATAAGAGTAATACATCACACATCAATATTAAATAGGATCAGTTTTAGTGATCAGTGATCCGTAACCCCTGGGTTCACGGACTATAAGGTCGTCAAATCGAAAATTGTTCGTAACTGTAGGAGAACCATTAACTTGCTTATGGACAAATATAGTGTCAGATTATGTTGGGTTCCTTGCCACATTAGGGTTGAGGGAAATGGAATTTGACGATGGACTGGCAATAATAGGGTCGGCGTTAGGTGAGGGAATATGTGACAGATCGGCGAAACTACCGATAGGTCATTATTACAGGGAACTCAGTAATTGAGTAGAGAGCAGGGCGAACAGTTCATCGAGAAGTAGGGAGGATTGTAGAGTTTCGAGGGCTATGTGGCCAAAACTTGACTCAGGAAGGTCCAAACTGAAGCTGGACATGGATAGGAAGGCGATGCTTGGCGCGTTGAATCGCCACTGCTTGGTCAGAGCAAGAACCAGCATTTGGGAAGCTGGCACTCCAGATTTCTGTACGATGTGCGGGATGAAGAGGAACCAGAAACCATTGAACATATGATCTGTCATTGCCCGAAGCTGCAATGACATAGGCTTAGATGGCTGAGCATACGTTTCCATGAGAGCGTCACTGATATCGGGAAGCTTAAACTGGAGGATATCATGGGATTTCAGTGGCTTAATGACTGATAATAGGGGCACTTCTTTGTACATATTGGGGTTAAAATTATTATTAACGGGTATCAATAAAATCGCAATAGACCCAACTGGATCTTCGAGTGGAGGTGTGTTATAGCACCACTCTTCCTAACCTACATTTTCATCTGTATTTTGTTTAGTTTTTCATGTTATTTTTGCTGACACATGCATGCAAATTTTGCATAAAGGGTTTAAAAATAAGCAAAAAATTGCCTAATAGCAAAAATTGTTCGTAATTAATAATTCCACTAGTTTTTGCTGCAACTCAAATGGAATTCTTTATATAATCACTTGTTAACTGAATATTATATGGTTCCCCTTTGTCAATGAGTCCAGCCAATGTTCAGTTAATATTCTCCACCTACTAAATATGGCTCAGAAATGTGTAAATTAAATACTAGTACGGACTATTAAAAGTAATTCACTCGCACTTAGAAACGGGTACATAAATAAAAAGAATTGTAACTTATTTATTATGTGTTGGCCATAAAAAGTTCGTGGGAATATAAGTTTGTTTTTTGCAATCGCTTGTACAGGTTCAAATAAAAGTGTAGCAAGCAAGAACTTGTGTCCTTGACTTGAGAAAGTAATAAAACTAAAAATATGAAGAGGCAGGCAAACAGTCATCTCTTCCAGCAGTTTAATAATGAATACATATGAAGACAACAATGTATACGTCATGAAACTGGAAAATATACTCGTATGTATGTATATAATATATTCCTCGGCTTTACAATGAAGGATGTGCATGTGCATCATGATGATGAGTACAATGCTACAAATAAACATTAAAGATGCGACAACTTGGTGGTTGGTCGTGCTTTAATGCAACAAGCATGCGTGGAGGCAGTAAATAATGAAACAAACTGAATGCGACTGAAGATGAAGACAAACAAACAAACAAATAAATAAATAAAAGAAACCCACAAGAATCTTAAGGTTTTAACTATGGTAAAAGCTGAAACGAAAACAACAGAATATATACATACATACATACTCGTACATACTTATAAGCATACAAACAAAAAGCACTTGGCGCACCTGAGAATGTTGATGGGTCTTTTGAGCGTAAAGTACTTAAAAACACTTGCATGAAGAGCCTACACATTTGCGAACATATTTATAGGCACAATGCATACATGCATACGTATGTAAATATTTATGTGTATGTGTGTATATGCATGAACAATTCAAACCCAGTTGGAAATCCAGAATTATTCCAATGCATTTATATTTATTATTGCCTTTCCCTACATACATATAAAGAATGAATAAAGGCTCACTTAGCCGAATGTAATGGAATGTAACTGCAACGGTAGAAAACAGCTGATCGATATTGTTGTGGGAAAAGTAACCCTGTAGGAAATGTCACTAGTAAATCGCTACTGATTCACTATTAACTTTGTAGCCAGTACTACTAACTAATTATACCCCAAACAATGCTTTTTGCTATAGACATTTAACATGTGCGTACTACTGATTACATAGCTCCTTTGAGACCATATGAAGACATTGGAAACAGATAGTCACTAGTACATTTTAGTAATTCTAGTATACACTTTTGATAATGAAATTGCATATTTTGTTCACATTATGGTATTTTATTAAACAAATTTATAAAAAATGGAACTTATGCATACATAAACATACAATAACATGAACTAAGTCATTCATTCGTTCAGCATATTACCAGCAAGTAGGGATTTTGTTTGTCATTTCTATTAAATAAATATATGTAAATCAAATATTTTATGTTTCGCTGAATTAGTAAAGCCAAACACTTACGTATGGATCTCAAAGTGTGACTAATATTTAACTGATGGCACAAAATCTTTCACAGGGTCAAACAAAAATTTCTCTTAAAATTGCTTAATTTTCATATTTTCTATTTTTATACAATATGGATTGTTATCTTATTTGTTTTTTGTAATTTCTTTTTTTTTTGTATGTTTTTAATTATTGTTCAATACATTTATTTGATTCCTTAAACTTATTTCTATAAACACTTAAATTTTGCTTGACATCACTTTTATTTTCAACAAACCAATGAAAAAAGAAAAGGCATAGTTGTGTGTGTATCTAAAAAAATGTTTTCTACGAATTAAAAACAATATTAATAGTTGATAATGTCACCAAAAAGGCGAGAAAAGTGGTGACTTGGGGACTTGGGGACTTGGGGACTTGGGGACTTGGGGACGTTTCCTTCAGGGTATGTACATATTCTTACACAGAAAGAAAAAAGCCGTACTAAATTCAAGTTTTTTCTGCTTACTTTAAGAACGAATCGTACTTAAAAATTTAAGTATGAATAGCGCTAATATTTATTTAAAAGAAGCTGAAAAAGCGATTACTTTAAGAAACCAATTGTGTAAAAAAAATTTAAATAAAGTATAAAATTCCTAAGTTGAGTAAAGAAAAACTTATTTCAAGTACGACTGCGTGTGCACAAACTTTATACACATATGAAAATAAATAATAAAAAAATCTTTTTTCCAAAAAATTTCAAGTTCATTAGTGTGCTGATGATTGAAATTCAATAAATAAAACAAAAAATATTAAAATATACACAAAAAAATTTTAACTAAAATGAAATTAAATTTTTTATGCAATAAATCAAGCTAGGATTTCTTAAAACAGGCCCATTTTGAGATTATTTGGATTATTTCAAGTACGGATTCGGGATTAAATCAATCGCATTTTTAGATTAGTTCAATCTCAAATTTTCCTAAATCAATCTCGCTTAAAATCAATAAAAACCATATTGAATTAATATTAACTATGACTAGACTAGTCATGTTGAAATTTCTTATTTCAATATGGAAAAATATTAATTTACAGTATTTATTTATTACTTTTATTTATTTTTAAGTATTTTAATACTATTTTCTATTATATTGAAAATGATTGAATTAATGTGATGCGTTCTTATTTTTAAGTTGCAGCTTTTCCCTGAGTGTACGGATTCGCAATTAAATACACTCGGAAATTCTTGAATCAAGCGCATTTTGAATTTGATTCAATCTCAGGTTTCCTGAAATCAATCTCGTTTTAGGTTTATTTCAAGTACGGATTCAGGATTATATATAGATAAAATTAAGTATTTAGCACTTGGATAATCCTTACTTGAATCAAGCCTCCTGTAGATAATTGATTTAAGTAAATCTGTACTTACCGTACTTATGACACCGCTCTGGGTTGATTAAATTATGGATGGATTGGTTTTTCTTTTGAGTGTACATTCCGGTTACATCTCTATAACCATTTCCAGTTTGGTAGAAATTCAGCTAATTTCAGTCAATGTACCTGAGTTAATCTCAGCTTCATTTGTGTTAGTTTAGAGTCAATGTGGTGTTTGCATGTAAGCCGTCGGTCAAGGTGTATACCACTTCGGTTCGTTTACTTTAATTCTCCATAAGTTTAACCATAGTTCCAGCTAAGGCAGGCTGTATCATCGGCAAATGTAGAAGTGTGGATATTACTGCTCACAGGCATATCTAAAGTATAAATCGAATACAAAACTGGCCCAGCAAGCTCCCATGTGGCACACCGGATGAAATTGTTTTGGAAAGACTCATGAAGCCTCCTTCCACAACAGTGAACTGCCGGGCAAGAATATAACTTTCCAAAAGACTTAAAATGTTTGTTGGTAGATATGTCTTCAATTTTAAAATAAGAAACAACAGAACAACACTTCTTCTTTTCATATGATCTTCTTTTAAATTGAACTAATCTATGCGTTTGTTCAATGATGCTATGCTGACTTATAAAACCAAATAGATGGTCCGGTATTCACCCATTATCAGTTAGAATTGGGGACAAGAAGAGTTTTGACATTGTTCATTGTAAACTTATTGCCCTATATGACTGACTCAGCCTTGGTAAAATCTTTTCCCAGCTTTGGAATCATTTTCAGTGGTGTGATTAATACTCTAGTCGTAATATGGCATTAAAAGTAAATAGCAAAATTCTAATTGCAATACGAGGCAACTGCATCAGCACCTTGTTACTGATTCCATCAATACCTGGAGCTTTCTTCTGTTTGAGTTCAGATTTTAGTTTTTGTACATCATTCATCTTAAACTCTAAGGGTCGAAGGGGTAGAGCAACTACACTCGGCAAATCAACAAAACCAGTACAAGCGTTTGGGGTAAATGTGGATTTTAAATGCTCAGCAAATATGTTACCTTTTTCAGTATCGCTTCTTGCCCAACCTCCGGTCGAAGTCCGCAGGGGTGGTTTAAACTCAATGAGCCACAAAGAGTAATTAGATGCTGATGTGAAATCGATATCCTCTAGATAGCTTTTAAGAGATACAGTTTTTTTAGATGCTAGCAACTCTTGGAATCGTTTAGTGCGCTCTTTAAGTCCAATTTTATGTTGGGGTGGTCAGTGCTGTTGCCGTTTCCTTCTATGTCTTCTTTTTTCACATAAGGCATTTAATATTCGTAGAATAAATTCTATTAAACCCAGTCTGCGGATGGGAGGTAGTGGCATGTTCAGCAGCCTGATTAATATATTCGTTAATAGTAGGAGAGTGATCGGAGGAGAGATCTAGAGAAGCTTCCACATGAATAAAATCCTTACAGATATTTTTCATGAAGTCAAAATCTATAACATCCGGAATTTTTTGTATGTCAGTAGGCCATTAAGTGGGCTTTTCACTCGAAATGGCGTCCAAATCCAAAAAAACAAACAAAAAATTGATAATAATCTTCTAATTAATAATATGTTATAAAAAAACAAGTACTATTTGTAATAAAAATTACATTAATAAATTCAAAATTTATTGCACTAATCTGCCAAAATAGTTATTAATTCAATTCAATTATAAAAATAATAATTTATTAAATGTTAGGTCCTTTCGTATTGAAACATTTTAATTTTATAAAGATAGAAAACAACCTGGCTTACGCCGGATTGAACTCAAATTGTATTGAACAACGCTCGTCCTCTAGGTGTAATAAGACGCGAACGCCGGAACGTATGTTTGGCATTTTAGTCGCCGGTTGTTGATCCTCAGCCGTTGAGAATCTGGGAGAAGAGTAAATTTATGATATCACGAAATTTGTACAATAATTTTTAACACAAATATTTGTTGCTTGTAGATGTCCTTCACAAGAATATAGTGCTTGAGTCTTGACTTAATTATAATTGCTGATCCACCGCTCTTGCTCTCGGCTTCTTTGAATCATATAGGGTGTAACCATTCATTTTGAAAAGGCTTCTCGAAGTCAAATGAGTCTCAGAAATCAACATTATATCAATATGTTTTTCCGTGAAGAAGTGCTCAAGTTAATTTTTATGTTGGCGAATGCCGTTTGCGTTCCAGAAACATACACATATTTAACGTGTTCATGGCTTATTAACTAATGCTTGAAGCGGTGCATTCTGCATTCTGCATTCGCAGCATTTATTGCATCAGGCTAGTCATTTTTGTCATAAAGTTTGCACGAGATTATCAATAAAAGCTTCAAGGCGACTAAAATGAAAGCTCGGGTATGCATTTGTTGAATTATTTCAGATGAATGATTAAACACATTGAATTCAGAATTGAATTTTAGAGCATATTTTTGGAATCCGTTCTTATATATTAAATGGCTGCTATTTTTTATTTCTGCACTCGATTTCCAATGGGATATAAAAAATTATAAATCCAATATGAAACATAAATAATTAAGTTTTACGTTTTAAGCGGAGAAAACTCGTTGCTAAACAATTTTTTTCTGCAAGTTAAAGGGATTGTTTTATTTTTCTTGTCGTTGTGGTTGTCTTTGCAATTTTGTTGTTGCTTAATTTTCATTTAAACAATAATGTATGAAAACAAGCGAGAAGCCCTTTATCACAGCCACCACTTACTTTAAGTTTATTTATTTTTTTTTGCACTCGTTCTGCCGTTGCATTGTATTTGACTAATTTTTAGGGTTTTCAAATCATATTCTTATGTTTCTTTCTAATGAAAAAAAAAGAATAAGGTTTATTTCTCAGTCAACGGAAGAAGTATAAATATTTTCGCAGTTTCTAAAATATAAAATTAAGGTGTAAATAAAATTTTTATTTGAAGGCAAACAGGCCCACTTGGAGCCTGACGTGTGACTCAAATTTTTGAGGGTAGCTTCATAGTAGGTAGGTAGGTAGTAATAGAAAAAAAAAAAAATACAAAACATTTAATTTACAAAAAAATCAATAAGATTGTGATCTATGTACTCGTATGTAGAAGTGGAGGAAATTCAGATATTCTCTTATGGTTTTGCAATAAGCTTGTTCTCATCCTTGTTTTGGTGATACTTTCTCATTGCATCGGAAGCCATGTTACGCGGAAACTAGCGGCCCTTATACCTTCAATATGCGAAATGTTACTGTTGTTGCAAGAAAAACTTGTAACAATGACGATTACTAAAATCTTGCTAAAATTTATTTTTAAATATTTACACCTACACTAGACACAAGAAACCCTGATCGTCAACATACTAAATACAACACGGCTAACGATGACTACAATTTAAGCAACAACAGCGATGGGAGGAGAGTATGATGATGGTTATTTTTACTGCGTACAAACAACCAACTCCTTTGATTATTGAAAAAACCGCTCTTACAATAGTGTTTCTTCTTTTTTTTGTATACATATTTAGTTGCAGTAGTTTTAGTAACTTTTTTTAACGACAAAAATAAAAATAAATAATTTCCATTTAAGTGTTGCTCGGTGTACGCTTCGTGACAAAATCAGTGTTGTGTGTATCTTCTTTGCGCACACGGACACATTTCCCAATAAGCAATGACGGTCTTTGGCGCGACATGTGCTGAATAACGAGGAGCCAAGTAAGTGTACGTTATATTTTGTATCATCATGTGTTTTTTATTTACATTTTTCGTTGGCCTCAGTTTGAAAAATCAATGGGGTAGAAAGTCAAGGGGTGTTAATTATAAAATTATTAAATATTTCTTAGCTGTTCAATTTAAAGCTTCAAAACAGTTTAAAAAGCAGTAAATAAATTTTGAAAATTAACTAAAGCTGTCAATTATTTGTATTTATAAAGCTGCGAACAAGAGCGACTAAAATTATGTTTTGTTTTAGTCAATGTTTTATAATTTTATTCAACTAATGGAATACAAATGGAATAAATCTTAACTTTTGTCCATTGCTGGAATTTAAATAATCCAGCAAAATTAAAACAAATGAAAATTTTAAACGTTCGACTAACCTAATAAACTTTCTCTTCGATTCACAAATTTTAGTGAATAATAAATGAAAAAATAAAAATTTAAACCTTAATCGATTATTCGAGTCGATAACGAGGCAAACAATTTTTTAAATAAGGAGCTATTCTTACACAGAAAATATGGAATTTATGGAATCTATGCATAAAAACAAAATTTGAAACATTTTCAATTATAATTATAATTATTGTCAATATCCATTCTCGTTGAAGTTGACGCTCAACATACTACAAGGCATTATAGCTTCCTTTGTAATTGGAATTCACGATGCACAGGGAATCAATATCAACGTAAAGATTGGGAAGCAAGAACTCCCGAGCTCAACAAACAATTACAATTACGCAATGAATCTATGATAAAGGACCTGGATGATATTTTGTTGCCACCGCTCCACATAAAATTAGGAATAGCTGGGAAATTCGTTGCAGTGGTTGTCAAGTATATTGGGGACGCCTATGACTGTTTAAAATCCATCTTTCCAAAACTCAGTGAAGTTAAAATTAGAAACGGTACGTATCGTTGTCTGTATTTAAATATTGTCATATCTAAATTTTTTGACTTCGATATATTCGCATTACAAATAATTTTTTCGCTTTTTTATATTTAAAACAGGTTGTCTCAATGGACCAGATGTAAGGAAATGAATGAAAAGCGAATCTTTCACAAATGTGCTTTCGAACCATAGTAACCACTTACATGCATGGAACGCTCTGAAAGATGTAATCGAAGGCGTTTTAGGAAAGAACCGAGTACAGCGAGATGACATACAGAAAAGAGTGGACAAGTTGCTGTATTATTTTGAAAAAATCAATGCATTCATGACATTAAAATTACATTTCCTGCATTTCCACCTTGATACCTTTTTGGCACAATTACCTCAGGAATCAGACGAACAAGGAGAGAGGTTCCACCAGGTGACCATGCCAATGGAAGAGCGATTCAAAGGCAAAAAATTAGATGCGATGCTGGCGGAGGTTTGTTGGTGGAGTTCTAAAATTATGCAGTATGAAGATGAAAGCACCGAAGAAGAAGCTGACACTGAAATTAATGGACCCATGGGAAAAAATGAGCCCTTGAATATTATGGATTCCTCGGATGACGACGCAAACTCAGACCACGAATATCAACAACCTACGAAGAAAAGCAGATCATCAGAACCACAAGCGTCAACTTCAACGAGAATGAATATTGACAATAATTATAATTATAATTGAAAATGTTTTAAATTTTGTTTTTATGCATAGATTCCATAAATTCCATAGTTTCTGTGTAAGAATAGCTGCAATACAAATTGGAATTTTTATTTTAAGTTTTGTGTATATTCATTCATAACATTATTGGAATAAATTTATTCATCGATTTTCTCAAAAAATGTCACACTTTACTCACAGGTTACGTGGCTTTATGCGAAAGTAATTAGATTTGACACTTTTCGGCATTTTTTATTTTTTATGAATTTAAAAAAAAAATTTTAATTTTTAGGCAAAAAATACTTTTTTCCCTTCATACATTAATTTTTAACTTCGAAAGTTTTGCACACATAGGAAAACGGTATAAGAAAACAGATTAGAGGAATTGTAATTCTTAATTTTTCTAAATTTGTTTCAGCTAAATCGGACGAGTGGTTCTCGAGTTATGTTAAACAAAAGAGCCTAAAACGTGAAAAATTCCCCTATACGATAGTTACTAACTTCAAATCGATATTAAAAATATTTTAGCAGGTAAGAAGACAAAACGAATGATGCACAAGTTCTTCATTTTGGGCCTACTTTCACGTGAAATTGTCAGAATTGAGTCCCAAAATCATATGTTGTACTGTGTAATAAAAACTTTTCGTTAGATTAGTCGAAAAAAATATATAAAATTTTGTTCAATTGGTCGGCTGAATAACGAAAAGAAAAAAATTTATTTGAATTATATACTTAAGTGGTGATAAATCGAAATGGAGATTTGTTATTCGTGTAGAAATTATGGAAGAAATTAAAAATTTCCTAATCGAGTAACCAAATAAACTTTTCATTTTACTTGTTTATTCGAAAGAAATACAATTAAATTTTTGCAAATAACATAATGAAATGCAAATGCATAACGCAAAATTTTTATCGCATTACAGAATGCATTTTAAATTTGAAGTGAATATTCCAGGGATTAATAAAATTTTATGCACTCATTCGAATGACAAACAAATATGAAATTTTATTTATATAAAAAAAAAAATAAGGGAAACTTTAAAATTTTCATTCGGGTAGCAGAAATGATCCTCAATTTTATTCGATTATTCGGTTGATTAGCGTACAAAAATTTTAATTTTAATAATGTACTAAAGTAAAGATAAATTGAAATGGAAGTTTGTTATTCGTGTAAACGAATAAATTAAATTTTATTTTTCAAATATTCGAATGATTAACTTAAACAATGAAAGGAAATAATTGAATAAATCAAAATAGAAAACTTTTTGCTCGATTGTTCAGAGCACACAAAAAAGTAAAATGAATAATTTTGTAATGTCAATTAAAAAATGAATTAAATTTTCACCTATAAACAATTTGATAATATTGATTAAGTTTCTTCAATCAAATTAATTAATACAATTAAAAATTTAATTGAATCAATTAAATTTTTAATTGAGAATATGAACTGGTGAATATTTTTTTCTGTGAGGAAACACAATTAAATTTTGTTTTCTCATAATATAATAAAATGCAAATGCATAACACACGCAAATATTTTATTCGCGTTACCAAATAAATTTTAAGTTTCAAGCAAATATTACAGGGGTTTAATGCAAAAAAAAAAAAAATTATTCAAAATATTGGATAAAACACATTTAAACAAATATGATATTTTCTATTTGCCATTCGAATAAACAGAAAAAATTTAAGTTTTTGTTATCAAATAAGAAATATTATTCGAATGATGGAAATAAAAATAGATTAGAGTGGCTTCCTTTTTATTATGAAAAATATAAATTAACAAAAAAAACCTGAATTACATAAATATACAAACTTCGACACCTTGAAAACTTTTCTAATACAGGCAAATTTTTTTCGGATGACTCGAATAATAAATCTTTGCTGTAACCTGTAGATATATTTTTTTATGAAACAGGTGAAACGTAGAAGCTTTAAGAGGCGAATCCAATTCTTTGTTCATTCCGAAATTATGACCTTTAAGTAAGCAACTACGTTTCTGGATAATATCATGACAATGTCATACCAGTCATTGATTCAAAACGACAACAAGAAACGACAGTGATTCATGGTTTATTAAGCACATTATGCTGCAGGACACTTGAATCTCAAAGATGAGTACCCAATACAATCACTTTACAAAAACTTAAACTATATACTGCATACATACATACATACATATGTAATTGTACACATATCTGTGGCAATAAGGTAAAAGTGCTTAAGTCATATTGGACGTTTTTGCAGGAGAGCAAATTCTCTGATAACCTTTATTTTTTTCAGCAAACATCGTTCTATACACTGTAAATAATATATTCAAGTTGAAATATACCAAAGTATAACCTAATTTAAGCTTATGTTCCAAATGAGATTAGAAGTCTGAAAAGGATAAGCCGCAAACAATTTTGCTATAACTTCTTGAAAAATAGCACAAATTAATTGAGATTTTGACCAGGGGTACTTTCAAATATGCATATTACGGAGGTAGCATTAACTCAAAATCAGCTTATCTCGACTTAAGCACTTTTTCCTTGTTGCCACTGATATGTAAGAAGTAGAAATATTTACAAACATACGTATAATTCTCAATGTTTGATACGAGTATAAGAAAATAACAATAATACAAAAAAGACGCATGCGCAGCTGCGCTCTGCACGTGTTTAACAATTGTATATATTTAGCTTCATTGTCAGCTTCCTTGGCTTCATCTTCCTCTACCACCACGGCTCATTGTCGTCCTCATCATCATCATCGTCGACATCGTTTCATTGCCGTTCTTAGACAGTTTTTAGTTTTTAAAATATGTATGTACTCGTATTTCTTCTCATTGGACTTTTAGTTCGACATTGAGATAATCATGCGCCACAATGTGTTCAAATAAGTTGCAATATTATTATAACTTTTCATTATTGCTCAAGCTGAGTACGCGAGTACATGTGTATGTATGTATGTCTGTACATATGTACAGTGTATGAAAGAGGGCGCACGTAGAAATCGATAAATGCAACTCCTTGTTGGATTATTAAGCCCACAGGGCCTCTCCTCATAACGTTAACCATTTGGTTACTCAGGCAAAAAACTAACCCATCTAAGGACCAAACAAAGTATTTGCTCGTGCAACATGGCATTTTTTGTTTGTTCTTAAATGCTGGAATTTATGGCAATTGATTATTTAACATTTTTTCTTAGAACATAATACAACATTATATGAAAAAAAAAACACAACTCACAACTCCATTCAACATATTGTTATTGTATGTACATTAGAGCGACTCACTGAAAAAAAGTTTTTGTTAACCCTCTCAAATTAAAGTTCGGTCTTTTTAATGATAACTCCAGGATTTCCAAAATATTTGAGGGGTCTAGCGATGCCCGTTTGTGAGCTGGACCGTGTCTAAAAAAGATATATTTTTGTAGTTTTTTGCATATTTTCGAATTTTTCCCCAAGACAACAAGTTAAAAACACATAATCTGAAAGATTTTTTCAAGCCGCGTCCAATGGTGAATTAAACTTTACCGTTCGTACCATCAACAATGCGTTACTCCATAAAAATGGAAAAACTTCAAAAATAGACCTTTTTTAAACACGATCCAGCTCACGAACGGTCATCGCTAGAACACTCAAATATTTTGGGAGTCCTCGTTAAAAAGATCGATCGTTGATTTGAGAGGGGTAACAAAGTCGCGTTTTTCGTCTCCATACAAAGTGAGTCGCTCTAATTTACATACAAGTACATACATATTTATGTATGAGATATTCAAGTATAAAAATGCTTGAAAGTGTTTAAACAATCTTCCTGATTTAAAATGTTTTTATTTCTTTTACTGGATTCTTACTTAAGGCCATAATAAACGGGAACATTTGCCATAAATTGTAGCAGCTTGTTGAAATCTTGTAAGTTCGACTGTAAGTAAAGTCAGATATACAATGAAAAAAAAAAGATTCAAAAAACCACTAACTAAATGTATGAAAAGAAAATGCAACAGTTACAAATTATTTTATAATTTCTGTTAATGTAAAACCATTAATTTTGTCTACACTCTTCATTTTGTTAATTTTTACATAAATTTGTTTCATTTCATTTCTTATTTGATGCTCCTTTTATTTCAAGAGTTTTTTTTTCTCTTCAAAAGGACTGAAATTAAAGCATGAACTTGAAAATGTGTTTTTTAATGTTTAGCTGAATTTGTTTAAGACAAGAAATGCTTTCAGGGAGTTATAAAGCGTTTTTTTTTTTTGAGTGTCACAAATTTGAGTTTCTTTGAGTAGATGAATTGTAGCGCCCGTTGTGTGGCATGTGGCTCCGTCATGATGGAACCACATATCAGCAAGATTAATGTCACGTAATTGAGGTACGAAAAAATTTCGTAATATGTTCCTATACCTTTCACCATTGACAGCAACAATCTGACCATCATCGCTTTAGAAGACATATGGGCCAATGACTCCGCCTGCCCATAAAGCGCACCAAACAGTAATTTTCTGTGGATGTAATGGTGTTCCGATAAAAGCTTTTGGATTCTCCTCACACCAAATGCTACAATTCTGGTTATTTACGTACCCATTCAACAAGAAATGGGCTTCATGCGAAAATAAAATTTTAAATGGAAATTCAAAATCAATATCAATTTGTGCTTCAGCCCATTCGCCGAAGAATTTCCACGCGTTGCTCTGGTGTAAGTCGATTCATAATAAAATTCCAAAGCAAACTAAACAAAAAGCAACTATCATCTGTTAAATGGGTGCTCAAATAAAGCAGTGATGTCAACTAAAATTTGTGACACTCTAAAAAAAAACCCTTTAGCTTACGAGTACTCTGATACATATTGGTGAACTCTCTTTTTTAGCTTCCTTTCGTACTTAAGACTGGAAATTCAGGTTCCCATAAGAACTGAGTAAGCAAATCTAACGAAAACTCCGGTTGGCAAATTTCTTAAAGAAATTTCTGTTTGCTGAATTTCATTAAAATCGTTGCATAGTTTCGGAGAGGTAGTAATTGCCCCCTGTCACCGTCTTGGCCTGTATATCCTTTTGTACCCAAAGTTAACTGTGTTATGATTTTCATAGAAATCGGTAAGAAAGTTTGGGAGTGGCAGAAACTGACCCCTGCTCTCATCCTCCTGGTTCTATAAAAATATGCAGCGTATATATACAATCCTTTAAATGTAGATGTGTCTTTCCTATAAATTTAATCAAAAAGTATTAAAGTACGTAGCCAACAATCAAACAAAGTGACTTTTTCATTCACACAGGAGACAGATGGACGGTCACACGGTCTGGTGTATGGAAGGATGGAATGTAGGGCGCACAGACGGGCTCATGATAGTATTGTTAAGTTTGCTTTTCAAGTATGGGTCTTACCGTCCTTCGACTTCATCCAAAGTGTTTTAACGGAACAATAAATATCCTGCGTTGTTTGGGTGACTTCCTTCTATATCTTTCAGAAATAATTTTAGAAATCCAACTGTTGGTTCCGTATATTACCTCTTATAAATATAAACGCTTTACCTATTTATAATGTTATTAGCATATATATGAATTTGGAAAATACATATGCATATAATTTTTGAGTACAGTAGTTACGGTCATTGCTTAGGGGTCGGCTGGTAATTTTAAGTATAGTCCGGATAATATTAAAGTGATTTTGTCGAGGCTCAGAAAAAATCAATACCTGCTAATTTAAAATTTTTCTTTTTCGTTTATAAGCGATAAAATATTATGTATATAAAAAAAATTAACGCGAAAAAATACAAATCGGTCTTGAGCCTGTTCTTTAGATTTTGGTTCATGTGGAGAATGCGGAGTCTGTTAATTTTGAACGATATTTTTTTTAAATTTATTTTTTTAGAAAGAAGATACACAACCAAACATAGTACCTAAGATGATACCTAGTTTTTTCTTACAATTTTCATATTATTCTGTAACATGTTCACCTCTAAATTCTTCAGTGAACGCAGTTTTTTTATACACTGGCAAGGAAATATATTCTTGCAAGTCTATTACCTCCATGTACAGTAAAGAACTTATCAGCTACATATGTATATTCTGCCGCTGCAGCAATTTCCTAAGCTGATTTTATAAATTGAGATAGTTTCCCCGTCTCTGCGAAGTCTTCGTCGAATCTTGCAGCAAATTCCTTCACAAGATATGATATAAAATTTACAAACACTGGAATGTTTACTTCAGAAATATTTTTATACTCGTATTCCAGTATTGTTGGAAAACGAATAAATTTTTGACTTGCAATGTCTTTTTCAGACACATTTTGTATCACATCACTTATTAATTTTCTCTTTTAATGTAACTCGGTGTTAAGCGCATTCAAATATTTCTGTATGTCTTTAAGGAAAGCAGGAGCCAAACCTGAAAAGTTCAATAACTTGACCTTTTACTTAGCCAACGCATATTGGTGTGTTAGAGTAAATTAGAATACGCCCAAATCACATTCAGAACTGAAAACAAGAAAACTAGTTTTGCAGAAAACGTGCTTACAGTTTTTAATTTACACACAACTTAATTAAAATTAAATTAGATTAAATCAAAAGGTGAATATACCAGATATTTTAAATTTGAAATTTTTTAAACCATCACAGCAAAAAATAATAATAATAACACTGATCAACAAGGTTTTTGCCACACGGATTCTGTATGCTAATTATTACTTTACTATATGCCCTCATTGCAAAACACAAACTAATTTGTTTCTGCCACGCACAGATTTGTTGTGCCACCCAGCTATGATTTTACCTTATTTTCCGTTAATACTACTGTACGTACTGTTTAATTGCATCAAGTTTTCATTTAAAAAAGAGTAATATTTTGAGTTTAGCAAAACGTTATTATTTTCTCAACATGCAAAGGAAGTGCATCAATCATCATAATTCTTTTTGCTACGTATGTGATGAACTAACTTTCAAAAGTCAGCGACGAACAGCTCATGTTATACGTACTTGAGAGAAAAGTTTCTTAAAGTTAGTGACACAAAAATAAAGAAGGAAAGGAATTTTCCTCGGAATTCAGATCAAGGAATTGTTGAAGGATAACAAATTCGAAGAAAAGTTAAGTTTGTTAGAGAAATCTGGTGGCAAAAGTTTTAAAAATGTCGCACAAAATTTTTTGGGCAACCACAAAGCAAATAACTACAAAAACCTGATAGGAGAACTACTTTCGACGTATTAAGCATTGGGTTCTAATATGTCACTCAAAATACACTTTCTACACTCCCACCTCGATTTCTTTCCCGAGACTATAGGAGCGGTTCGCGACAAACACAGCGAAAGGTTCCCTCAGGATATTTCCAGCATTTAAAAACGATACCAGGGCAAATGGAGTCCTCGAATGTTGGCAGATTATTGTTGAACACTTGCAAGAGACCAGCCTCAGGTGAAATACTCCAGAAAATCATAGCTTTTAGTTTTAGAAAACATATTATCAAGTATAATTGTATGTAAGGTATCAGTAATTTTTATGAAATATAAAATTCCTGTAAAAAAAAAACTATGGGTGTCAAATTTTTTCTACCTCTGTGTTCCACCTTAGGAAGTCAAAATAAAGTAAAAAATACCAAAAAAGTTCATGTGACAAATTAAAAGTTCATTTTTGTCAATCGGTGTAATTAAAATTAACTAAAATTAATAGCCATGGGCCTGTGGCAAAAATTAAATAAATATACTTAACAGTAGCAAACCAAAAAAGTTTGTCTTACGTAGAATAAAAATCAGCAAATTAACTAACATGTGCATAATTAATAAAGAACAAAAGACAATGGCAAGACTGTTGTAATTTTAAAGATGGTAAAACTGAGCTTTCTTAAAAAAAGCTTTCAGCAAATTGTAATACGATGAGTCAAAACAATTCACATATTCCATTTGCAATAAAAATTTGGTATATAAGACAGAAATCTGCATCAACTGACACCACACACAGTGGACCAAATACAAAGAACGCTGATGATGAAGGTGTAGTGGCTTTCGAAAACAGCTAGTTGTTCCGTTCTACTATGTGTTTGTCAGAATATTTACAACTAACTTTGGTGTTATTTGTTCATTAATAATTATCACATGTAATTTGGCTTACAAAGCGATACGAACTTTAGCCTGATCAAATCATAAATAGAGAAACAAATGAAGTTCGAACAATAATAATTAAAATTAACTAAAATGAAGTAGTTCAAGTAGTTTTTCCTTTTCGCGCATGAAGTAAATTTATGTTTAATGCTTTCCTAAATCCGAATAAATTCGTCATTATTAACCCGCCAATGGTGACGCAAATTTGACTCTGATCATGGTGACGCCGGTCTCACGCACCGGGATTTCCAACTGAAGATTTTTCGAAATTTGTTACTAATATTTCATGTTTCTTTTTAATTTATGCTCTTTGAGAATGAAACAAAGATATTTAATAAATTTAAGCTCTTATTTCAATATTAACATTCAAAAAATTGTGCTATTAGAGCATTAAAAATAACAGCGTTTTTAGTAATATTGGGTGTTTTTTATTGAGGTATAGAACTTTAAGTTGGCATCACTTTTTTAACTGGCGGCCATTTTGTCAGCTGTCAAGTGATTAATATTTAGTTTGGTTTGCCATTTCATCATGAACAGGTTGACAAAAGAACAACGCTTGCAAATCGTGCAAATTTATTTCGAAAATAATGGTTCAGTTCGCGAAGTTTACCGCAAGCTCCGTCCATTTTATGGTCGACATAATCGTCCATCAGTGCAATTAATTCGGTTAACCATGGATCGTTTTCGCACTACGTTTACTCTATGTGATAATACGCATCCGCAGAGATGTCGAACAGTGCGCACCGAAGAAACAATTGCCGCTGTAGAGCAAAGTGTTGAAGAGGACCCGAATGAATCGATTCGCCACCGTGCACAGCAATTGGAGCTTTGTCCATCAACTTTATGGAAGATTTTGCGCAAAGATCTTGGCTTGCGACCTTACAAGATCCAGCTTGTGCAAGAATTAAAGCCGCGAGACCATGCAATGCGTCGTGATTTTGGTGTATGGGCCGAAAATGAGATTGATCTCGATGCTGATTTTCATCGCAAAATTTTGTTCAGTGATGAGGCTCATTTTTGGTTGAATGGCTACGTCAACAAGCAAAATTGCCGCATTTGGAGTGAAGGGAATCCACATGAGACCCTTGAGACGCCATTACATTCACAAAAACTGACTGTTTGGTGTGCTCTATGGGCTGGTGGAGTCATTGGGCCATACTTCTTCCGAAATAATGCTGGAGAGTCAGTTACCGTTAATGGAGACCGGTATAGAGCCATGATAACCGGTATAGAGCCATGATAACCGACTATTTTGTTCCCGAATTGGATGGCATGAATGTGGATGAGTTGTGGTTCCAACAAGACGGCGCTACATGCCACACAGCGCACGTCACAATCGATTTATTGAAGGAAACATTCGATGAGCGCATAATTTCGCGGAATGGACCTGTCAATTGGCCACCAAGATCGTGTGATTTGACACCATTGGATTATTTTCTTTGGGGATATGTGAAGTCGCTCGTCTACGCCAACAAACCAGAAACGTTAGGGGACTTGGAAGCCAACATTCGTGGCGTTATTGCCAACATACGGCCCCATATGCTCGAAAAAGTGGTTGAAAATTGGACCTGTAGAATTGGCTTTATTCGAGCCAGCCGCGGCGGCCACATGCCCGAAATCATATTTAAACGTTAATGGCATAAAATTATCCTTCCAATAAAGCCAAATTGATGGACATTAAAACGATTTTCTTGTGTTTTATTTCAATTCGAAGTTCTATACCTCTAAAAAAAACACCCTGTACATTTTTCAAAATTAAGAAAAAATAAAAAATCACATATTTATAAAGGAAGAATATTTTTTTAGTCTTTCGACATTAGGAACTTTTACAAAAAAAATAATAAAAAAAAAATAATGAAATATGTACATATGTATGTATACCTGGTTATTTGACTCACATACACGGTGACACACGGTCTCACGCACCAGGTTTATGAAAAAAATACACAACGTGTGCTCACGAAGCAGTTTCGTCGTTAACTAATAGTAGGGGTGTGCAATGAGGCAGCTACTCGAAATTGCATAGAGTTGTGCTTATCAGCTCCTTTGAGTGACCGCACTTTTCAGGTCAGCTCACTTTATTGAAGTATTTCATTCAGTTGGCTCAGTAGCTCAGTTCATTAGTAGTGAAACATTTTGTCAAGCATAATACTTGTATGGAACTCTTTCATTAGGTCCTTTTAAACACAAACCTATAACCAATTTAAATTACATGCGTCTGATTAAAGGTTTGTGTCTAAAACAAACTGCTGAAAGATGATGTTATTTAAATGGGTTTGATCATAGGTTTGTGTCAAAAACGAGCTACTGAAAGAGTTCGATACAAGTCTACTAGAAACCATTCAGTACTGAGCTGAAAGCGTTCAGTGGATAGAACGGCTCACAGTGCTCAGTTAAGTAAATCGTTCAAGTGAACTGCACAACTCTAAAATTGCAACAAAAAATAATAACGGAATAATGTTATTCGAATATTTTAACACACCCGGTCTCACCGACCAATAGGACACCATTGGCGGGTTAAAGTGATGAAAGTTAACATCCAAAAAGCTTTCAAACCAGAGAACATGCAAGGTTTCTTCACCGATTTATAAAAATATTAATTTTTTAAATTATGAAAAAACGTCAGAAAACAGGCTTTGAATAGAGTCATTCATTTAAATGAAGAGACATTTATTTAAATTCCCGCACAAGCAAACTACTTCCAATGACATGCTTATGTAAAGATTATGCATGTTTCCCCTAAATTACAAAGTAGACCAGAGTTGAAGAAACTGACTTATGCAGAAAGCTAAAATCAGCTGATTTGATCACTGTTAAAAAGAGACAACTATATTTTTAGTACAATATTTTTAGCACAATAATCAAAACAAACAACAGAGAGTGTATACTTAGTAAAATGAACAATTGACAATTTTTGCAAAACTTAATGACAGATTTTGAGGTGTTGAAGTAAAATACACAAAGTATAAAATGAATATACATTTTTGCAAAATTAAATGAAGGAATTTGTTGCTTTGAATTAAAAACATAATGCGAGAAAGAGTATTAATATTAAAAAAGTGATTGAAATTTGTTTGCAAATGATTACAGACTTCGTTTTAAGCATTTTCGTTTACAAATATTAATTTTTACCACTTATTTACAAAAATTACGCAGCGAATGAGACTACAAAGTATAAAATGAAATTACGTTAAAATAATACCAGGCGAAAGAAAAAGTAAGGAGTATTTGATGACTGTGTGAGCAAGACCTCTGAAAACAAAATTATCTACTGTCTCGTGTCATTTCTGGTCTACTTTGTGCCCTAAATCGTACTAGTTCTTTATGACTTAAACCCATAATTCACCACATTTTTGTTATGTTTTTTTCCTGTAATGTTAACAATGATATGGGGATTAATTCGGCATTATTAATACAAAAATTTTATTTTTCGAGCTATGACGTTGATTAAGTAAATGAGCCACATGTATTTTGTCTGAGCTAGAGTCTATTATGAAGGAAGCTGTCGTTAAGGAGCACTTCTGGAAAAGATAAACTTTTTTTTTGCAGATGGCAGAAGGGATTTCAACGTCAACTTAATGCGTTGACTAAAATTGTAGGCAAACTGTTTCATTAAATTAATCATTGCTTTCATTTACAATGTGCTTGTGTATCTCCCACTTTTATTCTTATAAAAATCTTTTTCAAAAGTAAAACAAACAAAACAAATTAAAACACATTTTATTTCTTGCAAAATTAGGTATTTTCCTTACATGATTGTTTTTTCTCAAACATGGCGCGGGCATAGGCCTTAGTCCTCCACTGATTATACAGCCACTACTGGAGTATAAACCGATAGTACAGTGGTCCGATACGAGTAAGATATTCGTTGCAACTTAATCATACAGAGTTCAAAGATCCGTGTTTATCAGGATTACAGGTTTCTTGCAGGTTGCAGCAGCTCCAATGTTCTTTTTCCAATCAGGAAAATACTATAATACTAAAGTGTACACTGACGGATAATAAATGATCAGAGCGATTGGATTTGGAATGCTTTCAGAATTCGTTCTCAATACCTGCCATGTAGGAAGCAGGCAGGGTACTGCTGCAAGTTTTATCGACACCATTTGCTTAACCCTAATTGGTCAATGCAAGGATATGCTATCTAAATTACGTCATCAAGTTAGCACTATACTTGTCCAAAGTTCTAGGCATAGCACCTTCCTAAATACCTAGTCACCAGGCGATTGAACTAACCGTTGCAAAAATGTTTAATCGTTGTGGATTCGACATTATGCACAGCCGAGAATAAAAAAATATATTCACTTATATTTATAATTTGATTAGGCTACAGTTCTTTAATTAATGAACAAATAGCACCAAAGCTAATTTTAAATATTCTGACAAACACTAGCAGAACGGAACAACTAGCTGTTTTCTTTCGAAGGTCACTATACCTTTCTCATCAGCGTTCAATTTGCTGAAAGCTTTTTTGTAATGAAAGCTCATTTTTACCATCTCTAAATTTACAACATTCACTTATATTTTAGGCTTTGATTCCGGATTCTTTCACGTGCCTCTATTTCAAAACTGTACAGTACAGTACGAGTAATAAAAAAAAACATTAATAATAAAACGAAATTACTTCTTTCATTTCATTATATTTATACTGACCTCAGCAACAACGTTTTTTTTCTAACACAAATGACCCGTTGTTGTGGTGACATTCATTTCGACACTCCTCCAAATTGTTTTTAGTTTTCTGTCACGACTTCAACTTACTTCAAAAAAAAAAAACATGGACTGTATTGTACTCGTACTCGTATTCGTATTTTTATGTATGAACTTAAATTGATTGTCATTTAAACTACCACCATCAATAGATTATCAATTACACAAAGGCACTGTACAGAAAAAATCAGCATATTTTAAATTCAATTTTGAGTTAAGCAAAATATTAAAAAGTAATAATAACTGATTGTGCCACTCGTATGCATGGTTGTTCAATCAACAAAGTTTACCATTATCTAAGCGATTCCCGTACCTCTGAACAACATGTTAAGTGATTTGTATGCATGAATTTGTCACTAAATCAAAATAGAAATAAGTAGAAATCCATTCTTAACATGAGTGAATGTGAGGTAGCAGAAGTGTACATATGTCTACTGGAGTTATTTATAGATTGAGTAAGACGCTCTACATCAGCCACCAAATACTTTGCATTGTTTGATTTAATATGGGAATAATGGTGGAGTGTGTCTTTCAGTTAGTTCAGTATTCATGGTCCACGCTGGCCTACAGCAATTTTACTGATCGATTCTATATATTATGTATTCAAATTGTAATTAAAGCACAACTACGAGTATATTCAACTTGGATGACTTTTAGCAGAATTTCCTTTTGGATTTAAATTGAAATTTAACTTTTCTACAAAAGTATTATTGGCAGAAGTTTTTCGATGAATATTGACCCAGTAAAAAAACCAATACAAGGAATTTATGAATATGTAAAGTTTGCGATCCGGAAGTAGTGCAAAATTTAGATAATTTCTATAGATTTTTAAAAAGCGTTGTCATTGCAAGAAGCTAATTTTTCGATTCCTAACCACCGGATTGGAAGCGATGTTAATAAAATGATTCCTTTTAGACGTTCTATAACATTGCACAACAAAATAGAGGCTTTTTTATGATGTTTAAATAAAAATTACCGATCCTTATGTATTTTTATTTCCTGATTACGATGACGTCATTAGTTTTTCCTTAGCAGCTCTAGTTTTAAAGATATGGTGACATTTAGCATTTGCATAATTTACACAACTTTTTGTAAATATTATTCCGTTAATATTTCACGAATGGCCTGCCATACTTAAAAATGCTTTCTGGATTATTTATTTACACAAAAATCTCTTTCATGTAGATAGAAACACATTGATGAATATATCCGTATATCTTACTGTTATTGTAAGGATGTTAAACATCGTGTGTTTTTAGTTTAGTCCTTAACTTTTTTTGATTGTAATTTTTTTTTTAATTAAGTATAACTAATCCTTATGTAAGTATAACTAATCCTTTTCTATCCCCTCTAGTTTCAGAGATGTTGTGCTTTACATAAAAAAAAATACTTAAAATTTTTCTTTTCGAACGCCATCCAAAAAAATTGTTTTTTATATTACATTTGACATTAATGCAATTATTACGCAAAAAAATGTTGTATGGACAGTCCAGAAAATTTTGATCTTATTCGTATATATTTTTTTATATACAAAAAAAATGTATATGGTATACATTTTTTTTTTTTCATAAAAGCTGCAAATTCACTGTTACTGTCAATGGTGAACGAATATGATTCGATATTTTTTCTTACCTCAATTACGTGCTTTCAACAGGACGGAGCCACATACCACACAGCGGGCGCTTTGGAGTTATGTTAAGTCACTTGTCTACTTCGATAAACCACAAACAATTGAACACCTGGAAATCAACATTCGAAGAGTTATCGGTTGAAAATTGGTGTTCCAGATTGCGCCTTCTACGCGCCAGCCGTGGCCGCCACTTGGCAGAAATCGTATTTAAACATTAATTTCGTAAAATGTTCTTTTCAATAAAGCCCGTTTCATTGATATTAAAAATATATTTCCTTGTTTTATTATGATTTAAACTTTTGCCACTCCATAAAAAACACCCTTTTTTTACGATATGCCTTGATGTTTTTGGAAAATGAAATCAATATCATAAAGTATTAAAGAAAAAAAAACATACATACTTCACATGATGAACTTGCATTTAGATTCACTCATGTATTAAAAATGAAAACTAATAACACTATGGAAAAATCGTTCGAAACGATTCAAATTTGCACTACTTCCATTGACTTCCTAGGAAGCTCTTTCTTGCGATCAGGGTCAGATCCTGTTTTACCTCTCTGTTTGCGATAAAAAAACAATTTGTGAAAGTTTCGAGCAATAAAAAATTTAGGCCACTAAAAGTACTGCAATCCAGGTAGGGATCGATTTCTTGCTAAGTAGAATGTTTGTCACTGTAATTTTCTATAAAAATTGTTTAGTCATAATCAAGGGTGCAATCTCTAACTTGTCTGCAGTCAAACATATTCACTAAAGGTGACAAAAAATCGATTTTGAATTTCTCATGATCTCCAATAACTTAAGGATCCATAGTTAGTTTATAGCATACGGGCGCCATGGCCCAAAATTGGACGAACAGAATCGCAAAGAACACTCGTGGTGGTCACATGTTCGAAATCATTTTAAAATGTTAATGTCGTTTGTTATCTTGCGAATAAAAGAAATTTTTATTACAATTTAATTTTTTGTGTAATTTTTTACTATTTAAAATTCTATCGGGCTTAAAAATTGATATAAAAGTTTATTTTAGTTACAGCCAAACCTAAAAAAGAGCGTCGAGCGTTGCGTAAGCATATGCTATAAAGTATGATTTTATGCACTCTGCTGCATACGCAACGCTTGACGCTCTAATTTAAATTTGGCTTTTACTTGGAACAAAGAATTCGTACCAATCCGGTCCGTTAATAGAAACATGTTAAACTTTTTAATATAAAAAATAACTTTAGGGTTTTCGCAATTGTCATATTACCTTAACTTTTGTTTTTCATTAAATTCTAATCCATATGTGTACATATGTTTGTAAATGAATATGAATGAATGCTATAACAAGCGTTTCTAATAATTTTCCATATTTATTACAATATTTTCTTATGATATTTTTTTCTTCATATGTACATATTTATTTATTTATATATGATTCATATCAATTGCAATGAAGGCGTGTCGAGAGTCTTATTTTTCATAATAACGTTTTCTATCCAAAAGTGCAACTGTTTGTTCATAAAATGTTGCAATTTAATGACAATAATAACAAATGAAATCACTGCCAGCTATCAGTGAGTGCATTGTGTGTATGTAAGAGTTTGTCTTGTGGCATGCCACACACACAACAACACACAGCCATAGTCATTCATTCAGTCACTCGTTCACTTCACTTCATACACTTTCGCACACGTACAACACACTTATTCGACAAATTTGTTACGTTTTAAGATTGGGGGTTCTTTACAATTGATCTAGATTTCGGAAGCCTTAAGCACTTTTTTTGCCTTTGCTTTAAATATTTCGTTATCGTTATTGCTAAAAACGAATTTTAATTTGTTATTTATGGTTTGAATTAAAATTTTCGATCGGATAAATTGTGTATTTATTTGTGTTGCCGTTGCTGGTTGTTTTTGTGGCCAATTTTTACCACATACGTTGCAGACGTTTATTGAGAATTGCTGTATTTTGTATGCGGAAGATAAGCAGCTTGACAATCAACAAACAATCAATTCAATTTATTATTTGGTGTTTTTTCTTTTGTTGATGTAGTTTTTTGTGTAATTGACATGCAATTATTCATTTGACTCTTTTTTCTTTCTTAATTGAACTGGAGGCCAATAGGCATTGCAAATGACAAGAAGCTAAAAACAGAATAATCTTAGTTTTTAAAATGTATTTTTTTTTTCTTAGATGCTATTTTGCATTCAAGTAAGAGAATAAAGTGAAAACTAGATTTAAAAACAATATTTAGTGATACATATGTGTTATTTAATTGAATTAGAATGAATTTTAATCAGGAATAATTTCTTAAACGGGCTTAAGTTCAGTATTCAATTCAATTTTTATTATAGAATGAAATATTTTTTATTAATTAACGTGATTTTCGAAAGAAAAAAAAAGAAAAGTTCAACTAGATTTTTCGTTGGGGGAAATGCTAAAGTTTCTCTGTACCACCACGCTCTTCCTCAGCATCCGTGTCTGTCTACTAGATTTAGGCATTTCACGAAATATAATAGTTCCACCAATTGAAAATCAATAAAAAAAATAGTATGTATCTTTAGAACTTTTTTAGTTTGGAATTTTTGATTAAACGAAGTCTATATGTTTTTTGTTTCTGTGCATGGTTCTCGTTAGTAGACTTCAACCCAAAAGCTTTTGAAATAAGCTAAAAAATTTTATAACTTATGTGTCCAGTTTTTTTGAGATATATTCAGCTGAAGGATAATTTCCAATCACACAGCAAAGTTTATAAGCATTTAATAAAGTGATATGAGATCTTTTGATCCTTATATTATTAAATGATAATTATATGCTCCAAATGTAATTTGGTTATATAATCTACATATCTTACCTTATAAGATAGCGAAAACAGATTATAATTACCATTATCAAAGTTTAAGCGGGAGCCGTTGAAAAAAACCTTCCAAAAAAAATTTAGTTATGTATTTGAATAATTAAAAATGATCAGTCTGGCTTACAGAGCGATAAAAACTTTAGACCAGTCAAATTATAAATATAAAAATTAAAACTTCTGATTAAAAATTCACTATAGTTAAACTAAAAATTTAAAATTGTTATACGTGACAAAAATATATTCCCTTGGCAATAACAGTTCATGAACTGGAAAGTAAAATCTACTGTAGAAAGCAAAAACAATGTAAACATAATATCCACTACAATAATACTTACATGTATGTACCGTCGCGACGGTACGTTCAATAAGTAAAAATAATTAATGTGATGATCGTAAGAGATAAGCAAGAATAGTTAAACATACGAGTACTTAGGTAGAGTGATATAACTTCGAGCTAACCTGAATTGAAAATGAAAAAAACAGAAAATGAATAGTGAGTGATACTTCGGGCCAATTTCACCAACTCGATTTAAATATCAATTCATATATGAATGTCGATTTTCATTAATTTTTGCATGGAAAAATTATTTTTTAATAGGAATTGATATTTAAATAAGTTTGTGAAATTGGTCCTTAGAAATGTATTTACCAAAGGTAAATCAATAATTGTATACACAACATAATCATTTCTCATATTCCATTTCATTGAAAATTTGCGTTAAATAGCTGATGTTGATAACAATCTCTACCCCAGTAGATAGACTTGGGTGCTGATGAAGTGCGTGGCTGCACAGAAAAATATCGGTAATTCTCCCAGCTAATAAATTCTAGTTTAATTTTTCTTCTCTTCCTTAGAAACTCATATTAATTAATAAAAAATAAAAAAATATTTCATTCAATAAGAATTGAAATTATAAGCACGACTAAGAAATTACTTCGGATTAAAAATATAAAAATTATCATATTTTATTCTATTTCAGAGTTCGAAAAATTTTAATTCCAGAACTATAAATTTATTTGATAGACAAAAATATTCTTACATTGTTACGTTATCCGAAAGAAAACTTTTTTCTTATGCCTTAATATTTTTATCGCACATTTTCCCAAAATTAATATTTAAGTTTTTCATATTCGGATAAATAATTTTGTTTACGTGTTAGAATGGTAAAAAATAAGGGGATTTTATTTCTTTGCTGATTCATTACTCGAATAAGGACTTTTTTCATTTTTCATTGGAAAAGCTTATTCGATTAATAAAGAAACTGTGCTTACATATTTATATTTCACAATAAATATGCTTCATCCACTGTTTGTTTACTATTTTATAATTAAAATAAAAAGTTGTATCTTTTTTCTAGTATCTTGAACTTGAATAGTTGACAGTTTAACTTTTACAGCCTGGCCTGCGATGTCGACAGAAAACTTTCGATGGGCATCTTGTATTGTAAATAAAAATTAAAATGTTGCAATAAAACAGCGATATGTCAAAGGAAAAAATTCCATTTTCTTTAAAAGTTTTCTAAAGGTTTTGATGTCTTGTGTTATTTTATAAAAATTATTTGTGTTTTTTGTGATAAAGTAAGAAAATAAAAACATGTTGATTATTGAGTTCTTGTTTCAACTTTGTTATTTGTTGAGCTTCTCATTTGCTTAAATGAAAGTTTGACATATTAACTCTAGTTGTTCTAAGAAATTTTTGGGTAAAGGTTCCCTGATTATATGCATTAGCAACAGTGAAATGCGCATAGGATTCAGCTAAACCCCTCAATAATCAATTTCAATGTATTTTTATTAAAAAAATATTTTACTTAATAAGTAAAATAATAATTTTTGATTACTAGTGCATTAAAAAATTTAAACTTATTAAAATTATGTTAATGCATTAAGCGAATGAGTGTTTGGTTTATTTATTATAAACAGGGAAAGGATTTTCATGCATTTAAAATCGCGTTTTATGTACATAAAATATACATTAAAAATATAAAAATATGTATTAAAAACTAATAAAATATGCATTTATTAACTCTTTTTTCAACATTTAATAACATTAAAAAATTAAAAAAATCAGCTTCATTACTTTCTGAACAAACATTTGTATTCCATATACAAAATAGAGTTAAGGAGAACTTTTATTTACGTAAATGAATAAATATTTTTGTAAATTGTCAAAGGTAAATCTTTCACTATTTTTTCTGAAAAAAACATTTTTATTATAAAAATTAACATTCCACGTCAGCAAAAGTTATTGGTGCATATTTAAATGCTGCTAGTTCGTTTGTGGAATATTCAGTTTCTAAATTTTGGCCGTTTGAACTATAAGCTATATAAGCTTTATATTGATGCAATTTGTTGCATTTTTTAAGTCCATCATTTTTTTGTATAACTTTATCTAATTTATTTTTCATTTCTTCACTTATTCTGTCTTTCAGAGAAAGCATTTTTTTACTTGAGCTGTTAAAGAATCAAAACTATCTAATTTTGCTATAGTGTCAACGCGAAAGCTTATTTTTTTTTTTAATTTAAAATTTCTTTAACTTTGTTAATATAAATACAGTATTCGACAGCATTCAACCACGCTCCCCATCTAGTTTCTATAGGCTGTGGGGAATTCGTATCCCTGAATATTTTCCTTTAAAGGCTGCAACACGCACAGGAGCTTTAAAAAACACTTTTTATCCACATGAAATTAGTACAGAGCCGGTAAAGAGCGCCCAAAAAAAAAATTACAAAAACATTTTTCGGTTTAAAAAGCCTTTAATCCCATGCTATTAATTTTTTTTTGGTATTGAATTTTTCAAATTAATTGAGTTTTCATCCCAGTTGAAATTGTTTTCGTTTTCCTCTTTTTTGTTCTTACACAGTCGTAAGAATTGCAAAAATTCTTTGCAACTAATCAAAAAACACCAATATTTGTTTTATAGCATAAAAAAGTTTAAAAAAATTTATTAAAAATATGAATTTGTAGTGTAATATGCATAAATATGTATTTATTTTAAAATATGCAAAAATATGCACTAACAAATCGATGCCATTTTGTCGCAAGCTGGTTGATTCGCAAAGATATTTTATTTACGTTGAACTACGATCAACGACAGAAAACATGTATTTACATGAAAATCCTTTCCCTAATTATAAACAACTCATTATCATGTACGAGTATATAAGTTTTATTAAATTAATTTGTAACCCGCTCAAAAACTGCAAGCCATTACGCTGGGTTATTACATAAAGATGCTCGTTGTTAACCTCAAATTAGATGTGAACTTTGGCTACTTGCAGTGTTTTCCCAATAACTTTCGAAAGCTTATTTTCGTATTAGACTTCTTTGCCACAAAGAGAAGACACAAGCGAAACAGTAGCTAACAGAGGAAGCATGAAACTGTCAACGCTATCTGAGATGGTTAATCAAAAAGAAAAAAAGCCAAAACAAAAAATAACACAAAAAAAAAGAAAAAGAAATTTATATTTTTAAATACCTGTAAATACATGGAAACATAGTTTATGCCACGACATCTACATACGAGTACTTACTTACCTGGTAACTTCAAACATTGCATACGGATAGCAAAATATTTAAAAAAAGAATTATGTGTAGTAATGCTGTTGCTATAAATTTTCGAGAAGGGTATATGGGAGAGGTAAAGTTGAGCCAGCCAAAAGGATGTTTGTAACAGAAAAAGTATTTACAGAAAACGTGATTTGAAATTGTTAATTCTTGGGAAACAATTTAAATATTCATACAAATTCAAGTAAGCAACGATTATGATAATGTTATGCGAGAATTGCAGTCAAGGGAATAAACTTTAAAGCAAAAGAGTTTCTTATTAGTAGAAGTGCGGATTAATACAACATTATTTTTGTGTTTTAAAAAAATTATAGCACTGCAGGTTCTACATATAGCTGAAAGCTTCATACGAATCGGCTTAATGGAAATTCACAACTCAAATTTTGTGCGGTAATAACAACCCAAAGTGTTGACATAGAGATTTATCAGAATCGGTTAAGCAGAAGTTAGTTTCAAATGATATCACCCTTATTTTACTTGACAGAATCGACACGAAACGATATTATTTTGCATTGCATACTTCAAATTGTTATTCTAACTGATCGGTTAAGTTAATATTTATAAAATTGGCTTTTTTGGATTAACGGTTAAACCGGTTAATTTCAGTCCATTAACCGATTAACCGTCGTAACAAATTTTTTCATATTTTGTAGTACTATAACGTATTTTTTCTTTGGACGTGGCGATAAAAGAGTTTAGTAAGGACTCTGCTACTGTAATTGAATAAAACCCAATAATACTGTTGCCAACGATTTGATTAAAAATTAGATTTACTGAGAAATGAATTCAATTATTTTATACCTACACTCTGAAATATTTTAAATATTTCATGAGTCGGATGATGACCCGCCAATAGAAGAAGCTATCGATAGTAATACAAGAAAGAAATTTTCTAACAAACTTAACCGAAAAAATTAGAAGTTTTAAGAATTAAAAAAAAATATATAACAGGACTCTAATGGGATAATGAAACATTTTATATGTTTAGAGAAATCTAGCTAGACTGTTCGATTTCTTCAACATCTACGATAAGTGAAAGGATTTTTTCAATTCAAGTTTTATCAAAACTATAGAAGGGAATCGCTTTAATGGCAAATATTTAAACCAAATTATATTTCTAAAAGATTGTGATAGAAGATCTCTTTAAACTATTGAAGCTACTAATATAGTGACCACACGAATTTATTAATTTTTAGCGCATACATATTTATATTTTTTTTTTTTTTTTGCTTAATTTAGTTTAAGAATTCTTGTGCGTGTTTACTAATAAACTCAAGCAAATAAATAATTTATGCACTTTTTTTATTTGTTGAAATTACTTGATTTATGAAAAAACTTTATTAATCGGTTAATTGGTTAATACCGAAATTAAACGATTATTAACCGATTAAACTAAAATATCGATTAATTAATCGAGCGATTAACCAATTAAAGCAAAAACCCTATTAAATGAATGCCCTACTGTCAACACATGATTTACTTTCTACAAAAAACTTTTGCGACCATATTGTGTCGAAACGACTTGGAATTTATCGTCGACATTTTTAATAACTAAAAAAATGGAAAAATTTAAATAATAACTGTAACCGAATTTGAACATTTCGTTGGAGATTTGCTGAAGAGTCGCTCTTTTGCAGTGGACTTTCGCAGAGGCTTTATTCCCATGTGTACAATTATTTATTTTTTGTTTGTTTTTTTAAATGCTGTTGTGTTTTTCTATAAATTCTTAAAATAAATATATATGTACGAGGTCTGATAAAAAAATAACGGTTATTTTCAAATGTCGTGAGTTACGTATGTTCGATTTTCGCATTTTTTTTCTGTTATGTTGGTACACATGTCTGTTATACGAGCGTATATGTTGGCAATATCAGCCATTTTGGATTGTCACATTGTTTTTGACAGATAAAAGGGTTAGTCGTGTTTTGGAGTGCTCTTCGATTTTTTACTATTCGAAAAAATGGACCAAAGAAACTGTATTAAGTTTTGTGTAAAAAATGAAATTAAATGCGCAAGGACATTTGAAATGTTGAGTCTACTATGAGCAGAACACAAGTTCAATTGTGGTATAACCGGTTTAAGGAAGGCCGAGAAGATGTGAATGACGATTCTCGTCCTGGTCTTCAAGTTCGGTCAAATTTGAAGGTTTTGCTCACTGTTTTCTTCGACTGCAATGGCATGGTGCATCATGAATTCTTGCCACAAGATCGTACGGTCAATAAGGAATACTACCTTGAAGTTACACGCCGTTTGCGCGAAGCAATTCGTCAGAAACGCACAGAATTGTGGAAAAAACAATCATGGATTTTGCACCATGATAACGCACCAGCTCACACATCGATGCTTGTGCGTGAGTTTTTGGCCAAAAACAAAACCGTTATCATGCCTCAACCACCGTATTCACCGGACTTGGCCCCCGCTGACTTTTTCCTCTTCTCAAAACTGAAGACACCGATGAAAGGAAAGCGTTTTGCTACGATTGAGGAGATAAAAGAAAAATCGAAACAGGATCTGTTGGCGATACCAAAAAGCGCGTTTCAGAAGTGTTTCGAGGATTGGAAAAAACGCTGGCATAAGTGTATTATATCTGAGTGGATTACTTTGAAGGGGAGAAGATAGTTATTACTGAATAAATATTTTTTGATCAGATCTCGTACATACAATTAAGTACGTATAAGTTATTTTTATTGAAAAAAAAAGAAAATAGTCCCATACCTAATCAATGTTTTCAAACAGCCCTAGAGCATTTTTCTCTCCATTTCATACACACAAGTGCATAGGGTGGCGCATGATGAATATATATCCCGAGTATCATGTGTATATATTTTTTTTGTTCGACTAAATATCCATACATATACCATAAGCATAAACGAAGTACAGATGCTCTTGTATATATGCATGTTGGAAAATATGTGAGCGTACGAATTGTTTGAGCTTACAACATGATTACACACAGTTACTAAAATTAAGACTATTTACATACTTAAATATATTTTTTGAGTACTTATTGTCATTCTCTGATATACATACATATGTATAGTAAAATTGAAATTTTTAAAGATTCCGAATTCCATAATTTTTGCTTCATTTCGCATTTTCTTGGCTGGTTGATTGATTTACGTGGCTGCCTTCTTCACGCAGGCTTTCAAGTATATATAATCTAGATGATCCCTTTTTGAAAAGACTACAACACTCGTCGGTGTGGTCCTATGTAGAACCGCATTTAAGTATTAAGATACGGTGATTGGTACTACAGTCAAATCCCGATAATTAGTACCCCGATAAATCGTAATTCCCGATAATTCGTAATAAACTGTCGGTCCCTTGAAAAAATCTCGCTAATTCGTAAAATTTCCATACATTTTGGTCCCCTCGCTAATTCAAATAAAATCTTCTTTACCTCTTATAAATAGTATTTGTATGCTAACTATCACTTATAATTCGTAATAAAAACAACAGAAACATGGAAAGAATGATTTTTTGTTTACCGCTATTTTTTGCGTGGGTTTTTGCTTTTGCTTGTGTGTGTGTTTATTTTCTTAAGATCAGTTTGTTACATGAATAATAAAGAAAAATGTCAAAGCGCACGCATAAAACAAAAAATTTTTGTTTTTTTATCGTTTTAGTAAATAAATTGAAAAACCTCGTATTTATTTTATTTTAACCCCGTTAAATCGAAAGCCCCTATAATTCGTAAGAAATAGCAGGTCCCTTGCAATTACGAATTATTGGGATTTTACTGTAAACTCAAATCTGATGTGTCGTCTAGTACATGACGGTTTAAAAACTTTTGTACAAAGCTGGACAAAGAAAGTTGAAGATTGTTTGTTCTTTGCTTTTTGCTCTACAAAGGACAGGAATATCCTACTAGCATGTCTGCCGACCCTTCACTGTCCCGTCTGTGCTATTTTCACTAGTTGCTACTTGTATTCTTGAACGCCCCTTGTTGATCTCTATCTCCTCTTTACATACATTTTTTTGTTGAATATTTTTAAATGTGTCAAAAAAGCCTTTTTTGATTCTTAAAATTTTTTTAATGTGTGATTCCAGCTTTCGTAAACTTTTTTTTTTGCAGTTTTTTGCACTCTAACTGCCTGCATGACTATTGAATGGGATCCTTGACTTATTAGATACAAACATAAGTACTTTAGTTAGTTGGTTGGCTCATTGGATTGTCAAAGTGTCAGTTCTAAGACAGACTTAAGAAGAGTTGACTTAATGTTCAGTTTTGTTGAAATTTCAACAAGATTTTTCCTTCTTCCAACCAACTCACAAAAATAACCAAAAATAAACAAAATTAAAATGACATTCTAACTCCTGCTGTCTTCTCATGTTCACTATACTTCTAGGTAACATTTCGCTAAAGACATTTAAGCCACAACTTTTCAATATTTTATAAAATACTTTGCTTGATGTTTGGTGGTTCTCGCTAAGTAATGCCAAAGTATATTTCCTTAACGGCAAGAGCTTAAGAGAAAAGGTTGCACATTCATTGCCAGCCATTTATTCCATTGTCTGGATAAGTTGGAATTGTGTATGTTTGGGAAGAGTCGTTAAAAAAGTAACGCGTCTTTTGTTTGTATATATATTTAGCTTGTTCGTTCGTTAGCCAATTATCTGCAAAACGAGTCGTACAGTAGTTTCAAGTCAAAAGACGACAGAAGAAGCTAAACGAAGAGTAAGCGACACACATGTTTGTCGATTAGAATCGTAGGTTATGTTTATACACTCATGTAATTAATGGTCTGTAGATTATTTTAGCTGAAACAAAATTAATCAACAATATTTTTTGTTTGTTTTGGTTTTAATTTATTATTGTCAATTATACATGAGTAGGTGATTTGCAAAACTCGCTCGTTACACGTTAACAGAATTATGGAAAAAAGCAAGAAACTTATAGCAGCTGATTAAATGGACCAAATTAGTGGAATACTTTAAATTCTTAGATGTTGCCGCGGCCTTGATTAAAACTCAAGAGTTGAAAAATTAAAACATACTGAAGCATAGAAAAATAATAGATTAAAGTTTGGAACGAACGAGTTTTGCTACGAAATCTCGAAACCAACGAGTTTTGCTACAAACTATATGACATCGTACTATGTCAGCCAGAAAATTCTATAATTATAATTAATTATATTTTGAAAATTATTTTCATTTATTAAATTTCAGTAGTAATTTTGTACTTTAAGTTAATTTATAGAAGTTTTAAAAAATAAAAAGTACGAATTTTTAAATTGATAAGGTGAAATCTTTATCTTCACTATATTCTTCATGATTTTCAATATCTGTATTATTACTATTATTGTCTAGGACCATAGCATAAAATTGCAGATCCTCATTGGTTCTCCAATTTTCGACAAAATGTTTTGATAAAAGGGTTGCAACATCTTTTTTCTTTTCAGTTTTAGTGTCCACATTGATGGGAAGCAGTTCTGGAATAATTCCATTAATTGTCTTTCCTCGTTTCAAGAAAGGTTTTGGGGTGCAAAATTTCGTTCTATAATTAATCTACCCCTTTTCCAGTTTTTTCTATTATCATTCGCTTTGCAGTTTTAAATTTAAAATGAAGTTGACCTGGTGCTTTTACTACAAAAAGCTAAATTTTTTTTTTACATAAAATGCAAACGAGTATAAAAATGCAAGTCTAAAAAGTTATTGTAAATTGTCATATTCATTTTAGAATTTCGTCACTACAACTATCAAGAGCGCTTAGAATAGAAATATTGAACCAGCGAGTTTTGCTGTATGGAACCAACCACTTTTGCTGCTAACTGCTATCTTAACTCATGTAAAAATATAAAAAGAGCATAAATTGTCTCAATCTCTATATTGCTTGTTGTAAAATTTCTGAAGAACTACTAGAATCAATCATTATCTTGATTTTTTTAATTTTTGTAACGAACGAGTTTTGCATCACACCTACTCTGATACTTATGTATATAAATACATATCTGTGTACATCTGTATTTCCTTTTTTTGTAATATTTTTCTGCAAACTTAATTTTAGAAAATTATTTAATCTGCATAAATTACTTAAAGTTAAAATGATTTTAATTTCTTTGTCACACAGATAACAAAGTAGCCAAGTTAGAAGTAATAAAACAATAAATTTTAATCATCAATCAATATATTTTAAAAGCATTTTCAATTATAGAATTGTGAGCCTTGCGACTGATATAGTAATAGTAATAGAAAATAGAACTATGGAAATATAAATTCATGATAATATCGTCGACAAGCATAATTCTGCGTAAATGTTCTTGATATATTTTCTTTATGTGGTCAATCATTGAAATAATCACCATTAACTCGTTTCAATATTTCTCGCATTGTAATAGTCTGCAAATGAAATGTGAAGTAAAAACTTTTCGTTTCTTGATTTGTGAGAAATATGTAAGTGCTTTTGTATTTCAATGAATCTCTTTTTGTATAATATTATTGCAGTATTAAGGTGACAAATAAAAACAAGATGTTAAATTAAAAAAAGAATAGGTGTATACAAAAAGAAACAAAGCAAGGAACAAGCAATGAGCTTTTAAGTAACAACAATTAAATAATTGCTTGTCTATTTATCACTAATCATGAAAAGGACCCCTGTGCGCGAAATTATCGTTTATCACACTTTTTTTTAAATCGACTTTTTTATGCAAATTGGTTCTCAATCCTTTAATTCATCTGTTATAGCGATAATTATAACAGTTATGGAGATAACACAATGTACATTTTATCGTATCAGACAGTGTAATTTACTTTGTGGTCAAAATTATCGTATATTCCATCAGGGCTACCAGATTTGACGATTTATCGTCATTTTGACAATTTTGCAAAATTACGAGTTGACGAGTTTTTCCTTAAAATTTACGATATTATAATATTTGAAATGTGACAGGTTTTTAAGAAAATTACTATTACAACTCATAAATGCATACCAACTGGAAGACTTTGGTGTGGCTTTACCAACTCTTTCTTAATAAAATTTTTTATTTAAATTTACCCTTTCATAGACATAGGTTAGGTTAGGTTAGGTTAGGTTAGCAGGCTGTTGGCAAGGAAGGGTGAAATTTAGAGTCCAGCTCACTTGTGTCCAATACAATAATCCCTTTGTGCTACCTGTTAGTTGAAGAGAAGATAGTGAGAGAGGGTGACGGGGAAGGGATAGTGATAGAGAAGACAGGTGGTGAAGGAAGAGATGGAGGAAAGCTTCATTCTTTTACAACTCTGCTTTTTTGCACGCTTTTTTTGTTTGTTTGATAATGCAGTATTGCAGTGCCTTCTGGTGTCAAATGAGGCGTATTAAATTTTGAAGCTGTGTTTAGTAGCTTTTTACTTCGCCGATGATTCTGCTACACAACGAAGGAAGGCGCTCTGATGTTACATTAGGATTAGTATCTGATGAAGTCGGTATAGTTTTTAGTGACCAGTGCCTAATGCCAGACACTAATGTACATCAGAAAAATGCGTGGTGTTATTATTTTTAATGACTGTCGGAGACCGGGCTCGAACCCGGGACCTTCGGTTTTGTAGTCAACGTGCTAACTACTTCAGCCAATTCCACCGTCATATACATACCTTCAATGTAAAATAAAAAGCTTTTTGCTTTTACACTATGAAACATGAGTGTTAATTTTGTTCAAATTCTGCCTTGATCAATACATTTGTGTGAACAGAAATTTCGCCAGTCAACAGTCAACCACAGAATTTTTTGCGATTGAGTGACAGTCAGCGACCATATTGGTTTTTGACTGACAATGTGTACCAAAAGGTGTCAGCAACACAAGTTGGACGCGGAAAATTATTTTTTTTAAGGAGTTCAGATATTTTTATGAAATGCAGGGCTGTGTGGGATGTTAAAAACAAAATTTTAATATAAAATCGTAAGAGGAGTTCTTAGCGCTAGGAAGAAATTAAAATAATTTATTATGCAAAACTTTTGTTAACTATAATGCGCATCCAATTTGAGTTTTTTCGTTATTTATGTCTCCAATTTTTTTCTTGAATGAAGGTTTGAGTGACGAACATGAGCAGTACTCTGAGCAGTCAACAAAATCATTCAACACTGATGAATTTTTGTTCGATTGTGTGTACCCCACTTAATAATTTTGACTTTATATTATTGTTGCACAATTGCAACACGATAAATGATATGTATGTAAATATGTATGTATGTTATAAAACTACATTTTGAATTGTCAGATTTTTTTTTACAATTTTTCGAGTATGAAATGCCAGTTTTTTTATAAATATTTTATCGGCATTTCGACGATTTGTGGCTAGTTTTTTTGGCAGCCCTACTTGCTTTAGAAATACCATAGATGTCAAGTGATGATTAGTAATCGTAATAGTCAGTAATTTTATTAATTTTTTTTTTTTAAGTGAAGTAATGATTAGATTACAATTATATTCCGTTTCACACGGTTACTAATTGATTACGATTACTAATAATGCAAAAGCAATCTGAATTACTTGAAATTACTTAAGGGAGATTTTCAAAAAATAGTCAGCTTTTTATTATAAATTTTTTTCCCAATAAAAGAACAACACAATATGTATATAATAATTTTTTATTCTTAGCAAAAAGTTAACTAGTACCAGAAACCATTTAACCGAAAAAATGTAAAAAAATATTTTAATCAACAACAAACGTATTTGGTTTTTGTCTTTAATATTCCAAATCGTTGTCTAAAATCCTCATATGACAGAGAAATATAGTTGGGGCGAGCGAAAATTTTTTTCTGCTCATTATTATTTTATATTATATTTTTATACTATATTACACACATTCCAAAAATATAAATATTGTTCTTCCATTTCTTTTCTTATAATTAGTATGTTAACCGACAAATTTTGTTTTGTTAAATAGTGTCGGTTAAAAATTAACCACATGTTTCAATACATTACAATGCATTTTGAAAGGCAGTTAAGCCCAGGTTACGGTTAAAGTTCTTGTTATTGTTTGTTTGGCATAGTTGAAATACATTTTTATTATAACTCTAATACTTTTTCACATATTTAAAGCCAAGTTTTAGTTTTAAAATTAAATTTTATTCTTTTTGCCTACATTTTTAATATAACTTTCTTTCCTTAAGATTTTTAAAATTTTTTCGACATAATCATAATAGGAGACCAACCAGTGTTGTCAGATATGGCGATATCTCGCCCAACGTGGCTACGAAAAGTTGTTTTTGGCGATGAAGATTTTGAAATGGCGATTGGCGATTTACTTTGCGATATTTGAACTCCTTGGCGATATTTTTGGCAATATTTTTATGATTTCAGTAAAATAGAATAATGTTAAAAATATGAAATTTTTTAAGGAATTTTTTGTACAACATAAAATATTTCGTGCGAAAAATTCTAAATGTTGTGACTCTTTATATCAAAGAAAATTTTTTTAAATTCAAGAAGCTTAAAAAAATATGGGCCACAAAAACTTTCTTTTATAAATTAGAACCAACATTTTGATAATGCAGCACCAAAAAGCCTGCACGAGTTCTCGCCTAGAGTGTATGAATACGGCGATGCTGCTGCTACTTACCATTTCAAGGATATGATATGTGTACTTGTGTGTTATGTTATGTGTGTTACTTCAGCTCTATCACAAGATTTAAATAATAATTTTTATCTTAGTGCTCAAGCTCAATTTATGCTATTTAGATTGATCTTTTGGAATAAGTTATTTTTAAGTATTTTTTGTACTCCAGTATTTATATGTCAATGTAAACAGTTCTCTTAATTTTTCTTAAATAATATAATTTTTATGTTTTACGAAAGACTTTACCTACTGAATTTAAAATTTAACAATATTTGTAATGTAATTGCAAAATAAAAAAATATTTTTGTAGCTACTCGTATAATTTAATGTTTTATTATATTGGCGATATTTGGCGATATTCGGCAAGTCATTTGGCGAGAAAACTCAAAATAAATCTGACAACACTGGCCAAAGCAGCTTGACATTCCCTTAAAAACCTACTCACGGCGAGGCAGTAGCTTTTGCTGGGAACTACAAAAATTGGGAAGTAATTATTGAGGAATTACTTTTTCGCTACTTCCAAAGTGTCAATAAGTGCGTGTTTTTGACTTTTCAGAATAAGATTATCAACAACATCTTGTAATGTTTGACGGGAGAATTGCCACGCAATGTGTTAATAAGAAAGGATGTAATATTTCAAGGTGCGTGTAATAGACTGTATGTGACCCTATAGTCCCTTGGTTATTTTATACAGCTGTCAGGGAGTCAAAAATTTTTGAGAATTTAATAAGAAACAAGGCAAGTTGTTGCCAGTTTATGTTCACAAATTAAAGTCTGATTTTATTAATATTTTGCTCTACTTATATACTAGTTTTACAATTCTTAATTAGCCTTTCTAACTTACGTTTGCATATTTACAATTATCTTTTGTTCTTTTCATTACTATTACAATGGTAATCATTATTTTAAACAACCAATCAAAAATAAGGGAATTTGGTAATATTGTGACTCAAAAGTATGTCACTCAATTTCTTGCATTCAGCATTCTTATTATTTTGGGCTGTGTTGCAATGCTTGTGCATTGAACTGCTATTAAAGCAATGCAAGTAATTTATGTTACAGTGCACTACTATAACTGTGGTACACTACAATCTAAGAAGTCATTTCTCGATTTACCTTTAGGCAAATTAAATCGATATCATGAAGTATCATATCTTTATTTATAAAAACTTAAAAAATTCATTTGTTGTTTTTAATCATATCGAGATGTATTTCCTTTGTTTTATGGTAAGTTTTCCCCAGCTCTATACAAGTAATGAAAAATTAGTTCCTTTGCACTTATTCAAAAGAACAAAAAGAAAAAAGTTTTTTTTTCAAAAAACGGAATAGAACAGAACAGAACAAAAAATTTGATTTCATTAAAGCGGCATGGCCACACATCAAACTGACGCTTCAAAATTGTGTATGTGTTGGTAAAATTCTGTTTTGCCTATCACAGCAACACATCAAATTCATACGATCAAATTTCATTTCAAATTTGTTTTATAAAGGAACGAACGTTTTGTTTTTTGACACATCTTTCTTCCGCATTATAATATTTTTCAACTAAAATGTCGTATTGCGCACTTTTTCTGTTCTACTACTATATTGTTTAGATTTAACTTGCTTTAAAGCATTAAAATTAAATATTTGTATCTATTCATATTTACCACTGTGTCACCCCAAAACGATAGTGTTGTCGCTGCGAAAATTAAACAAAAATGAAATTTGAGGTAAGTACGTGCACACAGATCAAATTAGCTTCAAAATTTCTGCCGCGATGGTAGTGAAGATCTAAATTGTTTTGATTTTCGTCAAACTGACATCAAACCATACGTGTGAGTTTTTTTTACTAACACTATCAAAGAAAAGCAGAGTTTGACGCGTTAGTTTAATGTGTGGCCGTGCCGCTTAACATCATGGAAATGACTTCGGATTGACTGAATGGGTGTCAAAAAAGAGAACTTCTTGCAATGACAATCCCAAGTAAAAGTTGTTAGAAATTATCCAAAATTGAACTACTTCCGGATCACAAGTTCGGAGTTTTATTGACTTCGTTGGAAGCTCTTTTTTTTACTGGGCATTGTGTATCTTATTGAATTGACTCCTAAATTAAGTGTCATTTATCTTTCAATGCCATTTATGTACCGTATTCATTTTTTCAGTACAAAGTTGAGAGACATTTAAATGAAACTTAAATGCCCAATATTCTGTATTTAAATCCTACTGAAGTTTTATGAGCATACCATATGCTTTTGTGCTTGCGTGTGTTTATTGAAAATATGTACATTATATTTATATAACTTTGCTATTTACATATCTCACGACACAGGAGCTAGGACGTGATTTTCGTAACAAAAATAATCGACACTATTACAGTTATAAACTTATTTTTGTTTTGATTTGATAAATGAAACAAATTGTTTGAACTTGTTTTGCTTCGTGACAAAAAAACAAAACAAAGAGAATGATCGCTCAATTTATTTTCGTACTGTTTTTGCACATGAGAACAAACCAGAGAACACATCCGATCGGCCTTAAAATCGCAAATAGCCGTCGTCGGTCACAAACAATACATTATTTTATCTTACGCCGCTAGAGAAAAGAAAATAATGGGAAATAAATGGAAACGTTTTGAAATATTTAGGGCGAATTTGACATCCTCATATCACATAATTTTATTCAACACATTTACGTTCCTTTTCACAATGTATGATTAAGAGTTGACATGAACTTTAACTGCAAGTTCTTCATACAAAACTTGTCATTAAGGTTCCTGTTAGCTTTTAATTGTATATTGTGAAAAGGGTCATAAGTTTGCCTTATACTCGAACAGCTAAGCAGGAAAGCTATAACCGGGTGTTCTAGGACAACTCTCTTCTCTGTTTTAAATAATTTTTTGCACGCCAGTATTTATATTTTAATGTAAACACTTTTCTTAATTTTTCTTAAATAATAAAGGTTTTCATGAGAACTCTTAAAATTTACATTTGTGCAATTGGGTAAACTTGCGATACTTATTGCATGAAGCCCCTTTTGAACTTTTGCGCAAACAGTTTATGTAAATTTGAAACTAACGTCAAAACGTTCATTTAATAAAAATAAAATAAGAAAATTTCAAGCAATTTTTAATTTGAAAACGTATTTATATATTTGTATAAAAAGAAAAAGTGTGTGTGTCTAAAAATGCCTGAAGAAATCCAAAAAAGCAAGAAGTTGTTGTTTACGAAATGCAAAATTTCACAGCTTAAGTTTACGAGTCAAAATTATTGGGCAATTTTTGACATTTTATTTACGAGAGCGTAAAAATGCACAATTGCACAGTTTGCGACACTCTCATGAAAAGCCTTAATATAATTTTTATGTTTTACGATTGACGTTACCTACTGAATTTAAAAGTAACAATATTTGTAATGTAATTACAAAAAAAAAAATATTTTTCTAGCTATAATTTAATGTTTTATTATATTGGCGATATTTGACAAGTCATTTGGCGAGGAAACTGAAAATAAATCTGACAACACTGTAGGAGATATATGTATGTGCCCTCAATTATGAAAGTGGTCTTAGTCATATATGTATTTCTTTGGTCGAGATATTTTGTAGATTCCATTTCAAAAAATTAAAACATATTTTTATATTTTGCAAGATTGGAATTTATAGTTGTGCTAGTCTCGATTTATTTAAATTTATTTAATATTTATGCAAGTTGTTTTAAAATTTATTTGATATTTCGAAGCAAGAATGCTTCATAGTCAAGGGCACATATGTAATTATCTATTCAACAATTATATAATATGTAGATCTTTGCTGTTGTATCAATCCTTAAATTTATACTCAAATATAACACCTCGGGTAAAAACATAAGCATGTTTTGTGCTATTCACCCTAGTGAACGTACTTTTTATGACATATATAAGCGATATATGTACGCGTATACTCATACAATTTAATATAGCCAAGGACAATTACACCTGCACAAAATCCTCTTTTTTTTTTGGTACGTTTTTACTTATTATTTGTATCGCTTTTGTTTCTGTTGCTTGTAAATGGCCTATATACATATATAAGTTGCGATGCGTTCAATACCATTATTCTAGTCTAAGCTATGATATAGGAAAGGTGCCCCAGGTGGGACCATTATGATCCAAGGATATTATGTAAATAATAATTGAAAAAAAGTCGGTCTGTAAGCTAATGTGGGAAAAGTTCTCTGATAAAGTACTCGGTCGGACAATGTGAACCACATGATGTGCGTAATAACTTCTACGAGGTCTGATCAAAAAATAACCGTTATTTTAAAATTTCGTGAGTTACGTATGTTTGATTTTCGCATTGTTTTTTCTGTTATGTTGGTACACATGTCTGTTATACGAGTGTATATGTTGGCAATATCAGCCCTTTTGGATTGTCAGTTTGTTTTTGACAGATAAAAAGGTTAGTCGTGTTTTGGTGTGCTCTTCGATTTTTTACTATTCGAAAAAATGGATCAAAGAAACTGTATTAAGTTTTGTGTAAAAAATGAAATTAAATGCGCAAGAACATTTGAAATGTTGAGTCTACTATGAGCAGAACACAAGTTCAATTGTGGTATAACCGGTTTAAGGAAGGCCGAGAAGATGTCAATGACGATGCTCGTCCTGGTCGTCAAGTTCGGTCAAATGTGAAGGTTTTGCTCACTGTTTTCTTCGACTGCAATGGCGTGGTGCATCATGCTTTCTTGCCACCAGGTCGTACGGTCAATAAGGAATACTACCTTGAAGTTATGCGCCGTTGGCGCGAAGTAATTCGTCAGAAACGCACAGAATTGTGGAAAAAACAATTATGGATTTTGCACCATGATAACGCACCAGCTCACACATCGATGCTTGTGCGTGAGTTTTTGGCCAAAAACAAAACCGTTATCATGCCTCAACCACCGTATTCACCGGACTTGGCCCGCGCTGACTTTTTCCTCTTCCCAAAACTGAAGACACCGATGAAAGGAAAGCGTTTTGCTACGATTGAGGAGATAAAAGAAAAATCGAAACAGGAGCTGTTGGCGATACCAAAAAGCACGTTTCAGAAGTGTTTCGAGGATTGGAAAAAACGCTGGCATAAGTGTATTATATCTGAGGGGGATTACTTTGAAGGGCACAAGATAGTTATTGATGAATAAATAAATACTTTTTGAAAAAATTGAAAATAATGGTTATTTTTTGATCAGACCTCGTACATATGTTTTTTTTAATTTTTTTTAAAGAGAGGTAGAGGCAATGAATGCCTACTACTATTACTTGGTGTTACATTCTTTAGGAAAGGGATAGTGATAGAGAAGATAGGTGGTGCAGAGAGAGATAGAGGAAAACTTAATTTTTATGCAACTCTGCTTTTTGCGCGTTTTTTTTTAGAATGCAGTATTTCAGCGCCTCTGGTGTTAAATGAGGCGTATTAAATTTTTTCGAGGCTGTGCTTAGTAGCCATTTTATTTATTATTTTACTTCACCGATGATTCTGCTGCACAACAAAAGAGGGCGCTCTGATGTTACAGTAGGCTTAGTATCTGCTGAAGTCGGTATAGTTCAGTGACAAGTGGCTATGCCTTCATCATATGAACTTTCCTACAACAACTGATACAAAGGACCACTAATGCACATCAGACAATGCGTGGTATTGTTATTTAATGTATAATGGATACCGGACTCGAACCCAGGACCTGCGGTTTTTTAGTCAACGTGCCAACTACTTCAGTCGCTTCACCAAAAATATTAAAAAAAAATATGAGAATACAATAAATAAAAATTCTTAGCTTCACAATAAAAATAAGAATTCGTTAGTCGTGGGACCATTTACAGAAATATATCGAAATAAGTTTGTTTAAAATAAAAGCAGAAATTTTGCAATCACCGATAATCGTTGATAATCGAAGACCATCCATCGGTTTATAATAGTCTAGTAAACGAATGGAAAAGTTTTTGTGGGGAAAGAAGTTCTGGGCGACCACCATCGATCAAATTGAATTTAAATATTGAAACGATGATGTCGTACAATACGGTGATACCAAAAAATCTGTTTTTTCTGACAACTTAAAAAATGTCTTCGTCAAATCTTAAAAAGTATATCGGATGGTGCAAACTTTACCTAAATTGTAGCAGGGATTATCTGCAAAGTCAATCGATTCCCATATTTTTTACATACGTAAAAGTGAAGCGGTCTTAGATGTCGTCTTGCGCAGTAGAAAATTATTTTGAAAAGTGCAATGTTCCATTCTCGCTTTAATGCTCCATGGGTATGCCTAGTGTACAAGTTGTTTTCTTTGATTCATGAATGAATGAATAGATGGGAAGCACAAGACACTGCGACCAAAGATGATATTTTGCATCTTAAATTGGTTTTAGTGCTGCCAGTTCCAAATTCTTCGATAGTTGCTTGCCCGACTGGCTCTCTATTTTGTTGGGTAAAGCTTCATACTGCTTCAGAATATGCTCTGGAGTTTCATTCTCATAATCAGGCTGTTATTCTCCATACCTGTTAAGGTTTTCTCTCAGTTTGTTTGTTTCTTACTGGTGACCTGTGTGTCAATCCAGACTGCTTAGCTCTGAAACGCCATTATTCGGAAGCTTTTTGAGATTGTGCAGGTCTCACTTAAATTTCTGGAGCTTACATTGTCCCTAAGACTATAGCAATATAAAAAAAGTTATTAACTTATAATTATCACCAAGAATTTGTAAGTTTTATAAACATTAAAATTTTTATCAAGATTCTTGTAAGATTCCATCTTTTCTAACTACAACTATAAATATAAATACACAATTCTTTTAGGCATTCTCATAGAAAAATGCCTTCTTTAGTAAATTGTCTTTAAAATTCTACTTGCAGCACATGTTCCAATCATTATATAATATTTTTTTATTTGAAAAATAAAAGACAAAGCAAAGAAATTGAAATAGAGATGGAAAAATAATTGTCTTGCAAAACTTTTACTTTCCATTTGTGGTCGTTGTAATTCATGTTTGAACAAGCAACAAGCAACTACGTATGTAGTACGTAGACACACGTTGTAATCTACAGTAATACCGGCTTCCTTTCTCATTCCCAACAATCACTAAGACCATCCTTAAGCACTTGTTGTTGGTCGGTTGTCTATAAAGTTCTTGAAAAACGATGTAGAAACAAACAAACATAAAAACCGACAGACAAACAACATTTAACTATTCATTGTTAAGTCATGGTCAAACCATAAATGGTCACTTTAGCCATTATTGCATAAATGTTGCAACATGCAACAACATAATGTTTTGTTTGTGCCTCTTTAGCTACTTCTGCTGCTTGTACTTGCGATAATGTTATTGTGGCAATTGTTGATGTTGTGTTAAAAGCCAAGGGAATTATTAAAAACGATACATTCATAAGACGTCTTGTCTGATCTGTACTCATAGTTCCGATAGCTGCTATTGAAAGAATGTTGTAACCAGCTGTCTGTCTGCCTGTCCGTCTGTCCGTTTGTCCTTTCTCTCTTACATATATGGCATATAATTTACTATTAATGATATTTGTATTAACTTGACTATTTATGGTATTCTCTTGCTGTTAATGTTGCTGTTTCATATGTCATCATCAGCATCATTATCATCATCATCATCACCATGAACGTCATTGTGATTGTCACAGCTTGTAGGAAGTGTGGTTGGTCATCTCTTAATGGGATTTAATTCTTAGTGACTTTTACTTGCATTCGCTTTTGGCTTAAGTCTATTAATTAGTGTGGTATTTCTAATATTAGTGTTATAAATTAGTTTTAATGTTTATTTAATTATCCGATTAATAACATGGATTAAACTAAGGAATTTAAGACTAAATAGAGTAAACGAATAAATAGTTGAAAGGATAATTAAATGATTCAGGGAAAGAAATGTTTAAATCAAAATTTGTAGCCTAAATAATTTGCGAATGTTTGAGACTTGTTGTTTAGCTAATAACACTGTGCTAGAACTCGAAACTTGTTTTGGAAAAAAGCCGGGGACCCGGTGGGTAAACCTAATTCGAGTACTCTGAATCCAATGGTGCTAACCATGTTTTAGGTTAACTATTGTTTAAAAAATAAAGAAGATTGAAAACTTGCACTTGAAAAGCACTTAAAAATTGCATTTGTTCCCACCTTTCTGCCATTCATTCATTTTTATATCAATTAAAAGAACACAAAGAAAAAAATATACAAGAATTATGTTCAACAAAACCATGTTATTGAAAAAAATTTATTTATTTATTATTTATTATTTTTTATTTGTTACATTTATTATTTGTTACATTTTTGAACTAGCATATTGTAATTAAACAAAAACAAAAGACTTAAGAAACAAACATGGGTACAAAGACGAATCCAGCGTTGCCAAATGTGCAGATTTATCTATTTTTAGCAGTTAAAAAAACTGTTGAGCAGACGTGCAGTTTTCTATTTAAAAAATCGACTTTTCTTTAAAATTATCAGTTTTTAAAGCTTTTTGCTTTTGCCTTTTTACTTCGCACACCATTTTTCAATTTTCCAATACACACTTCAAATCATCAGTAATTAATTTTTTGCCATCTGATATCAGTGACACACGCTAATCCATGTGCTAATCGTAAAAAGAACCTCACCAAATTGCAAGTTATATGCAAAGAATACAGTCAAAATATTAAAAACATTTTGGTTTTCGTACGAGTTTAAAAAATGTTAAAGGCAAAAAAACTTCTGAATTTCTATGCGTTTCTTCATTGAAGAATTTGTATGGTTAGGCTCATAAAGATCACACTATATGTATTTAAATAAAATACTTATAAAATTTGCAAACTCCTCACCCCAAGCAAAATTCGAAAACGTAAGCCAACATTCTAGAACAAATCTTGGGAGGAGTAAATAATAACGAAACCGGTTGCTGGAAAAGTCATACCGAAAAGCTTGTGATTGTGAGCAGTGGCGGATTTATGTCTGATGCCACCCTAGGGCCCGTGAGATATGCCGTCCTTTTTGCTCTATGAAGGAAATATTTTTGTAGCTACGCTATTTATGGCGCGATACAGGAGTTAGGACGTGATTTTCGTAACAAAAATAATCGACACTATTACAGTTATAATTTTATTTTTGATTTGATTTCTTTGTACTTAAAAGCAGAGTACAAAAATAAACGAAACAAATTGTTTGATTTTGTTTTGTGTCGTTTTTCGAAGTGACTGAAGCAAATAGAAAACAAAAACAATGAGAACGATTGCTTAATTTGTTTTGTTTTGTGTTTGCACATGAGCATATACCAAAGAACACAGCCGATCGGCTGTAAACCGGCTAACAGCCACCACCGGCCACAAACAATACATTAATTTAATCGTACGCCACTAGAAAATAAAATAATGGGATGTTTTGAAATATTTGCAGCGAATTTGATATCATCATATAATATAATTTTATTGCATTGTTATTTAACACATGCAGTTTGTTTTATATTACTAAGCAGCATAGCTACAACCGGGTGTCCTAAGACACCTCTCTTCTTTTTAAAATTAAATACGCAATTTAAAAATATTTAACAGTAAAAAATCCGCATGGTCCTGACAGTATAAGTTCGCTAGTACTGCCAAAAGGTAGTAAAACCCTATACTGAACCTGGCGATTTTGGAGACCAATTCCTTTTTATGGACCTCAAAAAAATTTCAAAAATCAGTGCGCCTAAAAAAATTGTGTTACCAGTTTTTGACCAACACATAATTCAGACTTAGTGATGGCGTTTTACTATATATAGCAATAATGTAGCTAAGAGTCTACTGAATAAATCTCATTAACATTTTTCGCATAAAAAAATTATTTCTGCATGCATTTTTTTTCTTTTGAAAAAGTAAGGTGATATTTTGCTGACAATACTTGGCAATACACGGCCATGTCACAGAGTTCAATTGCGTTCGGAAACGGAATTCAATTTACCTCAATATATCAAGCTCTAGGCGGAACATACCCCAGCATAGCAGCGCCCCAACAGTCTGGACACACCTGACAAATTTCCGTACTTTAGTTTTCTTTTTTAGACACCATCTCCTACAAAAATGGGATGGATTGAATTCCGTTTCCGAACGGAATTGAACTCTGTGACATGGCCGATAATCTGCATGTGTCTAGTCAACCCAATAGGTCATACAGATCACTTTTTAACTTTTTGTCGTTTTTCACAATTATTCGAGGCTAAAAAAATGTTTTTGTTTTTTTTTTGAATATCATAAAATTAATGCACATTTCTCTGTTAATACTTGGTGCAAAAATGTTCTTAACTTTTTTTTAATAGAGGAAATAATATTTTGTTTTATCTAATCTTTTCAGCATAATTTACAAGGACTAATAGTTTTTCACCAGCAATATTTGGCAAAGCAGTAATAAAACCTTAAAATAGTAAATACTAAAGTTTGGAACATAGAAAATGCAACAGTAACAAAGAAAGTAAAAAAAATGCAAAAAAGTAAAGTCTAACTAGTAAAAAACGAAAAATTTAACTTGCGAATTTATTAAAAACAGCAGTCAGTCAAACAGAAAACTGTTCGAACATGTCGACTGCTCAAGTTCTTCGTTGTAAATAATTTTTCATTTACTGCGTTCGCTTTGACTGCGACTGCTTGCATTTTTGGAAGCAGAAGCAAAATCACTAGAGTGCGCTCTGGTATCGTAAATAAACATGTAAAATACATTTACCCGAACTCTTGCTAAATCTCCACAATGCACAATGGTCTACTCAAGAGCACCGATAAATTAGGAACCATTCACATATTACGTAACGCTGTTTTTGCCGATTTTTGACTTTTGATTTTTTTTATAAAATTTTTGCAGTATAAAATAGAACCCCAATTAAATGTCTATAAATTTCTTATACAATGTATATTGACACTTCACACATCACTGGTATATACATATGTATACATTCATATGTGGGTACCACGTACGATCCTGGATTGAATGTATTTTTTTTTCATCAATTAAATAAATAAAAGAAAAAAATATATATATATTGTACGAAAGAGCGTTATTTAATATGTGAATGGCCCCTTAGGGTAAAGTCAGAATTATATTAGAAATTTTTAATTGATATACAGCGAAACTAATTCACGAAAATTATAAATTTCAAATCATTATAACATTTTACGGTTCTTAATTTTTAGGGTTCCCTAATAAAATCATGCCGTGAGGCCCGGGCCTTAGGCGTAAATCCATCACTGACTGTGAACTAAAAGCTTAAGTTACAATAACTGGTTTAACGCCTCATGCTATACCCATACATAAAATTCCTAACGCAGCGATGTTATGCCATTTTTATGTTTAAATTACTTTTGGAATACTTTTGGTCAGATTTTGCTTCTGAAAAACAATTTTTTTATTCCATATGGTCAAGTTTTTCTTCAAACGTACATGGCAACACTGAACGTCAAATAAAAATAGTGCCGCACAAAAATAAATTATATATTTAATCCTTTGATTCCTAGGAAGAACATACGGCCGCACAAAAATAAATTTACATGAGATTATTTTAAGCGAACGTTTAAAAACGAATCAAGCGGTTCAAATATATAAAAAGAAAATGAAAATAAAGGAGCGCAGTTGAATAAAGTTTTTATTTTTTTGATGAAACTTGCTTGGAAGTTTTATATTTATTATACACTACCTGAGACTGTCAAACGTTCTCTTACTCTTAATTAATTTGTTTTTAACTACAAATTACTCCACATCATGGTCATTTGTTATGTAAAAAAGAAAACAAAAACCTACCAGTTGGCTCCTAGAAGGGGCATATGGCCTCTTTTTATTTATTACCAACAATATTTCAGCTAAATATATCTTTTTATAAATTTCCAAGCCAGTCATTCAAACATTAACTTTAGCACATGCAGATTACTTATCTAGCGATTTTATCTTTTAACAAAGTCGCTTTCTAAACTACAACGTTTCGCTTTTAATAAGAAATTATTTCAATGCCTTTAATCTTGAAAACTATAATTTAATTTAAATTAAAATTTAAATTAAAATTACCCCCTTTAACACAAATATGTATCTTTATTTATATGTTTATTGAAACTTGTGCATATTTATGCTGTTCTTAGTTAAGAATAATTTTTAATTAATAAATCAATTAAAAAATATATTTTTCAACCAACACCACATCTGCATATTTGTGACCAGATAACAAACATTCAACTTATGTATTTTTTATTTAATTAAAATGCATATTAATGTCGCGGAGTAGAATATACAATGGTAAATTTTTAATTCTAAAGGTAGGATCACACGATTGCCGCAAATACACCAATCTGACCCAATTTTTATTGTGGTTAATTGGTGTACAATAATAAAATTGTCCCAATCAAATACGTTGCAGTCACATGATTGCCCCATTTTATAAAAATTTGATTGTCGCAAATTGGCGAAGAATGAATTTGTGGTAATAATTGCCGCAGCCCAGTCACACGACTGTTCTACGGCAACAGAAACAAACAGCTGTTTTGGTAGTTTTTAGTTTATTTTTTGTCTGTTTTATTTTGTACATGAAAATGGTTTATTGTTTTAAAACAAATGAAATTGCATCTGCTTTGTATATTTTGTGCTCCTTAAATATACAAAGCAGAGGCAATTTTCGTTCTTTTAAACGAATAAAAACTAAATATGTATATGGGTTAAGATTGGCTCACAGTTCCATGCTAACGTTTCAAATAAGTTATAATTACATATAAAAGTAAGTTTAAGTCGATACTTATGACAACACTTGGAACACACGAACAAAATAAATTAATTTAAGAAATTGTCGCGTATTGGCTACTTTGATTGCCGCTCGAGAACGCAATAAATATTGGTGCATTTCTAACATTTTTATTGGGGCATGGTTGCCTATCAACCGTTCACACGATTGTCGCACCAGAGTTGCATTTGATTGCGATAAATCGGCACAATATTGTTTTCGATTGTCGTATGAGGCAATAAATTGTGAAATCGCACGATTGGCGTTTAAAATGAACCAATAATTGGTGCATTGCGTCAATCGTGTGATCCTACCTTAAGCTACAAATTATTTTCTTTGAAAATTTAAATTATTTCTTCAGTCTCTTAGCCTTACGATTTTTTTACCTTTTTTTAAACCAAAAAAAAAATGTTTTGCTCAACATTTGCAAAAATTTGTTTGTGTACTAATTGCTGACAGTCGCCAAACTTGACTTGAATATTAATTAGTTTGTCTTTCAACAATGTTTCAGTGTCTTACAATTTTAAACATCAAAGAATTTTTCCTTTTTTGAGAAATAAAAGAAAAATGCTTTACAATTCAAAAAATTTTGAAGGCGGCAAAAAAATTAAACAATATGAGATAAAAGTCAGCTGAAATTTGGTTCAAAGTGTTTCTGTAGATTTCGTGAACAACACGGTATTCCAATATGAGAATAAAATTCTAGTACGGTCAACTAAAACACACTGCATACTCGTATATGTGTGTATATGAAGATAAAACCACGTATCACAACATAGGAGCTTCTTATAAAGTGATAAACTATTGAAAAAAAGAACTTTAAAATATGTTGAGAAATAATGATAATGAAATAATTTTTAAACTATGGACACCCGAAACAGTCAAATGTTTCGGCCATATCGGCAGTAAAAATTTTCAAAATAAATGCACTATTTGTAAGTGGTTTCGAGAAGGCGCAAGTAGAAGGCAAATATCGTTTGAACACTCTTTGGTTGGAAACTGATCTCAATCACTAACTATTGTGTATTTGTCTAGCACTTAATCGAGTACTTGGTAAAACGAAATCAATACCCAGGTTTGATTGAATATTTACACGAATGCTGGACGCCTTGAAATAAACTAGTTACTGAAAAAGAAGAGAGCTCAGAAAATGAACTTCACGAACAAAAATTATGTCATATTAATTAAATCCTCGATGACCCAAGTCTAGCCTCCTGACTACTAGTCAGTGACTAGCTGTAGCAAGTGGATTTGCGAATGTAAAGCTTATTTCCACAAAACATAAAAAAACAGGAAAAGGACATTTGTAACTTCCTTGCGATGAAACTCACTTATCTTTCAACTTAATTTTTTTTATGCAAAAAAATTCAAGATTTATATCGACCACACGAACATTTTTATCGATATCATTGAAAATATGTATACGATTTGGCATCTTTGGCTATCAAAAACAGTTGACCTTTTTCATGATGCATGCGACGGACGGCGAAAGATGTTATTGTATCAATTTACGCTAAAAAATGTAATTACGCTAAAAGTATAATAGAAGTCAATCCTGTACGTTTGCATTGCCTTCTTTTATTTCCGGATAAAAATTATGCCAAATTCCAAATAGATTTAGAACTTAGAGGAGTAAGTACATATGTGTATTCCGGATATATGTATATTAAACCTCTAACAATTTCTTTCAGATGTACGGCATAAAAGTAGAAATTACAATGCCTAAAGCCGAACCGGGTTCATGGTCAAAATTATAATTTCCACGGGAAAAATTGCCACCACCAGTAAAATCTCGACAACAGCCTGTCACTAAAAAAACCATATCAGTAAACGAGTCCGATGATGATGGCTTCAACTTAAATGATATAGAAATATTTAGTTAACACTGGCGTACAGCTATCCGAATTAGCCTCATCTAAAAATGATCTGAATTAAAATGTTCATATTTTATTCAATTTATTAAATTAATTTTTCCAGTATCAACTAGGACAAGAATAAAATAGACGACAATTACGTTAAAACCAAAAATAAAATAATTATTATTTAAATTTAATTATCATTTCCTCATCGTCTTGATCCAAATCGAGCTCACCAATTCCTTGAAACAGTGAGTCATCGATTTTTGCACTCTCAATTCTGTCACCAGCTTCCAGAAAGTATTTAATATCAGACAATGAATAATATCAGACATGAACAATTTGCGACCAGTAAGTTTTTTCGAATCTGACGCCTTTTCTCTTTTAGCCGCTATGCCCGCACTCTCTGCAAATTCCAATTTCCATTTCATAAACGATTCGACAGTGACACGTGTGCCCTCAAATTTCTTACGATCTGCTTCTTCATAGTTGTCCTCAAAGTTGACCGGATGTTCGACGTCGACTAATGGAGCTTCGTCAGGATAAGTCGGGGTATATTTAAACACCAAATGGCATGCCAAGCCTTTGTTAGACTTATCTTTACCGTATTCTTATGTGGCTATGGGTATTATTTATTTGTGTAATTTATTTATGTAAAGACGTACATACATATTTATATAGATCATATTATGAGTACATATGTATGTACTTACATACATATATTTATGCATGCATATTATTAAAAAATATTAAACAACTTTAGATTACTAGCCTTTATACAAATACTTTTATAAACAAAATTAAAAAAATGTTATGCACAATTTGTTTATTTTAATTGTTTATTTTATTAATGTGCATGTCAGTTGTGTTTCATTTATGCACAAGAATAGGGTTTCCGTTTTTTTAGTTGAAAACACAATTTTGTATGAAAAAATATAAACTAAAACTATTTATTAGCATGTTGGCAACAGTACGATATTTGACTAATAGGCGAATTAACGTAAGCTGCACGACAAAGTCAAGTCGCGTTATACCAACGCTTTTCATTACGTATTCGTCCATGAGTCGGCTCGTCGTGAGTCGCCTTTGTCGCGTTCTACAAACAGGCTGTAAATCTACTTTATCCTTCCTATGCGTCTATACGTTCTATGCGTTTTGCTCTGTAAGGGCTCAGCTAGCCGACTGTAATGCAATGTAACTGTAATGTAAGAAACAGCTGATCGATATTTTTATATGAAAAGTAGGTTACGTTACATTACATCTCTATTACCATTGTCATTACTTTTCAAATAACAATATCGATCAGCTGTTTCCTACCATTGCAGTTACTTTACATTACAGTCGGCTAACTGAGCCTTAACTTGCCACATACGAGTACAATTACGCTGATTCTACATGCATAAAACGCAAGAACAAAATGGAACGGATGGTATGTACCTTCAGCTTTAATCTTTATGAGTTTATTGCGCTGATTTACATCCAGCTACAACTCCGCATTAGCAGCATAAAACCAATACACACACAACTTAAAAACAGCAAATGTTAAATGAATACGAAAAACACTAACACACACACACAGCTGTGTATACGTATACATTTTATGCTAGATGAATTAGTCTAGTGTAATTTGGAAAATAACCAAAATTGTGCGGCTTAAAAATTGTTCTCGTGTAAATTATCTTTTTGGCAATTCCGTGAATTTTTCAACCACGACTGGCAATTGGAAAGGGTTCAAAATTTTTTTTTTTTTCAATATAAAGCTTAAAAGTCTGTAGTTTATAAAAATAAAATCGTTTTGATTTTTATTTTTGCTGGGCGTTTTAGCGACTATTTAAAATAAAATTATATATTTTTTTGTAATTTACAAGTTCTCTACTAACAGTAAATGCCCTGTTATCTCGAAATCTAGTAGTTACGAGATTTTGAACTAAATCTAGCTGCTTTTTACTAGATTTCCCATACAAAACAAAATCTAGCTTGTGAGTAGATTTGTAGAAAATCTACTCAAAATCTAATATGTTTATTTTATTTTTACTAAACTGTACAACAGTGTGGGCTGCTTCGCTCATGATTGGGGTGTGAAGCATGAATAGAGAGCGAAGCACGTATAGTGGAAACATGCTATTAGCCAGTGGGAAAAGGTAATGAATAGTTAAGGAGAAGGTAATGCATAGCATGTATAATTTTTTATTCCAGAATTCATTACTGTTAACACAGAACATGTCCTAGGAAAGTAATGAATTATTTTAATACGTCCGAGGAATGAATTCTATAATTCATAACACTCGTCAAAAGTAAAAACTAAACATTCTTCTTCTGCAGATGTGGTAATGCACATAGTAATCAATGTGTAATTATTGTGTTTGATCCTTCCTTCGGAAAATAATACATTATTTTCTCCCATTAACTATTTATGTAGTTATGCCTATTTTTCCAGCTGGGTAGCGATTTAACTTCGAGTGTAGGCCTGTTCAATAGCGAAAGGCAGGACGAAAAAAAAGAAGTACAAAAAAAATCAACTTTGCTGTCAAAGCATTTTTGACTGGCAACTACATACTCGTACATGAGCACTTGGCTGTGTTGATAAAATTTTCATTTGAGACTCTAATCATTAAGATTTATTTCATCTCAGAACATAAATCTTGCATATACAAAATAAGGTAAACATTTGCGTAAACCGAAAATTGCTATTTTTATTATAATTTATGAGAGTTTGTTGGAAAGAATCAGGTGCAAAATATTTATATTTGCCAATTCAAACATGCTGAAATTTGATAGCGTTTGTTTTAAAAACTTAATAATGCCAACAATTTCCTGTCTCAAATGAAGTTGTCTTTTGCAGCATTTCCATTCGACACTGAGCAAACACGCCAGACAAAAGTCATTCATTTATCCATTCACATTAATTGGAAACATCTTCATCATCAGCAGCACCATCGTTGAGGAGTAACAAATTTTCTTAAAATGCACAATATCTTTTTTTAGGCTTCATTTGTTTCTTTAACATCTCATATTTTATCTTGTTTCTACAATTCATTTAATATTTCCATCCTAAGGCCAAGCTTTGGCATTGTTTCATTAGTGCCTTTTTTTCTCTCCTTATCTTTCTTAATATTAATTTTATGTTGTCTTAAGAGTCTTTTCGTTTTCGTTTTTGTTTTCATTATTTTTATATTTTTGCTGTGCCTCGCAAATACTTTTCGTTTGAAAATTACTTACGCATTGATTGAATTGGCCTTTGGCAAAGTGGGAAAGAAAAAAATTTTTAATTTTGGTAGCTGAATTTTTTCTTGATACCTGCAATTCTAATGACTGGTTAATGAAATATTAAATTGTGATTCCTTTCGGCACTGAAATATTATGAGTACAAGAACATATGTTCATATGCAAGAGCATATCGGGTGATTGCCACATCTTGCATGTTGCCATAAATGTATGGGAGATCATGCAAATTGATAAATATTTAAATTGAATGTTTAAGACATGCTGTGCAAGTCAATTATATAAGATTATTAGAAATAAAGTAGTAGTAGATTACTTGGGGCAAGAGCATATTTTTATAGTTTCTTACGAAAAGCAAGAAGGGCTTATAAATTTGAACACTTTATTAAAAATATACATATACGAGTATTCTACTAGTTTTGTTATGCTGAGTACACAAATTGCATTTCTTGTGTTGTGATGTGAAACCAGAATTGTGAGGTGAGTGTGTTTAACGATGGGGGACTGTAAAAAAATATTAGAAGCATCCATGTCTCAGGTAGGGAGGGACATGGATGTTTTTCCGCTTGATAAGTTATTTTTGTGTAAGTTAATTTTTTTTCAATTTCGATTGTTCGGATCCCGGTGGTGGTTGTAGGTTGGTACCTACCCTGCGGATGCGCCTGTGAGCTGGCTGGCATTACAACTACTGCGAAAAGAGGTGACGTAACAATATGGTGTCATTTATTATATTTTTTATATGTAAAGCAATGCTAAACAACGAAGAATATGGGAAATGACAAACGTTGCCACTAGTACACACTTTTACGATGTCACAAAATGCCACAGTGTGTTTTGGGCATTACTCTCTTTATCGATATGCAGGTCCTAAGATGAAATAGGAAAAAAAAAAATTACTTGAGTCATAGTATAGTTTACTCAGGAGTATAGCCAAAACTCTGCTCGGCAGTTTGTCTACTAAACATGGGATATACTCGTATGTTTATATTAGGGATGTAATGTATGTTCTCATTCGTTTTCGCATTCGCAAATTATTCGCTTACTTTTGATATTTGAATTGGCTTTTGCATTCGCTAAAATGTTTGCGAATATTTCAAGCGAATGCTAAAAACAAAAAAATTTCGTACTTCTTTTGTGAAAATAGTTTGTGATTAGCAAACGTCAAAAACACGAAAATTATTTGAAGCCGGCATGAAAAAGATACATATATGTACTTACAAGTAAAGCATTCTAATCAAAGCTTTGAAATTTTATCGGACAACTTTTCTATAAATAAGTTCTCATAAGTATCAAAATGAAACCAAAATCCAGCGGTGTTTGCAAATATTATTCAGTTTTTGAAAAAGAAAGGGCAGTGCTTATTTTGCGCGAAAATAATTTCTACTTAAGACTAGTCTGTTTTCATTCATTCACTACTTCGTACAAAAAATTTTAAATGCAAACAATATTAACTACACAGAAAAAAATGACTTTGATATTTGAATACGAAAATCGTTCATTCAATAAAAAAATCTTTTGAATTTTCAGTGATGACGATTTTTGCATTATTGATAAATAAAATTGTATGCAGGTTTATTGAAAATAAATTCAATAAAAAAATTTAATGAATCCAAGAAAAAAGTTGTTGACTGAAATTTTTTCTCAGTCATAATTGTTATTGTGAGTGTGTGGATGAATGTTTTTTTTTTTTGCTTGGCTGCGATAAAAACTAAAGGTGTTTGAGATGAGTCGAAGCGGCAACCTCTTGACTAATAGACTAACGTACTTATCACTCAGCTAAAGAGCAAATCGTTATTATGTCCTAGTTTACACTATGCAAGTCTTATTGCTAAGCTCATTAGTTTTAGGGAGAGAGAGACGAGGGAAACAGTAACGTTGCTTTTCCCTCGTCTCTCTCTCTCTCTCCCCTAACAAACTAATCAGCTTAGCAATAAGACTTGCATAGTGTAAACTGGGACTAAATACGCAAACAAAACATGATTTCTGATGTTTCTTCTAAATGTGCGCATTGCGTTGACATAATTTAAAAATAATTTTTTTGAGTAAAAAAAACAGGCCACGACGTTTTTCGGCTGCTTGTCGGAATTCACACGTACGAGTATACAACACGAGCAATCAAAATATACAACAACACTTGCAGACCACCGCATTGGGTCAATCAACAAGCAAGATAAGCAACAACAGAAACAAATTAAATTAAACGATATTTTAAACTGCGCGGTTTGATAAAATATCGTATTGAGTTAATGACAAATATTATTGAAATTAAAATTTGTTTTCAATAACATAGTTTTGTTGAAAATAATTCTTGTCTATTTTTTTCTGTGTAGTCCTTTTTTGTTGCAATTTTAACACGAAACAAGTTTCACTCATATTATTTCGCATGAAAACTTAAAATGTTGAAGATATATTTCATATGTTATTTCAATTTTTCTTAATATATATTTTGACAGCATTTTACATGAAATTTTTAACAAGGCTTTAGGGCCGTAGTACGAATGGGTTGATTGCTGATTGCGTGCATATTTCTTTCCGTTTTAAGAATTTGTATTTTTTAATAAATTAATAAATATTTGCTCAATTCAAGACTCAATTTAAATAAAATGCTATACGAGTATAGGTATAGTACATCTATGTATATAATACGACATCATAATTCTCGTATTTGCATTCGCTTTCGCAAAAATTAAAATGTATTATTCGCTTTTGCATTCGCATTCGCCAAAGTGGTATTCGTTACATCCCTAGTACATATATAGTCTGCAGTCTAGTCTACTCAATATCTTCTGTAAAAAAACCTTAATATTGCAGTCATTCATATATACTACATTGCGCTGGATTAAGCTTTAAACTTATGGCAATTGCCATATTAAAATCATTCGAAATGATTCGAACCCACTGTTTTTGATCCACAACACATGGATATAATTGAAAGTTAAAATGAAGTTCTCTTTTTTAATTTTTTTGTCTACTTCTGAATGTGATGCAACCCTAATATCATCATTATTGTTGTAATTCTGAACGACATGACGGATCCTTCAATACTCCCATTAGAGAAACTAAGAAACTCCACTTTTGGTCGTTACACAATAATCTTTGTTTTTTTTTTTGGTATTATGATTGATATGAATCTATAATTTCTGAACCGTTTGAAATTTTTTTGCGGTTTTTGCTCTCAGTTGTTAGTAATGAAAGCTAAAAAACTTTAGAGGTTACAAAGAAGAATAACTTAAAATTAGCTTACAGCATTTATTTTCTTTATTTCACGCATCATTTTACAAAATTAAAGATTTGTTTACAATTAATTGTAAAACTGCTTGTCACGTTTTGTAATGGAAGCTGTAATTTAAATTTTCTTCATCATCTGTTTTTAAGCCTATCCTTTATTTGATCACAAGCATGTTTTGAAAATGCGGCAATCTATTGCGAAATTCTGTTGACTACGGATAATCAAACTTAAAATTAATGTGACGATAATGTAAAGACTATTTGGTCATTTTTATTGGCGACAAATAGAGAGATAGAGAGGGTAGAAAAAGGTTGCGAGTGAAGTAGGGGTTGTTCACATATTACCTAACGTCCCAAAATGGGGGTAATTCATACAGAAATTTTCTTAAAAAGCATGTTTGTTAAAGCGGGGGTTTAAAAACTCCGAAAATAGCTTTACGTAATATACACGCAAAGAAAAGATATGGTTGTAGCATGGTTGAGAAAACAATATTATGTTCTCCGAAACAAATGTGTGGTCATTGAAAGCAAGTTGTTGTTATTTTAAACATTAATTGAGTTACGATAAACAAAGCAATGTTTGAATTTAATAATTACATTATTATATTCATAAAAAGTGTGATCTGGTTAGAATTTAACAATATAGTTTTGTTAAAAGTTTATGACTACAACATAATTTGTATTATTATATAAAAATAATATGATGTAAATAACTATATAATGTTATCCAAAACCATACTATAGTTAGTTTAAAAAAAATCTTTTTCAGAAATATCTTCTGTCAGTTCAGTGTTTCGTTTGTCGATAACTTGATAGTGCACGCGTAGTGTTAAATAAATAAATAAAGTATAAATAAAAGGGTAAATCAATAAAAATATATATAAATATATTTCTTTATACGTGCGTGTCTGCATTTCGTGTACGCACATATGGACATATTAACATTTTATTTCCACAATATTATTTTATATTGGACTTGACGCACAGCTGTTTTAAGCAAAAGATCTATCAATATATGGTTAAAAACCAAAATATTATGATTATGTAAAATAATACTGTGGTCGTATTTAACAATATTATTATAATATTAGAATATGGTATAGTTAATTTCAATTATATTTTAGTCACATCTAATAATAGTATTGTCATATTTAACCAAAATTTGATAACTTTGAACAATACCAAGATTAGTTATAACAAAGTTAAATGTTATTGTAGATAATATTATTATTAACACAGACAATAATATTACTAAAACTTTTAATTCAATCATAGTATGTTGCTGTTTGATTATGGTTATCTCAACCATGTTTTTTCTTTGCGTGTACACAGAGAGAATAGATTGGTTAAAAATCTGTTGGAGCAACAAATATTCAATTATGTCTACCAATATTCCATATTTTCTATCAATTGTCAATCAATTGTACGATTTCTTTTATATTTATAAACAAAAAACCATAATTACAATGTAAATAGAATTCTCACAATAATTTTATTAGTAATAATACTTGATTCCGTTTATTTCTAATAACCATTTTAAAGTATTGGTAGACTTAACTTAATTAAAAATAAGTTAAAAATTTGAAATTAAAAAAAAAATTATTCTTGTAAACAATATTTAGTTTGAGAAAAGAAATTCGGTTATTGTAACTAACTAATCATTTGTCGTCGTACTGAAATTCTATTATAATAAAAGAAAAGGAAATGAAATACTTTATTGATGTTCCTAATCGAATTTTTTATTCTGAATGCAAAAGGAAAAACATAATTTGTTGTCGCAATTGAATTATTCCTTATTTGTGGACAAATTTGAATAATTTATAATCAAAAAATAAAAATTAAATAGAAATGTCATATAAAAAATATCTTTTGCAGAATAATTGCACAAAATCCCGATTTAACAAAAAAGGTAAGGACATTATTATATACTCGTATATCGCAAAATATTCGAAGTGTTATTACTATTATTCTGAAGTGAAATTATTTGTGCAAAGAATCGAATACCGGCAACGGATGTTATAATGAACCACACGGTTAAAAAATTTGCACATTACATTCACTTCAGAATATAAGCGAAAACTTAGAATAATATGCGATAAATATAATAATGTACTTGCATACCTTTTTTAATCTGCACAAACTGTTTTTATGTATGTATGTATGTGTATGAGCCATGTCTACCAATGATTCCTTTAGAAATATCAATTATATTGGTTGTTTCAATTAATTATTTCCATAGTCACAATTAAAATTTCGTTCTAAAAATTCACTTATCGCTAATGAAAAATTGGTGTTTACAAAAGCTTTATTCGTTGAATTGTGCATAAAGGAATCGTTAGCCGACTGTAGAAATCGTAAATGTAATCTTAATATATATAAAAATCAAAAACACGTTTATTTGTTAGGGGTGAATTCTTCAATGCCCCAACAGATTTTCGCCCTCCACCCCACAAAATATTTGTAAAAGACCGGCGCGTGGTTTTATATATATTCTACCCTGGTAAATGCTACGCCCCTTTCAGAAATAGTGATTTTAATAATATAAGTTAATCTATAATATAAAAATGAATCGCTGAATGTGTTGCTAAGCGCAAATCTTGAGAACAGCTGGAACGATTTCGCCAATTCTTTTTTTATAATATTTCTTGAAGTACGAGGAGGGTTCTTACGGAGAGAAAATTTTAAAACTAGGACCAGGACCGCTATAGGGAGGAAATTTCTGCCCCTCTGAAATGTCCAAACCGAGTTTAATGAAATTTAGAACATAGATAGATCTGCGTCCAAAAAGTCACATAGGCCATGTACATTTTTAAAATTAGGACCAGGAGGGCGATAGGGGGAAATTTCTGTCCCTCCAAAAAGTTCAAACCGATTTTAATGAAGTTTAGAACATAGATAGATTTCCATCTAAAAATTCGCATGGTCTATGTACATTTTTCGAACAAGGACCAGTAGGGCGAGGGGGGCGGGATTGCAGTCCCTCCGAAACATTCAAACCGATTTTAATGAAATTTAGAACATAGATAGATCTGCGTCTAAAAAGTTACATATGCTATGTACATTTTTAAAACTAGGATCAAGAGGGCGATAGAGGGAAATTTCTCCCCCTCCGAAACGTTAAAAATCAATCAAATTACTGAAAATTAATTAAATATTTGTGTAATGTCTTTCCTTCAAATTTATTTTAGTTGTTGGCGTAGCAACGCGCGCAGGGTACAGCTAGTGTAAATGTAAATGTAAACGTTTGTGCGCTTATATATAGAATGCTTATAAACGTGTCATGTGCTTTCGACATAAACCAAAAAACTTCTTTCTGCACACATGCTCGTAAACCCTCGGACGACGATTTGGTTTTTTTGTACTTTTTTTGTGCAAATAAAACAAAAATAGCTGGCAAAAAAATTAATTTCCATCAAATTGGTGTTAAAACATAAATCACATCAGTAAATAAACAAACAAATAAATAAAGTAACATTGAGCCAAGTTTAAAACAATATTAAAAAAAGAACTGAAAAGACTCAAGACGGCAGATATACATACATACAGCCAGTCTCTTTGTAAAGTGGCTTTAAAAATCACTGATTAAAAAGAAATAAAATGTATGAGTAACAATTTTACACGATCAAAGCACATATGAGTTACTATATAAATTATTTATTTGGCTTTAGCCTTATCAGCAGTTTTTGGTAACAAGCATAAAAATGCATTAAAGTCATACATCATGAGCTTAAACTGAAACTGAAATCAGCACCGTGAGTGAATGAATGAGCTAAGGCCAGCAGTGGATGACTAGCGAAGAAGTTTAAATTATTATTAAGCTTAAGATTTAGGCAGTGTACAGCAGATTAAAGTCGCCTTCAATTCTTTGTCATATTGTATATTTTTATATCGATTTCTTTTACAAGTTTTACCCAGTTTTATATATTCGAGATGATGGTGGCGTATACATAATTAATTTTATTTGCACATGCAATACAAAAAGGTGTCTCTTATAAAATTGATTGTTTAATTTAATTTTTTCTCTCTTTATACATTTTTATAATTCTGTGGCACAATAAAAGAAGTAAGTTCGAAATAAGAAAATTGCCTCCAGCTTACTCATCAGCACTTTATACAAAAAAAATCTAACAGCCAACTCTCAAGAAAAATCTGTTTGAAAACAAAATGAAAGTGGGAAAAATAAAGATAAACGATTTATATGCACATTCATGTTTAAAGAATTTTTGCAAGTTGCACAGTGGTGCAATTTGCAAAAAAAGTGGCCGTACTTTTACTGAGACAAACACAAGATTTCTGCTACTACTTTTTTTTTTGTTTTGAATTGTCAAATTTGATATAAAAAATAAATTTCTTGCCAAAAAATAAAATAAAGTAAACGGCGATGTTATTATTGCAATCAATTGGCACTGAAATTAAAGTAATTTCAAGCAAACCGCTTTCACTCCTTGATTGCAAAATGATTTCAAATTTCAATATGAAATGTAATTGAAATCACAACTACATGTAGTCAAAGTCTAATGAAATATTATACGTTTCCCCTATAATCTGGTGAAAACCTCCAAATTTTGTTTCTATGTAAAAACTGCTTAGAATTAAATATTTTGTATGTCAGCTTTAGAAAACTTTGTGAATAAAAATTTACATTTTTGGCAATTCAAAATAATCAAAGGCAGCTTTATTTCTAGAAGAACAAAGATTTTGGTTCTGATCTAATTTTGATTGCAAGTACTAAATTTGTCTGCAAGTAAAGTAATTGAAATTGCATATATTGTGTGATCTCGTGCATACTTAGTATAATTTAGTATAATGAATTTAATTATTATATAAATTATGAATTATAATTTTTCATTATATCACGGAAGCCATCTGGATTTCTTGCTGTACGAATATGTATTGAATCACCAATTGTTCCTATATATATATAAGTTCTCATATTTCCTACAAGGAACATAGGGCCATAACAAATCTATTCCATTCTGATTTGTCCGATGCAAATATTTTTATCTCGCTCCAGCTCTTTACTTGGTTGACCACTTCAATTTCGATTTGGTAGCGCCAGGTGTGTGATGGTCTTCCATTCCTGCGACTTCCTTGTGGATTTCGTTTGATAGCTTGTCTTGTGACGTCGTCAACGGGTTTTCGTAGGGTATGTCCTATCCAGCGCCATTTTCTTTACCGGATCTCGATATGTACAGGGATTTGAGAGGTTTGGGCCCATAATCTTTCATCGGTTGTCGCAACCAGCTAGACCATTTTTAAAATTCTACACAGGCAGCGATTTATGAAAACCTGTAGCGAATTAATATCCTTCTTCGCTGCATTCCACGATTCACATCCATCCGCCATCTAACGTTTTTTTTCAACTAGTGCTTATTTCGTGAATGGTAACACTTAGCTCATGTCTGATTTAACAGATAATTAGCTTTATCCTTCCGCTGAACGAATATGGTTGTGTATACGCTTGAACAATGCTGGGAAATATTGCGACATTACTTTGCCGACTTTGCCAAAAAAAAAAAAATCATATTTTCAGATGAAGCTCATTTTGATCTTGGCGGGTATGGAAACAAGCAAAATTGTCGCATTTGGGGCACAGAAAACCCGCACGCATACATTGAAAAGCCGTCGCACCCAAAACGAGTCACTATTTGGTGCGGATTTTGGTCCAGAGGCATAATTGGGCCATTTTTCGAAAATGAGCAAGCAATGGCCGTTACAGTCAATGGCGATCGTTATCGGGCCACGTTGAACGAATTTTTGTTCACAAAAATTGAAGAGGAGGATATTGGCAACATTTGATTTCAACAGGACGGCGCTACGTGCCACACAGCCGAAGCTACACTCGATGTTTTGCGTCCTGTTTTCAAAAAAAAAAAAAGTTATCTGGCGGACCCTTTAGAAGAGCTGATTTTATGCCGGAGTTAAATATTTTTAGTTTGGTTCTTTCCGAAATATGTGCTGATCGCCATATGGGGTTAAGAATGCGAAATGAGTGCTTAACAGCTTTTATTCGATTTCTTACGTCATCTGCAGAGCCACCTGTTATAGTCAGAAGACTTCCAAAATGGCAGAACGCTAATGCATCCTCAAGATTATTCCCGTCTATTGTGAATGCGTTGTTATTGGTGCCATTAATTTTCATTGCTTTATTTTTAGAAATATTTATTTTATTTTATTTTTAGCTGCTTCTGTTTTTACTGCATTGATCTTAGCTTGCATATTCCCCTTTGCTCACATGAGGCTCTTCTCATTATGTTGTTCTTAGCCCCGTCGAATTTCGTATATTCCTCAGGAAATATGTTTTCTTCCCAAGCTTCGCCTTGCTTCTATTCTTTCTTCTAGTATTAGTTGTAAAAGTTAATTTTTTTCACCAGAATAGGCAGTTTTCTTCTATAAATGGTGCAAGTAATTCACAATAGTAGTTGATTCTTTTTAGAACTTCATGATTGGATGATCTATTCACTCATAGTATTTTAAACAATCTTCGGTAGCAACACATTTCATATGCTTTAAGTCTACTAATGGTGGTATATTTAAGCTTTAATGCTTCTACCTAATACTTGATTACCGACCAGACGTAGGTAGCACTTCATGAATTTTATTCGAAGGTTAAAATCTGACTTCTTCACTTACTACAATATTTGTTATATTTATTGCAGGTGGTCCATTTCGATTCCTCTCTTCGTGTCAACCCCAGAGTACCAATTTTCGTGTACGACACATCTAAGATATCATGAATTTGATAACTCTTTCTTTATAACGGTTGTTAATGCATAGCGGACAGAGCTGTCAACGAATCATTCTTTTTTGATTTTAATTAGCTACGAATTAGCTAAATTTTTAATTAATTCTGTTCAAAACAAAAAAGAGTTGAATGAAATTTGAATCAATTAATGCTAGGAACACAACTGGGACGAACTACGAATTTCGTCCATGTCGACGAATTCGTCGATAAGAGTTCGCTGCGCTGAGTTGGTTATTGTATGTGCAAAGACAGAGAGAAAGAGAGAAAAAATTGTTTTTTCGTCGTTCGCCGGCGTAAGAAATAGAAATAAATCTATTTCTATTTTGCCGCGTATGACGAATTTCGCCCTACGCCATGATTGTGTGCATTTTCATATACACCAATGTGTTTTATTTTTGACGACGAATATTCGCGACCAAAAGTTCGTCGTTCGTCGCAGTTGTGTTCCTAGCATAAATCGAATCAGGCAGAAATGAATTTCAATTCGTTTTCAATTCAAATGAATTTGTTAAAGCGAATTGTAATTCATTTCCAATTCGTTTGAGTTGAATTGATTTTGAATTAATTCAAATAAATAAGAATAATGAATTGTAATTCAAATGAATGAATTGCAAGCAATCAAATTCAAGAGCAGACCTAGGGGAAATGAAGAATGGAAATTTCATCATATCATGGGAATTTTAAATCTTAGATTTTTTTGTCTTTGGACTATACCAGGTGATATACAAAACGAGAGTAATGCTGGGAACACAACTGGGCCGAACGACGAGTTTTTTGGTGCAAACTTTCCTCATACAAAATAAAACACATTTGTGCATATGAAATTGAACACAACACCGCCGTCGACAAAAAATGCTAACACAAGCTTTAATTTCTGTCGCCTTGAAGCCACAATTGATAATCTGGTGCAAACTATAAAGCACTTCACAACAAATATGACTATTTTGATGCAAAAAATGTTGAGAATGCAGAATAATCTACTTCAAGCAATAGTTAACAAGCCATGAACACGTTAAAAATAATTTTCTGGAACGCAAACGGCATTCGCCAACATAAAAACGAGCTTGAACACTTCCTCACGGAAAAAATATTCATATAATATTGGCCTCTAAGACTCATTTGACTTCGAGAAGCCTTTTCAAAATAAACTACTAATATTGTGTTGAAAATGTTTCTACAAATTTCGTCATATCATCAATTTACTCCCCTCCCAGATTCTCAATCACTAAATCAATACGAAGATTTTCACAAATCGCTTGGACCTTGTTTCGTAGCAGCTGGAGACTACATACGTTTTTGGGTTCACGTCTTATTACCAGCGATGCCAACTTGGTGCCTTTGGGACTTTTTTTAGTGTTTTTTGAAGACTCAAAACGCCAAATTTTGAACGATGGTGCACTATGTAGTGCTTTTAAGAAATTTGTGTATTTCTTAAAATTACTTTAATAAAAAGTTGGTGTATTTATTTTTTTAGTGTAAAGCATACCTTTTGCATCTGATATATTAAATTAAAGATGATACTATTGCCGAAATAGAGAACTGCTTAGAAAATATTAAACATTATTAAAATTCACTCGTTTTTCACGTTAGTGCTTTTTACGTTATTTAGATCTCAAAATTGGATCTTAGAGCCAAAAAAGTTGGCATCACTGCTTATTACACCTAGAGGTAGAGCGTTGTTCAAGACAATTTCATTTCGAGTGGGAGCCCACTTACTTATATATTGACATACAAAAAATTCCGGATGGAATAGATTTTTGGCGCCATGAAAAATATTTCTAGGGATATAGTTCATGTCGAAGCTTCTCTATATCTCTCCTCCTATCACTCTCCCACCATCATTACAATCTGTAACCCACTAAGAAGTGACCTACCTCAGCCATATGTGAAGAGAATCGTGTTAATTGGCTGGAGTTTAAAAAATATCTCCGTAGTCATTGTACGGAAAACATTAAGCTAAGATCATCCGATGATATTGAATCTAACATTGCCAATCTTAACGAAAATATTAAACAGGCTGCTGAACATGCTTTTACCTCCCATCCGCAGACTGAAAAAAGGAGAGCTAGAAGGGAATGGCAACAGCACAGATCACCAAAACATAAAATCAGACTGAAATAGTGCACTAAACGACTTCAAGAGTTGCTTGCATCTGAAAAAACTGCATCTCTTAAAAACTATCTGAAATGTCTCGATGTCAAACCAGCATCTAATTACTCTTTGTAGCGCACTGCCAGAAAGCTTAAAACACCCGTTGAGTTTAAACCACCTCTGCGCACTTCTACCGGAGGTTGGGCAAGAAGTGATACTGAAAAATATAACGTGTTCGCAAAGCATTTAAAATCGGTGTTTACCCCAAACAGATGTACTGCTGGTGCTGATTTACCGAGTGTAGTTGCTCTACTTACTCGACCCTTAAAGTTTAAGATGTGTGATGTAAAAAAATTAACTGCTGAAATCACCCGAAGAAAGCTGCGGGTATTGATAGAATCAGTAACCAAATGTTGATGAAATTGCCTTGTATTCCAATTGGAATCCTGCTATTTATTTTAAATACCAAATTACGACTAGAGTATTATCCACACCACTGGAAGATTGTCAAGGTCAAAATGATTCTAAAGCCGGGCAAAGATCTAACCAAGGCTGAGTCATACCGGACAATAAGTCTACTATCAACAATGTCGAAACTTTTCGAAAAACTGCTCATGACAAAATTGTCCCCAATTCTGATTGGTAGGGGGTGCATACCGGACCATCAATGTGGTTTTAAAAGTCAGCATAACACCATTGAACAAACGCATAGATTGGATCAATTTATAAGAAGAAAATTTTAAGAAAAGAAATATTGTTCTGCCGTCTTTATTGATGTCTCTCATGCATTTGATAAAGTGTGGCATGAAGGCCTTATTTTAAAATTGAAATCATATCTACCAATAAACATTCTAAATCTTTTGGAAAGTTACATTGTTACCCGGCAGTTCACTGTTGTGGAAGGAGACTTCATGAGTGTGCCCGAATCTATGTATATCATCCGGTGTGCCACAGGGGAGCATACTGGGGCCAGTTTTATATTTGATTTATACTTGTGATATGCCTTTGAGCAGCACTATCCATACATCTATATTTGCCGATGATACAGCCCGCCTTCGTATGCACGAAAACCCTCACGAGGCTTCCCGATATCTACAAGAACATATTACACAGCTGGAATTATGGTTAAACTTATGGAGAATTAAGGTAAACGAACAAAAGTGTGTTCAGGTAACATTTACTCTGCGAAAAGATACCTGTTCACCCATTCGAATCAATAATCAAGTTGTTCCTCAAAATTCGCATCTAAAATACCTTGGTATACACCTTGATCGACGACTTACATGGAAACACCATATTGACTCAAAGCTAACACAAATGAAAATTAAATTAACTCGGATACATTCGCTGATTGGTAGAAATTCAACACTCAGTCTAGATTGTAAACTTATAATATACAAGTCGCTTTAGAAACCAATATGGTGCTACGGAATTCAGCTATGGGACAATGTTTCAGCTTCCAATGTAGAGAGAATCCAACAAAGACAAAAAAAAATTTTACGTTTGATAACATCGGCTCCATGGTACATTAAAATTTCAAATTTACATCGAGACTTAAATATGCCACTAGTGACTGAAGAAATTGCAAAATACGCAGGCAAATACTTAACAAAACTCGAGTCCCATACAAATCCCCTAATCTTGAATTTTACTGGACACATGCGCTTAAAAAGAGAGGGACATTACAGGTCTAATACTCAACACTCCAGATGAAACAGCTTGAAAATAGTTTTGTGCTTAATACGACATTTATGTATTATGTACAGACGGTTGTAAGATCTTATAATATTGTCAGATCTGGCAATGTGCTGATAATGTACTGGCAATCAAAAATTGCCAGCAAAAGGTAGATTGTCAGTTCACACGGTTGTATCAAATTTGTCAGAAAATCTTACAATTTATTGCCAGACGGTTGTATGACAATAAATTCATCTGACAAAATTGTCAGTCGAAAAATTGTCAGCTCACACGGTTGTCATATACAAAAATTTTCAGATCTGTTGTTTTGCGTTGCCAGACTCAAAGAATTTATTAGAAATTGTTAAATATCAATCCCTTTTGGTTGTGTTAAATGTAAAAAGTGAAAATATAAATAAATTATTATGAACCATAAAGAAGCAATTGGAATGATTTAGTCGGCATATATTTTTTTATTTATATTTTCTTTAAAATAAAGCGTATGCAGTGTTGCCCATAGAAAGAATTCTCTTACAATGACGCCATTGTCAGATGCATAAAGTTCGCACATCTGACAATATTAAAATGTCTAACAAATATCTGGCAATAATTTTACAATGTGTTCACACGATTGTAAGATGTCTGACAATTTGTTGTCAGCTGTTCTTGATGTCAATGATGCTTTTTCGATGTCAGACAAAAATTGCCAGTTCACACGGTTATAAGAAATTTTTAGCACATTTTACTAACAATATTGTAAGATCTGACAACCGTCTGTACATAGCTTAAGTTTATGCCTGACACTGGTTGGGCCTAATTATTATATTTAAATTTAAGATTTGAATACTTACTGTTAGTTAATTTTTTTTTTGAAGATATATACAATAAATAAATCTTTGGTTGTAAAAAGAAAAGTATTGAAATGTCTAATTTAAGATTTAATTGTTGTTTTTTTTTTCTCAATCAAAAATTTTTGATTCTAAAACTGAATTAATTTTCGTCTAATATAAGAATTTCACTCCACTGTATGTGGGCAACAAAGCGACAATTCATGTGCGTGTTGAAACATGAGTGTTTTACGATTTTGTGATTTGTTTGAATGAATGTACACAATTTTTCATCGTTGCAAAGATTTACATTTAAATTACACGAAAAGCATTCACATTTCAAATCAACCATCCATCCGTCCGTCCAGCTACTCTGCCTGCCTGTCTAACTGCCACTCAAACATTTTCAAGTTACATTTTAAAACTCCATAAGTAAATGATTAACTACTTGCTTAGCATGAATTAAGATTTAAAACCAATGATTAAAATTAAATTAACCACTATACAAAACATGGAAAAATACATACATACATATATATATTTACATATGTTTGTACACTGTACATATGTATGTATGTATATATGTGCAAACTGCTCATTTGAAGCAGCGAAGAAATTTGTCTGAAATAAAACACAGACAGCACTTGCCGTGGCAGTTGTTTATTAGCGGACTATTGTTGTGGCAACAATAGATGTGATTTTGCTTTAACTGCAACCACTAAATCTTCTGACAAGTCAACAAACAATCTGTAACTGCATGGCTTTTGTTTTCGATTTGGAGTTTTCCCCCGCCGCTTATCGCCCCATTACTTTAAGGTTCCTATTACGTCTTTAGCTAATATGGTACCGCAATTAAACAGTTGCCTAAAATGCCTCAATTGCCACAGTTTGTTTGTTGCCACTGCAGTGCAAGTTTGTCTTTTCGTTTTGTTGCCGTACGTTTTATTGTTGAATGTAGCCAGAAGTGTAATACTTGTAGCATTTGATTCGATATGGTAAAAAAGCGATAAATTCACTAAAAAGTTACACAGACTTTAAGCTAAACTTGGATGTTGCTTGCTTTTACTGACGACCATTTAGCTTACGGCTTTTAAATACTTTTTGTTGCTATTGTTGTTGTTGTTAGTGCTGGTTCTGGTGCTGCTGCTACATGTGCTCTTGTGGCAGTGGCATGTATGCATGTTGCTGTAGCTGTTTTTTTTTTTTTAATTGCATTGTAAAATGTTTGGTATGTTGTGGCATTGTCAACAGTGAAAAATTACAATGAATTAATTAATTGTCAGTTTACAACAATTACAACCGGCAGCAATTTTTCGACACTCTTGTACAAAAATAGTTTATTTCGAAGGAAAACTGCACAAAAATGAAGTAAATCTTCAGATGAATGTAAAAAGATAATTGAAGCAGCCAAAAGCCAAACAAGAGATCTTTAACTTTAAGGCTAAAAATTTTGTGTGTGGATGAGGGTAAACGGTTGAATAGTTACACAAATATTTTCAGTTTAAAAGGAATTAAAACGTACATAAGTATGCTGAAGAAATCTTTACTAAACATTTCTCAATTGGGAACAATCAGTTGGAATAATTTCGTCAAGTTGGCAATAAACGTAATTAAATAATGAATTTGTCAAACGTTTCTCAATTTGAAAAATTCAGCCTAAAGTTTCAGCTGCTTTTAATTTTTAGCTTTATTTTTCAACATATCTTTTAGTAAATTATTATTATGCTTGTACGTTGTATATAGCAGAGATATTCACAAAAATTAAAAACTTTTAGCAAAAAAAAACAGTCGTGCAATTTAAACTAATTTGAAGCAATAAATATATGTCCATATTGGGGATGCCAATCGGTACTGGTTTTTTAAATCCCGGGATTTCGGGCTTTTTCGGGATCCCGAAATTTTTTGAGATTCAGGATTTATTCGGGACTCTGGGTTTTCTGAACATTAAAAGATACATGCTTTTTATAGGTATTTACTAAAAAGAGGTCTACAAGCAAAAGTTTTATAATTATTTCATATTACATTTGAAAATTCACAAATAATATTTCATATCGAATATAAATTATTTGCTGGGGTTTTTTAAAGTTTCTTTTGTGATTTTCAAAAATATTATTATTTGTGAATTCTAAAATAGTTTTTGAAAGTCTCTGCATAAGATAAGAAGTTTATAACTGTTCAAAATATGTAGTTGAAGTATACTAATGATTTGGCAAAGCATCAATGAAATACACATATAGACAATGATTAACCACCGTCAAATAAAATTCAATTATAAAAGATCAATATTGTGTTGCCACAGTTACTATCTTCACATGGGGGAAGTTCATGATGAATTTATTAAAAAAAAAACAAACAAAACTTAGTAAACAAATTTCGGAATTGGCATCCCCAGTACATATGTAAATATTTTTCATTTTATTTGCAACTTAAAGGCACAAGTAGAAAAAACTCTTAAGAAAATTGGTTGCTGAAGTCTTATATTTTATTTCAAACTAAAGATGGTATCGTGAGTAGCTTTTCGGTATCGATAATACAATCTCTTGATAAATTATTTTACTGATGCACAAACTTGAGCGATCTGCTGTTTTAACCGTACTTCTGTACGCACACGTGTGTGTAAGAAAAAATTAATCCCGATCATAAAATTTACTCTCACGAAGTGGCTGCTCTTTTCGAAATCAAGAGAGCAATTTGTCTAATCGAAAACATTTTTGAATAAAATGCAGAAAATAATACTTACGGCCTGGCCCACGATGTCGACAGAGAACTAGCGATCGACAACTTATATTGAAAACAGAAATTTCGGAGCTGTCCCGCAAATCAAGTCGATTTGAAATGGTACTTTTTAAGAAAACGGACTTCGCTAATAGAAACATTTGCAGATTTTTTTAATTTTTCTATTATATAGAGCCTCAAATATCATATCTGAAAGAAAATTATGGCATTGATTTTAAAAACGTTTGCAGTACCATTATTAATTTAAGAAATCGTACGATTTCAAATCGATTTGGTTTAAAAAACAATGAGAATTATTCCAGTTGTTAACATGGATGTCACCTCAATACAAAACCAAAAAATTGGGGCTTGTCAAAGTGTGGTCGAAAACCCTTGACTTCTTGAATGCAAATAGACTGTCAATAAAACAAAACTGCCCCAACTTTTCGGTATTGCATTGACGTGACGTCGATGTTGATAACTTGAATAAGGATGAATATATGTAATCGATCGGACGTTATCTGTCGACATCGTGAGCCAGGTTGTTAAATTACATTTCTACTTCAGAACTTTTGAGCTGCTTTCCAGAAATTTTCAGAACACTTCAATCCCAAAAAAAATCAAATAATTTCAGTCATGCGCACTCACGCTTACACCGAACTTATTTTTGTTTCATTTATTTTATGATCGGAACAAATATTCACTCACGATAATGTCTTCTCACTTATAATCATGTATAATTCCCGCAAGTCACATGAACATTACCCACTTCCATTTCGAACGCATTTCGCGCCAACTCAGATTTCAGAGAAAATAAAATCACTCACGCTCACTGAAACTTTTTTATACTCCTGCCCAAGCATGCTCACTTGATTGAAAGAACTATTCATTTATGATCATGCGTGCTCACTCGAGCATGAGAGTTACTCAGATTTAATAGAAAATTAAATCACTCACGCGCACTCACGCTCACACTGAAATTATTTATACTCCTGCCCAAGCATGCTCACTTGATTGAAACAACTATTCGCTCACGATCATGCGTGCTCACTCTTGATCATACGTGATTGATTCAATTCATGCGAGGGTTACCCAACTCCTCTTCAAATACAATTCACGCCAACTCATATTTCATGGAAAATCAAATCGTTTAAGTAGTATTTAATGAAATAATCTTAATTTATTTAAATCGATTTTATCTTTGTGTCTGCTTGTTTTATGGCAGGTGGGATACTCCTTTGAACTATCTCAATTATCAAAACAATTTCATGCACCATTTTTTTTAATTTCAACCATTAAATATTCATATTATAAATATAAATTCAAATTTAAGTATGGTCTTGCTTATATTTAACTCAATGTCCAATGACTTCAAAGTGTAATTTTGCATTGAGATTGCTTGCCAATGCATATTCATGCAAATAAATGCTGCCAAGTTTGCTGTTTGTAAATAATAATGGTACAAAAATGTTGTTGACATGTTGATCGACATTTTTGTGGCACACCCCCAAAAATAAAATAAAAACAAATTAATGAAAACAAAAAATACTAATTATGCAGTAGTTCGTTTCATTTTGTTTATTGCAAATCATTATAATCATGATCTAATAAAATGTACGTGTGTACGAGTATGTATAAAAAACAGTTAACTTGCAATACACATACGAAATTGAAGCACACTGCAGTTAACTTAAATAAGGAAAAATGTAAATAAATTTCTTAGTATTTTTATGGCACAATTTATACATAATTTGCTTAGTAAAATATTAATTGTTTGTTAAAAATACACTGAAACTGGTTATTAATGCTAGACCATAATGCTAGATCACATGTGCATTTCGCTATTGCTAGTGCGGATCATCAGGGGACCTTTACCCAAATTTTTTTTGCACAACTAGAGACATTAAGTTAAATTTTTAAGTGGTTTTATGAATTTCAATATGAACGTACAAATACGGAAGATGCCGAACGCTCTGGCTGCCATAAAAAGAGCATTTAATTAAATACATTATCATATTATCAAAAAAGAAGTTACTTTTACAAAAACTTTTGATAATGTTTATCACTTTTCAGAAATGCTTATTCTATATTTTGTCCATATTGAGTCCATTCTTCCAGCTCTGATACAGACAAATTGATAGAGGCAAGCATGGACTCACAAGTTTCTATTTTGAGTTTGTTTGTAAGTTTATTTTAAATCAGTGATAGTTTTGAAAAAATTCGTTATTTTTTTTATTTCACGCCACTGTGTGGTGTTGCTCTAATATTTAATATAGTCTGTGTATAAATCAGGGCCTACTCACAGTTGATCATCAGTTCATTTTACACAATTGTTAAACTTTATATGAAAAAAATAGGTGTGCATGGAATATGGCAGTTGCATAAAAGTCAGTTGTTGTAATAATAATATCGCATGCAATTTTTATATGTACGTTCACAAAACTCATGTATGGAAATATGTATACAACAGACATTTATAAAAGTGTATTAAAAACTTTCGTGAGGAATATTGGAACTGTAACTCTTTTTCAAAAAGTGGCATTCATTTTGTTAAAATGATACAAAGGGAGAAAATAAAAAACAGGGTCATAAAAAGAGTCAATGGCACGAAAATGGGATAAAAAGTGATATTTTAGTGTCATAACGGCACCGCTGGAGATGTCACGAGACGGAAGATAACACTGGTATACAAATTTGGAAACAAAAATTGGCATAATAATTGGGTTATCACGTCTTGTTAATTTTTTATCGCATGCTGGCAATACTGTAAAACAGTCAATACTGACACTCCAATTTCACAATTGTTATTTTGACTGAAGTCCACATTCATTCTAAATCTTCATAATGATAGCGTTTAAGCATGTCAAGGAGATCGTGTGTTACTGATTCAAGCTAGTTTTGCTTTGTGTGTGGTGAATATTTGGTTGGAAAAAAATTATATGCGATATCAGAATCATTAAAATATTCATATTTATATTATTTTAGTTTTGCTGTCCGAAACTTGAACAAACCGTAGACGTCGACAATATTTTGCAATAGTTGTAGAGCTGTTTTATACAAATAGTCAAATGGCAAGAAGATCTTATTCGATTTTTCAATTCTAGTACTTTGGAGAGAGTCAAGTAACCACGAAACCGACTGTTATTTATGTTTAACAAAAGTTGCTGGATTCAATATGAAAAATTAGAAAAATATTACCTATGCGAATGATCCATCGATTTCTAAACCAGTTCAACGTCCACCAAATGCTCCATTACCAGTAATTTCCAGAGCGACGAACAAGGGAGCGTGCTCAGCAAGATTTAATAAATATTTAAAGAAATTATTAAGGATTTTGGAACAAAAGCATGCTGGAAGACTATTGCTGAACTCTAATAAGTGAAACTGAACCAACAAAATACAAACGACGTTTAAATAACGCCATTCACTTTTGAAAATTTATTGATTTTTAATTAAACTAATGACTTTTTATGCAAAAAACGAATAAAAACATTTTTTTGTACCCCGAAAACCTAACGTGATAGAGAAAACCCAATTACAAATTCGAATTCAGCCCACCAAATTACCTTAGGAATGATATTTGATTTCTCCAGTCCAAAACCTTGTTGACTAGTGCAGTTTGTGTTTTCGGAGGTCTCGCTAACTCAGTCACTGCGTCTTCTTTAAAGCTTCTTTGGTGGTGACATTTTTTAGGGTATTTTCGTCTTATACTTTGTAACCTCATTCGCTGTGCGATTTTTGTAAATAAATGGTGAAAACTAATATTTCTGAATGAAATGACATCAAATGACTTCTGTAATCATTTTAAAACAATTTTTAATCACCTTTTTAATAGTAATAAGCTTATTCGCATTATGGTTTTTAATTCAACACAACAAATTCTTTCATTTAATTTTGTAAAATTTTTCACTTGTTCAAATGTATTTTCATTTTATACTTTGTGGTCTCATTCGCTGTGTGATTTTTGTAAGTAAAAGGTAATAATTTAAATTTTCCAATGCAAATGCTTAAAGTTAAATCAGGAATCATCACTCATTTCCTTCAACTCTGGTATCATCTGTGGTCTTTACACCCGAAGCAATTGAAAAAATGGAGAAGATTTTCAGAGATGCGCTTACTAAATATATGCCTCGCTTGCACATTCACCGTATCCTCTTTCCTGTTTTTTTTTTGTGCGGTATTATTTTAACGTACTTTCACTTTATACCTTGTGACCTTATTCGCTGCGTTAGTTTTGTGAGTAAAGGCAGAATTAGTTTTCTGTTCTGTTACGAATCAGCTGACTCCTTTTTGTTTATAGAAATCTTATACAAGTCGTTAGTTTTTCTGTTTCGTTCTGTTCTGTTTCGGTTCAAACTGTGAAAATCAAAAAATTGTTAAATAATTGTAAGTGACAGCATAAATTAAATAAAAACATTTTAAAATAAATTGTGATTGAGCGTTTAGAATTTAAAAAAGTTGAATTTTTAGCAGAAAAGCATAAAATAATTAATAAAAATAATAATGGACGATGCAAGAATCATCATTTTAGTGAAAAACTGTGACCGTTCTGGTCAGAAACAGCTGATAGGATATTATAAAAGTAACTATCAAGATTTAGAAGCAGAACAGCACAGAACAGCAACAGAAAGTAAAGACTAATGAAGCCTTAAGAGATAAAAATTATTATTTATGAATTAAAATGCTTAAAATGAAGTCTCCCTACAAGAAATAAATGACTGAAACTAACACAAACAAAATTTCTTCACTAACACATTTGCAACAATTTTACATTGAAATCAATATTGACAGTCAATTGACTAGTCATTTGATCGGAAGTGATGATGGATTTATTTATTAATTATAGTTGCTCTACTCTATCATATATATATGTTAGAGTGGAACATCCAATGTACACATGAAAAAACTTTTCAAACATCGAGTTTTATTTTAAAATAATACAATTCATTCTGTGTGTGAAAATTAAATTTATAAGTGCTAAAAAAATGAGTAAAAACAATAGTGAATAAAATAAATTTAAAAATTTAATTTAATATATATTTCTTTTCAAAATTTTTTATATTTGTAAAAAGCCAGATGCATTGGAAGTGAAAAGGTGTGAAGAGGGCTAGATACCGCTTAAGTTATTTGGTGTTTTTGTTTATTTGTATTTTTTGTTTTAAATATGTTATTTACTTGTGTATCTTAGTTATTTTTTATAATAAAAAAGCATATAAAATAAAATAAAAAGTACATATATTTGCTGTGAGTATATCAATCATGTATGATTACTCAATTGTGGGGGTATATTAATCAATTATGATCAGTCAAACTTGAGTAATGTTTATGCTATCATTGATTAGTAAAAATCATTGGAGTGAGCAGTTCAACTATATGTTATATTCATTAGTTAGAGAGAGATGCAACATCACATGTACACAAAAGATTCCATCACATTTTTAATTTTGCCCTTAATAATGTGATAGAAACTTTGTTCTACGCAATGATGAATATATCATGCATGACTGCCGATGGCCAGTCAATTGACTGATACTATTCTTGTAAGGCTGTAATTATTTGGAATCAAATTATAATAATTTTTTTAATGCTAATAATCTTATTCACAATCTTTTTTTTTAATTCAACACAACAAATTCTTTCATTTAATATTGTAAAAATGTGCACGTGTTCATTTCACAAAATATACATTCTCTGTTGTTTGTTTTAAATTATTTTACTAAAAATTTAATAAAAAATACACTAAAATTTTTCTTTCTTAACAGTACGAAAATCAGCTGATTTTACCTTTTTCTTAAGTCACTTTCTTCACTACTGGCATCCTCTGTGATATGTTCTTGGATCAGAGATTAAAAGTGACAGATTATGGAAGCTATAGGCATCTCACATGACTCAGTGGTTTCAATTTGAATGATCACTGGCTCATAATCGACAACAAACGCAATAGTGTGACAAATTCGCGGTAGTATTTGGCTTTGTTTGATTGCAATATATGAGAGTTTTTAAGCCGTTTCGTAACCGTGAACAAAATTTGAATTCACAACAAGACACCAGAAACCAAACAGCAAACAACAGAGGCTTTCTTGGAGTAAATCGACGCCAGAAAAAAAGGTCAAGTTGGGCTTATCAGCCAGTAAATAAAGTACATACCATCCAAAAAAAAAACAATCAATGGCGAATATTATGCCAGCTTTTGGATCGGTTTAATGAGGATTATCAGAAAAACAACTACATTTAGCCAAGAAAAAGTTCTATTACATCAAGATAATGCCCTTGCATGTGCAGTTTTCATGACAAAAATCCATGACTTGGGCTGCGAATTGCTCTCTCATCCGTCCTATTTCCCATATTTAGCTCCGAGTGACTATTTCTTGTTTCCAAACTTGACTAAATGGCTCGGCGGATAGAGTTTTGACCCCAATGACGAAATCATCTCACAAATAAATACTTGTTCTGATGATCTGGACAAATTTTATAATTTGGAAGGAATAAACAAATTGAAGAAACATCAGACAGCGCGTTGAAAAATAAAATAATTTTTTTACGGAAAATTAGATGTTAAGAGAGAGGTTTTTGCATTCATTACAGAAATTAGGCAAAGGATTTTATTGATATTACCTAAAGGAGTTTCTGCCATGAAAATACATTAAAATTTCAATAGTCACTTAAAGTTTTTGATTTGATCTTTAACATTCAATGTTTCCTTATCTAAATATTTTTGCAGTGGTGATTTGCCGCTATTGAAAATAAATTATAGATTTAGCAAGGAATTTTAATTTTGATTAGTTGCCATACACACTAGTCTGAACATTTATTTATAGTTTTTAATACTTAGCTTAACAGCAAGGCGCCTTAAATTATTATTTTATATTTAAATAAGGAAATTCATGCATTCATTCATTTACTCCAAGTACAATGACGGCCTTACGAGTGCATATGCAGGCATTTCAACATGTTTAGTGCGATCTCAGGGTGTTGAGTTAATGTGTATTTTAATAAATAAAAAATTATAAATTAAATACCATTTGTTTCTAAAACTGTTAAACTAGTGCCATTGACAAAAGTCGATAATTTCTTATAGTTGGAATCGACAGACAATTAAAACACTTCATGATAAAGTGAGTGCGAAATTATTTTCTTTAATATATATATTTTAAAATATATAATTAATTAATCAGTTTTTGATGGTGAACAGACGTCATAGCGGTGTTTTTTTTACATATGTACATGCATACGAAACAAAAAACAACAAAAACAAAAATCATACAAAAAAATATTCGCAACGTAAAGCTTTATTTGCTTCAATAATATTTTTTACATAGCAAGAAACAACAAAACAAAATAAAAACAAAAAACCGCAAAGTGCCATTGAGGAATACTCTATTTGAGTACCTCAAATAAGAAAAATTTTGAAGTGAGTTCTAACGGCAGAAATGCCTATTTTACTGTGAGTTCTGAAGCTCTTAATGTTAACAATAAAAATAAAAAATCTGATGAGAGTAATTTTTTAACGGCGAAGCCACTTTTTCGTCAGCGATCAACTTCGCTTTGTCCAATGCCAACTAGTGATTCGTTAACGTTACAGTTGCCTAGTACTTCATCATTTAAGCCAGCGACATCATCTGGTCCAAGGTCCAAGTCGGAATGGACAGATATATAACTGTCTTCTAAAATTTCATCTGCTCCAAAGATGTCTAGGGATAACAGCGCATCCTCTACTAATCGTCAAAACCGTTTTAAAATTTTGCAAGATGACAACGACAAACTCGATGTATCCTCGAACAAAACTTCCAAACCACCACCAATCTATTTGAGACAAAAAAAATTCAAACTCCCTTATTTAAAAAAATAGGTGTGGCACTCGGGGACCGCCTCGGTAAAGCTATTGCCTAGCATTTTTTATCAACTTATGCAATTATAATTATTTATTTATTTTTAATTTATGCAGTATTTTTTTTTCTTTGATATTAATTCAAGTTTTTTCTTTGATATTAATTCAAGTTACACTTTTAGAGCGTGACGATCGATAAGAAAACAAATTTTTTTCTTTTATTGAATAAATGAGAAGTTAATATCGTTTAAAATATTTTTATTATCTTACAATACATGTAGGTTATTCAGGAATTTTTATCATTGAAACTATAGATTTATGGTAACTGAAATAAAAAACATAAGTTTGAGACTTGATATCCTCTAAATATCTGGAAAATAATAGCTCAAAAACCTACGAATTGTCTATTTCTTTGTGTATATCATTTTTTGTCAACCACGATTGCTCTTAAGCACTGCACATTGTGTTTTCCTACATGTAAAAATCTGTTCTAGCAAATACTGTATGTTAATGAAATCAATATCATACTTTAGGGTTTAGCATACACTGGGCGATTCAAATAAAAATAGTCGCAGGTTTTTTTTTCCTTACGGAATTTATTGGTTAGGTCGCCGCGCTCAAAGTCCGCAATAAAAGCTATGCAATAGCTTAAAATTAATCTCGATCATTGGTAAGAATAAATTTCACATTGATCCAATAAAACGTGGTAACATTGATGAAAAGACACACATATATATATTTATTGTAAATCCCCTAAATTTGATAAAAAGTGAAGCCAGAGAGTTTTTTTTAAGTAAATAATAAAGTGGTATAAATGCCACAAGAATAAACCCGTACACGACCTAAGCAAAAATAATTAGCACCAAAAAGGATAGAAGTGATCAAAACGATATCCGAAAGAAAACAATATATCGGCCCACGAAACTTCAAATTTAGTAATGAGTAATGTCACATACAGTGTCCGTAAATTTTGTAAATTAAGCATTAGTTTAATTTAGTTAAGTCAATTTGTTAAAGAAAAAAAAAATAACTAACTTGCGCGTATACACATATATATCTCTAAAATAAACAGAATAAAAAATAGTCAGTAAAGGAAATAATAAAACACTAGGTTAGAGCTCAAAATTAGGAACGGGAGAGTAGAAATAAATCCGGATAGAAAGTTAGCCCATAGAGGGCAAAGGGTAGTACCTTTGATATAAAGAGAAGAGTGAAACGAATTAGAAATAATTAGAAAAGAGACTAAATTTGAGCCCTAAGCTAAAAAAAAATAATAAACAAAAAGAAAACCCCTAAAAAAAAAAGTTTAGAGATCCAAATATATGTACATACATCTTTTAGTTAGAAAAAATGTTTAAAATCAAATCCTTTGTGTTTTAATTGTATAAAATCAATACCTGAGATAAGTTTTTGTTAATTTTTTTTTGTAATATAAATAGAATTAAATAAATGTAAATTTTTTGAGCGAAGTGTACGGAAATTTAAAAATGATAGCTTAAATCTAGTAAAGTCATGTTAATGATGGATTGGTAAGTGGAAGTAAATGGTCGAGTGGATAACGGGTTATGGTCAAATATTTGATTTTGGTACTTACCATAACATGGTTGGGAGGGCATATAGAGGAAAACACCTACCTCTGATTATTTCATTTGTGGTGTGCTGTAAGTAATGTTTGTATGTTTGATTTGGTTTTGTTTTAATTACAAATTTTTCTTGTTTGAGTAAATAGTAGCTGGCGAGAGGGTTGGGACCTACCTGAGGTGATTAGCTAGACGGAAACCTCGACAGTGGCGTGTAATCACACGCCAGGCTCGCACATAATTACTCATAATAGAAATGGCAAAATGGTTAGTGAATTTGAAAAAAGTAAAACAAGTTTCTACACTTATCAGCTTAAGAGTGCTAAAGGCCTGCAAATTGTACTGAAGGGCATAGATTCGTATATTGTTCCTTAAATCCCTCCAGGGATTTAAGGTTAAAAATGTTACTAATATAATTAACAGAGAAAAGGTCCCCAACCCCTATTTCGGGTCGAACTGGAGCCGAATGACATACAATTGAAAAAAAAAATGAAACCCATCCCATTTATAGCGCAAAGTTTCTCTTGCACCGAAAAATAACAGTTGAAGAGCCACGTAAGCGTTCAGGTCCCGTACAGTGCCACAATTGCCAAGAATATGGCCATACTAAAACTTACTACAGTTTGTGTTATCTGCGGTGAATTGCACGGTTCTGCTAGCTGTACGAAGCTGAAAAAAAATTTAGTAATTGTGGAGGTAATCACACTGCTAACTACAGAGGATGTCCTGTATATTCTTTCGTTAAAAAGACTATGGGACAAAAACCTAAATTAGCTCCAGCTCAATCAGCAAACGCTTTCTCCGTCAATTTTCCTCCAATGAGCCAACCAAGTACTTCACGTGTATCATATGCCGATGCTGTTAAGACAAATTCTTTTCCCACGCAGAAAGTGTCCCCACCAAGTAATTCAACAAATGCGAACACAAGCTTTAATTTCAGTCGCCTTGAAGCCACTATTGATAATCTGGTGCAAACTATAAATAATTTTACAACAAATATGACTAGCATGATGCAAGAAATGCTGCGAATGCAGAATACACTGCTTCAAGCATTAGTTAACAAACCATGAATACGTTAAAAATATGTTTCTGGAACGCAAACGGCATTCGCCAACATAAAAATGAACTTGAGCACTTCCTCACGGAAAAAAATATTGATATAATGTTGGTCTCAGAGACTCATTTGACTTCGAGAAGTCTTTTTAAAATTTCTGGCTACACCTTATATGATTCAAAGGACCCAAGAGGAAGAGCATGCGGTGGATCAGCAATTCTATTAAGGTCAAGACTCAAGCATTATATTATTGACAACATTTCTGAAGAACATCTACAAGCAACGAATATTTGTATTGAAAATTTTTGCACTAATTTTGTAATATCATCAATTTACTCCTCTCCCAGATTCGCAATTGCTGAAGATCAATACGAGGATTTCTACAAATCTCTTGGCCCTTGTTTCGTAGCAGCTGGGGACTATAATGCCAAACATAAGTTCTGGGGTCCGCGTCTTATCACACCCAGAGGTCGAGCGTTATTCAAAACAATTTAAAAAATGGGCTTGGACGTCATTTCGAGTGGGGAGCCCACTTACTGGCCTACTGACATACAAAAAATTCCGGATGTTATAGATTTTGGCGTCATGAAAAATATCTCTAGGGATTTAATTCAAGTTGAAGCTTCTCTAGATCTCTCGTCCGACCATTCTCCCACTATCGTTTCAATTTGTAGCCCATCAAGAAGTGACTTACCTCATCCATATGTGAAGATGATAAATCGTGTTAATTGGCTGGGGAAAACATTAAGCTAAGAACATCCGAGGATATTGAATTTAACGTTGCCAATCTTAACGAAAATTTTAAACAGACTGTTGAACATGCCACTACCTCCCAACCGCAGACTGAAAAAAGGAGAGCTAGAAGGGAATGGCAACAACACAGATCACTCCTCAATAAAACCAGACTTAAGGAATGTACTAAACGACTCAAAGAGTTGCTATCGTCGGAAAAAACTGCATTACTGGAAAAATATCTAGAAGGTCTCGATGTCACGTCAGCATCTAATTATTCTTTATGGCGCGCTGCTAGAAATCTTAAAAGACTCGTTGAGCTTAAATCACCACTGCGTACTTCGACCGGAGTATGGGTAAGAAACGATAGTGAGGAAGGTAACTTATTTGCTGAGCATTTAAAATCTGTATTCACTCCCTATTCATGTGCGGGTGCTGTTGATTTGCCGAGTGTAGTTTCTCTATCCCCTCGCCCCTTTAGATTTAAGCTGCGTTAAGTACAAAAAATAATTGCTGAACTCAACCCGAAAAAAGCTCCAGGTATTGATGGAATTAGTAACAAGATGCTGATGAATTTGCAATAAGAATCCTGCTATTTGTTTTTAATGCCATTTTACGAATGCAGTATTTTTCACATAACTGGAAACTTGCGAAGATCAAAATGATTCCAAAGCCGGGCAAAGATCCTACTAAAGCTGAGTCATATTGGCCTATAAGCTTACTATCAACAACCTTAAAGCTTTTCGAAAAGCTGCTCATGACTAAATTTTCCAAAATTTTAGCTGATAATGGGTGCATCCCTAACTATCAATTTGGTTTTAGAAGTCAGCATAGCAGAATTGAGCAAACGCATAGATTGGTTCAATTTATAAGGAAGACATTTGAAGAAAAGAAGTATTGTTCTGCCCTCTTCATTGATGTTTCTTAGGCATTTGACAAAGTATGGCACGAAGGCCTATTTTAAAATTGAAGACATATCTGCCAATAAACATACAAACACTTTTGGAAAGTTATATTACTGATAGGAAGTTCACTGTTGTGGAAGGAAACATCATAAGTGTGCCCGACTCTATATCTTCTGGTGTCCCACAGGGTAGTATTCTGGGGACAGTCTTGTATTTAATATATACTTGTGATATGCCTGTGAGCAATAATATTCTTACCTCTACATATGTCGATGATACAGCCTGTCTGAGTATGCATGAAAACCCTTATGAGGCATCCCGCAATCTCCAGGAACATATTATCCAGCTGGACATATGGTTAAACTTATGGAAAATTAAAGTAAATGGGCAAGAGTGTGTCCATATATCCTTTACCTTAAGAAGAGATACTTGTTCCCCTATTCGAATTAACAATCAAAATATTCCGCAACATTCTCAAGTGAAATACCTTGGTATACATCTTGATCGAAGGCTTACATGGAAACATCATATTGACTCTAAGCTAACCCAAATGAAACTTAAGTTAACTCAAATACATTGGCTGATTGGCAGAAATTCAACACTCAGCCTAGGCTGCAAACTGTTAATATACAAGTCGCTTTTGAAACCAATATGGTGCTACGGAATACAGCTATGGGGCACTGCTTCAGCTTCCAATGTATAAAGAGAATCAAACGAAGGCAAAACAAGATTTTAAGACTAATAACATCGGCTCCATGGTACATTAAAAATTCAAGTTTACATCGTGATTTAAATTTGCCACTTGTGACTGAAGAAATTAAAAAATACGCAGGCAAATACTTAATAAAACTCGAACCCCATCCTAATTCCCTTGCTCGTAACATCATGAATTTTACTGGACACATCCGCTTAAAAAAGAGGGACACTACGGCGCTAATACTCAACACTCCAGATGTAACTGCTTGAATATACTTTTGTTTATTTTTATTTATTTTTTTTGCTTGCACAACTCTTAGGTATCATTAATTTACTATCAGTAAGTTTATGTCCGACATTGGTAGGGCCTATTAACTATATTTAGATTTAAGATTTGCACACTTATTGTTAGTTCATATTTGAAGATACAATAATAATATACTATACTATATAATATATAATAAATATACCCTATGCCTTTCAGACAAAAAATCGGTTTAAAAGGTACACTCAGGAAAAAGCTGCAAATTATAATTAAGAACGCATTACATTAATTCAGTGATTTTCAATATAATAGAAACTAGTATTAAAATACTTAAAAATTAATAAATAAATACTGTGAATTAATATTTTTCCATATAGAAATAAGAAATTTCAACATGACTAGACTTTCTTTAATGTTTCTTATTAATTCAATATGGTTTTTATTGAGTTTAAGCTATTTTTTCTCTGGGTGTACTGAGTTATGAAGTAACAGACATAAAAATATAGATGAATTGATAACCTCCTAAATTTCTTGAAGTCAGTTAAAAATCTATATAAATTTAAAATCTTGCATTTTATTTTGTCTTTTGTGGAACATTTTAGCAGATATTTTGGACCGATTAAGCATTCTTCTATTATCGTTTTCTGGCAACACTAATGGGAATATATATGTATATAGTAAGGCTGGGTTCACACACGACAATTTTAGTTGGTCAACTTTAAGTTCATGTGCTCAACTAAAATTTCCGTGTGTGAACCCAGTGTAATAAAAGCACTGAATAACTTTTGGAAAAATTTATTATATTTATGTATGTACAAGAACACGTCTAAAATATAAACTGCGGTTCGGTATTAGTGTTAAAGTTAATTTTTACATTCTCTGTGCAACTTAGAATAAACGATTAAAAGTCCTTTATTTTCTTTAACAATTGAATCAACATTTAAAATTCCCAAAACTCTGCTTACAACAAACAAACCCAAAAATAATTAATTTCCTCAACCAGCTTTTGAACACCTTAAAACAGCTCCATGTTTATGTATGTAAGTATGTATATGTATATGCAAATGAAAATCTGTTTCTTCAGCCTGGAAAAAATGTTATTTAATAATATTACGTGTCAAGATAAAGCGTTTGTACATTAACACCCTTTTCTCACAAAAACGAAAAGATGTGTACATACAAAAAGAAAAAAAAAAAGCCAAAACGAAGGGTGTTAACAAACAGCAGACTAACCACGAAATAAATTTATAAGCAAAAGACAAAAGAAAACAAAAATTACAAATATTAAATTCAACACTTTGAAACAAAAGATCATTTACACATTTGATATTGGCTGCATGCACTCATAAGCGAAATAAGAAAGCAAAACACGAATTGAATTTTAATCCATTTTGAAAATCTTTTCCACAAAAAAAGCAGCCAACTTTTAAAAGCTTTTGCGTGTTATTCCACACAAAAACGCGCTTCAACGTCATTTTCTTCTTTCTGATACTTTATTAATAAATAACACCTTAAGAATGTTAGAGAACCAGATTAAGGAACGCACAATGGACGCGCTAAGGAACATGAAAAAAGTTCATGTCATTTAAAAGCGAAAAGGAAGCCTCAAAAGACATTAAAATGATATTGATAACTTTTGAAATGTTCTTTTAGTGTTTCTGCTTCTCGGCAATCAATTTAAAATGCGTGATTTGAAAAATATTCAGGTGTTTCGATTTTGCCAATATTTAAAATTAAAATGCAAACAAATTTTGTCTTATCGGCGCCACACCCTGCTGCGTTAGACGTTTAAGTTTTTGCAAACACTTTTTTATGCAACATAAAGAGTATAATTTCTTTTAGTATTGATTAAAGAAATAAGAATTTATTTTTATTGAAAAAAAATTATTGGAGAATTTTGTGAGTGCTGTTGTGTGTGCAAAGCGAAAATGACAGGCGGACTTATGGCGAGTACACATTGCGGCATTTTTCGACATCGCAATATTGTCTTCTAGTTGTGACGTTTGTCATTTCCGATATTTTACATTGTGTGCCATTGCGTTACATGGAAAAACGCAAAGTTTTGAAAATGACGCCACAAAATGACAAGAAAAGAAATGCCAAATGTATACTCAGCATTAGAAAGATGATATCAGCAGATGGTTTTATTTGATTTTGAAAATCCGAAACCATAAAGATAGTGGTGTCAATTTGACCATGGCCGTCAATTGGAGTCTCTGTTCTGGTTTTAATGCATTTTTGCATTTGCAATAATACATGGTAGCTAGTTCGAAAATGCAATTGCTAAACAAGGCATACACTGAAAGTTTAAAAAGTATTATGAAACTAGTTACACAACACATCTGTAGTGATACATTGCAAACCTGTGCTTAAGAAGCCAGCTTTTAAATCCAAAAATGAAATAAATGCCTAACTAAAATAATTTTAGCCGGCTTCAAAAATAGGCTCTAAGATGTGAAATTAATTTAGTTTTAGCGAAGACAAGAGGAAACTAAACTTGTTGAAAATTTTAGCTGAGTCGGACAACTAACTCAAAGCCATGCCCCTTGAGGTCAAAGTGCAAATATTGCAAAATAATTATTATTTCATAAGAAAATCCTTAAATTTTGCACTGATATTTCTGAAAATTGGCTAGGATGCTGCTCTCTTGAATGCTCTAAATGTTGTCTAAAATTTTACGTTGTAAGTGTTAACCCTTTACAGTCAAGCGGATCAAAAAAACACATTTTTGTTTTTTTTTTCAAAAATATATTAGAATTATTTTTTGGAAAAGTTCAAAAGTATTTGACAAAACCATTGCGAATTACTGAACGAAAATATAAATTCCTTCATGTCTTGAGTCAAAAATGGCACAATCAAAAACTTTCGATCTTAAAATTTTGCAATATATTTTGGATTGTGTTATTTTCAATCCCAAAGTGTAAAAGGATGTTCGGTCACAAAGTATTACTATTTTTTGGTGAGAATTTCGCAAATTTCTGGGAATAATATCTTTGAAATATTAGTGTCAGTTTAACCCACTACACTATTCTAGGGTTAATTTTCCCAATAAATTTGGGATACAACTTAGAATATTTATAAAAGCACCCTTGCTAATTTTCAGAATAATCGTTTTAATATTGTCGAATTTTCTAATTAGCTGCTGATAAATCGGTGAATTTTGTAAAATTTGAACTTTGACCTCAATGGGGCACGACTTAGAGTTTTATGTTTAAGCTAAAATTGTCACAATAGCAATTTTATAGTAAGTGGCGCAATATTCCTTGTGGTCTTTTATGAAAATCAGAAGTTCAATTTTCAATGTCAGCCCTAATGTAGTCGTACATAGTGTTTCCAGAAATTAACTGAAATTAACTAAACCGAAAATGCTGCTGCCTCTGTAACTATGGGTGCTATAAGTATTAAGGAATCAGATGCTCTTGGCATGAAAATGCAATCTGATGTTCGATGGACTGAACACATTTTTCAAGTTGCAAAAGAAGCATTCAAGTGCCTCGTTTTTTTTAAACGGTGCAAACGATACTTCACCCCATCTGATCTCCTTACTATTTATACCTCTTATATCCGACCGAAAATGGAATATAACTCTCATGTATGGTATCCAAGGATATCCAACTCTATTGATTCATTGGATCATCGACGCAATGTGGGGTGTATTTTCTTGTTCTATGTTTACTACAACGGAATGTGTTCTAATGAAATTAGGGAACTTGTTTCTGAAACATTTATACGCACAACACGTGCCTCATTCAGAGCACATCCCTTTGTGGTCGATTGGCTAATGAATCGCACTACGCATTACAGAGAAAATTCCTTTAGCCGCACTATTCGAATGTGGAACCAACATGTCCACAGACATTACTCCCTCTATCCTCCTTCCCTATAACCTATTTTCCTAGTTCTAGCACAATGCATTGCATGAGTAGGGGTTATTCCCTGAGTGCTGGTCCTATTAAAAAATATATATATATATATCAAAAAGTCTCTCAGTCTTTTCTTTCTAAATCCGTTTCAAAATTCAAAATCGATTGATATTCAACTTAGTTACAGGTTGATAAGTACATACGGATAGGAAAAACAAGTTTTTTTTTTTTTCTGTTCTGAATCAGCTGTTTTGTTTCTGTTCAGTTGAAAATCTGTATGAGGACAAATCTGTAGAAAATAGAATTCAACGTTAAGTGACAGCCAAAAGTGTGCATGTATTACTTTGTTGTGCTATTTTGTATACAAATGTAATAAATTCTAGAGGTTTTCAGCTGATTCCTTTCACAGAAAAAGTAGTTGCAAAATATTTTATATAGAAAAGAACGCCACAGAACGGCAACGAAAAGTAAAAACTAATGAGGTCTTAACTTTTACAGTAACGGGCTATTATTGAGACGATTTGAAGAAATGATAGCACTTGTATGCTTGTTATGGGAACTTCGTTTTTAAAAACATAATGAAGGGTATTAATTTAAAAAGAGCACGCTCTGAGTTTCTGTATTATTGAGTTTCTGTATTATTGTATCATGGATTGAGAAATGACAAAGCAACCAAAACACATATAAAGAAATACGAACAAATTGAGAACGTTCTCATTTTTTGAAGTCGGTTATTAACACTTATGCCCTTGATATCAACTGAAAACTTTTCACGGTCAAAAACAAAGTAAGCAAATATGTATTTCCTTCAAAGCACTTGAGTTCTTACACGCAGAGAAAAACCATAGTTGATACAATCACAATCGCAAACTAGCATTAATGATATTATGCTTGTGGCAAACATATCTAATAGTGCAGTCATTACAAATATTATACTTATGTGCATACCTATATGTTCATATTGTTGATATTAGCATCCAAAAACACGTTAAACAAAATGTAGAAATCACTTTGTCATTTAATTTTTTGAATAAGAAAACTATGCTTTGATTTATTAATAGTTTTTTTATTTTATTGTTTCTTCACTTCAAATATTTTTTTCTTTAATAAAAGTCATAATAAATTCAACTGCTTATTTTTTGTATTTTGAACCCAAACTTATGTACCAAAGTTTATGGCCCCAGTATAATTATTAAAGAAAGAAGACTAATGGCGATTTCTTTTATGGTTGTGCGACATATTGATATGTAGATTTAGTTAATGAAGCCTACATTAAGCAACCACCTGGTTTTATTGTACATGGGCATGAACATCTTGTATGTAAGGTAAAAAAAGTGTATAAGGATTAAAACAATCTGCCCGCTGTTGGAATCCGAAGATTACTTCCGCATTGGTCAATCTTGGATTCAAGAGAGGTACGGCAGATAGTTGCTTATATGTTCAAGGCGAAGGGGACAATATTGTATATGTTCTCATATACTCGTATATGGATGACATACTTGTTGCAACCAGAAACCAAATTAAATCAAGATAATTATATAAAAAGTATGTTAGAAAAGTATAAAATTTCTGATGCGAAAACATCGAAAATTCTGATGCGAAAACATCGAAATAAAAATTTGTTTGTTGACATCGAACTTTATCGAAAAGCAATTGTATCTCTTTTATATTTGTCAGGAAACACTAGACCTGATAAAGCTGTGGCCATTTCCATTCTAAGTGGGAAAGTATCATGCCCAACACAACGCGACTGGACTGAAGTAAAACGTGTGTTCAAGTACTTAAAAGGAACTAAAGAACTTTGGCTTTATGTAGGATGTAATCAAGAAAATACTGAACTCACAGGGTATGCTGATGCAGATTGGGCTGGTGAAGTTAATGGCCGGAGATCAACTAGCGGTTTCATTTTTAAATTTGGAGAAGCAGTTATAAGTTATGCAAGCAGAAAACAGACACATACAACTTTGTCATCAACTGAAACAAAAATCGTTGCTTTAGCAGAAGCAGCACAAGAACTAATATGGCTTAAAATGCCGTTTGATGATTTAAAAATTGATGTAGAAAAGGTAAAAATTTTGAGGATAATCAAAATTGCTTAAAACTCTTAGAAGCTGAAAAGATTAATCCACATACCAAACATATAGATGTGAAATACGAGTAGTACTTCCTTCGAGAAATCAGACATTCCAAAAACATTCAATTTCTTTTTTGTCCAACAGCGGACATGGTAGCAGATCTACTTACGAAACCTCTTGCAAATGTTTAAATTACAAAATTAAGAGAACTAGCTGCCCTTGAAAAATTATAATTTAATATTACATTTTTATATTATTTTTTTGAGAATGGGTGTTGAGATAAGTATCCAAAAACATGTTGAACAAAATGTGGAAATCACTTTGTTATTTAATTTTTTTAATAAGAAAACTATGCTTTCATTTATTAATAGTTTTTTTATTTTATTGTTTCTTCTAGTGATGAGCTATTTTTCGAAACCTGTTACTTTTTCACAGAGATTGAAAAATCACTAATCACAACTGTGACTGAATTTATCAAGTAACAGGTTTTGCAAATGTAGTTCTTTCATACAAACTGTGAGTGCTCTTGCATGCTTACTTTACAGTAAATAAAGCTACCACATGAATTTATTTGTATACGTTCACCGTTTGTCGAGAAAAAATCGTCTAATCGTGTCAAATCGTCTTTTCTGGCAACTATGTATAGCTCTCACATTTGTGTATTTGCAGTTTTACTGTCTCTCTGACTCTCATACGACAATTATCAATATTTGGTTGGCAGCGATGCCAATTTAGCGACTTCCGCGCTAGATTTAGCGCGTTTTAACTATGCCAAACGCGCTTTTTTTGGTCTTAGCGCGTTTACTAAAAAAGGCGCTAAATTAGCGCGTTTTGAATAAAGTCATTTCAGTTCAATATTTTTTTTTAACTTTTTTTTTGCATAATTTCTAGTATTCAAAAGTCATACAATTTTTTAAATTGGTTAATGATTCAGCTGTTGCAAATAAAATTCCCTTGACTGTGGTTAGAATTAAAAACGCATTTTAATACTGTAAATGGCAAATATTTTGAAATTCACAACTAAGAATATGTACACGTGACCAAAAAAATTTCTATAACTTATTAAGCATCTATGCTAGCTGAAGTACAAAAAGCATAGCTAAGAACCCTCTAGATCAAGTCACCTTTCAAACATAACAAAAGCTAAATCAAAATACGTCCAGCCGATTGGTCTGTGCGTGGACACGGCCAGACACATAGATGCACAATACACAGACAAACACTACAAACTTATAACACCCCTCTTTTTTTTGTCGTTGGTTAAAAATAAAAACTAATGATTTGGATTATTTGGAAGGCAATTCTGATTCTGTATTAAATGATTTTAGTTATTTAGGATATAATTTTGAAGAAACAATATTATAAAATCTGAAAAGAGCTACTAAAAAAATCAATTGAATTTACTAATACACATGTATGTCCTCGTACATATGTATGTACATCGACTTTTATTAAAATTTAATTTAGCGCGTAGAAAAATAGCGCGTTTTGGCTATAAATAGTTGACAATGTTGTAATTTAGCGCGTTCTAGCGCGTTTTGCGAAGGGGAATAGCGCGTTTGGGTAATAAATAGTTGGCATCGCTGTTGATTGCAGTTGATGCTAATTGTTTGTTCTTGTCGCTCTTCTTATTAGCATTTATCAAAATACCAATACTAATACATACTTTTAAAGCAGAAGAGCTGAAATGTGTTAAACAGTGATCACAGTCACTGTGTAATTTCACAACTGCTCTTCTTATTAGATTTTGTCAAAATAACAGAACTGCTACAAACAAAATACACAATCACAGTTTAAAAGAACAGCGATTTAGAAATCACGTTCACAAGGAGCAACATTATTTTAAAAATCACAGTTTCGCTCAACACTAGTTTCTTCACTTCAAATAATTTTTTCTTTAATAAAAGTCGTAATAAATTCAATTTTAAAATTACATCAAATGCATAATGCCTGGAACGCATTTTTTGCTGGTCTAAGCCACCTTTTGAACGCTCGATAATTCTTCCCAGCTTTTTCTACATTGTTGTGTTTCTATCTTAAAGAAAGCCATAATAAGTTAATAAGATTTAACAAAAAAAATTAATGCCTAATTCACTTTAAAAACAAAAAGTTTAATTTCGTAGGAACCAAGACATTTTTTTTGTTATTTCTTCTATTTGCACAAATGACAAATCCATGTTGTATAAATGTGTTCACGCATGCGAATTGAAATAGTAGAATCGTTGCTTAATAAATGAATAAAAAATAATTCTTATAAGTCCTAGTTTACACTATGCAAGTCTTATTGGTAAGCTGATTAGTTTGTTTCTGTTTCTGTTCTCCTCGTCTCTCTCTCCCTCAAACTAATCAGCTTAGCAATAAGACTTGCATAGTGTAAACTAGGACTAAGGAATTAAAAAAATTTATTAAGCAAAGTCGCAGTGTTTGCTTCTTTGCTTTGTTTAAGTTGAAAAAAAATTGATTATTCAAATAGCACTAAAAAGCACTGCGAGAAATTGTAGAAAGCAGAAAAACTTAATAAAGTTTCGGGTACTTAGAAAGAAGAAAAGCACCAAAAATTACTCGAAAAGCACCAAAATGGCAACGCTGAAAAAAATATGAGGTTGAAGACATTAACATATCCATGAGCGAGAGGAGTCAAAAGGCGAACTCTTGCATTACTTGTGGCAATTGTAGTAGGTAGTCGCTTTTTCGTTAGGGATATAGCCAAGAATTTGACAATTGCACGGCAATAATTGCCAAAATTATTGCTCGTGTGTACGGCTAGTAAGTGAGTTTTTTAGATTGTTTAATAGATTCGAGATATTCTAAAATAATCTTTTAGAAACAGTATTTGATTCAAATGTTTAGGTTTGAAACGATTTTTCTTTAGTTTTAATAAAACTTGACTTAGAAAAAATCCTTTCACTAATCGTTATTGTACAAAACAAAATAGTTTTAGTTTAAAATTTTTTAACGCACTAGTAATCCCAAATTATTATTTTACTTATTAAGTAAAATATTTAATTTTTTATTTTTTTTTAATAAAAATACATTGAAATTGATTATTGAGGGGTTTAGATGGATCCTATGCGCATTTCACTTTCGATTTCAATGGTAAAAAAAAGTGATTTACTGACTTTCGTTGTGGTTTCACAAGTACAAATCACGCTGAACGTTCTGGGAGGTCAATTGAGGTCAGAACACCAAACACCGCTGTAAGTATACATATGTATCTTTTTCGTGCTGGCTTAAAATAATGCTCGTCTTTTTGACGTTTGTTAATCGTCAACTGTTTTCGTAAAAGAAGTAACATTTTTTTTGTCTTAGTATTCGCTTGAAATATTCGCATACATTTTAGCGAAATCAAAAGCGAATGCATACTCGTATAGCAAAAGTAAGCGAATAATTTGCGAATGCGAACATTCGTTATATCCCTAGTTAAAACTCTAAAGTACGACTGGGATATTCTAAAATACAATTAAGTTGCTTCAGACATATATCGTCATCTTAAAGACCTAATAACCTACCTGCAACAATTTCAAAATCAAGTTTTTTATGGATTATTATTCCCTATATCAAAACGCATATATGTGCAAAATTTTGAACATCTAATATTACAAATGGCCAAGTTATTACCAAATAACTATCAGCAAGTGTACAATTTTCTGAAACCAAATAACCTAACTATTTATTTAATTTACTTTAAACGAAGTTACATTTGATTTGTTATTCTTTGTGTTTTATTAAATTTTATTTATTTGTTAGAAGTATTTTTTATTTATTATTCAATGAAATAAAGTTTTTTTTTTAATTTAGTAAAATAACTTTTTATTTAATCATTAACATTACAATAAAAAATTTTTATATAAAAACACTTATAACTGTTTTTAAAAATATTTATCCATAGAGTTTCAATTTCGATAGTTTTTGTACCTAGAGGACCGTTACACACTAAAAAAAGAGAAAAATAAATCATCAAAGATCACAATAAAAGTGTAATTTAAACAAACATCAAGTCCTTTTTTTTCTTAAACCAGTAAAATAAACTATAGCTGTTATTATTTAATGTATATAATATTCATATGTATAAAGAAATTGTTATTTATTCATACTAATTAGTACTGCTGATATGTTATTTGGTTTCAGATTTTTACAGTTCCAAATAACCTAAGTGACATAACATAAGCTGTGTTTGGAAAAACAAAATTTTCTCAACCGATATATTGGGTGTTTTTTATTGAGGTATAGAACTTTAAGTTGGCATCACTTTTTTAACTGGCGGCCATTTTGTCAGCTGTCAAGTGATTAATATTTAGTTTGGTTTGCCATTTCATCATGAACAGGTTGACAAAAGAACAACGCTTGCAAATCGTGCAAATTTATTTCGAAAATAATGGTTCAGTTCGCGAAGTTTACCGCAAGCTCCGTCCATTTTATGGTCGACATAATCGTCCATCAGAGCAATTAATTCGGTTAACCATGGATCGTTTTCGCACTACGTTTACTCTATGTGATAATACGCATCCGCAGAGACGTCGAACAGTGCGCAAAGTGTTGAAGAGGACCCGAATGAATTGCTTCGCCACCGTGCACAGCAATAACCGACTATTTTGTTCCCGAATTGGATGGCATGAATGTGGATGAGTTGTGGTTCCAACAAGACGGCGCTACATGCCACACAGCGCACGTCACAATCGATTTATTGAAGGAAACATTCGATGAGCGCATAATTTCGCGGAATGGACCTGTCAATTGGCCACCAAGATCGTGTGATTTGACACCATTGGATTATTTTCTTTGGGGATATGTGAAGTCGCTCGTCTACGCCAACAAACCAGAAACGTTAGGGGACTTGGAAGCCAACATTCGTGGCGTTATTGCCAACATACGGCCCCATATGCTCGAAAAAGTGGTTGAAAATTGGACCTGTAGAATTGGCTTTATTCGAGCCAGCCGCGGCGGCCACATGCCCTAAATCATATTTAAACGTTAATGGCATAAAATTATCCTTCCAATAAAGCCAAATTGATGGACATTAAAACGATTTTCTTGTGTTTTATTTCAATTCGAAGTTCTATACCCCTAAAAAAACACCCTGTACATATATTTCTGGTTTCATTTTAATCAAAATATGTTATTTTCGTTTCAATATTGCAAATAGTTCCAATTTTATAACGTTTTTTGCCTCTCGTGTAAACTTTTGAAAACTGCAGATAGGTTATTTCGTCTTTAAGGTGACGATATATGTAGGTGTTTTAAAACTTTCTCTGGGAATTCAGAATAATAGCTGAATTTAGGTTATACTTTGGACTTGAATGTATTATTAACTTGAATATATTAATTACAGTGTGTAGAGCCATGTTAGCTTAACCCTTTTGACCCGGATGGTACACATGTGTACCACTCTTACTTTAAACATCTCTAAAAGTTTTAAATTAAATGTTATTTGGTTGTGCATGGTACCATGTCGTCTCCAAACTTCGCTGAATAGATTCTAAAAAGTCCCGTTATTTTATTTTGTTATTTACGTTTGATATTGAAATTTTTGTGAGTCACGACAGAGCCAAAGTGAAGTGTGTTGTTAGTTTTTGTGCGATATTGGAAATAAAGGTTAACAGAGAATTTCCCAATTTAACTCTAAAAAAAATACATTTCTGAAAATGGACTTGAACGCTTAAAAGTGCTCTCCTGCAAAACAGTCAAGGTCACTTAAACACTTTTTCCTTATTGCCACACAATTAATACTCGGCCTAAAAGTATGCAATAGTTTTCTGCAAAACTGCTGTGACGAGTTTCGTCAGTCCTCTTTCATACACGTCAGGCTTACCTGATCAGTTTTTGATCAATTTTCTTTTGAACCTGCATTTGTTTTCATACACACCACTTGACGGTTGTTTCATCCATTTGCGTTGTCGTAGAGTATTACGAATGACAAAAGAAAAAGAAAAAACAAATTTGACTGGTACCCCCCAGCATTCTTTTTTCCGCTCTCTGCTAAAATCTCAGAACTTGACGAGTCAAACCTGAAGTGTGTGGAAGAGGACTCATTTTTACCAACAAATTTATAGTTTTCTTTCTGTTCCAGAAAATTGGGAGCATTACTGTTTTCTTTAAACGAAAAGAGTCATTTCCACCTTTGATTTTATTGAAAGAACATCTTTGGATGAAAGTGGGGCTACATAGAATTTTTGTATTGAAAATTAAGTTAATTTTTACAGGCTTATAGATTTGATCACATCTTATTAACGAAATGCTAAATTTTTTCCAATATATTAAAGTGACTTGGTATGATAGAGAAAAATTACACATATACATACATATGTATAGACCACTGAGTAGCGTAAAAATAGAAGTAATCTCTTGCTTGTAGCCCTTGAATATACTTAACACAAATTTTAAAAAAAGAATATAAAAAACCTTGTATGCACATTTCATATTTGCAACATTCCTGTACAAAAATGCATTATTTGATTTTTGAAATTGAGTGGTCGAAAAATTGTGGTCTTGACAACAAAATCCCACTGTGGATAGTGTCATGTGAAATATAATAATGAATTTTCAAAAGCCCAAGCTTGCCAGGTTTCATAGGAGTCGGATGATGAGAAGTACACATAATACATATTAGACACACAGACTTTTCTAAGTGAAAGACTAAGCAGATTTCAGACCTTCAGAGCATTAAATCAAAAAAAGAAATTTTATGGGTATGGTCTGACCAACCTTTGTGACAATAGGAGCAAATGGATGCTATACCTTTTAAAGCGTAGTACTCTTTGAAATTTGTGAAAAATGTTGAGCAACATTGATTATTTCATACGAAAAATTTTACATGTAAATAATATTAACTAGCCTTGAAACTATGCTACAATTTCTTATGTTTTTAAAAACTCCCCATGTGTTTGTTGTAAATTCCACACGAAATAAGTGCCACCTATCTTATTTCGCATGAAAACTTAAAATGTTGAAGATACATTTCATACGTTTTTCTCAAGATAAACAGAGTACAATTTCTGCAACATTTTTCCATGAACAATTCGTGCCAATATTTTTATATGTATTTTGACAGCATTTCACGTGAAATGTTGAACATAGTATCAGGCTTAAGACAGAAAAACCAATTTTTAAAATGGGTCTACATATATGAAAAATACATTAAAAAAAAATACAAGCTACAACAAGTTCAGTACAGTGCAGACGCGGTTAAAGCAACCCTCGATATTTGCACCACACAAATTCTTAACATTGGTGACCCTGTTAACGCAACTATTCAAAAAACAAGACCTCAATTAACGCAACTTTGCAAACAAAGTTAAGATTTTCTCTTTCGTTTTGTTTTTTCCTGCAGTTTTTTATAATTAAATTCAAAACTATAAACCTTTGAGCATGAAATCTTATGCTTACGTACAAAAACCATTTTGACATACCTCTATTTTTTGTGAGTGGTTGTTCTAGCTGGTTAGCTTCTCATTTAAGCTGGCGATTTGATTTACATCATTATTACTCATACGCACTGAGTTGCAGTTCCCTCTGTGTATCAGTATCCAACGAAGTATGCAACAGTTTTCGTTTAGAGATCTACGTATGAGTGATATTTAATTGCAGCCCAATAAATTACCAGTTTTCAAAAAACTGGCAGCAGAAAAGCAAAAGTTTCAATTAATATAATATTGCTTTGAAGCAACAGTTTTTTGTTCCAACAGTAAACTCTTGCTTTCGCTTCTGCTTTGAAAGTAAATAGCAACTGTTGTTGTATTTGATTGTGTTTGCGTTCGTACAGTTTTGTTTTGCCATGACTTCGTACTAGAGATGGGCGCGTGTCGTGTTTTTTTTCGCGACACGAACACGCACGACCCAACACGAAGTGTTCGTGACAGAAAATCTGATTTCTCGCGTGTTCGGGTCGTATCGTGTCGAGCAAAATTGACAAGATAAACACGAAACCATTTTTGGTGTTAAAATATGCATGAATTTCCAGTAAAGAAAAAAATTAAAATTTTGTATCGTCACACACGTAAAAGCATCAAATTTGTTGTTAGTGTAGGGGTCTCTTAAGCTACAAGTTCAGAAATTAATCAAAAATATGTATCTATTTGAATAAAAATAAATGCTTTTTTTTGCTATTCAATTTGATTTCGTGCGTGTAGTTTCGTGTTTGGAAAAATTTCGCGTACGTGTTGGACATCTTGACATTCGTGTTCGTATCGCGTCGTGTTGCAAAAATTCAACACGCGCCCAACTCTACTTCGTACTATAGACGAGTAAAATCAAAGAAACAGTTCGTAAAAAATATTAATAGTTTTGCTTTCAAGTAACTGCGCAGTCGTCAACAGCAAAATTAAAAAGTTAAGTTCAAGGAATACGAACAGTTGGATCATTCCAGGAAACTATTAACAATGTTTATTTTTCCTCCCAATTCTTAGAATAATAGAGGCCCAGCAAGGCCAGTATTAATATTTCTTTTTATTTATTTCAATGTTTAATTTAAAAAAAAATATTTTTTACACTGATATTTATTTATTGTATCTTCAACACTGAACTAACAATAAGTATTCAAATCTTAAGTCTAAATATAATTATTAGGCCTGACCAGTGTTGGACATAATCTTAGTGATAGTAATTAATCTATATTTTTAAAAGAGTAACGTTATTGAGTGACTGACTGACTGACTGGCTGACTGATTCATCATCGCCCAGCCCAAACGACTATAGCTAGAGAGCTGAAATTTGGTGTTTGGGTCCCCCTTACAATGCATGGATCCACTAAGAAGGGATTTTTGGAAACTCGAATGCTAAAAAGGGTAAAACCGTTATCTTTATATCTCGGAAACTACATTAGTTACACTAATAATTCTAAAAACATACAAATGCTGCTAAAAATTAAGCCGACACGTATTTTGTACTTTTTCGATGTGTGTACTGAATTTTGGCACCTTTTTTGCACTCGACATATCTTCTAAGTTTATTACACACAGCAGACAGCTTTTTAGCGTCTTCTTTTCTTCTGGACAAAATCTCGAATTTATTTTGGCATTTTTTGAAAATTTGCATTTATAAGGAGTAAAATTGCACCTGCTTTCGGTACTTTTTCCCCCAATGATAACAATTACATACATGTAAAAATAATTTACTATGACTTCCTACCGCTCCGTAGAAGATGGGATAATAAAATATATGTTTTTTCGAACAGCCTAACGAGTGTTTGGGGGGTAAAAAGAAGTTAAAAGGGGTAAACTGGGTAGAGATATACAATCTCTGAAACTACATTAGATAGACTAAAAACTCTAAAAGCATACGAATGCTGCTGAAAAATAAACCGACACGTGTTTGGTACTTTTTCGATGTGTGTACTTTTACGGATTAAAACGGGGTAAAAACTGAATTTTGGCATCTTTTCTCCTGAACAGAGATAATAAAATGTATATTTGTTGGAAGGGCCCAAAGAGTGCTAATGGGGTAAAAAGAGTAAAATCGGTATCTTTATATCTCGGAAACTACATTAAATAGACCACAAATTCCAAAAGCATACGAATGCAGCTAAGAAATTAGCCGACACATTTTTGGTGCTTTTTCAATATGTGTGTTTTTAAGGATTAAAAGGGGGTAAAACTGAATTTTGGTACCTTTTTTGCATACGACATATCTTCTAATTTATTGAACGTAGCAGAAAGCTTTTTAGCGCGTTCTTTTCTTCTGGACAGAATTTCGAATGGGTTTTGGCACTTTCTGAACATTCTTAATTGAAAGGGGTAAAATCGTACCCGTTTTCCGTACTTTTTTGTTAATGATAAAGTACATATGACATAAATTTAAAAACAGTTTACTATAACTTTCTGCCGAGCAGTAGAAGCTGGGATAATAAAATGTATGTTTTTTCGAAGGGCCCACAGAGTTACCAATAAAAAAAGTGTAAATACGAGTAAATATGATGCTAAAAATTGTAAATTTGGAAGAATTCATGTAATTGAAACATTTTAAAAGTTGAATTAAATTTTATTAACTGATATAGTGTAGTAATGTATTCGTGAACACTGTCACCAAAGCGGTACTTTGAATATTAAGTTGGAACTTTTCAAAATATACTTTCAGGAAAAGATACTTTTCGAAAAAAAATACTTTTTGGGAAAAGTCCTTTTAGAAAAAGGTACTTTTTAGGAAAAATATCGTTTTGGAAAAAGCATTGTTTGGAAAAGTACTTTCTAGGATAGATCATTTTGGAAATAGTACTTTTTGAAAAAAATTTCTTTTCGAAAAAGTACTTTTCGAAAAATGTAGTTTTTGGAAAAAGTACTTTTTGAGAAAGGTACTTTTTGGTACTTTTAGTACTTTTTGGAAAAAGTATTTTTTAACGGTATTTTGGAAAAGTATTCTTTGAAAAACATACTTTTTGGAAAAAGTATTTTTTGATAAAAATAATATTTGGAAAAAGTGCTTTTTGAAAGAGGTACTTTTTGGGAAAAGTACTTTTTGAATTAATAAATCTAAATAAGTAATTATTATTATTATTTTTATTATTGGTATTAGTAATGCCATTATACATATATAAAAGAGTAACGTGACTGATTGTGTTATCATCGCCTAGTCCAAGCCAGTGAATGTAGAGCGTGTGTGCATTCAGTAACAACGGTTTTGAAATGGTAATTTGAATGCAAATGGTTAAACAAGGACAAAAATTAATAAAATCGGTAAAGCAGATAGACTCAAATTCCAAAAACATGTAAATACTTCTAAAAAAAATACGTGCTTGGTACTTTTTGGTCTTATATACTTTTAGAGATAAAACGTGCAAAAAATTAGTATTGGTACCTTTTTGGCACCCCACATACATATCTTTAAAATATTACATATGAAAGCAAAGTTTTTTCCAAATAATTTTCTCCGAAAAAACATCTGGGGTGGGTTTAAAATGAAAAAATGCCACTACTTCAAAACTTTTCAACATGAAAGAAACCGCTTCTAGGTGATAACAAAAACACAATGACGGAGGAAAATAATTATTTTGGCAAAAAAAAACATTCCTATCAATATGGGTCTCAAACAAAAAGACTTGGTTAGTGTATCATTAAAAATAGTATAAAGAAAAGAAGAGAGGTGTCTTAGGGCACGCGGTTATAGCTTTGATGCTTAGTTACACAAAACAAATTTCATGTGTGAAATAACAATGCAATAAAATTATATTACATGATGATGTCAAATTCTCTGCAAATATTTCAAAATGTTTCCATGTATTTCCCATTATTTTCTTTTCTAGCAGCGTAAATAATGCATTGTTTGTGGCTGGTGGCGGCTGTTAGCCGGCTTACAACCGATCGGCTGTGTTCTCTGGGTCGTGCTTATGCAAAACAAAAAAAAAACAAAAAGAGCAATCGTTCTTATTGTTTTTGTTTCCCTCACTTCAAAGACCGAAACAAAACAAAATCATACAGTTTGTATCGTTTCTTTTCGTACTCTGCTTTTAAGTGGAAAGAAATCAAAGCAAAAATAAATTTATAACTGCAATAGTTTCGATTATTTTTGTTACGAAAATCAAGTCCTAACTCCTGTATCGCGCAATAAATAGCAAAGCAATAAAATCTGAAGCGACCTCAACAAGAAAATGGAGAGTGAAACTTGATACGTTTGGGCAAAAAACAGGCCTACCAATAGGAGTCCGAAATAAAAGGGGTTGACGATTAAATTTAAGGAATTAACATCAAAAGTGTCCCAGGTAATAGTGTGTATATCTTACAATTTCAAATGAAAGGACTTGGTTGCTGCATTATAAAAATTATATAACGAATTTGTCAAATGACCAGAAAAAAATTGCCCATCAAAATAGATTTCTTTTGGACAATAAACGTACCTATCAATATGGGTCACAATTAAAAGGGCTTTATGAGTAGGTCTATTGAATCAACATGAAAAAGGTATCAGTTGAACATAATATCAAAATGACGAGTATCGATTACTTTTATATTTGAACCCTATTTTTTGAGTATCAAATGAAAGAGCTTGGTTAATACGTATAAAATATACGCTAACAAAGTAGCGGGCAAAATGCTATTAATATATAAATGTCGTATGAAGCACAAAAATATTTTGAAGAAGTTTCGTCTGGAGTATTGCTGGAGTATTAAAGCCGTAGCGTCCCTCTTTTTTAAACGGATGTGTCCAGTAAAGTTTAAGATGTTACGAGCAAGGAAATTAGGATGTTAAATATTTGCCTGCGTATTATGCAATTTAAATATGTCATCAAAAAAATAAAAACACAGTCGAAAATATCACACTTTTTCCATTAAAAACATGAATCCTCAACTTGGTTACACCCATCAGTACAAGTTTACATACCTTAGAATGTGTATCTTTTATTTCTTTTGAATATATATTTGTTTTTATTCCTTACTTTAATTAAATAAATGCATTTGTTTTAAAAGCTAACCTTTGATTCTTTAATAAACCTTTTATTTGGTTTAAAATAAGATCAAAATTTCTATTGGTTGCGTTAACGGAATCTGCACTGTATTTAATTATCATATAAATATATGTCACTTATTCAGGATAATTCTAAATATTCCTCGGAAAATAATTCCCACCGAGTCCATTTTTCTAAAAATAAAATCCACCTATCTTAAACAGATTGAGCTAAAAATTAAATTCATTGAGGGAGAAACTGAAAACTTGCAAATGATTTGAATAGGGAATAAAATCCCGGGAGATTTTACTCAGAATAAGGATGATTAAGTTCTTCCGAATTTCTGTTTTAATTGGGTGCATAAGATAAAATGTCAGTGGTAAATTTTTTAAATTATATTTTTTTTCATCACATTAAATTTTTTTTTCTTGAAAAAATTCAATTCAGATTGTAAGTTAATAAAATTTCATGTGGATTTCTCTCAGTTGAAGAGATTATTTTTTTTTTACAAGTCTTATAAGCTAATAAAGTACAATGTATTTCAATAATGTACGAGTATTGAAAGAATTAAGCACACAAAAAACATTTAAAATAACTTGTTTGTCTTTCATCTGTTGGTGGTTAATGTTAAAAATAAAAGCAACTTTAAGCTCGATAGTTTATGGCAATTAATTTAAAATTTATTTAATGAAATGTTTGCATAATGATTAGTTCGTTAAATGGACATCATTATCAAGTCACGTTTTTGACACTTAATGTGAATGTAAAACTTTAATCATAAAAAATAGTACAAAATAAATTTTTGTGATGTGTTTAATATAAGAGTATATACATATGTATGTGTGTGAGAGACGAAAAAAGTTTTGAAGGACCATGCAAATTTACAAGATTCTAACGATTGTTAAAGGCGACCAAAATATATACATGCGAATACCTTACTCGGAGTTTTAAAAGTTTAAGTCTGAGTCTACTATAAATCTAGTGTTGAAGTTTCTTTTCCTTTTATTATGGAGATGCGGCATAAGAAGTCATGAAATCTTTTCATTTTAAGAATAAATTAGGTGTTGAATTCGTCTTTATTGAAGCTGACATTTTCATTTAGTTTTATGTGAAAACTTGTGAAAAGCATTTTGGTAGAACATTTTAACCCTGCGATATAAAGTATTGAAATGTTTTACAAAAATATTCACCAACAAATTTTTGTCCTCAAAGAATATTTTTCCTTTTGAAATAATTTTATTTCATGTTGATTTATAACATTCTAGTAGTGCTAAATCAAAATGAAGAATCATGGCGAATCAAAGTTGTTTAGATGTGATTCAGCATTGTCCCTGTGATATTCTCACGTTTTCAGTGTTGCCGTCTTGGTGTTTTGCGGTTTAAGCCATAAACATAAGTATCAAAATTGATAGACATGCAATAAAACATGGTATTTTTATATATCGAGTACTTATATTCAATAAATGCCAATTAGAGGTTCCCCCCTCGCACTTTTTTATGTCTCTGAAAGCGGGAAATTTTTTGAAATATTCTGGGATCCCGGAACCCCGCTCCATAGAAATAATAGAAATTAAATTTGCTAGGCATTAACACATATTTGATTAGAAAGCTTAAAACTAAACATATCTTATGTTTTAATTATTACTATCTTTATGCTTATCCATATCCTTATCCATATCCATATCCTTATCCTTATCCTTATCCTTATCCTTGTCCTTATCCTTATCCTTATCCTTATCCTTATCCTTATCCTTATCCTTATCCTTATCCTTATCCTTATCCTTATCCTTATCCTTATCCTTATCCTTATCCTTATCCTTATCCTTATCCTTATCCTTATCCTTATCCTTATCCTTATCCTTATCCTTATCCTTATCCTTATCCTTATCCTTATCCTTATCCTTATCCTTACCCTTATCCTTATCCTTACTAATAGTAGAAATGTGAAAGTGAGCTTGTTTGTCCTAAACCATTTTTGAAAGTTCTTTCACCAGTAGAAAGCTACATTACCAGCGGGAAACATCGCCTATTTTTATCCAGTTCGGAACCGGTTTTTATATACGCATTTTTTCCGAAAAACACATTTTTATGCTGGTAAAGGAAATTTTCGGTTCGGGTTTGATTACTTAAACAGTTTTAAAACCCGGCTTTTATTCGGTTTTTTAATTTTTTTTATCACTTTATTGTCGGTTTTTATCTTTTTTTAACATTATCATTGAGTAACAAATAACAAAACATTTATAAATTTTAAGTATAGTTTCCAAAATATCAGATCAACGCGAGCGGAGCCGCGGGTTAAAGCTAGTAATAAATAAATATGTTAATTCAAATTGGGTATTAAAACAGGAACTATTTTTTTAACTTTTAGTTTTTAAATTCCTTGAAGGTTTTTTCCGACACGAAAAACGTGGTTATACGACGAGATCAGAAAAATATAAGTGAACATAAACATAGCATAAGGGGCCATTCACCACCCCCTTGGAACGCTTTTTACAAAAGATTTGCGCCAGTTAAAATAGTGTTGCCAACTTAAAGTTTTATACCTCTATAAAAAAGACCATTTACATTAGCAATTATCATAACTCGAAAACAAGCCATTGAATATCAAAATCTTTGCCAGATATGTGTGCAACACGCCACTTTCAATAAGATATGATATGAGGTAAATTTGTAATAAGAAACTTTTGCCAGTTATATATATATTCATATTTATATTTATATTTATATTCATATTTATATTTATTATACTTATATTTAATATTATTTTTTTAATATTATTATATGTATTTATATTTTATATTATCTTTGAGAGAGCAGAATACAAAAAAAAATTATATAAAGCGAGGAGAAATAATTGCATAAGTAGGGGATCTATTTGGCTACGGAAACTGACGAAATTCGAGTAAGCATATTTTTAATATAGGTCGATCCTAGTATATTTTATTGTTATACAAATTATAGAATTGAATGTGTGTAAAGGTCTGGGCGATAAGAGCTTTAAAAATAATTTTATAATTTTGGAGTTAAATATTTGCTGCAACAAGAGGAGCACCTTTATCTAAATTATTCAAATCAAGCAGCACAGAAGTAAATGATTCTGATATTTGAATAACACATGTAAAGGGTGGTTAAATTTTAAGGGCGATGTTGAATGTGAACCACACCTAAACGTCAAGTTTTTATTTGCATTTCATTTGACATTTCTCAATTTCAGACTAACTCAATTTGAACCATGAAAAGATATACCATCGAGCAACACGTTAAAGTTATTAAGGCTTATTATAAAAATGGGCGTTCAAATCAAAATGAATATCGTGCACTTCGTGATTTTTTCGTTCAATTTAATCGTCTAAATGTGCGTACAATCTGAAAAATAGTGCAAAAATTTGAGCAAACTGGTTCTGTAGGAGATGTGAAAACACCAGTGTATGCTCGTACAGCTCGTACTGCAGAAAATATTGCTGCTATTCGCGATAGTGTGGCTGAAGAGCCGTCCATCTCAACTCGTCGTCGTGCCTAACAATTGCACCTCTCACGCTCGTCGTTGATGAACATTATGCATAAAGACTTGCATTTACACGCTTACAAGGTGCAATTGACTCAAGAACTAAAGCCTCTTGAACATTCCAAACGTCGTCAATGGTCAGAATGGTGGCAAGAAATGGCAACAGTGGATGATAAACTTTCGAAGAAAATCATCTTCAGTCATGAGGCACATTTTCACCTCAGTGGACTCGTCAATGAGCAGAATTACCGCATTTGGGCGATTGATAATCCAAGAGTGATTGTCGAAAAACCAATGCACCCACAAAAAGTGACTGTTTGGTGCGGTTTATGGCCTGGCGGCATCATCGGGCCGTATTTTTTCCAAAATGAGGCTGGTCAGGCAGTTACTGTGAATGGTGTTCGCTATCGTGAGATGATAAAGAACTTTTTATGGCCCGAATTGGAAGATATGGATGTGGACGATATGTGGTTTCAACAGGACCGTACCACTTGCCACACAGCTAACGAAACAATGGCTCTTTTGCGCGACAAATTCAATGGCCGTGTTATCTCACGTGGTGGCGATGTCAATTGGCCACCAAGATCATGTGATTTGACACCGTTGCACTTCTTTCTTTGGTATTATTTGAAAGAAAAGGTGTACGTCGATAAACCAGCAAGAATTCAAGAGCTAAAGGATGAGACAATTCGGCATATTAAAGGCATAGAACCTCAGTTATGCCTCAGCGTCATCGAAAATTTGGACCATCGGATGGTGGTGTGCCACCGAGGTTGCGGCGGTCATTTGGCCGATATTTTGTTCCATACATAATTGAACCATACCATATTATCATAATACAAAGAAGTGACAATAATTTCCTAAATAATTTGTGTTTTATTCAAAATCAACATCGGCCCTCAAAATTTAACCACCCTTTACATACATTTTTAATTTAAAAAAAAGTTGTTAAATAAAAATGCATTTCTTCGAAAATATTTTTATTTCGACAGAAAAGTTATTGATAAAAGTTTTATGTTTCATAAGAAACTGTACTGATTTATTAAAAACGTTTATGAAAATTTTATTAAAAATTATCAATTGCACTAAAAAAAATCAATAGAAGAAGAAGAAGGTCATACTCTGTAAACTATTTCGTTTTGAAATCGAAAAATTTCAAAAAAGGTAAACAGTGTTCTTTTATTCGTATAATTTAGTGCATTCGAAATTAAATTCGAATAAAATATCTCAAACATGTGAAACCATAAAACCAAATAAAAATCCACAATAAGCGAGCGTTCTGGTTGAATTTTTTCCTGAAATTTGTCGATTACAAAAAGAAATGGTTTTCAGAACATGCGCGCATATTTAACAAAAATATAAGTATGTATGTATGTATGTATGTATAGGGTGTTTTTTATTGAGGTATAGAACTTTAAGTTGGCATCACTTTTTTAACTGGCGGCCATTTTGTTTTGATTAATATTTAGTTTGGTTTGCCATTTCATCATGAACAGGTTGACAAAAGAACAACGCTTGCAAATCGTGCAAATTTATTTCGAAAATAATGGTTCAGTTCGCGAAGTTTACCGCAAGCTCCGTCCATTTTATGATCGACCGTTGGTTACCGTTAATGGAGACCGGTATAGAGCCATGATAACCGACTATTTTGTTCCCGAATTGGATGGCATGAATGTGGATGAGTTGTGGTTCCAACAAGACGGCGCTACATGCCACACAGCGCACGTCACAATCGATTTATTGAAGGAAACATTCGATGAGCGCATAATTTCGCCCCATATGCTCGAAAAAGTGGTTGAAAATTGGACCTGTAGAATTGGCTTTATTCGAGCCAGCCACATGCCCGAAATCATATTTAAACGTTAATGGCATAAAATTATCCTTCCAATAAAGCCAAATTGATGGACATTAAAACGATTTTCTTGTGTTTTATTTCAATTCGAAGTTCTATACCTCTAAAAAACACCCTATATATGTTGGGTATGTATGTACGAGTATATCTCTAGCAAAACAAAAGTGCTTAAGTCGGGATAACCTTTTTTTGAGTTAATGGTACCTCCGTAATCTGCATGTTTGAAAGTACCCCTGGGCAAAATCTCAATTAATTTGTGCAATTTTTCAAGAAGTTATAGCAAAATGATTTGCGGCTTATCATTTTTAGATTTCAAATCTCATTTGGAATAATTGCTTTATTTAGATTATGCTTTGGTGTATTTCAACTTGAATTTATTATTTACAGTGTGTAGAACGATGTTTGCTTAAACAAAGAAATAAATTTTGTGAAAATCGACTTGAACGCTTAAAATTGCTGTTCTGAAAACAAAAATATTTTATAAATAACTTATTTTTATTTAGAGACATTTTGATTGAAATTTTCTTTTCATTTACAATAAGGTTGTGAATTGAGCAGTTGATTTTTATAAATTACTATTAATTTTCAATATTTATTTTCACAGCACAGTTGTTTTATTTATTAAAAAATCTGACAATTAATTGTTATAAATTGAAACAATTATAGCACCCTATTTTGTATTTAAACCTTGACAAACTTTTTACGGCCGTATCCAAATAATTTGGATATAATTCTTTTTTTATTTCCATGAATTCTTTTAAAATTCAACTTTTGACTTGCAGCATCAAAACTGTTTGCAAATCTGGAACCAAAATTAAATTTTATAAGAAACATACAAGAAAAAAAAAACGTTTGGCCTGGCTGTCATAAAGATAAAAATTTTGTGTAGGTAGTCAAGAGCTTTAATTACTTTTGTTGCTTCTTGCCGTCTTTATTTAATACTTATTTAAGAAATCAGAATATTTAAAGGAGATAAAAATTTAAAGGAACCATTAGTTATACTTCGCAGTTAATTACGGAGAATTTTAAATAAAGATTTGAAATATGTAAGTTCCCAACATGAGAAACCAGACAGAATTTGAAAATCTTCTTCTCCTCCCTGGCAGCTGTGCTATCAAGCAAATTATTAATATTGTTACGATTAGAGTAACACGCTGTTAAAAGATTTAATGGTTGTCTTTAAATAAAGTTTTATGTCATTTGCAAAATCGTTCTTGCTATTTTTTTATGATGCAGCTTTTTATGACTTTAAGGTGCGAATTTATATTTGATAGTTAAAAAGATCACTTATGAAATTATGAAGAGTGTACGTATCACGAAGAAGAAGAAACTGCAGTATGCAGGTGATTGAAAGCAGAGATGGGAAGATGAATAACTACTACTTTACTCAGACAATGCAATTTTACATTGGATGCACTACATTTGTAATAACAAGTTAGCTATTGAACGTCTTCTTTGAACTTATAAGGAATATGTCATTGTATTTATGAATTTAATAGGGTAGCTGTATCATAAAAGTGACGAAATTATTTGATTAATTAAATAAAACTTTGAAAAAGGAGTCATAGAGATTCTACTTGAACGTCTGCATGAAAGCGGACAGCCTCGTAAACTAATTAAAGGAAACAGTTTCATATTGTAACGAGCCTTATTTTCGATTTTTTCGTAAGCGACATGTAATCAAAAATATACTTTTTTATTGAAATTAAAATTTTATGGGTCTACCCATAGTTTAGAATTATCAAAATGCCAAAATTGTTGATAACTTTTAAGATACGGGCTATAAAATTTTATCACAAGCGTTTGTAAAACAAATTTGAATATTATAAAAAACTTTCTCTTGAGATCTTTAATTTTTGTCGCTTACTATTAAATCGAAAATAAGGCTCGATAATATCTCGTTAGTACGAAACAAAACGATCCATTTAACACAAGCTAAATATATAAAATTGCATTTATTTGCAACTAAGCAACTACACTACAGCAGCATGCACGCGCAATCAAGCAATTGAGTAGTCATGCTCGAACCACATAACATACCAGCAAATTGGTACAATATTCATTATTTTTTTTTTTTTTTAATTCAAGAAGGTTGGTTATGAATAGTGACACAGTTTTTGCTGCAATTTTTATTGATATTTTGTTAATATTAGCATCTATGTATAAGTAAAGTGCTCCAACTCCATTTTCCATTGAAACAAATTATGTTTCAACAAATTATGACTTTTAAATGCATATTTACTCTTTGACAACTTTACTCAACTGAGCCAATTTGACCACACACAATACCAGCAAGTTGCTACCATCAGCAACATTGTTGCCATTTTGGCATTTTCACTGCTAGATCTGGCATTTTCATTAGTTAAAAAGCATTCAACTTTCAAAAAATTCTGCTAAATGTTTTCTGGCAGAATTTGTTGAAAATAAAATACTTTAATTTGTTAAAAAAAAATATTCTGTATAGAGGATTTTTCTCATAAATGTACATGCATTGCAGGGTAAAGGTTCCCTGATGAGCTGCGCATAGGATACAGCTAACCCCTCAATAATCAATTTCAATGTGTTTTAAATAAACAAATATTTTACTGAATAATTAAAATAAATTTGGGATTATTAGTGCGTTAAAAATATTTGAAACGTAATTGTAACAGTTCCAAAAACCACCAATTATTAACTATTTTATGTTTATACTCGTATGTGCAATAAATATACCTGTAAATACTAAAAAGTTTGTATAAACATGAAATTCAATGCTTTTTCAATAATTTTTTCTACATTTAAATCTGGCATTATACTTTTCTTCTGTAGAACATTTTAGCAGAATTTTTTACCGATTTAGCATTCTCTCATCATCATTTTCTGGCAACACTGATCAGCAAAATATCAAACTCTATTTGACATCGCTACAGTAAAACGTGTAATCACACAAAATGCCCATACACGACCAAACCGCTGGCACAAACACCTGATTGCTCATGCATTAGTGATGAGCTATTTTTCGAAACCTGTTACTTTTTCACAGCGATTGAAAAATCACTAATCACAACTGTGACTGAATTTATCAAGTAACAGGTTTTGCAAATGTAGTTCTTTCATACAAACTGTGAATGCTCTTGCATGCTTACTTTACAGTAAATAAAGCTACCACATGAATTTATTTGTATACGTTCACCGTTTGTCGAGAAAAAATCGTCTAATCGTGTCAAATCGTCTTTTCTGGCAACTATGTATAGCTCTCACATTTTTGTATTTGCAATTTTACTGTCTCTCTGACTCTCATACGATAATTATCAATATTTGGTTGGGGTCATGATACAATTATACAAGGTACTTGCACAAGCCCAGCCTGTTAATGTATACAATGCAGAAAGTTGTCAAACTTTGTTTACAAACTGCAAAAATGTTAGTGTATGTGTGTGAATAAAATGATTACAGTGTTGCCAATGAATTTGCATATGGCTGTGTCTGCAATTACACATTGAAGGAAATTACACTACACATCCTTTGTGTAGATTAAAATTAAAACAAAATTAAATAAAAATAGAACCCAAAGTAGAATTACACACATATTATACATGAATCTCATTACATGGTCTACAGATGAGAGTAAAAATTACACACTGTGTATTACACACATTCTGCAATTGTACTTTAGTTACCCTGTGATTGTTATTTTTAAAAACAAAAGACATCTGCTTCTGACAATTATAGGTATGTTTCTACCAACAAAATACGTGTGTTTCTTGGTGTTGCAATTTTGTTGTAGTCGTGCAAGTACTTTGTATAATTGTATCATGGTTGGGGTTGTTGCTAATTATTTGTTCTTGTCGCTCTTCTTATTAGTATTTATCAAAATAATACCAATACTAATAAATACTTTTAAAGCAGAAGAGCTGAAATGTGTTAAACCGTGATCACAGTCACTGTTTAATTTCACAACTGCTCTTCTTATTAGATTTTGTCAAAATAACAGAACTGCTACAAACAAAATACTGCTAAACTGTAATCACAATCACAGTTTAAAAGAACACCGATTTAGAAATCACGTTCACAAGGAGCAACATTATTAAAAAATCACAGTTTAGCTCAACATTATCATGCATGCTGTTGTAGTGTATGGGCCCCTTTTTGTCTCCACCTTGTTTATTTGTTACTGTCACAGCTAACTATTTTGCTTCTTGCATTTAAGAAAATTGCGAAAATTCGCGAATAATTTCATAATTGAAAAAAGGCTGAAAATTTATTTTAAAAAAAACTTTAAAATTGTAAGGAATGAAAAGAACTTGGAAAATTTTGCGACAATGACGAAATTTTGCAAAAACTTACGAACATCAAGAAGATAGTAAAGTGTGATATTAATTGAAAGTCGGCAGAAGTGTAAAAAGGGCAACAACTTCAAAAAAATCATTCCATCAGATAATGGCGTAAATGGCTTGGAGTCACCCTTAGTTTGTTAAAATTATGCACAAAAGCAATAAGTTTTATTGAAAATTACTTAAATTTGCAAACAAATTCTTAAGCCTTAAAATTTTAAAATGCACGAAAAAATTTAGTTTTTCATATTGCAAAAATTACAAAAATTCGCTAATAATTTTAGAATACAGATAGAAGCCGTTGAATAATTTTCTCATAATTTTATTTATTTATGTAATATTTTTCTAATTTTTTTCCGTCATCATGTTTATGTTTCAAATAACACACTCAAATATGAGGGGTTGCTCACAGCAGTCATATTTTAAACTAGTTAAAATTTTAGAACATTATGACACTTAAGGCAACCGTTTGAATACCCCAAATATATAATTAATACAGGTTGTCCCTTTTAAGCCAGATATAATTTATGAAATATTTAACCTTCAAACGAACTGTCATATTGCGCTCACTTTCTGACATTTATGATCAGTTTACTCTGGCAAATCATCATGAATATGTATGTACATATGTAGATTGGTGCTTGAACAGCGCTACCAAATTATGGCGCAACGCGCAAGCCCTACGTCGAACTGTGGACAGATTTCATACCTCATACTCTTTAAATGATGCAAGAACACCAAACACATCAAAGGAATGAGCGTAATGAAGAGGATATCGCTGATGTATATGAAAGTGTGGAAGAAGATAAAAATGTATTGATTATTGAAAATTTTGTGCAAAGATATTAGGCTGCACCTGTTTTGTACCAAGTTGGTGCAGCAATTAAAGTCCCAAGACCATCATATGCATCAGGGATGGCATTGAGAATTTTAAAATTGTGCCAACCACTTTCAAAAATTGTACTTCTGGGACCTTAATGGTACTAAAAGATTTTTTTTTTAAAATTACATATTTTCATTTGTTTTTATTAAAATAATCGACTTTTTTCTGGGATGTTAAAGCATTTCGTTACACCTGTTTAAGCTAAAATTTAAATTATACAAGTTAATAGCATGTGCTCTAGCATCCGAATTTAGAAAAAAATGTTTTGAAAATTTACAAGTTCACGTGTTTTGATTTTCTCGCTGCGTTCTGCTTTTACATGACTGTTTTCAAGTGACAAGAATATGAATTTATTTGTTCCAAAGTGAAAATTGACATATGCAATCGTTTGAAAATAAATACGAAGTGAAACTGGGGAGATTCCTTAAATGTACTAAATTAGTCATTGGTGTACTATTGTACATTCCGAGTTTGAACATTACCAAAAAAAAAAAAGTACAATTGTACCAACTTTGCCAACCCTGATATGCATCGTTTTTTCGCCGATTGGACTCTAGATCAGCTGAAAGCTAGCTCGGCGATGGGGCTTATTTTTGGCTTGACGGGCTCTTTAGTGAACAAAATTGCCGCATATGGAATAAAACTAATCCAAAAGGCCCTGTACTGTTTCGTGCGTCTTACACGCTGTTGGCATCATTGAATTTTATTTTTACAAATATGAAGTCAGAGCACGCATTAAGCTCAAGTGAGATCATTAATTCATTAATAAGATCAATGATTATAATGTTTGAAAATTTGGATGATCTCGGTGATGTGTGGTTTCAACAGAATGACGCTACACGCCATACGCCACCCGCAATCATCGACATATTAAAATTTCGCGATAAGTTGGTTTCGAGAAATGGTCTTGTCAATTGGTCTCCAAGGTCTTGGTTATTTCCTATGGAACCAGGTGAAGTCATTAGCTTATGGGGGTAAGCCAGGAACAATTGTCGCCTGGGAGTCCAACATTGTTCGCGTTATTCGTCACATACTTCACTATACCGAATCGGTTCGATAGATTTTGAGAATTTTCGAAAATCGTGTTTTCGGAAAAAAAAATTTTTTTAATTAAATGTTAAGCTGTTAAATTGATTTGATTAGCTCTTAAACTAAAAAAAATTGACGCCTTGATTAAAATCGATTGATTCGAGCGAAAGATTTCGTTGAGGCAAAATTTCGAAAAACGGCTTTGTTTCAGGGCCTGTTTCTCTAAATGCGAACGATAGACTTTATCGAACATTTATATTAAAAACAAAAACAAGAACAAAACACTGAAATTTGTTTTTGTTTCTAATACTAATATTCGATGGAATCTATCGTTCGTATTTAGAGAACAGGGGGTTAATAACTCCGAAAGACCTTGTCAAATCGACTTCCAGGATGCATTTACCGCAAATTCGTTCTAACGCAGTTATATGGTTCGAAAGATATAGTCGGAATTACTCCCAAAATTTCTAGATTTTCCAGCACTTTGAGCTTTAAATTAGTTGGAAGTTCCAGGGATATTTTTGTATTTGTTTGTAATAATTCTAAACTCGAATACATGAGACCCCTATTATTATTCAATAAAATAATGCTATCAGTCTTATAAGCCCAATATTTCACACTTACTTTGAACATTTTTTTATAAATTTTCCATACCATTTGTCTTCAATGCATTTCATTAACGTGTTAATTTTTTTTTTTTTTGTAAAATGTGAAACTACTTCACCAAATGCATACATATAAAATTTATTCTTTTATTTTGCAAGTATTCCACACAAAGTGTTGAAATCACGATTTCGACCTCTTCAGGTGAACCTTTTACAAAATATTTTGTATTAAATCATGTTCTGTTTTATGTTTAATGTGAATTTTAACATACAAATAGAGGTGTTTTTCATAACAAGTTTGAACTTTTAATGCAAGTGATCAAAAGTTCATATTCGACTTACATTCACTGGTATTGGAGGGGTGGGGGAAGTATGCCGGGCAAAATGTTTTGTTTTCAGTAACAATTATTACTGTTACTTTATTAATATACATTTTAAGTCCCTACGAAATTTGCTTCAGCCACGTGAGTTGATCTTCGGATATTATGGTTGATCACATAAAGGACAAACAAGAACAAGCTTTATGGCTTTTGGTTTCTGGAAGAAATTTAAGCCTAACTCGAGCATCTTAAGGTTGATTATAAACAAAAAATTTCAATTACACACTTATTTGTTGATCTTGCGAAATATTAACCTTTTGCTTTTCATTTTTGCCAGTTTGGAGTTTTTTTTTTTTTTTTTGTTGCTGCTATTTTTACTTTATGGCGGCATTTTTAAAAAAGACTAAATTTTGTATTACAATATATATTGGTTTTTGATGACAAAACAATGTCGTTATTGTTCTTTTCGTACTTTTATTAATAACATTATTGACATGCGGACTCGTACGAGAACGAGTACACGTTATTGTTATGCAAATTTTTTATATATAGAGGGTCCGCCATCTAACGTTTTTCTTTCAACTAGTGCTTATTTCGTGAATGGTAACACTTAGCTCATGTCTGATTTGACATATAATTAGTTTTATCCTTCCGCTGAACGAATATGGTTGTGTATACGCTTCGCTAAGTGGGCCTGCGATCGACTTACAGAAGATGCCGATTTTGCAAAAAAATCATCTTTTCAGATGAAGCTCAGTTTCATCTTGGCGGGTATGTAAACAAGCAAAATTGTCGCATTTGAAGCACAGAAAACCCACACGCATACATTGAAAAGCCGACGCACCCAAAACGAGTGACTGTTTGGTGCGGATTTTGGTCCAGAGGCATAATTGGGCCAATGAGCAAGGAGTGGCTACAGTCAATTGCGATCGTTATCGGGCCATGTTGAACGAATTTTTGTTCACAAAAATTGAAGAGGAGGATATTGGCAACATTTGGTTTCAACAGGACGGCGCTACGTGCCACACAGCCGAAGCTACACTCGATGTTTTGCGCCCTGTTTTCAAAAAAAAAAAGTTATCTGGCGGACCCTTTATATATTTTTTTTTTTTTTAATAAAACAATAGTTTCCAGTTGCCAGTATTTTGAGTCTTTCAATATGAAATACTCGTACTTGTACGGAAACCCAATTGACTAAACGAATAGGTTGGCTTAAATTTTCTTTGTATCTTGTTTGCATATGTTTTGTGGTGTCTGTTCAAGTTGTTTGTCTGTAGTTGTTGTTTCAGTTTTTTTTTTGCATGTAATTGTTTCAAATAAATGACCGTGATATAGCCTGAAACTAATTAATTTGCCATTTGTGTCCCATTAGTGTAATTGTCTGTCAGTTATAATAACACACATGTTCCTTTACATACAAAAACAAAAAACACATACATACATACATAATGCATCAGGTTATAATATTTTAACTTTATGACACACCAGTAATAGTCGAGTCTTATGAGACAAACAGTTCAAAATATTTGCAAGTAATGCAATTTCTGAACTTAACTTGAAGGTCTAGTGTTTGATGGAAAAGTCGATAAATATTCGTATTCTGTCTAACAAAACTTAACTAAACTAAACTGTATTTAATTACACGGTTTATTAGTTATAAAATGAATTAACAGTTAAATGCAACATGGAACTACGAGGTCTGATCAAAAAATAACAAATTTCGTGAGTTATGTATGTTCGATTTTCGCATTTTTTTTTCTGTTATGTTGGTACACATGTCTGTTATATATGTTGGCAATATCAGCCATTTTGGATTGTCAGTTTGTTTTTGAGAGATAAAAAGGTTAGTCGTGTTTTGGTGTGCTCTTCGATTTTTTACTAAATTTTGAGCAAAAACAACTTCGCATGGACATCGTTCAGGAGCTGTTGAACATCGTCAACGACGATCCAGATTTCCTTAAAAAGGTCATAACTGGTGACGAATCATGGGTGTATGGCTATGACATTGACACCAAAGCCCAATCATCCCAATGGTCAAATGTGAACGTTTTACTCACTGCAATGGCTTGGTGCATCATGAAGGAATACTACCTTGAAGTTATGCGCCGTTTGCGCGAAGTAATTCGTCAGAAACGCACAGAATTGTGGAAAAAACAATCATGGATTTTGCACCATGATAACGCACCAGCTCACACATCGATGCTTGTGCGTGAGTTTTGGCCAAAAACAAACCCGTTTATCATGCCTCAACCACCGTATTCACCGAACTTGGTCCCCGCTGACTTTTTCCTGTCCCAAAAATTGAAGACACCTATGAAAGGAAAGCGTTTTGCTACGATTGAGGAGATAAACGAAAAATGTTGGCGATACCAAAAAGCGCGTTTCAGAAGTGTTTCGAGGATTGGAAAAAACGCTGTCATAAGTGTATTATATCTGAGGGGGATTACTTTGAAGGGGACAAGATAGTTATTGATGAATAAATAAATACTTTTTGAAAAAATTTAAAATAGCGGTTATTTTTTGATCAGACCTCGTAAGTGACATGTATGAGCGTCAACGATTTTTGATAGACGCTGTTTAAAGTAATTTGAACTTTTTTAATTTTTCATTGAATCACTGTAAGTCCAATATTTTCATGCGCTTTTTTTTATAATGCAGATACATATCAACATAAGCAACGGTCTTCAAATAACTGGATAAGTAATCCCATACCTGAATTTTAAAAACTATTGTGAATTGCTTAATTAAAGAACAGAAATATGTACAATGAAATGGTATCGATTTTTTGACGAAGGACTGAGAACGAAATGTTTGAGGTCGGTTGATGTCGTATGATTTTTTAATTATTCTTTTGTCAACTCGGGAAGAAGAACCACGTATCTCACCTTTTATCGGCATCAATCATCCATACCTACTCAAAAAATCGCCATCTTGGAAACCCAAACTTAACTCAATAAAATTTATAATTAATGTAAGTACAAAACGAACGAAACTAGATGATTTTATTTCATAAAGAACGAGTTAAAGCAGGTATTCATCCCGTACCCGTTTTCTCTGAAACCCAAATCACTTATGTTCACGTCTCTTGAGAATGAACGAACCCTGAACTCGTACTGTTTCAAACCATTTTTCACAATTTGCATTCAGTCAATCGCTCCCTAAACCATAAGTATTTGATTTTGCTAAAGTTCGCTACAAAATTAGACAAACGCATTGGAGATTTCTATAAAAATCGCTTTAGCCGATCATAAATGTAAAATCAGTAAATGAAGTCGAATTATTTGTTAGTTTTAGTTACACGAGTATGCAAAGCTTTGAAAATGCTTACTGACCGAAAGTCACTTAGTCGTAATGTCCCAACCTGTAGAAAATAGAATTTCATTGCGAACAGCAGTGGGATTTTGGTGTCAGAAACCCTTTTTGTCAACCACTCAATTTAAAAATCAGATGATACAATACACTTTTGTAAAGAAATTTTTAAACATGAAATATGCAATTATGGTGTTTCGAAAAATTTCACACACACACACACACACATAGGAAGTATCAACGTGGTTGTCAACTTGATTCCGCAAGACTATACGCAAGACTATACGGTTATCCGTGGCAAATCAGTAAAATAGTGCGAGCGAGACGATTTTTACTTATTCGATGTACCGTCGGGACATACCCGTACATGTATGTGTGTGTATTATTATAGTGGATATTATGTTACATTGTTTTTGCTTTCTACAGTTGGTTTATTTTTCAGTATACGAACCGTGATTGTCAAGTGAACATATGTATATTTGTCACATGCCCAGATTGATTTAAGTGAGACAGTTTTTTAAATTTAATTGAACTAGAATGAATTTTAATCAGGAATAATTTATTAAGTTCTGTATTTTCCATTCTTATTGAATGAAAAATAAGTAAAAATAATTAATGCGATGATTGCAAAAAGATCAACAAGAATAGTTAAACCTGAATAGAAAAAGAAAAAACGGAAAAACAGAAAATGAATAGTGATACTTACAAAAGTATTTACCAAAGGTATGAGTATATCAATAATTCTCATATTCCATTTCATTAAAAATTTACGTTAAATAGCTGATACTAATAACAATCTCTGCCCAAGTAGACGGACATGGGTGCTGATGAAGTGCGTGGCTGCACAGAAAGATATCGATATTTGCCCAGGTAAAAATTCTAGTTTAATTATTCATTTCTTCTTTAGAAAATCACATTAATTCATAAAAAAATATTTCATTCAATAACAATGGAAAATACTGAACTTAAGCCCGCTTAAGAAATTACTCCTGATTAAAATTCATTCTAGTTCAATTAAATTTAAAACACTGTCTAATTTTTCTATAAACTTATCTAGCTGAGCCCGGCAAATGTTGTCTTACTCTCAATTACATTGTTTTTTTAACAACAAATTGCTCCACACAGTAGTATCTTGTTGAGTCAAAAGCAAAACAAAAACCTACCGGGTATTGACACGAACCTATGCTGAAAATTTCAGCTCCACAGCTCTTATAGGTCCAGAGATTATGCGTTACGAACGAACACACACTACACTGCAAAGAAGATCTTCGTGCTATCTATGCATTTTTTCATTGAATCAATTAATTCTGTCATTAATAACGAGCTAACGTAGGATTTCATTGCATTAATGAATATGGTTCATAAGGTTGCATATAAAACACTTCATTGATTTTGTGAAACTCTTTCATTCCAGAAATGAAATTAAGTCATTGATTGCACTTTTTGTAGATGTTATGAAGTGAGCATATTAACTAAAACTGTATATCAACAATTGTGTTAATTATTTTACCTCTATAATGGCCCAATGCTACAACGTTGACAATCGCTCAGTGTATCGAACTCGCACTCTGCATTTTTACCAGATTTGTAGACAAAGCCTCAAATACTTCAGCCCCTACCGCACTATAAACACAGCGTGCATTCAACACTTTTGAAGTTTTTTCAATAAAATATTTTTACTATGAAAACTGTTTCGTTATATGTAAGAAACAGTTTCGTTGTATATGTGAAACATTTTCTTAGCCTTTAACGGAATTTGAAAAAATCTATTAAATGGTATACTTTTGGCATCAAAATTTATTTTAATTCATGTATTATAAAGTGTTTCTGCAAGATATCGTCAAATGTAATCAGATAAGCTTGTAGTCTACTTAAAATGAGAAAAAAAAATTAATTTCATACTATCAACGAAAATATTATCATAAATACAATGAAGGATAAAAAATGAACAAATGCAGAAAGACAGCAATTTCATTCAGTAAATGAAAATTATCATTCTATTAATACAAAACTTCATTCATATGATGAAGAAATATCAACGAAGCCGCTTCATTAGCTGAGTGAATAACTTTTCTCTTAGTGTACGATTCTATATACATATGTGACGCGCAAAATAGAAAGGTTTTTGCCTAAGGGCAAAAACCGGTTTTGTTCAGGAGAGCCATTTTAAAGATTTAAATACGTGTATCTTTGGTGTGCCATCACTGAATAAAACGAGCATATCTCTGGGAGGGAACACTTTTGGGGCATGGGATCGGTCTCATTCGATGCTCAGATGTTGTCCACATCAAAAAAAAAAGTGAAAATTGATTTTTTTACCCTTAGGTCCCTCTCTATGCACTGTCACATATATAAATAGATACATATTCCGATAACACTATATGACAAAAAATACCTGTGACGTGTTACTTTTTTTCTGGTGGGTATTGTCGAGTATAACAGGCTGACTGTAATTAGGAAAGCAAGTTGGCGTACGGGATTTCGAGGCGCACGGTAGTACGCCAAGCCAATGCACGCAGTGTGTATATTTACAGGAAGCCATTCATCGTGTTTTTACCCCCTTGATAACTTTTTTCCCCACCATAGTAAAATTCTGAAATTTAATTCATAATTAGAAATAATTCATCTTACATGCGAAGTTTGAAAGTTTTACAGCAAAAGCTTCCTGAGAAATGGCGGTGCAAAAAGTGCATATTTTAAGACATATTCACTGACTGACTGACTGACTCACAGACTCACTGACTCACTCATCAATATTATGAAGCACTTCCGTTAAAGCTAGAGAGCTGAAATTTGGTGCACAAATAGACCTAGTTGAGTTATCACCTAGAAAAATCTGAAAACCCGAAAATTTTAACCGAGGGGCGCACATTGGTTGAGGTTCATAGAACGAGCGGCTAAAAATAGAAGAAGTTGTCAAAGGACAATGAAACTATGCACATAGGCATTTTTTGTTTGAATCAAGAAAAAATGGAAAAATCAAAATGATCCGCCCACTATTACGCCCACCTCCCATACAAAGTGAAAATTAAATTTTGACCTATGGCATTGTTTTTTGGCACATAAAATTTTTGAACACTCAGAATCATTTGTGTGAAATTTGAAAAATATCCGCCCACTTTTACGCCTACTTCCCATACAACTTGTATTGAAAAAGTGGCATAACTCCCTTGATTTTTAATGCATCAACTCAATTTTCACAAAACCTAAATATTATAATTGTAGAATGGGCTCCTGAAAATATATACCTGATCCGCCCACTTTTACGCCCATCTTCCATAGAAAAAACATGAATAAGTAATTAAATCAGAAACTGTATATTATTGTTGGTACTTAATGTATTACTTATTAAGCTCTAACGGAAAAGATTTAGTGCAATAAAGAGAGCACGACATAATGTGCAGTTGTTATTGCATGCAACAACAGAATAAATGAATGATAACACAGCACCCAATAGTCTATCGCATATAATCGTGCTTGATCTTCTATTGTTGTTATCAAACAGTATCAGTAAACAACAATTCAAATTCAATTGAAGCTTATGCTTTTTTCAACGATGAAATATATAACAATTAATACTATTGACTACTATGTATATTACATTATGTAATAATTTTAAACAGTAAAGAATTATGGCAACAACAACAAGCATGAACGAAAATTCATATTTTGTTACTTTATCACTTTATAGATTTTACGGTTTTTTTTTTTTGGAAAGGAGCAGGTAGGAGCATCTGAATTTTTTTTTTTTTAACTTTTAGCTGAGACTTCAAGCTCTAATTTGACATCTTTTGTTAAACAGCGCTCCACAGCGCTAAAAAGATGCAGTCCACTGAAGTTGATGAACATTGAAATTTCGATGTTGTTTATATTTTGTTCTACGAAAATTCTTATATGGCACTTTTTCCAACTTTTTTTAATGCAAATCTCATATATGGCAATTGTCATTAACGAAAATATACAACAAATGATAAGTTTACTGTGATTGTACCAAAAGATTGAATGAATTTCTTACCGTCTAAGTTTCACAAAATTAAGAACAGATAGTTACACAAAAATTTAAATGGCGGCAAATGAAGCTGAAATTCAGAAGAGATTAAAGTTGACACTGGGCATAAATGTGGACGCAGTGAAGCAAGGTACAACAAACGATGACAATACGGCAAGAAGGTTTTTCGAAAATCCAACACAAACTACAGACGTAATTGGCATAAAAGAAGAGTTAATACATAGATTTAAAATTATTTTGGCCGCAATAAATTGTAATGCAGCGACCGACACTAAAAAATTTCATACATATATGTATATTGCATGGATACTGCCAAGTTGTTTGTTGATCTCTATGGCTGGTACTACATGCCTGTAACTGTGCATAAGATTCTGGCGCATGGTAGCAAAATTATAGCAGAAGCTATTCTGTCAATAGGTATGTCTCTATCTAAAGGCCCTTGTTCAATGATTTCATTTTTATTTTTTATATTTTAGTTGCTTATTTGTATCAGGTATGCTGTCCGAGGAAGCTCATGAAGCGAGGAACAAACTGTAGAGCCTATAGATTACATCATTCGTGAAGAATTGGACGTGTAGCCACTAATGAAGACGTAATGCATAATCTTTTATTGTCTTCAGACACATTTATAAATAGATTTCGCTCAAAGCTGCAAATCAAAAAATTGGAGTACGATAATGATGTTAAAAAATTATTATGTTTTTTCTATGGGAGATGGGCGTAAAAGTGGGCGTATCAGGTATATATTTTCAGGAGCCCATTCTACAATGATAATATTTAGTTTTTGTGAAAATTGAGTTGATGCATTAAAAATCACTTTTTGAATACAAGTTGTATGGGAAGTATGCGTAAAAGTGGGCGGATATTTTTAAAATTTCACACAAATGATTCTGAGTTTTTAAAAATGAAATGCGCCAAAAAACAATCCCGTAGGTAAAAATTTAATTTTCACTTTGTATGGGAGGTGGGCGTAAAAGTGGGCGGATCATATTGATTCTTCCATTTTTTTCTTGATTCAAACAAAAAGTGCTAATGTGCCAAGTTTCATTTGTCCTTCGACAACTTCTTCTATTTTTAGCCGCTCGTTCTATGAACCTCAACCAATGTGTGGCGTGGCCACGCTAATATTGCACTGAATTGAAAACTAAATATACAGATTTTAACTGAAGCCATTTTATTGGAACTTGTATGCACGTATGTAAGGCTTGAAACTATGATCTTAAAAAGTGGAAGATGATAAGTAAGCGCTGCCCACAACAAAATCTTGAGCTTAAAAAAAGTGATAATCCTTCTAAAAAAGGAAAGAATAATGTATATTTGCTCATTTCTTTATATCGGAAAAAATGTTGTCCAGTTAGCAGATTATCTATCAAATTTATACAACGCACAGCATATTTCAGTGATTGGTATTGTGCCAAACAAGAACTTGGTCAAAATTTTTATCTCACTACTTTCGATGGCAGAAATTTTGGAAAGGAACTTGGCCTTTTTTCACATATACGAGTATGTTTTTGTGAGGATCAAAATTAAGGAAAACATCTAAAATTCTCGCAATAATTTTTAATTTATATAAATTTTATTTACAACTACATACTCGATCATACATATTTCTTCACATCACACCATATTTGGTCACTGAGTAGGTTGTGTAATTTTCTTTAAATTGTTTACTCAGAACAATAATAACAACAACAACAGCAGTAGCAGCAACTATAGCGTGCGCAATAGAAAGACTACAACAACATCAACGACATCAACAACAACAACGACGACGACAATAGCAATGAAATTTACACAAAATAAATGATCATCTATAGAATTCTATAAAAATGATTCCTATTACAATGGCGCCTAAAAGTCTAAAGAACACCTGCATCATTTTACTCGAACCTTACAACCCGCAAACGAACAGAGTTCTCACTAAACAAACATGCAACACAATCAACGTACTATGTCTGTATGTATGTGCTACGCAGTGAGTTCTGTTTAACAAAAAAAAAAGTAATAAAAAAAATTTTAAGCAACTACCAACATCAACCCACTATGGCGCTGGGGCGCTGGAGTAGGAAAAAAGGAACTAAGAAAACGCCAGACAAAATCAACGATGTTCTTACTTTCCTACCGCTGCTGCCTACTAAAATGTTGATGCTTGATTCTGGTTGTTTTTAATTTCATTTATTTAAAAAAGAAAAAAAGTCGAAAGAATAAAACGTGATTACGTTTAATCGCAGTTGTTTTGTATTCCATGCAATTCTTCTTTCTTCCACATTTTCAATGTTTGTCTTTTTAAATTGCATTGCAGCATGAAAATATAACGAGCACCACACCATCAACACATTATAAACTTAAAATTGCCAGTCTTTAGTTGCTGCTGCAACAATTGTACATTTTAAACAGTGATAAGTGCAACAATTGTGCAGCATTGGCAATAAATGCAATTTATAGTTGGAAGCAACTCTCTATTCGGTGCCAAAACTTGCGCTGAAATGTTTCTAAAAAAAATATTCTGAAAACCTACTGAAATACATACAACACATGTATGTATATAAAAAATTATATTAATTGGTAAAAGGTAACAGAATTGGTCATTTCCGATATTTTTCATTATGCGGCAATGCGTTACGAACAGAAAACGGTGAACGGCATTGCACACATTCTGAAAATTACACCACAAAATAGCAACAAAAGAAATGCTAAATATATGTGTACTCAGCATTAGAAATGTCAATACTTAAAAGTCATTGAATACACAAAATGAAATAAAAATCCTACGCCAGCTGGAGTGTTGAACTCGTGCTTCCTGTGATTGAGGTCAAACATTTTACTCATATAAGCCATATCGGGCAATTAGTTTATTACATGCTCGAAACTAGTTTTCCCGATTACATACAATTAAAAGAGCAAGCAAGCCTTCGCACAGGATTTGAACATAGAACTAAGCTCTACAACTGCGCCACGCAGAGAACACCTTTTTTTTGTTTATTTATTTAACACAAATGCTGTAAAGTAATGCAGACAATATGTATGTAGTTTGTGCAAAAGTAATTATTCTTAATACGAGGTCGGATCAATAAGTCTGTGACTTTTCGAGCTTCCCTCGTAGTGATATGAAATGCAACACTGTTCCCATCAAGTACCACCTGTTAATAGACTACTGTCAAATTTTAAGCAAGTGTCGCCATTTACTTTGCGTTTAACAGCTGTTCAAAACATACAACCTCGTGTATTTTTCTAAAAATGGAAAAAAGTATATTTCGATTGCTCATTAATTATTTTTTGCGAAAAAAAAACCGTCAATAAAACCAAGGAAAGCTCGATAAATACTATGAAGACTCTGCACCATCGATTTCAATGTAAAAAAGTGGTTTACTGACTTTCGTTGTGGTCGTACAAGTACAAATGACGCTAAACATTCTGGACGGCCAATCGAGGTCAGTACACCCGAAAATGTCGAAAAAATCCACGATATGGTGTTGGCCGATCGAAGAGTAAAAGTGCGTGAGATTGTTGATGCCATAGGCATTTCATATGGCAGTGTGGTTTCGATTTTAAGTGATCGATTACCTTCAAAAGGGAAAAACAATAAACGGCGAATATTATGCCAACTTATTAGACCGATTTAATGAGGATTTAAAAAGAAAACGACCCCATATGGCCAAGAAAAAAGTTCTTTTTCATCAAGATAATACAAGGGTGCACACTTGTGCAGTCTCAATGGCAAAACTCTATAAACTGAATTACGAATTGGTACCTCATCTGTCATATTCTCCCGATTTAGCCCCTAGTGCCTACTTCCTACTTCCACACCTAAATAAATGGCTCGGTGGAAAGAGATTTAGCTCCAACGATAAAATTATTAACCAAACAAATGCCGTTTTTAAGGACCTCGAAAAATTCTATTTTGCAGAAGGGATACAAAAACTGGAAAAACGTTGGACTAAGTGTATTGAGATTATGTTGAAAAATACATTTTTTGTTAGCAGAGAAAAATGTTTCGTGTTTTTCTGTTTGATTCTTTTCAAAAGACTGACTAAAATTTTATTTTCAATTGAATTAAAATAAATACAAATATTTCAAAGCAAATGAAATTTCAATTGTAAATTAAACAAGTCTTTTAACAACAAGTAGAAGAATGAATTATTATGAAACAAATAGCATTATTCTCAACATTTTTGTTTTGCAAAAAAAAAAACTGTGCTTCTGCAAAAAGCCACAGAGTTAATGATCCGCCCTCGTATAAGTCATTAACAATTTTTTTTCTGGGTAAGTATTAATGCATTTGGGTAGCTGCTCCGAATGGCTAGTGACCAATTGTTACTGCTATGAGGTTCCGTAGTTGGAAGTCAGCAAGCATTGTCACAAATCGCTTTCTCTTTAGACAGATTTTTCTGTTTCTCTCATCGCCTATTTGCAATTTGTTGAAGTTTGTATGAGATTATCGTCTTCCTTACAGCAGGGACAAGCAAAATGACGCCCATGGGCACTTTATTATTCTCTTATTTACACGTATTTAAGCACACGTACGGAAGAAAACAATTTAGTCTCTCATAAGGATTCGAACAAGCACGCATCTTACTCTCTTTCATATTGTCACTAATACATAAATAATATAAAGATATCTGTGTTTGCCTAGCCTTGCTTTAGAGCACAGATAAACAAAAGGCCGGCCGTGGACACTTCGTTATGCTCTCTTTTACACGTACATTCGTACAAGCATGCATCTTACTCTGTTTTATATTATATATGTATGTGTTTGCTTTACTTTGCTTTAAAGGGATTCCAATATCTCAGAACATTGCCCTGCTATTGTCACCAATGTTACCATGTCTAGGAAACCATGTATGGATAAATGTTTCGCTATCCTTTCTAGAGAAACATGGAGTTCTCGGGCAGTATATTTGTTTGAAACTTGGTGGCTGGCATAAACTTGATGCCAGTAGTCTATAGTTTTTTGCATCAGTTTAATTTTTGTAGAATACCTAAATAGAATTTCCTTTGTTATTATACGTTTATTTAAAAGCGTAAAGCTATCAGGTATATGCAGAAATATGGTATTCAAGACCTCTGTAAGGAGATTAAAATTTAATGTGTTGTTTGCACCTTTTTAAGAATTTATCAACTCACCTTGCTCCGTGGGAACTTCAATTCAGTTTTTGGTCACACTCTTTGCCAATTGAAATAAAACAGGTATATTTTGTTTGTTTCTTTCCAAAAGATTGGTAATTCCGCGTATTTCTTCTCTTGAATGAGGCATATTTTTGTGTTTTTTATTATCTTTTTTTTGAGTACAAAAGTATGATTAAATTTTTTTGTTTGTTTACAAAATATGAGATTTCAGTTGAAGTAAAAAGTTATTGAAAAAAAAAATAATATCATTTAATAATGTTACTACAATATTCTCATAACAAGTAGCTACGATACAAGTAGATACATAAATCAGACAAGGGCGTTTCTTTGCACAATTGTGCAATTGTAATACTAACGTAGCATCGGACCAAAAGTCAATTAATTTTAAAGTATTTTTATTATAATTATCAGAAAACCATTCGGAAAATTTGCGTGCCAGTAAATGTATGGGAAATTGTGTTAGTTTTATAAATTAGTCTGTGCAAAATCTTCCCAAAAATATTTTTAATATGTTTTCCATTTGAAAATGATCTTCCATGCCGACAAATATCAAAGCTTATTAAGTTTGATACATCCAACCGCATATTTTTATTTGGTGAATTTTCACCTTTATGCTCCACCAAGCAACCATTCTTTTATTTATTTTTTTTTCCTTGAATGGAAAACATGATAAATTATTGTCCTATCTTTTTTAATTTTTTTTTTATTTGACTGTTTAGTTACAAAAAGTTTTATTTTCAATTAATAATTTTACTTAATCAACTTTTTTTTGTCAAGATAGAAAATATGTATGTCTATTTATGTATAAATATATAATGCACCATTATCTTTCAAACGCTTGGCTTTGTGTTTGGTGGGTAGCTCGCAACCTCAACACTTACACAATTTACCAATACATTGACAGTGCCCACCACTGTATGAAACTGGCATCAATTCTTTAGAGCATTGATGTCAGTTTCATACCACAATTGTGCTAGCTAAAATCATACACATTCTTATTCTCTTTCATTTAGTCGTCAATGACACAGCGACGATGACACGCTCGTAGCGGGTATGTTGAATCCCTGCAAGAAGACTCCCAGTCAAATGACCGGTCAATTGACCGACAGTGGTGATGGATTTGCATATCTAAGTTTCTATCAGTTTGTTAAGAGCAATGTGGAAAAAGTGATGTAAACTTTTGTGTACGTGTGATTTTGCATCTTTATCTAACTAATTAAAAATATCTACTATGGAACATATATATCTGACCTGCTTACTCTGCCGTTTTTTTACTTATCATTAATGATGCATGCGGTAGTCACGTCTGACTGATCACACTTGATGTATATAACCGGCATAGCAAACTAGTCAAACCTGTATAATAATATTAATAAACACAATTTTTACACTGTTTTATTTGTTTTTTATTACAAAATAATAGAGATATACATAAGTTAAATATTTAAAGGCATAAAAACAAGCAAAAACACAAAAAAACGTTGGTGTCATCTATCCTCTTCACGCTTTTTTCAATCTCCAACACGCCTTAATTTTTATAAATATCTGAAATTTGGAAAAGAAATATATATGTATGTATATTTAATTAAACTTTGGGGATTTCTTTTATTCACTATTTTTTCTACTTAACTTTTTTAACACTTCCATTTTCACAGACCGAACGAATTGTACATTTTACAATAAAATGCGATGTTTTAAAATATTTGATATATGTACATTAGATGTTTCACTCTTACATGTATGTTAGAGTAGAGCAACTAGAGCAATTGACTGTCACTGTTGATTTCAATATAAAATTGTTGTAAATGTGTTAGTGAAAAAATTACGTTTGTATTAGTTTCAGTCATTCATTTCTTGCAGGGATGCTTTATAGATACAGTGAAAGAAAAGGGGTGGATGCGAAAAATATTATATGGTCACCAATGCTTTTCACGATATTCAATGTGTTTTATGTTACAAAACTTTTAAGGAAAGGAATGAATATGTCTTTAAAAGACATTTTGACTTTTTTTGGAGTATTTTCACTAAACTGTTATTTCCATTTAATCTTTAAAGAGCAATAACTCGGGAAATATGGGCAGCAGCCAATTTTTATACCCTTCACCAAAAATGGTAAAGGGTATATATAGGTTTGTCCAGATTTTTGTAACTTCTACAATATTCATTTCCTGCCAGATAAAGTTAGTTATTCTGAATCCTTATGAACAGGAGATGAAAAAAAGACATGTCCGTCTGTCCGTCTGTCCGTCTATCCGTCTGTCTGTACGGATTTTATATGGGTGGCGTGAAACGCGGTTTTTGAAGCTCCCAAACAAGTTAGAGAGCTCGGAGTTGGACTGAAACGACCGCACTTGCCTCAGCACAATTGGTTATGAAAATCAGCAAAAAAAAATAATCGGTTCATAAAATTTTGAAATATATGGTTTTATCATACATTTTAAAAATTTCATGAAAAAACTACCTACCGCGCATAGAACCAAGCATATTCAAAGTTCTAATCAACTACACTAGTCACTCTGCTGCTGAAGCTCGCTTAAATGCGATAAATATTTACTATACTTAAACATTTGCTTTAATTTGCATTATTTCGTATTAAACCCCTTTTTGTCACCAATACATAGACTTTGCCTTATGGTATTTTTGCTTGGCACATTCTTTTTCGCATGCATGCATATGAATGGATGTGTATAACAATCAGTAGCCTCATGCAAAAAACATTATGTAGATATGTATGTATAAATATACGCTAGCATGAAGACCATTCCCTCGTACATACACACATACATATGTATGTGCATAAGAGTGTTCATATGAACAACTACAACAACAACTATATGCGACAAATAGTATTCAGAGAAGAATATTTAATTGTTTGTACGTGTGTATGTAGTCAACTCTACGCACAGCAACAATATGCTAGCAAACGTATTGAAAGAAGAATATTAAGTTGTTTGTGGTAAGAACTGGGAATTTTTTTTTGTATACAAATAAAGTATTGTGCTAATGAATGCGTGTTGATAAAATATATTAAATATATGTGCGCTTAATTATGAAAGTGGTCTAAGTCATATATTTCTTTCATCGAGATATTTAATAGATTACTTTGAAGAAATTAAAAAATATTTTTATATTATGCAACATTTTAATTTATAAATTCATAGAAGTTTATTTAATGTTTATTGAATTTTTTTAGAGATTTATTTCATATTTCGATGCAGAAACGCATATGACTTAGACCACTTTCATACTTAAGGGCACATATGTATGATTGTAAATACGTATGTATGTACATACATACATACAAAAGGGGATAGGATTGTTTGAATCTGTTTGATTTGCTTATTTGTTTTCTGAATATGTTTTGCAACAAAATGAATGGCTATCATGGTTAATAAGTTAGAAGTCGGCCTGTTATGATTCGTTTGTTGAGTTTCGAACTTACACTTGAAAGTTTTTTTTCAATATACATACATATGTATGTATTTTTGCAAAATAAATTAATCGGGGACCAAAAATAGTCATTATTTTCGAACTTTAAAAAAAAGCAACTGTATAGAAGGGAAACATCAAACAACGTGGACAACCACACCATTTTAATTGTTCTAAACTAGATTTTTCTAAACTTCAATGGGTTTAAAATTTAAATTTTTGTTTTTTAAGCAGAAATAAATGTTATTTCCGGATTTTTTCTTTTTAACCGGAAATAATTGTTATTTCTTGATTTTTCTTTTTTCAAGCAGAAATAATTGTTAGTGGTTTTGTTTTGTTGGTGTTTGTCAGAATATTTCCAATTAACTTTGGTGTTATTTGTTCCTTAAAAATTATCACATGTAATTTGGCTTATAAAGAGATACGAACTTTAGCCTACTTAAATTTTAATTATAGAAATAATTATTTTCCGATTTTTATTTTTTCGAGAATAAATCAAAGTCAATTTGTGATTTCTACTTTTTCGGACAGAAATTAAATTAAGTTACATTGTGGGAAAAAATACATATGCCTACATACATACACACTATGAACTTATAGGTACATAGAGGATATAACTACTACGACAGGATCAACGTGTGGAGATTCCGTAGCCAAAAAACGTGGTAGCCGCCCCAAAGCGGCGAACAGATATTTTTCACACTTTTATGATATGGCTGTCAAATGATAGGGATTTTCCAATGGAAAAATCATGGTGAAATCATTATGAAAATTTGAACTCATTTACTGATATCTGGCTTTTTTTTAGTAAAAACACATACCTACACATTTTTAACCCTTATACCTACTTATGCATATCTTAGTCACATACATATATTCCAGGTTCACCCAATTTAATTCAAAAATTTTAAAATGTGTACATAGGTACATATTTATAAAATTTCGGTACTTTGTACACACAGCCATACAAGTAAACAATTATTTCAACACGTGTATTTGCTATAAATACTGCCAAAAAGGAACTTTGCAGTGAAACTCCTATAGATTATATAAACATAATATATTTTAATATGTATATACGAAAACATCTTAAACACAAATGCTTTAATCACAGAGAAATTTTGCATTTGCGTTTAAAATTGCTGTGTTCGATATACTAAGGTACTTTTTTATTTTTGGTAAGGTACTTTTTTATTTTTGGTAGGTACATAAATACCTAATATAAGTTTTGTAAAAGTTGAAATGGCACTTATGTAGCTCCTGCAAGATATACATTTTTGGTTGTAAAATTATGTGCCTTCTTGAGTTATTGTAGGGTAAAATCATGTGTTTTATTGTTGTAAAAATTAAACTAAAGCGACTCGCACTGAATTAGAGTGAAATTGTTTTTATAAAATTCAATTATTTATATATAACATACATACATATGTATGTATGTGTAGGTATAAATCTATGAAACGAAGATGTAATAAAACGAAAGCTTATGCTTGCTAACTTATAACTATTTATTAATTATATTCACAGATAGGTATACATACATACGAGTATGTACTTAAAGACTTATGTAAGTGCTATTTAAAATTTTACTGGTTCCAAACCTTAACTTTTACAGCTCTTGATTTATTTGTAATTTAAACAAAAATTTTCGAAGATGCGTAAAAAAGCGTAACCAGTAATTACTAATGAAAACTGTTTGATTCAGACACGTACATACTTATTAAGTTGAACAGTTTCATGCATAACTAATAGGCAATTTTAGAAAATCCAACATGATTGGAAACAGTTTAAATCAATAAATACATGTCTGAATCAAACAGTTTTTCATTAGTAATTGCTGGTTACGCTTTTTTTTGGCAGATGGCACACAAGAAATGCCAGATGTAAAATCAGCCTTACAAACTGCAAGAAATGAGCCGGATGGATCACACAAACCTCCAAAGTCTGATACATTTTCATTTATTTTTGCATGGACATAATATGTACTACATGTGATGAAAATTGCGCTCTTAAAAATATAAACTATTTTTTATAAATAAGGCAATTTTTTTAAAAATTAAGCCTTGCAATTATATATGTATAGATATTTATTAGCGCAATATTGACTTCGGTGTGCATCGATATACTTATATATCTATTTGCAATTGTACAACAATAAAACATGTATGCGTCCCCTACAGGTAAAAAGCGGCATCATTTGCTTCGTAGATTATTTGCAAGGAAATTGCATGAACACTTCTCCTAGTTTGTTTATATTTTTTGTTTTCGATATATATATACATATGTACATACATATACATGTTTGCAAATACGAAATTCCCAATTACCCAGCGGGAAAAAGAAAGAGCAAGGATACTTTCTAGAAGGCCGTTGTACTCCTTACTTTGGATGTACAAGGCCTACTCGCTCCATTCCACTCTTATATCATTTTTGCTTTTCCCTCTCGCTTTTTTTGCCAGCCATTCTGAAAAGTCTTCAAATTAATAGATTTTATTTTCGTTTGGTAAAAAAAAAAATTGCTCCTCTTCCCCCTTCTCTTAAAAGGAAATGTGGAATGTGTATCTTATCTTTTATGCAAAAGTGTAGCGACCTTCTATAAGGCGTTCTTTAGCAGTAAGATAAAAATAGTAATTGATTTGATAAGACCTGAAGTAACAAGATATTCTGAGTTTTCCTGCTGGGTAGTAACGTGCTCGCTTTGTATCAAAGTAGTGGTTTGCGTACACATTGTACATGCATACTATTGTAAATACATCCAGTGTTGCCAGAAAATGCTGATGAGAGAATGCTAAATCGGTCAAAAAAATTCTGCTAAAATGTTCTACAGAAGAAAAGTATAATGCTAGATGTAAATGTAGAAAAAATTATTAAAATAGCTTTGAATTTTATGTTTATACAAACTCATTAGTATTTACATGAATTTTTATAGTACATAAAATAGTTAATAATTGGTGTGTTTTGGAAATGTTATAATTACGTTAAAAAAACTTTAACGCACTAATAATCTCAAATTATTATTTTACCCATTCAGTAAAATATTTGTTTATTAAAAATACGTACATTGAAATTGATTATTGAAGGGTTAGCTGGATGCTATGCGCATTTCACTGTTGCTAGTGCAGATCATCAGGGAACCTTTACCCTGAAATACATGTACATTTATGAGAAAAATCCTCCATACAGAAGAATTTTGTTAAGAAATTAAAATTTTTTATTTGCAACAAACTCTGCTAGAAAGCATTTAGCAGAATTTTTTGATAGTTAAATGCTGCTTAACTAATGGAAATTCCAGACCTAGCAGTGGAAATGCTAAAATGGCAACAATGAAACTATCCCAAGCGCTTTTTGTTGTCATAGTGGATTATTAGTTAAAAATTTTAAACGTAATTGCAACATTTCCTATAAAAATACCTGTAAATACTAATAAGTTCATATAAACATGAAATTCAAAGCTATTACAATAATTTTTTCTACATTTAAATCTGGCATTATACGTTTCTTCTGTAGAACATTTTGTCAGACTTTTTTGACCGATTTGGCATTCTCTCACCATCATTTTCTGGCAACACTGGTTGTTGCGTTGAAACTTATGAATTTTTTTAAAGACATGTTGATACATACATACGAGTACATATATGTATATAAATATGCCCAAGTAAATATAAATGTGTCTGTATATGTATGTGAAAAAAAGTAAGCCCTTGCTAAATATCATGGATGTCTTATAAATATTTTAAAGTGGACGAGATTGTTTGTTTGAGGGTGCTTGTTGTTGCTATTTTATTTCATTCATGTGGTTTTTGCTTTTTTTTTCAATAAATGTATTAAAAAGTACTTCTGCTTAGTTAAGCTGGATTGATTCGCTGGGTGAGTTCAATTTATGATGTATGTATGTATGTATATATGTACATATGTATGTAAATACCTATATTTTTTAAAAAAATATACAAATAGTTACATATGTATACTAATGTAGGTATCTTTTTATTTTATATTATTTTCTAAAATTCTTCAGAAAAACTCCTTTATAGTATATACATATTTACATATGTATGTGTGTAAATACATACATATGTATGTGGTAGTATATGAAAGAAATATTTTTTAATATGTAGGAAAAAAAACATAAATGTTGAGATGAGAATATGAACTCACGTTCTCATATTTTCAGAACGAAAGTTTTATTCACATTTTGTTTTATTGGCATTTTGCACTTATTTTAAAGATCTAAAACTTAGGTTAATTACATACATATGTATGTACCTATGTAGCTGCTTATGTACATATGTATATGTAAATAAATATGTATGTAATACCCAAGAATGATAAAATAATTATTTTATCATTCTTGTGTAATACCTACATGAATGTATCTTAGTATGTATATTATTGCAAATAATAAATTTATTAATGTTTTCCCCAGCAAAAAAAATTAATGCGTTCAAAATTTAATAGTTTTCATGCTTTCTTTAGCATTTGTGCAAATCGTAATAAAGCTATAGTTTTTGAACTCATCATAAACGCATACGATATTGCTGGGTAATTAATACATTGAAATAAATATCCGCCGAAATAGCCATGTAAAAACGGAATTAAATCATCATATTGACATATTGTAATAAAACCAGTTTTATCTTCGTGAAATAATAAGTACACAGTAGATCGATGGTAGAGAGTGTGTCTTAACAGTCTTAATAGCGAGGTTCGTATCCTGGCTGAGACAAATGTTTTTTCTTAGCTTTGTGAAAAACGTCATCGAATAAGGGAACTTTCATGGGTTCTAAGCACTCATTTCAATGACGAGCAGTTTTGTTAAATGTAAACACATGTTCGTGAATGACACACCTGTGTTTAAATCTTGCGTTCTGCACCTAAATTGAACCCATGCATTAACTATTTCTTTTGCATGTCGTTTTTGCTGGGTCCGAAAATAACTTAATTATTCGATTGCTAAATAAACTTACCTATAGAGAAGTGTTGGTTTTAAAAAAAGAAAATTGCTAACTTTTATATCTAAAGCCAGTTTGTATTCCTGCATTTTATTGGTGCTTATGTTTACTCATTGATAGAAGTGCAGCAGTAATGTTTAAAAAGTTTATTTTTAAACTGTCTTAGGTATTATAAGAACTTTCAACGGAACATAGTAGGCTAGTAGGTTATTTGCAACTTAAAAAAATACATACATATCTCTCATTTTCTAAAACAACATCACATATCAAAAAATGAGATTTTTGAGTTAATGATGCAGAATTAATCCTCATATTGATATTGTGTAAAAATTTCATACAAATATCTTGTATACTAAACTATCGAGAGAAAAATTAAATTTTCATTAAGTTGTGTGTAAATTGAATACTTTAAAGTTTAAAATGAACTATATTGAGGGGTAACAAAAACTTTTTTCAAGTGAGTCGCTCCAATGTACATATTTTAAAAAATTTATCGGAAGAGTAAATGAAAAAAGTTTTATAAACTAAAATATATTGGGGGCTATTCTGGAAAACGCGTCGAAAAAGTGAAACTTTACATTAAAATAAAAACAAATTTTCAAAAATTGTTTTTGTTTGTAATACATTTCTAAAATGAAATAAACGTGAGAATTTCAACGCGTTTCTCTCTCTTTTAAAAACGGTTAATTTTGTATGCGAAACAAAAAAATTTTTTTTTACATTTACACAGTTTTGTTTTTGTTTTGCATGTAACTTTCACCAATTCGACGCGTATTCCAGAATAGCCCCCATTGTGTCCTATATGTATATAAAACACATATATTTTAACCCTTATACCCATGCATATTGCTGCAAAGTGTCTATATTTCAGTTTCACTTGACTTAATTCATAAGGGCCTGTTCTGCAAATCACGACATGTCAAAACACGGTGATTTTAAAAAATTAATGAAAGATAAATAATTGGTTTTTTAAATTGCACGATTTACAGCGTTAGAAGTTGGAAGAAAATATTCTATTATAAATGACAAAAATACAAGTTCGCTGCTGAGCAAAATGCAGTTTTGCGCTGCATATTGCAGTTTAATTGCATGTTTACGTATCTACGTATGTATATATACATTTATGATTTGTGAAGGGTATATAAGATTCGGCACAGCCGAATATAGCACTCTTACTTGTTTTTATTAAGTTTTTTTCTTATTTTTCACATTACTATCAGAAAAGCTTTTTAAAAATTTATTTTTGAAGATTTTTCACAGTTTCCTATGAAAAGTTCAGATCACCATAACTCGGAAAATATGGGTCCCCGTCAACTTTTTTATTTAATTTGTTCTTCTTAGTTTTTAATTTGCTATAACATAGGCTCCTTTTTATTTATTTTTAGCTGCTTTACTTAACTACATTTGTTCCAAATATTTATTTTTTTCTATGTACTTCAGAGACGAATGAGACAACTTTTCTCACACATACAATTATAATTTTATTTTTGACATCACTACTTTAGAGCAAAGTTAAGCAAAATGCCGCCCGTGGGCACTTCGTTATGCTCCTTTTTAGACGTACATTCGTACAAGCATGCATTTTAGTCTCTTTTATATTATATATGTATGTATATGTTTGCCTGACTTTGCTTTAGAGGGATTCCAAATTTTCAGAACCTCTCAATTGAAGGCTGAAGGCTCCATCAAAGTCATTCGTCCTGCTATTGCCATCAATGTATGGCTAAATGTTTCCCTATATCTTCCAGAGAACCCTGGAGTTCTCGGTCAGTTTTTGATGTGATATAGACAAAACCGGTAACACTATTCTGAAGTGCTACAACGGCCAGGTCAACACGCTTCATCTTTGTTACCCTCTTGGCTAATAGACAGCATACCAGTCTAGTAGTCGGAAGGTCGCAGGCTCGATTCCTACCGGATACAGGTTCGATTCTGCAGACAAGTCAAAATAGCTTCGTTTGTTGTCTTTATGCAAGAGATAGAAAAATATGATAACTCTCCTCTCTGACCACCCCGCACCTCCCAAAAAATCAACAATTTAAAATTTCTCAATAGAAGTTAGAGCGTGTGAATCACTGACACTTAGTTTTGCTACTTTTTTAAAACTTTTCCTCTTCAAGATTTAATTCCAATGAGATAAAAAAATATTTATTTTATTCAAATGTAATAAATCAATTCAGTGTTCTCTACCATTGACAACTACAAGATCACTTCTTTTTTAAATGACAGTGACATCAAAATAAAAACAAAAAATAAAATAAAACCAAGCACAGATAAAAAGCTGCTTAATGTTGCACTAAAACAACAACAATGCAACACACAAGATTGAATCTAAATTACAACAAGAAACAGCGACAACGTTCTTCGTTATTAATTGATGAAAACAACATTACAAACATCTTTGGAAACAGGACTTTTCAAGGAGCCACTGGGAGTCAAAGAAATTTTAGTACACCGAATTATCAAAATCCAAACATTTTTTTTTTATTTAAAAGACACATTCAATGACGGCTTACAGTAAGAGTTACGGGTATCATTTAATAACCAAAGGAAGCCGACAAACGAAAATACAGAAAATTCTTATAAGAATTATATTTATGTACTCTATCTACATGGAAGAGTGAAACGAGCTAATATAAAATAATTGCAAAACGATCAAATAAGACAACTTTTAAATAATAATTGATTAAAATACTATAGATCATGTAAACGAAGGAAGTAATGGCATGGGATAGAGTTTAATCTGCAGTAAATTGAAAGCAAACATAAAAGCTAATTTAGATTTATTAGTACATTTATGCCTGGTGACACCCACTAAGAGGAGCTACAGCATCTTCTTCATCATTCACGTGAAATTTTTAAAATTTTCTTTTATTCAACTTTACTTTACAAAGAAGCACAGTAGTTTACACTTGAGTTGCGAATACACCATTATACTGCAAAGTATCTTATAGCCATCAGTAATCGATTTCATTATAGGACTTGTGAAAGTAAAGAACTTCTTAAGAAAAATAATCGTAGTGATTAGATAATGTAGGGGGCTTTCAGCAATTTTTAACCGACTTGAAGAAGGTGGATATCAATTCGTATGTATTTTTATATGTTACTTTAGAAACTGATTTTGAAAATTCTTTTTTTTTAAGTAAAAGGATGTAGCTTCCATTTTTTTACACATTTTCACTTATCAGATTTTTAAAAAGTTAAAAATAATTTGGATTCATTTAAATAAAACATTTTTATACGCGTTACCTATATTGATATTCGAAGTCAACGACTTTTTCCTTCCTCAGCTAGCTGGACGAATTGGGGTTGCACATGTGGTTCCCATAGTACGGAGCAATGGCGCATACTGTTTTTCATTTAATAACTACAAAACAAAACACTTGCGTCACTTTATAGGTTTGATCTTGTGCTCCACATTGGGAGCCCGCGGGATCCCAATTTTACCGAAAACTGTTCCCGTACTCACTGTTGCCAACTTTTTTCCAACAAATATCGCTAAAGTAGACAATAAAATAGCTAAAATTCAAAAATTTTTGAAAATTTAGCGATAAATAGCTAAAAAAATGTATTTTTAGATTTTTTCAAACATTTTGCGGTAACATGTTTACTTCTTATATACTTCTCAAATTTTATAAAATACTAACTAAAAGCAATATTACATAAATAGGTTAATAAAAGGCTTATTTTATTATACATAAATATATGTAACATATTCATTATATATTTATATACCGCTCCTTTATTGCAATATAGTCATAACTCAAGCAAGCTGTTTTGCAGAAAATAAGTTTAAAGTTTTCAATTTATATACACTTCAATGAAAATATAAAAATATTTTATTTTCTCAAGACAAATCTGCTGATTTTTATATGTCGAGTTCCGGCTTTGGAATACTAAATTTTTTATTTATCATGTAGAAAAGTGCTTTTCCAGATGGATGTGAGTACATTAGCTAACTTTCTATCTATAAAACCTGCATTGTTTTGGCGCTATTCAATCACCTTTTTTCTCAAACTATAGAGTTTGCTTCATATAGGTTCTCTGCTTCCAAACAAGCTCACATTTTTAAGCAAATTATGATGCACAAAAAATCGCTAGAATTCCCGCTAATAGCTAAATCATAATTTTTGCGCAAAATGTATTCTAAAGTCGCTAGATTTGACGAGAAAATAGCTAAATTGGCAACAGTGCCCGTACTCAAAGTTTGGGCAAGTAAGGGAGCATGATACAATTATACAAGGTACTTGCACGACTACAACAAAATTGCAACACCAAGAAACACACGTATTTTGTTGGTAGAAACATACCTATAATTGTCAGAAGCAGATGTCTTTTGTTGTTAAAAATAACAATTACAGGGTAACTAAAGTACAATTGCAGACGCGGCATTCATGAATGATTACAGTCATTCAGTGTTGCCAATATGTGTGTAATACACAGAGCGTGTAATTTCTACTCACATGTGTAGGACTATAATTAGATTCATGTATAATCTGTGTGTAATTCTACTTTGACTTCTATTTTTGTTTAATTTTGTTTTAATTATAACCTACACAAAGGATGTGTAGTGTAATTTCCTTCAATGTGTAATTGCAGACACAGCCATATGCAAATTCATTGGCAACACTGTAATCATTTTATTCACACACATACACTAACATTTTTGCGGCTTGTAAACAAAGTTTGACAACTATATGCATTGTAAACATTAACAGGCTGGGCTTGTGCAAGTACCTTTTATAATTGTATCATGTAAGGGAGCTTTTGCACGAAACAGCCCGTAATTTTTCTTTGGGCTAGTTTGGGCAAGCCGAAAAACAATCAGGATTTTGAAAAATAACCAATCACAAAGTTAAATTAAATTGTTCTAAACACTAAAAACATTGAAAAGTTGTATCAAAAAGGTTTATAAACTAGTGCTGAACTAAGTTAAATGAGTTTTTATATAAAATTAAGAAATAAAACATTTTATTTATACAACAGCATGTAAGTAAACCATGAGTTAGTTCATTATGAGTTAGCTTGTGCCCAATTAAAAGAAAAATTATTTTTAGTTAATTATGATTTAACTTACTATTGATTAACATTTTTTTTTTGTCCGCTTAAAGCTTAAACAATTTTAAGTTATTTTCTAGAATTGAACGAAAAGCCTGTCAAATGCTTAAGCAAATTCGAAGAGACTTTTAGGTGGCTATAATAAACTTATTTGACATAAAAAATTATTCAGCCATAGTAATTTTCGAAAAATTTTATTTCTTCTTATTTTCCCTAAATTAACTGAATTTTGTTCATTAAAGACTATAAAATGATTATAATTTAAAAAAATTGGAAAAGTTTTAAACCGAAATTATGTACCTAGTACATTTTTTTTGTTTAAGAGCAAAAGTACTAAAATATACAACAATGGCAGGCAAAAAATTTATCATAATAAGGAAATGTTTGTGTGTGTTTGCCTACAAATTTGTTTTTTCAACACTTTTTAATTAAATATAAAATAAAACGTAATGAACAATAAATCCAAGTGTATACGAAATATCCAGTTATTGACTCAGTACGGAATGTGCGTTCAGTTTGGCACTTTACTTAAGCAAATGACATTTGACGAAACTTGACGAAAAGTTTCATTAAGTACATTATAGTTGCACACATACGTATTGTATGTAATCGCACAGTTGCTTAAGTTTGCTTATTCATATTATAGTTGGGCCTTAAGAAACGCGAACGGGTATCGAGCCGTGATCAGTTTTTTTGTCAGCCATCATACTTAACATTTTGCTATCGCGCCATAAAAATATAAACGGCACAGAGCTAACATAAACATGAATTTTATGCTGACATATCGCTGAACTGTGAATCATCTCTGTATCAGCTTTGAGTTAGCTCAGAAGCAGTGTTGTCAAATTTATTTTGAGCTTCCTTAGAAGTTCATGCACGAAATATTTTATGTTGTAGAAAAATGTTCCTTACAAAAAATTTCATATTTTTAACATTATTCTGTTTTATTGAAATCGTAGAAATATAGACAAAAATATCGCCAAGGAGTTCAAACGTCGCCAATCGCCATTTCAAAATTTTCATCGCCAAAAACAAATTTTCGTTTTTTTCGTTTGGCAAGATAACGCCATATCTGACAACACTGTTCAGAAGCTAGTTGTAAGTGAGTTAAAAAGTCACCTTATTTTTTGAGCTAGCTAATAAAAATCCGTCTGGTTATTTTTTTACTTGTGCGTATATGTGTGTATATGCATACATGGATTGACGTTGGCTTTTATGGTAAAATTTTTGATTCTTCCTGTTCCCGTACTTTTGTACATTTTTTTGTACCAAACTTTGCCCAAAAAGTATGGGTTAAAAAACTGGATACTCTAGTATATATCGAATATTTTTGCGCACTCTAATTCATACATACAGGATGGCTCAAAATGGAAGAAGGGTTTTGAATTCCTTATAACTTTTTTATTATAATTTTTTTCTTTCAGTATTTTATAACGAATACTTGGGGAAGCTGACCAACAGTTAAAACCGACAGATTACCAGCAACGACTTGATTGTGCAATTTATTTTTGCCAAAGAGCAGAAGAAAATCGTGATCTTCTTCATAACTTAATTATGAGTGAGGAATCCCATTTCCAATTAAATCTGTTCGTTAATAGGCAAAACTGCAGGATATTGGCTACAGAAAATCGAAGAGTAGTTAAACAGCGAGAGTTACACCCACTTAAGTGTACCTTTTTGTGTGGTATTTCGTCAGAAAGGATAATTGGCCCATATTTTTTTGAAAATAAACACGGTGTCTCCGTTTGCATCATTGGTGTTAGATATCGTTATTCAATTGCGTGCTGTTCCATTTTAAATTCCCCAATTCTTCTTAATAAAATACTGGGGGTCTACTCTGTATTTCGAAACGAAAGAAAATACTTTCGAATTTGTATGTTATTAACATTAGAATATGAAGGCGTTTGCTTTCGTTTCGAATTACAAAGTAGATCCCCTGAAAAGAAAAAAAAAGAAAAAAATTACAATAAAAATGTTATAAGAAACTCAAATCCCTTCTGCCATTTTGCGCCACCCTGTATATACAGGCAGTCATATTCATTTTTCATTATGCCTTGGCATAGTTACGCATTGTTATCTAGGCCATTCGTCGTGTTTTTACTCCCCTCATAGCTTTGTTCCCCGCAATCGTAAAATTGTAAAATTTAAACCATAGTTAGAATTAATTCATATAACCTCATATGCGAAGTTTAAAAGTTCATAGTTTAAGACATACTCACTAACTCACTGACTGACTGACTGACTCACTCATCAGTATTGTGAAGCACTTTCGCTTTAGCGAGAGAGATGAAACTTGCTGCATAAGTAGACCTAGATGATCAATTAACTAAACAAAAATCTGAAAACCCGGAAGTTTTTGTCAGGGGGGCCAGGCTGAGCACATGAAGCTTAGAATTCAAAAAGCAAATCTAAAGCGTTTAACGAAAGCGATTTTATTGAAATTTAACAGACATGTTGCTATTATGCGAGGCTATAAATTTTCGTTTAAAAAAGTAGGCGTTAGCACGCCTATAAAACTTAAGGCTCCTTTTTCATGTACTTCGGCTCAGCATATTTAAATATACTATTTCTAGGGTATTATTATACGTTTCCAACGAAACTTGACACGAATGATAAGCACTGGCCAAAAAAAATCTTGAGTTGACCATAAAAATTTTATATTAAAAGTTGCGGCAATGAGCTGAAATTCGATACAAAAATAGGTCTAGGTTAGAAATCAACTAGAAAAATCTGAAAAGCCGGACATTTTAGCCGGAGGGGCGGGGGGCTACGACCATAAAAGTAAAAAATTAAAAGTTGCACTAATGAGATGAAATTGTATATGCCATTAGGTCTAGATGAGAAACCAACTAGAAAAATCTGAAAACCCAAAAATTTTTTTTTTACCAGAGTGGATGGGGCTACGCCAATATTGCTCGGAATTAAAAACTTAATACACGGCCTGTAACAGCAGGCCCAAACAAATTCAACGTAATATTATACTGCAGAGAGCAGACAAATAGTCCTGTTGTAAATTTAGAGATGGTAAAAATGAGCTTTCATTACAAAAAAGCTTTCAGCAAATTGTAATACAATTCACATATTCTATTTGCAATAAAAGTTGAGTATATAAAGCAGAAATCCACATCAACTGACACCACACACAGTGGACCAAACACAAAAAAACGCTGATGATGAAGGTTTAGTGGCCTTCGAAAACAGCCGGTTGTTCCGTTCAACTACGTGTTTGTCAGAATATTTACAACTAACTTTGGTGTTATTTGTTCATTAATAATTATCACATGTAATTTGGCTTACAAAGCGATACGAACTTTAGCTTGATCAAACCATAAAATATAGAAACAAATGAACTGCGAACAATAATAATTAAAATTAGCTAAAAATAGTCCTAATTAAGTTTCCAACCAGAAAAACGAAAACCCTAAAAATTAAAGCTCAAGCTACTCTGTTGAAACTGTGCATACGCATTGGCACTTACGCATGACTATAATTTTGCGTTTTCAAAGGTGGGGATATCCTTCTTTACATATTTCTATCCAGATGACTCTTCAGAAATTTCATGCATGCTGGGGCTCTTGAATGCATAATAGTGCATTTTTAACTTGTACAATCTTACACCTATCACGCTCTAACCCATTATTTTATGTGACTCTGCCCTTTTCAACTGGCGCATTGATCATGAAAGGAAAAACAAAACATACTAGAAACTTTAAGTTTAAAAAGTTTTATTATAGAAAATTCTTCAAAAAGTAATCAGATCCTCACTAAAACATAAATGTGAAAAACACAAGTTCCTATCCAAAATTTCGGCCATTAAAAGTAGTGAAATCAAAATGTTTACCAAGTTCCTTCCCATTTGCAAAATACATATCACTGCAATCTGCCATGCATTATATAAATTTGTAATTGTTAGGGAACCTGCTTAGCAAAGTTGTCTCCAATAGATTTATTTCTTTTTTAACTTCGACGAAAAAACAATTTTCTCTCTCTCTCTCTCTCTCTCGCTCTCTCTGCGCACAAACAATAACCAACTTTATCAACAACAGCGACGAATTCGTCGTTCGTCCCAGTTGTGTTCCTAGCATAAAACAAAGTCTATACGCACTCCCATTCGTTCTCTACTTCTCTTATAAAAGAAGACATAGGCTGTAGATTTTTTTCAAAAATTGGGTCACCAGGGGAGGTAAGGGAACATTTCCCCCTCTTTGAAACTATCTATCCGATTTTTATTAAATTCAAAGCATATATAGATCTGAGTCTAGATAGACACAAACGCTATATATTTTATCAAAAATAAGCCCACTGGGGGTAAGGGGCAATTTCTAAGGTAAGTAAAACGTAAGGAACTACGTTCCTACCCGGTGACACCGTGCGTTCTTATTTTCTAATTTCGAAAGTCTTTTATTAAAACAAAACTAATTTTTTTTTAAGTACATGGTGATGCTGCCTCTTGCACAAATAGTTTATCGTTTTTTTATAACCAAACAAGAAAATTAAGTAGATATTAAATATCTAAAGCAGCTAAAATATTTCTTAATTGTTTGTGAAAATCACTGTACACGAATCATAATTTATATTAAACTGCAAGCACACAAAAATCCAATAAAACAAAAACATCTTTGCCTAAAAGTGAATAAAAAAGTACATTTTACTTTAATTAATGACTAAGAAACACGCAAAAATTAGCCATGGCTAAATGCCAGCCCATTGATAATTGGTGGTAATATTTATGCGGACAATCTAAACGATACACAAAAAAAAATTAAAGGCTTAAAAGGTCTTGCCTTAAGCCGTGATAAACGGTATTTTGTGAAAAAACGCTTAAAAGCTAAAACAAAATTGCCTTTAAGACAGACACAAAAGCGATTTAAGGTACAAATCATTTAAATAAACTTCTTCTTAATTGCTCCAACACAAACTTCTAAAGATTAAAAAAGACTTACGAAAAAGAAAAAGGAAACAAATGAAAAACTTAAAAAATTATACATATTTATTTAAATTTTTTGGTAAAGGGAAGGAAGGTATTCTCGAGATATTCAAGGGTGTTAGTTTTTTGGGATAATGCCTCAATAATTTAAAAAATTGATTTTAATTACGCATTTCTCTCGCGGATAATTTTTAAGATAAAGATCACTTAGAATTTTGTGTTTAAGTAAGCTAGCTTTCAGAGATAAAAGTGAACTTGCAGCAGAGTTAGAATTTTCTTAATTTAATTACAAAAATCACTACAGGTATAATTACAAAAAGGATTTTATTAATATATAAAAAGGAAGCAGCATTTAAGTGGTCTTCTATCCATTTTCTATTATGCCAAACATCTGTATACAAACTTGGAAAATGTACGGTTCCACAACCCAGAGTCCAGGAAATAATGCCCGTTAACTGATCATTGCAAATCAAAGGACCACCAGTATCACCCCGACAAGGATCTACATCTTCATCTTTACTATCGCCAGCACACAAGATGCCATTGTAATAATGATCTTCTAGAAAATGTTCACATTCCCGAGGCTGCAGCAGTCTCACATTAACATGTAAAGGCAAAGCGGTCAATGGGCCTTTCTAAACTCACGTAATCCAAAAAATAAGTTCCTAAAGAGAAAGGAGAAAAAAGTAATAACTTACCCATAGCATGCGCCCCCAACCCAAAACCGTACAATTTGTATTATAAACTGGTGCTTCTGTGGGCATTTTAATAATTTTTATATTTTCGTTATTCTCAGAGATTTCATGTTTCAAATGTATAATGGCAATGTCGTCTTTATTATTTCGCACAAAGTTCGTATTCGCCACCACACTTTTGATGGGAAATTGCACGGTAGTTTCGATGGGTTCCAAGCGGTTGGGCGTTCCTGCCACCACCAGCAAACGACGTGGCTTAGTTAAAACTCTCCTTTTGCTGAAATTGATAAGCAGGAAATTGTAGTTTCCCCTTAGTTTAAAAGACATGTGTATAAATATTTACTCCATTACACAATGAGCTGACGTTAAGACGGCTGTCTTTGAAATTATAGTGCCCGCGCAGAAATGATTGTCTCCAAAATACTTCTGCGGATTGCGTGTGCGTATCGAAACCATATATTTGACGAGTTTTAAAGATTCCATTTCACGTTTTCCTCCTGCTATATAATACACAACATCTTTATGCAAAACTGTCTCATTAAGTAGAGATGAATTATCTGTGGCTCTGTTTGGCTTGAGCAGGCAACAGAGGAGGCAAATTTTTAAAATATATTTGTTCATTTTTTTAATTAAAATTTGAAAAACAAACAACAATGAAATATCATGACATTAAGGTACATACATATGTATTCCTACGAGAATAGTATCAGTCAATTGACTGGTCATTTCATCGGAAGTCATGCATGATATATTCATCATTGCGTAGAACAAAGTTTCTATCGCATTATTAAGGGCAAAATGAAAAATGTGATGGAAACTTTTGTGTACATGTGATGTTGCATCTCTCTCTAACTAATGAATATAACACATAGTTGAACTGCTTACTCCAATAATTTTTACTAATCAATGATAGCATAAACATTACTCAAGTTTGACTGATCATAATTGACTAATATATACCCCACAATTGAGTAATCATACATGATTGATATACTCAGAGCAAATATATTTTATTTTATATGCTTTTTTATTATAAAAAATCACTAAGATACACCAGTAAATAACATATTTAAAATAAAAAATACAAATAAACAAAAACACCAAATAACTTAAGCGGTATCTAGCCCTCTTCACACCTTTTCACTTCCAATGCATCTTGTTTTTTACAAATACCTAAAATTTTGAAAAGAAATATAAATTAAATTTTGTAAATTTATTTTATTCACTATTGTTTTTACTTATCTTTTTTAGCACTTATAAATATAATTTTCACAGACAGAATGAATGTATTTTTTTTTAATAAAACTCAATGTTTGAAAAGTTGTTTCATATGTACATTGGTTGTTTCACTCTAACATATATATATGCTAGAGCAGAGCAACTATAATTAATAAATAAATCCATCATCACTTTCGATCAAATGACTAGTCAATTGACTGTCAATATTGATTTCAATGTAAAATTGTTGCAAATGTGTTAGTGAAGAAATTTTGTTTGTGTTAGTTTCAGTCATTCATATCTTGTAGGGATGCTTGTGATAAAAAACGATTTGAAAATTATAAAAGGTATGATGGCAAGGCGAATCCATACTAGTAGGTCGCAACCGATCAGGTGACTATTTTCGCTTCGCTTGTAATTTTATATGATGCGAGGCAAATTCATACAATATATACTCGGCTCAATTAGCTTTGAGAAATTTATACTTTAAATGTCACAAAAATGTACTGAAAAATGTGTGTTGACATCCAAAGTTTATTCAAATTACAAGGGGCGAAAATAGTCACCTGATCAATTGCGACCACCTACTATGGATTCGCCCTGGAGACCACTTAATATGAATTCGCCTTGGTGTGATGTGTTCTTTATAGTCGTTTTTTATCAATCATTTTAAAATCACTTTTTAATGTTTTTTTCTAATAATCTTTGATAAATTTCCTTTCACAGCTTTATTTTATTGTTTAAATTTAATCTTCTAGTGTGCTTGTTGAAAGCCAGTAGTTGAAGTTCATCGCACCTTTTCAAATCATTTTGAAAACGAACGTTTTCTACCATATGCATGATTATTATAATTTTTTACCTTACTGCTGTATAAATTTACTGATTTTATCCCAGTTTTCGAAAGTTAAGTTTTCATCATATTTTGAGCCGATTCTGAATAGTCTCGTGATATGTATGTATGTATATAGGTATGTTAACATAATTAAGTTAAGCAAATTTACTGCATAGAAAGATGTTGTTCTCACTTAGATGTCATATGTATGTCATCCATAGATTCGGTTCGGTAGGTTTTAAAAATTTAAATATATAAAAAATAAATTCACATTCCGATATTTTTGCAAAGTCCTGCAAACATTAAAAGCCTGTGAAAAACTCCCCGTTATGGTGGCATGTCACAACGTCCAAGGACATAATGTCAATGAATGCTATGACAAGGAAAATGTGTCGTAATATCCACGGACAAATTATAATTATGGACTTTAATATGTTTTCAAGAAACAATTTAAAATTTCAACTGACATGAAATTATTAACTTTAATATTAACTTCAAGTTAATATTTAGTGTAGAATGCTCAAGTTAATGCTTTTTTTCAACTTATAACATTATTGTTAGTGCATTTGTTGTAACAACTCAGTTATAACTTCAAGTTGCAACAAAATTTCATAACAGGTGGAGACGTAGAGTAAATAATTCTTTTTTTCTCTCGTGTGTGTGATATAACTCTTCTTTTCTTTCTTTCTTTATTTACAATTGCCTTTCTAATGCAACAGGATATGATATCTTATGAATTACAGCATTAGAATCAGATAAGTTATATTACACCGATTAAAACATTAATTAAATGAAAAATATAAACAAAATAACAACTAAGAGTGCTATATTTGGCTGTGACGAATCTTATATACCATTCACCGACGTACGTATATGTAGCAGACATAAATATTTGTTTTGTGAAAAAATTTATAACTTTTTGTTCTAGTGCAATCTTTAGTAAGTGACCTCTCAGTATTTTTCGACTAACGAATTTTATTGAAATATTTTATTTTCGATATTAGCACTCTGTTTTAAGAAACATTCTACATTCACTTTTATTCCAGTTGTCAAAATCGATGTCATGTCACAACAATACCAAAATTTTTGGCCTTGCTTTTCGCTCTCGAGATTTTCAAAAACTGTGCTACAATTTAATAACTCTAAAATAGTCTTAAGGACAATTTCACCAACTCTATTCAAATATCAACTTATATTTAAATGCCAATTTTCATTAATTTTTGTATGAAAAAATTAATTTTAAATATGAATTGATATTTAAATAAGTTGGTGAAATAGGATCTTAGTATTTTACCTCCATACCAAGTAAACTAACTTGTTTTCCCATATTTAATAATCTTTGGTGTTGCAAAACTATTTAGTGTGTCAATTTAAACATCCCATTGGAAATTGGATATATCGCGGTATTATGTAAACGGTTTATTCCCAAAGAATTTTTTAGATTTTGTTCAGCAGAAAGAAATGGTTGCTGGGAAATGAAATGGAACATTTCCTTTAATTTATTTTATAGTTATAACTGTTCTATCGCGATAAATTGTATTTTTATGTCCATTTACTAAAAATGAATATGAACTTGTTACAGGCGGTCAACGACAGACCCGATGGTCTTAATGGTACCTAATCGATATTAGAAATATAACTTCGCAGAGAGCATAATAAGCAACCTTTGTTTATACTTAAATTAGATATCCATATAAAAATTTAACAAATACATATAAAACAAATCTGGAGTAAAAATCTTATTTATTTCTTTCTAAAATAAATAATAAGGGTTTTCGTCAGAACTCTTAAAATTGACGCTTGCGTAATTGAACTTTTGCGCAAACAGTTTATGCAAATTTGAAACAAACGTCAAAAAGTTCCTTTGATGAAAATAAAATAAGAAAATTTCAAGCAATTTTTAATCTAAAAACATATTTATATATACATATCTATAAAAATATAAAGAGTGTGTGTGTGTGCCTAAAAATATCTAAAGAAATACAAAAAAAAAACAGGTTTGTGTAAACAAATTTCTGTACAATTTTTGACATTTTATTTACGAGAGTGTACAAGTGCACAATTGCACAGTTTGCGAGACTTTTGAACATTCTCATGAAAACCCTTAATATATTTAATTACCAAAGAAATAATTAATTTTATTTAATTAGTTTTATATATCACAAAAATTGTAAGTTTCCCAACCCATAATTTAAAATTTTTCTAGTTCTTTAAAAAATATATAAAATATGTTAAGTGAACAAAGAAAAAGGAAATAAGGAAAAATTTGTTTTATTTAGTTACTTTAATATCAAAAAAATGTTCAAATTTTACAGCTCTGGAGCTCTGGTCTTTATTTTTCTAGTTTCCTGTAACAAACGTTTGTTTTCAAAACATAAAATATAGTTAATGTAAAAAGAAAAATAAATAATTAGACCTAGTTGCATTATATATCACATAAAGTGTAAGTTTCCCAACCCTGGACGGAATAATTCTGTTTATTTATTAATTTATCTAATTTTTTACACCAATCTATATCTTTTAAGAATATAAGATATAATTAATTTATAGAGAAAACGGATAAATTAGTTTTAGTAGGTTACTTTTTTATATATAACAAAAAGTTAAAGTCTTCCAATCCTGGGAACGTCTTTTTGATTTTTTTAATTTTTTTTTTATTTTTAATTACAATTTCATTCCTACTAAAAAATTAAATAAGTGTATTTACCAAAAGAAAAAAAATAGATTTAGCTAGTTACTTTTATATGGCAAAATAAAGTTTACGTTCTCGAGCTCTGAAACCGTCTGCTCAATTTTGCTGATTTTCAATACCAATCCAAACATTGCAACATACCAGTCTAAGGCCGACGTCTCTAGCTTTTCTGGGAGCTTCGGAAATCGGACAGACGGACATCTCTTATTCGTCTTCCCTATTCATAAGGATCCAGATTATACGAGTATATACTTTATGGGTCGCATATGAATATTGTTGAAATTACACACGGAATGACAAATCTACATATACCCTTTACAATTTTTGGCGAAGGGTACAAAAAGTATACTTATTGACATTATATGAATCATGTAAATATGATTGCTCAACTGTGGAGGATATATTATGTCAATTATGATCAGTCAAACTTGACTAATATTTATGCCATCATTGATTCGTCAAAACCAGTGGAGTATATATGTTATATAGTCGATAGAATGCATTAGTTAGAGAAAGATGCAACATCACATGTACACAAAAGTTTCCATCACTTTTTTCATTTTGCTCTTAATAATGTGACAGAAACTTTGTTCCACGCAATGATGAATATATGCTGCATGACTACCGATCAAATGACCGGTCAATTCACTGATACTATTCTTGTTGGAATGTACATTAAAATTATTTTCCACAATCTGTCCGCAATATACACATTGCAAGGGTGATTTATTTCTTTTGATTTCAAATTTAAATTTTGGAAACAAGTTAAAATGCTTTCATGGCATCAAAGTGTGTTTCTGTGTTTCTCAATACAAATTATACAATTTAGAACTTCTGTGACCTGGCTTTACGTTTTTTTTTTTTTTTTTTTTTGCAAAATTGATAATTCACCCGCAACTAACAAGTTTAGGGAAGCCGATTGGCTAAAATTTTCATTTCGTATAGTTTCAAAAAATTGTTGCTTCTCTATTTGTTTTTGGAATGTTTCGAATTAAAGTTTTCTAAGGCACTTGTTGTTGGGACAAAATTCTTATAAACTAAAAATCTGCTAGGAGTTACCTGAAAATTAAATTAATAAACTTTTTTAATCATCTGGAAAAATATTTGAGTACTTAAAAAAATTATAATGATTAATAGAAAACGAAACTTCTACATGACAAATGTATTTTTATCTCCCTTTTTAATTGGTTTGTCATTTCCCAATAATCAAAAATATTTTATTCAGAATTTAACTTTTATTTGACGATTGTCAGATCTTACAATGGTGTCAGATGTGGCAATGTGCTGAAAATGTACTGATAATCAAAAGTTGCCAGCACAAGATAAATTGTCAGTTCACACTATCGTCAGTATGACAATAAATTGATCTGACAAAATCGTCCGTCAAAAAATTGTTAGTTCACGCGGTTGTCATATGCAAAATTGTCAAATCTGGCGGTCTACTCTATAATTCGAAACGAAAGAAAATGCTTTCGATTTTGTATGTTGATAACACGGAAATTCAAAAGCATTTTCTTTCGGTTCGAACTACAGAGTAGATCCCAAGAGAGTTGATATTGGCTGCCAGACTCAAGGAATTTGTCAGAAATTGTTAAATAGGTATCAATCGCTTGTGGTTGTGTTAAATGTAAAAAAGTGAAAATATAAATTATTATGGACCATAAAGAAGCAACTGCAATGATTTTGGCTGCATATATTTTATTATATTTTCTTTAAAATCCAGCATGTGCAGAGTTGCCCATAAAAAGAATTCTCTTACAATGACGCCATTGCCAGATGCATAAGCTTCGCACATCTGACGATATTAAAATGTCTGACATAAATCTGGCAATAATTCTGCAATGTGTTCCCACGATTGTAAGATGTCTGACAATTTGTTGTCAGCTGCTAGTCTTGCAATGGACTGACAATGCTTTTTCTGGCAACGATGTCAGAGAAAAATTCTCAGTTCACGTGGTGTTTCGGAGTATCTCATTTTTTAAAGTTGAAGATTGATAAGGGCAAGTTTATTATTTTTTGGTACCAGTCTCTGCATTTTTTGTTTTTTTTTTTAACTAAAACTCCAAATTTGTTTATTGTCTGACTTTGATGTCTCAACAATTGGCAATAGTGAGACTAGCAGCCTTTTATTGGAGCAGCTGGAAAAACATATTCTAAAGCTTATTGCAAGGCGATTTCATAATCTGTATGAAATGCTGATTCTTTGAATTTAACGTAATTTCTATTTATAATTCTACAGACATACATATGTACATACACATAATTCTCTGGTTGCTTTTGACATTAAAACGTAAATGAATGGAGCAAGTCTGTGTAAATGAGAAAGTCCATTTATATTAATTCTCAACTAGAAATATCACGATACCCTTTGACGTTATGACTTTGCTTTAGTGGATGTAATGATACTTTTTGAAATGTCGTAACGACCGTGGACAATATGACACATTTCCTTTGTCATAATTTGCATGGACATTATGTCCTTGGACGATATGACATACCACCCCTCTTATAAGCAAGAGCGGAGCTGTGACAGTGTAAGTATTAAACCATTTGCCCCTTCAAGATGGCGAGCTCAGCCGAAGCTGAACGCCAGCATGCCATGTAAGTCACCAAACCATAATGAAAGAACATAATGCAATAACACCTTCCTCTCCAGGAATATGGAAACTTTTTTCCTTAATGGGCTGATGTTTGGCTAATGCTTGTGGTTTTCTTAAGGTTTGTCTTCACTTGCATGAGACTACAAACCGCCACCTCCCAAGTAAGACTTTTTACACAGTGAAAAATCACCATTTTTGTATTTAGTTAGCATTCACAGTCAGTTTTTCATGTATTACTCGTAAAATAAAAGCGTCTTACGCACAATCACATATTTCATCAGAGTTTTATCTGTTACATTTTTTAGTTTTCATCGAACCCATAACACTCTGACTTCTCTTTCATGGCTATACTTCTCAATTTTTATAAGCCTTTTAATTTATTACCGTAATTGCATATACGGCTTCAGCCAAATTATTTTTTAGTTTAAGGCCAGCTTTAGAATAAAAAAAAGCATTAAGTTTCATTACACTTATTTACACGTGCTAAAGCATACATTAAAGTCCCTGGAAATAAAAATTACAGGTCTACTCCTCTTTAATTTCACATCATTTTCCATTCTTTATTCTTTAAATTTTATTTACCAACATTATTTTTACTTCTTTTGGGAGGCTGTAACCGTACACAAACTGAAACCAACAATTAAAACCTTTTGGCAAAAAATAAAACATAAAAAATTACAACTTAGTATTTTATGTTAAAGTCTAATGAGAAAAATGTAAAAGGTAATTAAAACTACCTCCGGAGAACATAAAATATTTGTAAATAAAGAAAAGCTGCATATTGAAATTATTTATATAGAAAATCCTTGAAATTATGAGCACGCACTATTCCTTATAAGAGAAACTGCTGAATTTCTTTTGCATTCAATGAAATTTTAAACTAATGAAGACATCATGTGGTATGCTTTAACTTCTTATCGATATTGATTTTTAATAAATTTTAAAGTCTTTTCTTCATTTTTTCCTACATCCCTCAAATTATGAGCGTGCTGTTAACACAGGCATAAAATTAAAGACAAAAAATAAAGAAATCAAAAAGTTTTTGGTAGTCCTTAGCACCTGCAGACATACAAAATTGTGTCTGCATGTCATAAATAAATTAAATTTCGTTATTTAATATTGTTTTTATAAGCATGGAAAAGTAAAAAAAAAACAGCAGCCAATATCATATTTTATAACGACATTATTTAGTTTTTTTTATATTTTTGTTTTTCTTTTAACATGACCACTACCGTGTTGATAATGATTCGAAAAAAAAATCGTGCATATAAGTGTCAAATTACTTGCAAATTAAGAAATTTCCTAAAACACTAATAAATATAACGAGCGACAAAATGTTTGAGTATTTCTTATTATAGAAAATTGGAGTTCTTTAGCGACAAAAACATAAGACTTAAGAAGCGAACTTATAATAACGTTGGCATTTTTTAACGACATAAACATAAGACTTAGGAAAAGAACCTATATTAATTTTCGCTTGGTATTGTAAAATCAGAAGACTTAAGACACATGCATGCAAAAATCTCAGTCAAACAATGTTGCCAGATAATCAGATGATTTTGATGTAAAAATCATAGTATAAATTTTGAATTTTTTCAACAACATAAACATAAGACTTAGGAAGAGAACCTATATTAATTTTCGCTTGGTATTGTAAAATCAGAAGACTTAAGACACATCCATGCAAAAATCTCAGTCCAACAATGTTACCAGATAATCAGATAATTTTGATGAAAAAATATTGTGCCACAACCGCCAAAAAAGCTTAAGCGACATAATTTTCAAACTTAATTTTTTGATGAAAATCGATTGTGTAAGATCGTAAGTAACCGATTTTCCTCAGAACAAGAAGTTAAAAATATATGTCGCTTAAGCTTTTTTGGGGGTTATGGCTCGATATCAGTACACATACATATACAGGGTGGGCCAACTTGGACTGACTGATTATTGATCCCTCGGCAATAATTCTTGGGCCAATTGAATTTTATATGGAAACATCTTCAGATATACTTTTAGAATACGTCGTAGCGATGTTCTGAAGATGTTCAATTGAGTAGCTCGTCGACGAGTAGACGCAGTTGGATCCGTGTGAACACTTTCTCGTACAGCTTCTATAGCTTGTTCAGTGCGAACAGGACGAACAACATTTCTTCGTAGTTCATTACTAGAGATGTGACGGATAGTGATTTGGCTGGATAATGAATATCCGGCGGCCGGATAGTAAATTAAAGATTTCATTATTTCTAGTTCGGCAGGCAATAAACGACAATAAACGGATGGAGCGATGTCAGTTATCTTTGGAAAATAACGTACTGCAGTCTGGCAATACTGAAAATCAATAAATTAAAATCTGGCATTACTGAAAATCATTGTTTCAATTATTTTACTTCATAATTTGTACGAAAAGAGCAGAGAACATGTCTTCAATGATAAGAAAATCGCCTATTTGGCAATATTTTGAAATTAAAAGTGGAAATAATAGGTTTGCTATTTGTTTATTGTGCAAACTACCAATTTCTCGTGGTGGTGAAGGGAAAAAAGCAGGTGCGTAAGAGTAATGTTTTTTTACAGCCTATTTAATGAATACAACCTACAAGTTTCGAATCATATACTTGTTAATTTTAAATCTTCCCCAGGCACATTTGCTATGATCAATCATTTGAAATTAAAACACCCAGAAAAATTCATGAATTTGAATAAAGATAAAAAAAATAACGACGCAGCTACGTCGCTTGCGGAGCCTGTCAGCGCTTGTACAAGTTCCTCTTCTACAGAAAGGCAACAGAGTTTGTCAGAGGCGTTCGATAGAAAACTGCTTTGGTACATAAATAATGCAACTGCGAAAAAATACTATTATCTCATAGCAGAAATGATTGCACTAGATAATGAGCCACTTTGTGTCGTTGAAAGAGTTGGATTCGCAAGATTACTTAAGCAAGCTTTACCACGCTATGAATTGCCAAGCCGATCCTTTGTGACCCAAAAAATAGTTCCCGATATTTACAAACGAATTTTCAAAGAAATCCAAATAAGAATTTCAAGTGCTGTCGCAGTTTCTGTCACTTCTGACATGTGGACGTGTTTGCGCAATAACTCCGGCTTTCTGCAGAATTTAAACTTCAACACGGAGTTCTAGCTATGAAACCGTTTTCAGGATCTCACACAGGAGAAAACATAGCAAATGAACTGAATAGTATTACATCTTGCTGGGATATTGAACAAAGCAAAATACATGTTATTGTTGATGACAGTGGCGCAAACATGGTCAAAGGCGTTCGAATGGCGGAGTATAAATCGGCCAGGTGTTTCATTCATTCGCTTCAGAGGGTTGTGCTTGAGTCTTTGAAGGTACCAGAGCATCAATTGGTGCAAGATATAAACAAGAGGTGGAATTCCACTTTCTATATGGTGGAACGCTTTTTGGAACAACAACGTGTTATCTCCCTTTATGTATCTGAAAACGACACACTTACTAATCTAACAACTCGTCAGTGGTGTTTGATGCAGCAGTGTGTACAACTTTTAAAGCCGTTTGAAGAAATAAATAAAATTACAAGTTCTGGCCTCTCCTGCATATCTGAAGTTATATCGCATGTAGCTGCATTAGAAAAATTCTTAGACAAGGACGAAACTGTACGACGAACAGCCGATTTACTTAATATGAGAGCCTCCTTAAAAGCGCAATTGGCATCTGGTTTTATTTCATTAAGTGAAGATCCAAAATACATTATTGCAACTTTTCTGGATCCCAGATTTAAGGCTAACTTTTTGGGAAAAGTTGAAGCTGAAAGAGCTCGACAGACTATTTTATTGGAACACTTAAGAATGACTTGCGACACGTCTTACATCAGTAGTTGTTCATCGACGTCTTCAACTAGACCTAAACAGTTACGATTAAATGAAACTGATTCAAATGTAGCTCGTGAATCTCACGAAACATTTTGGGATTGTTTTAATGAAGTGGCAGATGAAAACAACATTCAGTCTCGCGATTATGAGAAGAACCCAATTACTACCGAGATTGAATTCTTCTTGAAGGAAGTTCGAATTGATCGCAGTCAGGATCCTTACGCTTGGTGGTCGTTTAACTCCAAAAAAATACCCAATTTTAACGTCGCTTGCCAAAACTTTCCTTTCAGCTCCTTGCAGCAGCGTTTATAGCGAAAGACTTTTTTCGGAAGCTGGCTTGGTTTACGAAAACAAGCGAAATCGTTTATTGTCTGCGAACGCTGAAAATTTAGTTTTTATTCACCATAATCTACCTCTTCTTAATTTTGAGTATTAATGTCAATTGGACGTTTTTTAAATTTTTTAGTTTATACATAAATTTTTCAGTAAAGTGAATATCTCAAAACGTATTTTAAGTTTTTGAAAGATAATTCTTAATTTTTTGTTACTTTTTTACCTTTAAATAAAAGTTATTTTATTGTTAGTTACTTAATAAAAATTTATTTGCTTAAAATAATTCTAAGAAAATATCCGGCCGGCCGGATACCGGATAATGAGCTACCATCCATAGTAAATTTAGGCCGGATATCCGGCAAACCGGATAGTTGCCGGATATCCGTCACATCTCTATTCATTACCCACTGAACCCAAATTCTCAAAACGGGTCATTAAGCTTCTTATCATGTTTACACTGACAAATGAACACCTAGGTTAGGGAATACTTCAAAATTCTTCGTCCGGCCACAGATGATGATATGATTAAAAAAAACAAATCTCAGAGCAAATATTTTTTTATTCACCTGATGTCTTATTCTTGGTGGGCCACAACTGTAAAAATACTTTATTTTTCGATTATACATGCATTTTTTAAGCGTTGAAGTACTAATGTAGGTTAGGTTAGGTTAGGTTAGCAGGCTGCTGGTAAGGAAAGGTGAAATTTTAGAGTCCAGCTCACTTGGGTCCAATGCAATGATCCCTTTGTGTTACCTGTTAGTTGAAGAGAAGATAGTCAGAGAGGGTGATAGGGAAGGGATAGTGATAGAGAAGACAAGTGGTGAGGAAGATGGAGGAAAGCTTCATTCTTTTACAACTCTGCTTTTTTGCACGCTTTTTTTTTATAATGCAGTGTTGCAGCGCCTTCTGGTGTTAAATGAGGCGTATGAAATTTTGAAGCTGTGTTTAGTAGCTATTTTATTAGTTATTTTACTTCGCCAATGATTCTGCTACACAACGAAGGAGGGCGCTCTGATGTTACATTAGGATTAGTATCTGATGATGCGGGTGTAGTTTTTAGTGACCAGTCCTTATGCCTGCATCACTACAACTTTCCCACAACAACTGATACAAAGGACACTAATGCACATCAGAAAAATGCGTGGTGTTATTATTTTTAATGACTGTCGGAGACCGGGCTCGAACCCAGGATCTTAGGTTTTGTAGTCAACGTGCTAACTACTTCAGCCAACGCCACCCTAAGTACTAATGTAAAGAATTTTGTTTGTCAACTAACGCAAAATATACATATGGTTACCTTAATATAGAAAGGCCCTAACTCATTATATTTTCGAAATCGAGAGTTTTGCATTTTTCAATACACACAAAAAATAATTTTGTAATATCAATTAAAATATTTGTAATAGCAATTAATAAATTAATTAAATTTTTACCTATAAGCAATTTGATAATATCAATTAAGTTTTTCAACACAAATTAATAAATACAATTAAAAATTTAATTGAATCAGTTAAATTCTTAATTGAAAACATTAATTGGTGAATACTTTTTTCTGCATAAATTAAATGTTCTTCTATCGAAATATACTCGATTTAAAAAAAATGAGTTAGGGCCTTTCTATATTATGGTAACGATATGTATGTATATTTATTGAAGCGAGTCGGTCTCTATACAATAAATTGTTGTGACAGCCACCGCTTGAATGAAAGATATGTCAATGAAGTTTCGTAAACAGGAAAAAATGCCGCACAGTGAAATGCAGTATTTTTTTTTATATGCAGCACCGATATTTAAAATGCAATCTCAATATGTTACATATCGGTGGTCATGGCTAGAATATGGCTTAATTTTTTATTTTGGCGAATTTTTAATTCGACATCAAATTCTGGGCGCCACTTATTCCATCTGGGATCCTTGCCCCTAATGTCCAACACCTTGTATTTCCTGATTTTATTACATTCTCTTTTATGACATGCCTTAAAATTTAGCCCCCTTTTTCCTTTTTTCTTCCATGTATGCGAATATGCTACACTAAATCATAGATTCGAATACAAATCAAAAAGAAATCGCCCAACCCTTAGAATGAAAGACATGTCTATTAAGTTTCTAAAACAAAATAAAAAATATTTGCTTTCTGTTTTCTTTTGCAGAAAAAATGCAACATATCAATCTTAAAAGTGAAATTGCATGTTCGTTTCTTAACAATGTCTTGATCTCTAAAATAGTAATACCTTATATTCTAAAAACAATAATCCACACTAATGGTGGAAAGCATTGCCCTTTACGCCCCACAGCGTTGTTGTTGACCTGTAAAACAGTAGACTTTGGTTTGTGTATATTGGCTGGCCAGACAATGTTGGGAATCCGGATAGTAAAAGTTTTTAATTTATATTTATGTGTATCGTTTTAAAAAGTTTTTGCTATTGTTTTAAAAAACAAACATTAGAAAACATAACATTCCATACAAGAATAATATCAGTCAATTGACCGGTCATTTGATCGGAAGTCATGCAGGATATATTCATCATTGAGTAGAACAAAGTTACTATCACATTATAAAGGGCAAAATGAAAATGTGATGGAAACTTTTGTGTACGTGTGATGTTGCATCTCACTCTAATGACTATAAAACATATAGTGTCACTGATTACTCTACTGCTTTTTACTAATCAATGCCAGCATAAATATCAATCAAGTTTGACTGATCATAATTGAGCAATCATACATGATTGATATACTGACAATAAATACAATTTATATAAAGCAGAAATCTACATCAACTGACACCACACACAGTGGACCAAACACAAAAGAACGCTGATGAGGAAGGTTTAGTGGCCTTCGAAAACAGCCGGTTGTTCCGTTCAACTAATATATGTTTGTCAGAATATTTACAACTAACTTTGGTGTTATTTGTTCATTAATAATTATCACATGTAATTTGGCTTACAAAGCGATACGAACTTTAGCCTGATCAAATCATAAATATAGAAATACAATTTTTATTAATTGTTTTTTGTTTTATTAAAAATATAAAAGTATATAAAATATTTAAAATTTCCACTCTAACATATATGCTAGAGTAGATCAACTATAAGTAATAAATAAATCCATCATCACTTCCGATCTAATGACTAGCCAATTGACTGTGACTATTGAATTCAATGTAAAATTGTTGCAAATGTGTTAGTGAAGAAATTTTGTTTGTGTTAGTTTCATTCATTCATTTCAAATGGATTCGGTGTAATAAAATCGTTTTAAAAAAGCCTTCAAGGCTTAGTTTTCTTACGATCTGTTACTAGGGGAGGGATGTGTTAAAAATCAAGGAAAAATGCGTTGCGTAATATGTGAACAGCCCTGAGTTTAATACGTTTTCTACTAACACCCACTACCAGCTAGTGCTTCTAATTTTTTTTAAGTTTTAATTTTTGCAAATAAAGTCATCATTGGCTAAAAGCACACTTTAAAGATCATTGGAAACATCAACAGCAGGCAAGACTTTTTTTGCATTTTTTTCCTTCTTACGATAACAAGTTGCAATAAATATGTATGAAAAAAAACTGCATTATGCATGTGGTAAATAATTAGAAAATCACTAAGAAAATAAATTATAAAAAGATTCACTTTGCAGCATTTTTCCTTAGTAAAATTTACTTGAATTGTAGGAAAGAAGTCAGCCTACACACATAACTCATCCATAATACACGTTCATAAGAAGGAAGAAATATAATGAAATACTGGTGCACTTACATATGTACTCGTATTTATGTACCAACAGTTTTCTTTACAGGCAAAGACCATAGACTCATAGACTGTAGGAGAATTCAGGGACTGAGACTTACTGCCGCAGTTAATAATGCTGGCATATTTTTAGTTTATCTCTGCATACGAATCCCAGTCGGCTTTGTTTACTTGGCAGGCAGGCGTTTGTTTTTGTTTCATTTAAAATAAACAGAAAATTATTTAGAGAGGTAGAGGTAAATCACCAAAATGAGCTACTTTGAAAATAAATTATTCAAAAGAAAGTTTCAATGCGAGGAACAATTGTAGCTCAGTCCTCTTTTCGAAATACATACGTATGAACCCATTTCTCTTCATAAGAAAAGTTGAATTGCTGCATTTCACAACTCTTTATTTTCTATTATCGCAAAGAGTTTTTACATTTAGCTTCAATCTTAAGAAACCAGAAATATTCTCTAAAACTTTGGCGTAAGAAAAATCATAAATTTTTTGCTAAAGTCTTCATTGTTTTCAATAATATTTAATCGTTTAAGATATTTTTTGTCTGCAATTTCTTTCATTTAGCGCGTTTCAAAATAAATACGATTTAAAAAAAAAAAATTATTTTTGTTGTTGGTTCATCTCGTCCTGATTAGAGATGCTAATCGGGACAGGTTTTTTGAAATCCCGGGCTTCAGGATTTAGTGATGGAGTCCCGAAATCCCGAACCGGGACCGCGGGATTTTCGGCACTTACAAAATCCCGAAAATATTGTGAACAAATGTACGTCTTTATATGAAAAATTATATATTTATTTAACATTTAATTTTTATTGCACATTTTAAAGGTACATACAGACGAACATATCGTCACCTTAAATGCAAACCGACGTAACTACACAAAAATTCAAAATCGAGTTTTTGATTGATGATGGTTCATTTTATCAAACTACATGTTCACTTAAATATTTAGAACTTTGCGAGCAAAAATGACGACTTTATTAAAAAAATTCAAACGGACGTAACTACTATTGTAAGGAACGTAAGTAATATAAAAGCTAAAATATTTATAAAAAGGAAATAAATGGTTAAAAAACATATAAGTGTCCATACTACAAGTAAATTTCAAAGAAAATTTTCAAGAATACTACTGTGTGTAATTTTTTAAGTCATGGAAGTATCACCATATACGGACATCACTACGTGATAAAAGACAAAAAAATCCCCGCGTCTCCCAGTTTTGTCCCAAGTCATGCACTTTTTTTATGGGACCCCAAATATTTGGGGCCCTGATGTCATTTTTGCATTTTCTCAGGCGAAACAATGATTCAAACAGTCACATTTCGAGCATATGCGTGATCAATGTATGATTGCGTACATTCTGTACATTTTGTTTTTTAAACAAATCACTTTCTAAGTATTTCTGGGAATCATTTTTGAATCTTATTTTCAGCGCAGAACTGATTAATCAGTTTTTGACCACCTAAGGGAGTCGAAAAAGACTCAGTTTGGTAAAACAATCTTCCACATGCTGACTGGGTAAACACAATAAATACCCTTCCTTACGTGGCGCGGTCGGGTAAAAAGGAGAACTTCTTGCAATGACAAGCCTCCATATGTAAAAATCATTAGAAACTACTTCCAGATCGAAAACTCTACATATTCATGACTTCCTTGGAGTGTCTTTTTTACTGGGATCTAACAAACACATCTTTTAGAAAAAGAAATTAAAATACGAGGTCAGTGTAAGTATAGCCTTGTCATGCGTGAAGGGATCACCGCAAAACCTTTATACATATTTCATACATTTTGAAGGTTAAATACTTATATAGTTCTTCTTTAGTTTTGACAACTCAGAAATTCTGGTATAAATTTTTTTCGGATTTGCCCATACATACATACATACTCGTTCATACAAATAAAGGGCTCTTATTTTTCTAGAAGAGCTTTCCCACACTATTCCTGAATGCCTTACCTAAACAAACCAACCAAGTATAGAGTAATCGAGAAAAAAATTGCTTTGAAGCACATGATTCTCCATAAATTTAATTGGTTGAGTGTGGAGTGTGGAGTGTGTTTGTGTAGTGCTGTTGCAATTAGTTGTTGTTGCACGTATATGTATATGTATGTGTGTTTGTGTTTGGGTTTGTGTTTAACAGCAACTAACCATCTTGGCCAGACAAGTGCGTGGGCCCACCTCTACCAACTTGCCAGACTTTTAGACACACCATTCCACGCAGCTGCAATTTAAATTGTTATTTTCCTATAGATCTGCTCAGTTGTATTTGAGATTTTTCTTTTTTTTTATTAAAAATATAACAACTTTTTCTAAAAAAGGGTTTCATTATTATAAACACACATACATATATCGTATATCTTTTTTTCTTGCAAGATTTTCTTTCTATTTTATTTATTCTAGGAAAATTCAAAGCTTTTGCCAACTTAGCACAGAGACATCTGTGTCTAGGCATCTCTTTTATGTTGTTCTGGCTGTTTTAAGCCTTCTTTTGCCGCCAGAAGAACCACAACTTGGACTGTTGCAGATGAGTTAAGAGTATGTATGTATGTATGTATTGGTTGCAGCTGCAGGCGGTAAATTTAGACAAACAAATAGTGAAATAAAAAATAAATAAGAAACAAAGAATCACATAGAAACGGCCACGATTACGTTTGTCAAAAGTGTAGTTTTGTGTGATTTCAGACGCGGAGAGGAAAATAGGTTTTAGAATTCTTTGAAATTATCTAAATTTAATTATAAACAGGTGTTAATATGTTGATTGGAAATTGTTAAAGAAAACCAATAAGGAAAATAGAGAACTTTTTTGTTTCCTTGAAATTCTCAGAAGTTGCTAGAATGTTAATGAAATTCAAGAAAAAGAAAGAGTTTTGCAATAAGAAAAGCATTTCAGTTGGCAAATGTGAAATGGTAAAAAATTTGTGAATTTTAATTAAAACCTTAAGCGGTTATTTTATGACTTAAACAAATCCAACTGTGAGTTAAAATATGCTAATTTTTATTTCCTTCTTTGGAAAAGTGTTTTTAAACACTATTTAACTTTTTTGCTTAAAGGTTTTCTTTTTTTTATTATTCATTCATGGAATTTAAACATTTTTCATTTTATTTTTACCAATATGCCACTGTATCACAAAAACGTGTTCATGTAAATCTTTTCAGCTTGAATGCAGCAAAGAAGAAAAAACATTTTACAAAGTTCACAAGACATTTTAACAGGAATCGATAACAGCAAAAGCATGCAAGTGTTAATAATACAAGTTATTTTAAGTGTTAAATATATTTGAGAAAAAAAAGGCACAAAAAAACATTTAAAAGAACACAACGGTGTAACAAAAAATTCACTAAGAATGTTGCATACAAATGCGAGAAGAAACTGTGCAAATAAAATGAGGTGTGTTCCCATAAACGGAATTTTCTTGCATGTTCAACACTTTGTTGTACAATTTTTGCTTAAATGAAAATGGCCTAAGTGTTAATTTGCATAAAGAGCATAAAATATGGAAAAAATTAATTAAATGGCGCCATTTAAATTAAAGGCTGAAGTGCGCCAAAAAATTGCTTTAAGGAAAATTTAATTCATTTTTAATAAGATTATTTATTTTTATTTTGAGAATATGTACCATTACTTAGAAAATTGAAATTTCGGCAAATAAAATAAACGATTTAGAATAGATAATTAAATGAACAAAATTGAAACAGCGGAGGACTTAATTTTTTTTTTTTTTAACATGAATGTCTGTCTGGTTTCACTGAACATCCCGCTGCTGCAGGACTTGGTAGTCTTGTCGAATTGTGATATTAGGTGGATAAAATCGTTTATCTGGTCTCCAGGTAGAGAAACGTAGAAGAAATTACCTCTCTTCAGACTTCTGTTCCCGGTAACATAATGGGGCCAACTACGACCCAAGTGTGCTGGTTTTGACCTTTAAACTGGCAGCTAGTGAAACCTAAAAAGCGTGTTTTTTTCGAGTGTCACAACTTTGAGTTTCTTTGAGTAAATTTGTAAATTGTAGCGTCCGCTGTGATGCATGTGGCTCCGTCCAGTTGGAACCACATATCAGCAAGATTAATGCCACGTAATTGAGGTACGAAAAAATTTCGAATCATGTTCCTCCGCCAGCCCATAAAGCGAACCAGACAGTAATTTTCTGTGGATGTAATGGTGTTTCGACAAAAGCTTGTGGATTTTCCTCACTCCAAATTCGAAAATTCTGCTTATTTACGTACCCATTCAACCAGAAATGGGCTTCATCGCAAAATGATATTTGTGCTTCAGCTCATTTGCCGAACAGCTTGCACGCGTTGCTCTGGTGTAAGTCGATTCACAATAAAATTTCAAAGCAGCAACAGTTTCATGGCCACAAACCAATCTGAACCCATGTCTACTCAACGGACGTTTGCTACTCAATGTCATAGAATATATAGTACAGGATGGCAAAGGAGGTCTGAATGGAGTAGCCATGCTACTATTCCAGTCTCTATTGCAATTGGGCCAATCTCTTATAACGCCTTCTTCGCAGGAAACCAATGATTTCTCGGACATCTTGCAAATCATGATATGCTTAGCCGATTGTGCCCAAGGCGAGGGTCACTTAACTTTATTCAATTCCTGGAAATTACAAAATTCCAGGTATTGCAAAAGGCCCAAAACTTAATCACTTCTTTGATAATGCCTCCAAACCTGCTGGAAAATATAAATGCCCTCTTGAGATATTTGCATGAGCTGCTGCAAAGTCTGGGCTTCCGTGGCAGTAAAAACCAACAACAAACTCCTTGGGATGATGATATACAAATGGACTTAGAAGATTTAATAGACGACTTGGCAAATGACCAGCAAGCCGACGAAGATTCATTTGTGGAAGATTCCGGTGGGGATAGCCTTAACAATAAATTGTGCACATTTTCTTTGGCCTAAAAAGAGTTCATGAATATACATTGGTACCACTGCCATACCTGTAATATGGTCAACACTGTTGGTGTCTGCTCTGTATGTGCTCGAGTTGGCCATAAAGGACATGATGTTAGCTACGCCAAATCAATCGAAATAAGAACAATAGCTACTCAACTGTATGTACGATACATCAAACAAAAAAATAAAATTTGGAGAAAATGAATGAATTCACTGAGAGAGAGAGAGAGACTTCATTTTTTCTGCGTAACAAGATTAGCCAACATAATTTTATAGGAAACTTAAAACTATTATGTATTATTTTAATAACATTTTCTGATAATGCAACTTGCTTATTTGAATAAAAAGAATTAACATTTACATAATAAATTAACATCAGTTTTTTTTTAATATAGTGCCTGCTCCCAGCACTTGTCTGAATTCACTGAATTGTGAATAAATTCGAAAAGACTCAATCGACTTTTATGACCGATATCTCATTTTATTTCTATTACATGTGGATTTACGATAAAGTATTAAATCTGGAAAATTTTTGCCGGTTTCAATTTTTATGATTTTTTTAAAACAAAAAAATTTGCTATTTTTAAGTAAAAAATATATTTTTGGTTAAATTTTTTTATTATAACTCCGAAACTGCTTAGCCGATTGAAACGCAATATGTAAACAGATTAAAGGTTATGTAAATAGTAATTTTTGTAGACTTAGTTTAACAAAATTGGACTAGTTTTTTTTGAGTTATGACAACATAAGTGGAGACATGTCTCAAAATATTAACAATTTTACTTAATTTTTTTTTGTAACTATCTATAGAATTTAAAATTTTAACCATATTTATACTACTGGAACCACTATAAATCAAAACTGTTCAGTGGTTTTACAAGATTTTAAAATTTTTTAAATTCTGTTGCAGGGTGTTATCAATGTGGCACAGTACAAGAATAATTAGAGTGGAGATAGAAAAATTATCATTTAACTCTTTATAATATTATTTTAATGTACTTATTAAACTGTTGCTTTTTTAATACCAAGATTTCAGAAATTTTTTTTTGTTGCTGCACTTGCTGCTAATAAAAAAAGTCATCATCCGATGAAGACCTACTTGCCACCGCACACAACGAACACAAAATTAAAATGCTGATTGACGATTTTAATTGAACGTCTCCGAAAAAGCGTCAATTAAACGACACTAGTACACATTTACCGATTGACGTTTTTATTCGATCGTCTCCAGACCCCATAATAATGCGAAAACAATCACATATTAGTTTGTTGTATTTTTTGGTAATTCCTTTGTCAAAATTTTTTACGAAAATTCGGAAAAAAAATTGTTAAAAGAGTGGCTAAAAAATAGCTAAAGCTTTTTAATTTTATTATTAAGATTTTTTCTGGATATATGAGATTATAAATGGCTTAATTGACATCACTAGTGTGTAGTTTGATACATGAGACGCGTACATATCTTGCATCGATTTAATGTAAACATTTAGTGTATATACAGACATACATACGAGTACATAATGGGCATATTACACATATCGCTCATTTACTCAAACAACGTCGTAACTCAAAAAAAAAAACAGTTTGTCAGAAAACTAGTTTGAATTTTTCAATTCACACACAACTTAATCGAGAAAGAAAATTTTATTTTGCTTTCAAGAGTTGAGTAAACACGATATTTGTATAAAATTTTTGCACAATATGAAGAATGATATGAGGATTAAATCTGCATTATTAATTCAAAATTTCCATTTTTTGTGTTATGACGTTCTTTGAATAAATGTCAGTAAATCATCAGTCAGTAAATTTACAAAAAATATTGCTGGGGTTCGAGTTGATAGCAAAATGTTAATATAAAGTGCCCAATAGATGTTCAAATAAAACCATCAATTGGTGAGAATGTATTAGTGTCGATAATTGATGATTTTTCGGAGACGTACAAATAAAATCGTCAATCAGAAATTGCAAAATACGCAGGCAAGTACTTAACAAAACTCGAGTCCCATCCTAATCCGCTTGCTCGTAACATCTTGAATTTTACTGGGCGCATCTGCTTGAAAAAGAGGGACACTACGGCTCTAATACTCAACACTCCAGATGTAGCTGCTTGAATTTACTTTTATACCTTTTAATTTTTTTTTTCGCTTAGCACGACTCTTTGTATCATTAATTTACTATCACTAAGCTTATGTCCGACATTGGTCGGGCCTAATAATTATATTTAGATTTAAGATTTGAACACTTATTGTCAGTTCATATTTGAAGATACAATAAATAAATATATGTACAAAAAAAAATCGGGTGATGATTTATTTTTATTGACTACATGTGCAGTGTTTAAAAAAAAGAAAAAGTATGAAAAAGAAAGAAAAAAATTGGATGAAAAGTTGGTATAAAAAAGGAACAGTTTTACACACGAAAATCTTTTACGTGAATTGAAATAAACATGTCAAAATTATTACAAACATTTTTTGAGAATGGATTCGGAAACGTTTGATGAACTTCTACTCATGGTGAAACCATTAAAGAAAAACAAAACACTATAATGCGACCATCAATTACACCTAACATTTTCAATAAAATGCAAAATAATTTTTTTTATCAGCGCACTTCTCAAACATAAAAAATAACACAAAGCAAATGACTTTTTTCGTCAATCAGATTTGGAGACGTTCAAACAATCAACCGTCAAATAAAAATATCAAAATGTTTTGATTCTCATCAATCAGTGCCGACAACGTGTACGTGTAGCCGAAAAAAACGACCGCAAGCAGACAACTATTGTCCCGACAGGGTACTTTGAAAGACGAAAAAAAATGTTTTAAATTCCATTTGCATAAATGTATAAAATTTAAAAATAAAGTCCCCTATAAAACATAAATCTTAAAGCTAAATGAATTCTTTGAAAACAAAAATATACAGATGCTCTGATTTAACATTCTTTGGAGAGTTAAAACGCATCTGGCAGGTGTGCAATCAACAAGAAGTTGCAAAGCAAAAAAAAATTAATGAATTAATTGCAATACAACTATAAATGATCATCAAATTATTTAAAAGAACAACAAATTCTAAAATCGTAAAAAAAACTGAGAAAATGTATGTATGCAAGTAGTTAATAGTCTCCATCAATAGGGCGAAAAATGTACATACATATAAAACCATCTCAAGGAACGTTCCTCTCCGCCTGCTGCTGCCATCATGTTGATGCTGTTGATAACTTTAGGTTTTAAAAAGTTCCCTTCGTATAATAAAAGGCCTAATTTAAGGTTATTTTATGGCTAAGCTGTGAGACCTTTAAAAATCTCTGCTAGAGCTGGAACTCGTTTGCTGCAAGTGAATAAGTTGTGTGCATTAATGTAGCACCACCTTTTGCAAAAAAAAAAAAAAAAAAACAGATACTCACAATAGCAATATTACTAATAATAATAGCACCTAGCACCTGGCGGAACTATCAACTAATAATTTGCACTTTTTAATGGGTGGAGCAATTTTAGTTACCACATATTAACATACATACATACATATGGATGTACATACCCTGCAGGAAATGCGAGTAGTGGAATTGTAGTGATTTACTAGTGACATTGTCAATAGTACTACTGACCAGGTGTACCTCAGTCAATTTAGTCGCCTATTGACATATAACAAAGGGTTGTATAGGGTTGTCATTGAAAATCTACTAGTAGACTTTAGCACTATTGACGAGGTGGTTCTTTTACGACTTTATGGAGACATTTGAACCAAAGATTCACTAGTACAATTTAGTGACCCTCGTCTACAATTTTATAAGGGTTGGGGCAACAAGCTTAAACATATACATACATACGTGTTTTTTTTAGAGGTATAGAACTTCGAATTGAAATAAAACACAAGAAAATCGTTTTAATGTCCATCAATTTGGCTTTATTGGAAGGATAATTTTATGCCATTAACGTTTAAATATGATTTCGGGCATGTAGCCGCCGCGGCTTTCTCGAATAAAGCCAATTCTACAGGTCCAATTTTCAACCACTTTTTCGAGCATATGGGGCCGTATGTTGGCAATAACGCCACGAATGTTGGCTTCCAAGTCCCCTAACGTTTCTGGTTTGTTGGCGTAGACGAGCGACTTCACATATCCCCAAAGAAAATAATCCAATGGTGTCAAATCACACGATCTTGGTGGCCAATTGACAGGTCCATTCCGCGAAATTATGCGCTCATCGAATGTTTCCTTCAATAAATCGATTGTGACGTGCGCTGTGTGGCATGTAGCGCCGTCTTGTTGGAACCACAACTCATCCACATTCATGCCATCCAATTCGGGAACAAAATAGTCGGTTATTGCTGTGCACGGTGGCGAAGCGATTCATTCGGGTCCTCTTCAACACTTTGCTCTACAGCGGCAATTGTTTCTTCGGTGCGCACTGTTCGACGTCTCTGCGGATGCGTATTATCACATAGAGTAAACGTAGTGCGAAAACGATCCATGGTTAACCGAATTAATTGCTCTGATGGACGATTATGTCGACCATAAAATGGACGGAGCTTGCGGTAAACTTCGCGAACTGAACCATTATTTTCGAAATAAATTTGCACGATTTGCAAGCGTTGTTCTTTTATCAACCTGTTCACGATGAAATTGCAAACCAAACTAAATATTAATCACTTGACAGCTGACAAAATGGCCGCCAGTTAAAAAAGTGATGCCAACTTAAAGTTCTATACCTCAATAAAAAACACCCAATATATGTATATTGGAGTAATATTAGGTCTGCTCATTTACTATCCCAGCAGAAACAAGCAACGAGAGAGTAAGGCAGAAATTTACAAAATTACTCTCCCAAATATGAAAAAGTAAATGAACGCTTTACTTGGACGCTACACTTTCAATTTTTGCTTCAACTTTTGTTTCAAAGTTCAATACATTCACACTTTTTTACTACAACCACTCATACATTTGGGAATTGAATACCAGGTGGACTTCAATTTTTCTTTCAACGCTTCATTCAATTTTTCTTTCAATTTCACAGCTGTTTTAAAATAATTTTTTTGTTTGTAAAAAATGTAAAACACTTAAAACACAATTGCACTTATTTCATGAATTACCTGCAGTGAGGCGAACATTTTTAATTGTTTCCTCGACGACGGCATTTTGAACATAAAATTGGAAATCAAGTTGCTTGCAGCCTTCGTCACAACTTCAATTTTAGCAAATTTTAACAAACCATATGTGTGGAAAAAAATTGAAAGCAATTGATTGAACGTGTAGCCGAAAGGTTACTTGTAAAACCTTGCAAAGAAAATTTTATTCATATCAGAACCATAGATGGAAATCATGATACAATTGTACTTTTGCTGATGTATTTTGTTTGATAATATTTCAAATTGCAATTTTTTTTTAGAAATTGACATTTAATATAAAGTTCTTTACACTACGACCACACGGGCAATTTGTTGTGTCTTAACACAAGCACTAACGTCGCACAGTGGCGCCCGTAGAGCAAACGAGGTTGCAAAAATCAAAATTTTCATGTGCGCCTGCGAAATTTTAAATGAATCCATCTTATAGTAAACTTTTCAACGATCTCAAATATGCTACTCTTAACAATATCAGATTTTTAGTTTAGAAGACATAACTGTTCAAAGTTAACCAATTTTCGGATTTAAAAAAACACACAATTTTTAGGTAGTTTGATCCGATTTCAGGTGTAATATCACGAAAACTAGGCAACGAATAGTATTTTTTTTTGTTTTTAGTGATTGATGTGCTTATTAAATGTATAACAATAAAAAAAATTGTGCTGTTTGCTTTGTGTTTCTCTAGGTAAATCAGTATTTAAAAACTATCCATTTTTTCACTATTCTTCAACTTTGACGGAAAATAAAAAAAATTTACCTTTTTTTACCTCCGCCATATTTTCAAAATATGTTCTTTAACTAGTCTTTTACATAACTCAAAAGGTTTTATCTGCCTTTACGTGCCTATTTGGCTTCTACAGGTAAAAAACGTTAAAAAGACATGGTTGCAGAAATTGTATGGCGGGCATCCCTTACATGCCTTGACTGACAGTTACTTTGATGTAATAGTTTGAAAATTGCATTTTGAGTCAGTTGTCTACCTGAGAGCCTCTGGCGAAAAATTTGGTCCTAATATTCCGTTACAGACACAAGATGCACAAAAAACTACTCATTGAAATAAGCAGGTACGCACCTCACTTAAAAATTATTTTTGGCGTACATATGGTGAAGAACAATACTGACTTATGGTACAGGTAGGCACAAATCTCATTTGGCTACGTGCATAATATCAAAACTGTATAATTCAGCCCAAATGCATATGTATGCATGTAACAGGTACATTTGTAGACATGGTAGCATAGGCCTATATATTGCAAAACAAGCTTAATGCCTGCATTAGTCTACGACTGAAAGTTGGCGAAACAAGTATTGAAAACATGGCGTTGAACAATTTAAAACTATTTGAACTGTTTAGAAAGTCAATTACACCAACGTGTTTCGCGGAAGCTGCTTTAGAAGAACTCGATAGCTTATACGGAAATATTGAGAGAAGCAAAAGTATAAAAAATAATCTTTGTATGATACATGCCAAAATTAAGACAAAATGGGTGAAATGCAATCGAACCATTAACATCTTCAACTCCAAATACGAGGACTGGCTTAATGAAGACACCATCCTGGATATATTGGCAGTAGATAAACCCTCCACATCAACCAGAGGAGAAAAAGGAAGGCCAAAAAAAAGTATGGAGGAGTGTTCAATTTTCACAAGAAAGAGGAAACTTGCCGATGCCACCAATGACTTGACCACGAAGGATTTATCGGATGCGCTGTCTATTAAATACATAAAGGATAGTGAACGAGTTAGGTCGCAGATTACAAAATCTGTTGCTGATGCAAGCCCACTGCGACTAAAAAGGATTAAGGAAAGCATTCCCACTCCCACAAACGCACATATTAAAAAGTATAGTTCCGAAGAAGCCTTGGCTCTGTTTTTGGACTTAGAACTTTCCAAAGAGAAATATGAGATACTACGGGCATCTTTAATGCGACACGGGGCTGACCTTTTCCCCGGATACAAGCATATTACGCAAGCCAAAATAAATTCACGACCATTGCGTACGGAGTTTACGGAAGTCTCTGCGAAAGCCAATCTGCAGGATCTTATGGACCATACAGCAAAACGGTTGTTGGAAAGTCTTCCTGAAAATGAGGTGGAAATTCTTCCTCAGAAACTAACATTGATCAGCAAATGGGGCTGCGATGGATCATCCGGACAAAGCGTTTATAAGCAAAGGATATCTTCCGATGACACTACAATATCTGACGGAAATATGTTTATGGCATCTGTTGTTCCATTGCGGCTAAAATCTGATGTTTCCCTACACTGGAAAAATCATCGACCGTCATCAGTGCATTATTGCCGACCAATAATGTTTCAGTTTGCAAAGGAATCGGCAGAACTCATAAGGACCACGGTGAAGGACATTGAAGAACAAATAAGCAAGATTAAGCATACAAAATTGCAAATTGGAGAAGGAAAATATATTGAATGTAGTTACGAGTTCCACCTGACCATGGTTGACGGAAAAGTCGTAAACGAACTGACAGGAACAACCTCAACATTGACATGCCCGATTTGCAAAAAGAGTCAGAAGAACTTCGGTAATTTAAACGATTCTACAAACGAGGAGAATTACGAATATGGAATGTCACCATTGCACGCAAGGATAAGGTGTATGGAGTTCTTGCTAAAACTGGCGTATACCCTACCACAACAAGATGAAAACATCGATGAAAATACATCAATTAAGGATAAGGAAAAGATCAGAAAGAAGCAAATACAGAATGCTTTTTGGAAACAACTTGGACTAAAAGTAGACTGCCCCAAGTGTGGATACGGTAACTCAAACGATGGAAACACTTCAAGGAGATTTTTTGCAAATGATGAGGCAGTAACTAGAATCACTGGAATTGACAATGAAATCGTCAAAAGATTGGGAACGATCTTGAATGTTTTAAACTGCCAAGAAAGTGTTAATTCTACAAAATTTGGAGAATATGCATCGGAAACTGCATCTCTTTTAGCAAAAATTTATCCACAGAAGAAGTTGACCCCGACCGTCCATAAAATATTGGCGCATGGCAAAGATATAATTGAGTACCAGTCTTTGCCAATTGGAGAGCTTTCTGAAGAAGCGCAGGAGTCTCTTAACAAATTTTACAAAAAATATAGATTGCAGAACACGTTCAAAGCATCAAGGGTGAGGCAAAATGAGGACCTCTTCAACATGTTAGCAGCATCTTCCGATCCACTTATTTCTTCCCTGCGGCATGTGAAGTCACGAAAAGAACTACAATGGAATTATACTTTAGAAATGATTAGTCTTTTAAATATACCTTCTGTTACGAATTGTGATGAATATTTTACAGAAAATTCAAAAAATTAATTGAAAAAAAATTTGTTTAATTTGTTGGCTAATAACTTTAAAACAGAAAAAGCTTTCAAAAGAACTAAGAAATATAAGATTGGTAAAAATAATTTGATTTTGTTACCATAAAATAGATGAGTTAGAAAAAAATTAGAGTTTAGAAATGATTTGTATTTTAGACATACTTTGTCTTACCAAGAAAATGAATATTTTACAGAAAATTGAAAAAATCATTTAAAAAAAAACTCTTTTGTTGTAATTTTTTAGGTAATATCTTAAAACATGAAAAGCTTACAAAAGAACTACAAAAAAATATAAAATTCTTAAAAAAAATTTTTTTGTTACCAAAACTTGGATTTTTTCACAAATTTTAACTTTGAAAACCCATAAGTAAGCACCTATAAGGTGTAGCGTCCACTCCAACCGCTCATTTTATAGGTTGAACAATTATCTATGACATGCAATTTAAATTATTCGATTATCTTGTTCGGTTCAAAAGATATGATTTTTGCAACGAAAAAAGGCAAATGGCGCCACTGTGCGTCGGCAGAATGATGACGTCAAATTGCATGTGTTCAAAAATGTATCTAGAGGTGGCGAACACGTACATTCAAATATATTTGTAGTTTTTTGCATATACATACTTAATTATCCTTTATTAGATATTTTACTAATTTTAAACTGAAATTCTATTTATTTTATTTATTTAAAAAAATTTTCCTTACTTTTTTGTTTAAAAAAAATTAATATTATTTTAATTTGACAGCATGCGTTAAGAGATTATTGCTCAGCAACATATTTTAACATTTGTTGCTTAATATATATTTGAACACATATTCATACGGTCTACACGCTAATATCTTGTGTCGGCAATCGAATTTGACAATTGCCAAGGCAATAACTGTCAAGATTATTGCTCGTGTGGACCGCTAGTTACACAGTTTCATGTATTATTACTAGTGTTGTCATTCGAACAAAAATTATTCGAATATTCGAACAACTTTTTTTCATTTTTGTTCGAACGAACAAAAAATTTCAATTTAGAATAAAAAATTATTCGAATCATTTTTGTAGAATATTCGAACAATTTCCTCAATCTCTTTGTATAAAAAGTATTTTACATTTCATAACCTTTTAGTTTGTTAAAAATATGATGTTACTCGTGTAAGCATGTTTGTATATGTTCGCTAAACGCATCTTTTGTTTTCCTGCTTTGAAAAGATAATGCCTCCTTAAAATACCAACCTAAATTACGACGCAAAGCGTTGTCTATGAGACCAACCGAAATAACGCGGCGTCAACGCTTTGCGATTGGAAAATCCAATTTTGACAGCGCGTAAAGAAGTGAAGTTGGCTGCAAAAGTAACGTTGTTTTTGTTAAGTAATGTAAACTTAACTACTTTCACGTCAATTTATTATTTTAATTTTTATATCTTATTTCTATTTATTTTTAATTAATTAAAGTGAGTGAACATTACTGTTTCTGGCGCAACGTTAACGCTTTAATTTAGGTTACTCATTCCAGCGTAAAAGCTAAGTGTTAAATTACGTTGCGCTTTGCGTCGTAATTTAGGTTGGTCTGTAATTGAATCAGAATGTGTCTTACAATTCCTGGTTAAGAGTTTAAAATATAACTGCTTTTCTGCAGATCTAATCAAAAGCCCTACAGGATCAGTGGGTTATTTTTATAAATAAATAAATAATATTATTCCTAAGCTTTCCAATAATAACTTTTTAAATTTTTCTTGTATAATGAATTATTTTGTGTTTGTTAATAAAAAAATTAAACTCATATTAAAACTTATTAAACTTTTTTGAAATTATTCGAATAAATTTTTTTATTCTTTGTTCGTTCGAATATTCGAACAAAAGTTCAAAATTATTCGTCCGTTCGAACAAGAAAAAAATCATGAACTTTCATTCGAACAAATATAAAACACGAATAATTAACAACACTAATTATTACTATTTTTATGCATTTTTCATAATTTTTTATTTTTTTTTCAGTAACAAATACAAAAATGCCACTTTCCATCTCTGATCATATATAAGAAACAAACAAAATTCTTTGAAGTTTTGTGGCTTATTGAAAGAAAAACAATAAATTAAGAAACATTTTTTCTGTTTACTTACGTATACATGTTTTTTTAACAAAGAAATGCACATTTTTCAGTTTTCAATTTTCAGATATTTCTGAAATAAACAATTTGAAAACAAAACACACAACAAGTGTTTGGATAATTCTTGCAAGTAAAAATTTTACTAGGTCCTCTTTCGCACACGTCAGGTTTGACTCATCAAGTCTTGAGTTTTTAGGAGAGAGAGGAAAAGAGAATGGAGGGGAGTACAGACTTGACCGTACCAGTCAAGTTTGTTTTTTCGTTTTGCTTTGTCATTCGTAATACTCTACGACAACGCAAATTGATGAAGCAAACTTGACGGTGTGTATGAATACGAATACAGGTTTAAAATAAAATTGATCAAAAACTGATCAGGTAAACCTGACGTGTGTGAAAGAGGACTAGTAATAATTTGCAAGAATTTTTTTGTCTCTCAATTTTTTTCTCTCTTTTGACGCTTTCTCCTTACAAACTTTTTGAGTTAGTGAACATTTTCCAGTAACAACTGTTACAAATTCGTAAAAAATTTTAATAAATGAACAAACCTATTATTGAACAGCATAAACAAAAAGAAAAACAAACTATTGACGCGTTCATTGACAATGTCTCCAGAAATACACTAGAACTGTTGTTTCTAACGTATCTCTGCTGGCGCATAAAAGGAAAGTTGTTGACATTTCAACTAGTGTAATTGTCGCTAGAGGAAATAGTGTTGACATAGAGACATATGATTCTAGGCTGACTACAGGGTATGTACATAGTACTACATATATTGTTTCTTAGTCTTTATGAGTTCATATGTTTTTTCTTTAAAACAAGTTAAAAGGAAGTAATGCAGATCAACAGGTACATACATACATATTAGTTGGCCGAAATTTCCCTTATGGTCTTGTTACATTTCTTTGCTATGCAAAATAGAGCTGCCATCAATTTTACAAATAATTATTAAAGTGCAAAGTTATGCAGGATGAATGCATAAAAAAGCATGTATAGTCCCCGTATAGTCAAAAAATTTAGAAATTAGAGAATATATCACAATGCTGAGTACACATCTGGCATTTCTTGTGCTGTAATTTTGTGGTGTCATTTTCAAAATGTGTGCAACGCCCTTCACATTTTGCTTTTCTTATATGGAAAGCAATGCCATACAAAGAAAAATATTGGAAATGGCAAACGTTGCCACTAGTGCACACTATTGCGATGCCACGCCCGTTAAAATTTAATATTATATTTCACGAGTTTCTACTTAAGTGAAATTGGCACACACCCTCAGCCCTGAAAAAGTACTCAATCTTGCATTTAAAAGCGAAGGCGGGCCACGCTCGTTAAATTTTAGTATTAAATTATATGTACTTCTATTTATCCGATCCCCATGAAACTTGCCAAACAGTTTGGGCTCTTGGAATGGCACAACCCCGAGCTTAGAAAAGTGGGCGGGGCATACTCATTAAAATTTCCACAGAGGGTGGCGTTGGCTGAATTCGTTAGCACGTTGACTACAAAACCGAAGGTACTGGCTTCGAGCCCGGTATCCAACAGTAATTAAATAACAACACCACGCATTTTTCTGATGTGTATTAGTGTTCCTTTGTATCAGTTATTGTAGGAAAGTTCAAGTGATGAGGGTATAGAAACTGGTCACTAAATTACACTAAATCATATTGTAACATCAGAGCGCCCTCATTCGTCGGCATTGTGTAGCAAAATCATCGGCGAAGTAAAATAACTAATAAAATGGCTACTAAACACAGCTTCAAAAATGTAATGCGCCTCATTGACACCAGAGGCGATGCAACGCTGCATTATTAGAAATGTGCAAAAAAAAAACGGAGAGTTGTAAAAGAATGAAGCTTTCCTCTATCTCATTCTTCACCAATACTCAGTAATAGTTGTAGGCATTCATTGCCTGAGTGTTACGTCTCTTTAAAAAAAAATAGAACCTTATTTAATAAAACGCAACGCCAAGCGTTGAAAAATTTTATATGCATTTTATTTTTGTAATTTGGTTTTTTTTCCATACAAAATTTTTCAACGGTCAGCGTTGCGTTTTACAAAATTAGGCCCTTAATATATATTATATTTCACGTGCTTCTATTTCACCGATTCTTACGAAAGTTGACACGAATTTTGAGTTCTGAAAATAGCGATATATTCCATTTATAAAAATGGTTGGAAACACACTAAAAAGTTCAAGATACTGCTTTTAAAACAAAATTTAAACCGACTTCAAAAATAAGCACTAAAGAGTTTAATATAATTTATATTCCGTTAAATAAAACATTTTTATATGCGTTACCTATAATACTTTTTAGTATCACAATTTTGAGTTGGCATCGCTGCTTTATTTGAGCACCCATTTAACAGCTGATAGTTGCTTTTTGTTTAGTTTGCTTTGAAATTTCTTTATGAATCTGGTGTAAGATCAACTCGTGCAAATAGTTGAAATTTTTAATCAAACTAATTTTGCTATTCGTCAAACTCATCGTGCATCGTTCCCTATGAAGCCCATTTCTGGTTGAATGGTTACGTAAATAAGCAGAATTGTCGCATTTGGAGTGAGGAAAATCCACAAGCTTTTCCAGATTGCGCCTTCTACGCGCCAGCCGTGGCGCCCACATGGCAGAAATCATATTTAAACATTAATTTCATAAAATTTTCTTTCCAATAAAGCCCGTTGATAACAAAAATATATTTCCTTGTTTTATTATGATTTAAGCTTGTGTCACTCTATAGAAAACACCCTTTATAAGGAAATGTAGAATTTTGTCACTGACTTCGAATAGCACTGTAAGTAACGCATATAAAAATGTTTTATTTAACTGAATATAAATTATTTTTATATTTTAGTGCGGTTTTTTGAAGTCGGCTTTATTTTTTTTAAGTTTTATTTTCGTAATGAAATAATGAAATAATTCTGGCCAGGAAAATAGAATTGTGGGACATTTTGGTGTGGGACAAAAGAATCTATTTTGGGAAAGGGAAATACTTTAAAATTTTTTAACACTTTAAGAAACATCCTTCATATACAAACATATGTACAAGTATGCACATATACATACATATACGAGTATACATATGTCAGTTAGTTGCAGACTAAATCACATTTAAATTCTGTATGAATTTTTATGCCAACTGTTATCCCATTCCATGAATGAAATCAACCCTTTTCGTTTATAACTTATAGCAATTAAAGCCAGTAGCTCTTGTTTATACAACGAATTAATTTCAAGACAGAAACTTATGTTTTCTTACTTTCTTGACAACTCTAAAGGTAGAGGTCCATAGCTCGCTTTTTGCGCGTTACGCTTTCTATGCATCTGTCAAAAAAGTAGAATGAATGTAATAGTATGTGACAAGTTACATTGCAAAAAGCGCAGAATTCGTAGGCGCGTTCAAAGCAAAAAGTAGGTATATTTTCTACTTTTGTACGCGTTACAAGCACCATGAAAGAAAGTCAGCTGTTCTTGAATGCTAAAGATGTTAAATAATACTTTATTTCTTACGTTATCGATAAATATTATTTTGCCGTGGATAATTTTTTTCTTTTTTTCAATAAAAAAAAATTCTTAGTAAAAAAAACTTGTTTAATAAAATATATGAATATTTTCATTAATGCGATGTATTTTAATTAACTTTTCACCAAACTTTTCTCAGTAACAAATTTTGCATATTAGTTATCGATTACTTTTACGACTAACTCCACAAATTCTTTTAAAAACTCGATTTCACTCTCCATTTTTTCTTTATAAGTATTTATAAACAAACGCACACAGCTGATCAAAACAAAAATAAAATGGCGCATGAAAAGCACTGCATGTAACTCAACGCGAACAAAGTATAGAATGAAACAAGAGGATGAAACGCGTGTAAAGTATAACGCGCAAAAAGCGTGCTATGGACCTCTACCTTAAGAGGGACAAAAGTACATACATACTAGAGATGGGCGCGTGTTTGGTTTTTTGTTCGGGTCGTTTCGTGTTGAGCAAAATCGACAAGAAAAACACGAAACGATTTTAGATGTAAAATATGTATGAATGAATTTGGCTTAAATCAAGTTTAGGGGCACCTCCCAGAAATTAAAAAAAAAGTATGCTATCATATAGAAAATTAAAAAATAAGAAGAAAATAATAAATAAAAAAGTTGGCGGCAACGCTTAGTTTCCGAGTTATGGGCCTCTGAAGTTCTAGTAAAATATTCTTATCATACGGTGTTTTCAAACGAATATGACCAATATTGGTATCTTAAAAATTAAAAAAGTACCGTATCCTATAGAAAATTGAAAAATAAAAAAAAATTAAATAAAAAAATTCGCGGCGAGGCTTAGTTTCCGAGTTATGGGCCTCTGAAACTTTAGTACAGTATTGTGAGTATGTATACGGTGTTTTTCAACGAATATGACCAATATTGGTATCATCTTAAAGCTTTTAAGAATACCTTTCATGAAATGGTAAAAATAACTCTTGGTCAGCTATGCAGGAAAACGTTAGTAAGCAGGAAAACTTTGCAATGCAGAAAATTTTTACTAGGGTGCGCCGTCTCGGGAAACACCATGGTGGAGAAAATCCTTAAGCCCGGCCGAAGGCCGGCAATGCAGGAATACTTTATTAGGCCAGAAAACTTTGCAATGCAGAAAATCTTTATTGTGGTGCGCCGTCTCGGGAAACACCATGGTGGAGAAAATCCTTTAGCCCGGCCGAAGGCCTGCAATGCAGGAATACTTTAGTAGGCCAGAAAACTTTGCAATGCAGAAAATCTTTATTGTGATGCGCCGTCTCGGGGAACACCATGGTAGAGAAAATCCTTAAGCCCGGCCGAAGGCCGGCAATGCAGGAATACTTTAGTAGGCCAGAAAACTATGCAATGCTGAAAATCTTTACTAGGCTGCGCCGTCTCGGGAAACACCATGGTGGAGAAAGTCCTTAAGTCCGGCCGAAGGCCGGCAATGCAGGAATACTTTAGTAGGCCAGAAAACCTTGCAATGCAGAAAATCGTTACTAGGCTGCGCCGTCTCGGGAAACACCATGGTGGAGAAAATCCTTAAAAAAACCTTATACATACTCACAATACTGTACTAAAGTTTCAGAGGCCCATAACTCGGAAACTAAGCCTCGCCGCCAATTTTTTTATTTAATTTTTTTTTTTTTTCAATTTTCTATAGGATAGGGTACTTTTTTAATTTTTAAGATACCAATATTGGTCATATTCGTTTGAAAACACCGTATGATAAGAACATTTTACTAGAACTTCAGAGGCCCATAACTCTGAAACTAAGCGTTGCCGCCAACTTTTTTATTTATTATTTTCTTCTTATTTTTTAATTTTCTATATGATAGCATACTTTTTTTTAATTTCTGGGAGGTGCCCCTAAACTTGATTTGTTCCATGAATTTCCAGTAGAGAAAAAGTTTAATATGTTTTATCAGCGGTGCCATATTTTGAAAAGCGACCAATATACCAATACCAATATACCAAAAATTATTTTGCGCGTATTGTGCAGTATCGTGTTGACAAAATTTTGCCCGTGTTGAGCGTCTTGGTATTCGCGTTCGTGTCGTGTCGCATTGGTATAATTCGATACGCGCCCATCTCTAATACATACTACTGTTCATTCATGCAAACGCATTAGTAACACATTCGTACACTTGCATCTGTTAAGCACTCCTTTTATGTAATTCATTGAAAATAAAAATTTAAAAAAATACGAAAGCATCACACTCATGCTTGAAAGCTGGCAGAAGAATATTGCTTTATGTATGTACGAGTAATTAAAAACTATTTTCAACATCCCCATCATTTTAATATCGTCAACATCATCATCTTCATTGTCGTATCGTCATAGTTTTAGTATTTAATTGTATTGACTTTTTGCTTAAACATCCTGTTTTATTTTCGTAACAGATTTTTAGTAAAGCAGACGCGTACATTTAAGTTTACCGGGAGCATTTCTTGTCTAAAAGTCGCTGTAAGATTGAACGACTTTTTAATTGTGCTGCTGGTTGGTGGCTCTATGTACATATGTATGTATGTAAGTTGTTGTTATTTTAATATAAAAAAAATTAAATTAATATAATATCCTGTGGATTTTCACATGTAAAAGAGAAACATTTAACTATTTAGTATAAAACAAGTATTGTGAGCACAGGTGTGTTGTAAATCAATAAATAAAAGAAGAAAAAGTTATAACCAGAGGATGTCGATCAAGTATGTCATTCATTAAATACCCACATCCATATGTACGAGGTCGGATCAATAAGTCCGTGACTTTTCGAACTTCCCTCGTAGTTATATGAAATGCAATACTGTTCCCATCAAGTACCACCTGTTAGTAGACTACTGTCAAATTTTGAGCAAGTGTTGTCATTTACTTTGCGTTTAACAGCTGTTCAAAACATACAACCTCGTGTATTTTTCTAAAAATGGAAAAAAGTTAATTTCGAGTGCTCATTTAACATTATTTTTTGCGAGAAAAAACCGTTAATCAAACCAAGGAAAAGCTCGATAAATACTATGAAGACTCTGCACCATCGATTTCAATGTAAAAAAGTGGTTTACTGAGTTTTGTTGTGGTCGCACAAGTACAAATGACGCTGAACGTTCTGGATGGCCAATTGAGGTCAGTATACCCGAAAATGTCGAAAAAATCCACGATATGGTGTTTGCCAATCGAAGAGTAAAAGTGCGTGAGATTGTTGATGCCATAGGCATTTTCATATGGAAGTGTGGTTTCGATTTTAAGTGATCAGCTGGGTTTAAGAAAGTTTTCTGCTCTCAATTGACCATAAACGTAAACGTGTGACAACATCAAAGGATTGTTTGGAGTTGTTTAATCTCAATCCGAATGAGTTTTTGCTGCGTTTTGCAACTGTGAATGAAACATGGATCCATTACTGTACTCTGGAGACAAAAAAAAATGGGTTTCTCCGGGTTAACCTGCTCCAAAGAAGGCCAAGGTAAGTTTGTCGGCCACTAAGGGGATGGCAACAGTTTTCTGGGATGCACGCGAGATAATCCACATCGATTACCTTCAAAAGGGAAAAACAATAAACGGCGGATATTATGCCAAGTTATTAGACCGATTTAATGAGGATTTAAATAGAAAACGACCCCATATGGCCAAGAATAAAGTTCTTTTTCATCAAGATAATGCACGAGTGCACACGTCCGCAGTCTCAATGGCAAACCTCTATGAATTGGGTTACGAATTGGTACCTCATCCGCCATATTCTGCGGATTTAGGATAATATAAGTAAAATACATTGCCATCTTGAGGGCTCTACTGCACTCTGAAGATTTGTTAATTTTACGTAATGTCTAAAATAATAAAAAAAAAGCTTAAAAGGTATTTTATTACTGAAATTAATGATACTGAGTGCTAGAATATGAAGTAATGTTTATATTTAACAGGAAATCTTAAAATATGTTCTTATTTCTGTGACCAAAAATTTTGCATTTCTGCAAATTTTGCCATCTGTAGAAGTAGCGCCAGTTACACTTTGTGAGGCCTCTGTTACCACTTTGACACATCCTTCAACTATATAATTGTATATGACAAGGGAAATCAGCGACTTCCAAACTTTTTTCTTTTGTCATCATTTCAAAGCCAACTTCAGAAATATGTCGAAAAACTGGTGGTTCTGTAACCTGACACTCATTACACATACTCATTTCTAATCTTTAGCATAGAAGTTTATTTTTAGTGGCTCAAATATCCTGCTTTTAATGCTTCTTACCTCATCTCTAGCTTCAATTATAATTCTCCGTAACGCTAGCTCCCGAATGTGGTTTCTATTATCAAACAAGTAGGTTTTCTGGGTGATCAGACAAGGCATTTATTTCGATAACAGAATCCACAACAGATCTTACATATTCTAGAATACATAATTAGTAAAAAAAATGCTTAGACATATTTTGCTTGATTAAAAGCCAAATCGGAGCATATGCTTAAACAACGTAGTTAAAAAGCAACTGGAAATTTTCTGAAGGTCTAAAGGTATGGTCACACTTGGGCAAACATTTGCCCAAAAAAACGTAACCCCTAAATATTAATGATGAAGCTTTCAATTCAGAGACGTGTTTGTTAAGTTAAATAGTTTCCAATAATACATGAAATACCGAAGTATATTTATTTGACATAAAGTCCTTATTTATTTAATTTGAAAATTTCAAATTTTCAAGTTTCCAATAATGTTGGTTCTCAAACTAATAAGTTGCGATTGAAGTTAGAATTTCTTTGGTAGTTCCACGCACGACATGCTATTGCGTGTCCCAAATAAATTGACCTTGGTACGGCTAACACTAAAATGTGCTCTTCTAAGACTTCTTTACGATGGTATAAGATCCCCTAATTTCTTATTTATCAGAGTCTTGTCTTTTCGTCCATCAAAGTAAATACCTTTTATATTAATACATCCAATATCTTTTGATGCTTCTCACCGGACTTTAGACACAGCTCTGTGGATTTTGCTTTTGTCAACAACAAGAGTTAAATTCCTCTGTAGAAATAAAGCCTATATCAGTTAAAACTGCCAAAGTTAGAGCAGCAACTGAGCGACATCTATCACATACCTTAGAAACTAATGGCAACGGTGATGTATTCCGATTTGCCGTCAAAGTCGATGGTGTATCTATTGGGGGCGTGTTTATCGAGAATGTTTATGTTATGGAATCTATGTAATACTTAAACACAGAATCATCTTCACAATTTTTGTTACAGAATTGCTTTCATGCTGAGAGTGTACTAATTAGGGTTAAGAATGACACTTTATTTACAAATAAACGCACTTATACTAATCCAATTCAAGAGCTTAAATAAACACACATAGATTACTTAAATATACCGCAACTGGTTACCACTAGGCCTTCCTCGCTGTTGTATGTACAGGTCTCACTCAAATGCAAAACTCCCTCTCGGCAAGACTTATTCTGCGGATGCTCACTGTTTATACAACACTAAAGACTCACTGTCTTTACTTAATTACTTCTTAACTTTATTATCCACCGCACGATGGCCTTACTTTCAACTGATGTTGACTCTACTACTTTCTGATTTAAGGCTCAGTTAGTCGACTGTAACGCAATGTAACTGTAATGTAGGAAACAGCTGATCGATATTTTTATATGAAAATTAGGTTACGTTACATTACATCTTTATAACCATTTTCATTAATTTTCACATAACAATATCGTTCAGCTGTTTCCTACCGTTGCAGTTACATTACAGTCGGCTAACTGAGCCTTTACACTAAACTGACTGCCACGCAGGGTGCTTCTTTCATACTACTGGAAGCGGATCAAAAATTTTCGCCATGTACTTGTAGAGCTGTATTACTGCATATAGATGCTGCTGCTATGCACAAGTTACAATATGTGCTATCGTTTAATATTGATAGCCAAGTGATCAAACAGTCTTCTAACACAATCTGGAAAATTACTGTTGCTGTTTCTAGGCGTTTGTAGATAATTCTATTGGCCGTTATTTTGAATTCCCGAATAGTGTGCAGCGACTTTTATGTTGGTAATACCGTGTGTTGCTGGTAATACAGAGTTGTTACCATGTGTTTGCACGTTTAGTTTTCTAGATAGTTCTTTTTATTTATAAAAACATTTACATTAGCTCTGTTCGAATATTTTTACGTAACAATATGTAGGTCACACGTATGACCAATTAAATAAATAAATGAGAAAAACATACGTATTTTTGTACGAAATTAGTAATTTTTTTGTTACGTAACATGTTCAAAGACCCCATCTCACCCACTATACCAAATCGTAGCAAAACTCGTAACCCCTCCCCCTAGAGCATTACTTAATATATGGACAGCCCCTAAAGAAAGCCATAAAAATGAATTGCTCAGATTATTCAAAGAAGTTGTTTTGGTTGTTTATAAAATGCACAATTGCACAGCTTAAGTTTATGAATCAAAATTGTTGGCTAAGCTTACTAGGTTTGTGTACAATTTTTGGCAGTTTATTTACGAGAGTGTAAAAATGCGCAATTGCACATTTTGCGAGATTTGAACGTTCTCATGAAACACCCTATTATCAGGGCAAGTTTAGAATGGCATGAAAAATATCACAAAATGGCAAAACTGGCACAAAATAAAATGGGTTTCTTCGGAATTATTGTTTTTCTTTGCATATTGCTTAGTTAATTTTTTGAGTTTCACTCTGATTAAACCATAAATGGTTCAAAGGGCTCAATGCCTACTATGGAGAAACCCCGTAGGAAGAAACTGGGGTGTGCAACTGGAATTACACATAGGTTGTCAGACAGGTTATTTCCTATGATTGTGAGGTAAAGTGGGAGGCAGTAAGGAGGTAAAGACACCTGTGATGCCCAAAGGAGGTAACCTTCTATGTCGACAGTCAAACAGTGCACAGTGGCGTGAAATAAAAAAAAAGTGGTAAAAAGTCCACAACTTCTGAACTAGTCAGTCAACCGATTTCGAGGAAACGAACTGTTTTGAATAGAAAATTTAAATTTTGAGATAGTATATTTGTAGGCAGGGTAGCTCCAAAGAGTGTCAAAGTTGGAAACTGCGAGTGTCGAAATTCTTTCGGAGCTTGTAACTTTTGCAAATATCGACCGATCTTTTAATAGTTAATAGTTTTTTAGCGGTGCTCAGAGCACCATTTTATCTCTACAGTTTTCAAGTTATGTGACATTTAAATTTTTTTTTGTAATTTTGTCCATGACTTTTTTTAATCGTTAGTGCATAGCTTCTTATTCGAATTCATATGAAAAAAAAACTTTTTGATGTATCGAAAATTGTAGCAGGGAATAATTTTGCAATTTGGATTTTAGGAAAATATGAGAAAAAACTTTTTTGTCAAATTTTGTAATGACTCTTTGTTCCACCTAGGAATCCCAGGACTTAGTATATATGTATGTGTATACAGTAAACCCCGGTTAATTACCTCTTCAAAAATGTCATGATTTTTGGGGCAATTATCCGGGAAAGGTATTAAAGCGAAGACGTTTAATTGCCTCAAATAGGTAATTATGAGAATTCGCTTAAATACCTTTAGAAATGCATTTATCCGAACTCACTGTGGTATGTAGTACATAATGGGCGTAATCCCTTCCACTCTTTTTACAATGACACCAAACGAAAGCTATACCCTCTCAAAAAAAAGAAAAGAATTACCGAGTTATGAAGTAGCAAACACACACAAAAATACGTACGAATTGATAACCTCTTCCTTTTTATAAGTCGGTTAAATAGAGCAGTGGCTATTTCCTATTGCGCAGACTAAATGGTCAAATAGGGTTACCTGGTATATCGCGTATTAGTGGCAGTACTAGCAGAACATTGTCACATAGGAACACATGCAAGATCGAAACTTTAATGGCTTCTGTAGAAGTTGTCTTGACGTAGAAGTGAATAAAACTATAGCTGATAAAAGAGTGACTATCGCCGGCTTTCCAGTTTTACGTGACCTTGCAAGGATGTCATAATGCGACAATATTTATTACCGATCAAGTGGGTACCCCTGTGGCTGAGTGGTAGCGATGCTAGCCTCTCAGTCCAGACGTCGTGGGTTCGATTCCCGCCATAGACCCTGGGTGTTTTCTTCAGACAAGCTAATCGCTCCGCGGGTTGTGTTTGTGTTTGTTAAAAAAAATTTCTTTTCTGTCCTTCTCACCCGCCCAAGCAGCACAACGGTCCCCATCAGAACCCAGTGATCAGGGTTTTCCTGAAACTGGCAGCATATAAAACCTAACCTAAGTTAATTTCAATCTAAAAACAAACTTTAATATTGGTTTTCAAATTTTACAATTATCACAATTTATTTTCACTGGAAAAAACAGTTTCCTGCCATCGTATACTTGTAGCATTTCCAATTGCACGCTGTCTAAAATCATTTTAAAAGCTAAGTGCCAAGGGCAATCTTTAGTGGAGTACTTCTTCTGTTTTATTAAGCGGCCCAAATACAATAGAGACTCATACAATTTATCCAACTCTTTCGCCCTGACTAATTCTCGAGCATTTTCACACATTAAATCGATATCGTAGTTTTCAGGTACATCACAACTTTCTAGCCAAGCCAAAACTAGTTCTACACAATTAATTTGAGTAAAAATATTATCAGAACTTATTTCAGTTGCTGTTGAAGAATTTAAATTGTTTGGTTTCGTATATTGGACATTGTTGGATGGGGGATTTATGGGGCCATAACTTTGTTCATGATTAGTTTTATTTTGCAATTTAAGCTGCTCTTCAACTTCAGTTCTTAGTTCAGGCGGCAAGGCAGCCAAAAACTCTGGATCTACATCCGTAGATTTCGCTTTTAGATGGGTGTCTTCCAGTTTCTTTTCACGTTTTTGTTGAGCAGCCTTTGAAGTAGAGGGAAAGAAATCACTATCGCTTAATAAACCTTGATTATTAATTTTGGATGCCGATAGATTCTCATTTATAATTAAACTTGTGCTAGAATTGGTTGCTTTACTTCGTTCTCTCAGAATTTCTTCTCTTATATCAAAAGGCAAAGCATTGAATACGTCTGGGTCTACATCATCTGGTATAACTTGTTCACTGATATTTGTAATTTGTTTAGCTGCTGCATTTTTTAGCAAACCCATTATGTTGGGTTTAGTTTTGAGCTCTTTATTACTTACAGCATTTTTGGTACAACGTCCTCGCTTTGCACGAATAGATATTTCAACATCCGCACTTTTCACTGTTTCAACGTTTTTTTTAATTTGCGGTTTGTTTTTAAAGTTTTCAGATTCGGCTGCTGTATCCTTGCTCTTACTTTCCATCTCTTTAGCTTCTTTTTGCTTTTCCATAACTTTAGAAAACATGTTCTTTATCTTATTTTCTTTAGGCTTTTCCAGTTGATCCGTGGGATCATCTAATTTTGATAATTGTATGCCTATGCCTCTTAGTTCATTAGGCGGTAAATTCAAAGCCTTCATGGTGGTGAGAATACAGCGCGATATTGTTACCAAATCACTTGTAAACTCAGATAATGAAACTGATTTAGTAATGTGATCGCACACGCCATGGCCCATGAACTTTGATGTTTCTACAGGTGCATCCTTAGCTCTTACCATTAATTTTAAAGTGACACATTTAGTTTTCCTTTTGATATCCCTTAAGCGATTGTGCACTTCTTCACATAATTGCTTTAAAAACGTTTCCAATTCGTTGGAAGTTTTGAAACGTATACCGTAATTGACCTCTGCTGAAACAGATTTACGTATTTGGCCATAAGTTAAACTTCTTTGGTCAATACCACGACAAAATTGGTACAATGTTTCTCCAAACTTCTTCCCCACTAACATTTGTAAGCGAGCTAAGGTTACTTTCTGTAAATCGCCACAAGTAATCAAATTTGCCTCTTTTAGTGTGTAAGCAGTACTACTGCCTACGCCCGGTAAATCTTGTATGGGTATTTCCGACATATAGGACTCCACATTTTCATTTTGTAAATAATATTGGCCGTCGGGTTTGGCTTTTTTGGTGGCCATTCTGGCCTGTAGTCTAATAGACAAATAAAACATAAGAACAAATTGGAAAAACTATTGAGACAAACATACTTATTTGCGCCCACTCCTGCCGAGCAGGGGCATTGAGTTTTCTCTCTAACTTCTTCTCGAATGGTCATCACAAAGTCCATTACATCTACCTTGATATCTTCTAGTATATCAGTTAAATCTACAAACATTTCATCACAACTTACAGCTTCTATATTTAAGGTGTATTGGGCTATAGTATTGTACAAAGTAAAGGCTACTTCACGGTAACCCTCGAAATCATACTGTATGGTTTTAAGCTCGGGACAAAGTTGCAAGGCTTGACCTACAAACATTCCATTGCGTATCCCTTTGTCACGGGCTTCATACGATGCACATGCTATTTCAGACAGAGACATTTTATTTTCAAATCCACCGCGTACTTTATCAGAAAGAATATTGTTGTGCAAATGCTTTTCAAAACGTTTCGAAAATAGTTCCATTTCGGTTTGTCTATCTGCGCCAGGATGTACCGGTACTTCAGTAGCTGAAGAGCCGCCTTTAAAGCAAAAAGAAAATGTTGTTCACATGACATAAAACATACGTATTTCGCTGTGTACAAATCAAAACCTACCTTTGGAATGTGTTACAGCCACTGGTTGACCTTTTAAATGGGGATGTGTTCGAAGACCCACAGAAACAAAGAAACAGTCCATATCAATATGCATAACACAAGAATTGCGCTTTGGAGTTTCAAACGAATTCATTTTCGAAACAATGTTCGACTGTAAACGATTTTTCAACTCGTGCCTAGCAGGAAAGTCTTTAGAAATGTGCTGCTCACGCAACTCACTGATATACTGTTTGAATCCTGCACCTAAAGTAGCGATATGATGCAAACGTGAATTGTTATAAAATTCAGTTAAGAATTTGGGATCTATAGCAGTACGCGCTACACCAGATGTCCTAGAATTGACATTAACAGAGATATCTTTTTTTAAATTTATTTCGGGTGTAGTAATGCCTTGTTTGATTTTTGCATTTAACTCTTGTAAACCGTTATTTATATTTTGCAAACCTTCCTGCAGTTGTTTTTCTGTCTCTGAAGATGTAACGGTCACATCGTTATTCTTTTCCTCTTTTTTCTTCATGACAAAAGTAATACTGGGCTGAGATTTCTTTTGATTGGTGTACAATAAATATTTAGTGTAATCCAATATTTTTTGTTCCTTTATACAATCCACTACCCATTGCGGACTTATTATTTTGCTAGTATTCATATTGCGAATCTTTACATCGGGCAAATTCGAGGCAATAATGTAAGTGGTATGTGATCTCTCATAGTGATGAAAGGTCCCACCATGAACCATCATAATACGCTTTAGCTCATCTGCTGAAGGATTGGTATGTCCATTGACGAATATAGAAATGCCTGCAAATAAATCAGTTTTCTTATATGGGTTGCTAGCAGCACTAAACTGTTCCTCCAATTTGGTGATTTTGGCTTCCATATAACCGCCCTAAATTCAAAAGAAACAAATAAATGAAGTGGTTGGATGTTTGCATAGTATTTATTTACCCATTCGTCGAAACCATTGCTCATCATTGTTACTAGAGTTTTCAGTGATAACTTTTTAAAATTATTTCAATTTATAAACAACGTAGACATAAATAACATAAACAATGAATGCCAGCAGAGAAACAAGTCGATCGGCTAGAAGCCGTCGGCGCGCCGCTCACATCGGCTCAAAACCAGTCGAAATTTTATCTGCTCAAAGAGACAAAATCGTACACTTTCAGAGCAAATAACGAGTCTTATTTTCGATTTAATATAAGCGACAAAAATTAAATTTTTCAAGACAAGGTTTTTTTAAAATATTCAAATATGTTTTTGTACAAAATTGCTGCTTACGCCAGGCCCATAAAATTTTAATTTCAATAAAAAAGTATATTTTCGATAACATGTCGCTTACGATAAAATCGAAAATAAGGCTCGATGTTATGAAAATCGGTTTTCAATTTCTTTTAAGCTTTTTGTTGTCATATGAACAACAGAATGCCTAGCGATGCCAACTTTTTATAATCCAAACGCGCTACTCCCTTTCGCAAAACGCGCTAGAACATGCTAAAGGTAGAGGTCCATAGCTCGCTTTTTGCGCGTTACGCTTTCTATGCATCTGTCAAAAAAGTAGAATCAATGTAATAGTATGTGACAAGTTACATTGCAAAAAGCGCAGAACGCGTAGGCGCGTTCAAAGCAAAAAGTAGGTATACTTTCTACTTTTGTACGCGTTACCAGCACCATGAAAGAAAGTCAGCTGTTCTTGAATGCTAAAGATGTTAAATAATACTTTATTTCTTACGTTATCGATAAATATTATTTTGCCGTAGATAATTTTTTTTTTTTTTTCAATAAAAAAAATTTCTTAGTAAAAAAAACTTGTTTAATAAAATATGTGAATATTTTCATTAATGCGATGTATTTTAATTAACTTTTCACCACACTTTTCTCAGTAACAAATTTTGCATATTAGTTATCGATTACTTTTACGACTAACTCCACAAATTCTTTTAAAAACTCGATTTCACTCTCCATTTTTTCTTTATAAGTATTTATAAACAAACGCACACAGCTGATCAAAACAAAAATAAAATAACGCATGAAAAGCAGTGCATGTAACTCAACGCGAACAAAGTATAGAATGAAACAAGAGGATGAAACGCGTGTAAAGCATAACGCGCAAAAAGCGAGCTATGGACCTCTACCTTAAGTTATAGCATTGTCAACTAGTTATAGCCAAAACGTGCTATTTTCTTACGCGCTAAATTAAATTTTAATAAAATTCGATGTACATATGTATGCATTATTATATACAATTGATTTTTTATTATTTTTTTCAGATTTTATAATATTGTTTATTCAAAATTATATCCTAAATAATCAAAATCATTTAATATAGAATCAGAATCGCCTTCCATATAATCAAAATCCTTAGTTCTTGTTTTAATTTTATTTGTCAAACTTTGTAACAACTTATATAAATTTTCGAATAGGTTTACGATTCAAATGCTTTTTGTACTTCAGCTAGAATAGATGCTTAAGAAGTTATATGTATAAGTTTTTTTGGTCACGAGTACGAGTACATATCTTTAGTTGTGAAATTTCAAAATATTTGCAATTTACAGTATTGAAATGTGTTTTTAATCCTACCCACAGGCAAGGAAATCTTATTTGCTACAGTTGAATCATTAACTTAAAAGCTTCGGGCAAGAACAAAAGAGAATTGAAATATGTCCGGCAAGAAATTTCTCAAATGTAAAGGTGGTAGTACATAACACGCGTTCAATGCGCTAATGCGATACAAACTTTGTCATGTGCATCTGTGTAAACACAGGACAGTTCGACCGATAAGGCAGTACGCACAGCTGATAGGTGGTAATATTTTCGCGCCAGCTGTGAGTATATGCAATAGACAAACAAAAGGAATAACAAAGTAAATGATAAGTAAATAAAGTTTACCGAAGATTTGTGCGAAGGGAAGGAAGAGCGAGCACCGTATCAGAAAAATAAAACTGCTCCTCTTCCAGGAATGTGGATGTAACTGCGTTCGCTGGAGGCTGAAAAGCAAAAATATGAAAACAGAAAGATCATTCTAATACTTACGGTGAGACCGGTAACTACAATTGGTAGGAATTAAAAGACAAAACAGCTCCTCTTCCAGGAATGTGGATGTAACTGCGTTCGCTGGAGGCTGAAAAGCAAAAATATGAAAACGAAGATCATTCTAATACTTACGGTGAGACCGGTAACTACAATTGGTAGGAATAAAAAGACAGATCGGCGGAGGCAAGTGTTTGGGTTTTTTTAACATTTCATTTATTTTTTTTTGTATAAATAAAATGCCATAGTAATTGTGTTATAAGTTAAACGACATATATAGAGAAATTAATAAAACCCTGAACAATTTTCGTGCAAATTAACAAGAACATTGAAAATATTTAAACACTATAAAAATATTCCTGTTTTTATGAACACCTACAAAGAAACAAACAAACAAAAGTTTTAAAGGGTTCCAAAACAAATTTTTAAACAGACTTTTTTGACATACACCCGCCTCGAAATCAATAACTTAAAGTTTTACACAAATTAAAATAAAGACAGTATACAAAAAAATAACCAACTCAAATACTTATAATCAAGTCACCCGTAAAGTCAGACTCCAGCCACAGCCAAAGCCGGAGAAAATACCGCCAACTAAGGAGGTTAAACTTGTCAAACATCGTCCCCAAGCCGGAGGTAGTTTTTGTATGGGAACCCAAAGCGCCAAGGGGAAGACACCAAGTAGTTGGAAGAAAAAGATTGTAAGATTATATTATTTATCAAAGTACCAATTTCAAAATTGATAATTTTTATTATTTAATTTAATGTTTTTATGAATTGTATTTTATGAATTATTTATTCCTTTTTTTATTAATTTTGAAAGTAAAATTTAAATTCATGAGTTTTTTTTTTGTCAAATTTAAATTTTAAAATTACTCTTTAAATTAATTAATTATAATTTGTTTTGTACTTAAATTATATTTCTTTTTTTGGGAAAAACACTAACCGTACAGGTCAGTCCTTTTGCCCAAATTGAGGCAAAAGTGCGCGTTCAGCGGTCCCGTAGTTTGAGCTCAAAGTAGGGTAGCTTCGCGTAAGGGATCCGTTAGCCCGCGGTTTAGGGGTGTTTTTCTTTAATAGAAAATATTTTAAATTTCTTGATTAAAATAACGTTTTACATTCTATTGTTTTTTTAAATAACTAACGTATTTTGTTTACCTTTTTATATAAAATTAATTGATGGTTACAATTTGAATTAAAGTTAATAAACATTCCAAACACATTTGTACATTATAAACATTGTAATTTCACGATTTTGAAATAATGGAATAAATCTTTAACGAGAGGTGAGTAAGGGATAACTTGCAGACCTGGACGGATGTATGGGACGTCTAATCTATATATATAAAAGAAAGTAGTGTTAGTTACACCACTTATAACTCCAGAACAGCACAACAGATTTGGGTGAAAATTGGTAGGGAGGTAGCTTAGAGCCAGGAGACGGACATAAGATACTTTTTATCCCGTTCGACAATAATTGTAAAATTTGCAGTAAATATGGATTCAGAATTAAGTAAACTGTATCATATTAATTCAGCGGCTGAGCACATAATTTGCAATCAACGCCGACTATGAGCCATTGGCTTTCTGCATTCGTGTGCATTTCACTAGAGTTGTGCTCTAAAGGAACGAACTAGGGAATAAATATACTTTAGTGAAGCTACTCAAAATAAAATAAAGCTTATCATATATGGTGGAAAATTTAATTCTAAGAAAAAACTATCATGTCCAAAAATCCTCGGAATGGTATATTTACGGAGTTACGGACCTCCAAAGTTTTGAATGACTTTTTTTTATGTGCCTTTATACATATATATAAAATCGCAGTGTGTGTTTTTTACGAACGCATAATTTCTGGAACTATAACAACTGTGGATCTGAAATTTTCAACACAGGTTCGGGTCAATACCGGGTAGGTTTTCGTTTTGTTTTTGACCCAACAAGTGACCACTGTATGGAGTAATTTATATTTTAAAAAAAATTAATTGAGGGTAAGACAACGTTTGCCGGGCTCATCTAGTTAAACATATAAGAGATGTCATGGTAGGGTGGGTAATAGAGCCTGGCATATCATCAGCCAGATCCTCTTGCTAAAAATGACGGTTTAATAAGTAGGATCACACATCTCGTTGTACCTTCATAGTGAACAGACGTAATAGCGGAATTTTTCTTACATACCGACATACTAAACAAAAAAAAATCATACAAAAAAATATTCGTAGTACATATTAACTTTGATAAATAAGCTTTTTTTTTGCTTTGCTAATACATATAGAAATAACAAAAACAAAAAAAACTGTAAACAAAAAAACACAGACAAAGTACCCTTGAGGAATACTCTATATGAGTACCTCAAATACAAATAATTGTGAAGTGAGTTATAACGGCAGAAATGCCTATTTTACTGTGAGTTCTGATGCTCTCAATGATAACAATAAAAATAACAAATCTGATAATAGACTTACTGTGAGTTCTGAAGCTCTTAATAAAAACAATAAAAATAAAAATTCTGATGATAGACTTTCTCTAACGGCAAAACCGCATTTTCGTCAGCGATCAACTTCGCTTTGTCCAATGCCAACTAGTGATTCGTTAACATTACCGTTGCCTAGTACCTCTACATTTAACTCAGCGATATCATCCGCTTCGGGCTCGTGGTCATCACTTAACCCTGTTTTCACTATAGATAAGAGTAGCCAAAAACCCAAGGTCCAAGTCGGAATGGACAGATATATAACTGTGGTAAAGCGCGGGCGAAGCCCAAAATCTTCTAAAATTTCATCTGCTCCAAAGATCTCTAGGGATAACAGCGCATCATCTACTAATCGCCAAAACCGTTTTAAAATATTGCAAGATGACAACGACAAACCCGCTGAATCTGCGAACAAAACCTCCAAGCCGCCACCAATCTATTTAAGAGAAAAAAACTCAAACGCTCTTATTAAAAAATTTATTTCGGTAATTGGTGAGAATAAATTTCACATTGTTCCAATAAAACGTAATAACATTGATGAAACGAAAATTAAAATTTATGAAGAAAAAGATTTTCGCACAATGGTTTCTGAATTTGAAAAAAGTAAAACAAATTTCTACGCATACCAGCTCAAGAGTACTAAAGGCCTGCAGATCGTATTGAAGGGCATAGATTCCTATTTCGCTCCCGAAGAAATAAAAGATGCACTCGTCCTCCAGGGATTTAAGGTAAAAAATGTATCGAACATAATAAATAGGGAAAAAATCCCCAACCTCTATTTCGCGTTGAACTGGAGCCAAATGATATAAAATTGAGAAAAAATGAGACGCACCCAATTTATAATTTAAAATATCTTTTATACCGAAAAATAACAGTTGAAGAACCACATAAGCGTTCTGGACCCGTACAGTGCCATAATTGTCAAGAATATGGCCATACTAAAACTTACTGCAATTTACCTACTGTTTGTGTTGTGTGCGGCGAATTACACGGCACTGCTAGTTGCAATAAGCCAAAAAAATCAAAGTGATAAAAAATGCAGCAATTGTGGAGGTAATCACACCGCTAACTACAGAGGTTGTCCTGTGTAGTCTTTCGTCAAACAGACTATGGGGCAAAAACCAAAATTAGCTCAGCCCAATCAGCAAACGCTTTATCCGCCACTATTGCGCAAGTGAGCCAACCAGTTACTTCCCGTGTATCGTATGCCGATAATGCTAAGAAAAATTATATTCCTACTCAAAATGTTTCACCACCAAATAATTCAACAAATACAAACTCAAGCTTTAATTTCAATCGCCTTAAAGCTACTATTGATAATCTGGTGCAAAACTATAAATAATTTTACAACAAATATGACTAGCATGATGCAAGAAATGCTGCGAATGCAGAATACCCTGCTTCAAGCATTAGTTAACAAGCCATGAACACGTTAAAAATATGTTTCTGGAACGCAAACGGCATTCGCCAACATAAAAATGAACTTGAGCACTTCCTCACAAAAATATTGATATAATGTTGGTCTCAGAGACTCATTTGACTTCGAGAAGTCTTTTTAAAATTTCTGGCTAGACCTTATATGATTCAAAGGACCCAAGAGGAAGAGCATGCGGTGGATCAGCAATTCTAATAAGGTCAAGACTCAAGCATTATATTATTGACAACATTTCTGAAGAACATCTACAAGCAACGAATATTTGTATTGAAAATTTTTGCACTAATTTTGTAATATCATCAATTTACTCCCCTCCCAGATTCGCAATTACTGAAGATGTTATAGATTTTGGCGTCATGAAAAATATCTCTAGGGATTTAATTCAAGTTGAAGCTTCTCTAGATCTCTCGTTCGACCACTCTCCAACGATCGTTTTAATTTGTAGCCCATTAAGAAGTGACTTACCTCATCCATATGTGAAGATGATAAATCGTGTTAATTGGCTGGTATTCAAAAAATATCTTAGTAGTCATTGCACAGAAAATATTACGCTAAGAACATCGATGATATTGAATCTAACATTACCAACCTTAATGAAAATATTAAACAGGCTGCTGAACATGCCACTACCTCCCATCCGCAGACTGGGTTTAATAGAATTTATTCTACTGATATTGAACGTCTCGTATGTGAAAAAAAGAAGAGCTAGAAGGGAATGGCAACAGCACAGATCACCTCAACATAAAACTAGGTTTAAAGAGTGCACTAAACGACTCCAAGAGTTGCTTGCATTTAAAAAAACTGCATCTCTTAAAAATTATCTGGAAGGTCTTGATGTCACACCAGCATCTAATTACTCTTTGTGACACGCTGCTAGAAAGCTTAAAACACCCGTCGAGTTTAAACCACCTCTGCGCAAATCTACCGGAGATTGGGCAAGAAGCGACTCTGAAAAAGGTAAATTATTTGCTGAGCATTTAAAATCCGTATTTACCCCAAACTCATGTTCTGGTGCTGTTGATTTGCCGAGTGTAGTTGCGCTACCCCCTCGACCCATAAAATTTAAGACGCGTGATGTACAAAAACTAATTGCTGAACTGAACCCGAAAAAAACTCCGGGTATTGATGAAATTAGTAACCAGATGCTGATGAAGTTGCCTCATATTGCAATTAGAATCCTGTTATTAATTTTTAATGCCATTTTACATCTGGAGTATTATCCAAACAGCTGGAAGCTTGCCAAGGTTAAAATGATTCCAAAGCCGGGCAAAGATCTTACCAAGGCTGAGTCATATAGGCCAATAAGTTTACTGTCAACAATGTCAAAGCTGTTTGAAAAGTTACTAATGACAAAATTGTCCCCAATTCTAACTGATAATAAGTGCATACCAGACCATAAATTTGGTTTTAGAAGTCAGCATAGCACCATTGAACAAACTCATAGATTGGTTCAATTTATACGAAAAACTTTTGAAGAAAAGATTTATTGCTCTGCGCTGTTTATTGACGTTTCTCAGGCATTTGATAAAGTGTGGCATGAAGGCCTAATTTTAAAATTAAAGACTTACTTACCAATAAACAACATTCTAAATCTTTTGGAAAGTTACATTATTGCCCGGAAATTCACTATTGTGGAAGGAGACTTTATGGGTATGCCTGAAACAATCTCATCCGGTGTGCCACAGGGGAGTATACTGGTGCCAGTTTTGTATTTGATTTATACTTGTGATATGCCTTTGAGCAGTAATATTCACACATCTACATTTGCCAATGATACAGCCTGCCTTAGTATGCACGAAAACCCTCACGAGGCTTCCCGATATCTTCAGCAACATTTTACCCAGCTAGAACTATGGTTAAACAGGTGGAGAATAAAGGTAAACGAACAGAAGTGTGCTCAGGTAACATTTACCCTACGAAAAGACACTTGTTCCCCCATTACAATCAATAATCAAATTATTCCTCAAAATTTACAAGTGATATACAAGTCGCTTTTAAAACCTATATGGTGCTACGGAATTCAGCTATGGGGAACTGCTTCAGCTTCAAATATAGAAAAAATTCAACGAAGGCAAAATAAAATTTTACGGATAATAACATCGGCTCCATGGTATATAAGAAATTCAAATTTACATCGTGATTTGAATATGCCACAAGTAACTGAAGAAATTGCAAAATACGCAGGCAAATATCTTACAAAACTCGAGTCTCATCCTAATCCGCTTCCTCGTAATATCTTGAATTTTACTGGACACATCCGCTTAAAAAAGAGGGACACAAGGGCTCTAATACTCAACACTCATGAACATGAAACTGCTTGAAAATACTTTTGTTTTTGCTTATCACAACTTATGTATTGTTAATAGCTATCACTAAGTTTATGTCCGACACTGGTCGGGCCTAATTAATTATATTTAGATTTAAGATTTGAATAATTATTGTTAGTTCATATTTGAAGATACAATAAATAAATATATGTACTAAAAAAAAAATAAGGAGAAACAGAATAGAAAAGGTGTTTGCCTCATATCTTTTTTTGTTTTTAATTTTATGTCTAAAAGCTGGTATAATTTTTTTTTGTCAATGTCGTAGGCAGCAGTAACCACCAGATTGGCTGGCAAGAACTCCACCCCAAGACGGCGAGCCCTAGCCGATGCATACGCCAGCATACCAGCGCTGCCAACAATCTGGCCACTCAAGCATGATTCGTTTTCTTCTTTTTTTATCAAACAGCTGCTCGCTTTACATTCCACCTGACGACATTACAACTTCTACCAAAAAAGTTGAAATAGTGTGTTCTCATAAGGCAAGTTACATAAAGAAGTTTGCGACGCGCGTACCTCGCAAAAAGTTCAATGACAGCTAGCTTCAATGACAGCTAGTATCGCCAGATTCACATGCTAACATACACAAAAATTATTAGAAATTCATTTTTTTATTTAACAATAGATAAAAAATGCATTAAATATTTAAAGAAAAATAGAAGGAAAGTGCAAGACAAAAAAATAGCCGGCAAAGGCTTAAAATTTTGCAATCAAAAAAGCCTAAAAAGCGTAGTGTGTAACTTTGCAGTTTTATAGCTTTAATCGTTTAAGAAGCCAGAAACGCTTTGCCGCGTAACGCGTGGTAGGTACCTCCACATTAAATTAGAACTTAAAAATTCGGCCGTTAAGCCGTTCAGCCTCCGCCGCCGCAAATATTTGCCTTTCAGCCGCCGCCGAAATATTTTGATCTGCCTGCTACTCCGATTCACAGCTGTTCAAAAGTGCATACTTGTTACATACATACAAGGTACATGCACAAGCCCAGCCTGTTTATGTATACAATGCAGAAAGGTGTCAAACTTTGTTTACAAGCTGCAAAAATGTTAGTGTATGTGTGTGAATAAAATGATTACAGTGTTGCCAATGAATTTGCATATGGCTGTGTCTTCAATTACATATTGAAGAAAATTACACTACACATCTTTTGTAATAAACAAAAATAGAATCCAAAGTATAATTACACACAGATTATACATGAATCTCATTACATGGCCCACACCAAAGCATATTTATATAAAGTATATGCAGGTCTACAACAACTAAGCAAGTACAAAAACAACAGGCGATTTGTTTGTGTAAGAATAATGGATGAATGTCAAAAACAGATGGATACAACCAGACCTGGGCAACTTGCATTACTTTTGCATAAGCACTGATTGAAAAACAAAAATTTTAGTGCAAATTTAAATTTGATGCTTGTAGTGCACTATTTTTTGCACTTAAATAAAATCTCTTAAAAGTATTGGATTAATATTGCATTAGCAGCTAATCGCATGACAAAAAATACACTAATTTTGTGTTGCCACTAAGCACATCATGAAGTGATGCAATATTATTGCACTATCACATATTGTACACAGTAAAATTGAATAAAACGTGAAAATATTTTTAGGAGATAGCACAAATAAAAAATATAAAATATACTAAAGTTCATTGAGGGCACTTTTATAAGTACGTACATACAAATTAACGAAAAAAAACTGTCAATATAAATACAAACTAGATTACAGAACCAATTTAAAAAAAATTAAAAAGTTTCATACTTCAAGTACGTTGCATCTGGAGCATATTTGAAAAACCGTGCAATTGACAAAAGATCAGAACTTAGGTTTTCGTTTATTGTAAAGTTATATCTTAAAAAATGGTGATTTTATAAACGAAAAATTCTACCGCTTGAAACAATTTCATCAAGTTTTGTCTTTCTCTCGAAAAATTATAAAAAACGTAGTGATATGATTTTTCGTCTTGGATGACGATATGTACATAGGAAAAAATTTACATATTTATGTATGTACGTATGTTTTTATGTATGTACACATTTACGTTATATTTTGCACTATATGTTTCACTGATAATGCAATAATACGATTCATAATGTGTTTAGTGGTGCAAAAAATAGTGCACTAAAAATAACAATGCAATGTTGATGAATTACTTTGAAGGGATTTTAGTAATATGCAAGAAAAATTGCACTAATATTATTAAAGTTAGTGCTAATGTAATAAATTTGCATTTGCATTGATTTGGTTTATTGTGGGAAAATGGTCAATGCATTTGCTTATTTAATGCAATAGTCCCAGATCTGCATACAACAAAAAGAAAATGTATGGATAAACAAAACCAAAGTAAATTTATTAATTGATAAAGCTTTAATATGTGAAATAAGTATAATAAATAATACATATGTACTTTAATAATTAAATATAATAATTTTTAAATGTTTTGTAACACATTTTTTAAGTAAAAATTTATTTAAACTTTTCACATACGTTTTCAGTATACACAATTGTGTATAACAAAGAAAAACAAAACAAAATGGCGTACAAAAATTGTAAACAACTTTTGACATTCAGGCATTCACACTACAAGAGAAAAAAATTAATCACCTGAGTACTTGCATATACTTTATATAAATTTACTTTGGCCCACACATGAGAGTAGAAATTATACACTGTGTATAACACACGTATTGGCAACACTGAATGACTATAATTATGCATGAATGCAGCGTCTGCAATCGTACTTTAGTTACCCAGTGATTACTGTTTTTAAAAACAAAAGACATCTGTTTCTGACAATTATCCGTTTATTTCTACCAACAAAATGCGTGTTTTTTGGTGCTGCAATTTTGTTGTAGTCGTGCACAGAGAACGAAGCCAACAGAAAAAAGTCGGCGGCGGCGGCTGAGCACAAAATGAATCGGCGGTGGCTAATAATCGGCTTTAGCCGAATTGTCATATCAGAAATATATACAGTACGCTCTCTAATTAAGCAACAGCTTGACACCGATGACGTAAAATTTTCATTTTCCAAGCACAGTTTGCAAAATTTATATTTATTATTTAAAGTAAAGGTCTCCAAAATACTTCCAGCATTCAGAAATGGCTGCATTTTTTTGTCACAACTTTGGATAATTTTTTAAACTCACAACTTTTATTAACTAAATATTCATAATATTTAATGTCTTTTGAAAAAGCACCATAATTTTCTTCCAAATCAGAAGTATCGGATTTGTCCGACGAATTATTTGTATTTGCTCTTTTAGCTTTGAATGACGCTTAGAATATATAACGTCATATTCTGCAAATGCTATGAAACAGTGATACCAACTTTTTCAACTTCGCCTTCGTAGCACTTGAAAATTTCAAAGTTGGCATCGATGTATGATGGAATTTCACGAAGTCGGCGATATTTTTAGCCGAAAGTAGCTGCCAAGATCAGCGGCGGCTACGATACCTGAAAATAAGTCGGCGGCGGCTTAGCCGCGGCTGAAAAGCGGTCGGCTTCGTTCTCTGGTCGTGCAAGTACCTTGTATAATTTTACCATGGTACATACCAAGGCATATCAAACAGGTACATGCATCGGGCAAATTGCTCATCCGCTGATTTTTTGTTTACACGTTTATAACGAAGAATTCATTTGACAAATACTTTTGTGCCTTGTTTGATGCATACAATTTTTTGACAAATACTTTGTAAAACTATGTGAGAAGCACAGAGTTGCCACACTGTTTTCTCTAATGCATGTACCTGTAGTAAATGTGCCTTGGTACATACCAAGGCATATCAAACAGGTACATGCGTCAGGCAAATTGCTCATCCGCTGATTTTTTGTTTACACGTTTATAACGAAGAATTCATTTGACAAATACTTTTGTGCCTTGTTTGATGCATACAATTTTTTGACAATTACTTTGTAAAACTATGTGAGAAGCACAGAGTTGCCACAGTGTTTTCTCTAATGCGTGTACCTGTAGTAAATGTGCCTTGGTACATACTTAGTTACCACAGAGGATACCAGAGTTGAAGAAAGTGACTTAAGAAAAAAGCTCAAATCATCTGATTTGATCACTGTTAAAAAGGGACAAATATAGTGTGTTTGTTATTGAATATTTTTAGTACAATAATCAAAACAAACAGCAGAAATGTATACTTAGTGAAATGAACAATTGAAAATTTTTACAAAATTAAATGAAAGATTTTGCAGTGTTTAACTAAATAAAACAATGTGTAAAACACTATTAGTATTATAAAAGTGATTAAAATTAGTTTCCAAATGCTTACAAACTCAATTTTAAACATTTTCCTTCAAAAATATTAATTTTTAACTTGAACTTGCAAAAAGCAAACAACGAATGAGACCACAAAGCATAAAACGAAAATACACTTGAGCACATGAACATTTGTACAAAATTAAATGGAGGAATTTGTGGTATTGAATTAAAAAACACAATGCGAAATGGATTATTAGTATTAATAAAGTGACTAAAATTTGATTTCAAATGATTAGAGACTTTGTTTGAAGCATTTTCGTTCGCAAATAATAATTTTTACCATTTATTTACAAAAACTTGGCTGCGAATGAGACCACAAGGAATAAAACGTAATTACTTTAAAATAATACCACGCGAAAGAAAAATTAAAGAGGATTTGATGACTGTGTGAGCGAGACCTCTAAAAACACCACAAAATCACAATTATCTTACGTCTTACTTTGTGCTCGTGACACCTCTGGTCTCCTCTGTGTTAGTTACATACATACTACAATAGGTTATTCTCTGCTTGCAGAAATGTATGTATATTAATACATAAATGTACATAAATAAAAATGCAACTATTGAAAAGATTTACCACAAAATGCTTTTCGTTTCACTTCCTCAAAAAAAGACATTCCACCAGTGCAGTGCGAGTGCGTTTTGCTCCAAGTCCTACCGGTAAGCATACGATTTTCATGACAAATCTAGTGAAGCACCTCCAAATAAAGAAAAAGTATCTTATAGCAAATTCAACTCTAAGAAAAAAATATTAAAGCGCGAGAATCTTGAAGAAGAAATGCATATTTTCGGAGTGACAGGCCTATAAAGTCCCAGCGGTAAATTATGCGAAGTACTTCGACAATAATCACTGACGTCAGTATGACATCGTAAGCGAGCAATCTAAGTACTTGGATTGTAATGTATGTATATGTATGTAATCTGATATAGCATGTGGTACTAATAACTTCGATTTAAAACAAATACTGGCCTACTCTTAGGGTAAATTTATTATCATGCTCGCTTACAACTCTGCTGTCGATGTAAGTGCAATGCTAGTGATACGTGCTGACATCGTGGCTGCACCACTTACGCGTCCTATGACACTTTTATGTTAAATCTAAATAGCAAAATAAGCAAACGATTCGCCACTTACTGCTACTAAGTATTACTGATATCATGGATTACGTAATGTATATTTTTAACACGGGTTCTACAGATTTCATAATCTTGCTAAATTTTTAATTCAATATAACGGTATGGGCATCATATGAAAGTATCTATCTCATTAGGTGCCAATTTCTTTCTTAGATCCCCTGAACAGCCGTACTTCGGTCTGCAGCAAGGATTTGCTCCTCTGTTGTATGACCAACGCAGTAGAGGATTTTCTCCTCTACTGTATTTTTCACCACGACTCCGCTTACTTAAGGTTAACATATCGCTCATTTACTCAAACAACGTCATAACTTAAAAAAAGCAGTTTGCCAGAAAACGAGTTTAAAGCTTTCAAGTCTCTTAGAGTTGAGTAATCAAGATATTTGTATGAAATTTTTACGCAATATGAAGACCGATATGAGGATTAATTCTGCATCACTAACTGAATAATTGCATTTTTTGAGTTATGACGTTGTCTGATTAAATGAGCGATATGTATGTACATACATACATATATAGAAAAAGTTTCACGCAGTTTTACATAAACACTTCGGAGTTAAATAACTCGCGAAAATATGGGCTTGGGAGAATTTTGGTACCTAATATTATTTTTGGAAAATTTTGTTTGCTGTTGGCTAAGCAGGCTTAGAAGCATTTCGTTGCTACTTATGCAACCCATCAGTAGACTTCTACTGAAATGCATCTACACCATTTTTCATTGAAATTGAGAAAGTTATTATCTCAAACTTACAGGTCATGTATGTATCTAGTTTATGGAAGCATTTCCAAATAAAAAAATTATTATAGAAAGTTTACTTCTAAAATATGTAATTACTTCAATTTCTTATTTTAATTTAACGCGTATCAAAATGAATAGGAATTTAAAAATGGTTGCTATTGGTTATGCACTTATAACACCATTTTTCATTGAAATTGAGAATATTCTAAATGTAATTGGAATTACAATTTGCAATAAAAAAAATCCAAATGAAAATGAGAATTTCAATTTGAAATTGAGAAAATTCCAAATGAAATTAAGAATTTAAATTTGAAATTGAGAAAATTCCAAATGAAAATGAGAACTTCAATTTGAAATTTAGAAAATTCCAAATGAAATCGAGAGTTTCTATTTGAAATTGACAAAATTCTAAATGAAATTGGGAATATTGAATAAGATTCAGCAAAATTATTTACACAACTTTTTTTTTAATAAACATGGACATATATTATTTGAAAATAAGTACAAAGCTATTATTGACCAAAAGGCATATCCTCGAGATAAATTGGCAATAATTTTTAGTATGCTGCATAGCTCTATGTACTTCCTGAATTTTGAGCGTTGTCACATAAAAGACCTGCTCTGATAAGGCATTGTCTAAGTATTTTTTAATATTAAAAATAAATTATTTGGAATTCTTCCAATTGCAAATTAATACTTCCCAATTCTACTTTGAATTTTCTTAATTTCAAATTAAAATTTCTCAACATCATTTGGAATTTGTTCAATTACAAATTGAAATTCTCAACTTCATTTGGAATTTGCTCAATTTCATATTGAAATTCTCAATTTCAATTGGAATATTCTCAATTTCAAATTGAAATTCTCGTTTTCAGTTGCAAATTTCTCAATTTCAAATTGAAATTATCATTTTCATTTGGAATTTTCTTAACTTCAAAGTGAAATTCTCAATTACATTTAGAATATTCTCAATTTCAATGAAAAATGGTGTATAATAATTTTTTTATTTGGAAATGCTTCCATAAACTAGATACATACATGACTCTGTACAAATGTTTAATTCTTCAAATCGCATTGTAGGTTATTTACATTTAGGAGGTCTAAGGACAGCATTGTATAATTATTTATATGCCCGAAATCGCAATGGAAAGTTTATATTACGTATCGAAGATACAGACCAAACCCGTTTAGTACCAGGTGCCGTGGAAGCTTTAATAGATGACTTGCAATGGTCTGGCATAGATATAGATGAGGGGCCCGGAGAATTTGGTGGAAGTCTGGGTCCTTATGTACAAAGTCAGAGGACACAAATATACTTGTAAGTATAAGGATTTTAAAAAAGCAAATAAAACATTTTAGTTTTCAGAGATTCGGTAAAAATTTTATTGGATAATGGCACAGCTTATCGTTGCTTTTGCACCGAACGCCGTCTGGAACTTTTGCGTAAAGAAGCTCTGCGAACTCGCCAAATACCAAAATATGATAACAAATGTCGGCATCTCACTGAGAAACAAATTAGTGAATACTTGTCGAAGAATACTCCTTTTTGTATACGTTTTAAATTAACTGACTACGAGGAACCTATTAACGACTTGATTTATGGCGATGTCTATCATAATGTCAGTAAGAACGAAGGGGATCCTGTTATTATTAAAACCGATCAGTTCCCAACTTATCACTTTGCAAATGTAGTGGATGATCATTTAATGGCTGTAACACATGTATTTCGGGGGGTTGAATGGCAAATTTCTACAACAAAACATTTGTTGCTATATAAGTAATTTGGTGATAATGTTGAAATCCATTTTCTAAAAACTAATTTCCATTATTTTAAGATCTTTTGGCTGGCAACCTCCACAATTTGGCCATTTGCCCTTATTGGTTAATGCAGATGGCACAAAGTTAAGTAAACGTCAGGGAGATGTCGGTATTAAATATTTTAGGTAAGTATAACTTATGCACATACATACATAACGTTGCCTTAATATACAAATGCCCTAACTCGATTTGCAAAAAAATAAATAATGAGTTAGGGCGTAATTTATGCTGGAGTGTAATTTAAAAATTTTTTATCAAAGGGATAAAGGCTATTTCCCAACGGCTCTGGTTAATTATGTCATCTCTGCTGGAGGCGGTTTCCCGCATGAACAGTTTAGTAAACCAAAAGTTTATAGCATGACTGAACTTTCACAAAAGGTTTGTAGTATTAAACACTTTCGAAATATTTCAATGATGAATATAATCAGATATGTGATAAAAAATCGTTTCGTTTTGTATGTATTTTATTTAATTTTTATTTTTAACACTTCCCACCAAACCAAATGCTCCGAATTCGTAACGACTGGTCGACAAAAGCTTCCGATTTTGGAACCGAAATCGCTACGATTTTTATATGAAATGGTTGACACGACTTCGCAACGATATGTAGTTCCGAAATCGATACGATATCTCGGTACGAATTCGTAACGACATGTAGTTACGATTCCTTTTTCTATGTACTGCAGAGTACCGCTTCACCATTAAATATATGTACATTTTGTATATTTATTATAATTCTTTTTATTTATTGTACATATTTATTTAAAACAAAAATTTTCACAAAGTTTTACTTATGTACTTAAAAATGAAAGTAACAATGTATTAAATTTTTTTTTTTTAAATAAAATTGTTCAGAGTAACTACAGAAATGTCTAAACGAATTCGGTACGATAAGTCTGACTTCAGAAAAAGTCGAAACATTTGGTTTGGGGGGTTATTAAATATTTTTTTTTGATACATATTTTCAGTTGATACATATCGAGCCTTATTTTCGATTTAATCGTAAGCGGCAAAAATTAAAATTTTCAGAATTTTTTTTTTTTAATATTCAAATAAGTTTTTGTACGTAAATTATCGCTTACGATAAAATTTTACAGCTTGTATCTTAAAAGTTATCAACAATTTTGGCATTTTGATAATTCTAAGCTATGGGTAAGCCCATAAAATTTTAATTTCAATAAAAGAGTCTATTTTCGATAACATGTCGCTTACGATAAAATCGAAAAAAGGCTCGATATGTATATGTACATATATTAAAATAATTTATTCGACCTTTTTTACTTAATTTAGGACCTAAAGCTGAAATCAAATTTATATATATGTATCTGTATGTAATTTAAAATCGATCTGTCGCCATCACATATCTGAATATGTACTTTTGCGAATTTTATTTATTTTTTTATTAAATGTCCCTAAATTTCCTTACTTAACAACAGTTTGATATTGAAAAAGTGAATTCTCATCCCAGTCGATTGAATCCTGCAATATTGGATGATTTCAACAGTTTACAAATTATTAAATTACTAGAATCTGATACTTTTACAGAGGAACTGGTGGAATATGTCACAAATCTAATTAAGAAAACTTATCCCCATGAGTGAGTATTTGTTTTAAAAGCGTCAGTTACGAGGAAACTGCTTCTTAGAAATTTTGAATTTTATTCTATGCAAATTTTAAACGTTTGGAAACTTTTAATTTCTGAAAATGATCCCATATAACTTTGGAACAAGCCTATTTTGATAGTATAATAGTACTGCAAACTATTTCAATGTATATATGTAAATACGTATTTATATATCAACTTACTAGCAATTTCCCGCGACCTCGTTTGCATCCAGAAACTGAAATTGTGTGAATAATTAAAATAAGAAATAAAAATCAAAATAACCTCTTAACAGGATGCTATAAATTTCTTTAGTATTATCGGGCCTATTCTACAAATCACGACATGTCAAATTACGGTTATTTCAAAATATTAATGAAAGCTAAATCATTGCTTTTGTAAATTGCACGATTTATAGCGTTGGAAGTTGGAAGAAAATATTCAATTATAAATGACAAAAACTTAAAATACAATAAAAGCCCACTATCAAGTCAACTATTAGTTGTTTACTTTTGAAATCACATGATGTGAAATCACCGTGAATTTCAGAACAGGCCCGTATATTCGTTAGTGATGGGTTAATTCATATAAAAAACATGAATTGTTTTCTCAAGAAACTTTTTCATTCTGTTGCGAAAAAAAACAAGATATTCCCCTTATTGTAATTGGCGTCGTCGACGTCACATCAAGACGACAGTAAGGGGTATTATAAAATTCTTTTGTATTATATTACTGTCCAGTAATTGGTTAATTGATGTTAAAAATCTTTAAACTTTTTTTTTCAAGAATATTTTTCATTCTGTTACCAAAAATATGCGCGTGATTGAAATTTTTAAAGACTGTAGTGTAATAATGGGTTAAACCGTGTTATTTTCGCTATAAAAGGTATCATATGTCTCAATCCAACATCTAATCAGCCTATGTACAGAATTTTACTAAAATACCTTGAGCGTTTCTTTCGTTATAAGGTAAGAAACATTCACACACAAATTTTCACATTTCGCACTCAATCAACAAGAGGGTATTAACTCGAAATTTTAAGTAGATACGAAAAACTGTTTGGGGTTACTTTTTAGGAGAGGAGTCACAACTCAAAAAAAAATGTTAGCAATTTTATCATTAAAACAGTCACATTTCGAATTAAAATCACAAAGTAAAACAAATTTTATCAACAAAACAGTATCTACTCAAAATACAACCAATTTTCAAATAAAACAATTTCATTATTTTTTAACCTGAATAAAGACTCAAATCAAAATATGTAATACTCTTTTTATGAAAATATACGATACATTTCTATGTCCACTTTTGTATTAACTCAAAATAATACCTTTTGGTGATATCACACCATCACAAAAATGGTCTCAAATGTGGTTTTCGAGATGAAAGAGTAATCGGAATACGTTGAAATATTTACACTAGATAGATATTGATGTTCTTAGTTGATTTCTTGCAAAAAGTTAAATTTTAAAAATTTTGACTTAATACCCTCTTGTTGATTACGATTGCGATTTATAATTTTAGTACTTTATGATTTTTTTATAAAAAAAAACATTTTGTACTATTTTTTCAGAAAGATAAACTGCTTCTACTTTTCCAAACAAGTGTTTTCTGGGTTGTTTCGTCCATTTTTAAATAAAATCTTTGGCATTTTTTATTTTTTAAGTGAGACTTAAAATTTGCGCAGAAAATTTGAAAAAATTTCCTAATACTCTTTTTACAAATTGGAAACCTTTATAATCGATGTATTTACTTAAAAAAAATCAGATTCTAGTCTAGCAAATTTATTTATTTTTTACAGATCTAATTTGGATTTAAATACGAACCATATAAAAGGGGTATTGCAATGGTCAGCCCACCGCTTAACGTTAATTAAAGACTTGACATCACCGAAATTAAGTTTTCTATGGGTTAAACCTACAAATTTCACACAGAAAGAATTAACTGCAGGTACATAGTTGAAGGTGAAAGTTAAAATAAAAAATCATAACACCAAGCTCATATGTAGATAAATCTGTGGCGTATTTCCGTATGATTAAACGATTTAATTTATATATTTTTTTCCAGACCAACTGAAATCGATTGTGGAAATTTTGACTAAGAGTGAATTTAGCAAAGAGAATTTATCGAAAGTTCTTAAATTGTATAGTGAAGAGCACAACATAAAATTTGCAGTACTTATGAAATACTTACGATCGGCTTTAAGTGGTTTACAAGTAACTTTTAATTATGAAATATTCGAGTGTATTTATTTATACATATTACAATTTTAGGAGGGGCCTAGTGTAGCGGAAATGATGGAAATCTTGGGGCGAAAAGTTGTAATACAAAGATTAAAAGATATTTTAGAATGTGATAATAAAGCAATAGAAACAAAAAAAGCTGACAAGACTGCTGAAATATGTTAATTCTAACTCATAAGCCAATAAACTGTTTAAAATAATTGTTTTAAATCTTGAATCAATTATAATTTATTGTTTTTAAACTTTAAACCACGTTTTCATAAAAAATAAAAAAAACATAAAAATGTGCTACTTAAGAGGCGTTTCAAATAAATTAAATAATGTAAATAAACAAAATGCTTTTTTTCCATAACACCGTATTGATAAAACCATCTATTTTATGCAACAATTTGCTAATTTACTGGAGAGCTTTTCGCCTTCTGTTGTCAGCAGGAAGTTGCCTTTCCAAACAGCCACACCATCAGCATTTGTCTTAAAATCAACTGAAAGTTTCTCCCACACTTTCTTTTTTGGATTTAATTGCTCATCCGGTTGTCCACTATAGCCTTCAAAAGCCAAACGGCTACCAACAGCTGCATTGGAAGGAGTTATTATGGGTTCGACTACAGTATGATCCTCACTTAAAATTAAATTAATGTAGTTTTGTTGATTAAAATAAAAAATATAAAAAAAAGATGACCTACTTTGAGGTACATAATACCATGCCTTCAGATAGAATTCCGCGCATCTTGGAAGATTTGAGATTACACAAAACTGCTACCAAGCGCTGGTCAAGCTCTTCAATAGTAACAAATTTGACCAATCCGCTGATGATAGTCCGAGGTTCCCCTTCCGCCAAGTCAATTTTCAAAACATATAGAGTGTCAGCATCCGGATGACAATGTACTTCTACTACCTTGCCCACACGAATATCCAATCGATGTGGTCCATCTTCCTCAAGTGCGGCACCATTCGCAACATTACCACCTTTAGTTTTACCTGGTGGTGGATATGCTGCAGTACTAAGTTTTCTGAAAGATAAAACTGTTTAAATAATATATAACTTAATTGTTGAATGCTTCTATTACTAACTGTAATTCAGGAGTTTCGAACGTTTTTCTAATTGGTTCCAGTAATTTATTAATATATTTCTCCACCGAACTCTTCAGATCAGCGGGATGTAATTTCTGCTCAGCAAAATATTGTTCCAAATCATTGAAGTTATAAAAAGTAACATCGCCGCCATTTTCTGCAACACGATTGATCTCGAAACCTTCTCCTTCTTTGAACAGGGAGAACAATACATGCTTAACAAATGAAAGCAAACCATTATCAGCGATATTTCCGGGCTCACAGAAAGCTTTTTTCAACTTCTTCTTTACATTTGCTGGAGAATCTAAAAGATCGATTTTAGAATCTTCCTCTGAAGAAGACATTTTGCCACCGGCCAGACCGGGGACCATAGGATTCATGAAATGTATTCGTTTCTCATAGCCTAACTGTGGTAAATATTTCTCCGAGAAAGTAAAGATTTTCCTTTGATCAACTCCACCAAATTGTGCATCAACCTTAAGATATTCTTCGTCCAATGCTTGCAGTCCTGGATACAGCAAGCCCGATAAGAGAGGATATTCTACTTGTTTCACAACTTCTGCTCCAGCTTTTTTAGCGTCATGTTGCGTTACTACCGAAGTGAGTTTGTAAACATCAAGAGTGTACTCCTTGGACAATTGATAATCGGTGCCCTTAACAAATTTCAGTTTTTCCAAAGGAACACCAATAGAAGACAACATGGCTTTAATAACCGCTTCATAGTATTGAGTACGTAATTGTAATAGGGACCACGGCGCTTTCATATTATCTAAATAGGCATGAAGATCTGCGAAGAGAATGGTGACCTGTAAATTTTATAAACAAAATTAATTTACGGCAAGTCCCACGATGTCGTTTTCGAACGTTTTCTATCTACACCGTGGAACAGGCCCCTTAGTTCTTTTTTTTTTGTAGCATAACAAATATGTACAAACATACATACATATGTATGTACACTTAAGGATGTGTTTTTAAAAGTTGAATAAAAAGAAAATTTAATCCTACGATAAAACTATTGATTTTTTACTGGTAATATTTATTATTATCCAATAATCCGCATGTATTATGGTTTTACGTGCATATTTGTTTATGCTCGTTGGCAAAAATTATTAAGATCTTGATAACAAGAACATCATTGAATTCAACAACTGAACTTTTCAAAAATCTCGCCCATGAAATAAGACCTTACCTCACATCCTGCTTTCAAAAAGTCTGCAATTTTTGACATAGGTACGAAATAGGCCACATGGGGTTTACCGGTTGTGGCAGTGCCCCAATAGATTTTTAAATCTCTTTCCTTAAGTATATCATTAAGCTTATCTTCCCCTAAGGTTTCCTGAAGATTACGAGTTATTAATTCCTTTTTTTGCTCGTGGGTTAGGACACTCATTTTATTTATTTGACTGTTGCAAATACAAACTGCACAAATATAACACGAACTGCACTATATTTCGAAAACGTGTACAAATTTCTTGAAAATAAATGATTAATGCAAATTAGGGCTGCCAGCCATTTTTAGTATTTTTTCCCCACTTTTGATTCGCCATACCCGCCGCTCACGGCCTGATAAATTTATCTTGATATCAAATGTCATTTTATGCGTTACTGTGCACTTAACGTTTATTTATTAAACAATTTTCCTTTAAAAAAGACGGCACAACAATTATTTGTGACCAAAAAATTGAACAACACGCATATTAGATATTTTTGGCATCATCATGATATAAAATCATCAACGTCTACCCCTTTGTGTTGATCTTAATGAAAAAATGACAGTTGCTCTGCCGGCGTCATATCAGGTGTGGACACTATGTAAAGGGAAACATAAAATAATGCCCATTTTTTCAGTTGGTAATCAAATTGTAATTATTTTTAAGTTCTAATTAAATACGAAATTGTGTTTTTGAGTGCATAATTAAATAATAATAAATAATACTTAAATGCCCAAATTTGTGTAATTGAGTATTATTTAAGTTTTATGAGCGCACCTTATGTTTTTATGCGTGTATGTGTTTATTGAAAACATACACATGAACATCATGTGGTCGTACTAGAAAGAATTTCCTTTAATTTTCATAAATATATAACATATACAATTCATAGTTTCATATCATGGAATAAATAAATAGAAAAATGCATTCTGATGCTCCTTTGGTTTCATTAAATGTGTTTTTATGTAATTTTAATTTTCTGCATTTTGATAACCTAACTTTCTTATTTATGTTAAACAGCTGTTGTTTGAAAAGCCTTCCATAATACTGGGAAATTTTGCAGTGCTACCGTACTTTCAACGTAATTTAATAAGAGCTTTAATTAACCACTGAAAAAATGAAATCGTATTTAATTACAACTTAATTTTAAATAAAAATTAGCTAATTACGTACTTAATTCTTAAGTTAAAACTAGGGGTAACTTTTGCATTCGCTAAAACGTATGCGAATATTTCAAGCGAATACCAGAGACAAAAAAAATTTACTTCTTTTATGAAAATAGTTTGCGATTAACAAACGTAAAAAAGAACGAAAATTACTTTAAGCCAGCATAAACAAGATACATATGTATGTATACTTACAAGTAAAGCATTCTAATCAAAGTTTTAAAATTTTAACGGGAAACTTTTATATAAATAATTTCTCATAAGTATCAAAATGAAACCAATGAATATATTTTTCCGTTTTTAAAAAGAAAAGGCAGTGTTTGATTTGCGCGAAAATATTTTCTGCTTAAGACTAGTCTGTTCAAACGTTTGAGAAATGTTGACCACCATTCATTACTTCGTACAGAATATTTTAAATGCAAACAATATTAACTAGTCCTTGTTTATTTTAATTCCATGCGAATCAAGTGCCACTCATATTATTTCTCATGTTGAAGATATATTTCATATGTTTTTCCCAAGATGAACAGAGTATTACTTCTGCAACATTTTTTCAGGAACAATTCATTCCAAGTTTTCTTAATATGTATGTATTTTGATTTCACATGAAATATTGAACAATGTTGTTGATTGCTTAACATTTTGTAAGCTTATTTGTAATAATTATCTATATTTATTTTAATATAATTTCATAAATCTTTCTGTTTTAACAATTTGTATTTTTAATAAATTAACAAATATTTGCTCCGTTCAAGACTCAATTTAAATAAAATGCTATATGTAGTACAACCACATATGTACATTCATATATAATACAACTTCATATTATTATATAAATTTATTTGCATGTGATATTTTAAAGAATTGTAATATATGCATTCGCTTTCGCAAAAATTGAAATGTATTATTCGCTTTCATATTCGCATTCGCTAAACATATGTAGAATGAGCCTGCAAACATAATGCATACATACATACATATGTACGTATGTATGTGCATATGGCTGTGTAAGAACCTATTTTCAACCAACAAACATAAAAATTTTATTATATATTTTTCGTAAGAGTGCGTGATCGGGATAAGTTGTACACCCCTCGTGCGTGATTAAGAATATTTTATACGTGAGCGTGCGTGATCGTGAAAATTTTCAAAATCATTCGTGCGTGAAAGTGCGTGAGTAAAATATTTTTCTGCGTGAGCGTGCGTACACATCTCTAATGTTAAGCAGCTGTTGTTTGAAAAGCCTTCCATAATACTGGGAAATTATGCAGTACTACCGTACTTTCAACGTAATTTAACAAGAACTTTAATTAACTACTGAAAAAATGAAATCGTATTTAATTACAACTTAATTTTAAATAAAAATTAGCTTATTACGTACTTAATTATTAATTAAAAAACTAGGGGTAAATGGATTTAAAATAACAGAATACGTATACTTTCCATCCTTGGAAATAATAATCAATGAATACCGTTTATTGTGAATGGTGGCCCCATACTTAAAGAAATTTCACTACGTAAACAAAAAACAGATGTTAATGTATTTCACAAATACCCGTAAACAAATCAATTTGCATTGCATGTGCGGTGAAGCAATTGTACTTTTTTAAGAACGCGCACTAGTTTGACAATCCGCGCCCTTTGTTTTAATCGTTTACGAATTTCGCGGTTTTTATTGTGTGTGTAATAATATATTTGCTAATATTTCTTGTAATAAGTGCCGAAAATAGTTAAAATGTCCGTCGTTGATATAAGAGACTTAGAAAATTTGCAAAAAAATGTCAAAAATGTACGCAATATTTGCATATTGGCCCATGTTGATCATGGAAAGACTACTTTGGCCGATTCTCTAGTTGCCAGCAATGGTATAATATCGCATCGTATGGCGGGAAAATTACGTTATTTAGACAATCGCCAAGATGAACAAGAACGTGGTATAACTATGAAGAGCAGTAGTATTGCATTGTTCTATAAAAGTTTGTCCAATAATAAAAACTTTTTGGTAAATTTAATTGATTCACCTGGACATGTAGACTTTTCCAGCGAAGTCTCTACAGCCGTAAGATTGTGTGATGGCGCCATTGTTGTTGTTGATGTGATAGAAGGTGTTTGTCCACAAACAAGGGCGTGCCTACAGCAAGTTTATATGGAGCAATTGAAACCAGTTTTAGTTCTAAATAAAATGGATCGTTTAATCATGGAGAAGCAAATGACACCGTTGGATGCATATTTTCACATTACCCAAGTACTTGAACAAGTAAATGCCGCCTTGGGCAGTATATTCGCTTCGGATGTTTTTGCGAAAGAAGATATATATTCCAAGGATAATTATGAATCCGCTTTGGAGGACAGCGATGATTCACATTTGTACTTCTCTCCTTCAGCTGGTAATGTTGTGTTTTGCTCGGCTTATGACGGTTGGGCATTTGTAGTCAAAGACTTCGCTGCAACATATGCGGAGAGATTGGAAATGGCTGCAGAAGAATTGGAGAAAGTAATGTGGGGTGACTATTTTTATAATGCCAAGAAAAAATGTGCTATAGCTGGTGCCCAAGAGAAGGCCAAAAAGCCCATGTTTGTGCAGTTCATATTGGAAAATATATGGAGCTTGTATGACACTATTGCCGTACGAAAGGATAGAGACAAAATTCCAAGTAAGTAAACATTTTAAAGCCATATAATTACCTAATATACCACAAAATAATATAACTTCAATACCATTTGAGAATAAGCTTATAAAAATAGTTTTAAGCTTTTCATAATTTCGTTTAAAATAATCTTTATAAAATGTGAATTCACAAACAATTTTTAACAATGCTTGAGAAACTATTATTATACACAAATTTTTCTAAAATATGCCTTTAAACGAAATGCATTTGGAAACGACAAATAACGATGATAGAAAATTTGTTAAGTATTTTGCGTAAAAACTTCGTCTGTATGTATCTGTTCATCAAAAGCTGAAATCCAAAATCAATTTGGTTAATAATGTTGTAAATAACCCAAATGCAAATGTTTGGGAAATGTGTATTATATTAAAAAAAAAAAAAAATTAATTCTCGGGAAATATTTAGAGTTGGGGTGATTACGTCTATTTATTAATTTTGAGCATCTCTTTATTTATGCAACAAAAATTTCATTTATCCTCAATTTCAGTCATTATTATGCAGGCAAGAAACCTTTAAAAAAAATTATAAAAACGGATTCATAAAAAATCTGATTAAAAACAATTTAAACAAAATAAGATATAAAATCGCCTTTTTCACTTAAGAAAATTATTTATTTAATAAACTCTCAATAACGCATTCACATGCTATTTTAAAACGAACTCATTCAGCCGGCCTTTTTTGATTTGTGTCAAAAACCGACTGAATGTATTGGACCCAAGTCTAAAATTAATTCATAATTTACTTTTCTGTCTTGACAACTACTCGTGTCAGATAATTTTGTCGTCAAACCAAGACCGAGCAGTTGTGAAAAGTAATAAAATATCAAATATACAAAACCAAACGAAGTGCTGATTAGAGCTGTTGTGTCCATGTAATTTTAATGGGTTTGATCATAGGTTTGAGTCTAAAATGAACGACTCAACGAGTTAAATCCAGCTCTAGTTCCACCCAACCAAGTTGCCACACATGCGTTTGAAACACTGCGAAAGCTATTTCGTTACTCTTGTAGTTGTATGCATAAGAATGTAGTAAAATTTCATGCTAAGAAAATAAACATTAATACATACCTTTAAACATACTATGAAATTAAATAAGGTTGTGCAGTGGATACCTGTGCACATTAGAAGGAACGTTACTGCAAGTAGCTTGGAAAACCATCGGACCGTTACGGACGGTTACGAGCTCAACTTCTGCAATAGTCTTTGTACACGAATGTAAACGCTTGACCGTTTAAAACTTTTTTCTTATCTAACGATATAACGCTCAGCTATTTCACAAAAATTAGAGGTACTTTAGTTTTATTATTACTATAAATAAAAATATACAGAAATAGTCAATTTTAAACTATTAAGTTAGTTCTCCTTCTGGGACGGGTAATTCTAACGCTTCCCTTAGAGTATCACTTTCTTCGAGCGATGGAATAGCCGGTGCTCCTTTGCTGCGTAGTATTAATTTAATATTTTTAGTCTTCCAATTATTTTCAGCGAATGGATCCCGTAACAAGCCAAATATGCACTCAAATACACCAACACAATCTCGTTCAGTATGTAGTGTACCACAAGTCAAGACTAAAACTAAACCATGTACGTCCATACGGCCTTGTACGCCGGCATGCGATAGGTTAGGATTAAAATAAAAACCAAAACGTTGCCGAATTTCTAGAATGCTTTGTAAAATCGACTTAGAATCTTCGCAAAATTGTTCATCAGTACCATCATTGGCCGTAATTTGTAATACTAAAGTAGCATCGGGCCAAAAGTCAATTAGTTTTAAAGTATTTTTATTATAATTATCAAAAAACCATTCGGAAAATTTGCGTGCCAGTAAATGTATGGGAAATTCTGAAGCTTCTGTAAAAACAGCGATATGACCGTTAGTTGCCCGACTAAGCTCACTAGGGCTGTCGTTCTTTATACTGGTATCTTTGTCTGATACTTGGTAGCTGGCATGAACTTGGTGCCAGTAGGCTATAGTTTTTTGCATCAGTTGAATTTTTGTAGAATCTGCCTTAAGAGACACTTTATTTTTATGTAAATACTTAAATAGAATTTCCTTTGTTATTTTACGTTTATTTAGAAGCGTAAAGCTATCAGGTATATGCAGAAATATGGTATTCAAGGCCTCTGTAGAGATTAAAATTTAATATTTTGTTTGCACTTTTTGAAGAATTTATCAACTCACCCTGCTCCGTGGGAACTTCAATTACATTTTTGGTCACACTCTTTGCCAATTGAAATAAAACAGGTATATTTTGTTTGTTTCTTTCCAAAAGATCGATAATTCCGCTTATTTCTTCTGTTGAATAAGGCATATTTTTGTGTTTTTCATTCCTTTTTCTTTGGCTATAAAAGTATGATTAAATTTTTTTTGTTTACAAAATATGAGATTTCAGCTGTTTACCTTTAACTTTCCCCTCAGCAAATTGTTGTTGTTATCGTTAGTGATGTTATGCTGTCGGTAATCGACAGGGTTGCTAGATATGACGATTTTCTGTCAGTTCGACGATTTTTATTAACAATTTTCCCTAAAAAACGTTGGACGGTTTTGTTTCAAATATTTCTCATACTTTGACGATTTGTTAAAATAACTAGTAACATAGTACATATGTAAGTAACAGGGCCATTTTCACAACGATACAAAAGTAAACTTTAACGGTCTAATTCATAAAAAATATTTGAGGTTTATTACAGGTTTATTTGACAAATTTCCCATAGAAATATGTCAAATAAGCGCTTAATAAACCTGAATTATTTTTTATGAATAAGGCAGTAAGAATTTAAAACCAGTATTTTGTATTGAAATATTAGTTTTAAAACTCTTAAAGTATACTTTTATTCGTTGTGAAAATGCCCTTAGTGTTGTTAATTATTCGTCTTTTATATTTGTTCGAATGAAATTTCATGATATTTTTCTTGTTCGAACAGACGAATAATTTTTAAGTTTTATTCGAATATTCGAACGAACAAAGAATAAAAAAATGTATACAAATAATTTCAAAAAGTTTGCAAAAACGACACGCATGTGTATTAGTAATTTTTTCTTATTAAAAAAGAGGGAACTGGGGCCCTAATAGGCAACAATCCAGACGAAACTTCTTGAAAACACTTTTGTGCTTAATACGACATTTATTAATTGCTATCACTAACAGCCTGTTTTTAGAACGCGACAAAGCCGACTCACGACGAGCCGACTCATGGACGAATACGTAATGAAAAGCGTTTGTATAACGCGAGTCGACTTTGTCGTGCAGCTTACGTTAACTCGCGTATTTGTCAAATATGTACTAAAACGTACTGTTGCCAACATGTTAACAAATAGTTTTTGCTTATATTTTTCCATATGAAATTGTTCTTTAAGATTAAAAAATCGGCAACCCTAGTCTTGTGCATAAATGACATGGACATAAATAAAAACAAATTTTACTGACTTAAAAAAGAGCATACAAAAATTTACCTAAAAATTTTTTTTATATATTTTCTACTTGAAAATGAAAACATATCAAAAATGGATGAACTAAGCCGCAAAACCATAGAAAAGTGTCAAGATATAGAAAGCTGCTTAATAGCTCTGCAAGATAAAAAGCCTTATAAATGGTCACGCTTAAAAGTTGCTGATAAAAAGCTCGATTATGTTCAGAAAGCTTTGACGTACCATCCGGGCAAGGGAGATTCATATAAAGTACTTATATATTAGCATAATAACTCAGTCCTATCCATCTCATGATGTTAGTAAACAAAGAACCCTTACTAAACAAAGATCTTTATAGTTTTACTTTGTGACAGACACTAATAATGTGTACCCAAGGTACTATGGCTCGCCGCACTGTACCTGAGGTTAAACGTACATACATATCTATGGGCAACAGATGCTGCATTTTTTTTCTTAAGACTTGAGAAAATATCTTAAGTATTTAAAAATAAATAAATAATTTAAGCAAATTTTAAATAAGTTGTTAAAATACATTTTTCTTTGTTGAAATCTGTATTATGATTTTAGTACTTTCACATATAGAAAATGCCAATTCCGAGCATTAAACTTAAGGTAGTTTCATTTCGAGCAAGTTCTTCGTTTTTCTTTTTCTGAAAAACCTGCATTGAAATAACTTCGATCGATTTTGGTTTCTGTGATAGACCTGAATATAACAAAAGTCTTGAATAAACCATTTGCTGGCACTTAATGCCTCGTCCTCTAAGAACACACAGTATTCTTAATAAAAATAGAAAATATATCCTATTTATGTCGTGTAATTGTAATACTAACAACTGGCTTGCATTAAGGATATTTCAATGAATAATATTTCATATAACTTAACAATGTGTACCCAAGGTACTATGGCTCGCTGCACTGTACCTGAGGTTTAACGTACATATGTATATACGAAAGATGTCCGAATAAAATTTTTCATAATCAAAAACAGTCAAGTAAATGATTGTGTTATGTTGGAGGTGTTTTAAAATTGTTGTCTATTCCTATTTTTATATTTTTATTACACTTTTTTGATATTTTTATTTATTTGGCGCATTTATTTTTTTAAACGACTAGAATTTTTTAATCGCCCATTTTGACATTTATAGTGAGTCAAATCGCGTTGTACAAACCCAAATAAACTGACATCTGTTACGTTTTTTAATACAAATCGTCAACACTCGTGTTCTAAAACCCCAAAAAATAAATAATGCTAACATTCTAGCGCTTATTATGGACGAGTCGCAAACAGGCTGTAAGTTTATGTCCGTCACTGGTTGGGAATAATTATTCAGCCGTGTCACGGATTCCGTTCGGAATGGCTTTGATTCCGTATTAACCATTCCGTTCTAATTTCATTTTAATTTGGTGCTTCAGTTTCCGATCGTTTTCATCAATCCGAAAAAATGGTTAAATCGCTTTTATGTTACAAGTATGGCAATATAATTTTGTAGTAAAGCATAACGTGGCATATTCTTAGGCGTTTTAAATTTGTTTGTTTTGTGTGCTGCCAATATAAAAATTTTGATAAAGTACATACAAAAATGGTATGGCAATACCATAATAATAACCAATTATACATTTCCGTACATTTTGTTCTGTTGATTTTATTTTTGTAATGACTTGAGAAATTAACCTAATAAATAAATAAAAACTATTTAATTGTAATCCATCTTTGAATAAAGAAATGAAAAATAGTATTCTTTATTGAAAAAAATTTTAAATCTTTTTTTTACTTTAACTTTCTGGTTTTTAGGAATCTAATTTTTTTACGGTCAGTAAGGAACCCACAGGTTATTATTCCTAGAATATCTTGTTATGCTTTTGAAAAATCATTTTAAATCTTTTAACCATTTACCAAGCAACCTCAGAAATTTTTTGTTAACGACTTATACATATCGTCAAAAACTACTAGAACATCTTTCGAATCTGTCAAGCATGCAGACAACCGCTTAGTTGGACCTGGTTATTATTTTTATCATTATTATTATTATTATTATTATTATTATTATTATTATTATTATTATTATTATTATTCTTTTTCTAATTTTTAATTGTTATGTAAACGGCTGGGGAGCCATGAAATTCAACGAAATCATATGTGCATATATTTATATACATAGTATATATATTAATTTTTAAGGGCCTAATTCATAAAAAGTGTTTCTGTTTAATAGATTTATTAATCAAATTTCCATAGAAAATTTGTTTCAAGAACGTCTTGTTGAACGGAGATATTTTTTATGAATAAAGCAGTAAGTATTTTTGAAACAAATGAGATTGTAGTTCTACTTTTTTGTAATTTCTTCATTTTTTTTTCTATTAGTATTATATATTATACCGGTATATCATTCCTATTAATTTTAAAAGCATGTAGTTTTTTTATTGTTACCCGTGCGTAATACATTGTTTGGCCTTATAGGCTTTATTATAACTGAATTGACAATAAATACAAATACAAATTAACATACAGAAAATATTAATTCCGTCCATGAAATTAAAAGTGATTTCATTCCGAAATTTATTTTCGATTTTCGTTTTCCAAAGCATCGAAATACGGATTGAATTCCGTTTCCGAGCGGAATTGAGCTCTGTGAGATAGTGTTGTAAAATTATTGAGTATTTGAGTACTCAATAATTTCAGGGTTGCATTTTCTAGTATTCAACCGAAAGTCTTCCTTTAAAATAAATTAAATTTATACAACTCAAAATGCATCATTGAACTAAACAACTTCACTCATGAACATATATTGGACAGAAAAAGTGACCCTTTAGAGTTGTGGAAGGCACGTTAGACCAGCAAGTCCTGTTCACACAGTTCAACTTTTGTTGGTTAACTCGTAATTTAGCTGTAAGAAAGACGGAGAAGGAAGTACAAATATCTCTTTTTTTTGATTTGAGTTGATCAACAAAAGTTGAAGTGGGAACCGTGACTTAAGGTACGGTCACACTTGTCAAACATTTGCCCAAAAAAGCGTAACCAACAAACACTAATGAAAAAAGTTTTGATCCAGACACTTGTTTATCATATTAAACAGTTTCGAACACAACTAATGCACCATGTCATAAATCCAACAATATTGGCTACTCTTTAACTTGACAAACTTTAGTCTGAATTGAAAGATTTTTCATTAGCATTTAGTGGTTACGCTTTTTTGGGCAAATGTTTGACAAGTGTGACCGTAGCTTTAGAGATATGAAAAATCTCTTAAATTCTGGCAATTTCAATAAAAACGAATCTTCAAAGTTATTTATTTTAATTTGTTATGAATTAATGTAAATACTCGTACATATATTTAATTTTTGTTTTTGACATATTGCATTATATAATATGCATTGCAGGTTAATTTTAATAAATAATAATTTTTAACCTTCCATACATACGAGTATATGCACATACTTATGTATGTGTGTTTTTTATTTTAAATTCAAAAAGCCGTTGAAGTATTGAGTAGTATCGAGTACCAAATCTAAAAAGAATTAAGTAGAATTGAGTATTCAAAACTAGCCGCTTTTTACAACACTACTGTGACATGGCTGATTGTATCTAAATTTAAGATTTGTTAGTTCAGTATTGAAGATACAATAAATAAATAAATGTCAGTGCACAAAAAATAAATAAATTAACAAACGAAAAATAATTCATTACACAAGAAAAACAAATAATTTGAATAAAAAAATTAGAAATATGAATAAAAATATTAATAACAAAATTTAAAAATTTTAAAAACCTCCGACGCAGTTTGACGCTGTAGCAAAAGTTAAGAACTCTATGTTCCAGTAATATTATTGAAGTAACAGAATTAGAGATGTGCTCGTGTCGTGTTTTTTTCTTGACACGAAAATGCACGACTCAACACGAAGTGTTCGTGACAGAAAATCTGTTTTCGTGTGTGTTCGTATCGAATCGTGTTGAGCAAAATTGACACGATGAACACGAAACGATTTTTGGTGTTAAAATATGTATGCATGAATTTCCAGTAAAGCAAAAATTGAATATTTTGTGTCGTCAAACACGCAAAACCATCAATTTTGTTGATAGTGTAGGGGTTTCTTAAGCTTAAAAATCTGAAATTAAACAAAAAATATGTATCTACTATTTATATAAAAAAATGCTTTTTTTGCTATTGAATTTGATTTCGAGCGTGTTGTGCAGTTTCGTGTTTTGGAAGAATTTCGCGTGCGTTTTTCGTACGTGTTGGACATCTTGGCATTCGTGTTCGTGTCGTAGATTAAATTATTGTATATATTTAAGTAGACATAAAAGGTGAAAATATAAATTTTATTCATATAGCATGAAGGTAGAGGTCCATAGCTCGCTTTTTGCGCGTTACGCTTTCTATGCATCTGTCAAAAAAGTAGAATCAATGTAATAGTATGTGACAAGGCAAATTCATGACAGGTAAAGTTAATACTACAACAAAATACTAACAATAAAAACAATATGGTATTTTGTTGTTGCCTTGGAGGCCCGTATGTCAAAAGCAGCTGATTGAAGATACTGAAGCAGAGACCTACGCCATGATGGCTCACATCCGCCTGAGCCGAGCCGTCGATAATTTTAGTCAGCTACGCAGCGGCCGAAAAAAGTTTGGGTTATCGTCGGTTGGTTACTAGTTTGATGTGTGGAATATTTAAAAAAAAAATTGAGCTATTGATCGATTATATATGAATAATGTGTCCTCTTTCTAAATTCGTTATAAGTTTTGCGATATCTTGAGTATATCAGGAGATATAGAGCTGCAAATTGCGTCATTTCCACAATTGGTGAACATTTAAAACATTGTTTTACCTCAATGGAAAATTTTTGGGATATGTGGCATATTTCCAACGTAAAAGTATTAATATTTATATTCGCAATTCGTATGATGTATGTATATCAATGCATATTCTACTCAACTAACGTAAATCAAAGCAAAATACAAAAATTTAATTATTGTATTATGTTTTAATGAAATGAATTAATAAAATTTCTTTTATTAGTTATGTATATTCAAACTTTCTTGTATTTCTTCTGTTGTTTTTCCTTTAAATGTCATGTTACATGAATCAAATTGATATTTTTATTTAAATATACATATACAGTAATTTAATCTACTTGAACAAGTAGTGAACAATATGAAGTTATGATTGGTACATGCGTTGACAAGGACTTTTGTCATTTTTTCTTTAAATGATAATAACTTTTCATGTGGGATGTAAAAAGCTTATCAACTTAAAGTTTGAATAAAAAACATATGTATCTATTTATTATTATACAAAAAATTCTATCGTGTATCTTTATAAAACTAATGAACTAAACATTCTTCATCGATTTTCTCGAAAACACATTTTTGTTATATACATACATCAAACCAGTAACCAACCGACGTTATGTCGCTACCTATTCTCCATGTACAATATAAACTAATAATTATCTAATTTATTTTTTAATTATTTTTTATATTAAATTTGATTTTCATGTTATTTGCTCTCAGCCGCCGCCACCAAAACAATCGCCCGTCTCAGGTCTCTGTATATAAACAACTTTTGACATACGAGCCAACAGTTATATGAATTCGCCTTGAATTAGGCAGAAAAAAAGTAGATCAGCTGTGTTTTCAACTTGACCTTATTAATCGGCCTTGAGTATGTGACAAGTTACATTGCAAAAAGCGCAGAACGCGTAGGCGCGTTCAAAGCACAAAGTAGGTCTACTGTCTACTTTTGTACGCGTTACAAGCACCATGAAAGAAAGTCAGCTGTTCTTGAATGCTAAAGATGTTAAATAATACTTTATTTCTTACGTTATCGATAAATATTATTTTGCCGTGGATAATTTTTTTCTTTTTTTTCAATAAAAAAAATTTCTTAGTAAAAAAAAACTTGTTTAATAAAATATGTGAATATTTTCATTAATGCGATGTATTTTAATTAACTTTTCACCACACTTTTCTCAGTAACAAATTTTGCATATTAGTTATCGATTACTTTTACGTACTGATTGTCATCTCCGGTAAATCTGTATTATTTACTTTGTGTTCATTACATATTTTTAAACAATAAAATGGAAGAAAATTTAATTAATGCTGTAAAAAAGCACGAGCTTTTATATAACAAAAGCTTGCTGCTATATAGAAATAAAATAAAGAGAGCAGAGCAGACATCTGCAGACATTCTTGTCGCGGTTCGAAATTGCTCAGCGTAAGAAGTTTTAATTTTTTTAAATGTGGTTTCAAAAAACCCACTTAAATTCCGTTCTAAATACAACGGCCGTACCCAAAACCTTTTCTTTTTTTGAAATTGTTCATAGTCATTTTTTGCACATAAAATTAAATATACAAACTCGACTAACTCCACAAATTCTTTTAAAAACTCGATTTCACTCTCCATTTTTTCTTTATAAGTAGTTATAAACAAACGCACACAGCTGATCAAAACAAAAATAAAATGGCGCATGAAAAGCAGTGCATGTAACTCAACGCGAACAAAGTATAGAACGAAACAAGAGGATGAAACGCGTCTAAAGCATAACGCGCAAAAAGCGAGCTATGGACCTCTACCTTGACTTTTAAAGGAAAAACAATAAATGAAATAAAATACAGTTTGAATATATTTAATAAAAGAAATTCTATTAATAAAAAATAAATATCAATTTATTACATTAAAACATAACACAATAATTAAATTTTTGTATTTTGCTTTGATTCACTTTCGTTGAGTAGAATATGCATTGATATACATCATAACAATTGCGAATAGCAATATTAATACTTTTACGTTGGAAATGTACCACGTATCCCAAAAATTGTCGATTGTGGTAAAACAATTTTTTAAGTGTTCAACAATTGTGAAAATGACGCAATATTGCAGCTCTATATATCCTGATATATTCACGATATCGGAAAACTGATAACGAATATGGACAGAGCACACATGTTAATATATAATAAATGCTAACTCCATTTTTTTGAAAATGTTCCATACATCCCACCAGTAACCAACCGACGATGTGCTGGAGTATCCAACATTTTTTGTATCGATTGTCTTTCTCTGATTGATAAATATAAATTTTTTTATTTCTATCAATAAAGCTGATGAAATAGTTTTTGTAACATATTGTTAATTGTAATATATTGTTAATTGGCCAGTAGGCCACATGTATTACTGAAGAAATAAATAAAATGTTCGTTTATTTCTAATATGCAATATATATTAACTGCCATATTCATTAAAAATATTTCAGGTTTATTAAGCGCTTAATTGACATATTTCTATGGGAAATTTGTCAAATAAACCTTTAATAAATATTTTATTTAAATATATTTTACGAATTAGACCGTAATTGTTTATTAAAACGGATAATTCTTGTATGATGATTCTTTGACGATTTGGACGAGTTTATTTTTAAAATGTGACGATTTTTAGAAAAAAATTGTCTAATCGATAACAGCTACTGCATGTAGTACATATTGTACACACAGCTGATAGGTACTTTAAAAACGTTGGCAACGTGCTAAAACTGTTAAATTTTATTTCACTCAACTTAAAATTTGACTCAATTATCTTCAGTAGCCAGGAAAATATATTTAATTTTTTTTTAATTCTCAATAAATATTATTAGTTATTGTTGTTTTCGATCAGAACATAATTATACCAATTTGAATTATCCTCTTAGTGATTGCTGAAAAACTAGGCATCAAACTACAAGCTCGAGATTTGCGTGTTACGGATTCGAAAGCTCAAATAAAAACCGTTTTGAGCCAATGGCTGCCTATTGATCGCACAATATTGGAAATGGTGGCCAAACATGTGCCCGCACCAAATATCATAAACGACGAAAGAGTCATGCGTTTGCTCTATCCTGAGAATGTCGATATTAACACTTATCCCACGGAAACGTTGGCTCTGAAAGATGATTTTAAAAAATGTGATGCTAATTCGCAAAATGTTATAGTGTTTGTATCAAAAATGGCACCAGTTCATATAACGCAACTGCCACGAAATAAACCAAAACGTTTAACGGTTCAAGAGTTGGTGGCCAAACGGGATGAAGTTCGAAAACGTATTGAAGAACGAAAACGTATGGCAGAACAGAATTCCGAAGTGGAAAGTATCACATCCGGTGTGGAACAAATGTCTACTAAGGAAGCTGGTCATCAGCAAGAGAAAGAGGCACTGGAGAAAAACGAGGAGGAAGAGAGATCAGAATATGTGTTTATAGCATTTGCACGAATTTTCAGTGGCACTTTGAGAAAAGGCATGAAGCTATATAATCTGGCACCAAAACATGATCCCAGAAATGAGGAGTAAGTACATAGTAAAATTTGGAATTATTGTCGAACAAATTATTTTAAATAAAATTTTCATTTTATAACAGGTCTCTTTCCTTGGACTCCCCATATGTAAATGGGGTGACTATCGGGGACTTGTATCTCTTTATGGGTGGCGAGTTACAAGCCCTCGACGAAGTACCAGCGGGTAATATAGTAGGCATCGGAGGCTTGGAACACGACATCGTTAAGACCAGCACTTTGAGCAGCACAATGTATTGTACCTCCTTTAGTGAATTAAGAGTTATGGCTACACCCATTTTTCGAGTGGCTATAGAACCATTAAATCCTTCAGATATGCCTAAATTAATCAAGGGTCTAAAACTCCTCAATCAAGCAGATGCTTGTGTACAAGTTTCAGTAGAACCTACTGGAGAGCATGTTATCACCACTTTGGGAGAGGTTCATGTCGAAAAGTGTGTGCATGATCTGCAACAAAATTACGCTAAAATAAAAGTAAATGTCTCTAAGCCCATCGTGTCTTTCCGTGAGACCATAGTGGCTGAAGCTACAGTCGATATGGTTAATGAAGCTATTGTAAGAACTTCCCAAGACAAGGATATTTCTAAGAAAATTGTTACTCTGTCTACACTCAACAAATCGTCCACACTAAAAATAATAGCCCTGCCGCTACCACAAGCAGTAGTAGATATTTTGGAGAAATATCAATCCTTTTTCAAAGAATTTTCTAACGTTGCTAAAATGTCAATGATATCAGAAAAGTCTAAATATTTGCTGCAACAAATTAAGTCACAACTTAACGCTGCTTTCAAAGACTTTGACAGAAAAAGTTTAAGCTCATTTTCAAACGAAGTGCTGGTAGAGCGTATTTGGTCTTTGGGACCCCGCCATTGTGGCTCTAATATTTTGCTTAACTTAACTGACTATGAGCATCCAAGTTTCTGGTGGCCTTTATTAAGTTTTTCTGAAGATTCGGATTTTAATAAGAAGTCCGATGTGAGACGTGATTACAATAGTTCGTTTGTGAATGGATTTCAATTGACCGCATCGGCTGGTCCTTTGTGTGAAGAGCCCATGCAAGGTGTTTGTTTTATGGTGTTAGAATGGTCTGTTGATACTACAGAAGACTTAAACTCCAAAGTATATGGACCGTTTTCGGGTAAATTTAGAATTTTGGTCATTGTTAATAATGCTGGCTGTAATTTTTAATTCCAATTTTTTTTATTGCAGGTCAAGTTTTAACGGCTTCCAAAGAAGCCTGTCGTCAAGCTTTTCAAAATCAACCGCAACGTCTAGTCAGCCCCATGTATAGCTGTAATATTGTGGTTAATGCTGAAGTTTTAGGTAAGTCCACAAACATTTTTAAATTTAAACAAACGATGTCACACACTGGCAATGCACACAGTGAGATCCTCCGTAATCTAAAAGTACAAAATCTCAAAAAACCAGTAATTTTTATAGCATTTTGTTAATAAATGTAAAGATTTGTATATTAAACAACTACGTACAATATACATAAATACATATGTACATATGTATGTGTCTAAATTAGTTTGGTTTGTGAAAATTATACGGAAAAGTAAAAAATCATTTATTCTTGCTATAAATCACGGTACAATAATAGATTTTGTTGGCAACAAGGTCTATTGAATAAGAGCTATGAAAGTGTTCAGGTGATTCTTGTACAATTTTTCATAACTATACTAAATTTATTTTATTTATTTGTGGTACAATTTTTTATAAGTATTTCACACAAAAAATGTCTGCTTGTTTTCCAGTGTTGTAGAGCTGCACGTACTTGATATAAATATACTTTGGTTCACTTTTACTTTGTTATATGTATATGTATATATATACATATATATATATATATATATATATATATATATGTATATACATATATATGTAAATATTGGTTTGGCTCCTTATAAGGAGCATAAGGCCTCCTTTGTAAGCGAAAGGAAACACATTTTACATGAACTTTGTTCTCGATAAAAGTGTTTTTTTTTGTTTAGTAAAACATTTTCCCAGTACTTCACTGATGAAACGCACATGCCTTCTCTCCGAATTAATAAATAATTACTACAAGAGTTAATTTTAAATAATTCATTCTCGTATGTATTACAAGAAAGTGTATCAAATGTGCGATTTAATGATTCCACAATTCCGTTTTTCATACTCTTCACCAAAAATTTTAAAGGGTATATATAGGTTTGTCATTACGTGTGTAATCTCCACGATATTCATATGCGCCACATAAAGTATATGTATATATTCTGGGTCCTTAGGAATAGCGAAGACGAATAAGCGATGTGCGTCTGTCCGACTGATGCACGTGAAATAGGTTTTCCGTAGCTCCCAGAAAAGCTAGAGACTTCAGTCTTGAACTGGTGTATCAGAAATGATCCAAAATAGATTGGTATTAAAAATCAGCAAAATTGAGCAGATGGTTTCAGAGCTGGAAAACTTAAACTAATTTTTTTTTAAATAAACTTATTTTATTTTTCAGTACGAATAAAACTGGTATCGAAAGTAAAATAAAAATAAAAAAAATCAAATAGACATTTCCAGGGTTGGAAAACATTAACTTTTTTTATATAAAAGTAACCTACTAAAACGAATTTTTCCTTTTTCTCTATAAATTAAACATATGTATCTTAGATTAGTGTAAGAAATCAGAAAAATTTAAAGAGGTGATTCCAGGATTGAGAAACTTACACTTTTTGTGATATAAAAGTAACCAGGTCTAATTAATTTTTTTCTTTTTCTTTATAAATTAACGTCTCTTTTCACAATGTATAATTAAGAGTTAACGTGAACTTTAACTGGAAGTTCTTTATACAAATCTTAACGTTAAAGTCCCGGTTAGCTTTTAATTGTACATTGTGAAAAGGGCCGAAAATATATTTTTTGTTTTGGTATAAAAAATTATGTTTGATATAGAAAATTAGAATTTCCAGAGCTGGAAAATTTCAACTTATTTTTGGATATTAAAGTAACTAAATAAAACAAATTTGTTCCTTATTTCCTTCTTTGTTTGTTCAGATAACATATTTTATATATTTGTTAAAGAATTCGATTAGCATAAAGAGTCAGAAAAATCTAAAAGTATGATTCCAGAGTTGGAAAATTAATTTTATTTATATAACAGCAACTAGGTCAAATTATTTTTTTCTTTTTGTTTACAAATTAAATAAACTTTATTATTTTACAAAGAAATAGTTTGGTATAAAAAATTAGAAAAATAAAAAGCATTGCTCCAAAACATTGGAAAACTTAAACTTTTCCTGGTATATAAAACTTATTAAATAAAACTAATTATTTCTTTGGTAATTAAATATATTCTATAATTTAGAAAAAAAGAAATTATTATAAAAAACCAGCCAAGTCAATGTTATTTTCCAGGGTTAGAAATTCTAAAAATTTTTTTTGGTAAAAAAATAACTCAAAATAATTTTATGTTCAGTTAAACATATTTCATGTTATTATTATTATTATTTTTATATTTGTGCAATTTTTATATGGATATCTAATTTAAGTATAAACGAAGGTTTATGTCATGTTGCTCTCAGCACAGGTATGTTTCAAATCGATGGACCCTCGTTGACAGTTGTTGTTCATTTTTAGTAATTGGAGATAAAAATAAAATTTATCGCTAAAGAACAGTCATAACTATAAAATAAATTAAAGGAAATGTTCCATTTCATTTCCCTGAAACCGTTCCTTTCTGCTAACCAATATTGAAAAAATTCTTTAGAAATAAACCGTTTACATAATACGGCAATATATACCACTTGCAATAGGATGTTTAAATTGCGACACTAGATAGTTTTGCAACATCAAAGATTATTAAATACGGGAAAATTTGAAACAAGTTAGTTTGCTTGGTATGCAGGTACAATACTAAGACTATTTTAGGGTTATTAAATAGCAGCACGGTTTTTTAACATCTCAAGAGCGAGTAAACAAGCCCCAATTTGTTGGTATTGTATTGACGTGACGTCGATGTTGACAACTGGAATAACGGTGAATCCATAATCCATCTTTCTTTTCTTACTTTATCATTACTACATTGGCTGACTTTTTTTCAATTCAAATTGTAGTTGTAAGAGTATGTAAAGAAAATAAATGTAAATAACAACAACAGCTATTCAAGAATAGAGTGTTGCCGCACAAGTATTTTTTTTGGCCGGGTGCTGTCAAGTTAATAATTAGTGTTTTTTGTGGGAATTGTTACAATTTAAGTTTAAAATTTTTTAACACACTAGTAATCCCAAATTATTATTTTACTTATTAAGTAAAATATTTTTTTAAATAAAAATACATTGAAATTGATTATTGTGGGGCTTAGCTGGATCCTATGCGCATTTCACTGTTGCTAATGCAGATCATCAGGGAACCTTCACCCAAATGTTGGATCGCGTAACCAATATTTTGCAACGCTTGATCAAAATCTTAGATCGCGTGTTCCATGTTTTGGATCGCGTTATCTATATTTTGCATCGCGTGATTCATATCTTGGATCGCGTGATCCAAATTTTTCATTCATATTTTTAATCGCGTTATTAAAATTTTTTATAGCGTAATCCAAATCTTTGATCGCGTGATCCAAATGTTTTGGAACGCATGTTCCATACTTGGATCGCGTTTTTCACATTTTGGATCGCTTTTACAAAATGTTGGATCGCGTGATTCAAATCTTTGATCGCGTGATTCACATCTTAGATCGCGTAATCCATATTTAGGAACACATGATGCAAATCTTGGATCGCTTGATCCATAGTTTGGATAGCGTAATCCAAATCGTTTGATCCATATTTTGGATCGCATGATCCATATTTTGAATCGCGTGATCCATATCTTTTATCGCTTGATTAATATTTTGGATCGCGTGATCCATATTTTGGATCCCGTTTTAAAATATTGCAAAATGACGACGACAAACCCTATGTATCTTCGAACAAAACCTCCCAACCACTTCCAATCTATCTGAGAGAACGAAAATATTAAACAGGCTGCTGAACATGTCACTACCTCCCATCCGCAGACTGGGCTTAGTAGAATTTATTCTACGGATATTGATCGTCTTGTTTGTGAAAAAAGAAGAGCTAGACGGGAATGTCAAAAGCACACTAAAACTTGTAAATAAAAGATCAAAAACAGAAAACAAAAAAAAAATATCGGTTTTATTTGCATTTGAAAATATTAAAACCGACTTGTTTTCATGACACCAAATGAATCCCATATCGGTTTTCAAAAGCGACAATTACCAAAACCGACTTGGATGCTATGACAACCTTGATTATATCTAGATTTAAGATTTGAATACTTATTGTTAGTTAATTTTTTGATGATACAATAAATAAATATCAGCATGTAAAATACAGATATTATTCCTGACCTTTCCTTATCCAATACTAACTTTTTAAAATACGAATGCCAAAAAAGCGAAAAAAAAGATTTCGCAAATATTTTGTTTCACGATTATTTTGTAATCAAAAGATCGCCAGTATTGAGGTTGATTTAAATTATTTGGAAACATCAAAGAAGTGGTTACTCAAACTGTATATGCTTTTCAATGCTATTTTAACTAAGTATATCAACAGCATTAACAATTTGCAAAAGAAAGTTTCCAACTTCTTCTTTTATTAAACGTAAAAAAAGAATAGTCTAGAAGCTAAAAAGTGGGATTATCTGCTATTTTTAAATGACAATTAAAATTTTTTGTAAATGTGTATAAATATGTATACTTTTTGACTAATTTCCTCTCGGGTTTTAATAACATTTCTAAGTGTCATTAAAATTATTTTTTAATAAAAAATAGTACATCTTTTTATTATAGCTATGCTATTTATTTCACGACACAGTAGCTAGGAAGTGATTTTCGTAACAAAAATAATCGACACTATTACAGTTATAGATTTCTGTGTACTTAAAACCAGAGCACGAAAATAAACGAAACAAATTGTTTGATTTTTGTTTGTTTCATTCTTTGAAGTGAGTGAAACAAAAACAAAGAAAAGGATTGCTCATTTTGTTTTTGTAATGTTTTTGGACCTGAGCACAAACCAGAGAACACAGCCGATCAGGCAAGCAGTCGTCACCGGCCACAAACAATACATTAATTTGATCGTACGCGGCTAGAAAAGAAAATAATAGGAAATAAATGGAAACGTTTTGAAATATTTGCGGCGAATTTGACATCATTATATAGAGTGTAAACCTGCTAACTCACTTCCAGCAAATTTTAGAGAACAGACAAAATACTGTTAACTGTTTCCATAGAAACATTAAGTTTCTTTGACATATAGAGCTTCAAATTAAAATAAATATTTAATAAAATCGATGAGGCGTCTCTTTCTCTTTCGAATGGCATTAAAATGTCGTATGCTGTAAAAAGTGGATTTAGCAGGTTTACACTCTAAGCACATTTGACACATTAAGTTTGTTTTATACTGCTAAGCAGCATAGCTATAACCTGGCGTCCTAAGACACCTTTCTTCTTTTTTTTTTGTTCGTTCGAACAAAATTATAAATTTATAAATTATAATTAACAACACTACTCATTATTCATTGAAAACTTCTCTGAATACACTGATTCAAAAATATGTGCATAGTTTCAAGAATATTTAAAAAAAAATGTTCTTGCTTTTTATTAAAAGTATTTTCACATAAATATAAAGTTTATAACATAAAATTTTGCAAATGCAATCGTTACATGAATTTGTTTATGAATATCTTCTTCGATATTTTTTTAAATTTAAATAATATATTATATTGTATAAATATTATTTTCTAAAAATTTAAATAATTAAAATTCTAATAAATGCCGCTTATAATTAAAGAAATACAAATCAGTGTGTGTGTGTGTGTGTGTGTGGGTGTGTGTGTGTGTTTACCCCAGTCAGCATTTTGTGAAATTAATGATCATATTCGAGTCTTCTTCGACACCTCCGCTAGATTAAAATAAGCATTTATGCGCTCGCTTTCGAGTCGAAAATGATTGTTCTTCTAAAAGAGTCTTTATTGACTCGCGCTTCTGATCAATTTCGACTCATTTTCGAGACAGTTTGTGGTAGTACTTACAATCGCTTGCGAAACAATGATTCAAACAGTCACATTTCGAGCATATGCGTGATCAATTTATGTTTGCGTACATTCGGTACATTTTGTTTTTTTTTTAACAAATCTCTTTCTAAGCATTTCTGGTTAATCTGTTTTTGATGATCTAAGGCAGCCGAAAAAGACTCAGTTTGGTGAAACAATCTTCCACATGCTGACTGGAACATGTTATTATTATTTTTTTGACTTAAACAATAACGCATAAATCAAGCGTGTTTGTTTAATTTTTAATGTCACATTTTTTTATTACACATAATTTTTATTTATTTATTTTTTGTTTTCATTTAAATTAAATAGCTCTAATTAAAATAAGTACTACATTAATTTTATTATTACAATTATGATTATTGTTTAAAAATGAAGATGACAAAGTATTTCAATAAAATATATTGAAAAAAAAAGAAATGCAATGCATAGAAGAAAAATAAGAACAAATTAATTAAATAATCATTTTTAGTGTGTTGTGTTTTTATGAAAAATATATGTACGAGTATATTTGAATATTAGCAATTATTTAATCAATTCGTTGTAAAATTTTTCTTTGTCAATGCTGGAATCACTTAAAACTTAACTTAGATTTTAGATGTAAAATTACATTTCGCTTTTAAGTTTATGTATTTAAATAAATTCAAACTTATAATGAAATCTGGCGACAAATTTCTTAAAAGAGATTTTTTTTTTGCATTTTGTTTATTGAATCAGTCACAGTTATTATTAATTTTTTTTTAAGTATTAAAACTTAAAATTGTATTATGATTTTAAATCTCATCTGGTTTATGTTTGTTTATCTATATATTTCCCTTTTGCTTAAAAAACTTAAAAACTTCCTTCGTTAAGGTCTAAATTAGTTAGAAAGTTTTAATTTAATTTATAAATTCTACCTACACCCCTGTTAGTTGATTTTTGTTTTTGATTCGTTTTTCTCTTAATTTAGACTTAATCCCATACCAAGATTTTCTCAAATTCTATAACACGATCCCAGGGAAATTCAGGCACTTCATCATCGGAGTCTATAGTATTTTCATTCAAAGATCGCTTTTCACGTTTCAAGTCTTCCGTCTTTGTTGTATCTTCACTGAGGGTGGTATTGGTCTCTTCAGCAGCTTGTGTTGAAGTATTGATCAATAATTTATTATCTACTTCGGTGGCAGCTTCGATGGGGGCATCACCTTCACGCTCATTATTACGTCCGTAGCCACCTACGGGGAAATTGTTTATCGATACCGGTTCCGGCCTATAATTGTTGGTGTTACTATTGAAGGATGATGACGACATGCTTTCGGGTCTATTTAAATATTGATAATTGCCTTGAGATTGATATGAATCAGCTCCATGATAGTTATTGCTGGTAGCTGCATTAAAGTTTGAGGATGATGATGATGATGATATTTGAGAGTTTTGTGACAAAGAACTGCTTCCGTACGAAGGTCTTCCGTAGGCATCTTTGTTGTTTGCAACAAAAGAAGTTTGAGAGCCGGGTCTGTAGAAGGGTTTTTGCAGCTGATAACGTTTAGGTGGTTGTGAGGATGGTTTGCGCACGGAATAGCCTGGTTTTACGCACATCATACCGAACACACGTATACCGGGTACGCTGGCGTATGTGGGTTGATCATGAGCCATGGGGCCCTCTGAAAAATAAAAACGGTCTCAATGTAGGATTGCTAAAGAAGTTTGATGTGTAAAACTTAGTGTAGTCGCGGGTTAATTTTCCCAACTATCAAGATGGCATACGGCCCAGTCTCATTTGTACCAATTACTTACCCATTTTAAAGTGATCTGGGCATCTACAAATAACCAAATAATGTGATTTTCCCGTACGTGTATTTTGTAACGCCAACAGAGACCAATCTTTGGGTGAGCGGCATTCCCTCATTTCTGTGGTCGCTTCACAGGTTTTTGCCAAAGTAATTGCCTGCAATGAATAGGAACAAAAGGAAGAAAAACATTTTAAGAAATTAAATTGAAGAAAAGGTGGTAAATAACGTGAGTTTCATGGTCGGCATGAAGTTCCTTTCTTACATACATGTACATAAATTAATTATTTGAAAGTAATTGATAGAAAAAAAGTTATTTACTCCATTTTTGTTCGAATAACTTTTATTCGTACAATTTGTAATAATAATAATAATAGTTTCCTTAATTATTTTTTTTGTTTTGGATTTTAGTTTTTTTAATGTCTGTATTTAAGTCTGCTGTAAACAATATTAAAGATACAAAACATTTTTCAATCTGACTTCAAGGGTCCACGTACGGCCTGTCTCACGATGTCACCGGAAATCGTTCGATCGACAACTTGTATTGCAAACAACAATAACATTAGAAAATTTGTTGTTGTTTTCAATATAAGTATTCGATCGAACGATTTTTGGTGACATAGTGGGACAGGCCGGTAATCTTTATGTGAGAACATAATCAAATAAACAAGTAGTAATTAAAAAAATCAAAAAATCCGACTGCGACCAACTTTGAACCGTTAAATATTCTAAACGGTCATTTGAAATGAAAAATCAGAAGAGAAACGTCTGTTGGCCGCCATTTTGAGTTTGTTATATCTTTAGTGACACTCCGAATGAGGTAAGAATCATCAAAATTGGTCCACACGTTCTATTTATATAGCAAAGGAACACACATACGAGTACATACATACATAGCACAGTGGCGTGAATAAAAAAAAAGTGGTAAAAAGTCCGCAACTTTTGAACTAGTCAACCGATTTAGATGAAACCAACTGTTTTGGAAAGTAGAAGTGTTGAAATTTTGAGAAAGCATATTTTGAGGCACCCTGTTGTAAGACAGGTTAGCTCCAAAGAGCCTCAAAGTGGGAAACTGCGGGTATCGAAATTCTTTCGGAGCTTGTAACTTTTGTAAATATTGACCGATTTCAATAATTTTTTCAGCGGGACAATCAACATTAAGAAACAAAAATAAAACATCTTAAAGCACTATTTTATATCTTACAGTTTCCAAGATATTTGACATTCAATTTTTTTTTTTTAATTTTTGACCATGACTTTCTTTAATCTTTATTACTTAGCGGAAATTGTTTAGTTTTATTGTTTTAAAAGAAAACTTTATCCAAATTCATACAAAAAAAAAAATCATTTTGATATCTCAAAAATTATAGCAAGGAATAATTTTGCAATTTGGATTTTCGAAAAATATGAGAAAATTTTATATATTTTGGGAAAAAAGTATTCTTAATTTTTTTGCAATATTTTAAAAAATTATTAAGTATTTGATTAAAACTTTGATTGGTTTTAAGAGAAGAGGCATTAAGAAAGGCTGTGAAATAAATTTTGGAGATTTTTGTTGGTGCACCCTACATGTAGCATTGGTCGAAAACTAGCAATTTTAAAAAAAAAAAAATCTGATTTTCGGATGTGGCAAAAAATTGCACGGTCGTTTTTGTAATTTTTTTGGTTTTTTATTATAAATAAACTTCTTGTAAGTAACCTGTAAGAAACTCTTGACATCCTACATATAAATGTAGGCAGGAGAGGAGATTTTCTAAAAATGCTAACATTTTTCTAACACAATTTTTCCCAATAAGAAAAAAGTATTATTAAATTATATATTGCGAAACATTTTAATTTTTTTCAATAGTATACATTTATCTTTGCAAACTGAAAAAAAATATTCTCCTACCTTCAATACTTTTCGAAATTTTCAAAATCCAATTTTGATTAAAAAACTTAATTTTCTACATTTTTTATTTTTGTCTATATTATTGATCTTATTTTCTTTATTTCAAATGTTTCTTAATTTTTTCTATGTTATCACAATAGTAGATATAATTGCCTATTCAACATACATATATAATATGTATACCTTTGCCGTTATATCAGTCTTAAAATGTATACACAAATATAACACCTCAGGTAACAATTTACGTGTTTTATCTGATATTCAAACAAACCCACATTTTTATGGCCTCTTGCTGTTATTAAATACTTTCTTTACTTAAATACAATAAAATATTAGAATTTATATACACACACAGCATACTTATATACCCACAAGGACAAAGTCACCTGCGCGCACATCTCCATTATGGGTATGGTTTTACCTGATATTTGTATCGCTTTTGTATTCGTAGCTTGTAAAATAGCTATATATTTAAGCTGCGATACGTTTAATGTAATTATTTCAGTTATACCTATCATGAAGATAACAATTAAAAATAAATCGCTCTGCAAATTAATGGGGGAAAACCTCACTGATGGGAGCAGTCGTGTAAAAAAGGGGTGTAATTTTAAGACGTGAAATTTTCTTTTATAAAAAGCTTGACTTACAAAATTTTAGATGGGCTTATTTTCCATTTTCGGCAAATTTTATAATAGAGGGGAAGTATCCGAGATATTATGAATGCCATCTACAGTTTGAAGTTAGATAAAAAAAAACGCCAGGGCAACCATGAAGCTAATTCCAGCCATTAACATTTAAATGGCGGCGATATACTCGTATGTATGTATGAGATGCGCATTCTATATGATTCATATTCTTTGTTGGAACCCGCAGGGCACTCGCAGAATAGGCAGACTTGCTCACACATGGAAAAGACAGGTCGACAAGGAGACCGCAAAGACAAGTTGGAAAAGTTGGAGTGGAATAAAGAACATCGCCACTGACAGAGCTAATTGGAGATCGTTTGTTAAGGCCCTATGCTTCTTATAGGATCCAGGGGAACATTTATGTATATATGTATATGGGCATTTCCACGAGAATGTCTACAGTTTTGTCGCGTGCGACAGCAAGCAATTAAGTTTGTATTTCAAAACAATGTGACTCGATTTTTCTTAAAATTTTACCTAATGTAGAACTGCTTACGGCCTACACAAATATATAGAGAAGTAAAAAAAGTTCAGGTTTCTCTGAAAAAACAATTATATTTGTTTGCTGTCGCACGCTACAAAAAGTTGACATTCCTGTGGAAATGCCGCCCATATCTTTTTATACATTTTGTTTCAATTTATATTAAAGTTGTGTTACTATTTCTGATGCATACATATCCTGAGCAGACATCCCGCTTTTCATAGGTCGATCCCTCCTCTAGTTTCTATCATGCTTTATCCCGCTTTTTAGAGTTTTGAAATTTTAAATCTCAGATTTTTATTAAAATGCAACTGGTAAAAATTCATTCCAAATATTTTTTCAAAGTGTAGTTATAGCTTAACCTGCCAAACACCAGTGTGCTTCGCTACACTTCACAAACGTTTTGAGATGAAACGAAAAATTTTTTATCTTAGAAATGCCAGTTGAAGTGAAGGTTGAACCGCTTCACTATTTTGTAGAATACAATTCTCAATATTAACATAAATAGTCATGAAAAGTTTCAAAACTCTCACTGCATTTGTTTCCAAGATATTTTTTGAGAGGTTCCACGCTCACTTGTACAATCCCGATTATTTTCAATAATCGGCAGACTCAGCGGAATTTCAAGTTTGTATTTGTAGCAGATACCAAGACATTAAAAAAACCTTTTTTGTGTCAATGTTGACCAACACGATACGATACGACCCGACCACGACCGTGTGTAAAGAAACACGACACGTGCACATCTCTAGTTCGAATATTCGAACAAAAGTTCCAAATTATTCTTCTATCTGATCAAAAAAAGATCGTGAAATTTTATTCAAACAAAAATAAAATGCGAATAAATCACAACACTAATCCCAATACAAAACAAAAAATATCCAACAGTCTCAATCTGGAACGAAAGATGTGTCAATGAAGTTTAACTTGTTGTTTTTTATATACAGGGTGTTTTTTTAGAGGTATAGAACTTCGAATTGAAATAAAACACAAGAAAATCGTTTTAATGTCCATCAATTTGGCTTTATTGGAAGGATAATTTTATGCCATTAACGTTTAAATATGATTTCGGGCATGTGGCCGCCGCGGCTGGCTCGAATAAAGCCAATTCTACAGGTCCAATTTTCAACCACTTTTTCGAGCATATGGGGCCGTATGTTGGCAATAACGCCACGAATGTTGGCTTCCAAGTCCCCTAACGTTTCTGGTTTGTTGGCGTAGACGAGCGACTTCACATATCCCCAAAGAAAATAATCCAATGGTGTCAAATCACACGATCTTGGTGGCCAATTGATAGGTTAACCGAATTAATTGCTCTGATGGACGATTATGTCGACCATAAAATGGACGGAGCTTGCGGTAAACTTCGTGAACTGAACCATTATTTTCGAAATAAATTTGCACGATTTGCAAGCGTTGTTCTTTTGTCAACCTGTTCATGATGAAATGGCAAACCAAACTAAATATTAATCAGTTGACAGCTGACAAAATGGCCGCCAGTTAAAAAAGTGATGCCAACTTAAAGTTCTATACCTCAATAAAAAACACCCAATACATTTTGATAGTAAACTTGCACAATTAAAATTTTTTGTTTAAGAGTGTAGCGTTCCATTGTTAAAATGTTCCCAACTTTTTACTAAATAAATGTCTAAGGATGACAGCTCAATTCTTGACATTTCATCATTTGACAGCCAATTTACTTCCTAACCTCAAATTTGCCCACTCTTTACATGTACATATCGTCATATAACTTCAAAAAAGGCGTAAGTTACATTTAAGACATTTACAGCAAACAAATTGTAAGTTTTAGTGCATTTAGTTCTGAGTAGTCCTTTGAATTTTGTTAATAAATTTGATATTTTTGAGCATACTCGGATAAAAATATTGTGGGTAGATGGATTTTTTTATAATTACGTCATAATCAATCAAAAAGATGATTTTGAACTTTTTGTAAGTTACGCCTTTTTGAATTTACGTGACGATATGTATGTACATTCGTACATAGAAATGTGTACATGTTTATAAAAATGCCTTAAAATGTAGACATAAGGACAGACATACATACATACGAGTACACAGACTGATATACTTGGTTAAACATGAGGCACAGCAATTTGTTAAGCTATTAATGACAATTCAAAGTCTACCGTTTGTCAAATTGAGTCTACTGAACACGAGGAACAGCAGCAAACAGTGCAGTATCGAATAGCCCCGAAAAAAAAAACAATACGTAGAGACTAAAATGACCTCCAGCCGAAAAGAAACAACGAAAATTTTATCTTAAGCAAAGATCTAAAATGTTTGTAGTAGTTTTTAGGAAACTAGTAGCTGGAATTAAGAACTGAGTGAATACTTGCAGAGCAGATTATTTCAAATGAATAAACGACTGGATGACAGTGTATGGTTTACATAGTTGAGTGGATATGTTAGAATTTGGAGTTAATGAAAGGTTTTTTATTTAGATCCTCAACTCTCCTTTCTTTGGTTGTTTTGATAAACTGCAACCGAAGTTGATAAGATCGTGATTAGCGGTATTTTAATGGCATATAAGTAAAAGAAATTGACTTAAAACGCGTCAGTTACTGAAAATAGAATTAAGAAATGTTGCATGAATGATCATTATCAGAATGTGATTTTACTTGATGAGACATAAGTTTCCATTACATTTTTGTTTGTGCTTTTGATTGAAATCGGTGATAATGTTAAAAGTTAGCACATTAATTGAATGAAATATTTAACTTTTCTTATTCTTAACAAATGTTTATGGTAGAGGTGCATTTAAGTATATGCTAGATGCCAGGGTCGAACTTTATATTTTGCGGAAAAGAAATTACAATGCAACATCACAAAATATTAAACAAAATGCTCAACCATACGACGGCATGGGGAAATCCAATAAGGGCCGACTACTACTCACGAATGCTCTCAGAAGACGCTACGGGAGCAAACTCGATATGCAGCTGCGTTTCGCACAGAACGGACATACTGTCAGACTGCCCCGATACTACGGAGATTATGAATGACATTAAGTTGCTCCAGAACAACAAGGCACCAGGCAGCACTATTAAGTGTAAAAATAATCATGCCTCTGATAAAGGATTTCTTCAATTAACCTATTTTTTGAGCTGTAGGTCTTTTTAAATTTTCATTTATTAGTTCGATATTTCGTTAACCTTCGGTTAACTTCTTCAGTATATTTCTTGTTTTTGGTTTTTTGAATATTTAATTTTTCTTTTCTCCTTTCAATTACAAAATATTTTTTTCTTTTTTTTCTTTTCTCCTTTTAATTACAAATTAAAAAAAAGAAAAATCAAATATCAAAAAAACCAAAACCAAGAAATATCCTGAAGAAGTTAACCGAAGGTTAACGAAATATCGAACTAATAAATAAAAATATAAGCAGACAGACCTACAGCTCAAAAGATAGTTTAATTGAATATATATATAAAAAAAAAGGTCGAAAAATTAGATAAAAGAATTTGATAAAGGATTTCTGGACAAGTGAAGAACTGTCACACGAACTCAAAGAAGGCATTATTGTGAAGTTGCCTAAGAAATGTGATTTAGCTGACCGAAGTAATTGGAGGGGTATAGCCTTGTTAACCACACTGTCAATAAAGTTATCGCGCAGATCATCGCAAGACGAATATCAGACAGGATAACACCTGAACTGAGGGATGAGCGAGCAGGATTCCGATCACGAAAATCCTACACCGACCATATAAATAGCTTCAGAATAATTATGGAGCAATCAGTCCAATGGCGGTCTCCATTATATCTGACGTTTATTGACTTTTAGAAAGCATTTGACGCTCTACTACACAAAATAATATGGTCTGCTCCCGCTTGCAAAGGAATTCCTGAAAAACTGACCAATCTTATCAAGGCATTACACAGGGGAGCAACTTAACAAATATCTCACGAAAACCAACTAAGCCGTAGTAATCCTTTAAACAAAGTTGTGAGACAAGGTTGTGTTATGCCTGCGCTACTCTTTAACATTGTGCTGGACATAGTAAGGAAAGAAGCCCTTGTAGAGCAACGAGGAATAATGTGGCGGCTGGGAAAACGGTTGTAGGACATATCGAGCCATAACCACAAAAAAGCTTAACCGATACATTTTTTGCATCTCGTTTTTTTGACGAAAATCTATTATTTATGATTGGAAATGATCGATTTTTGTCAAAAAATTAATTTAGAAAATTATGTCGCTTAAGCTTTTTTGGCGGTTATGGCACGATATGTTTGTTGTCACATAGTTACGCATAGTATGTCCAGAAAGCTATAAAATGTTACCAAAGCCGCATCCAGGGCAGGCCTAAAAATAAATGTGGGTAAAACAAAGGCATTGAGAATCAACAGCAATATAATCAGTGTGTTCAAAGACGATGATAATGTAATTGAGGAAGTGAACACCTTTTGTTATTTAGGTAGTACACTAGCAAATATCGGTGGATCCTCTATGTATATTGAAAAGCATTCGGACGGCTCACAAATGTGTGGATATCACAATCATTATCCCGTAACAATAAAATCACGATATTCAACTCAAACGTCAAGTCAGTACTTTTGTATGGGTGCGAGACCTGGAACGCAGCAACACGTGATCTGAACGCTATGCCGGTCTTTATAAACCGTTGCTTGCGGAGTATCCTAAAGATATTTTGGCCAAACACAATATCAAACGCTATGCTATGGACGCGAACACACCAAATACCTATCGAGCGAGAAATCAGAAGGCGAAAATGGAACTGGATTGGAGATACCAAAGAATATGAATTGTATAGAATGCGCATCTGAGCTAAAAAATTAAACATTTTTTGCTTACGCTTCAGATGCGGGGGAAAGTAAAAAGCGCAAGCAAACACACACATTATATTCTTTGCTCTTATCACACACTCTCTCTCTCTTGTCTTCGCTTCGCTACAGCGACAGCGCTTCGTGTTCTTGCTACAGCTTGTCCTTGTAAACCAGTGGTGGGCACTGTGAATGTATTGGTGAACTGTCAATGTATTGAGGTTGCGAGCTACCCACCAAACACAAATCCACACAGTTAAAATATTAATTGAAAATAAAACATTTTCTAAGCCAACAGTCAATTGTAAAAAACTTTTTCAAACTTTATTTTGGTATGGTCCACTGATACAAACTATTTATTTTTTATTTTTTATTTTTTCAAAATAAATATTTGTATTTTTATTTAAAATTTCTCTCCTTCCCTACCATTAAACTTATGAATATCGCTATGAAAAGCATCATAATGTCTTTTAATAGCATATTCCTTTTTTTCTCTTAAATCTTTGATAACATAAAAGGCATTGTCTGTTACCAAATGCGTGCGTTATTTATAATAAAATATTTTTCGCATATCATAAATTTGAAAGGCAACACGTGTGTTTGCTGGACAAATATTCTAGAAAAAAATATGTAAGCATCCGCCTCATGCGCATTCGTCGCTGTCTCATCGACGACTAAATTAAAGAGGGTAAGAATACGTGTGAATTCTCTCAGCACAATTGTGCAAAGAAACGTGCATCAATGTTGTAAACGATTGGTGGGCGGTGTGAAGGTGTTGGTGTTGTCAATGTATTCAGGTTGAGAGCTACCCACCAAACACAAAGCCATGCCGTTAAAATATTAATTGAAAATAAAACATTTTCTAAGCCAACAGTCAATTGCAAAAAAAAAATTTCAAAGTGGCATAAAATGCTGCATTAGGAAGTGTGGGAAATCGAGAAGGAGTTGTAGCAAATTGAAAATATTTAAATATCCTGCACCTGATTTGATTCTTGGTCAAAATTTGGAGAGAAAAATGTCAAATTCCTGAAAATGATTATAATAAAAATTTATATATTTGCGAAAATCATTTCTCGAGCACATATGTTGGAAAAAGAAATTTAAGAGCAGAAGCTATTCCTACAATAGGATTAGGTGTAGAGGACGATTATGGGCATTGATTTCGATCTTCCAAATTCGCCGAAAAAATGTTTGTAATGATGAGATAGAAGCACCTTTTTGCAAGAGTTGCGAAAATGAAACAACATTAACGGAAAAATATAAAAGAAAATATAATAGGCTATTAAAAAAATATAAGAAAATACAGGCAGCTCTAAATACTGAGCGACGGATAAAAAAATATAAAAAGAATATTGTTTCAAAAAATACATTGAAGTCGTCCATTGATTGTCTTCAGAATATAAGCAACGAAACCAAAATTTTCTGTAAGCTTTTGCTAAGTTCTCGTCCAAAAGAGTATTCAGACGATGTCAGATATCTGGCTCAGAATATATTTTATATGTCTCAGTCAACTTATGCCTTTTTACGAAATAAATTGAATCTGAATTTACCTCACGTTTCTACTTTAAACCGGTGGACACCCAAAAAACTTTTACAGCCTGGTTTCAAAAACAGTAGTTTTGAAAACCTTAAACAAAGATGTTCTCAACTTGAAGGCAAGGATTTAAATAACATGGTTTTATTGATGGATGAAATGTCAATAAGGAAGGAGTTGAGATACAACACGCAGCTTGATTTAATAGATGGATTCGAACACACTGGTTTCGAAAGAACCAATAAAATTGCTACGCAAGTATGCGTATTTTTACTTAGGTCGATGTGCTCAAATGTAAATATCGTCATTAATTATTTTATTTCGGAAAATTGTTTAACAGCTGATACTTTGACCAAAATAGTGAAGCATATTATAACTATGTTTAAAAGTCAAGGCGTGAAAGTTAGAGTGCTAGTTTGCGACCAAGGTTCGCCTAATAGAAAATTTTTCTCTAACCTTGGAGTATCAGCTGAAAAGCCATATTTTGATATGGATAACGATAAAATATATTGCATGTTCGACTTTCCCCATTTAATAAAATCTTTACGAAATGGGTGGCTAAAATGTGACTTAAAAACTTCTGACGGCAACGTCAGTTTTCAAGTAATAAGGGAACTTTATGAAATGGAAGCCAACGCAACAACAAAAATGTGTCCGAAACTAACTCGACAGCATATCTTTCCTAATTCTTTTGAAAAAATGCGGGTGAAATTGGCAACCCAAATTTTCAGCAATCAGAACAGTAGTCAAGACAACTAAATTTACTAAAAGTAGTAATGAATTGGCCCTGTTACCTGCCACTTTTTTAGAAAAAATTTACAAAATTATTGATTGCCCAAATAGTGGAACACTTTATGGTGATAATTGCTACAGATCTGCGTTACAATTAAACAACAAAGCTCACAAATATATTCAAGCTTTTCTAAAATACTTAGAAGAACTAGAATTTGCGGATAAAAAGAATAAACTTTTCTTTTTAGACGGGATGAAACTAACTTTAACTATTGGTAGATGAAAATGTTTTTTTATCATGACAAAATCCTTTAATCAGGACAAGTTAGAAAACACTTTTGTTGTATTGCGTCAAAAAGGAGGAAACAATAACAATCCTTCTGTAGCTGAATTAAATGGCATTTTGGCAAAGTTGATAGTCGCTAAAATTGTTCAATCAAGTTCCTCTAGCAATTGTGAGCAGTCTCAGGGCGAGGAAATACTAATTGAAGCAAATTTCGATAGCTCCCATTTAGCTACTGACCAAACAAACACAATCCCAAGTGATGTAAGTCGACATCAGACTTTGACAACCATATCTATGCCGAATATTTTATTGAAGATGTTTTCGATAATTCAGGTGACATTAATATTGAGGTGGTTTCGATGAGATACTTTATTGGTTACGTGGCGTTCAAATTTATACCAAAGCTGGATTGTAGAAAGTGTGAGCAGAACTTAAAAAAGCTGGATGAAGTTTTGGCGGCTCGCAGCGAACTTTTTATATTTTTCAAAAATTATCAGTCATTAACAAGCTTTGGAAACTTAGTTGCTCCGTCTGATGCCTTAATGAATGTGTGCAAGAAGCATATACAGGGTCCGCCATCTAACGTTTTTTTTCAACTAGTGCTTATTTCGTGAATGGTAACACTTAGCCCATGTCTGATTTGACAGATAATTAGTTTTATCGTTCCGCTGAACGAATATGGTTGTGTATACGCTTGAACAACGCTGGGAAATATTGCGACATTACTTTTTTTATTTTGCCAAAAAAAATCATATTTTTTAAGATGAAGCTCATTTTGATCTTGGCGGGTATGTAAACAAGCAAAATTGTCGCATTTGGGGCACAGAAAACCCGCACGCATACATTGAAAAGCCGACGCACCCAAAACGAGTCACTGTTTGGTGGGGATTTTGGTCCAGAAGCATAACTGGGCCATTTTTTTTTTCGAAAATGAGCAGAGCAAGGAGTGGCCGTTACAGTTAATGGCGATCGTTATCGGGCCATGTTGAACGAATTTTTGTTCACAAAAATTGAAGAGAAGGATATTTGCGACATTTGGTTTCAACAGGACGGCGCTACGTACCACACAGCCGAAGCTACACTCGATGTTTTGCGCCCTGTTTTTGAAGATCGCATTATCAGCCGCAGAGCTGATGTCGTTTGGCCACCTCGGAGCTGCGATTTGACACCGTTGGACTATTATTTGTGGGGTGCCGTCAAAGATAAGTGTTACGCCGACAAGCCAGAGACAATTGACGCTTTAAAGGACAATATTTGTGAAGCCATTGGTGAAATACAGCTGCACACAATCGATAATGTGCTTAAAAATTGGACCGATCGTGTAGGCTACTGCATGGCCAGCCGAGGCAGCCATTTGAATGAAATTATTTTTCATTATTAACCGGAAGGATTGTACTTTCAAATAAAAAAAGAAATTTGAGAAAATATTCAGTAGTTTTTTTTATAGCATTTTCAAAAAAAAAAGTTATCTGGCGGACCCTTTACTAATTTTTCATAAAATTTTTAAGGATGAGCCACATAAAGTAGGTATTAAAGCTTATATGATAGAATCATGTAAAAGCGCAACACTAGAATGGTTTGCTGGCGAATGTTGCAATCACAAATTAAAAATACTTAATTTTCTCTTACTCGTACTTCTCCGAAAACACTGTGCCTGGGCTATAAAAAAAGGTAGTTCCAAAGAAAGAAAACTACAAATTCTATCCAATGAATAGCACTACTCTTTCACTTTTATATAAAATTAAAAAAAAATAAAAACACAAAATTTATTAATTAATTCATTAATTATTTGAATTATTTTTACTTTTTTCATTTATAAATGAAAAATTATAATAAAAAGAAAATGAATTAAATTCAGTTTTTCCATCTATATTTTACTTTACTTTTTTGATGCTGATCATTTATATACATACATGTATACTTTAAGGCCCCAATTTTGGCTTCCAAATTTACTTCATTTGAACCTATTTTAACTTATAAACAAAATAATAAAAAACAAACATAAATACACACACGATAGTAGCAGTGCTCGCTCTTATTATGAGCGACATCGCTCCACCCTTCGTTTTTGCGAACGCTTTCGCTCACAGCAATGCGAGCGCAGCGTACACTGCAGAAAGAAATGAGAGTGCGTACGCAGGAAATACCAGTCATAGAAAATTTAAGCTTGTATGTATAAAATTTTATTGTATCACTTCGTAAAATTCGAGCAGCTTTTCCTCGTAATCAGGGTCCTTCTGAGACCGCTGTGCATAATATAATCACTAAATTCGGGGCTCGAGGTTCTGTTGCTGACAATAGATCAAAATAATACGGTCTGCTGATGGAAGGTAGTGACATGTTCAGCAGCCTGTTTAATCTTTTCGTTAAGCTTTGCAATGTTACATTCAATATCATCGTGTGTTCTTAGCGTAATGTTTACCGTACAATGACTACTGAGATATTTTTGGAATCCCAGCCATTTAACACGATTGATCATCTTCACGTATGGGTGAGGTAAATCACTTCCTAAATGGGTTACAGTTTGTAACCATATTGGCAGAGTGTTCCAAGGAGAGATCTAGAGAAGCTTCAACGTGAATTAAATCCCTACATATATATGTATTTCATGACGCCAAAATCTATAACATCCGGATTTTTTTGTATGTCAGTAGGCCAGTAAGTGGGCTCCCCACTAAATGACGTCCAAGCCCATTTTTGAAATTGTGTTGAACAACGCTCGACCTCTGGGTGTAATAAGACGCTATGTATGTACGCCAGAACGTATGTTTTGCATTATAGTGACAACCAAAACAAATGTCTTTAGACTTCTTTCTTTTTAAGGGCCACTCAGACTATTATACTTTCTATTAATACAAATAATAATGTCAAAAATTCAAGTAATACGTGCAAGTGCGATATTATGAATGCAAAATGTCATGACGAATGGTAGATAATACGATAAAAATTTGACATACCATAAGACTTGACCATTTTTTGAAATTTTTCTAAACGATAATACTTTTCATCTGATCAGAGTTGCATTATTACAAAACCAACTAATAAACAAACCAACAAGTCGTCTGTTTCGACGCCGTTGCCGTGCCGTCGTTTATGGCATATATTTTCGTCGTAAACCGGCTATAAATATTGAATATGCTTATCGTATTGAATAATTTTTCGTGTAAGGCATGCCTGAAAGTTAACAAAACTGTCGTATTTTCATTTTCTTTATCTTATTTATATCAAGTACTTTAACCGCCGTCTATTTTCATGGGCCGGCACGACCACAGCTTTCATGAGACTGCTCTGCCGCAGGAAGTCAACGAATAATGTAGGCATGTTAATCCTCAACAGCTGTTTGCTTTCTACTTGTGTTTTTAATGTAATATGAGGTGATGGTGTGAACACAAAATGTAACTTTACGTTAGATTTTTTGACAGTCGAAACAAATGTCTTTAGATTGCTTTCTCGTAAAGTGTGATGAAAGTCTTTATATAGGGTGTTTTTTATTGAGGTATAGAACTTTAAGTTGGCATCACTTTTTTAACTGGCGGCCATTTTGTCAGCTGGCAAGTGATTAATATTTAGTTTGGTTTGCCATTTCATCATGAACAGGTTGACAAAAGAACAACGCTTGCAAATCGTGCAAATTTATTTCGAAAATAATGGTTCATTTCGCGAAGTTTACCGCAAGCTCCGTCCATTTTATGGTCGACATAATCGTCCATCAGAGCAATTAATTCGGTTAACCATGGATTGGCCACCAAGATCGTGTGATTTGACACCATTGGATTATTTTCTTTGAGGATATGTGAAGTCGCTCGTCTACGCCAACAAACCAGAAACGTTAGGGGACTTGGAAGCCAACATTCGTGGCGTTATTGCCAACATACGGCCCCATATGCTCGAAAAAGTGGTTGAAAATTGGACCTGTAGAATTGGCTTTATTCGAGCCAGCCGCGGCGGCCACATGCCCGAAATCATATTTAAACGTTAATGGCATAAAATTATCCTTCCAATAAAGCCAAATTGATGGACATTAAAACGATTTTCTTGTGTTTTATTTCAATTCGAAGTTCTATACCTCTAAAAAAAACACCCTATATATGTATAATAGTCTGAGTGGCCCTTTAATGGCATATCCTTCTTACAATTAAATAAACATTCGATGATTTTGCATAAAAATACTTTTTTTACGTAATCAAAATGATGATGAAATAGTCAATAACAATTCATACACAAACGTACCATTTTTGCATAATAATACGGTAAATTTATAGAACATTAAATCGCTCGGTAATTAACTTTGACTCACACACAGCTTGTGCATACAATAGAACACTTTAAGAAATTATATAAATTTTTCACATCACACTCCTCATACTCGTACTCGTACTAACTCTATAAACCCATCGTTGTTTCTTTTTAATTTCTTTTTTTAACAACTCCAACAATGATTTGTTTGGCATTCCATCATTTTATAACTTAACCCTCCAACAGACAAGACCGTCTCAAGACAGTCTTCTATTTTTGAGTTCCAGTGGCACATTACAAATGTTTTCGCTTTAAAATAAAGAAAACTGTTCTTAGACTACACTTTTTCACAGTTGTTATGCTCCCGCATCATATTTTGACAAATCGTTTGTCAGTTATGACCAATCAAGTGAAAAAAGTCAGCAAATTAGCACCAAAAATTATTGCGCAAATTTAATTTTTTGCAATTATTAAAAAATCAAATTTAGAATAAAGCGATCGACCTCAAAATTTTACCGTAAGTAGTTAATATATCTGTGGCAATAAGGAAAAAGTGCTTAAGTCATATTTTACTGTTTTGCAGGAGAGCACTTTTAAGCTTTGAAGTCGATTTTCAGAAATTTATTTCTTTTACAGTTAAATTGGGAAATTCTCTGTTGAACTTTATTTTTTTAAGCAAACATCGTTCTACACACTTTAAGTAATACATTTAAGTTGAAATATACCAAAGTATAACCTAAATTGAGCTATTCACCCTTATTATGCGTTTCGATTACGTTGCCGCATTCAGTTACGCACGGATCGAAAAATGGTATTCGAAAGAAAAAGAAGAAGAGTAGAGTATGTTTAATCCAGCCGCTTTGTTATGAAACGTGTGAAATAGAAACAGAAAAAAAGCATTTTTGAAATTAGTGCAAAAAAAGCGATTTAACAATTAAAACGAATAATAATAATTAATAATTAAATATTGTGAAAATTTTTATTAAATAACTTCTTGCAATTTTAAGTACAGCGAGATTAAAAACAACGAGATAAGCAAGAGGTATTTGTGGCCAAACTTATCCAGTGTGAAGAATCCTGTCCCGCCGGAGGTGATATTTTCAGTTTTTAGACATAATTGTAGCACAAAAATAAAAATTATTTGCTTTAATTTAATTAAATCCTCAGAAAATATCGTTTTTCGTTGCAATCAAATTTGCCAGCTTTTTATACTGTTCGGGTGTTGTTGCTTTCTACCTGTAATAAATTAAATAAAAATCACATTTCAGTACAAAAAAGAATAAAAGCTTGTGTAGATCATCATTAATTAAACATTCTTTTGCATTTAATACTTACATACTTTGTTTTTTTGAATTAATCACTTTTTGAAGCTAAACAAACAAAAATCGAAAGACTCTCCGTCACTAAGATAACAACTTACAGAAACGTAGTTACGTAGTAGAATACATAGAATCGAAAAAGAAATCGAAGAACGGAACGCAGAATACCAAAGTTGCCAAACGGAGAAAATTTCGATTCGAATCGAAACTCAGAATAGGGGTGATTATTCCAAATGAGATTAGAAGTATAAAAAAGATAAGTCACAATTCATAGTGCTATAACTTCTTGAAATATCACTCAAAATAATTGAGAATTTGACCAGGGGTACTTTCGAGTATGCAGATTATGGAGCTACCATTAGCTCAAAATCAGCTTATCTCGACTTAAGCACTTTTTCCTTTTTGAGTTTTATTATATTTTTGAAGTGAAAAAAATTAAAAACTATGCTTTTGAAACGAAATATTGGAGACCGTCTCAAGACGGTATTGCCGGTTTGTGTGTACAAAGATAACCCCCTTTTTTAATGTTTTCACCTTCGATATGTATATGAAAACACTATTGTTGGCTTATTGTTGTATTATTTTCATGATGATGGATCTTACTAAACGTGTTTATAAGAAAAATATAAATTTTGATAAAATGTCTAATGAACAATTCCTCGAATTCATCGTTCCTGTAGAGAGCAAAGATGAAAGTTTTGAAAGCGATTACAGTCTTAAGGAACCATTTTATGTTTTCGATAGTATCAGATAATGCAAAACAGATCATAGCAGAATGCGTTGAAAGTATGTATGGCTTTAGCTGAGACCACGGACACATATATAAAGGCGGTAAATTTCCGAACTTTAGCACAATGAGCATACCATCGGCTTATTCAACAGTAGTTGAAACCGATCCGACACAAGAGACGTCGACATCAACTACAAACACAACAAAAGCATTCTTTAAACTCAACCTCTTAAACCTCTAAACCCCTCTACAAACTAGTATGGCACAAGCTTCGATGTGCTTACATGTGAAAGAGGCAGTATTTCGAGGATATTCCATTTGGAATTCTTTACTTTTTTACGGATGAAATGACTGAATTCATTGTTTTTGAGGCAACAGCACGCCGCACAGAGAAGTATTTGAACCAAAATGCTGGTAAATACTTTTTTTTAAATTTACATTGCTTGTGAAAAGTTTTTAGGCTGCTCCTTGAAAATAAGAAAAATCGCCCAAAGGGGGAAAAATTCCCTTCAGAGAAACTAATCCTACCTCTAAAAAATATAATTTTTTCATTAACTTTTGCCATACTTTTGTTTAGCAAATGCAACTTTTAACGCCGGGCAAAGTTCAAAACCCTAAGCTTGGACGCAGTAGACCGTTTTCGTCCCGCTTCCTTTTGTAATACAAATATTAAAAAAATGTACTACTTACGCCTTAATATCATAAAAATTAAACTTTAGAGATTTTATTGGAAGGGAGAAGTATCCCTCCCCTCAATACAAAACATTTTATGACTGACAAAAAGGTTTCCTACTCATATTTACCTGTTCAAGATGAGCAAAAACAGAAAAAGATGAAATTTTCAAAAATCACAAAAAAATGGCGCAAACTTTTTCTCTTGCGTCTAAAATTAGGCATTCTTAATTTAATTGTGGCATAAAATGTAATTCTAAATGTAGCTACATTCACTTTTAAAAACCTTCTTCTTTTTTTTTTGTTTGCAAAAAAAATGTTTAATATATATTTTTTTTAATTTTTAAACGAATTGTTTCAACGTTAACATTCAGGATAATTTTTTTGTTTGATCAAATCTTTCAGCGAAAAAAAATTAACGTAATATGCTTATTCGTTTAGCCACAAAAAATGTCATATAAATATGTTGAAACCGAAAAAACCACTCATGCAATTTTCTTCACTTTCCTGACCTTAGCAGTACAAGTATCTCAGAGCTACAACTCACAACTTCAAGTCTTCAAAATTTACAATATGATGTACAATTTTGTTGTGTATTGAGCTGTGTAGTTAGTTCTTAAGACTTCTTTAAATTCTGTGCGCCGAAAAGGTTAATGCTTCTAACGATATATCGGATGAAGAACTGCTTTAACATATTCCAGATTTCCGTGTGGCAATAGTTGCTGGACTTGTTGCCTTGAGAAATAAACGGTCCGTAGGACAATTATCTGCTCAAAAATTGGACGAAGCACTGCCTAGCATATCAGGTATTGGAAAGAAAGAGCTATTCGTTCTGTTGGTGATGTTCGGTTCGATGGTGTCGATTATTTTACTGTTTTGTCAATAGAAAAGCTAAAAAATGGTGAAAATATTGCAAAAAATCTGACATCCAAATCCTTGATTCCAAATGTAAATTGTTTCTGGGAGTATCGCAATGAAAAATAATATATATTTTAACTTACTTTCATCTTTAATCTAATAAAACTTTTTATAAATAAAATTTACCTGTGATTTTTCATTACATGCAAACCGGCAAGACTGTCTACAGACGGTTAGTTCCTAATGTTTTTTTTTCTGTAAATTAAAACTTACGATTCTTTTGACTATATCCACTTAAAAAAATTATTCGGCCATGTTCTGCAAACCGAATCCGAGTAAATTTCTCGTTTTACAAAAATAAATAATGGCATGCATACGAAATTAATATCAGATATGCACCCTTATTCCAGTTGTCAACATCGACGTTACGTCAATACAAAAAAAAAATGAAATTGGCTACTCGCCCACTAGAATAATTTTGTGCTATTGACTTTCTATTTCTGTTCCCTTACGTCCAGCAATTATCATGAGCCTCTAAACAGCAGCCAGTTGTTTTCGACAAGGGTTAAACAAGGCCCAATTTTTCGGTAACAACTGGAATAAGGGTGATGATATTTCAAGCTCTAAAAAATTTAAAACTACAAAAAAGTCTGGAAAAATTTCGCTATTAGTGGATTTAATTTTTCTAAATCCAGCGTTTTTAAATCGACTCGATTTACAAAACAGGGAAGACTGCCCAGTTAGAGGGTTAATTCTTATGTAGAAATAGTATCGTTTATGCTCGTACATACCTATACAATGTATAGTATACATACATACATACATACATAGATAAATACACACCATAGATGGGGTGTATTGCAATATTGTGGAATCTACAATATTTACTGATTGATATTTCAACATGATTACAATAATTTTTTTAATTTTGATTGGTGATTGCAAAATTGCAATGAAAAATCAATATTATTGGTATTGATTTAAAAAATTTTTCAATAAAAATTATCTATTGCAGTAAAAAAACGCAATATTTAATATATTGGAATTTTTTTTTCTTGCAATCAGTTTATAAATTGTCTGGTGTTATATAGTTGTAGGTGTAACTACAAAACGATCTTAGACGCGATGACCAGACATCTGCAGTAGTGCAGAAATAGGATATTTCTTACAACTCTTTCATCGCACGACAAACCATAGTTTTCTTCTAAAATGTTCGCCATAATTCGTCCACTTTTTATTTTGGCTGCAAATCCTTTAAATAAATTTCTAAACTCAACAGTTTTAAAAATACTGAGAGGACCGAATGTAGCGCCTAAAAACATCAAAACTCGTTTTTCCAAACTTCAAGACGAATTTTCTTCATAACTACTTGAATTTTTCATATCCTTCGTATTCTTTTGCGTGTTTAATTCTTAAGTGACGAATGCGAGGTTTGTTCAAAACGTATCGCCAAATTTTGAATTTTCCCAGGTTAAGTATATTCGAATTTTGATTTTTTTGTGGCGTTATGTTGGTACTCATGTCTCTCACTTATGCCGAAAATTTCGGCCATTTTGAATGTTCAGTTAATTGTTGACAGCTGCTTTGCTTGCACGTGTTTTGGCTCATCTTCGATTTTTACCTTGATTCGTGCGGCAGCTTCCATTGCGATGATTGAGCTTTGGTTTCCACGTCATAACCATAAACCCACGATTCGTTCATGCGATGCTTTTTGGTCGAAATTCAGCAATTTTGGTACGAATTTCGCGGCGACCCGTCTCATGCCCAAATCGATATGTCTAGGTCCTCAGCAACTTCTCTAAGGTGATTCGACGATTGGCCAATACCACTTTCTTTACTTCATAAATTTGTTCGTCTGTTGTTGAAGTGCTCGGGCGTTCGGCACGCTCTTCGTCGTTCACATCTTCTCGGCCTTCTGAGAAAATTTATTACCACCGATGAACGTTGCTTTGGTCCAAGGTAGCTTCTCCGTATGCCACAGTCAATATTCGGAATGCATCCGCGCACTTAATTTCGGTTTTCACACAAAATTTGGTACAGGTTCTTTGTTCCATTTTTTTAAATAGGTAAAAATCGAAGACGAGCCAAAACACGTGCAAGCAAAGCAGCTGTCAACAATTAACTGAATATTCCAAATGACCAAAATTGTCGGCATAAGTGAGAGACATGAGCACCAACATTACGCCACAAAAAATCAAAATTCGAATATACGTAACCCGCGAAAATTCAAAATTCGCAATACGTTTTGAACAAACCTCGTATAGTTGGAACTAACACGTAACGAACCTTTTACTTTTGGAAAACATACTCTACATTGGGCTATTATTCCTCTTAACCCTCTTAACATTGGGCTACTATTCCTCTATAATACTGAAGAAACTTTTAAAGAGAATGCAGTTCACTCCACTGATTGCTTTATTTGAACTCTTTTTTTTATAAATCTAAATTAAGTTTTAATGTTTTTTAATTGCATAATGGATAATTTTAAAATTTGATGAATCATATTATGAGCTTAATATTTTTCAATAACAAAATTTACTTACGAAGTTGGTGATATACGTACGTGTAACTGCTTCTAAGTTTTTATACCTTGTTTATTTCAAAAAGCACGATGACGTTGCTGTATCATAATTTTATCCATGTTAAATACTTCTTTTTCAATTTATTGCACTTTAAATATGTTTTAATAATAATATTCACTGATTTTTTAAAACGCACGTGGCGTTGCAAATTTTAACAGTAAAAAGCAATGATAAGTGATATTTTTTTTCATAAAGAGGTATATTACAGACAAGTATAGAGAAAATAATTAATCATAAAATAATAGATGTTTTTTTGATAAATCTGAGTATGCCCCATTATGTTTATCAAAATACGCATGTACATAATTATATTTTTCTTAACAGTCGCAACGGAACATATAAATATACATTTTAAACTGCCAAAAATGAATACAGAAATTTTAAATTCTTGAATTGTTTTACTAATTCATTTATACGTCTGCCTAATATTGACTAAGTTACATGAGATCACGTATAAGCTGACGATGTATTATAAAAATGCTTATTTTTCCAATTTCATTCCAATCGTTTCATGTTGATTGCAGCTTAAAATTTTTCAATAATTTCATTGATTGGAAATTTTTTACAAGCAATAAACTGGCAATACCAATAATTTTTTTTATTGCGATTGCAATAATATTTTTTTATCAATAAATTTGTAGAAAAAATATTGCAATAAAAAGTTTTGCAGTTTTATTGATTGTTATTGCAAACCTGATTTCAATCAGATTTTATTGCAATACTCCCATCTATGATATACATAAATACATATATATTAATTTTAGCCATTAATGTTATTGTTTAAAATGTTGTTGTCTGATCTGCAACTAAAAGAGAAAAATAAGAACCATCATCGTCAGCATTAAAGTCATTTTCATACATAAGATCTTAGTTCACCGCTGAGCTGAGCAAAACTTTTCACATGTTTTTGTATAATTTGCTTTTGACAAAGAAAGAAACTTCAGTTTTTTATTATTTGAAAAAGAAATGACATATAAAAAAGAAAAGTAACTACAAACTGTAATACATACCTACCACTGTGTAACCTTTTAATACAATAAAACTTCTTCGAATAAGAAAACCTACATTGATTGCACAGTCGTAAAACTATCGCTATTGTAGCATAATAAATAAGTGTTACAATAAGAATAAAAAATATGCAAAAACTGCAGACAGAGTAAGCCATACCTAACGTGACCAGATGGTTTTTGCAAAAAGCGGGATTTTGAAGAAAATACCGAAAAGAAGCGGAATTCAAAAATATATATTTTTTAGAAAGCGGGATGTGTAATACACAGTTTTGAATGTACATAATTAGGAAACACAGTTTTCAAATCAAAAGAAACGCTTTTAAATAAACAAAATTATTTATCTATATAAATAAAAATCAAATGTCGTTCGTTGGTAATCGCTTCGATCGCTTCGTAGAGCAGCTGCACCGATTTCGCAATTTTTTTAAATGTCGCATCCACCTCCCATATATATATTTTTTATTTTGAAATATTTTTGCATCTAATGCAGCAAGAAACATGAAATTTTGTGTAAGTAACGATTTTTATAATGCGCGTTGTCTTACAAAAAAAGTTCGAATTTGACATGTGGGCTTGACACCTCCCATAAAGAGAAAATATTTACTTTCAGATATCTGGAAAACTAATATAAGGAGAACTTTGAAATTTTATAGGGATAACTCTGTTGATATTGAGCATTGTCTCTGAAAACAATTTCAGAATTTAAAAAGTAGTCGTGGTGCCTCTCATATAGTGCAAATTTTCGTTTGTCCTCAAAAATAATGCCAGCGTACCGATTTTGCTGATTTGCTTACAGCATATTACTGATGGTCTAGAAGGAACAAGAGACTATTATTTTTTAATTTTTTTAATAACTGAAGTTGGCGTGGCATTTCCTACATAAAATCAGAATTTACTTCAAGATATTTTGGAAGCCAAAACAGTAAAAATTTAGAAATTTTTTCTTAATACCGATAAGAGTACTGGTATTATAAAAAGGAGTCAATAATGGAACAAAAATTGTGTGACCTCCAAAGTAAATTATATATTAAGTTTTTAATATTTTAGTAAATGTGACAAACACAAACTTGAAATTTTGCTTATTCTGCCGATGATAGATTAATGAAAATCAAATAAGAGATTGAAAATTTCAAACTCCAAAAAGCGAGATAAATCGGGATAGAAATTCGAGGCGGGATCGACCTATGAAAAGCGGGATAATCCCGCCTAAAGCGGAATGTATGGTCAGGTTAGCCATACCACACATACCAGCGATGTAAAGAATATTCTTATTCGTATTCGCGATTTTAGGACATTTTCGATTCGTATTTGTCTTATTCAGGCGAGTATTTCTCATATACTTCCTTTACATAAAATAAATAAAATTTAAAAAACAAAGTCAATGGACTAAAAATACTAATTCGAAGAAGTAATACACTGAAATAGTTACTTACTCACTACATCGAATTTCTGTCTCTCTGTGCTTTCGATCTAATATAAGATTTTGTTTTCTTCTTTTTCATCATCATTCTAGTTTGATGATCCTAAACAATAGCAAAACATCGATGTTTTCTTTCGATGCATCGAAGTGAGAAATTGTATGCAGAACGTGTACTCGTATATTGATATATAAGCTTGTATACATATGTATATGTGTTGGCATGATTCAAGTTTGTACATGTAAACCTGAGCCCATCCGTGATCGTATCCGCTGACTGTAATAAGGGTGAATATTCAAATCGTTGACGGGCGTTTATTTGCACAATTGTGCTGAGTACATTCCCACGTATTCTTAGGGCCTGGTTCACTATATCGACAAGTAGAACGTTGTCGCACACTTACATTGGAAACAAAAACAAAATTTCAGAATTTGCTTTTGTTGTGAATGTAAGTGTGCGACAAGTCGAACGCTGTCGATATCGTGAACCAGCCGCTTATTCTCTTTCGTTTAGTCGTCGATGCTACAGCGACGAATGCACGTGAGGCGGGTGCTTACATGCATATGTATTTTTTTTTTTCAAGTATATTTATCCAGCAAACAGGTATATTATTTAAAACTGATGATACTAGTATGCGATAAATATTTTATTATAAATAACGCATTTGGTAACATACAATGCTTTTTATGTTGTCAAAGCTTTAAGAAAGAAAGTAAATATGTCATTGAAAGGCAATATTATGCTTTTCATAGCGATATTCATAAGTTTAATGCTAGGGAAAGAGAAAACTTTTTAAATAAAAATGAAAACATTTATTTGGAAAAAAAAAAATAAAAAAATGGTTGCTATTAGCGGACCATACCAAAGTGAAGTTTGAAAAAGTTTTTTTCAATTGACTATTTACTTAGGGCCAATTTCACCAACTCTATTTAAATATCAATTCATATTAAAATGTCGATTTTCAGTAATTTTTGCATGGAAAAATGGCTTTTAAATATGAATTGATATTTAAATAAGTTGGTGAAATTGGCCCTTAGAAAAGGTTTTATTTTCAATCAAGTATGTATTTCAATTAGTGTTTTTCATACGGGATTTCCCGGGATCCCGCACAATTTCCGTGAAAGAAATCCCATGATATATTTGCGGGAATTCCCGGGATTTTTTGTCTGATTTTATTATGGCAACTTTAGTTCACATGTACACATTCCTTGATGAGTGTCGTTATTCACTTATGAAGGTGATGGTGCAATAATAAGGTGATGGTAGTAGCACAAGAGCTAAAATTTAACAACAACAACTTATATTGTGTTGATTTTGCAGTAAAGAAAACGCAGTTTCGATTCAAAGAAAATCATTTTCATTAAAAAAGAATTGCAATTTTTTGAAGGAAGTGGTGAAAAAACTGAAAGTGTCCAGAGATTATATAATGCTCTTCTGACTATAATGCCAACATCCGTAGAAAGTGAACGTATTTTTTCATTAACAGGAGTTTTTTTTTTTAATTAAATTAGAAATAGACTGTCGAACGATTCTATTAATGCTTATTCTGTACTAAAGTCCTATTTTCAAAGCAAGATTTTGTAATATTTTTTTTAATAATGTAATTTGTTTTTTTTTTGTTTGCTTTATATCAATGCACTTGACTTTCCATTTACATATGTATAATATTGATATTTATGCATTACTATTATATAAAGAACTGAAATTATATTAGTTTTTCGACTAATGTGTTTATAAAACGTTATTGTTATTTGTTTTTTTTGTCGAATTAAATTAAATTAAAAAATATTTTGTTTAGTTTTGCACTGGGCAGGAATTCTCGGGAATTCCCGGGAAACTGAAAAGTCGAATGCTGTGAATTCTTATAAGCGATTGAATCGGGGGCATGTGGGGCTCAGACAGACGATAAAATTATAAGGTTGAAAAATTTACTTTTCGATGATGGGGGTTGCAGCCTCCCAAAAAACTTTCTACCTTCGTCTTTGACTATATCCAGTTCGAGGATTAACAAGAATTTTAATTAGCAGATATTTTGTTTGCAATATTTCATGTCACTCTACTTCTGTAGGAATTTTAAAAATACCCACAAAATTTTTTTTACAAATTGAAAGTTCCAAATACGTTGATATTCGGGCTGGTTGCTGGTCGTATTATTTTTTACTTGTAATGCCGAGTAAACATTATAACATTTTGTGACATCGTGTGTACTCGCGGCAACGTTTGTCATTCCCGATATTTTTCGTTGTGTGACATTGCTTTCCATGTAAAAACTATAATGTGAACGGCATTGCACACATTTTGAAAATGACACCACAAAATGATGACGCTAGAAATGCCAGATGTGTACTCAGGCTACACTGTGTGTAGCTTTTTTGGTATGTCTGAATTTAGGGCCAAACCCAAGATGTCGACAACGTTCGACTTGTCGCACACTTACATTCAAAACAAAAACAAATTTTAATATTTTGTTGTGCAACAAGTCGAACGTTGTCGATATCGTGGGTCAGGCCCTTAACTGCATCATACACGGACTTCATCAATTCATCAGCTGAAAGTTCATGGGCCTTAAATAGAATTTCGCTCAGTGTCATTATAAAATAATACTTTGATACATAATTCTATTTGGCAGTCGTAGCAATTGTTACATCTGTCTATCTCCACTTACAGAATGTAAGAACATCAATTTCAACTGTAATAAAGAATCGTTTTCTATTTTATTCTATTATTTAATGTTTTTAATTTTTTTTTTATTGTACCAGAATAGTAGATGTCGCAGTCGCAGTCGCCGTAGTCGTTGTCGTTTTAGACGTCGTTGCTTTCAACTTCTCAATTACATACTTGTTACAAATGACCACTTTTGTTAAAAAGCAAACATTTTCTCTGTTTTCTTCTTACTTCTTCGGTGTCTGTCGGTCGTACCTTTTAATTTTACATTTTGTTTCAAAGCACTAAAACCACTATAATCAGATTATTTTTCTGTTCTTAATACTATTCCTGCAGACGTTTTGTGTTTTGTAACTAAACTGCAACTTAATAGAAATTTAAAAAAAAATAGCAAAATAAGTTTTAATCCCAACTCTTGGTTTGGTCGTGGAGTGGACCACGCCAGCTTTGGCGGCAAGACGAGACTTGTTCATTCGATAATTTCCTACTTGTTTGTTACCTTTTGTTGTTGCGTCGGCTGGTGCTCATCTTTGCTTTAATATTTTTCCTTGTGGCAGGAACCACTCAGTTTTGTTACTTCCATACATTTTTAAATCATTTGCTACTGGTTACAAAAGAATTTTGTGTCTTACTTCATGTTTCTAAAACAAGTAAGAGTGCTATATTCGGCTGTGCCGAATCTTATATACCCTTCACAAATCATGAAATATAAAGAAAAGACATGCGTGCATATGTACGTATGTACATATGTATATATGTAGATACGTAGACATGCGTAATTTTATGAGAAAACTTTCGTATCCGTTACCAATTAAACTGCAATATGCAGCGCAAAACTGCATTTTAAATGTATCTTGCGCACAAAAGATTCCTTAACTGACGCTTGCTTTGTTAATATGACTGTGTGTGCTTAACAGCGACCTTGTATAAATACATACTTTCAAATTTATTTGGCCTGTTCTGAAAATCATGGTGATTTCAAATCACGTGATTTCAAAAGTAAACCACTAATAGCTGACTTGATAGTGGGTTTTCATTGTATTTTAAGTTTTTGTCATTTATAATAGAATATTTTCCTCCAACTTCCAACGCTTTCAATCGTGCAATTTAAAAAAGCAATTATTTAGTTTTCATTAATTTTTTTAAATCACCGTGATTTGGCATGTCGTGATTTGCAGAACAGGTCCGTGTGAATTAAGTCAAGTGAAACTGAAATATAGGCACTTTGCAGTAATATGCACGGGTATAAGGGTTAAAAAATAAGTGTTTTTATATATATACACACAATATATTTTAGTTTATAAAACTTTTTTCATTTACTCTTCCGGAAATTTTTTTAAAAAATGTACATTGGTGCGACTCACTTCAAAAAAAGTTTTTGTTACCCCTCAATATAATGTCATAAATATCGCTCGTTTATTAAAAAAACTAGTTTATTTTAATCTTTAAAGTTTTCAATTTACACACAACTTAATCGAAAACAATAATTTTATTTGTCTCTCGATAGTTAAGTATACAAGATATGGTATGAAATTTTTACACAATATGAATAACAATATGAGGATTTTGCATCATTAACACAAAAATCCCATTTGTTGATATATAATGTTTTTTTTCGAAAATGAGCGATATGTACATATGTAGCTTGTTAAGTTGCAAATAACCTACTAGCAGGAATACAAACTGGCTTTAGATTATATCTATATATATAAAAAAAATTTTTCTTTTTTTTTGAAAACGCAACGCTTCTCCTTAGGTAAGTTTATTTAGCAATTGAATAATTAAGTTATTTTCGGACCCAGCAAAAAAGACATGCAAAAGAAATAGTTATTGCATGGGTTCAATTCAGGTGCAAAACGCAAGATTTTAACACTGACGTGTCACTGGCGCCATGGGTTAACATTTAACAAAACTGCTCGTCATTGAAATGAGTGCTTAGAACCCATAAAAGTTCCCTGATTCGATGACGTTTTTCACAAAACAAAAAAATCTTGTCTCAGCCAGGATACGAACCTTGCTGTTAAGACTGTTAAGACACACTCTCTACCACCGAACTATTGCACTCTTATTATTTGGTGGAGATAAAACTTGTTTTATGACAATGTGTCAAAGCGTTGATTTAATTCTGTTTTTACATACATGCCTATTTCGTGTGGATATTTATTCCAATATTAATTACCCAGTAATATTGCATGCGTTTTTGATGAGTTCAAAAACTATAGATTTATTACGATTTGCGATGATCTTTAGAATGCATTCGAAGACACAAATGCTAAAGAAAGCATGAAACACTATTAAATTTGGAACGCATTAATTTTTTTGCTGGGGAAAACATTAATAAATTTATCATTTGCAATGATAGATATACATACGAGTACTTAGATACAAACATTCATGTAGGTATTACATACATACTTATTTACATATGTATATACATATGTACATAAGCACCTACATATCTAATTAAACTAAGTTTTAGATCTTTAAAATAAGTGCAAAATGACAATAAAACAAAATGTGAATCAAACATTCGTTCTGAAAATAGAAGAACGTGAGTTCATATTCTCATCTCAACATTTATGTTTTTTTCCTACATATTAAAAAATATTTCTTTCATATACTAAAACATACATATACATATATATGTATCTATTTACATACATACATTTGTGTGTAGATATATACTATAAAGGAGTTTTTCTGAAGAATATTAGAAAATATAAAACAAATAGGTACCTACATACATATGTATATGTACCTATTTGAATCTTTTTTAAAAAATATACCTACCTACATAGGTATTTATATACATAAGTACCTTCATCATTAATTGAACTAAGCCAGTGAATCAATCCCTGCCGATTGCCTATATACAAACACCATCTTAATTAAGTGAAGCACTTTTTACTAAATTTATTGAAAAAAGAAACAAAAACCTCATGAGAAAGAAAATACCAACAACAACAAGCACCATCAAACAAACAATCTTGTCCACTTTAAAATATTTATAAGAAATCCATGATCTTTAGCAAGCGATTTACTTTTTTTTAACATATGTACATATAGATACATACACAATACAGACCTTAGCAAACGAATTTATATTTACTTGTGCATATTTATATACATATGTATATGTACTCGTATGTATGTATCAACATGTCTTTAAAAAAAAATCCATAAGTTCTCAACATAACAACCAGTGTTGCCAGAAAATGATGGTGAGATAATGCTAAATCGGTCAAAAAATTCTGCTAAAATGTTCTATAGAAGAAAAGTATAATGCTAGATTTAAATGTAGAAAAAATTATTGAAATAGCTTTGAATTTCATGTTTATACAAACTCATTAGTATTTACAGGTATTTTTATAGGAAATGTTGCAATTACGTTTAAAAGTTTTTAACGCACTAATAATCCACAATGACAGCAAAAAGCGTTTGGGATAGTTTCATTGTTGCCATTTTAGCATTTTCACTGCTAGATCTTGCATTTTCATTAGTTAAACAGCATTCAACTTGCAAAAAATTCTGCTAAATGCTTTCTTGCAGTATTTGTTGAAAATATAAAATTTTAATTTCTTAAAAAAATTCTTCTGTATGGAGGATTTTTCTCATAAATGTACATGTATTTATTGCAGGGTAAAGGTTCCCTGATGATCTACAGTGAAATGCGCATATGATCCAGCTGACCATTCAATAATCAATTTCAATGTACATACGTATTTTTAATAAACAAATATTTTACTGAATAAGTAAAATAATAATTTGAGATTATTAGTGCGTTAAAACTTTTTTTAACGTTATTATAACATTTAAAAAAAACCACAATCATTAACTATTTTATGTTTGTATGTGCTATAAAAATACATGCAAATACTAATGAGTTTGTATAAACATGAAGTTCAAAGCTATTTCAATAATTTTTTCTACATTTAAATCTAGCATTATACTTTTCTTCTGTAGAACATTTTAGCAGAATTTTTTGACCGATTTAACATTCTCTCATCAGTATTTTCTGGCAACACGGGATAGTTTGCTACTTCAAGTGTAGAGATGTATATGTATTTATAATTGTATGCATGTACAATGTGTACGCCAACCACTACTTTGATACAAAGCGAGCACGTTACTACCCAGCGGGAAAACTCAGAATATCTTCTTCAGGCCTTATTAAATCAATTACTATTTTTATCTAACTGCTAAAGAATGCCTTATAGAAGGCCGCGACTCTTTTGCATAAAAGATAAGATACACATTCCACATTCCCTTCTATGAAAAGGGGGAAGAGAAGTAAAATTTTTTGCGTGTATTTTTACCAAACCAAAAGTAAAATCGATTAATTTGAAGACAGAATTGCTGGCAAAAGAGGCGAAATGGAAAGGCAAAAATGATATAAGAGTGGAATGGAGCGAGTAGACCTTGTACATTCAAAAGAAGGAGTACAAAGGCCTTCTAGAAGGTATCCTTGCTCTTTATTTTTCCCGCTGGGTAAAAATCGTACAAGTATAAAATTGGTATTTGCAAAGATGTGTATGTATGTACATATGTATACACATATCGAAAGAAAAAATATATACAAACTAGGAGAAGTGTTCATGCAATTTTCTTGCAAATAATCTACGTAAACCAAATGTTGCCGATTTTTTAATTGTAGGGGACGAATACATGCTTTATTGTTGTACAATTGCAAATAGATATATAAGTATATCGATTCACACCGAAGTCGATATTGCGCTAATAAATATCTATACATATATAATTGCAAGGCTTAATTTTTAAAACAATTGCCTTATTTATAAAAAATAGTTTATATTTTTAAGCGCACAATTTTCATCACATGTAGCATATATTATGTTCATGGAAAAATATATGAAAATGAATCAGACTTTGGAGATTTGTGTGATCCATCTGGCTCATTTCTTGCAGTTTGTAAGGCTGATTTTGCATCTGGCATTTCTTGTGTGCCATGTGCCAAAAAAAAGCGTAACCAGTAATTACTACGGAAAAACTGTTTGATTCAGACATGTACATATTTATTGATTTAAACTGTTTCCAATAATGTTGGATTCCATAAAATTGTCTATTAGTTATGCATGAAACTGTTCAACTTAATAAATATGTACATACGTGTCAAAATAAAAAAAAATTAATAAACTAAAAAGTTATTAAACTGTTAAGCCCCATGGTAACTTTTGGCCCACCCTGTACAAGTGTTGAATTAATTGTTTAATTGTATCGCTGTGTGTACAAAGTACCAACATTTTATAAATATGTATGTACACACTTTAAAATTTTTGAATTAAATTGGGTGAACCTGGAATACATATATGCATGTGACCAAAATATGCATAAGTAGGTATAAGGGTTAAAAATGTGTATTTGTTTTTAATAAAACAACGCCAGATATCAGTAAATGAGTTCAAATTTTCAGCATGATTCCACCATGATTTTTCCATTGGAAAATCCCTTTCATTTGACAGCCATATCAAAAAAGTGTGAAAAATAGCGGTTCGCAGCTTTGGGCGGCTACCACGTTTTTTGGCTATGGAATATCCACACGTTGATCCTGTCGTAGTAGTTAGGTATATCGTATATGTACCTATAAGTTCAAAGTATGTATGTAAATATGTATGTAGGTATATGTATTATTTCCCACAATGTAACTTAATTTAATTTCTGTTCGAAAAAGTAGAAATCACAAATTGATTTTTATTTATTCTCGAAAAAATAAAAATCGGAAAATAATTATTTCTATAATTATTATTTCAGTAGGCTATAGTTCGTATCTCTCTTTAAGCCAAATTACATGTGATAATTTTTAAGGAACAAATAACACCAAAGTTAATTGTAAATATTCTGACAAACACTAGCAGAACGAAAGCACTAACAATTATTTCTGCTGGAAAAAAGAAAAATCAGAAAATAACAATTATTTCCAGTTAAAATATAAAAATCAGGAAATAACAATTATTTCTGCTTAAAAAATAAAAATTATAATTTTAAAATTGGAGCTTAGAAAATAGTTTAGAATAATTAAAATGGTGTGATTGTCCACTTTGTTTGATGCTTCCTTGTATGTAGTTTTGCCTTTTTTCTATGAAAATTCAACAATAATTATTATTTTTTGTCCCTGATTAATTTTTTTCCAAAAATATATTTATTGAAAAAAAATTTCATCTAAGTTCGAAACTCAGCATAGAAGTTATGACAAACCGACTTCTTACTTATTAACCACGTTAGCCTTTAAATCTTATGCATTTTGTTACATATACATAGATTATATTCAGAAAACAAACAAGCAAATCAAACACAATCCTATTCCCTTTGAAATATTTATAAAAAACTAATGCTCTTTAACAAGCGCTTATTTACATTATACCGACATAGCAAACGAATTTATACATATACATATGCATGTATGTATACTTGGGCACATTGAATATACATACATACGTATTTACAATCATACATACATATGTGCCCTTAATTATGAAAGTGGTCTAAGTCATATGCATATATTTCTGCATCGAAATATGAAATAAATCTGTAATAAACTTGAAAAAATATTTAATAAATATTAAATAAACTTCTATTAATCGACACTAGTACAACTATAAGTTAAAATGTAGCATAATATAAAAATATTTTTTTAATTTCTTCAAATGTAATCTATTAAAATATCTCGATGAAAGAAATATATGACTTAGACCACTTTCATAATTAAGCGCACATACATATATTTTTTATATATTTTATCAACAGGCATTAGTTAGCACAATACTTTATTTGTATACAAAAAAAAATCCTATTTCTTACCACAAACAACTTAATATTCTTTCTTCAATACGTTTGCTAGCATATTGTTGCTGTGCGTAGAGTTGACTACATACACACGTACAAACAATTGGATATTCTTCTTTCAATACTATTTGTAGCGTATTGTTGTTGTTGTAGTTGTTCATATGAACACTCTTATGCATATACTTGTGTGTGTATGTTCGAGTGAATGGTCTTCATGGTAGCGTATATTTATACATACATCCATATAAACATACAGTTTTTTGCATGACTCTACTGATTGTTATACACATCAATTCATATGCATGCCTACGAAAAAGCATGTGCCAAGCAAAAACACCATAAGGCAATGTCTATGTATTGGTGACAAAAAGGGGTTTAATACGAAATAATGCTTGTTAAAGAATATGTTTAACTAAAGTAAATATAATGTAAATTCAAGCAAGCTTCAGCGGTGGAGTAGCTAGTGAGGTTAGTAACAGCATTAAATATTGTTGGTTCTACGCACGGCAAATTTTTTGGTAGATTTGTAAAAAATGTGTGATAAAACTTTATATATAGAAAATGCAAGAACCGATTCTTTATTTTTGCTGATTTTCAATACCAATCGTGCCAAGACAAATGCGGTCGATTCAGTCCAATTCCGAGCTCTCTAACTCTTTTAGGAGCTTCATACAATCACTTTCAAGCAACACATAGAAAATCCGTACATGCAGACGGTCAGACTGTCAGACGGTCAGACGGACAGACGGACATGTCTTTTTTTCATCTCCTATTCATAAGGATCCAGAATAACTAACTTTATTTCGCCGCAAATGAATATTGTAGAAGTTACAAAAATCTGGACAAACCTATATATACCCTTTACCATTTTTGGTGAAGGGTATAAAAAATCCATAAGTTCTCAACATAACAACCAGTGTTGCCAGAAAATGATGGTGAGATAATGCTAAATCGGTCAAAAAATTCTGCTAAAATGTTCTATAGAAGAAAAGTATAATGCTAGATTTAAATGTAGAAAAAATTATTGAAATAGCTTTGAATTTCATGTTTATACAAACTCATTAGTATTTACAGGTATTTTTATAGGAAATGTTGCAATTACGTTTAAAAGTTTTTAACGCACTAATAATCCACAATGACAGCAAAAAGCGTTTGGGATAGTTTCATTGTTGCCATTTTAGCATTTTCACTGCTAGATCTTGCATTTTCATTAGTTAAACAGCATTCAACTTGCAAAAAATTCTGCTAAATGCTTTCTTGCAGTATTTGTTGAAAATATAAAATTTTAATTTCTTAAAAAAATTCTTCTGTATGGAGGATTTTTCTCATAAATGTACATGTATTTATTGCAGGGTAAAGGTTCCCTGATGATCTACAGTGAAATGCGCATATGATCCAGCTGACCATTCAATAATCAATTTCAATGTACATACGTATTTTTAATAAACAAATATTTTACTGAATAAGTAAAATAATAATTTGAGATTATTAGTGCGTTAAAACTTTTTTTAACGTTATTATAACATTTAAAAAAAACCACAATCATTAACTATTTTATGTTTGTATGTGCTATAAAAATACATGCAAATACTAATGAGTTTGTATAAACATGAAGTTCAAAGCTATTTCAATAATTTTTTCTACATTTAAATCTAGCATTATACTTTTCTTCTGTAGAACATTTTAGCAGAATTTTTTGACCGATTTAACATTCTCTCATCAGTATTTTCTGGCAACACGGGATAGTTTGCTACTTCAAGTGTAGAGATGTATATGTATTTATAATTGTATGCATGTACAATGTGTACGCCAACCACTACTTTGATACAAAGCGAGCACGTTACTACCCAGCGGGAAAACTCAGAATATCTTCTTCAGGCCTTATTAAATCAATTACTATTTTTATCTAACTGCTAAAGAATGCCTTATAGAAGGCCGCGACTCTTTTGCATAAAAGATAAGATACACATTCCACATTCCCTTCTATGAAAAGGGGGAAGAGAAGTAAAATTTTTTGCGTGTATTTTTACCAAACCAAAAGTAAAATCGATTAATTTGAAGACAGAATTGCTGGCAAAAGAGGCGAAATGGAAAGGCAAAAATGATATAAGAGTGGAATGGAGCGAGTAGACCTTGTACATTCAAAAGAAGGAGTACAAAGGCCTTCTAGAAGGTATCCTTGCTCTTTATTTTTCCCGCTGGGTAAAAATCGTACAAGTATAAAATTGGTATTTGCAAAGATGTGTATGTATGTACATATGTATACACATATCGAAAGAAAAAATATATACAAACTAGGAGAAGTGTTCATGCAATTTTCTTGCAAATAATCTACGTAAACCAAATGTTGCCGATTTTTTAATTGTAGGGGACGAATACATGCTTTATTGTTGTACAATTGCAAATAGATATATAAGTATATCGATTCACACCGAAGTCGATATTGCGCTAATAAATATCTATACATATATAATTGCAAGGCTTAATTTTTAAAACAATTGCCTTATTTATAAAAAATAGTTTATATTTTTAAGCGCACAATTTTCATCACATGTAGCATATATTATGTTCATGGAAAAATATATGAAAATGAATCAGACTTTGGAGATTTGTGTGATCCATCTGGCTCATTTCTTGCAGTTTGTAAGGCTGATTTTGCATCTGGCATTTCTTGTGTGCCATGTGCCAAAAAAAAGCGTAACCAGTAATTACTACGGAAAAACTGTTTGATTCAGACATGTACATATTTATTGATTTAAACTGTTTCCAATAATGTTGGATTCCATAAAATTGTCTATTAGTTATGCATGAAACTGTTCAACTTAATAAATATGTACATACGTGTCAAAATAAAAAAAAATTAATAAACTAAAAAGTTATTAAACTGTTAAGCCCCATGGTAACTTTTGGCCCACCCTGTACAAGTGTTGAATTAATTGTTTAATTGTATCGCTGTGTGTACAAAGTACCAACATTTTATAAATATGTATGTACACACTTTAAAATTTTTGAATTAAATTGGGTGAACCTGGAATACATATATGCATGTGACCAAAATATGCATAAGTAGGTATAAGGGTTAAAAATGTGTATTTGTTTTTAATAAAACAACGCCAGATATCAGTAAATGAGTTCAAATTTTCAGCATGATTCCACCATGATTTTTCCATTGGAAAATCCCTTTCATTTGACAGCCATATCAAAAAAGTGTGAAAAATAGCGGTTCGCAGCTTTGGGCGGCTACCACGTTTTTTGGCTATGGAATATCCACACGTTGATCCTGTCGTAGTAGTTAGGTATATCGTATATGTACCTATAAGTTCAAAGTATGTATGTAAATATGTATGTAGGTATATGTATTATTTCCCACAATGTAACTTAATTTAATTTCTGTTCGAAAAAGTAGAAATCACAAATTGATTTTTATTTATTCTCGAAAAAATAAAAATCGGAAAATAATTATTTCTATAATTATTATTTCAGTAGGCTATAGTTCGTATCTCTCTTTAAGCCAAATTACATGTGATAATTTTTAAGGAACAAATAACACCAAAGTTAATTGTAAATATTCTGACAAACACTAGCAGAACGAAAGCACTAACAATTATTTCTGCTGGAAAAAAGAAAAATCAGAAAATAACAATTATTTCCAGTTAAAATATAAAAATCAGGAAATAACAATTATTTCTGCTTAAAAAATAAAAATTATAATTTTAAAATTGGAGCTTAGAAAATAGTTTAGAATAATTAAAATGGTGTGATTGTCCACTTTGTTTGATGCTTCCTTGTATGTAGTTTTGCCTTTTTTCTATGAAAATTCAACAATAATTATTATTTTTTGTCCCTGATTAATTTTTTTCCAAAAATATATTTATTGAAAAAAAATTTCATCTAAGTTCGAAACTCAGCATAGAAGTTATGACAAACCGACTTCTTACTTATTAACCACGTTAGCCTTTAAATCTTATGCATTTTGTTACATATACATAGATTATATTCAGAAAACAAACAAGCAAATCAAACACAATCCTATTCCCTTTGAAATATTTATAAAAAACTAATGCTCTTTAACAAGCGCTTATTTACATTATACCGACATAGCAAACGAATTTATACATATACATATGCATGTATGTATACTTGGGCACATTGAATATACATACATACGTATTTACAATCATACATACATATGTGCCCTTAATTATGAAAGTGGTCTAAGTCATATGCATATATTTCTGCATCGAAATATGAAATAAATCTGTAATAAACTTGAAAAAATATTTAATAAATATTAAATAAACTTCTATTAATCGACACTAGTACAACTATAAGTTAAAATGTAGCATAATATAAAAATATTTTTTTAATTTCTTCAAATGTAATCTATTAAAATATCTCGATGAAAGAAATATATGACTTAGACCACTTTCATAATTAAGCGCACATACATATATTTTTTATATATTTTATCAACAGGCATTAGTTAGCACAATACTTTATTTGTATACAAAAAAAAATCCTATTTCTTACCACAAACAACTTAATATTCTTTCTTCAATACGTTTGCTAGCATATTGTTGCTGTGCGTAGAGTTGACTACATACACACGTACAAACAATTGGATATTCTTCTTTCAATACTATTTGTAGCGTATTGTTGTTGTTGTAGTTGTTCATATGAACACTCTTATGCATATACTTGTGTGTGTATGTTCGAGTGAATGGTCTTCATGGTAGCGTATATTTATACATACATCCATATAAACATACAGTTTTTTGCATGACTCTACTGATTGTTATACACATCAATTCATATGCATGCCTACGAAAAAGCATGTGCCAAGCAAAAACACCATAAGGCAATGTCTATGTATTGGTGACAAAAAGGGGTTTAATACGAAATAATGCTTGTTAAAGAATATGTTTAACTAAAGTAAATATAATGTAAATTCAAGCAAGCTTCAGCGGTGGAGTAGCTAGTGAGGTTAGTAACAGCATTAAATATTGTTGGTTCTACGCACGGCAAATTTTTTGGTAGATTTGTAAAAAATGTGTGATAAAACTTTATATATAGAAAATGCAAGAACCGATTCTTTATTTTTGCTGATTTTCAATACCAATCGTGCCAAGACAAATGCGGTCGATTCAGTCCAATTCCGAGCTCTCTAACTCTTTTAGGAGCTTCATACAATCACTTTCAAGCAACACATAGAAAATCCGTACATGCAGACGGTCAGACTGTCAGACGGTCAGACGGACAGACGGACATGTCTTTTTTTCATCTCCTATTCATAAGGATCCAGAATAACTAACTTTATTTCGCCGCAAATGAATATTGTAGAAGTTACAAAAATCTGGACAAACCTATATATACCCTTTACCATTTTTGGTGAAGGGTATAAAAAGGTTTATAAGTTTTCATAAGCAATCAATCTTAATCCTTAGACTTGCTTAAAGTGCAACATATTATTTTGAAATTAATTTCAGGCTAAAGAACATACAACAAAAAGTTAATGAACGAACGCATGAATCAAGAAATACATTCTGTGTGCAGGCAATTTTATGTTCATGACGATGTTAAAAATATCTGAACATTAACATCTGTATACTCGTTTATTCGTGCCACTTTTGATTTCCGCTTATGATTTCTAATTAATAGCGACTAGATTTGCTTGATTACGAAGCGGCAAACGATTTGTTGTTAAATAGACAAAGATTTTTCGCGAGGGCTGTGGCACAAAGTGCTTTAATTATTCTTCACTGGAAATGGTGATTTTTTTTTTGAAGAATATTTTCTTGAATAAAATCTTGTTTCATATATTTTAGTTTAGCGTTTTGGTGTTTCCAATTATTAACAATAAAGTGGATTCTTACTCCCACTCAATGTAATTAGTTAACATTGCTAAATAAGTACCGAGTATAATACGTATGTTTGGAAATTTCGCTTCTTTTTTTTTAGTTAAGCAACGTCTATATGCATTTCGTTCCTTCTTATGGAACTTATTAGTACATTTCAACCCAAAAGTTTTTGAAATAAGCTAAAAACTTTCATATGTTTATAGCAAGACTCTTAATAGGTTATTGAGAATCACACTATACAAACATAATAAGTTTTAAAGTCTCAAACAAAAATCTGTATAAAACAAGCAACCTTATTCGATTCTGCATCAATTCTCATTTTCTATTACCTTTTTTTTATAACTAGTTGCCCATTGGAGAACAATAACAAAATAAATTCAGTAAAGTGCGACTGTGACTCGCACACGGAGGGTTCCGTACGGACACTACATATCGTCACCTAAAATGCCAAATAACGTATCATTAAAAAAATTAAAAAATAATTTTTTTTATTGATTGTGATTCACTATATCATATTACATAAGTGTACAAAATTTTGCAGGTCTTATACAAAAACTACTCAAGTTATAAGCAAAATTCAAAATAACGTATCATGCATGATTTTCTTAAACAATATAACGTATCATCCATTACTCATACGAATTAAAAAAAAACTACAGAGCATTTATTTTTCTGTTTTTAATTGAAGTAAGCATTGACGTTTTATTTTCTATATGTATGTATATTCAATTTAATTTAATTTTAGTTTTAGTACAAATTTTTGTCATTCTGAAAATTTTTTCAAAAGCGGAAAGAAAAGCAAAGAAGTGTTGTGATCCAACAGGTTTCATATATTACAAAACCAATACTAAGGATGACTATCAGCTTCTCCACAAAGGACTACCAGAAGTCTAGAAGTCAGCAACCTAAGCGATTGCATTCGCAAACACTTATCATTTCCAAAAAGAAATAGCAACATATGCAAGATCTAAGGGTCCTTATTATGAGTTGCATTCGATATTCGACCTTCACTGGCTGTCGAAGATCGAAAGTTGCTCATAATAAGGTCCAAAATCTTTGCTTCCAGCAGACTGTCATTTCTTCTATGATAGTATACCTTTTGAATAACTAGTAAACTAATAGCTGATTATCTTATATTTTTTTTTGTTATTCTTATTCTCTCTTAATAAATTAAAATACTTTTTTCTTCTTGTCTTCTTTAGAAAACACCAAAATTTTTTTTCAATTATTAATAAAAAGTATAATTTTATTTTAGCTTTAATTTTTCCATATATTTTAGAAAGTTGATGATACGTTATTTTGTCTCAGAAAACCACTATTCAAAATAACGTAAGACACACAACACTAAGCTTACTTTGATAAACGGATACTTTTTATCCAAAATGAATCTCTTCTTTTATAGGGTGTTTTTTATTGAGGTATAGAACTTTAAGTTGGCATCACTTTTTTAACTGGCGGCCATTTTGTCAGCTGTCAAGTGATTAATATTTAGTTTGGTTTGCCATTTCATCATGAACAGGTTGACAAAAGAACAACGCTTGCAAATCGTGCAAATTTATTTCGAAAATAATGGTTCAGTTCGCGAAGTTTACCGCAAGCTCCGTCCATTTTATGGTCGACATAATCGTCCATCAGAGCAATTAATTCGGTTAACCGGTCAATTGGCCACCAAGATCGTGTGATTTGACACCATTGGATTATTTTCTTTGGGGATATGTGAAGTCGCTCGTCTACGCCAACAAACCAGAAACGTTAGGGGACTTGGAAGCCAACATTCGTGGCGTTATTGCCAACATACGGCCCCATATGCTCGAAAAAGTGGTTGAAAATTGGACCTGTAGAATTGGCTTTATTCGAGCCAGCCGCGGCGGCCACATGCCCGAAATCATATTTAAACGTTAATGGCATAAAATTATCCTTCCAATAAAGCGAAATTGATGGACATTAAAACGATTTTCTTGTGTTTTATTTCAATTCGAAGTTCTATACCTCTAAAAAAACACCCTATATATAAACCATGTTTTAAATATCTAATAGTTTCCATTTTATGCGGTTTTTTTTTGCTTCTCCTGTAAACTTATGAAAAGAGATTTGCATTTTATGTGACGCGTCATGGCGATATGTAATACTGTACGAAATTTAGCCTATATAATCGAATATCATACCTGATGTATTTTTTTTTTAGTTTTTTTGCAATTTTTCTAGTATTGGCGGTTTTTCATATTTTTGGCGCTTTTAGGATTTTGTTTCGGTTTTTGGCCTTTTTTTAGTTTTGGCGTTTTCTCTCATTTTTGGGGATATTTTTGTTTTTTGGCGATTTTTTTCTATTTTTTTTATCGATTTTTCTAGTTTTGGAGGTTTTTCTTATATTTGAAGCTTTCTTCGTTTTTTGGATTTTTTCGGTTTTAGATTTTTCAGTTTTAGCGTCTTTGCAAATTTCAAGAGTTTAAAATTAAATTAATTGATAGAATACCCTTTAATAATAATAATAATTGTATGTATATTATATGGAATTTTAAAATTTTTCGTTGCTCGTTTTGGAGCACCCTTTAATTTTTAACTGTCATATACATATTTGTTGTTGCAGCAGCCAAAGTTCTACATATTCTGTCGAAATTTCAGGCTCGCAGCTCTTACGGTACTCGAGAAAACAGGCCTGTTACAGACAGACAGACAGACAGACGGACATGGGGTTCCTTTTCATTTTTGGTGTACGGAACCCTAAAAAGAAAGCAACAATTCCTAATTGCTAAGTATTTCACACAAGCGAACGAATAATTGCAATGAGAATATTATTTTTTGATAAACATTACTTAACTCGTCCTTGTCAAATTGGAGGGATGCTCTTACATCCCTCCAGCTTCAAATCGGCAAATATACGAATCACACAGCAAAGCCATTGAACTCGTTTTGAAGCAATCTAAGCCTGGAGATTCAGTTTTGGTGCTCGGAGACTTTAATCTTCCAAATATTACATGGTATGAACATCCCGATTCACATTTTCAAGTTTCATCAGCGACTTCTGAAACTATCATTAATTTTGCTGATAGCATCGCAAATTTGGCACTGTTTCAAATAATTCATTAGGCAGGGTACTGGATTTGATACATATGATTATTGTATAAAACGTATAGATCCAATATTGTCGCCAGAAGATACATACCATCCTACTCTGCAGATAAATATATTCTTACAAAATCAACTTCTTGTAAAGAATAGTACAAATAATGAAAAAATCTTTGACTTCAGGCATGCGGATTTTAACAAATTAAATTATCTTCTTTTGACTGAAAATTGGTTCCAATACAGTTTACTCAAAAACTTTAGTACTACAGAAATCGATACAATTTTAACTAAATTTAAAGAGATCGATACCAATAATAGTGAGAAGAGCTCAAAATGGACCTCCTTGGAACACCAGAGCTTTATCAAGACTGCAAAACTTGCAAAAATATAGGAAAACTGGCCTTAACTCTGATTATACTCAATACTTAATCTCAAGATCACTCTACAACTTAGAAAATAATTAATGTTATAACAACTATCTGCTAAAAATAAAAAAAAAACAGTTTTAAGTTTAAGCCGAAATCATTCTATGAGTTCGTGAATTCGAAGCGTAGAATCTCTAGATACCCAGCAATGATGAAATTTGGGGATATTGAGTATTCCAGTGACACTAAAATTTGCTGACTTCTTTTCTTCCACTTACTCAAAGAAGAAATGGAATCAACTGTCAAGGTACTCATATCCAATTCTTGAAATGACTCAAATTATCTGTCCAACTCTAGACTCATCTACTGTAATGAATGCAATAAAAACATTGAAAAGTTCCGACAAATTCGGCCCTGGTGGAGCTCCAAACTGTGTGCTTGTTAAATGTACGCAATCCTTAATTATGCCCTTAACTTACTTATTCAACATGTCTCTTTCAATGGCTACTTCCCAAATATCAGGAAAAAATAATTTATTATCCCCCTATTCAAATCTGGCAGCAGATCTAAAATAGCTAACTACAGAGGCAAAGCTAAATTGAGCACGATACCTAAGCTATTTGAAAAGAAAGTAACTGAGTTACTATCCCACCAAATATCATCATTACTTTCACCTCACCAACACGGATTTAGAAATGGCCGATCAACAATTAAAAATTTATTGGAATTTACAACAAATGTAGTATCTTCGTTTTACAATGGCATGCAAAACGACACAATCTGCACGGATTTCAGTAAGGCATTCGATAAAGTTAATGATATCCTTATTTTTAAACTAGACAAAATTGGACTATCTCCCGTTCTCTTGAATTGCATGTTATCATATCTTGAGAATAGATTTCAGTATGTCCTCTTGAGATACAAAAAATCCAGATTATTCCAGTCCCGTCTGGTGTGCCTCAAGGTTATTGTTTTTAATATTCATTAATGATTTACCTTCATGCATCGCACATTCCAAAATATTAATGTATGCATGCTGACGACGTAAAGTTATTCCTTAGCATGAATAACCCCAACCTATATAATTTATTACAAATACAGTCGAACTGCTCTATAGCGAACTTCTCTATAACGAAATCTTCTCTATAACAAATAAAATTCGTGAACACAACATTTTTGTGAGTATTTTCATACATTTTGATCTCCCTATAACGAACTTCCCTATAGCGAAGTTCTCTCTGTAACGTAAAATTTTTTAAGACCTAAATAGAATTTTTCACACTAAATAATCTCTCTATTGCGAAGTTTTTAGCAATCGATTTTTTGCATAAATTTAGTCACAGAAAATATAACTGTAAAAGACGTTACATTTTCAACGCTTGCTACGCTGCCACATAAAAAAGAAAACAGTGGCATGAGTTTACACACGACGATGAAGAATCTGACATAGAACAAAATGTTTCAGAATTGCCTCCATTTTTCCAAGTACACTCGTCTTTTAACACGATACGAACCTTTTTGGAGTCTCGAAACAATGTACCTGGGGATATTTTTTCCCTTCTTAATCGTTGTGTGAAGACTTTGTTGACGAAGAAAAGTTTAAACGGCAAAAACAAATGAAAATTACATCTTTCTTTAACACCATATAAAAACTTGCCTTAATATATAATTTTTCTACATTTAAACAAAAAAATTTAAATGTGTTCATGTAAAAAAAATGTTCTTCTAATATAATTTTTTTCTGCATATGTATGTATTAATAAAAAAAAAAAAATAATGTTTTCATGTAAAAACAATTTTTTTTGTCTTAATAAATATATTTTCTACATAAAAAAATGTAAAGTCAAAATTTTCTGCAGTTCCTCTATAACGTAGAAATTTGACGGTCCCCAACTGCTACGTTATAGAGAAGTTCGACTGTAGATTTAAATAGCTTCAAACGATGGTAAATTTAATTGATCTTAATTTGACAAAATGCAAGCACATGTTATTTTACAGAGCAAATCCATTAGTCTCTAATTATACGATAAAAAAAACATACTCTTGAAAAAGTTGATACATTCTTAGATCTTGGAGTACTTCTGGATAATAAACTGAGAGCCTGCCCCACGATGTCGACAACGGAAGTTTGATGAGAATTAAAAAAGCAAATCCAAAGCGTTTGCCGAAAGCGATTTCATGGAAATTTGGCATATATGTTTCGATGACGCAAGGCTATACATTTTCCTTTAAGAAAGTGGGCGTTAGCCCCCATAAAATTTAAGCTTCCTATTTCATGTACTTTGGCACAGCACATTTAAATATACTATTTATGTAGTTATTATTATTATCCGTTTCCAACGAAACTTGACACGAATGAAAAGCAGTAGCCAAAAAAAATCCTGAGTTTGAAGAAGTGGGCGGGATTACGCCCATAAAAACTTAAAATTAATATTGAGCTAATGAGCTAAAATTTTATTCACAAGTAGGTCTGGATGAGAACTAAACTAAACTAAAAAAACTGGAAATTTCACCCATAGGGGCGGGGCTACGCCCCTCTGGGGGTAAAATCTAGATCACAGATCACTTTAGCATTTTAAACTCAAAATTAAGAATTTAAGTTAAGGGAGTTCAAACTCAGACGATTTTATTGAAACTTTTCATACACATTGCACTTATCCAAAGTAACATTTTTCTGTTGTGAAAAGTGGCCGTGACTACACCCATAAAACTTAGCCTTCTCTTCCATGTACTTCGGCTTAGCAGATTTTAGTCTATTTCTTTTCGTACGAAACTTTACATGAGCCATAAGCAAGAAATAGCCATAGCATAATGTTGAGTTAGAAAAAGTGGGCGAGACCAGGCATATAACAATTTAACGCAATATGATACTGTAGAGGGCAGACATTTTGTGGACAAATGGGCCTAATTGAGTTACCAATCAGAAAAATCGGAAAACCCAAAATTTAAAACACAAGCTACTCTGTTGAAACTTTGCATAAGCATAAGTTGTTATTGCTTGTACAAACAAAGACCGTAAACAGAGTGAGTCTCGTGTGTGACGAGCAGCAGACAAAGTGGAATTGCGTCAAAACTAGCGCAGCCAATTAAGAGACGTACATATACAACAACGAGGAAGGCGTAGTTGTGAATATTAAGTAATTTAAGCTGTATTAGTGCATTTAAGCTCTTGATTAATTTAGTTTAAGTGTATTTGTAAATAAAATGTGTATCATTCTTAACCCTAATTACTATACTGGGGTCTTTTCTTCATTTACAAAACTTCGAGTCCAGGGAAAAGCGTTTTTGAAGAATAAAAACGTAACAGTATATTATTTTACTAAGTTGGAGGTGTTTTCCAATATTAATTTTGGAAATCGTACGATCTCAAATCGACGCGATTTGCAGAACAGGGCCGGATTTGGTCAATCAAAATTTGGCAAATTTCAATTAGTATTAAATTTGATATACCAAGTCAAACCGTTTAAAAATGTTTTTCACATATGCTGCGAAACACTTAAATAAGGAATTCTATTTTACCAATTGTTAATGAATATGTCTTGTAAGCTAGATATCGGGGGTTTACAAAATTTTGTACTTTTAAACTCAATTATTTTTTTTACTATTTAAGTTTCAAATTTTCCCACGAAAACACTAATTATTAACTTGACTGCAACCGGTCAAAAATACTTGTGTGGCAACACTCTATTCTTGATTAGCTGTTGTTATTTACATTTGTTTTCTTTGCACACTTTTTACAACTGCAATTCTAGCTGAAAAAAGCCAGCCAATGTTACCTACAAGTAAAGTAAGAAAATAAAAAACATGTTGATTATTGGGTTCTTGTTTCAACTTTGATATTTGTCTAAATGAAAGTTTAACACAATAACTCTAGTTGTTCTAATAAATTTTTGGTTAAAGGTGCCCTGATGATCTGTATTAGCAACAATTCCATGTACATATTTTTAATAAAAAAATGTTTTACTCGATAAGTAAATAAAAAATAATGTGCGTTAACAAATTTTGAACTTAAATTGTAACAATTCCCAAAAAAACACAAATTTTTTTACTATTAATTTGGTAAAAATTTTGAATGGATTGTTTTTTTATATGTACTCGTATATAATTTTTTCTTTATTTATTCAACTTGCATTAAAAGGTTTTTATGCATCTCTTGAATAGAGCATTCTTACAGTTAAAAAAGTAGAGCCATTTAATCGACGAATGCCATAATATCATACAAATTTAAGTTAAAAGTATGGCCCACGATGTCGATAGAAAACATTCGATCGATTACTTATATTGAAAACAAAAGCAAATTTTCTTATTTCATTGTTTTTTTAAAATACAGGTTGTCAATCAAACGTTTTCTGTCGACATCGTTGGTCAGGATGTTAATTTGAATTTGAATTCAAACTCGAAAAAATTTGGTTGGGAATTGAGCTATAAAGTGATCCCATTTAATCTAGTGATATTGCGCTTCATACATTTTTTTTCACCCTTTATAGACTCCTTTGTATGAAATTGCTTAAAGCCGTCGTATACTTTTCTAACAAGCCACTCCCACACACTCTCCATTATGCTAAAATCCGAAGCATGTGGAGGGCAATTTAAAAGTTCTATATCTTGCTAACGAATTCACTGATTTACAGCTCTGGCAGCGTGAATTGGATTATTGTCGTGTTGGTGGACCCACAGTATGGTCAGAATAAGTTTATAAATTGTGGAAACGCAACTTCTAACTAGAGCTGGCAAACTATCGATAGTCACGCCATTCGATATTTTCGATAGTTTGTTGGAAACTATCGATAGTATCGAGTTATTTGATTATTTTTATAATTTTGTTCACACGGTAACCACTTTGTTCGGTCTCTGAACCACGATAGCAACTCATGCTGCTCACACGATGCATTCGTGATTCGTTTTGATAGTTCTTTTTGATTTATACAGATAGATAAAAAAAATTAGGTTAAAATTATAAATATTTAATTTTATGTTTAATTTTATTCTAATTTTTCAATTTTAAGCACGCATCTATTTTTTGTTTTGTTTTATGTTTACAACTGCATATTTATGTATGTAATATTTTTGTTTTGATAGCCAATTCAGACAAATTAGCGGCAGTTTGTTATCAAAAGATTCAGAATGAAACAAAATTGTTTATAGTTCAATCAATATTCACGCTAATATTGAAAGAGAGAGCAAACCTCGATATTTGCTATCCGTGTGAACATGCAATAGGAATGTTAAATTCCATTTTTTAAACAACGTCACAACTCAAAAAACTAGTTTTGAAAAAAATGAGTTTAGTTTTCCATTTGCATACAACTCAGTGGAGTTACTAATTGAGCGATATGTACTTACATGGATTTTCAATAAAAGGAAACTTATATGTTAAATTTTATCGAGTTTATTGCCGATTTGGTAATAATTTCTTTTCAACGATAGTATCGCTATCGAGAAAAAACTATCGATAGTCTAATAGAAACCAAACTATCGATACTATCGATGGTACTATCGATAGTTTGCCAGCTCTACTTCTAACACAATTTTGTGCGATGCGCCAGTAATTCTTTCCGTTTCAAATATCAAGTCTATAGTGCTAAAAAGTAGCATATAGTCCCCTATACCACAACTCAGCTTTCCCCGCAGTGTATTTGTTTCAAAAATATTATTTCCTTTCTTAAGTAGTGGAAATAAAACTTTATCAGTTAAAATATTTGTAATATCAATTAAAAAATTAATTGAGTTTTCACATATAAACAATTTGATAGTATCAATTAAGTTTTTCCACTCAAACTAATACAATTAAAAATTTAATTGAAGCAATTAAATTCTGAATTGAAAACATTAATTGTTGAATACTTTTTTCTATGTATTTAAGTGTTTCGCAGTGTATGTACAACGTTTTTGTTAAAAGTTAATGTTAAAAAATTTATTTTTAGCAAAAAAAAAAAAACTCAAGCCATGCAAAAAACATTAGAAACAAATTACTTTGGTATCAATAACTCAAACCCGATAAAAATTAATGGTTGTGCATAACATTCACAAAATTAATCTGCCCGTTTATTTTTCTTGCCCACCTTTCACTACAGTTTATGTGTTCATTGGTAAGAAAAGTTCCCACCCCAAATTTGCTGACCTCAATTGAATACTTTAGCCGAAATTCCAGTAGCAAGTTCGATTTCGGATAGAGATCTTAAATCCCTAATCGGCACATACTTGCTTATAATGCTCCCATACTCAGCTGTTGTTGCCAATTAATTTCTAGCAAGAAGATAAAGATGTTCAACAATTTTCGTAAGCAAAGCTGACAGTTTTCTTTACAAACTTAATTCCTTAAAGTAAAAAAAAAAATGAAAAGATGCAAGCCCACATTTTTACTCTAAATGTAAGATTTAATCTGCTGGAAAGAAACCAAACAAATCAAACAATTCTTAAGAACTCCACAGAACCAACAACAGCTGACAGCTTTATTTCAAATGTTGTATGAGATGCATTTATTTTCGTATTTGATTACAGATTAAACATTCGTTTGGCTTTGAAAGAGATTCTCAGATAGAGAGATTTATAGAGACTGAAACTTACCTTTTTCTTCCCATCTCCTACTAATTTCGTTGTGTGTTGATCATCTTCATTTAGACTCGCTGAACAGGGATCACGATATCTGTATTAAGTAGTGAGAGAAGAAAAAAAAAGGAAATAAATACGAATGAATACAAAATGAAGGAGTTAAACACGCAAATATTAAATCTTTTAACTATTAAGGAAACCTACTTTTTCTTAAATCATTTACGAATTTTTTTCTTCTTATTTATCATGTACGAGTATGTACTTCCATCCACTGCATTAAAGTATCTATTCTTCATAAATTGTGCAAGTGTTCTTCACTCACATCATTGTGTGGCAAAGTATCACTATTTAAATTTTAAAACCAGCATCAACATCATAAGACATTTAAATTGATATGTACGAGTATGTGCGGTTCTTCCCTGTCTACTTTAGAATGTTAAACGTTGAGCGAAATAGTTAATGGATAATAATGGTCTGTTACCAAACACTCTATGTAGCTCGTGAAAGCTAAAAGATTTTACGTTTGTATGAGTGGTAATTGCGCTTAAGCTTTTGGCTTTGCTTAGCTTTATGGGTTCTATTATATCTGCTGCAGACTTTACCCTGCAGCAAAGATAACGAGTACGCACTTCTAGTTTTCTGAAGCTTTAAATGATAAAAATGCAGTAAAGTTCGACTTTCTTGTTTCATTTTGGCGATTGTTTTTAGTATTGACGCTTTTTTTAGTTTTAGCGATTCTTTTTTTTTTTGGGTTTTTTTTTTGCATTTTAGCAATTTATTTTATTTTTGGTCATATTTTTCATTTAAGCGCTTTTTTCAGTTTGGCGATTTTTCATTTCGGCATTTTTTAGTTTAAGCGTTTTTGAAAATTTCATGAGTTTTCCTTTTACGGTTTCCAAGATAATCGTACATCAGGTTGTCAAAATCAAAATTAAATCAACTGACTGAAAATCCTTTAATTTTGATTTTTTTTTAAATTCATTGTTAATAGTGTAGTCCGCATAAAAATACACTAACTTTGAAAATTTCAACTGTCAATATACTCGTATGCAGAATTGTCTGTATGTTACATTAGGATTTCAAAAATTTCCGTTGCTCGCTTTAGAATGCTCTTCAATTTTTAACTGTCATATATTTGTTGTCGCAGCGGGCAAAGTTTTACATATTCTGTGAAAGTTTCAGATCTGTAGCTCTTACAGTTCCCGAGAAATCAGATTGTGACATATAGACAGAAAGACTGACGGACATCGCAGCGAAAACAATAGGGTTCCTGTTCACCCTTGGTGTACGGAATCCTAAAAAACATTAAATCTTTCGGCATCTAACCAGGAACTTTAAAACGTTGTTAGCACAGCAGCAGATAATCGTTAAAGTACAGGTACGAACCCAGCTGATTGTCTACTGAAGGTTCTCAAGGTCCTGGGGTCCGTTTTGTAGATTTTTCAACTGACGGCATAAAAAGTACTTGGCTGGCTTCTTCCTATTTCTTCGAAAGACTATAGAAATAGAAATTGTTTTCGGACTTCGTTCTTACCCCGAACGTTAGACGTATTCCACGACCGGTTATAGGAAGTCACGTCACGTTTCTGCCTAACAAGCGAAAGCTGTCCTGATTTCTAGCCCATCTCAGTCACAGAATGACAATGAGTACTCCAAATATATATATATATATATATATATATATATATATATATATATATATATATATATATATATATATATATATATATATACATAAATAAATAATCTTAATTTTAGTAATTGTGCATAATCTTAACTGTAGCGCAAACAATTTGTACGCTCGCATATTTACTCTGAAGCAACTATTACCAAAGCTGATTTATTTCAAAAATTAAAATATGCTACAACTAAAAATAAAACGGCACATAAATACGTATCAAACCCATTGACTCTCTCTCATACTTTCAGTCTGAGTATTTTTATACTCAGGCTATGGATGTTTAATCGGCAAAAAAATACGCTGATGCTCGGGATATTTATTCATCATTCGCCACCGTATACAATCATTTGTGTATATAAAATGGAATGGAAAATGTGTGGGTGTATGTGTGGATGTTTGAAAATATGCTTTATGTGCGTGTGTGGGTATATAAAATAGCCCTGTATACACGCATGTGTAGTCGATTAATAGTCGGAGTGTTTTTATACTCATGCGTGTGATTGCCTATAAATTTTATTTGCTGTCATTTGTGCTGAGTAATTTAGAAAATGTGTATAAACATATTTGTTGGATGTACTTAAAACGATGCTTTTGTCCTTCTCTGATCTCAACCCCGTAGAAAGAGAAGTGTGAGTTCTTAATCCTTCACCATAACCAAGGAGCGACAGTAAAAACAAGTGACAGTAAAAACTACCTCTAGATTAAGCGTTTATAATAGGTTCTCATGTCAATTGCAATATGCTACTGATTGTGTGCCTGTGCAGCAGAGGCAGCTGCTGCTGTGAGAATAAGGCGGATCACAATCGAATTTTCCAGTCATAACGTTTAACCGATTAGCCATAAAAGTTATATATCTAAAAAATAATAAATTAACATATTTCTCTCAAAGCTGCCTGGTAAAATAGCAGCGTCAACCTTAATAGCTCTGAGCTTAACATACGCTTGCAGGAGAGGCTTTTGGGAAAATGTAACCATTAGATAATTTCTGGTACTATAAGCTTTACATCGGAGAAGTTTAATACACTAACAGTCGTTGGTGGGCTTCGTTTTGACCGTAGGAGGTTAAGTAGATGATATTTGCCGTCGACAAATAAATCTTGAAGTAGTATACCTGCCGATTTCAATCTAACCGCCCCACACTGGGCGAAACCATCAATTTAGCTCGGATTAATTAAATTTTGAAAGTGAATATTGGCGCCGATATTGCTTTGCATTCGATTACTAGTATATCCGATAGGCCAAAAACACTTTTCGTTTTGTTTTGCTCTTGATATTCGCACAGCTGGACGGTGTCAAAGTAACAGGTGTTTGCATCAGCTGCAGTCAAAAGCTTTCCCGCCGTTTTTGGGTGCCTGCTGCAAATTTGTGCAAAAAATATTTAAACTAAAAAAATTAATAAAGTGAGTGTTTATAATTAACATAAAGGGTATGTATTTTCTAAAAGT